>OX637648.1:10132293-11597293 GCA_951802225.1 Euspilapteryx auroguttella | reverse complement strand
CTGACTGACTGACTGACTGACTGACTGACTGACTGACTGACTGACTGACTGACTGACTGACTGACTGACTGACTGACTGACTGACTGACTGACTGACTGACTGACTGACTGACTGACTGACTGACTGACTGACTGACTGACTGACTGACTGACTGACTGACTGACTGACTGACTGACTGACTGACTGACTGACTGACTGACTGACTGACTGACTGACTGACTGACTGACTGACTGACTGACTGACTGACTGACTGACTGACTGACTGACTGACTGACTGACTGACTGACTGACTGACTGACTGACTGACTGACTGACTGACTGACTGACTGACTGACTGACTGACTGACTGACTGACTGACAACGCAGAGCCGAAACTACTGGGCGTAGCGGGCTGAAATTTTGCATGTAGGTTCCTTAGGGAGTGTAGGTGAGCACTAAGAAAGGATGAAATTCCCATGGGAACGGGAAAAAAAGGATTTTTGTGTTTATGAGAAATCTGCGCGAGTGAAACCGCGGGGCAGCCTCTAGTTATTTATAAGACCATCTTCGTGGCTCAGTTTGCAGCGATGTTGACAGTAAACTTGGAGGCCCGGTTTTAATACCCGACGAGGGCGAACTTTATTATTATTATTACTTGCAGTTTTTTTTTAACCCCTTACGCAGAAAGTAGAAAAAAAAATCATCATGGAATGCCAATGCCTATCTTCCGACTTCATCATAAACCCTTAAAACCTAATCGTGGTCCAATTTTATTACAAAACTTTTCTAAACTTGGCCCCCAGTCCAAACACAGATATGATACGATGTTATATCATATAGTTCCAGTTCATATTATTGTATTGTCATCAGAACTATTACAGCTGCCAATTTTCATGATGCTACGGCTACGATCCTTGGAAAATGGTTTCAATTGTTACCTTAGATTCCATTTCGACCTAATAATAGCGTGTTAAAATCTGATTTGTACAGTTTGTACAAATCAGATTTTAACACGCATTTGTACAAATCACATTTGAAGTTTGTACAGTGGCGGTCCAGGTCGCCGTAACACTTCCGGTTGTTCTGTATTGCAAAATAGCTGCTGTTCTTTGGCAATACAGTCCAGGGCTGACGAAACCATATACAAATCTGTTACGGCCTCCTAGACCGCCACCTGTAATACCTAGCCTGTTTTTATGTTTCTATTTTACTGAAAGTTTAGTGTACCTACTTACTTACTTAAACAAAAATGATAAGTATTGGTTTACATAAACCAGCAAAGCCTAGTTGCCTCTGATAGGGCCCGAAAATTGTTTTTCCCGTTTTGAATAGATTTAAATAAATGGGAATAAACGTCAGCTTTAAGGGTAGCCGGGAATTTATCGACATTTCACCCTTTTGGGGCATTTAGTAGGCGTTATCTTTTTATGAACATCTCTATTTTATGTTTCTATTTTCGTTTTCAGTTTATCTGTTATCTATTTTGTGGTATGTGTTTACTCTTTTTATGGGGTAAACATAAACTGATGCCCATTTGTTTTTAGTTTTTTTAAATACTTTAGAATACAAATAAAAAATAAAAACTTTTTATAAAAAAATTAAACCGCCGAAAAAACTGAAAAGCATTAAATAATAGGGAAACATTTTCTATTAGGCCTTAATTTACTTACTTCTTAAAGTAATTTTGGATTACCAGGAAATTTTAAGTCGGTGCCACACCACACAAGCAAATTCATTATCTACGTAAAGCGCGATGCGCAGCGGTACACGTTTTTCGGTTATTTCTTTGAATTTCAGGTAATTTAGTGATCTTTATTCGTTGATTCTGTGGCACCGACTCAAAATTTCTTGGTTATCCAAAATTACTTTAAGAAGTGAGTAAATTAAGGCCTAATAGAAAATGTTTCCCTATTATTTAATGCTTTTCAGTTTTTTCGGCGGTTTAATTTTTTTATAAAAAGTTTTTATTTTTTACTTTTCAGTTTTTTTGGGCAATTTTTTTTGACCCCAGCTAATCACCCTTCACAGTGTGGTCGCACCCCACAAGGTGGCCACACAACCTGGTGAAGGTTGAGGGACTAACAGTATGAGGTTCGATCACGACCGGTCGGTGAGGCGATTTGTGAGGGAGGCCTATGTCCAGCAGTGGACGTCTATCGGCTGAGATTATGATTATTAACATTCATATAAAAAATACTCATAATTATACCTAGCAGTTTTCACGTAAATCACAACACGGCAATACAATCAGTGAGTGAACAATAAAGTCACCCCTATTTTGCCACCCTTAGGGTTGAAATTTTATTTCCAAATTTTTATGGGACCAACTTCAAGGTATACCCTGTCGATTAAAAAAAGAATTATCAAAATCGATCCACACAGTAAAAAGTTATGCGTGATCATACATAAAAAAAAAAAATATATATATATACGCGACGAATTGAGAACCTCCTCCTTTTTGTTTTTTCGTCGGTTAAAAAGAGCAAACATCAGGTCGTAAATGTGACAAAAAAATTGAGTGAAACACGACAGAAACTAAAGCTTTTCCTGAAATAGATTCGCATTCAAAATACACGGTAGTAGAGGTCACCCAGTGGCCCGCTATGGCCTGGTACTCAAAGCAATAAATTGACTAATTGAAGGTGTCACTTTCTATCAGCTCTTGGCTCTTGGGGATTAATTTGAATTTGAAGTCTTATTTCCACTCTTTATTTATCTTACTTTTAAGATTAAGAGAAAACTTTTCAAAGATTTAAAGACAAGAAATTGAAATGCACAAAATAATCTTGTGTCAAAAGTTTTAAATTCGTCCGACCGAAAGTGATCGTTATTTTATTTAGTGCCGAAAGCATAGATCACTCGTTGTCTCGCTCTTATGTGTGACAAGTGAAGAGTGATGGAGTGATTGAGAGAGGACCGCTTTGTCTGATGGACTGGCTATTTTTAAGACACTATTTTTAGCTTGTGGTTTAGATTTTAAATATAGAACTCTTTTCTAGTTAGTGTTTTGTTTTGTTTTTAACAACGCACTCTGTTTCGTATTCATCACTTTTATTAAAAATTCAGGCGAATGGGGTAATTGGTAATTTAATGTGACGGGTGAATAAATTAAGGCGAATGGGGAAAAAGCCGAAAAACTTATCTATTTATTTATTTATTTATTTTAGATTCACAAAACAGATCGTAGACAAAGACATTAAAATTCACATTATTAAATTAGTTTCGAGCTAACTACGATCCTAAACATGCGAACACAGCTGATACAATACAAAGCAGAATAGGTAAGGTGGAGCGCAATTCCACTAACAAAAAAAACTTAACATGCATAAAGGTTACTAAAAACTATTAATGAGTAGAGAAACATCCGAATTATTTATTGTTAAATACAATATTAAGTTAATATTAATAATAGTAGGTACTTTCAGGTCAATGTCAGGTCAGGTTCAATGACTTATACAGTTCAAGACGGAATTTGTAAGTGCTTTTTTCGAAAACATCAAGGTCAGAGTTTCGCTGAGAGAGCCCATTAAATAAACGACACATTCTAGGTAAAGGACTATCTAAGGTCATAACTCTTAGATAAGATTTATTTAATGCTCTTATGAAATAATTTACACTGTAAGATGTACTAAACATTCATAAACCCCTAAGGGCGCAGCAAAAAAAATAATTAAAAACTTAAAAATACTAGCTTACTCTAAGTATATCACACTAGGTTAGGTTATTGCAGTCTTCAGACCGAGTCAAGTATTGTGCAATTATGTAATTTTATGTAGGTATGTAAAATTTTAAAGGAAAATTATTAGGCGCGCCTACCCGTCGTAACTTGGGTAACCCTGCACAATTTACAATCAGATTTAATTTTTAGAATCATGAGCACCAGTTTTGGTTGCCTATTGTAATCTTACATCTTCTAAATATTATTTAGTTTTTGGTTCAATTAGATGACGCGTGATTATAGTTGCTAATATTTTGGCACAAATTAGTTAAATTTTCAAAAAAATTCTAGACAGTGTTGCCATTGTTTAATTTCTACTTTTCTGTGTCGCTCTGAAGGTGTTAAACGTTGAAGAATATATCAATTTTTATTTAGCTAGATGCCGTAAACAAGGTAGTTTATTCAATATATTAATATTTTTCTGTACGTCTGTGTGTTTTAAAAGGACTATTTAAATATGATTGATTGCCACAGCCGTGCACACGATGAAATAAAAACAAAACTAGGCAGTCGCATCAAAAAAAAATTTTTCCGACGTGCTATTTTTTTATGGGGTATGATAATATTCCCGGGTGCGTAACACTTTTGTCTTTAGTCTTTTTTATTAATTTGGGACAAGAATCAGCTCACACAGGTTATTATTTGGATATTTAACACTTTTAAATTTGTTCATTGGTATAAATGACGGAATTTAATAAAATAATCTCTTAACTTAAAAAATAATTATTATTTTAATAATGTTTAAATTAAAAGTTTATGGTTTACGTGATATCACCGCTACAAAAAATCTCTTTTTTTAAAGCTCAAACTGTCATATTGCGTTGAATATTTTCCGGTGGTCGGGCACGATAAAAAACCATCAATTTGCAAAGTGCATGTATATTTCATATCTCGACATGCTTTTTAATTTTATCTGACATCAAACGAAATAATTAAGTGTCTGAATTGTAGTTAAAAAACTTAAGGCAAACCAAACTGCTTAATATGGCTACTATTTCGAATAAGACCCATTCTGCGATCCAAGATCCCCCCCAAAAAGTTTGTCCTTCTAGTGATACCTATGTGGGAAAGGCCTATATTCACCAGTGGACTACTCTCTGCTGAGATAATGGATAATGTAAAAGCTTAAAACCTATCCCTGTTATTCATAAAAAGTTAAAGAGCATTTGGACGCTCCAATTCGTAAAATCACTAAGTCACAGTTAGGGATTTTTTCAACTAGCTACACCATTGAAAAGAGCGCATTTTTATCTATATTTCTGTATTTGAAAATATTTGTTCAGTAATCTCTAAACCCGATTTTCAAAATGTAAAAAAAATAAATCTGTTCGAATTCCAGTTCGTAAAACCGCTAAGTCCATAAAATCTCTAAGTCCTCTTAAAAACTGAATAAAATCACTAAGTCCAGCTACCTTCTTAAGGAATTTGTATGCAAAACAAATATTATTTGTTTCACTTAAGTATAATTACGGGTTACCTTTTTTTTATTTACGCTCGTTTTTTTGTTTGGGAAAAGTATACACAGCTAATTTACTAACAGTAGCAAATGATTTTGGTATATGCAGCAAAACTGTTCATTAGAATTAGATTTTTTTCAGTACATACTCATTATAAAAACTACAATAAAAAATAATAGTAATGGAGAAAAGCCTAAATCATGTTTTTTGCCTAATTGCTATGATATCTGCTTTTTGCTTAAATAATTTATTTTTGTTTAGAAAAACTTTTTGTATCGTCGATTTCGGATACACTTACTGACATAAATTATATTGGTATCATGCCTAATTGGTCTGGAAAGTAAAAAGTACCGAAAATTTTGTGTTTTTTAATAAAAAAAAAACACGGGTTTTCTCATAGTAAAAGTACTGAATACTATTGAAAACTAACTAAGTCCTTACAAAACTGCTAAGAAACCTCTAAGTCCTAGAATTTGAACTAAGTCCAGAAACATTCATGATTTTTAATAAATTGGTTTTCAAATATTACAGTTTTGTGATCTTGGCAAAACAAAGTTTAGGATATTTGCCATATATTTCAGTGGTTATTTATTTTTTAAACTCAAAGAGAAAGTTTCACGATTTTTTTCTAACACAAAAGTGCCCGTATCTCAAAACGCAAAAACTGGACTTAGTGATTTTACGAATTGGTGCATCCATTTAGTTATTTGACGTATGTCAATTTAGACTGGATGCCACGTAAATACAACAAACCAGAGAAGTAGACCTCCTGTAAGGCTACTTAAAACCTACTGTATCTTTATGAATAATACGGTTTCTGTTTAATTCTAATATCTGACATGATATAATATAAGTATTGCAGTTTAGCTGATAGAGACTTCCACAGTCTGAAATTTAAATTTCAAATTTAGAAAATTTTATCTTAAACTTCACAGAATGCCAATTACATAAAGCAGAGTATTTTACTAAAATACTAGAGGCTGCCCCGCGGTATTTCCCGCGCAGATTTATCATAAACACAATATTCCCGTTTTTTCCCGTTCCCGTGGGAATTTCAGAAAATCCCTTCTTAGTGCTCACCTACACTCTCAAAGGTATCCACCTGCCAATTTTCAGCTTTCTACGCCCAGTAGTTTAGGCTCTGCGTTGTCTGTCAGTCAGTCAGCCAGTCAGTCAGTCAGTCAGTCAGTCAGTCAGTCAGTCAGTCAGTCAGTCAGTCAGTCAGTCAGTCAGTCAGTCAGTCAGTCAGTCAGTCAGTAACGGAAGAGTTTTATATATATTGATTACCGTTATGGTGGTCGTCCACTAAATATAAATCGAATCACGCGCTGACGCCGGGCGGGCGTCTCATAAATTAATTATTGTAACTGGGCGGTTGGTCGCAGAGCGCGCGACTTCGAAGTTCGCAGTTTAAATTAGGAACGAGTGTTTAATGTTTGGCTGTTTGTTCCTTTATTATACTTGTTGCTTTTGTGTTGACTTTATGTATGCTGTTTGAAATCACAGGAAATAATGTTGAGTTGCCTTGTATTAATAATAATACTAAACAATTAATAACACATCGCACTCAGAGCCCTTAACTAGGAAGAACCTGTATCTCAGGTACCCGAAGAAACACACACAAAGACGAACATTAAACCCAGCCCGGAAACTAATATCGATATTCATCAAATCAATATTCGCCCCGCCCGGGAATCGAACCCAGGTGCACACGCTTACTAAGTCAGTCCACATCGGCCAACTGAGCCATGGAGATGTCAAAGGGAACTGAAGGGAATTACTTTGTTATTTTAGAAACCCATGTATAGTAAAGCTTAATATTAGTCGATAGCCTAAGCAAAGGTTAACTAGTGAATACTGAAGAAACATAAAAAAATAAATATACAAGGGTGAATTTTGTATAGGGCCCATACAAGTCACCCTTGTATAAAATGATTTATTTATGTCTACGTACGGACGGTCCTGCTAATTTTTTATTTTTGGCTCATCATAATCTCAGTCGAATACGTCCACAGATCACCATACCTATTTATTATACTGTGACCATACTAAAAAGTCTTGTGCGACCCTCATCTAAGTGTGCTTACTCCCGCAACTTTTATCAAGTCGTCTATATGAACACCTTGTTAAAAGTCCCACTTTTTAAGTAAAACGAGCTTTCCCGGCTTACTTCGTTACGCCAGAGAATATAAGATAAGTACTACAAAAGACTTGGCTCTATAGACTATGTTCTTTTGACTGCCCAGAATGGCCGAATAAAAAACAAACAACAACAACAAACCACCTGTCAAAATGTGTAAACAACGGAAAAAATATTGCACCTTGGGTTACATTATTTGAGTTTAGGTAAGGATCCCTAATTTTTTTGAAAATCTTATATAGCCTATGACACTCGGGGTTAATGTAGCTTCCTACCAGTGAAATAATTTTTCAAATCGGTTCAGTATTTCCGGAGCCTATTCGTTACAAACAAACAAACAAACAAATCTTTCCTCTTTATAATATTGGTATAGATATTATTGTAAAAAAACGAAACCTAAAGTAAATTCATAAAATAAACAAGTTTAAAGAATTTGTAAGGTAACATGAACTCCTTAAACGACCCTTTAGCCTCAATGTAACTTTTTACTTCATAAAAAATTTAAGACTACATCGATTTACGTCTGCAACGGGGTGACTCTGTTGACGTAACCCGACACCGTTCGTGCCGCGACTACGGTCGCTGTTAAATGCTTGTTTTAAAGGTCGTTTTAAGATTATACTTTTGCGAAAAAAAAAAGGAAAAAAAGTAAACCTGCTTACGCAAAAAAATTGTCTGTGTCGGAGATATGATGTTAGAACCAATTAATTTTTTGAAAGTTGAATAGTAAATAGAAATGGCAGTTAAAGATTAAGTTCCTTTAAAACTTCTGTATATATTTTTCATGTTTATGAAGAATCTAAAATAAAATTTTTAGCTTATGCCTTTGCGACCTTTCTTTATCCAGTTTACCCCCTTCAGCAGGTTTACCTGCCTTCCTGAAATGCTGCACGGGTCTGCCTGCTCTGCTTTTTCTTTTGCGCAGTCGTCACTCGAGAGCTTTTCGGCACCAGCGACAATTTTTTTTTTCGATCTATACCCTACCTGTTCAGTTATAAAATTCGTTGGGCTATGTCGGTGGGTTTATTCGAACCTGCGGAAACACAACGAGCATAATCCAAAACTCACCCTCTTACTACAAAAAAGTTAGATCGGTCTATATATTCAGCAATTTGAATAACGAATTAGTGATTTAAACCAGGATTTAAAGTAAAAAAAAGTTATTTAGAATCACAAAAAGAGATTAGTGATTTAAACCAGGATAACTCTTTTTGTGATTCTAAATAACTTTTTTTTACTTTTACTGCAACTTCAAAACGAAACAGAGAATAACGTTTTTAACCAACATTACGTTCTTCAAGGCCCGTAAAGAACCGTTGCCACTCGCGGCGCGACAAAAAGATGTCGCGATAATCATGTGTCGCGATGAAGGAACGAGATAACAGTGCGCGACTACCTTTATGGTATTATTTGTGAGAAGATTTGGGACTCGAATATTTTGGGATTGACATGCTACATGAATTTATATTTAATTGCAAAATACACTTAACTGACTGCTCCGTGGCTCAGTTGGCAGTGATATGGACTGAGTAAGCGTGAGCACCCGGGTTCGATTCCTGGGAGGGGCGAATATTGATATGATGAATATCGATGTTTGTTTCCGGTCTGGGTGTGATGTTCGTCTCTGTGTGTGTTTCGGGCGCCCTAGATACAGGTTCTTCCTAGTTAGGGGCTCGAAGTGTGATGTTATTATATTATATTACTTTTTAGGGTGCTGTACTTGCAGCCAATAGAGCCTTGTCAATCTTGTTATGTTGCCCGTTGAGACCGCTTCCCGCGTCTGTCCCTATATATGCTTACATCTTTAAAATTATGCAACGGATTTTGGTGCAGGAGGAAGGTTTATGAGTATAATACATGCACGAGATAGTACTAAACTAGGTAACTAACTAAATAGGTTACTAAACGCGGTACGAAGATCGCCGGGTCGACTAGTTACTGATAAAGTATCACAAACTAGGTACATATCAAGTGTGCAGGGATTTCCTTCCTGCACCAAAGTTTACCTATCGAACTAGTAATCAATCGACAAGTTAAACAAGCTTTGATCCGAGACGGAGTCACGGCATCACTCGCTCACCGACCTGCCTGATCAAAGGTGTTAGCTCAGTCAACTGCCTGACTGATAATAAACTTATGGCAACTACTGTTTAAGGCGGTAACTCACGGTATGGCGCGAAATTCAAATTTTTTCACGTTTTTTAATTATTTTGGCGAAAGTATTCATTTTAAATAAAGTTTAAATGAATTCGCGTACGTAAAAACCTATTTCCCACATTGTTATATATCGTTTTTGAAAGACAGAGTTACCGATTTTGTGTATATTCAAGGAACTTGTTTTTTGGCCTTTTACCCCTTAGACACAAAATCTGTAGATCTGTCTTCAAAAAACGTTGTATTACAATATGGGAGATGGTTTTTTACATACGCGAATTCATTTAAACTTTATTAAAAATGTATACTTTCGCCAGAATAAGTAAAAAACACGAAAAATTTTGAATTTCGCGCCATAGCGAGAGTTACCACCTTAAGCCTTTGACGGAGCTCGTTTGTATTGGCCTGTAATTTAAACAGTAAATAATGTTCTGGCCAATCGAAACACCTATGAAAGTCCCGGAACCGCAGTTTAAAGTTAGAACAATGTAACTGTGAATCGCTACCGGAACAAAAAAAGGTGGCTTGTTCTTGGAGTGACCAAACTTTTTATTGGGATAATTTAATTATAATACACTAGCTGTCCCGGCAGACTTCGTATCGCGCCTTACAATTTTTTTACAATTTGTATGGGAAACAGATATTGTGACTTTTACCATTTCTCGTGAAAGTGCACGCGTATCATGCTTGTGTGAGTGAGATAAGACGTGCTATTTGAACTGAGCGGTAACTGAAAGGTAACCGAGAACTGGGAGGCCGCACTTGCTGAGGGAGGCAAGGAGTGCCCGTACTTTATGTAGTTCTCTTTATTATACTGTGCTCACGTGTTGCCATCACAACTGAATAAAGAATTTCCCCACCTTTCTGCCTACATCCCGAATAAATACTCACAAATCACATCTGTCCAATGCAGCCGACACACAAATATTCGGCCGTGTATCAATTTGTCAGGGCGTCAATGTGTCGGCAACTCGGCACTTTCATCAGAACGACACGTTGTCGTCACCGCCGCTGTCGGTGTTGAAGTCAAATTTATTAGTTGAATTATAGCTTTAAATTTGTGAGGTCATGATTGGAACTTATTTGCTATCACTTTGCGATTTGTTGTTCAAAAATTTATAAAAGAATGCTTGAATGGAGCTCTTTTAACTTGAAATTCAGATGTGAAGTTTATTATTTGAATCATCATCATTGAGTAGAATCATTTGACAGAGGAGGGCTCGTTTTGGGGCGTCTCCAGGCGACCATTTTCGTAAGGCAAGGCAAACGTTTGTTTGCCTGAGCCAATTGGTGGGCACCCTGAACTACCTCGCCTCTAGCAGTATAGGATACTTTACGAAATAAGGTATCAATATTAATTAGATTACTTAGTCTAATTGACTTTCAATAAGCGATATCTTGTATGCTTTATTGAATAAATATTTTTTTACTTTACTTTTACTTTACTTACTGAAATCTAGCGTATGATCAAATCCTATACTTCATGAGGCGAGGGTGTTCACAGTCATCCTTCAAAAGGGTCCAGGGCCCCAAGCTTCTTGACTTGTTAGTTTTGTTAAGGGAATGAGAATCCAACAAATAAAACTTAACTAACATCTACTAAGGCTACTAGGATATTGGCCTCCCTATATAACACGAGTCGTGAGTCTTGCTTGAGACGCCATGTGCTAACTAGATTAGATTTTTTGTGCGAGGCGCCATTGCTGCGTCCTGTTTCACCTTCCACCCCAATGAGTTATTCCCTTTCCGCCGCTCTCTCGCTACGCCGCTCCAGTTGCCCGCTAAATATGCCTAGTCATCGTCCGCCTTGCATGCGTTCGCGCTACGCCGCTCCACGCATTCAAGACATTCCCGTAGGCCCGCGCGTCACTCCAGCTGCTCAAGTGGTTTTATTGCATTAAGGGGAGTATGTTTCTACTAACAAATTATATATTTTACGGCTATATATTACCTGCTTCACCTTACACCAATATTTATTTTACCTTACAATTTTTTTCAACGATATATTTACTGTATATTACATGCGTGGGTTGGCCAAGCACTCATCATAATCGTTTCCTACCGCATGATTTAAAGGCACTTTCGTATGTAATTAAAGTTATGACGGTTATGGCCTATAATTCAATTTGCCGCCGACAACGTGTTAACAGCGAGTGACAGCGGTGATCCGTCAGCGTGTTAACGATGCTTTTGTTTTTGCAGCTTTCGTGAAACTAGGACCGGGTTTTTAGTTTATTTGCTAAAAGTCTTGTATTACTTACTATTATTTGTTAATTTTCTTAAACCTTTAGGTACTTGAATTTATTCTACAAAAGCATACTAACAATAAAACCATATCTTTATTCATTTAGTCCCAGCGCAGCGCAGATCTCTTGGTAAATGCTAAAAATATATGAATAGAATAACAATTTAAATAGCTTTTGAATCTATATTTCAAATTACGAAAATAGTCTTATCAAATCGGTCATCTTAAGGTCCCTGGGATTTTCAATTATATGACACAGGGAGGGCGAACAATTACGTTGCGTCATGGAGGGACCCTGAGACGTATTCCTTCGGGTGCTTCCCGGGTTCCTCTATGACAGATGCAGTGGTGGTCACCTGGGGGTTTTAGTCGGTGCGAGTCCGACATAACTGTCTCTCCCCGGAGCGACGAGGTACAGTGGCAATCTAGGAGGCCGTAACAGCATTGTCTATGGTATCGTGCGCCCTAGACTGTATTGCCAAAGAACAAGAGCTATTTCGCAATACAGAAAAACCGGAAGTGTTACGGCGAACTAGACCGCCACTGTACCCGTTACGGGCTTCCCCTCGAGAAAAAAAAAAGAAGAATTATCAATTGAAAATCTTTGTGGTATAGAATTTAGAAGACAGTTTCAACTGTTTATCTTCACCGCGCCGCGTCAGATGTACGCTGGGCCTTACGGTAGTTGCAAAGTACATCTTTGTTCTGTCTTTTTAAACATAATACCTTATTTAAGTATGTTTATTAAGTTTCAGAATAAAAATAAAATAACAGTATAAGCTTTCCGCGCAAATTTCGCCCTGAACAAACTTTACTTTGAGCGAGTAAAATAAATAAAACTGAAAATAAAATAAACAAGGACCGCCGCCGGATCTGTTTCGCAAACAAAAATATTAAGAGTGTACTGACAGACATACACACGGATGGATTTGTGGCGAAATTTATTTGTTATATTATGAATTTGCAAATAATTTATGATTCATGAGAGTTTTATGATATTAAGAGGCCTTCATTTCAGCCGAAAGACTTCCACTGCTGGACATAGGCCACAGAACGCCACAGCGACCGCTCTTGAGCGACCCTCATCCAGTGTATTCCCGCAGCCTTCAGGTCGTCTGACAACCTTATAGAGGGTCTGCCTACTCTGCGTCTTTCGGCTGAAATGATGATGAATGCCTTAGATTATAAAGAGACCTTTAACATCGCCGGTATAAAGTCCAATCGCGAAAAAGAGCTTCTAAACAATGTCAATTATAAAAAAAAATGAGATTATTGTTTTATCGTTGGTTCCGAAACCACGTGTTTTGTTAGCGGGCTTTAAAACAATAACCCAATAAACTTATTATAACCGTACAACGTTGCCGGGCTTTAAGCCCACCCTTTTAACTAATTTGTGAACTTGACATTGGCAAAATACTCCACTGAAGTGGAGTCAAGTCCATTAAATTAAAATAATAATAATAATAAAATGTGTTCCAGTAAGACACTAAATAAATCTTAGTATTTTTTTTTATGGAAACGATGGAGCGACGAATTGGGAGCGCACGACAGGGCCTGGTGGGAGTCTGCGCCCAGGACAGGAATGTGTGGTGAAAGGAGGGGAACAGCATAGGCTAGAAATAATAGTAATATTTTTTTGGGTAGTTTTCGCCATAATATTTTGAGGCGATTCAGAAGCGATTCTTGAGATACATTCAATTTAAATGTAAAGTATTTGATGACTGTTATCACAAGCGTTGTTCTCGACACTATCTGCTACCGTTGGAGCTGCGCAGGGATGTGGCAGACGTTATATTTTTCACTAAAATACTAAGAGGCGATATTGATTGCCCTGAACTCCTACGGAATATTTCCTTTCTTGTACCTTCTTATAGATCTAGGCATACAAACGTTTTTCACGTACCTTGCGCTGCGACTAATTATAGACAGAACTCCTTCTTTATTCGTGTAGCTAATAAAATTAATAAATTACATAAATCGACAGATTTAGACATCTTTAATGACACATATAATGTAATCAAGCGTAAATTAAGTTCTATGTTCTTTAATGATGTAAGTACCTAGGTACTCAATAAGTTCCTTCGGTGTTAGTTTTAATTTAACTACCTACTTTTTCTTCTATGTACCCCGTTTTTTAATTGTAAAGCGGTTTTAACTCGTTAAATCTAGAAGTGAAAACTTGTAATTGGCTTTGTTTAACATCATATTTTTTCTATAAATGTTTATGCTGTAAGTTTTCCTAACCAATAAAATAAATAAATAAATAAATAAATAATCGCCACATTTGCCAGCGGGTTGGCGATCGCAGCATGGATGTTAAAAATGTCAATAAAAATGGATTTGTGCCCACGCTGCCCCTTCTTCAAGTGTTCCCTTAGTCGCCTTGTACACTAACGTCACGGCTCGTATAGCGTAACACTTCCGGTATGCAAAAAAGCTCTTGTTCTTTTGGTATTACAGTCTAGTGCCCTCGAGACTATAGACAAAAGTGTTACGCTGAGTGAGACCGCCTCTCTACGACACTTATGCGGGAGGAGATCAGGAGATCATCCTAATCTAAAAGAAGTTTAAGCTAATTATTGGAAAAACGAGGTTGTGGGCCGTTTTATTTTTAAATGAAATGCAGAGTTTAAACTTTATAAAATCACTTTAACTTTTATTCAGTATTTTAAACACTAGGAGGGGCAGAGTCTATGCTATGGCTAGGGCCTAGGTTCACTGGAATAATGAGGCGGGAGACCTGCGACAACTGCTTTTAGAGACAGAGTCAAATTCACAACTGTTTAAATTTAAAAACAAATAATAATTATTCAACAACCGTCAATTTAAAATGTGACTTCCGGTCGATTAATTTTTGCAAATAAAATCAAATAAAACCAACACTAATGATGATTCTTTTGTTACAGGTAATTTTCCAGTACTTTCGATTTCATCCGAAATAATCCGAACGGTAAAGAGACACTACATATTTATAGGTAAAATCGCCAGCTCATCAACCTAGCCTTTATTTTTGAACAATAGTCTTTATGTAGTACAGAGTAAGATAGTAGGATTGTTGGTTTGATGTCTACTGTACTTTTGAACGTAACTTACGCAAAACAAATGGTCTCATCTCATGATTTTCTCAAACGCTGTAGGTTCCGTTCGTACGATTTCCCAAACTAATCTACAAGTTTTTTTTTAGTTTATTTCTATTACATTAATCATCTCAGCTGACAATAGTCCACTGTGGGACATAGGCCTCTCCAACTGAACGCTACACTCTGAGATAGTTTAGCCCTAATCGACAAGCTTGGCTCTTCAAGTATTTCAACCAAGGACTCTGCTGCCCGTCCTTCGGGTGTTACCTTAGTCGCCTTTTAAGACACCAATGAAAGGAAATAAGGGGGTACTCTATACCGCCACCACACAGTGTTGGCTATTAAATTCAATTTACTATAACACCCAATTGATTTATAATTATTAATACCTAAATACACTGTTATTATTAAAACTCCAACCCTTGATAATCAATTAAAATCAACCGACCCGCCCCCTAGCGGTCAATTCTGCAGTGTTCAATTAAAAAATACCCTACAATTATCGCCTGAGGAGCGCACGATATATGTAATAATAATATTACGTATTTTGAGATCCTACATAGGAGTAACATGTAAATCACCCTTGGTAAGGATCTAACTAGATAGATGCTAGTAAATATGCAGAAAAGTTATGAATAGACATTTATTTAATGGTAATTTATTGTATTTTTCTTATTACAAATCTTTAGTTTTTCCAATTAAATAATAATAATTAATTTCTAAAGATTTGTGGCAACAGGAGTCAAAAGACTGATACAGGATGTAGGATTTCTCGATTTTTTTAAAATGCCTATATTTTTTTTAAATATGCAAGTTATTTTTTTTTATATTTTTCTGATAACTGATATGAGTTGCCTTACCATCCGGTTCCGGCTTGACGTCGACTTCTAGGGCACCCTGTACTTATATATAAAATTCTGCATCGACTGAAAAACGCTCAATCAATCAATGCCAACGACAGACAGCTCATCGATAAAGTCGATTGTCCATCAAATTATCGTTAAAATGTCGATATATCTAAAACTGAAGAGCTGCAACATTAAATTTTAAACCATCTGCCAGTATTAAGCAAGTCCTGGCCACCCATCCGAAACAAAAACCCGTCAGCCGTCAGCCGACTCCGCAAAGCTTGATCGTGCATGCTTCAGCGCTCTGAAAAAATTTGGAGAGATAAATTTATTGGTAAGGTATGGTTCCGTTAAGAAACCTGGAACTTTAATAATCAAAGTAAATAAAAAGAAAGATATAAACTATTTATTTACAGCAAAGACAGCAACTCATACAATATCATAACATATTTTATTTAAAACTTGAGGCTGCCCCGCGGTATTTCCCGCGCAGATTTCTCATAAACACAAAAATCCCGTTTTTCCCGTTCCCGTGGGAATTTCGGGAAATCCTTTCGAAGTGCTCACCTACACTCCCTAAGGAACCTACATGCCAAATTTCAGCTTTGTACGCCCAGTAGTTTCGGCTCTGCGTTGTCTGTCAGTCAGTCAGTCAGTCAGTAACGGAAGAGTTTTATATATATTAATTTTTTTGACATCGTTAAACTAAACTATACTAACTCTTTTAAAAAAAAAATCTATATCTTTTCTACTAGATAATAAAATAATGTGGCATCGCAAAGTCACGTGAACATCTCCAATTCTCCATACATTATTTTCAAATTCAAATTCAAATAATTCTTTATTCAATATAGGATACAAGATATCACTTATTGAAAGTCAATTAGACTACATCTAATCTAATTGCTATTGATACCTTATTTGGTAAAGTATCCTATACTGTGAGAGGAGAGATAGTTCAGGGTGCCCACCAATTTGCTCAGGTAAACAAATGTTTGCCTTGCCTTACGACAATAGTCGCCTGGAGAGGCCCCCAAACGAGCCCTCTGTCAAATGATTCTACTCCGTTTCTACTATTATAAAGAATAGAAACGGAAATTTTGTGTTGATGCCCTGTAGGCCGGCTGGGGCTGCAAGCAGCGTTCTTTGAAAACTTTGATAAGCCGTACTGCAATCGTTAACCCGCCAGCCAAGCTTGGCAACAGGCAACCCTTACCCCAAAATATAGTTATTTGTAGCGATCTGAGATGAAACCGTCGACCGAACCCTAAAATACAACTGTTGACATCCGGCCTCTTACGAACGCGACAAGACAGGCGAATATTTTACAATGAATCGAGTTCGAGAGTGAATCGATTGTCTGAATCGATTCGATTCATGAAATATTTTAGCATTTTAAATGAGCTGTTTCATTCATATGTCTGGCTCAGTAACGTATGGAATGAACGTTTAACTTTTAACAGTATAAATAAGTAGTGCGAAAAAGCCTTGCCCCTTGTCACGAATAGTAAAAACTCGGCCACTTATTTAAATATTTTTTGAGTAAAACAATTTTTTTTATAAAACTTTTTTTGCTTTATTTCAAAGGTAGGTAAGTACATTTTTGTAATTGTAGGACTCGTCTCGCCCGCGGCATATTCCTCTTGTAACGAGATGCCTTGATACTGGCTTGCTTGATGCTTGATGGCGTGGAGAAAAAAAAAACTTTGAAGATCAAAAGACAAGAAAACCATTCTTTTTACAAAATTATAATAATTTTCGTATTAAAAAATGTTTAAGTATTTTTTACGCCTTAAAATTACTTGTCACGTTGCATTGTTGGCAGCTTGGCGTTATTACTATATTTTACTAATATTATAAATTTGATGTTTGTAAGGATGTTTATTCCACTATAACGCGAAAACTACAAATCAGAGTTTGATAAAAACTTTACTGTAAAATTTATTTCGTGGCGTACGAAGTTTGATTGGTAAGATGATTGTTTCTATATTCAAAAGTGAATAAATTTTCGTATTTTACACAGATTTTTTGCACAACATTTCTTTTCAAAATTAAATAACAAACTTAAACTTCGAACAGCAAGTTGTTTACATAACAAGTTTGCAAAGTTGACGAGGTCGCCGAATGCAAGCTTTACCTTCAAACTTACAAACTTCGTAATTTCCCTTCTTTGCATTTAGTTACAATTTACA
This sequence comes from Euspilapteryx auroguttella, assembly GCA_951802225.1. Taxonomy (NCBI): domain Eukaryota; kingdom Metazoa; phylum Arthropoda; class Insecta; order Lepidoptera; family Gracillariidae; genus Euspilapteryx; species Euspilapteryx auroguttella. The sequence continues at coordinate 11,579,478 of OX637648.1, read as the reverse complement.
TAGTGAGGAATACTTTTGTAGGAAATTCGTGAGAAAATATTGTTTCTGAGAATTTGGCCCTATGCTTGCACATCTGGCGAAGCGCAGCGAAGATAATGATGAATACCTATAAATTAATAAAACATCACACTCAGAGCCCATATCTAGGAAGAACATCTATCTAGGGTGGCTGAAACATATACAGAGACAAACATTACACCCATCCCGGGAAACAAACGTCGATATTCATTATAACAATGTTCGCCCCGCCGGGAATCGAACCCGGTGCACCCGCGTCTCAGTCCACATCACTGCCAACTGAGCCACGGATCAGTCAACGAGAAGATAACCTTAAATAGCACAGGGTTGAGGAGCAATCTCGTCGCGTGCCGTATTATAATAATAATAATAATAACTATTTATTTTCAGACAACAAGGTCCATAGTTGTTAGTAAAAGACTTAAAACAACCAATTTAAAAGCTATGTTAGATGAAAACTTAAGTTTAAAATATAAATAAAATAAATTAAAACAATTGCTTATGTACAACACACGAGATTATTTCTTGTTGGGCATGGAGAATATTTTTTTGATCCAGTGCCCAAGCAAGGGATTGTCCAGTTTCGCCGCAAATATTCGCAGTAGGCTGTTGTTAGAAAACTGTAGCCTCATCCTTGTGGAGTTCGCTCGTTTTCTGATTACAGCGAAAAAATCGTCCACACGAGCCACCGCGAACATTTGCGACGCACTACAATAGCGAGGCTTCTTCAAAAGAATCCTCATAGCATCATTATACTGGACGCGCAGGGCGCTGTATGTACTCTGCTTGTATGAAGCCCATAGACTGCAGGTGTAGAATGATTGACAGAAGGCTCTGAAAAGGGTCAACAGCCAGGTCAGGTCAGGTCATTATGACAGCTAAGAATAAAGTATCGTAAAATTATTAAATCAAATATTTTTAGATCTTAGTTTATGTGTAGTTTTCACTGCAACATTTTTATTTATTTAGCTGTCCCGCAAACTTAATATCGCGCCTTACAATTTTATATGGATAAATTTAATTTGTTTTTATTTTAAAAGTTATAATTAAAAAGTAAAATAAATATTAATTGCTTTTCACTAAAAACCAGGTTGTGGCGCAGAACCAAGAATTCGATTTGCACGACTGACAGATGACTGTCCCTGTCTCTTCGTATACAATCATTGAACTTCTGTCACTGTTATACAATACTTCAGATGCTGCGTGCAGCTCGTAGAGGGAGGACGTGTACGCCGGTTCTCCTACAGGTCACGTGGTATTTGATAAATATTCGACCTAGGGTAAACTGCCCCATGATTGTCACTTTTACAAATTTCTCTTGGCTAAATTTATAACTGCAAAATAAAAATGCTAAATCGTCAAAATATGGTATTGTTGTTTTGTGCGTATAACCATTTAATATTGATATAAATTAAACTGTTGATGTTACTATCTTCCCTCAACTTTTTCATATTTCACATTTTAAACCTTTCCTGGACTAATACGGATATTTCAAAACCAAAATCATCAAATCGGCCCGGCCGCTCTCGAGTTTTAGCGAGACTAACGAACCAGGACTTGTTATACTTATATTATATAGATATACCCTCTTATTCATAAAAAGTTAAAGAGCATTTTAGTTATTTGACGTATGTCAATTTAGACTGGATGTCACGTATTTACCATACAACAAACCAGAGAAGTAGACCTCCTACTCCTCTAGTAGTAGTAGTAAGCCGACTTAAAATCTACTGTATCTTTATGAATAAGACGGTTAGAATAGAGGGTTCCCACAGCGATGCTTGCTAAAAAAAAAAAAAAGTTTTTACCTTTCTTCAGCAATATGGAATATTATTTTCTTGGTACGGCTTCGACTTTTTGTACGCTTTTTCAGTTTTTGCCGTTCTGAACTTGACGAGAAAAGACAAAAAGGGTTTGCACGTCAATCGTTTTACCGTTTATCCTAATTGGTTCAAAGGTTATTCATTTATTTATTATGGTAAGCCCTTCGCAAACATTGGGCACTGAGCAGTGTATTCGGATGAAGGGTGGTGGATCAAAGGCAGGGTGCGTTCTGTTTTAAAATGTAACATATTAAATTTATGATTACACCCAAAAATACGACGCAACACAAGAAGAGTATGTTTTTTATTTACTTATGTGTTGTGTTTTTTTGCGAATTTACTTTAATCATTATTTTTTAGTCCTTTACTAACTTCAAAAATATTTTTGTCTCCATTGTGAATTAACGCCAGCCGCCTAGGATAAATGTGACAAAACAAACTCCCTACGTGTCATAAAATTAAAAACGATAATTGAAAACTTATACTCGCATTTATTGCACTGCCGAACCCCAGATCTGATCGCACTAACGGCTCTACCACAAAAAGAGTTAAACCGGGTCTAAATCACTAGACTAGGTTTAAATCACTCTTTCGTCATACAAATTGGCGATATTAGACCGGTCTAACTTTTTTGTGGTAAGGGGGTAAGTGTCTCCTCGTCTATCGATCCCGTAAGAAAGGCTGCTGTGACATTGCACGAGATTCTCTTGACCGTGAGAAAAAGTAACCAAGAAGCAACGCATCTGTGACGGACGCCCATTCATCCGTAAAAGTTAAAACAATGACACGCTCGCTCACCCGTGCAGAATTGTCGGACGCTTGAGGACAAGATGAGTTGTGGCTTCAGTCTTCGGACCGCGCACTCGAAGGCGAAATTTACCAGCACCACAGCATAATACAGAGTACTACATACAGTATGGGCACTCCCTGCCTCCCTCAGCAAGTGCGGCCCACCCGCGCTCAGTTACCTCTCAGTTAGCGCTCAGTACAGTGGCGGACTAGGAGGCCGTAACAGATTTGTCTATGGTTTCGTCAGCCCTAGACTGTATTACCAAAGAACAATAGCTATTTTGAAATACAGAAAAACCGGATGTGTTGCGCCGACCGTGTCCGCCACTGTACAAGCAGCACGTCTTTTCTCACTCAAACAAGCATGATTATGCGTGCACGTACACGAACTTCTTCTGTGTGCGAAGCAACTCGTTTACTTTAATACATTTTAGAGCAAGTGCCCGAGGACCAGGTTGACCCCAGAAGTCCACGCGACCGCCCTTTAGTACCGGGCCGAAGAATAGGACTGCGGTATCTCCTGCCTGTCGTACAAGGCGGCTAAAAGGGGTCATCGGGGTCCTGGGAGCGAAGGTAGGTTGGAGCACAGCTTGTGGCACTGTGCCGCCGCAGTTCCAGAGGCGAACCGGGAAAGGAACAATAAGCCCTCATCGAGGATGAAGCTGGATAACAGCTTGGCGTGGGAAGGACAACGGACGCCGATCACCGATTCCCGGGGTCCTTCCAAAAAACGCCAAGACACCGGGGGTACCATTTAGGGAATGCGAGCCCAACGTTTCCCCGTCGCTCCCCCAAACGACCTCCTAAATGTAAAATCGATTTATTATCAATCAATCAATATATATATATAAAACTCTTCCGTTACTGACTGACTGACTGACTGACTGACTGACTGACTGACTGACAGACAACGCAGAGCCGAAACTACTGGGCGTAGCGGGCTGAAATTTTGCATGTAGGTTCCTTAGGGAGTGTAGGTGAGCACTAAGAAAGGATTTCCCGAAATTCCCATGGGAACGGGAAAAAACGGGATTATTGTGTTTACGAGAAATCTGCGCGAGTGAAACCGCGGGGCAGCCTCTAGTTAGATTATATTTTGAAATTTAAATCTCTAATTTACTAATTTCCGTACTATATAGTGGTTGTGTCTAGTAACCCATGTCTGCGCTGGCATTAACGCAGAAACTCAACCAAGACTTCCTTTTCCTTTGCTTGGTTTCAGTCCACTGCAACCTTATTTCGTAAGTAATTCATTGAAATCATCAGTAGGTTAGTGACCGAATACCTTTAGCTAAGTTATCACAAGCGAACATGAACAAACAACCTGTGTTCGGCTACGTTCGGCAGAGATTATTATCCCTAATTACAGATTTAGCGCGTACTTTTGAAATACGAAAAGGTTTTAACAATATTTTAGTATACCTTTTAACCACGACTTTGTTTTATGTTTTATATTTCGAAGAGGTAGTAAGATAAATAATATTGCGATCATAAATTCAGGAATAATAGTTTACTGTCTTATTTTACAGGCTGTTGTAATTTGTGTATGAAAGAGCGTGCATGTTTTATTATTAACAGTAGTTATACTTATAATTTGCTCATATATGATTATGAAAACTATAAAAAAAAGTAACTGATTTAAATCTTAAATGTAAAATAATATTATGACAACCAAAAAAATAACCGAATGCTCAGCTTGTTTGCTTTGTGTAAACCCTAAAGATCTTCGCGCCATTTGTCACTATTAAAAAGTTTTAAACTTTTAAAATTCGAACGCGACCTCAGGGCCACTTACATTATGACAGGAGTTACGAGCGCCGCCCGTGCGCATGCGTGAGCTAATGAGCTCATTCCCAACCTTTTATTTATCACTCACTTATTAGTATGACGTGAGTCTTTTAAATCATATGAACTGATTTATTTTACGCGCATCCTTGTTTGCAATTTGTCATAACTTTTTTTTTTTTTTGCGCATTCTCTTTCTTTATTGCCTTCTTGCATATTTTGAAACGATGTTATCTAAACAAGAAAACGTAATAAAAGTTAAAAAGTAAACAGTGTTTGTCTTTACTTGATCGTCATCTCTGACACATGCGAAATTACCTTACACTGAAAACAAAACCGTACATTATGGGAAGAAATTGTCGTGTCTGTATTTTGTATTTTCTTAAACTTTTATAAATTTGGTATTTGCAAAAAAAATGGCGTCGTTTCGGCGGGAAGCGCCCAACGGTTTTAGCGGAAATCTTAATCTTGCGGCTATTTGACATGAAAGCAAATGACAACATTAAATGGAATTATTACTTTTGTTTCTTCACTTTAATGTCCGCATATCATGTCAAGATTTCGGCCAGCATTATTGTGAAACATTTCTCTTAGTAAAGACGAGTTTTGTTCCACTTTTGACAATAAAATGACGTTAAAAACCCGTTGCTTTATCTCTTTTTGCTTTGCAGAATAATAAATGTAGCTGTCCCTTTGTGTTGCGGGAAAAAAAGAAAGTTTAAGCTTCTGCAAACGTTAAATGTAGCCTCCGCCATTTAATTCACTTAACAATAACTCTAAAAGACGTACAAATAGTGAGATCTCGGTTTGAAATATCGATTCGAGTGCAAGAATCGATTTATCAACGTCGTAGCTGTATCAGTGAGGATTATTCAGAAGAACAGCTAATCTTGATAAAGTAAAGGATGGACTCGCCACTCCGCTGTAGGTGTAATGTAAATGCAATGCCGCATCCAGACTCTTGAGTCGGATAATTAGGGGTTGTTCTTGTTCGTAATTTCACTGATTTTTTTTGTCTTCTAGGATTTTTCAGATGCAATCGAGAGTTCTGCAAAAAAAGCTCGTAGACATCTTATTGAAATAAAAGTATTTTAGATTGAATGTTCTTGTTCTACAACAATTATGATATTTACGTTTTAATTTGTAGATGTTTTCCCCATGGAGCTAGTATTGTAGCTTCTACGCTCCTTTTTTTCCCTACCCTCTAGACACAGATTAGGTAAATATAAAATATCTCTCACATTTCGATGCGACGCTGAGCTCGTGAATGCGTGATAATTTGATTATTAAAACGGTATACCTACTTTATCTAAAACTATTTTTTCTTTAGTTTGTTAAAGGAAATATTTGGTGTTTTGAGGAGAGTGTGGATGCAGCATTGTGTAATATAGGGTCTTCCATAGGAGATGGCAAGTGTCGATACACGTCTGCAACTTTACTGCGGTTTACTATTATCGTAGACTAGGCCTGAAGTTTGGATTTTTAAATGTTATTTCTTTCACTCTGCAAAATAATTAAAAATCTTTAAATAATATTTTAGGGAAGGCAATCTGTTGGGAAGGCGTATGTCCACCAGTGGACTAATTTTTCGGCTGATTTGTCGATGATGACAAAATATTGTCATATATTTTAACAATCAACTATTCTGTTACACAATGCCTGCTTGACAACACCTATCTTTATCTTTCTTGCGCCTTAAAGGACTTGAAATTATGAACGCATGCTTACCACAAAAAACGTTAGAACGGTCTAAAATCGCCAATTTGTATGACGAACTAGTGATTTAAACTTAGTGTAGTGATTTAGACCCGGTTTAACTCTTTTTGTGGTAGAGCCTATGATGTTTAAGGACGAGCGCACGTTTGAGCAGGCGCGGCAAAGAGTATACAAAAAATGTTTATTGATTCAGTCACAGTAAAGTTATTTTACAGTATAAGCACAAGCTTCATCAGTTCTTTTCTTCACTGGCTGTCAAATATTATCAAACTTCTCTAAAAATGCCATAAATACCATGACTTAGCAAAGGTATTAAAAAACTCCTCAAAATAACATAAAAATATACTTTCGGAACTAGCCTGTTCTGTTCTGTAACGTTGCCAGCGAGCTGGACGCTCTACCAACCAGATACCCTAATTACACCCCCAGGGCTAAGGGAGTTTATACATTCATTTTTATATCAGAGGGAACACGACACGCCCGCGGCTCGACTTGTGTTTAACACGGCTTTGTAAAATGATAAACTTGTTGCTAGGTGGACGTTTTTTTGCTGTGTGTTTTCGGAATACAATACCACCACCCCATCTCCTGCCATGGGTGTCGTGAAAGCGACCAAGGATGCACCCAAAGGACGGGCAACGTCGTCTTTCGTTGAACAGCTTGAAGAGCCATACTGTTAGTTTTTTGTACTCTAATTGGTTATGATACCTTATTAGGTAAAGTACTGCTATAGGCGAGGTAGTTCAGGGTGCCCACCAATTGGCTCAGGCAAACAAATGTTTGCCTTGCCTTACGACAATGGTCGCCAGCAGTGGTAACATGACGAAAATTTTGTCTACTTTGTCGTATCTATCTGTCACTTTTGTCGATCGTCTCCATACATTTTCCCGCATTTAAATGTCAAAAGCGATTAAAAGTGACAGTCCGTCATGCTGCGTGGGCTGGAGACGTACCCAAACAAGCCCTCCTCTGTCAAATGATTCTACTCCCTTTCGCAATGATTTTACTGCGACTTCGATCGCTAGTCCGCCTGCCAAATGATCTTGTTTAAAAATCTTACTTGCCTTTATTTTCCATTCAGGCTTGAAAGATGCTATTAAAATCTCGGGATCGTTCCCCCGAGCTTTGAGAGGTAAAATCTCTCTTTCATCGAGAGCTTTAAAGCTGAATATACACTTGGAGACATTATTTTATTGCGGCTGCGTACGCAATCTGGAAAATCAGAAAATTAACTGATGTTTCTACCGCGAGACTTGTGTATTTCAGTTACTTTCATAGCTTAATGACCTATGGCTTGCTTCTGTGGGGAAGAGCTGCAGATATTAACGTCATTTTTATACTACAAAAACGCGCAATTAGAAACATTTATCAGCTTAAAGCTCGCGAGCCCCTCAGACAAAATTCAAAGAAATTGATATTTTGACGCTTCCGTCCCAGTACGTCTTTGAAATTATTATGTATACTCGTAAAAACTTACATATGTTTGATAAAAAATGTGATAAAATTAAAGACCTTAGAACGCGTAGCAAAAACAAACTAAGTATTCCACAGAACAGACATAAACGGACAAACAAATGCTTTATAGGAAACGAAGTAAGATTTTATAACAAGATCCCAGAAGAGATTTTGATCCTGAATGATAATGAGTTTAAAACTCGTATCAAAAAAGGTTTGATTAAGAAAGCTTATTACAATGTTGATGATTATGAAAACGACAAAGACGCATGGAAGTAGTCTAGCTCTGCACGATATTTTCATTATTTCATGTATGTACTTTAAATCTTATTAATTTATGTTCTTTGTATTGTAATTTGAATTGTAATGTCACATATATAAGAACAAAAAAAAAAAAAAAAGAGAGAAATTGTAAAGTAGAGTTTGTTACCCCTTTCTTCTCTACGCTGTAAAATCATTGCGAAAGGGAGTAGAATCATTTGACAGAGGAGGGTTCGTTTGGGGGCGTCTCCAGGCGACCATTGTAAGGCAAGGCAAACATTGTTTGCCTGAGCCAATTAGTGGGCACCCTGAACTACCTCGCCTCTATCAGTATAGGATACTTTACGAAATAAGGTATTAATATTAATTAGATTAGTCTAATTGACTTTCAATAAGCGATATCTTGTATCCTGTATTGAATAAATCATTTTTTACTTTACTTTTTTACTTTACTATTTGATAATTTATCTATACCAATATTAGAAAAAGGAAAGATTTTTTTGTTTATTTGTTTGTTTGTAACGAATAGGCTCCGGAAATACTGAACCGATTTGAAAAATTCTTTCACTGGTAGGAAGCTACACTATCCCCGAGTGTCATAGGCTATTTAAGATTTTCGAAAAAAATGGGATCCTTAATTAAACTCAAATAATGTATTCTGTAACCCAACATGCAATATTTTATATATTTTGACAGGTGGTTTGTTGTGGTTGATTGTTTTTTTATTTGCCCATTCAGTCAAAAGTCAATAGAAAATAGTCTATAGAGCCAAATCTTTAGTAGTATCTTTTATTCTATGGCGTTACGAAGTAAGCTGGGACAGCTCGTATTTTACAAAAAATATTCTCGTTAATTCTGCAAGAGATTTTAGTAATAGGGAATTTTCCAGGAAATATGTCGTTAATTTCGGAAAAGCGCAGTAAAATTACCGTTCTCGTGATAATTTTGGGAATTCGTGCCATACAATCTAAATTTAAAGTCTAGGTATATCAAACTGTTTGTTATATCACGTCCATAGCACCGTAACTAATGTTAAGGCAATATTAAAAATTATCTTGGTGATACTTTGTGACATTATATCTATCGAATATACTAGATAGTAATGTAAAGAAGTTTTAAGTTATATTTTTCATATTTAAAATGGTTTAGATATTTTTTTTATCACTATTGGCGGTGTAATAGGTCTTTTTTCGAACGTGTGGGTTTTTAACCGACTTCAAAAAAGGAGTTTATCAGTTTCACCTGTATGTATGTATATTTGTATGTATGTCCGCGATTATCTCGCGTTTGGCTGAACCGATCTTGATGCGGTTTTCAGATAAGTATATGTTACATTGAGGAGAAGGTTTTAGTACCTATTTTAGCCGACCTCGACAATGAGGAAGTGCTTAGTTGATAATTGTGTTAGTTTATTGAAGGCGGGGGGTACCTTTTTTGTAAAAAAGAAATTATATAAATGTGATATTGATTGATAAAAACAACAAATCCCACTGTATCACTTGTATTATTTGGTTCTTTAACCATTGTTTATGCGGTCGGTCTATTGAATATTTCTATAATAGGATTTACTTCAGAAAATATTTGTTTTTCCATTGAAAGCCATTTTGTTGAATCGGAACGTTGAAATGTCAGCTTTTCTCGGTTTGGAAAAATACTGGTTAAAATAAACTACTCAGCTGCCTATTTTAACTAGGTACTTTAAGTTTTTTTATGAAGCCTTTTTAACCGACTTCATAAATGAGGATATCAGTTTGACCTGTATGTATGTATGTATGAATGTATGTTTGTCCGCGATTATCTCGCGTTTGGCTGAACCGATTTTGATGCGGTTTTCATAAAAGTATTTGCTACATTCAGGAGGTTTAAGTTTACCTATTTGAACCGACTCCGAATAAGAGGAAGTTCTCAGATTATATTTGTGTCAGTTCGTTGAAGGCTTTTTAAAAAAAAAGAAATAATTGAAGAAATAAATTATTATTTCCAATGTTGGGTAAAGGCCTGCCCCAACAAACTCAGCTGAAACTTATCGAGGTCGTCCCGTCATACCGTCATAATCATTTCAGGCGAAAAACGTCCATTGCTGCTTCCCCCACAAATCCCCACAACGACCGGTCTTGACCCTCATCCATTGTAATCAAAATCAAACCAAAAATCAAAGTTCTTTATTCAATATAGGATACAAGATATCACTTAGTGAAAGTCAATTAGACTACATCTAATCTAATCGCTATTGATACCTTATTTGGTAAAGTATCCTGTACTGTGAGAGGCGAGGTAGTTCAGGGTGCCCACCAATTGGCTCAGGTAAACAAATGTTTGCCTTGCCTTACGACAATGGTCGCCTGTAATCCCGCAGCTATCAGCAGCTGGTCGTCTAACCACCTTGTGGTGGCTCTGCCTTCAATGCGTCTTCCAGTTCTAGGTCGCCACTCGAGAACTTTTCGGCCACAGCGACCATGTGTTAACACCACTTTTATGTAAAAAAATAATCTACTATCTACTTTATATATGTCGTAGTAAGATTTGATAATTAGGTTTTTTGCAAAAAAAACTAGGGATTTTGCAAAATCACGGATAATTTGATATAAGCATTACTTTTTTCAATCATCCTGACATAATGCAGTTTTTTTTTGCAAAAAACCTAGTATAATTGAAAAATTTGAAACCTGCCTTGATTGGCTAGATTATTGCTTGCTGGTAAACTCTTATTATGATTGGTTCTCTGTAGCGTCGAAGGATATTTTAACGAACCAATCAGAATAAGAGTTTACCAGCAAGCAATAATGTAGCCAATCAGAGTTAAGAAGGGTTTCAAAGTTTTCAATTATACTAGGTTTTTTGCAAAAAAAACTGCTTTATGTCAGGATGATTGAAAAAAAAAGTAATGCCTGTATTCTATATCAAATTTTCCGGGTTTTCGCAAAATCCCTAGTTTTTTTTGCAAAAAACCTAATTATCAAATCTTACTACGACATATACATAAAAATGAATCGTGGTTCGTTAGTCTCGCTAAACATCGAAAACGGCCGGGTCGGATTTAGCTGATTTTGATTTTGAAATGTTCTTAGTAGTCCAGGGAAGGTTTAAAGGTGAGAAAATACGGAAAATGGAGGGAAAGTTAAAAAAAAACTAAAATTGTAAGGCGCTATACGAAGTTCGCCGGGACAGCTAGTATTTATTATCTTAGTGTTGTGCCTAAAACACATACTAAATTAAAATAAGTTTAGTAGTCCGATTTGTTAGCTTCTTAAAAACTTTTTGTTATAAAATTATAGAATTATTTACTGCTTATAATAACAGAAAACTCTTAAAAGCATACTTTCCTAATTTTCTTTTAATATGTTTTTGCTTAGCAATTTCGTCTAAATTCCCTTCCCCAAACATCCTTGGGTAAAGTCAATTACGGCCCTTATTTCGCCATCTTGTTGTTATTTTTATTTACTTTTTGTTTACTTCGTTTTGAAGGGGACCGTTTTATAATTAAATTGTAAATTTAACAACATTTATTTTTCAGAGTTCCGTTTCGTAGCACGTATAGCAAATATTGCAATACTTTAACTAAAAAATATCTAACTTTCTCCAAAATACATGAAACTCTTTGCTTATAGTTTAAAGGTTAATTTTTTTTATCGATATAAGCTCCTAATTCACCCACGCAGCTGATGCAGAAGGCGCCCTTCACGAGGTCTTTGCAAACTCTAAACCAAGTAGCTGAAACACTGGCTGGATATATTTCATTGTTCTTTAAGTGAATTCACAAAAATAACTAACTTTATTTTATGTTAGAAAAGTTTATAATTCATTATTCTCTTGTTGTTTATTTATTATTCATTATTATTTTAATTAGGTACTTATTATAATATTGGTACCTATAACTTTGTTTTTTTTTTTATCATTTGATTGTAAAAGATTTTGATTTGTTTTTTGTTCCATCACTATTGTATTAGGGAAACCTGTAAAGATAGTGTATGTGTGTTTAAATAAATAAATAATAAAAAAAAAATTGGTGTAGTTCACGGTTTCAAGTTTGAATGTTAATTGTTTGCATTGCATTGCCCACACACGGCCCATCTCAAAAACTAGGTGTCTTACTATGATAACTAGTCGACCCGGCGAACTTCGTACCGCCTAACCTTTTGCTATGTTGCTCATGCTGCCGTCCTCAAACTAAAAGGCGGTTAAGTGCAAAATGTTAGTTTTGAGTTAGAGGCTAAAAACGCGGGAATATTTTGAAAAAAATGCTGTTCCTTTTTTATACATTACTAGTGGTACTGTTTGGTATCAAACGATAGATATTTTTTTATACTTTTTCCTCAATAAAGCTCAAATTGAAAAAAGTGGTATTTGCATACATAAAACTCTTATTTACTTTTTTAGTGGTGTAACATTTTAATAATTTTCTCTGAAATTTCAACCTAAAAAGCGGCTATTGGCCTATAACTGCCTTATAGTTATGCTTTTTCCAAAAAATACGTAAACATTTTTTTATTACCATAAGTTATCAACATTTCCATAGCTAAAAAGCAGTTTTAATTTTAAGCGCCATTTTAGTCTAGCATTAAATTAATTTACCTTGTAATTTTCAATAACAAAAAAGCGGCTATCAGATTTTTGCCGCCATTTAGACAAGTACTTGTTACTTAACGTGTGATTTATTGTTTAACGACCATTACTCAATTAACTTTACTTAACTAAAAAGCGGAACCTTTTTTTGAAACTGCTTTCTAGTTAGGTAGTACCCCCATTGGGTTTTTATGAAACCCACGAAATGTTAGTTGATTGTATAAAAAAGAAGATAACGAATTCAATTAAACAATAACCATTTATTGTATTTCCAAGTAGGGTGATTTATACTCATCTCAACTGAAAGAAGTCCACTGTTGGATAATAATGTCTCCAACACATAGATTGCTACAAGGATATTGTGAAGGGGATTTTCCGTAATCGCCACGCTTAGCAGGCGGGTTGGTGACCGCAGTATGGCTTTTTAAACGATTCAACAAAGGTGGCTCAGCATGATCATCGACAGAACTGCCCATGCCCATCCTTTGGAAGTTTGGAAACGTTCCCTGAGACTCCGTTTACGACACCCATGGAAGAAAGGGAAGGAGATGGGATGGTGGAATTCTATGCCAATATTATTTATTTAGTACATATAATTGACAGTCTTGATATAGGTTTTTTGTTATAAAGGTTACCTTTTAATAAATACTTTTACATAACATGAACTACGAAGAATCAACATTTTGTATTTAATATTAATTTACCATTTGAATGGTAACAAAATAAAACTTTTTTGTTTGCTTTAAATGTAATGCAAATAATAATTTAAGTCATGTATATCATCATTTAAAACCGTAAAAAGTATGTCTGTATAATTTTATTCTAATATTTAATTTTATTCTTTACTCGAGAGGTCTATCAATCAGACAAATATGGAGCGCAGAATATAGGAAGTTCAATTGGTGGACAAAGTCCGAAACACGGAACTGCACTCCAGAACTCAAATACTGGATGTAGCTAAAAAAGCAGCAGAATTAAAATAAGAGGCTGGCTACATAGCCCGTATGGACTCCAATCGTTGGGCAACACATCATCACATGGCCACGCCAAGAGAAGACGTGGTCGTCCCAGGAAGCGATGGACCGATGTACTGTGAGCGCACTATATAGGGCCTAGTGGGAATCCACTCAGGACAGGGAAGCGTGTGAAAGTGGGAAAGAGGCCTATGCCCAGAAAAGAATGCATGCCATAAAGGCAGTTAAGTGATTTTAACTGCTTTTTAAATAGGCATTAACATATAACCACTTTTTAGTTATGTACTTGTATTAGGTATAGCCTGCAAAAAACGAAGCTAAAAGGCCACTAAAGTTATTTAACCGCCTTTAAGCTTGCAGAAAATTGATAGCCGCTTTGAAGGCAGGTATTGAAAGTGATAAAGTCGGACTAATACAAACGTTAAAGTTCTTTAGTGGCCTTTTAGTTTAGCAATGCTACTTAGTCGCCTTTAAGCATTGTTATTTTTATTTTATGTGTACTTAACCGCCTTTGAACAAATATTATTTTCGTAACGATAAAAGATTAATTAACATTTCAAAGATAGATCGATAGAGGATTTTTTTTTAAGTATTATTGCATCAAAATGTCAAAATCGACCAAATGTCACTTAACCGCCTTTTAGCTTGAGGACGGCAGCATGTATTATACTTATAAAGCTTTCTCTTGAATCACTCTATCTATTAAAAAAAAACCGCATCAAAATCCGTAGCATAGTTTTAAAGAGTTAAGCATACATAGGGACAGACGCGGGAAGCGACTTCATTTTATTTACTACTAGTCGACCCGGCGAACTTCGTCCCGCCTAACCTGTAACTATTTTGTGCATGTTTTATACTTATAAACTTTCCTCTTGAATCACTCTATCTATTACAAAAAACCGCATCAAAATCCGTTGCGTACTTTTAAAGATACATAGGGACAGACGCGGGAAGCGACTCCATTTTATTTACTATGAATTGATAGGATAGGCAATAACCCCTTATCTTATTAATTTACATAATAACTAACTCCATAAATCATAACATTACGTCTAATCTGTTACTAAATAATTAAATTTATAATATCATCTTCTGCTTGCAATTATTAACACTTGTGTTATTTGAATACTATTATAGAGGGTTGCTACTGTTTGTAATTCTGCAAACGAAATAAAATATTTATTCAAATTTTAAAATTAAAAAAAATGTACTTAAATAATTAAATGGTCGGTACAATCTTAATTATTTAGAAGAATGAGACTTAGGTTACATTAAAACTTTATTAAAAATTAATACTTTCGCCAGACTAATTAAAAAACGCGAAAAATATGAATTTCGCGCCATTCTGAGAGTTACCCACCTTAGATTTTTAATATTACTTAAGACACAAAGACTTGGCCAAAAGTATCACATGATCGAAAGACTTTAAAAGCCAGTTTACCGCGATGCTAGCGACATTTTCGAAAAAAAAAAACTTCTAAACTAAGGCAAATATCAAAAATGTGGCACAGTATGCCACTAGATAATCTTGCTTAGTATTTTTGAGCACAGTAAAGTAGTCCTAACGTCCTTAAAAGAACAAAATTATGCACAGATTGTTAGTAAAAGTGGCCACTTTTAGCAACACTTTGTAGCTTTCTTTGGTCTTTAACTTAAAAGCTATACAACAGAGCCCTAAAAATACTAGGCTAAATTATCTAGTGTCATACTGTGCCACATTTTTTCCTTATACTCTAACGTACTGATAAAGTAATAAGTCAGTCCTTCAGTAGACGTTGGATTGCTTGCCTCAGCCCAATCACGATTTACGTGATCACGTCCCTTCTCGATACTTATCACCTAATAAAAACAGACGTGATTGGCAACCCTTATTTAACCCTTGTAGGGGCGCGGGTACAAAGTAGCACTACACTCTGTATCCGCCAGACATGAGAAGGGTTAATTAAATTATATTTTACTTGACTTACCCTTAATACTTGAAACTTACGCTGCTGTTAAAGCAACGTTCAATAGTACCTATAATTGTATTTGTCTTACCCTAGAGAATGCCCTTAAATAATGTTTTTTTTTTTTATATTTGTCTTCGTTCTAAGAATTATACATTTTTAGTCTATCTTTAAAAAAAAAAAGCATCAAAATCAGTTGCAAAGTATTAACCCATTCAGCGCCACGGGCGCAACGTATGCGTCCGTTAAAAACATATCCCCAGGCGCCGAGGACGCCGGCTGGCGCTCGCACTATTTTCAATAAAAACCATACTAAATAGGATATTACAATATTATTTGTACTGAAAAAAGACACTCAAGGATTTGATTAAAAGGATCTTATTCATGTCTTATACTTTTTTCATACATTTATTATATAAAAATAGCCATTGAAGTTCAACTTGAGATAAAGTTAATTCTATTTACTCAAAAAAAAATATTTAAATGCAGAATTTAATAATTTTAATAGAACTATACGTTGTAATTTTTTGAAATTTTTATGTCGTGATTTAGTATATTTTGGAACAGGGCACATACGTTGCGCCCGATGGCGCTCGAGGAAGTGTATTTTTCGGTTCGAGCGTGCTACTTTGTCCAAGTGCAAGGGAAAATGTAACTTGTAAGCAAGCAGTTAACGCCGCTTTTAGGATTGAAGTGGTAAACGGTTTCGACTTTTTGTAATTATAAAGGTGACCGTAGATTTGAACAAGCGTCATATCACCAATTTTGTATTCAATGAAATAAAGATAAGGCGGTAATTTATCGGTGCTTTTAAGTTCAATCGAAACATTTTTTGTTTTATTTTATTTAATGTGTCGGTTAATTATAAAGAAACATTTCAAAAATATTCCGAAAATCACACAATACATAATCTTTGCAGCTGTGCGTTTCATTGTTTTTCACATAAGATTAGGATATTTTTGAGTGGTCGCCGCTCGCTATTCTTTTGTCATTCGATCATAAAAATGCACAGCGTCGGTTCATTGCCTATTGTTTTCAAAAATAAAGAAATGTGTCGACATTTTTTTTGGTTTTAGCAGATTAATCCTTCTTAGAAAAAGTGTACACGTAAATATTGCCTCCGAGAGCATACCCACTTATAAAAAAAAATGTTGGTTTAGGTTAGTTTTAGATAGTAAATGCAACGGCAGGTTAGCCTTGGTCTAATCGTTAGGTACTGCGGCGTATCTCATCTCTTGTTTGTATTTCTGTGAAATTTGTGACCTGTTTGTAAATCCCGATACTCCGATTTGAATCAAATGACCTAGATAAGGATACTAGCACTACGAACCCTCCTAAGACTGATCTGACAATGAACAATGGCACTACGATTGATATGGGAAATGAAACTGGTACTCTGAACCCTCATTTGATGATTGATCTGGCTATAAAAACAGACAAATTAAGTTCTTTGAATCCCTTTTCAAAACATGTAATCAACAGAGATGTTATCGAAATAAACTGTAAGTACTTTCTAGTACATAAGAAACTAGTACCTAGTACTTAAATGGACATCATTTTAAGTGTGTAAACTACAGAATTCAATTTTTTTTATTTATCAGAATAACGTTTCCTGTTTACAACTGTTTGCCATATCAAATCTAGACTATGTGTTCAATCCATATTTGCTAATTGAATCACTAGATCTTAATTCAGAGAATCCTATAAAATCCTTTTACATACTTCTTAAACTTGGTATGTAAATTGGATTTTGCTATAAACAGATATGGACGATGAGTTTACTGAAAATGAATTAACGGGCTTAGTGGTTGCAACTCGTCATTTATCGGAACCTGAATCTGGAATGATTCATCTGATTTGATGAATCATTGAATGAAGATGAAATTTAATAGAAGAATCAATAAATAGCGAACAGCAAAATAATATTTTTAATGAAAATGCTGCAGAATTATAAAGATGTTGTTGACCTCGAAACGCCAGAGTGGAGTCATGAGCATCCATCAGGTCAAATGTAAACATTTTCACTGAGCGTGTTGGACTTGATACTAGATACTAGATTTTTTCTTCACTTTGTTAACTGTTATTATTGTTTTTACTAAAAAAAAACATTAATGCTTCGAACCTGTTTCTTACTTCCACAAATTTCGACAAATTGCACTTTGCTTTGACCTAAAAGCCAGAGGATCTATTGCCGTTCAAAATGAAAATTAGAATGTGAATCATTTTGACATAAGATATGTATAAATTGCGGGTATATAGGTGAATCATTTTGTCTACCTACAAGAGATTCAGCTGTAAACCCGCAATGTATACTTATCACATGTCAAAAAAAATCTCATTCTTATTTTCATTGTGAAAGGCAATAGCCTAACTTCTCCAAACCGTCCATAAGTCTAGATCTCGATGTCCGCGCCATTATCCTTGTATCGTTTACCCACCATCCAATCTTCATTATTTCTTAAGGCAGTGATGCGACGACGATGATTAACGAGAAAAGAGTAGAACTAGAAACTATAAACGAGTTGACGATCAGTGGAAGGCGACTGTTTAGTTTGGAAAGTTTTTACGCCGGGCAACGAGCGATTTCTCGCGCCACTCGCCCGTTGTCGCTGCGGTCAGTGCGAGCGAGCATCGCTGAACGAGCTCTTTTTTTTAAAAGCTAGTCGTAGCCGGCGGCAGTGTGAACAGTCAAAGAGCAACTATTAATACATGCATTACTTTCCTTTACACAGAGTGTTTATGTATTGTTCCTGTCTTGAGCGAGAAAATCGCTGATAGTTAGACGTTCTCTCGCCTACAGAGTCGGACTCTGCCTTAATTATGCTTCGAAAAATTTCTGGTTTTCACCATTCAGCGTTGACAAATATCGACATAATCGTAAGATTTTTTTTTGAGGGATATTTCTTATTTTATGACAGTGAACTAAATGTCAATACATAGTATGTCAGATAAAAGTAAAAACTTAACTTAACTAAATATACAAAATTATATAAGACAAACATAATAAAAATCAGCACAAGCTTCGTCCATATAAAATTAATTAAATTACCCTAAAAAAGACCACCGTCCAGAGCACCTACCTCGAAGGCTCCCATCACACTAGCTGCGTTACCGCGCTGTACGGCAATGGAAAGCCTAATCGTAAGATTATAATAATAACATAATAATCAATTTTATTCCAGAACTTGGTAGCGTGTTCGAAACGGCAATATCTATTTTATTTTTATGTCCTCAGAGACAAAATTTTGTGAAAAAATAAGGACTTATCCTAATCATGATATGGGTCCTGACCACCTGACTAGACCTTTAACAAATTGTGAGATCATTAAGTTGCAAAACAATTAAATATAATATTCGAAACCTCTTTTCTGATAAAATACACCAAACCTTTTTTAGTTCTTAAAATAAGAAATACATTGGCAGCTACATTTAAAAACTGTTACTTTAGTCAGCCAATAAATAAACTAAAGTATAGCATTTGGTTGTTGAATAAAAAAAAATCTGCGTAAACACGTCCATTTTTTCTGCCAAAATCGGTAGCTTTTTAGATGATTTTTACAGCTCGCGCAGCGCCAGGGGACGCCGCACTGTCGGCCTTGCGCGGCGAACGAAATCTTTGTATGGTGGCGTGGCGCGTTGTGTTTTTTGAAATCGCGGTGGAGGTGGAAGAGTTAAAGATAAGCATACATAGGGAAAGACGAGAGAAGCGACTTTATCAACCGACGAAAAAACAAAAAGGAGGAGGTTCTCAATTCATCGCGTATATATATATTTTTTTTATGTATGATATGAATTTGCTTGTGTGGTGTGGCGCCGACTTAAATTTCTTGGTAATCCAAAATTACTTTAAGAAGTGAGTAAATTAAGGCCTAATAGAAAATGTTTCCCTATTATTTAATGCTTTTCAGTTTTTTCGGCGGTTTAATTTTTTTATAAAAAGTTTTTATTTTATACTATGTATTGAAATATAATTGCACTTGTAGCATCTTTCAAATTCAAAATATTCTAGGGCCTTATGAAGTGCTTAAGTAATTTTGGTTAATTTTATGCTCACTGTTTGCTCGCTGTTTTGGATCTTTTGTATGCAATAAAGTGTTTTTTGACTTTTAACTTTAACTTTAAAGGCATCTCTTGAACGTCAATCTAAATGAAAATTCAATCCTGTTATTTTCTTCAGAGTTAAAAGTTATGCCATCCCAAAACAAACCTTAACTCCTCAAATCAACTAATTTCAAAAGAAACCTTCCCCAGACGAGCTACGATCCGTAGTTTGGTCACGTATCCTCGTAAATTGATGTACTGTTTAGTATGGGGAAGGGAATTATAGAGAAACGCGGAAACTTTACACCGACGTCGTCTACTGAAAGATGAAGTCGACATTTTGAAATTGAATTATGAAGTTTGCGGTAGAATTTTCGATACGGTAATAGAAGCTTTTGCTGTACAATAAAGTGGTTCTTGTCTTCAGGTATGCAATGAACTTATTCATTTACTAGTCGACCCGGCGAACTTCGTACCGCCTAAACTATTACTTTCTTGTGCATGTATTATACCTATAAACCTTCCTCTTGAATCACTCTATTTAATATAAAAGACCGCACCAAATTCCGTTGCATAGTTTTGAAGATATAAGCATACATTGGGGCAGACGCGGAAAGCGACTTCATTTTATACTATGTATTGATACTAGTTAGTGGTTATATAAACTGAAAAGTCATATCTAAAATAAAACTTTGATTTAGCTCACGATTCCTAACAACTTTCCCTTAGTAACAGGGTCGAATAAAAAAAAAACGCTTCCCGCGTCTGTCCCTATGTATGCTTAAATCTTTAAAACTATGCAACGGATTTCTAAGAGGTTTTTTCTTATTACATAGGGTGATTCTAGAGGAAGGTTTATAAATATATGTGTCATAGTAAGATTTGATAATTAGGTTTTTTGCAAAAAACCTAGGGATTTTGCGAAAACACGGATAATTGGATATAAGCATTACTTTTTTTTTCAATCATCCTGACCTAAAGCAGTTTTTTTTGCAAAAAACCTAGTAAAATTGAAAACTTTGAAACCTTCCTATAATCTGATTGGCTAGATTTATTGCTTGCTGGTAAACTCTTATTCTGATTGGTTCTCTGTAGCGTCAAAGGATATTTTAACGAACCAATCAGAATAAGAGCTACTACTAGGTTTTTTGCAAAAAAACTGCTTTATGTCAGGATGATTGAAAAAAAAAGTAATGCTTATATCAAATTATCCGTGTTTTCGCAAAATCCCTAGGTTTTTTGCAAAAAACCTAATTATCAAATCTTACTACGACATATGCACAATATAGTAATAAGTTAGGCGGTACGAAGTTCGCCGGGTCGACTAGTAAGTAATAAGTAAGCTTACTTGTGAATTTTATAAACCTGTTAGCCGCAAAACTATGAAAAAGAGGTACAGGGAGATAAAGAGTATGAGGTTATAGGTAGTAGACGTGGTGGTCTGATGATCTGGTAAAAGATGCATGATAATACTAGACATAGGAAAAGGTTGAAAAAATTAACTGATACCTAAATAATAAAATTAAATAAAACAAAGAAATAGTACTCTAGCCCCTCATTCGTGTGTTCTATTAAAATATTAATATTTAACAAGGAACACCCGCCATTTTAAGCTGAAAGGCGGCATTATCTTAAACTGTCTGCAATCAAGAGCTCAATCTATCTGAACCGCAGCACCGCCTCGCCCCGACCCCTTCGACCCGGCCTGCGCACACGACACCTACTAGACAAACTACTACAAACCATCCACTCGATGAAAATTTTCAAAAACCCTTGCTGCTTTTCCTAGGGCATAAAATGTCTTTAAAATAAAATTCAGCAAAATGCTATCTTTGTCATAGAATTTTCATTATTCATTTCGTTTTAACATGAGCTTATAAAGAAACGATTTGTAAATGGCGGCCGCACGCATGCTATCTCGTATGAGGGCAGCGAAAAAAAGACATACAGTCCATACAACGACCTCCATTTCTTTACGTGAAGTTTGTTGTTTAAAGTTAATTTTTTACAAAATAAAAACAATAGGTACAAAATATTTATGGAGGAGCAATCGTATTTGTATTGGAGCCTTGACTTCAAGGGTGAAGTAAGTATTTGCGAGCCTATCATTTACTTTGTAAACCTACGAAGACTTAAAATTTTTGAATGTTGAGTGTATTATATGTAGAAGTAATTAATAATTTTCAGTGTTTTCTTCGCAAGCCAGACTGAGCCGCCACGTACGTAACCATCGTGTGCACAAAAACCCCCAAAGGGGCACAAAGTACACTCAGTACCAAGGGGGTAGACTGAAACAGACCCCCTTTTCTCACCTCGTCGCACAGCGAATTACGAAATTTGAGTTCAGAGATTTCACATTTCAAAAATTACTGTGGACTCGTGTTCCTTTTTTTTACCTTCGATCAGGAAACCAACAGACATAATATAATAATAATAACACATAATAATAATAATAACACATCACACTCAGAGCCCCTAACTAGGAAGAACCTGTATCTAGGGTGCCCGAAACACACACAGAGACAAACATCACACCCAGACCGGAAACAAACATCGATATTCATCATATCAATATTCGCCCCGCCCGGGAATCGAACCCGGGTGCACACGTTTACTCAGTCCACATCACTGCCAACTGAGCCACGGAGCAGTCGATATATACTGTTACTTTTTTTATCGTGGAGGAAAATTTAACACACGGTAGGCATAGTTATACAGGACTGATTCCTGAAAAGAAAATTGAAAAATAATGAACTGTTTTCACTTGAGGTCCTTCCAAACTTTTCGTAAAAAACATTAAAAAATATGTGGAGCATCAGAGCAATGATGCTATGCTGGCGCCAGACGCGACAGGGGGTGGAGGGCAATGCGTAGGGGGGTAAACAAGGGGTCCATCGGTTAGATAAGTCTTTATTTATTTTGAAATTTAAAAAAAATAGAAAGTAAATAATTTTTTTTTAAATAATTTATTCGAGTCGTATAACATGCAAAGACATAGTCCTGAAAGTGTCCTCCACAATAAAAAAATGCCGTCCATACTTATTGGATTTTTATTGGGAAAGAAATGTCCCTTCTATGTTTTGTATGTTAGTGTATGTACAGTGGCGGACACGATCGGCGTAACACTTCCGGTTTTTCTGTATTGCAAAATAGCTCTTGTTCTTTTGTAATACAGTCTAGGGCTGACGAAACCATAGACAAATCTGTTACGGCCTCCTAGTCCTTGACTGTACGTACAGTGTATAAAAAATAAGGTAGCTGTTAGGATAAATATGGTGTGAAGTATACAGTAAACAACTAAAAATACACTTTCTATCAGGATCTTCCTATTTGTTCGGTTCCATTCTAAGCCCGTGCAAATTTTTAATAGCATGCTAGATACATGACATCAAGTACAGTGGCGGTCTAGGAGGCCGTAACAGATTTGTCTATGGTTTTGTCAGCCCTAGACTGTATTGCCAAATAACAAGAGCTATTTTGCATTACAGAAAAACCGGGAGTGTTACTGTACCTATTACCTAAATAAGGCCCGGCTCATCTGGCCAGGCGCAGCGAACATGCCTAAAA
This sequence comes from Euspilapteryx auroguttella, assembly GCA_951802225.1. NCBI lineage: Eukaryota > Metazoa > Arthropoda > Insecta > Lepidoptera > Gracillariidae > Euspilapteryx > Euspilapteryx auroguttella. The sequence continues at coordinate 11,556,540 of OX637648.1, read as the reverse complement.
GACAACGATAACCAACTTTTACAGCTTCTAATTTCTATAGTAATCGGTATCGTTTCTTTTGGCAGCGTAGAATATTTTGAAAACCAGAGGATTTATTCAAAAATTCGCTACAGAAATTAGTTTTTTTTTTACTAGCTGTGCCCCGCAGTGCTACCCGCTCTGTATTACCGCAGTAAAAAGTAGCCTTTGTGTTAATCCAGGGTGTAAGCTAACTCCATACCAAATTTCATTGAAATCGCTCCAGCCGTTTAGACATGAAGAAGTAACACACAAAATTTCGCCTTTATATAATACGAGCTTTCCCGGCTTACTTCGTTACGCCATAGAATATAAGATACTACAAAAGGCTTGGCTCTATAGACTATGTTCTTTTGCCTGCCCAGAATGGGCTTGGTAAAAAAACAAACAACAACAACAAACCACCTGTCAAAATATGTAAACAACGGAAAAAATATTGCACCTTGGGTTACATTATTTGAGTTTAGGTAAGGATCCCTAATTTTTTTGAAAATCTAATATAGCCTATGACACTCGGGGTTAATGTAGCTTCCTACCAGTGAAAGAATTTTTCAAATCGTTTCAGTATTTCCGGAGCCTATTCGTTACAAACAAACAAACAAACAAATCTTTCCTCTTTATAATATTGGTATAGACTAGTCGACCCGGTGAGCTTCATACCGCCTAACCTTTAAGAATTGCTCATGTATTATAGGTACTTATAAACCTTCTTCTTGAATCACTCTATCTATTAAAAAAAACCGCATCAAAATACGTTGCGTAGTTTTAAAGATTTAAGCATACATAGGGACAGACGCGGGAAGCGACTTTGTTTTATACTATGTATTGTTAATTAGTGTAATAGTGTGCTGAGCATCTGTCAAAATTAGCTATCATCATACCACTTAGAGAATCACAAAAGACCCGCTAATTATTAAAAACGAAATTTTAATTTAATCTTACATTCAACAAGTATCATACTCAAAGGTATTGTATTAACAGTCATGCCGTTAAACCTCGTTGCAAATGGCGAGGGATTTCAGTGAAAAGGGCGCGTTTAAAGGATTCCACCAGTCCTGAATGTAGATCTCGTTAAGATCCACTGTTTGGATAGGGATTCATTTTATTTGCCGACGGTACTTATGTTATTTTTTTATAATTTAAATAAGTATGATGTTATGTTCCCGTAATATTTAGTTCGTTTAAAGTTTTCGGAGATTTTTCATCTATACCATCTATACCAATATCATCATCATCATAATCATAAAGAGGAAAGATTTGTTTGTTTGTTTGTTTGTTTGTAACGAATAGGCTCCGTAAATACTGAACCGATTTAAAAAATTCTTTCACTGGTAGGAAGCTACAATATCCCCGAGTGTCATAGGCTATATTAGATTAACAAAAAAATTTGGGATCCTTACTTAAACTCAAATAATGTAACCCAAGGTGCAATATTTTTTCCGTTGTTTACATATTTTGACAGGTGGTTTGTTGTTGTTGTTCGTTTTTTATTCGCCTATTCTGGGCAGGCAAAAGAACATAGTCTATAGAGCCAAGTATTCAGAAGTATCTATATTCTATGGCGTAACGAAGTAAGCCGGGATAGCTCGTGAAATTATAAACTTTAATTATTTTTTTCAAACATTTTTTTCTGTTTGTCAGTCCAGTGTGTGTAAATAAAAATCATCATCATCATCATCATCATAATCATAAAGAGGAAAGATTTGTTTGTTTGTTTGTTTGTTTGTTTGTTTGTAACGAATAGGCTCCGTAAATACTGAACCGATTTAAAAAAATCTTTCACTGGTAGGAAGCTACACTATCCCCGAGTGTCATAGGCTATATTAGATTAACAAAAAAATTTGGGATCCTTACTTAAACTCAAATAATGTAACCCAAGGTGCAATATTTTTTCCGTTGTTTACATATTTTGACAGGTGGTTTGTTGTTGTTGTTCGTTTTTTATTCGCCTATTCTGGGCAGGCAAAAGAACATAGTCTATAGAGCCAAGTATTCAGAAGTATCTATATTCTATGGCGTAACGAAGTAAGCCGGGATAGCTCGTGAAATTATAAACTTTAATTATTTTTTTCAAACATTTTTTTCTGTTTGTCAGTCTAGTGTGTGTAAATAAAATTATGTGCATCATCATTTTATACAAAAACGTGCATAATTCGCCCCCTCAATCGCCACGAGGACAAAAATTTAGGAGGGTCGCTTTTAGCGATAAGCCCGCCCATTGCATGCAAATCCAATTTGTTTGTAGCCTGAATTTATTAATGTACTTTTGTATCTTACTTTGTGTGCAATAAAGTGCTTTCTATTTAACCGAATTCAAAAAAGGAGGTTATCTGTTTGACCTGTATGTATGTTTGTATGTATGTATGTTTGTCCGCGATTACCTTGCGTTTAGCTGAACCGATTTTGATGCGGTTTTCAGTAATGTATTTGTAACATGAAAGAGAAGGTTTTAGTACCTATTTTAACTTCGAGTAAAGCATTCACTTAAAATTTAAAATTTAAAAGCATAAAAAAATTATTCAGCGTTACACGATCTATACCAATATTATAAAGAGGAAAGATTTGTTTGTTTGTTTGTAACGAATAGGCTCCGGAAACACTGAACCGATTTGAAAAATTCTTTCACTCTGGTAGGAAGCTACACTATCCCCGAGTGTCATAGGCTATATTAGATTTTCAAAAAAATTAGGGATCCTTACCTAAACTCAAATAATTTAACCCAAGGTGCAATATTTTTTCCGTTGTTTACATATTTTGACAGGTGACAACAAAGTTGTTGTTTGTTTTTTTATTCGCCCATTCTGGGCAGTCAAAAGAACATAGTATATAGAGCCAAGTCTTTAGTAGTATCTTATATCCTATGGCGTAACGAAGTAAGCCGGGACAGCCCGTATTGTAATAAAGAAGTGCCGCACAATTCCCACCTGCCATCAAAAACAAATGACGATTCACGACCGCATTCTGACGAATTGCGACAATTTTCATGCAACACTGCGTCGTTATAAGGGTTAAGTAATTTATTTCACCCCGTGGTCGCATAAACCTGACATTGCAGAATTGTAGGTACATTGAGGGGGTGGGCAGAGAGGTGGAAAATGGATTCGGAAGTGTATTTTCATTCCTTTGCAGCAGTGCACCTTAGGCCGTGCACCTAAAATAAGTTGAAATGCTTTTTATGTAAGAAAATTCTAGTCGACTGGAATGAAAAGTAGAATATTATACTCTGGCGTAAAGATATTCCGCTTTTGGTATCGTTATAACCCTCGCTTGTTCAAGTTTCAAGCCATTATTAATATTAAGGTAAAATGAAAATTGCTGTTTTTTATTCGTTTGCGTTTGAATTTAAGGCTTTGTCAAACAGAATACGCTTTAGCGTCGTGTTAAAGCGCTAGTCTGACGCGATAGTTTCGCGCTCTTTGATGTCTAACACGCTACTTGACGCTGCGTAAAAAAAACAAAAGAGCGACTCACGACGATAGCGTCGCGCTACAGCGCTATCCTGTGTGCCTTAGTACCTTCTGTTTGAAAAATCCTAATGAATTGTTCCTTTATTCCAAAAAAAAAAAAAAGTAAGTACCTACTCGCGATAACACAATTTTGAATGCCAAATTAAGAGAATTACCTACGTCTACGTCCCTTGTTGATTGTCTGCCTACACTTAAAGGATACGATGATGATGAAATCCCAAAACATAACACTAACAACACAGCTTACATCTTTATAAGGCGATTTTGACAAAACAAAATGGCAGCTTATGGCGCTAGCATCGCTGTAAACTGGCTCTTAATGCCAAGTCACTGCGGCGACTAAATTGAGATTTAATAATGCTTAAACAAGGTTGAAGCATTGTTGCACGTTGTGTTTTGATAAATATACAAAGGAATATTGTTAGCTGCTGCCAGCGAGTAAAGTTACTAACCTAATAGATACGATATGTCAATAATTTTGTTGCAAAAGTTTTTTGCCAAATGGATGCCCCAATTCGTAAAATCACTAAGTCCAGTTTTCGCGTTTTGAGATACGGCCACTTTTGTGTTAAAAAAAAATCCTGAAACCTTGAAGTTTAAAAATGAAATAACCACTGAAATATATGGCAAATATCCCAAACTTTGTTTTGCCAAGATAATCAACATAATATAACATAACATAAAAACGCTTTATTGCCATAATAAATACAGAAATAAATAACATAAAACAATACATAATTGTAAAATTTTGATATTACAAATGGCAACGGGGGGGCTTATCGCTAAAAGCGATTTCGTTCTTCTTTCTTTAACCAGCGTTCTTATAGGGTCTAATACCACAGGATAAATGGTAATACGGCAACTTGCAATAATGCTTTGCATTTTCAATAATTATGGCCGCAAAAAGAGGAATCCTTTCGTTCTTATTGCGTTTTATTTTTTGCAAATTATTTATTATAGCCTCTGATTAGACTTTAATCACTAACCCTGTTATTCATAAAAAGTTAAAGAGCATTTTAGTTATTTGACGTAAGTCAATTTAGACTGGATGTCACGTATTTGCCATACAACAAAACCAGAGAAGTAGATCTCCAGTAACGCTACTTTAAATCTACTGTATCTTTATGAATAAGGCGGTAAGCTTATTAGACAAACGTTATGTGTTATAACGTTACCAGACTCATTTTCAAAAAAGTTGTACATGGCATAAAAAAAAACATGTCGCAAAAGTTTGAACCCACATAAATCCTAATTTTATGATCGTATTTTCTAATTCTGAGGTTTTATTAGTTGGAAATCTTATTCTGCATACGAAAACAATTATTATCAGTGATAATGTGCATTTATTTATGGTGAAATATTTCAATTTCTGAAAACGTATTTTTATCTCCCCATACAAATTGCAAGTGTCGCACTGGTCTTTTTTTTTTTCTTTCGCCTAAAATTATATTTTTTTGTTTACTTAGAGCACTCATTAAATTTTTATCTCATTAAGTAATGTTCAAATTGTATAGAAATTATGAAAATAGGCATAATCTAATACAAAAATATAAAGAAATAATACATAATTAACATGTCGCAAAAAATTACAGTTTCGTAACAGACAGTTTCAAAACAAGAATTCACTAAGAATTTTTAAATTTTCTGAACGCGTTCCTAATAATTACCAATGCCGAAACATTCGCGCTTCTGATCGGCTGCTAGAAAACCGTCTTGGCCTCTCAATTAATATTTTTTTCGCCGGTCGTTGTTGGCGGATCCTGTGTTTACGGTTTCGTTACTGCAATGTCATGGACATTTTTTACAGAAACTAGCATGAGTACATAAGTGATATTTAAATATGTTGTATATTTGAATGTATTAATCCTTTTTATATACACATTTACCTGAAAATAACGTTTTTGTGAAGTCATATTACACAATTTAGGTTATTTTTCTCTCACAGTTTAGTTACATTTTGTTGAAAAAATTACAGTTTCGTTGCATTTCGTTACGAATTGTTAGAATTTACGGTTTCGTTACACATAAAGCCATGTGTACATTATAGTTCAAACGAACTAGATACAGTTACCTAATTTAATTAATTGAATCAATTTAATTCAACAGAAAGAAGTCCACTGTTCGACATAGGGTATCCCCCATAGTTTGCCACAGGGACAAACATTCTAAGAGGGTATTTTCGTTATTTCCACGCTTGGAAAAAGGGTTGGCGATCGCAGCGTAGCTCTTTTAAGTTTTCACCAAAGCAAAAATGAGTGAAAAAGAGATAGAAGTCGTAAATTTTTAATGTTTTGGCTTATTATGTATTTTTAATATTAAAATTTATAGTGTGTACATATAGCCCTACAGTAAAAGTTTCGTTGCAAGTTACAGTTTCGTTATGACAGTTTAGTAACATCAGTTTCGTTACGTACAACTTTTTTGAAAATGACTCACCAACGTAACTAATATATTTTGTACAATGAACTATTACAATTTAAACTGTAAGTTAAAACTTTAAAATTAATAAGCGCCATCTTTTGCTGACCCATGCTCAAAATTTTGCTTATTGTTACAAATAATGTACAGCAAAAAAACGTTTTAGTAATAATAAAAAAAAGCAGTGAACAAATTCCCGTTTAATTTAGTTGCAAACAATAACCAATTACTATGGCAAGCAACAATTTGCACACAAAGTTTTACTGGCCGGCTTTCTGGGATGTAATCAAATTAATTACCGACGTGAAAGTAATCAATATTGCGGCTTGATTACACTCGGTAATTGTGGCTGGCTGTTATTATTTATTACCCTGCGGCTCATCAAAAACATGTTCGTCGTAAATTGTAAAGTTTAAGTTTTGGAAAATGGGGTTTCTAAACAAAAATGATGGGCAAAAGTTGAATTTAGTACTCAACTTATAATTTGTAGAGATAGGGGTACAAATTTTTATTTAAAAAAATATGTGTAGGAATGAAACAGCATCGGAAAATTAAGTAAAACGAGATTTTTAATTTATTTATTTATATCTTTTTTAGATGTTTGTTTGATTATATTTTTTTTAGAGAGTTGTTTTTTTTTTTTTAATATTATTAGTAATACTGGCGACTAGCGTTTATTTCAGGTGACGCTCAATCATAATACAATAAGTACCTACTAAGTTCAATAGTTACAATACCGTTGCAAGAACATTAAACTACTTAACAACAGCAAAACATGATATTTTAAGGCTTAACATAAAACCGTTGCAATGCGACAATAAAACTACACTAAAACTACATCGTTTTAGATTTTACTGTAGTAAGTAGGTACCTAGTTGGGTCGATCTAACTTGAATTGCACTATAAAAATGAGAGTGGTCTTTCAGTGCTAATTTTAGCAATAGCTTAAAGGCCAAAAATTGAGATATGTCCTTAGACACAAAATCAGTAGGTCTGTCTTCCTAAAACCTTGTATTACAATGTGGGAGATGGTTTTTTACATACGCGAATTCATTAAATCTATCAAAATCAATACTTTAGCCAGAATAAAAAAAAAACGCGAAAAAATTTGAATTTCGCGCCATACCGAGAGTTATCACATTAAAACTATACCACAATATTATAAAGAGGAAAGATTTGTTTGTTTGTTTAACGAATAGGCTCCGGAAATACTGAACCGATTTGAAAAATTATTTCACTGGTAGGAAGCTACATTAACCCCGAGTGTCATAGGCTATATTAGATTTTCAAAAAAAATATGGATCCTTACCTATACTCAATTAATATAACCCAAGGTGCAATATTTTTCCGTTGTTTAAATAATTTACAGGTGGTTTGTTGTTGTTGTATGTTGTTTATTCGGCCATTCTGGGCAGTCAAAAGAACAAAGTCTATAGAGCCAAGTCTTCTGTAGTATCTTATATTCTATGGCGTAATTAAGTAAGCCGGGAAAGCTCGTAGTACATAAAAATCACATTGTACAGAATCAAACAAGCAAACGAAAGCACATTATCCTTAGATTGGAACACTATCGGCGGCCGAAGAAGACAGGGTCGTCCCGCTGAAACCTAGAAGCGTTCCATCACGACATGACAGAACTCAGGGCGGTAGGGATGACCTGGACCGATGCCAAAGAGAGAGCGCAGAACAGAAGTCTGGAGGAATACTGTTGAGTCGTTAAAGTATTAATCATCATCAGCATCACACATCATAGAATATACCTAATAGTACACTCAGAGCCCCAACTATGTAAAACTAGTATTTATTTATAATGCTTAACCTGAGACACATACAAATACAAATGCCTTATCAGGGACTCTAACCGTGTTATTCATAAAGATAAAGAACATTTTAAGTAGCCTTACTGGAGGTCTACTTCTCTGGTTTGTTGTAAAGTAAATACCTACGTGACATCAAATCTAAATTGACATATATGTCAAATAACTAAAATGCTGTTTAACTTTTTATAAATATAACAGGGTAAGTGTCATGCATTATTTTAATGATGCCCGTACAAATATAATTCAAAATAATTTTCATTACCACGAAGGGTTATTGAACGCAACGAACACAAGCGACTTAATTTTTTTTTTTATAAATAATAATTTGCAAATTATATTCCAATCTTTTTCACTAATGAGTTACAGCCTCCTACATCATAAGCCGTTCGAATCAAATTAAAATTATGTAAAATACATCTTCGACGTAGCAAAATATTGCCAGCGTTATTTTTACGAATAAATAATGTGTAAATCATGTGTGAAGACGAAAGATAAATAGACAATTTGGAAGCCATACTGAGTTGAAGCCACTTTTTTTAAGAGCGGCGTATTTTGTCGCTCAGATACTTAAATTACTCGGTACACCTACTTACTACTTTCGGCGGTTTAATTATTTGTTAATTATTTTTTACTCCGCCTCCGTAGCTCAGTGGCGTAGCGCGTCGCGCCTTTGGATAGGGAACGGAAGGTTGTGGGTTCGATCCCCGCAGAAAACACCACATATTGATTTCTCACAAAAATCATGTTGTGGTTGTTTTCGGTTGGATAGGACATTGCAGGCTTGAATCACCTGATTGTCCGAAAAGTAAGATGATTCCGTGCTTCGGAAGGCACGTTAAGCCGTTGGTCCCGGCCGCAGTAGTGGTCGCTATAGCCGCGGCGACAAGCTGGCCCCGCCTCACGTTGGAAATAAAGCATAAACTCGGCTAAACGTGGGTCCGGCTCTTAAGCTGGTACCTCTGCCTAACCCTTCGGGGAATAAAAGGCGTGAGATTATGTATGTATTTTTTACTCTCACTAGGTACTGTAAACTGCTCTTACTTAATACTATACTTGTCCAGTAGTTTAAACTAGATTTAACATTTAATTATTTAAATCGTTTGATTCTAAGTACGTTTTTTTTGCATTTATTGCCATTAATTTTCAGTTATATTACCACTCAGAGACATTATTTTCTTCTATAAATCCTATCCACGTATCGACCTTCTTACTTTAATTAAACTGTAGACTAAGATAAGCCAGTGTTAGTAAGAGTATAACGTGGGTATTCCATTATCTTTTAGTCTGTGGAGATCGCATGCAAATGCGTATGTAAATAAGTGTAAAGGATCCTTTACACGTGTTCGACACACTTTTAATTAACAGATTCGCGTGTAAACACTCCATATTTCATTTTTTTGCATGTTTTAAACTTTTTTTATGGCTCGCGCGTTTGATGTTGAATGTGTTGAGATGAGATCACACTTTTATGCTGCTGGCTGGTTGGTAATTTAAAAAATGTAAAAAAGTTTATTCACCGAAATAATTTCCTCATTTCTCACACCTAATTTATTATTGTACAGTGGGGCACAAAAATCTAAAATCTTAAAATTGGCAACAGTATGGAAATTTTTAAAAACCTAACATTTCCACGCAGTGTTCCTTTTTTTTTAATTTTTTGATTTCTGTGCCGCACTATACCTACCTAAAGCTACCTATTTCGATTTTTATTCTTCGGAACTTCTTTCGTTGATCTAGTGCTTTTCTTTAGACTGACATTATACTATTTTCTCTGCCTCTACCTATACATGAATGGAAAATAATAGTAAAACCCCTCGTCACCATAGCAACCATTATATGTCCGAAGCTGGACATAGGTCTCCCCACATATGGCCACATAGACTAACATTGTGGAGGGAATTTGCCGTAATCTCAAGCTTGGCAAGCGGGTTGGCGATCGCAGAGAGCCCCTACTCTGCATTGAATTATTGTGATAAATCTCCAATACCGATTTCATAAACAGAATTAATTACAGACCAATAATCCCCTATTAGTGCGGTTGATTGCTAGCCCGGGGGTCGAATTCGGGGGTTGAGGAATGTTTTTCATTGGATGCACATTTCATCGGCTGTTTATGGATTTATGATAGTTTGTTTGTTTATGTTTAATGGAAAGTTTGTAATTTTCTGTGTTTTATATTTTGCATGAATAATGATCTTTTTATTGTACACGGGCGGACTAGGATGGCGTAACAGTTTTGTCTATGGTCTCGTGCGACCGAGACTGTAAGTATACGTACACAGAGAATATTATACTTAACCAGTAATACCAAAGAACAAGAGCTAGATCTAGGGCGCACGAGACCATAGACAAAAACTGTTACGCCGTCCTAGACCGCCACAGTTCAACAGTCTAGTGCGCACGAGAACTGATTTAAACTGACTGTACAATACAATGCCTATCTTTTAAAAAAAATCTAATTAACCTATATGACATCCTACCTAAATAATATTCAAACTTCGAACTCAATTTCAAAACACAAACCTAATAATTGCCTCTTTTGTTCCAGGTAACCCTACTAAACAATGTGGGACATAAACCTGGGCAACAATATAGGCCGGTGTGAGGTACTTCTGTCTTTGTCCGGGTACGTAATTAAGTCCTTATCACTGGCGACGGCTAACACGACACGACCGTCTTTTGTCTATGCAATAAAGCTTATGGTTGGTCATCCCATACAGCCTATATGGGACGAGACCTAGCCCCTAGCCGTTTATTGGATGCTTAAATAATTTTGTAAATTAAGCGCGTTTGTTTGTCTACACTTTTACTTTAACAATAATATTGTATAAAGGTTAGATTTCATTGTTTGTTTAAATTGAAAGGCTTTTAGAACTATTTGAAAAATTATTTCGCCATTAAAATCCTACTTCATCCTTGAAGATTTAAGCTATATAATATTCAAAACAATTCAGAAAAGCACATGGGCTATAATATAAGCAATTCATATTATGTTAATTATATTGTGAAGGCGGTACTAAGTTCGCCGCGTAAGTAAACTTTGATGGCTTCTTTGCAATTTAACTATCAAAACCACCTGCTGTAAGTATAGTTAGACAAAACATAATCTGACGCATTTTATTCCCCAAAGGGTTAGGCAGAGGCACCAGCTCAAGAGCTGGACCTGCATTTAGCCGGGTTTATGTGTCATTACCGACGTGAGGCGGGGCCAGCTTGTCGCCGCGGTTATAGCGACCACTACTGCAGCCGGGACCAACGGCTTAACGTGCCTTCCGAAGCACGGAATCATCTTACTTTTCGGACAATCAGGTGATTCAAACCTGCAATGTCCTATCCAAACGTAAACAACTACAACGTGATTTTTGTGAGAAATCAATAGAAGATAATTAGTAATATCATAAGATAATAGTTATAAGATTAATTTACGAATCAAAATTGCAATAGCATCCGGTGAATAAGAAATTAGTTTCCCACTCATCAACCAACCTGACGCCCACACAGTAACAAACACCAAAGCTCAATCTAAGGCGAATAAATCTTAAATTCTAAATAGCTTTATTGCGTCGCAGTTTAAACGCGCAATCGAGTTATTCCCGGGTAGGGTGACCAGAGGTAAAAATTGTTATTTAAAAAATTCCTGTCCTGACATCTGGGGTACTATTACGGCCACATTAGCAATATTGCTTTTCGTCAAAGTTAATACAAAAAAAAGTAAAAAGGACGAAAAAGCAATATTGCAAATGCGGCCATAATAGTACCCCAGATGTCAGGAATTTTTATGGCATGTCAGGAATTTTAGACAAATGTCTGGAATGCGGCCGGAATAGGGTAATGTCAGGAATTTTTGTCAATATTTGTTTTAAACTCTTTCTCTTTTTTATTTAATTAGCACCAAAAGCCTCCTCGTCTGCCGCCCCCTAAACCCTCGACAAAATCAAATAACAATACAAAAGCAAAAATGCTAAAAGAAAAAGACGAGCAGGCCAAGCACGTGTCAGGAATTTTGGCAGAAAATCAGCAAATAATTTTGTCAGGACTTTTGAAATTTGTATCTGGTCACCCTATTCCCGCGGCATTTGTCAGTCGCTGAAACACTCAAGAGGATAAATCATGCCCACGGCATCTCAATTACATGCTGGCTGCCACCCACTTTGTAGCTGAAAGGAAGTTATAATGCCTGACCACATCAAAATGTTTATTCTTTATTCATCACGAGCTTTCCCGGCTTTCTTCGTTACGCCATAGAATATAAGAAATTACAAAAGACTTGACTCTATAGACTATGTTCTTTTGACTGCCCAGAATGGCCGAATAAAAACAACAACAAACCACCTGTCAAAATATGTAAACAACGGAAAAAATATTGCACCTTGGCTTACATTATTTGAGTTTAGGTAAGGATCCCTTATTTTTTTGAAAATCTAACATAGCCTATGACACTCGGGGTTAATGTAACTTACTACCAGTGAAAGAATTTTTCAAATCGGTTCAGTATTTCTGGAGCCTATTCGTTACAAACAAACAAACAAACAAATCTTTCCTCTTTATAATATTGGTATAGATAAAATACCACCACCCTATCTCCTCTCATGGGTGTCGCATCGCAATGTAATAGGCGAAGGATGCAGGGTGCGTGTCAACCCGCCTGCCAAGCGTGGCGAATAAGAGGAATAGCACAGCTAAAGTAGCGCCACCCGAGAAAAAAATTAATATCTTCTAAACTAAGGCAAATATCAAAAATGTGAAACAGTATTCCCCTAGATAATGCAGCCAAGTATTTTTAGGGCACTGTTGTATAGCTTTTAGATTAAAGACTAAAGAAAGCTACTGATTGTTGACAAAAGTGGCCGTTTTTAGCAACAATCAATGACTTTCTCTGGTATTTAACCTAAAAGCTATACAACAGTACTCTAAACATACTAGGCTGCATTATCTAGTGGAATACTGTTTCACATTTTTGATATTTGCCTTAGTTTAGAAGATATTTTTTTTTTCGGAAGTGGCGCTACTTAAGCTGTGCTATTCCTCTATTCCTTCCAATATATGGCCTTGTGCCAATATGTGGGGAAGAGCTATATCCAGTAGTAAACGTCGGTTTTAATGCTTCCTAAATTTTGGAGCAAATTGGAACACTTTTTGACTTAGTAGGTAATTGTAAATTCTAAAGAGAAAGCATTTTCTGTCTAAATTGAAACAGGTAGGTTAAAGTTACGTTCAAAAACTGTTTTCTGAACATAGTGCTTCAATAAATCTCTTTACTTACCGCATTTGAGACTAGGGGCGTGCTGTGCGCTATAAAGTCAAACAAAATTCATGTTGAACTAATATTTTTATCATAATTACGGAACAAAAAAGTAAATCTAATAGAGGTACAATTCAGTATTACAAATGACAAAAATCACAACATGTTGTTTTTGTTGAAAGTTCTGTTTCAAGTTTAATTATTTTCTTAGAGCTTTCTTATAACTAACGATCAGTCCCGGCTTACTTCGTTACGCCATAGAATATAAGATACTACTCAAAGACTTGGCTCTATATACTATGTTCTTTTGACTGCCCAGAACGGGCGAATCAAAACCTGTCAAAATATCTCGACGTCAGACGCATAGGGTCGGATGTGTGATTTTGCTACTTTTCAGGAGAGCGTTTAGAAAATTGTTGTTTTAATCCGATCAGATATACGAAATCTAGAAAGTATATAGTCAACCTATTACTTTTATTTCGTAATTCGTTTATTAAGCTACAGTTAGGAATAAAATATTTTATTACTACCATACAAAAAATAGAAAATATGTGCATTTTTTTAAAAACAAACCCAAAATCCGACCCTATGCTTGTATAATTTTTTTTTTTTTGACATCCGGTAAGAAGTATCTGAAATACAACTTTATGCCTCTAATACTGCCGTGCTAAGGATAAGAGCAGTAAGTCATTTTTTATAGTTTCGAGATAATGGCGGTTAAAGTTTTTAATCTATTTTTACCTTTTGTGACTTATCTTTTTATGCTATCTACAAAACGATTTTTGATGTATGTAGCCTGAACCATGTATATTTGTATTTTATTATCAAAAAAGATTGTACTGTTTTTTTAAGGGGTTTGAATAATGGTAAAGCTTTTATGCCTAGTATCAGTTAAATATCACATACCATAAATTACTAAGAATATCAACAGTAACTACGGAGTTGCTGCTCTTATTCTTAGTATCCCATATAAATTATGGATTATCCTAGGAACAAAATCAATGAGGTAAACATGAATTTTTTTCTTTGTTATGTATCATTAATCAGACCCTAAATTGGTTTTATGAGTACCTTATACTAAAAGCATGCATATTTAAGATCAGCCATGCAAATAAAAACTAACATCGCCTAATAATGCTTTTCTAATAACACACTTGCAAAGTCTTATAAGAATCAAAAATGAATCTGATCATGACACTGGCACTGGCAGTATAACCGCGCTTAATAGCTATGGAGGGCCGCTGCATTAGAAAAGTACCAGAACGAAGGTCGTGATCCCGGTCCATAAGATGACAAACCACCAACTTGTATATAAATGAGGCCGCCTCCGAACCCTCAACTCCCGTTGTTTGAAAAGGTGGCACAAAAATATAGACATCTTCAAGTACCGCATATTTTGTGTGTTTGAGACTGCAATCTCCAAGGAAACATGGCAAGAAACAAGCAGATGCCCTTATTGTCAATTGAAGATAAGATGCAACGAGATTGCTTCCAAATGTAATTACATCCTAAATCAAGAAATGAATGACCCCTATCAAAGGGCAGCAGCGTCATTTCAACTGGAAAATCACCATCTGAACGACCCGGGAGGTTTCAGTACGCATGGAATTATTACCAGTACGCATGGAGTATTGGCTGACATTTATGCCCAGGGAAATAATATCATTCAGTGCATGATGACGGGGAAATCTAGCAAAGCATCTCTGACAGCTCTTTTTCTTCTTTCATTTAAGAGCCGAGCTCTTGTCTGTGTAGCCTCCTCCACTCCAGTCGTCTTTCCACTGCTTCATTCATGTCCTTGTGGGTCTCCACTCCAACTTTCTCCTTTATCTGCTTCATGTAGCTTCCTCTCGGTCTGCCAGACCCTCTCCGTCCTTCTTTTTTCCCTTGTATTATATTCTTTATTTAATTATCGTGACCTGTCCTATCATTTTCTCTCTTCGGTTTTCTATATGTTGCATGATGTTTCCTTCTGTCAGCTTAGGCCATGATAACCCTTCGGGTTAAAGACTGCACCATGAACAGCGATGCTTTTCGCAAACAACACATCCCAAACGAAAAGCAGTCGCCACCTTAGGGGAGTCATCGTCTAAAAACCTAGGTGCAGAGAAGACAGAGCTCCAGCATTTGTGCTAAATCTAAAAGACGCGTTTATCCTGGCAAAATCCATCCCTGAACTATTTTCTTTTATGGATTTTGCCGACCTTCGAAATCGACTTTTGCACTGAAAATAATTAGCGTAGACATCATCCCAACTATTTTGGCCTTCAGCTGCCTGAAAATATGTGCCTTCCATTATTTTATCGATGGATTTTCTAGATTTTGCGGCCCGCACAGCTTCTACGCAGTCTGTAAAATTATAGACTATTTTGAGTTACATAATATATTTGATTTTGTATAATATTCGGGATGCTATGAATTTGGATTTGCAAACTTTATATTAATGCTGAAGTCATACTTTATAACTCGAAATTCATATGATTTCTATATTGAAGAGCACTTACTGTTGTTATGTTAAGCCATTCATATGATAACCCTAGTATTGAGATTAACTAAGAATTAAGACAGTATGTACATACTTGCTGTTGATTGCCAAGTAAATGACAATATAAAATAATTTATTTCACTAAGCATACCAGCAGTAAGTCTAGTTACTGTTAATATACTAGGTGGTTGCTAGTGAAGATTAGTTCAATATTGCTTATTATTAAAGAAGTATGCATACTTACTGTCAATATATTACGCGACATTAAGTAGCCAATTGTTAAGTCGTGCTTAAAATCATGCAGTAAGTATTGTTACTGCTATTATATTATGTATGACAGCACGAAAAACTGACTTACTGTTGTTATGCTTACTAAAATCTATAGGTTCCAATAAAGCTATCGAAATAGGGGTCGGCTCATTTTATAGAGCTCATTGCGCTGATTTCAAATATATATGTAACTCATTTTCGTCAAAAATGGAGTTACTGCTCATATCCTTAGCACGGCAGAATAAAATAGCAATGTTTTGTGATAGATCTTGACAAGCACTCTTATAAATAACTAACAAAAGATCGTATTTTTATTTAGACGCCGTTAGTTATTAAATAAATAGCTCTGTAACAAATATGATCATATTTTTAATCAACTAAAAACGATTTATTTTAAACAAAAATAAACTTATCAATATCAAAATATCCCTCTCTTAATATCTTAATATAAAACGTTAATCTCAGGGCTAAGTAAGTTTTAAAACAAATAAATAATATATAAAAAAAATCAATATAGGATACAAGCATCTTGGGAATGATGAACTTATAGGCTAAAGTGCTGATTGAAAGAGTGATTGCCCAAACGGAAGAGAAAATTTGGAATGTGCAGTGCAAGAAGGTTTCAGAAATAGAATGGGATGTACGGATCAAATCTTCTCGTTGCGAGCCATTGTAGAAAATCATCTCGCAAATAACCAGAAAGTATTCTACGCTCCCGTAAGGTTAGAGAAGGCCTATGACGGTAGTAACGGAAGATTTGTAGGTGACACTTTCTGTGTATGGGATGAACAGCCATCGGGTTCAGGTGCTGAGTGAGACTTCTCTTCGAGAACTCTAGTACATTGTGTCAGGGTGGACGGAGCCTACACAGACTGGCGGCATACGGCGTATCTTAAAGATGACCAGCCAGAAACCTATAGAGACGCAGATTATACATAGAAAATGACGTTGGATTGGTCATGTATTTAAGAGACCCGACGATCACATCCCTAAACAGACTCTGATATGGCACGCATCAGGTAGCAGAAGGCCAGGTCGCCCTCGCATCACCTGGAGGCTATCGGTTGAGAAAAAAATCGCAACAGGTCTTAAATGGCGGGATCTGTAGCAGGCAGCCCAAAACCGTTATAGATGGAGTAAAATACTTCGAGTCATTTGCCTGGGTGATGATATAATTACACAGACTGGTTAAACATTTCAACGGGTTTCAGATTCAGATAGGGCTGTGTTGCATCGCCACTCAACTTGTTCATGGACTGTTGTTTATGAGAACAAACATGAAATGAGAATGAGAGTTGCTCGTCAAATTTCTTCTGCTAAAGATCAAGTTCTGCTTGCTTCATAGACGTATAAGTTGAAGGAGATGAAAACTCTCATGAATGCATTGCTTTGAAAGAAAGTAGTGAAAGTTAAATGTTAGATAAAAATTATCGTTGTTGACGAAGAGATACAATGACTCTAAAAATGCTGCGATTGAGGCCCAGAAAATAGAACAAGTGACTGAGTTTGTCTATTTGGGATGTATCTTTACCAGCGATGGTATGTGTTCGGCGGACATAAAAAATAATAGTTAAAAGGGGAAACAAAGTTAACGTCGCCTTGAATTTGTTTGTCGCCAGCCATATCCTGCCTGTCTCAAAGGGCTCGCCTGGCTGTGAGCTACAGTATATTGGTGATGTATAGAAGTGAAACTTTAGTGTGGCAGAAGAGAAATGAAAGTAGAATTAATGCTGTGGAGATGAGGTCTTTGAGGATTATTGTGGGTGTAGTGAACAAGATTGAAAACAGTATTCTTTGGTGGTTTGTTTGTTTTTAAAAGTTCATTTATTTCATTATTTTTTACAAAGTTTACAGCCAGTGTAAGTTTTAATATCCTAGGCTAAAACAAAACTTTGGTGGTTTGGTCACATAGAATTTTTTTTTTTTTTTTTATTTGATTGGTGGCTATGCAGGGCTTTAACAGCCCAGTATCACTGCGACCTTTGCAGATCTATTGTGATCGCCACTATTATATTTTATAGTTCAGCATCAAGGCCTGTTGCTTTCAGGAACAACAGTATGTCCTTGAAACTGAAAGATTTTAACTCATCCGGCTGCAACAAATGTTTTCCGAGATGGATTGACCGTTTATGTATTAGGGGACCACACTCACACAAAATATGCATCGCAGTTTCATCTGCATTTAGGCAGAGTCTGCACATTTTTGTGTCTTTCAACTTTAAGTTGAACATATGTTTGTTCAACTTGCAGTGTCCCGTGAGTGCTCGCACCAGAGTACGTAAGTTGTTCCTATTTAGCGCCAAAGCCTCCCTGGCAGCTTTGCTGTTGAAAGGTTTTATGGTTGCTTTGGAGTGATTTAAACCTTTGGTAAGGGCCCATAGGTTTAGGGATTCTTTATGACATTGGTTCCTAAGATGAAGGCGAGCGAGGCTTTTAGGTATTCCACAGAAGGGCTCAGGCCCGACAAAGGTTCCTTGTGCTCCTGCTCTAGCAAGTTCGTCGGCTTTTTCATTACCTTCGATCTCTGCGTGTCCTGGAACCCAGCGAATAAATACTCTGTTATTTGCACCCAGAGTATTTAGTGAGTTGATGCAGTTCTGCACTAGCTTTGAGGTACATGTGTACGAGCTTAGTGCTAAGAGAGCTGCTTGACTATCTGTGTTTATGTAGATAGTAGTGTTACCGTAGTTTTGTAGCAGGATGGTTTCGGCACATTCAATGATGGCATAAACCTCTGCTTGGAAGATGGAGGCATGTTTACCCAAATTAACACTTTTGACAAAGTGTGGGCGCTCTCCATAGACTCCGCAGCCTACGTCGTTTCCGGATTTTGAGCCATCCGTGTACCATATACTACAGCTGTCCTCCCAGATCAGTCGGTTGTGAAGCCAATCTTCTCTGGAGGGAATATCTATAGAGAAGTACTTTACAAATGTACATGTCGGAATCATGGAATCAGAAACCATGGCCAGAACCGGCTCTCTGAGCAGTGAGTCCAGGAAAGTCCTCAGTGACTGAGAGATACAGCTTATTCCTCCCTGGGCGACAAGTCTGCACATGCTAGCCCTCGCCTCCAAGCGCACATGCACATGTAGAGGCGGCAGGTTAAGCAGTGCATCCAGTGCTGCTCCAGGTGTGGTGGACATGGCTGCTGATGCCACCAGACAAGCCATTCTTTGTAAACTACTAAATGTGTCTATGGTTGTCTTCTGTTTGGCTTTTTTAAACCAGACCATAGAGGCGTATGTAATGATCGGCCTCACAATGGCAGTGTATAGCCACATGGATATTTTAGGGTTAAGTCCCCAGCAATTCCCAGACAGTCGACAGCTAATGCCTAAGGCCCTTTTGGCCTTATTAATGATATTTTTAATATGGGTATTCCACGTTAGTTTCTGGTCTATGGTTACTCCCAGGTACTTGACCTCCGAGGACATATTAATTTGTTTGCCGTTTAAAGTCGGCATCACAAGGTTGCCGAGTAGTCGTTTCTTGGTGAATGGTACTATTACGGTCTTATTAGCGTTTATCGACAGATTGTTGTCCCTGCACCACCCACTTATCAGATTAAGCGCCCTCTGCATAAGACTGGATAAAGTGGTTTGACAGAACCCTCTTATGGTCACGACAAGGTCATCTGCATAACCTTGGGTGTCAATGCGAAGGTCTGCCATTTTATAGAGTAGTTCGTCTACCGCAAGGGTCCACAGCAAGGGTGAGAGAACCCCCCCTTGCGGACACCCCCGTGTGGTTCGAACAGCTATAGTGGTACCGTGCAGTGATAACTTGGCGTCACGATTTGTGAGCATTGCCCTCACCCACCGGACAGTAGTGAGGTCCACGCCTTTTACAGTTAGCCCCCTCATTAGCGTCTCAGTGGGCGTGTTGTCGAAGGCCCCCTCTATGTCCAAGAATGCGCACAGTGCTATTTGTTTATCCTCAATTGCTCTTTCAGCTTTGTCAACAAGATTCATTAGTGCAGTCTCCGTTGATTTCCCGCTTTGGTAGGCATGTTGGGTATGATGTATATTGTGTTTCGCTAGCGCTCCGTTACGAATATACTTGTCCAAAACCTTCTCCATTGTTTTAAGAACAAAAGAGGTCAGGCTTATTGGTCTAAATGCTTTAGGAAGTGCGTAGTCCGTTCTTCCAGCTTTAGGTATAAAGAGGACAGTAACTTTTCTCCAGTTGTTGGGGATATAACCCCAGGCATAGCTTGTTCTGAAGAGTTTTATTAAATAGGGCAGAAGTATGTCTATGCCTTTCTGTAGTAGTACAGGCTTGATACAATCTTCTCCGCTAGATTTAAATGGTTTCAAGGTACTTACTGCCCATCTAACCTGGTTTGGTCTTATAACCCGTGCAGCCCTCTGCCAGTCCTCTAATTGGGGGCTGCGCGGGCTAGGGACCTCAAGCAACGGGTCACAGGAGCCCCTTGCCCCAGGAAAATGGGTTGACGCTAGCAGTTGCAGAGTCTCGTCTTCGCTAGTGGTAAACGAGCCGTCAGGTTTTTTAAGTAGACCTATTTGTTTAGGTTTACCTTTGGAGAGTACTTTATGGATCCTGGCACTCTGAAACGTGCTTACGATTTCCTCACAGAACCTTTTCCAAGACCCTCTTTTGGCTTTCCTAATCTCTTTGTTGTACTCTGTTTGGGCTTTTTGATAGGCCTCCCAATTGAGAGTCTTTTTAGCCCTATTAAACAGACTACGAGTTTGTTTCCTTAGTTTACTCAGTTTTGAGTTCCACCAAGGCACTTGTCGATTTGAGGCCTTGGTTTTGAGCGGGCAACTATCATGAAAGGCATTTATGATGCCATTTGTGACTGTTTCCGCTGCATCCTCAAGACCTTCGATCGATTTGATAGATTTTGGAAATTGACTAAGGTTCTGACTTAGCTTTTCACTGTAGAGAAGCCAGTCAGTCGCCCTAGGATCTCTGTAGGTTACGCTTTGTTCAGCTGAGTAATTTATGGACCTCAGTTCAAAGCGTATATGTCTGTGATCTGACATGGAATTTTCGTTACTCACATGCCAGTTAGTAATTTTCCTAGATAGATTAGTTGAAGAAAAAGTTATGTCTAAAACTTCCTGCCTAGTTCTGGTAACAAAGGTGGGTAACAATGCAACCTGTGTTAAGTGTGAACAAGCAATTTGTTAGAAGAAAGTCGAAAAGTAACTCACCCCTTGTGTTGACGTCGGAGCTTCCCCAGCTGGTGTGGTGCGCGTTGGCGTCGCATCCCACAAGAAGTTCGGCCTGGTGCACCCAAGCGTATTCTGCCACCCGCGCCAGGTCTTCTGTGGGATCAGGTTTGTCATAGAAAAGATGATGATAGAAGATTTACGAAAGTAATTTACAAAGCAGCGAAAGGCACGGTTGGAAAAGGAAGGTCACGGAGAACGTTTACCGACCTAATTGGTGTCATCCTCAAAAATGGTCGCGTGAATTGTTCACGAAATTAAAAAGTTTTTACCGTAGAAGAAGCAGAACATTTAACCTACTTACTTATGGGAAACAGGCGTGATTTAATGTATTTGTGCACGTATTCCATTAAATTCATACATTAATGAAAATCTTGTAAATAATACAAATGAATAAAATGAAAATAAAATACATAAAAAAATTATTGTGTCTGTTTGGTCACCTACCCTTCGAAAAAAGGTACTAACCTTAGTATTTTTGCAGATAAGGATTATAATTTGATAAGTATCTCACCTCGAGAACTGGCCAGAGTTGGCACAAGATCGGAAGGCTTGGCGAAATGGGGGGGAGGCCTTTGCCCAGCAGTGGGACATTAACTAGGCTAAATAAAAAAAAAAAAAAAAAAGTATCAAATTTACCTTACTTAATAATTAATAGTTAATTAACCACCTAAATAAATCCACCTTTACCCATCTCTTTAAACAATACAAACATGGAGAGAAAAGCGCCTGAGTGGCTGGCGGTTGTGCGGCCTAAAACTTGCCAAACGCCGAAAGACCGATCCGAACTTGACTTACTACCTCCTTAAGCCGTAAGGTGCTACAGTCATAATATTGCTTGTCCATATACTTTTCAAGGTTACTCAAAAAAGTACATTTTGTTCAAAGCATAAGGTCGTAACTTTGGATAAAGCCACAATCGCTCAATAATTCATAAGAGGCATAAGGCTGTATGTAGCTTTACTGCTTAAGAAATTATTATTTTTGAGGGTGAAGAAGAGAATTTGAATACGAATCTGTTAAGCTATATTTTATTGTAAGCATAATGATGTAACTATTGTTATGACCGGTGTTTCTCGATGTTTTTTTTATGGAATAGTGTCAGTTGGACAGATCTGACCTAATACTTGTAGAAAATTATAGAAAAAGACAGATACGACATTATGCTACAGCATTATCTCTGCATCTGAAAGAGATAGAAATATGTTTGTCAGTTGTATGGAAAGAGCTAGACGAGCTTAGAACGTCGGTGTAAAAAAGTGATTTTGGGTGTAAACTCAGATCCGACCTTATGCTTCTGACGTCGAGATATGTAAACAACAGAAAAAATATTGCACCTGGGGTTACATTATTTGAGTATAAGTAAGGATCCCTAATTTTTTTGAAAATATAATATAGCCTATGACACTCGGGGATAGTGCAGCTTCCTACCAGTGAAATAATTTTTCAAATCGGTTCAGTATTTTCGAAGCCTATTCGTTACAAACAAACAAACAAATCTTTCCTCTTTATAATATTGGTATACTTAGATAAAATGTTTATTTACCCTTATCAATATTGAATCAGTATTTAATATGAATTGTATATTAAAAGTTACAATACACCTAAAGTAAGATAGTTAAAAAAAGGGTACTTTATAAAACCTCCATCTTTCGAGCTGCGTCAGCAAAAAAATAAGAATAACAATAAAACTTTGGTACTTAAAAATCGATTTTTATAAAAAATATAGCTTTTTTTTAACCCTGTCACTTGACTATGCAGTGCACTGTCATCCATCCCACAGACCAACTAGAGATACTAATCCATCCCACCTCTCGCAACGTTCAGAAATCGCATCCCCATTATTTCGCCCCGGTGCGTTCAGAAACCAAGTCACGATCGCGCTTCGTTAGGCTGCTTGCACACTCGACTCGGATCGCGCCAATCGAGCCACTTGTGTAAACATGCCTTTGTAAATAAACGAGCGATGGGTACTTGCTTGCAATCAATGCCGAGTGTAGAATTAAATTACTAAGGATTCGCTTGAGAAGAGTTTGAATTTGCTGCTTAGAATATTTAAAATATATTTTATTTGGAGTGCTGATGACGATGACCAACCAAAAATAAATATTAAAATTTATTTTTCTTTCTATCTACCATTTTCATTTTTAATAAGTTAAAATAAAATTAGTTTTTTTTAAAAAGAATACGAAAATTTTGTTAACGAATGATAAAACCTACCAAATTTTGTCCAAAATCCTAGTATTTTTTTGTCGATTTCAATAGAATCACAAATAAAATAAGGCTGATCTTTATTTTGCTAATAATTATCATCCTAAATCTTACTGGCTTGTCAAAACAAAACTAACTAATTCAAAGAAGAAAAAAGTATTCCAAGTTTGAAAATCATTAAAGATGGAATGAGTTGCAGCTTGCAGCAGCTCGGCGCGGGGCGGTACAGTCGGACGCATAAAACTGACACGCAGTCGGTGTGTTTATTTACACGCGTGGGCAGGTGCCGGACTGGCATTCGCAAAAGTGCAAAAAACAAAAGTTAAATTTGTACACTAGGGTCCGTGTCCGCGCCAGAATAGTCTGCGCGCGACTGGGGCGCCACGCCACTGTATACGTCTTCACCCGCATTTAAAACAAATTGCTGATTGCTAATTGGTTCATGTTTTAACCGCGCGCAAACTTAACTGACATTCAATTTGTAGCAAACCCCAATACTTTAGGGTTTGTTGTTTACGTTTCATAAATTAAGTATGTACAGAGTGGTGGTACGTGGACGAAGATTTATCTATGATCTCGTGTGTCCTAGACTGTAATACCAAAGAACAAGAGCTATTTTGCAATACAGAAAACCCGAAAGTATTAGGCCATCCAAGACCACTGTATATTCTTAACAACTGTGTTTGTGTTTCACGTTTTTACCTGTTATGTACTTATCCGCTTTTTTGTGCTGTTTTACGCAACTAACTGTAATGTTTTAAAAAAGCCAGTTCAAATGCGTTAAAATATTTTGGCGTTAGTTTAGCATATGTAAAAAGAGTAAAGTTCTGACCAACTGAATAGGGAAATAGTAAAAAAAAACTTCTGCTCCGATCTCAAACTTGTGTCGCTAACAGTACCGTCTCTCGCGCAGGTGAGGTGCTGGTTTACAGGCCATAAACCGCCTGGAAATAGCGGTGCAGACTGTACTGCCTCCCCCCTCCCTTCTTACCCCTGAAATCTTCCAATCGCAGCGGAGGACGATGACGTCTTGTTGCATTGTGGATTAAACTGGACTATTTCATTCAATTGTTTTCTCTTTTTTTTCATTCATTGTATCACTTGGATTTGTTAAGGAAATCCTACACCTACTTAATATTATAGCGCTTTGTGAGTTATTCGTACTTAAGAGCCATAGCACAGCTAATGTAGCGCCACCCACGAAATAAAAAATTTATTGCAACCAATTGTTGCCTAAGTTGCCACTTTTAGCAACAGTGTGTAGCTTTCTTAGGTCTAAAAGCTATACAACAGTGCCCTTAAAATACTAGGCTACATTATCTAGTGGAATACTGTTCCACATTTTTGATATTTGCTTTAGTTTAGAAGATATATATTTTTTCGCAATGAGGAGTTTTCGTTTTTGACAGTTTTAATGGTTCTAGGAGAATTCTAATAGATGGCACTGTATAGCCAATGTATGTAGGTGTAAAGTCAACGTCAAATCTGATTGACTTGACTGATTGAATTCATATAGAATTGGACAATTAACCTGATTGCTAGTGCCATCTTATGGCGGTTTCTGTAAATAAAAGTGACAGTTCGAAAACCGCTCATTAGCGTTACTTTAGCTGGGATATGCCTCATAATGGTGTAACACTGTACTTAATGTGTGACTGCTAAGTAGCTCAGTTGGCAGTGATGTGGACCGAGATGCGTGTGCAACTGGGTTCGATTCCCGCGCGGGAAAAAAACCGCAAAATAGAGACGGGGTCGACGTTCTGGACAGTAATAGTTCCTAGAAACATGTCTGTACTGATGATGATTTCTTCCTATAGCCCGTCATCAGGGCTCGAAGTAATTTTCTCCATTTTATGCGGTCCTGGGCTGCCTCCTACAGGTCCTGCCAATTGAGACCAGTTGTTGCGATCTTTTTCTCCACCGATCTCCTCCAGGTGATGCGAGGGCGACCTGGCCTTCTGCTATCGGATGCGTGCCATGTCAGAGCCTGCTTGGAGATGTGATCGTCGGTTCTCCTTAATACGTGACCAATCCAACGCCATTTCCTCATTAAAATCTCCTTCTCTATCAGTTTCTGGCTTGTCGATTCCCACAGTCGCATATTTGATATTTAATAATAATAATAATAATAACACATCACACTCAGAGCCCCTAACTAGGTAGAACCTGTATCTAGGGTGCCCGAAACATATACAGAGACGAACATTACACTTAGACCGGAAACAAACATCGATATTCATCATATCAATATTCGCCCCGCCCGGGAATCGAACCCGGGTGCACACGCTTACTCAGTCCACATCACTGCCAACTGAGCTACGGAGCAGTCAATATAGTTTGTGGCCAACGTATCTTTAAAATACGCCGTAAGCTACTTACCTTGTTCCAGTCGAACCTCAGTGTGGAGAGGCTCTAAGGCGGTTATCACATTGCCACGCACCACGCTGCATGTTGCGTTTCGACGCACCTACGCGCGCGCTCGTGGATGCATTTTCTGTGTGTTGGACTGCGCGTGTTTCTATACAAATGGAGGTACTTACAATCAACGTTAGAATACGCATTCACGCGCCACGCTGCGTGTTGCGTGGCAATGTGATAACCGCCTTAGTATATAGTTTTCCAACGAACACTGATCAAATAAATTCGCAATATGTCCGCAACCGCAATATCTAAGCCACTCCGTAGCACTAGCAAGTCCCGTCTCATGCAATATGTATATTATGTAGCCCCAGGTCTCCTAAGGTTCGAGCTACTGCAGAGCTTCGGTGATTTATCGACATTTCTTACTCTTGGACACTTTAGACTAAACATTTCAGTAGGAAAGACTTTTGGTTTAGCCAGTTTTATTTTCCTTTAAAGCGTAAAATCCAAACTATCCGTTCCGATGGGATTTTCGGGGTAAAAACTAGCCCATATAGAAAGGATATATCCTTTCTCAAGACTATCTCTGTAAAAAAAAATCATCTCAACTCGGTACATTTCTGTACCGGTTAGTATGAAGTTCCATACTGCCTATCCATTTCTTCTCTACGCTGTAAAATCATTGCGAAAGGGAGAAGAATCATTTGACAGAGGAGGGCTCGTTTGGGGGTGACTTCAGGCGACTATTGTCGTAAGGTAAGGCAAACATTTGTTTGCCTGAGCCTATTGGTGGGCACCCTGAACTACCTCGCCTCTAGCAGTATAGGATACTTTACGAAATAAGGTATCAATATTAATTAGATTAGTGTAATTGACTTTCAATAAGCGATATCTTGTATCCTATATTGAATAAATAATTTTTACTTCTTTTACTTTACTTTACCCTCCGAAAAAGTTGAGTGAGAGGGTTAAATTGGCAATCCAAGCAGATCAAACAGGAACAAATGACCTGTATTTTCTCAGGCGTCACTCCCACGTTCACGGTAGTCTGTCGTGGTTTACTGTCTGGTGGGCAAGTATTTAAGTAAGTATAGTTCTAATTTATTACTCTACTAGTCGACCCGGCGAACTTCGTACCGCCTAACCTATTAGTATCCTGTACTTATAATCCTTCCTCTTGAATCACTCTCTCTATTAAAAAAAAACCGCATCAAAATCCGTTGCGTAGTTTTTAAGATTTAAGCATACATTACATAGGGACAGACGCGGGAAGCGACTTTATTTTATACTAGCCGACCCGGCGTTCTTCGTACCGCCTTACCTATTATACTATTTTGTGCAAATATTATTCTTATAAACCTTCCTCTTCAATCACTTTATCTATTACTAGAGGCTGCTCCGCGGTTTCACTCGCGCAGATTTCTCTTAAACACAAACATCCAGTTTTCTCCTGTTCCCGTGGGAATTTCGGGAAATCCTTTCTTAGTGCTCACCTACACTCCATAAGGAACCTACATGCAATATTTCAGCCCGCTACCCCCAGTAGTTTCGGCTCTGCGTTGTCTGAATTTCTGAATAAACTCATTTGATGATTTTCGCCGAAAAGATAAACTGTAAAACTGTACTGCAGGTGAATGTGAAGGGGCATACTTCTTCTATAATAATTTCTATTTCACTAAAATATAATAAAATGGGTCCATTTCACTGTCCAAACGATTTTTTTTTGAAATCACTTTTTACATCTTTCCACTCAAAACTTTCAGGCCGACCGGCGCTGCCTTGTTGGTGGCAGGCCGGCTGGCAGGGTCGCCATGTAATGTTGTATGTCCTTGTATAATTAATAGACGTCTGATCAGGTTGAATATAGTTTTAATTATATTATTACTTAACCTAAGTACAAGTGGGTGGAAGGTGGGTGGTCGTACCCCACTACACAGTCAGTCAGTCAGTCAGTCAGTAACGGAAGAGTTTGATAACATATAGTAGTAAGATAGAAATATTAATCATACTAATTCTGTGGGCCCCCTCGACGTCCCACAATCGACTCAAACGTTACATGTCGCGAACAAATTCTGTAAACGCGAAAAAAGTTGTAATTAATTGAAATTGATAAAGTGTTTGTCTTTGTCTATCTATCTCCCTTAACCACAGAATACCATACTCGGATACTACTAACTAAAGTACCTGCATACAGTTATTTGTCTACTATTACTTTAGACATATGATAATGATTGGTTTGTGAAGCCGTTGGTGTTTAGGCACAGACCCAGTTGGCACTGGCTCGCGTTTAGTCTCCAACTGAGACCTAGATTATAGCAGATGATCTAAAACGTAGGAGAATGTATGTAAAGTACCTAGTACCTAGGTGAAAACACAGTTAGCTTACAGAATGTTTATACATAATGTTATTTTATAAATTAACTAGAGATAAATTAACACAAAAATCCCGTTTTTTCCCGTTCCCGTGGGAATTTCGAGAAATCCCTTCTTAGTGCTCACCTACACTCCCTAAGGAACCCACGTGCCAATTTTCAGCTTTCTACGCCCAGTAGTTTCGGCTCTGCGTTGTCTGTCAGTCAGTAACGGAAGAGTTTTATATGTATTGATTTAGGTTAGAACAAACTTAACTATAAGGAACTCAAGCTAGGCTATTTGGAAAATTTAAAAAAGTAAATATAAGTATTTACCGCGTTTTCTGATTGTACTGTACATTGCAAGATATAACCGCACCCCACAGATGACCACAAGGACCACCTCCTTGGGGGGAAGGGGGTGTAGTGTGGTACGCCACCCACCACCCACTAGCTTGTAAGGATGTACCTCTTGTATTAGTAAGACACGTGTGTTCTGCTTTAATATGTGTTTAATTATGAAATTACTTAACCTAAGTACAAGTGGGTGGAAGGTGGGTGGCCGTACCCCACTACAGGGGGATGGTTGTCGTAATCGCCACGCTTAGCAGGGTGGTGATCGCAGTATATGACGCTTCTGCCCATCCTTTGGTCAATTCAGAAATTTACGGGAGAAGATGGAGTGGCGGAATTTAACGACGCCGGCGGTTGCATGACGGACAATTTGTCGAATTTGTCGTATCTATCTGTCACTTTTGTCGATCATCTCCATACATTTTCCCGAATTTAAATGTCAAAAGTGACAGAACGAATTGGACAAATGGTCCGTCACGCTACGCAGGCTGCATTGCCGCGTGGTAGCGATGAAAACTTTACCTTACGAGTATATGTATTTGCAGCAGCTTCAGTAAAAAATTATCTCCAAAGAGTAATAAAAAAACTGATATTTTTCCAATATTAGCCACCCCTTGTTTGCCTCAAAATCAATTTGGTTTCCATCCCTCATCCATCACGCGCCGACGGTATGATCTCATCATTTTAATAGCGTTTCGTCGAAGCTGTCCAAAAACAGTTTAATTGAGTACTTAGCGGCTGCGCTATACATTTTTTGGGCTACCTACCACTTTTATAATAAACTAGTCGACCCGGTGAACTTTGTACCGCCTAACCTATTTTGTTTTCCCGGTAATTATTTGAATTTTTGTCGCCGTAAAAAACATCCTTGGACAACGAACACTTTAAAAAAAGAATTAGTAAAATAAAATTGGTCCAGGCGTTGTGAGTTATGCGCTTACCAACACAGTTTGCGATTCATTTTTATATTATAGATTATGAGATGTTTGACAATAAATATGTTATTTAAAAAAACGCGATTTTCGATTTTTCATGCAATGTGACCGTGACATAGAGTTTTAGAACTATCTTTGAAATTTGAAAGTTTTTACGGTTTTCTGACTCAAAAAATAATAATAATAGTAAGTTTAATATTAAATTATAAAGCTAACATATAATAATTTAAGTCTTAGTTTCGATAATGATGAAAGAAGGGATCGTTTCAGTTTCAGACATCACCTTATTCCACAAAACTTACGAGCACTTGTAAGCTCCTCAGATATTTACTATCTCGTCTTACTTACTCTACAAAGTCGTTTACAATATCCCCAGTAAGATTTCAAGAGTCATATTTATCGTTGAATGTTTACGGTAAGGAGTATAAAATGTACAATAAATTGTACAGCGTCGTTCGTACAATAAATATTGTATAGCGGCGGCCACAGACAAGAACATCACGACGCGACCGCGTTTCCTGCAATCTTTGTTGGGTTGGACCTGTATTTTATTCTGTGCCAATCGATTTTAGATTTCGATAAGATATGGATAGGAATGATTATTGCAATGAAGATTTATAGACATGTCGTAATCGACTTTAAAGAACATAGGTGACGATTTCGTTGTTGTTATTTTTATTCACCCAATCTGGGCAGTACTTCCCAACGAGTACCACCAAAACCTGTACCACTGAAACTCTTTGGGAATTTCCATTTTTAAAATACCCAACCAGTACCACCACCAAACTCAACCAGTTTTGGTGGTACTCGTTGGGAACTAAATATCAATAAAAAATCACTTCAGTCCCACAAACGAATGCTGCCCATACAGCTAAGTCTTCAGTGGTATTTCTTAGTCTTTTTCCTAACCTACTCATTAAAATGTGAGGGTGGTCCCCCCACATTCTTAACATCACGGAAGTTTTTTTCCTGGATATCAATAAGACTAATTCCGAAGCGACTTCCTTTCTTTTTCAATTTTTTTATTTTTCATACAGTTTTCCCTAAATTACACTTTATTAAACCTATTCCATTACACTAGCCGTGTAAAACAATTATTTAGAAAACTCGCTTTAAAAAAAATTTGAACAAAACACATTTTAAAGCACACCTATGGCTGGCATACTAGGCTAATAGGATTATAGGACTGTGTCATGCCTGCCGAGATGCAACATGAACATAGTAAAAAAAAAAACAAGTTAGCTTTGCACCAAGATCACAGCCAAAACCCCCAAGTTTAGTATACTTACTTACTTATTATTGTTTTCAATTTCGTTTGTCAAAACAAAACTATTATTTCGTACCAGTTTCACTATCGAATGTAGCAGAATGAGGTGGCGTCTGATATAAAATGGCTGATCTAAGGTAAGGTCTACGAAGCGGCAGCCATTATGAAATAGCGAGCGAATAAATCATGTTTTGACTCGGAATAGAATCGTTATGATTTTGTTGCGTAGTCAGTCAGTCAGAGAATATTTGGTTTCCTTTTAAGAGGCATAGCACAGCTAAAGTAGCGCCGCGCCACTCGCGAAAAATTTATATCTTCTAGATAATGCATTTTTAGAGGACTGCTTTTAGGTTAAATATCAAAGAAGGCTACTGATTGTTGCCAAAAACGGCCGTTTTTAGCAAAAGTTTGTAGCTTTCTTTGGTGTCTCTTAAAACGATTTCATTAATTCAGCATGTATATTTATTTGTAGAAAACCCGATTTTGATTCGATAAAAGAAGTTTTTGTTACCAAGTGAACGTACAGTGGCGGACACGATCGGCGTAATACTTCCGGTTTTTCTGTATTGCAAAATAGCTCTTGTTCTTTTGTAATACAGTCTAGGGCTGACGAAATCATAGACAAATCTGTTACGGCCTCCTAGTCCGTGACTGTACGTAGCAGTTTTTTCGGACCGACAGGAACCATTCTACATTTTTAAATTAAAAAAGTTTCATGACCTTAAAAACACCAAATTATAGAGAAGCCCACTGAAGTTAATGGGTATAGATATTTTAAATTATTGCTAACCAAACTCGTAATTTTAACACCAAAAATTTTCAACATACCTATTGATTTTTTTCAAGGTGTAAAAGTACACGCTTGATTCACTGGTACTTAGGTACTACTTAGTAGATATTTGAACTATACTTCACAGCCGAAAAAAAACTTCAAAAAGTTTCAAAATACAAACTAAACGGCAAGCGCGCGCCCCCTCAATCATAAAACTGTCTGCAACGCCATCTTGTTTATAAAAATGGCGTCATTAAAGGGCATGTGGTCGTGTTTAGGACGTAAACTATGCGCCATTGATGCTTCTGGATTATATCGAGATGTATAGTAACGATTGATTTGTGTTTCATGTCCTTTTTAGAAGGTTAAGTATGGATCCGCCACAAAGGATAGAGCGTGCACGTTATATCGTTAAAATCAATAATATTGTTATATTGAAAACTCTTCAGTTACTCACTGACTGACCAACAGAAAAAGTTCAGCCAAATCCGCTAGAAAAACATATTTAGTAGATTCATTCTGTTCGGGAATGAGGGTTCCTATAAGTTTAATAACTCTTCTTTTCAAAATATTTTTGTTATGGGTTCGGGAAATTGAACTGGGACCTTATTAATTTGACTATTCCGTCCGTCTGTCTCCGAAATCCTTATCTCCAAAACGGCTTAATAAATCTAAATGAAATGTTTGCACGAAATTTTTCTTGTTGTCGAAAGAATACTAATAAATATTAAAAACCTAAAAAAATTACTTAAATTTATAGATAAATGCAAAAACTTAGTTTTTTAACCCATTTTGTCGAGCCTCTACTGAGAAACCGACCGAGTTAACAGGCACCAAGTAATTTGCAGACGCAACTTCACTTCATGCAGAATAACAACAAATACTGAAAACTATGCTAAAGCCTAAAGCTAGCCAATTTTACACAATAAATTTCTACCGGAACCTTCTAAGCGTGAGCCCAATTTTTTTTTTTTGGCGGGGAAACTCCTAACGAGTACCCTGCGACCCCGGGGTAGGTCGCAGGGTTATGTGGGGTTCGCACCCACTAAAACCCCGCCGGTGTCCACCTCGGCTGTTGGCAATGGGGTCACGGGTGATCTTTCGATCGTTATGTTCAACTCCGCGACTAAGCGTGAGCCCTCGCACCTCGCACTTGCCCATTTATTTCTCAAACTTGTACTTATACTTAAAATTTTATGTGTTTTTTTATTCTACATACATACATAATATCACGCCTTTTATTACCCGAAGGGTTAGGCAGAGGCTCAAGAGCCGGACCCACGTTTAGCCGATTTTATGCTTTATTACCAAGGGGCCAGCTTGTCGCCGCGGTTATAACGACCACTACTGCGGCCGGGACCAACGGCTTAACGTGCCTTCCGAAGCACGGAATCATCTTACTTTTCGGACAATCAGGTGATTCAAGCCTGCAATGTCCTATCCAACCGAAAACAACCACTACCTGATTTTTGTGAGAAATCAATATGTGGTGTTCTCTGCGGGGATCGAACCCACAACCTGCCGTGCCCTTATCAAAGGCGCGACGCGCTACGCCACTGAGCTACGGAGGCGGCTTTTTTTATTCTAATAAGTATAATTAAGCAGTATGATAAAGTTGTAATCACAAACAACACGGTTACATATTCTTCTGAATCAGTCACACAATTTCCGTATAATTTAATTCCCTCGCACGTTCTTGTATTGAATGAAAGGGGCCGGACAGAAAAGCAAGCCTTGGCGGATGCCTGAGGTCACGTAGTAGGCTGAATGAGACACGTGTGTGGTGAGAAAAAGTTTCCGAGACATTTTCATTTGACAGATAATTGAACGAACTCATTTTATTCCTACCTCCGTTGGTTCAGTTGGTAGTAATTAATGTAGACTCTGGCTTCGAGATTGATTCAAAATACAATTTAAATACCATATTGATTTTATGGTGATACTAGACTGAGTATGAGACGCCTCCAACCAGGTTAATCTGTACTCGAGATACACTTTTTGCGGGTTCAAACTTAGCGAGTAAACTCAAACACTTGACTGTGAATGTTAGTTTTCGATTCAGATTCTGATGCACGGGCGTCTTAGAATACCAACACCCCATCTCCTCCCAATGGGTGTCGATAAAGGCGACTAAGGAAACAGCGTCCTTCGTTGAAAAACTTGTGGAGCCAATGCGATAGCCGAAAGTTGGCGGTTATGGCAAACCCCCCAAAACGTCTTGTCATTGTGTAAAAGTACTATGTCTAACACTAGACATCTCACGGCTGAGTTGTTGAAATAGGTACCCTATTTGATAAATTAACAGAAAGGCACTTTTTTATATATGTATAACAGAGGTAATACCTATCGCATATACCGTTGCTCGAAGGGGCTACGGGGTATGTGGGGCACAAACCAACAAAACCGCCGGTGGCCGTCTCGGCGTTTTTGGGAAGGACCCGGGTTTGATGAGCGTCTGGTGTCCTTCCCACAAATTAGCAGGACCTGTGGGAAGGATACCGGAAATCGAGCATTCGGGATTCTTTCCCGGGGTCCTTTCCAAAAATCGCTAAGGCAGCCACCGGGTAGTTGTAGCGGGTTAGAAAGAGACACACGCACCTCTCGCTCCCTCGAGCTGTGGTACGCTGGTTAAGGGTATAGTGGGTTTGTTAACGACCAAAGGTAATATTTTCTGCATTAAAGCATGAAACTTGGCACACTTGTTGCTTATGTGGCCCAGACTGAGAATCGCCCGGGAGGGAGCGGGATACCCCCCTCTGGGGGGCGGGGGGAGGGGGTGAAGTTTCCTTCTACCGCGCGCGCTATCGATCCCTATTGCTGCTATTTTATAGCTACTAGGGCAAGTTTGGTGTCATTTTCGGATAATTTAAGGATGAGGAATCCATTTCTGGAACATTTTTTTTACATTTCTATACAAAAAAATTGGAATTTACCATAAAATAGATAATTGTCGACGCAAAAAAAAATCTCCTAATGTCGATATTTTTTGAATGAGTATAGATATCAGCAAAATAAAAATATATTTGAAAAGCTGCATTCATGCAGTTTTCAAAAATATAGAGTTCGATATACTTTTTGTTTGTATTTATGTGTTAAAAAAAATTGTAAACACTGCGCGGAAGAGGTTGTAAAAATATTTAATGCCTAATTTCGGTGTAAAAATTACTTGGTTACTTCAAATTACTACCAAATATGAACAGGGTCATTCAGCCTGTGATAAGTAACAACTTTCTGTATTTAAACATAGGTTGTATAGGTACAAAAAAAATACATTTCTCATACATTATCTACCCAATTAGCTGACAAGTATGTATGAAACATATGAAATTTTTGTGCTTTTGCCACTGGGAAGAGTTGTTATTTACGATATCGCAAGACAGCTTCAGGAAGCGAGAGCATCAGAAGTGGACCTGCATAAGTCCCGACGGTGCACTTAAAAACGAGATATACTTCATCCATCATGTCGACATAAAACCGTATATTGAAAGATGTCTGTGAACAACGCGGTTAAAACCGGAAGCAATCACTGTTGGTACACGACACATTGACATCAATGTTAAGCTCGAAAGGTCGCAACTGGTAAAGTCTCGGTCAAACCGGCAAAACCGGCAGAACAAAACCCAAACTCGGAACTCTTTCAATTAGAACTCCAAAACCGTTTCTATTGCCTAGGGCGCAGCGTGGATGATGTAAATGATGGGTTCTTGAGAAGTTGTCAATGCGGTTGGAGGTAATTACTTACTACTAAGCACACTACATCTGATCGAGAAGAGGTGTGAAACGTCTCAGCAGACAACGGCACCGTGGAGGCATGCGGTTGGAGGTAAGTAACATCGACGTAGGATCTCATCATATCCGATCACGCAGGGAAACAGCTCTTTCCTTGTCCTTATCCTCCAGTGACCTTGTACTTTCTAATTAGGCCCGTTGTTTGCAGCCGTATCCCGGTTCCGTAAGTTACCACTGGTAACGCACATTGTTCAAAGACTTGTCTTGAGGCACCTCTTGCCTCAAGACAAAACTTGAACCTGCCACTCGGATGAGCATCGTTCAGTAAGCTTATTCAAGTTAAGCTAAGCATCCCGAACGATGCTCATCCGAGTTGAAGTCGATGTCGTGTCGACTGTCGACGAACAGTTTGTCCCAGGTATGTATTCTTTAACAACTTCGAGTGTATTTAGTGTATGGTAGTCATTATCTTTGATTTGGAGTGGATTGAATTGTTCCTACATGGGCGCTGAACATTATCTTTGTTATGTCCATGTTCATTCTAATACCAACTCGATCGGAAGCCCAACTGAGGTGAGGACATCGAGCATTGTACTAGATCCTTCGCGGTCTGGGCCATAACTAGTAACTAGTGAGTAATGTTGTCGCCGTTTATAATGATGCCTAGTTCCTTCCAGTCCAGAGTCTTGAAGACATCCTGGAATGCAGCGGTTAACAGTTTTCGGGGAAAATGATTAGCGTATAATGAAATTGAAGAATTTCTGACGGGCCATAAACGCTGGTTTTACCACTTGCCTTCTGAAGTTCGGCTGTGATGAAAGAAAGAAATAACGAAAAAGAAGGAAATCATTTATTTACAGCAGCCTTTGTCACGCAAACATAACAATGAGACATACATTCAAACATATTTGATGCGACTTTACATGCAGTCTTGTTGTTTGTAAGATGTTGACGGCCGAGATGTCCTCGGTATAGTGTCGGGTCCATGTTGCTCTCGGGACCTTATCTTGACTGTCAGTGATGGGTTGTCGTGTCGACGTGTATAATAGAAGTTCTGTCCATAGAACTTCTCGAATTCCCCCACAATCTCAGGTGTGGATATAGTACTCTACCAAACACCCTCGGTCTTCAGCCATGCAAGCTTTGCCGAAAAAATAGATCTCGAGCAAAAACTTTGGAGGCTTTGTTTAGGTCTATGGCTCTTCCTTCACCTTAATATTTTTTGTACAAAATCGCCTGATGTCTCTTGTAATTGATATAAAGATCTGTCTCTTCAGCTGTCTGCAGGCAAAGGCATCCGGTGCCGTTGTCTGCTAAGACGTATAACGCCTCTTCTCTATCAGATCAAGTGTGCTTAGTAGTAAGTAATTACCTCACCCGCAGTGACACTTCTCAAGAACCCTTCATTTACATCATCCACGCTGCGCCCTAGGCAATCGAAACGGTTTTGGAGTTCTAATTAAAAGAGTTCCGAGTTTGGGTTTTGGTCTGCCGGTTTTGCCGGCTTGAGTGTAGACTTTACCAGTTGCGACCTTTCGAGCTTAACATTGATATCAATGTGTCCTGTACCAACAGTGATTGCTTCCGGTTCTAACCGCATTGATCACAGACATCTTTCAATATACGGTTATATGTCGACATGATGGATGAAGTCTATTTGTCTTTTTTGAGTGCACCGTCGAGACTTATGCAGGTCCACTTCCGATGCTCTCGCTTCCTTAAGCTGTCTTCCGATATCGTAAATAACAACTCTTTTCAGTGGCAAAAGCACAAAAAATTCCTTTGTTTCATACATACTTGTCAGCTAATGTATGAGAAATGTATTTTTATGTACCTATACAACCTATGTTTTAATACAGAAAGTTGTTATTTATCAGAGGTTGAATGACCCTGTTCAGTATTTGGTAGTAATTTGAATTAACCAAGTAATTTTCAAACCGAAATTAGGCATTAAATATTTTTACATCCTCTTCCGCGCAGTGTTTACTATTTTTTTTAACACATAAATATAAACAAAAAGTATATTAAACCCTATATTTTTGAAACCTACATGAATGCAGCTTTTCAAATATATTTTTATTTTGCTGATATCTATACTCATTCAAAAAATATCGTCATTAGAAGATTTTTTTTTGCGTCGACAATTATCTATTTTATGGTAAATTCCAATTTTTTTGTATAGAAATGTAAAAAAATTGTTCCAGAAATGGATTCCTCATCCTTAAATTATCCGAAAATGACACCACACTTGCCCTAGTAGCTATAAAATAGCAGCAATAGGGATCGATAGCGCGCGCGGTAGAAGGAAACTTCACCCCCTCCCCCCGCCCCCCAGAGGGGGGTATCCCGCTCCCTCCCGGGCGATTCTCAGTCTGGGCCACCTAGTCAACAACTGTGCCAAGTTTCATGCTTTAATGCAGAAAATATTGGTTCCCATACATTTATTGGACTTAACAAACCCACTAGTAGGCTACCTAGAAGACTGCTACTATTCTGACTGACTCATAAACACTAGGTAATAAATTAAAACCATTTAGTAAGCCTAGCTTCCCAAGCATCGCAGTCGATGTACTGTAGCAATATCAATAAAGATTACTTATTACGTATTTATTTGCAGTCTAAACGCGCCCATGCCCATTACAAATGGCACCATTAGCCCACTTAGTAATAGATTTGCAATACTTGCATATGTTGCGGGGCAAGGGAGAGTTATGAACAGATTCTAATCGATTATTCTGAATTTCTAACAAATACTTATATCTACTTCTATCTAAAAACTACTTACTATACTGGGTGTTTCTGACAAGGCGGTAATAAATCAAAGGAGGTATTCAGCTCACCATTCCTAACAACTTTCCCAAAGCAACATGGGTCGAAATCTCAAAAAAAATATCAGCTGTTCCATACATTGGTTCGATCAGCTGACGGGGTGAATGTACGGGACAGCTGGTTTTCGTTTTGATATTTCGACCCATGTTGCTTTGGGAAAGTTGTTAGATACGGTGAGCTGAATACCTCATTTGATTTATTACCGCCTTGTCAGAAACACCCTGTATATAAAAAAAATGAATCGTGGTTCGTAAGTCTCGCTGAAACTCGAGAAAGGCCAGCCGAATTAGCTGATTTTGGTCTTGAAATGTTCGTAGTAGTCCAGGGAAGGTTGGGAAGGAAAAATGGAGGGGAAGTTAGTAAAAAACAAGAATTTACTTTTTCTTTATAAAATTGTAAGGCGCGATACGAAGTTTGCCGGGGCAGCTAGTAACATATAAAGAAGTACGCAATTTTACATCATTTACAAAAATGTGAAAATGTAATTTGTCAGATTTCTATGATATTTATTGAGTTTTCTTATTTTTAGCAAAAGATTTATCCGTACACATAGTGCATTCCTGAATGCACATACGCTTTTTGATAGAAGGAATTTTAGTATTGTTATTATCATCATGATCTCAGCCGAAAATGACCGGTCATCAAATGCACTCCCTCAAACTTTACCATGGCATCTGACCACCTTTTATGTTGTTCTGCCTACTCTGCCCTTTCCGGTGCCTGTTCGTCTTTTGCGAAATTTTTGGCCAAATCAGGTTCTATTTTTTAAATTATGCCAAAAATAAATCGAGATACCTACCACTTCGCAAAAAAACCGTACATGCACGAAGCTGTGGGAGTAATTTTATTAAAATGAGTGAGCCGTGAGAGTAGCATAATTTATAACTTAAACAAACGTATCCTAAAGCTAAAACAAACAAGACATAAATTAAAATCAAACACCCCGTTTGCAACATGAGCCGAATGCTCATTTGCTAGCTTTTCCAAACCATAATTCAAACAGTTTGCCACAGTTTCTTGAAGAAATAAATTGAAAGCTAGTAAGTAATTTTAAAAAAAATATTTCTTTCTTTCTTTCTAAGTATAGTATAATCTTCAAGTGTTATTTCTTTGTCTTTTGCCTTAACTAACTCATTGAATTTATAACTACTTCTTCTTTATGCCTGGCCCTTTCCCATTTTATTTGGGGTCGGCCCTCCGTATCATGCGTCTCCAGGCAGCTCTGTCCTGGGTCGTGATCCAGAGTCTTCCTCTTCCTCTGGGTTTAGTTTCAATATCAAGCACTTTTATGGTCATGTGGTCGAATGGTCGCCTCATAACATGTCCGTTCCACCGCAGATGGCTTTCCTGTAGTTTGTCAGGCATAGGTGATCGCCTAACGCTTGCTTATCGTGGCGATTACGGCAATTTCCCTCCAAATCAATGTTTGTCCTTGCGGCAAACTGTGGGGGGCACCTATCGGAGACGTCTACCGGTTGTTATGGTGATTTCTCTGTAGTGTCAAAGGTATTTTAACGAACCAATCAGAATAAGAGTCGACCAGCAGAAAATAATCTAGCCAATCAGAGTCATGGAAGGTTTCAAATTTTTAATTTTACTAAGTTTTTTTGTAAAAGAAAACCTTACATCAAAAAAAAATTATTATCAAATCTTCCTACGACATATATTAGAATAAAGTTTTGCATAAAGGGCACAATATCACAATAAAAGCCACGGTAAACTTGTTTAGAAAATTAAGAAACAAAAGTCCGACATTTTCTTTTCACTGGGCGGGAAATCCTGTACGACATTTTTATTTTCGCTTGGCGGGAAAACTTTCTTCTGAACCAAGTCTATATGAAATTTAATCTGGCATCAACTAGGCAAATGACAAATCGTGACCCATCAGTTACCGGCAATACGGCTATGCATCTTACCTTATTTTATTCCTTGCCTGCAACACAAAGCATACATTAGTCACTGCAAGCAAAGCCTATGTCTAGACAACCACTGCTCAGGTGCTTCTATCCGATTTTGACCTCTATATTTAGAGGGATAAAACTTAAAATGTAGTGGTATTTAAAGTTATGACGGGGTAGTAGAAAGGTAACAAATATAAAACTGAATTGCATCTCTACAATGTTAAGAAAATTCTTTTATTTTCAATTGTTTTTTGTTAAAAGTTTAGTTGGAAAAATATTTCATACAATATCTTCGAAACCGCTCCATCGTTCAAGAATAGAACGTTAAAAATTATTATGTTTTTGACAGCTAATGATCAAAATTACACGGAAGTTTTCCCGGGTATCAATCAAATTTCTTCGAAATCGCCTGATTCTATAATTTTCATACATCCATAACGTCACGCCTGTATCCCATCGGGGTAGGCAGAGACAATTGATTTCCACTTGCTATGATCCTGACACAATTCTTCGCTTCAGTAATTCATAAGCCTTTTCATACACGCACGTCGGTTTCGTGAACTCTTCACGCGGCCTTTCTTCAGGACGTCACAAATTTGGTCGATGAACGTTCTCCGTGGCCTAACTCTTCCAACCGTGCCTTCCGCATCCGCTCTATAAATTTCTTTCGTCAATCTCCTGTCATCCATCCGCTAATTGGATATTGAGAAACAATGTCTGGTCTGACATTTTCTTTTCGATTCGTGAGGAAAAAAAAAAAAACTGTAATTTTTTTCTCAAAAAAAAAAACTGCGCTATTTTTGTTTAATAATGCGTTCATAATTAGTATTTTATCCTATTCAGCCAATCAAATTTATAACCTCAAAACCTTACTTTCAGAATGCAACTGCAACGGTCACGCACGGCGATGCCGTTTCAACATGGAGCTGTACAAGTTGTCTGGGCGGGCGAGTGGCGGCGTCTGCCTCAAGTGTCGCCACTACACAGCTGGCCGCCATTGCCACTACTGCCGAGAAGGGTACTACAGGGATCCTAGCAAGCCGATCACGCATAAAAAGGCTTGCAAACGTGAGTTACAGTTTTTTCTTAAATGAAGTGCTGTAATCTTGCAATATTGCTGAATCGTTAATCATCTTAGTACAGCGGCGTCGTCGGCGTAACACTTCCGGTTCTTCTGTATTGCAAAATAGCTCTTGTTCTTTGGTAATACAGTCTCGGGCTGACGAAACTATAGACAAATCTGTTACGGCCTCCTAGTCCGCCACTGTATACTTAGGCCCCAGTTATATGCAAATTGGTTTAAACTGTGTGGGTTGTTTAAGCTGCAGTTGTCACTTTTTGCTTATACATATAAGAAAAAAGTTACTGATGCAGTTTAAAACTAATAAAGCAGTTTAAACCGAGTAGGATATAAGTTATATCATATAAAGGAGCTTAGTAGAGCTGGTAGTAAAAAAACTAGTAATACGTAATACTCAAGAACTTGAGTCTTTTTACACTAACGGCGCCACAAGAGGCGCCACTCTAGAAGAAAAATCATATCTTCTAAAGTAAGGTTTTTTATCAAAAAAGGGAACCCTATTGCATTAGATCTTGGTCCCTAGTATTTTTTTAGTATGTATTTCAAATAATAACTAGGTTTAGACTGTTTTATGTAATACAGTTTGTTGCTAAAGGTGCTGGCTCCTTTTAAAGTGACTCTTAAAAACAAGACGCTATTGGTTGGGAATGAAGCACTCCTCATTCCCAACGTATGACCTAAGAATGGTGTGTACAAACTTGTGCACAATTCTCCAAAATATTAATAATAGTCCTTAGTAGCTGTAGGCATAAAATAAAATAAATCATAACGATAGACGTAAAGAGAGACAAAGGGTACTTATTTAGTTCATTCAATATAAAGTGTAGAAGTATAGAAATAAAAATCGTCGAAACCCTCTAACTAAACCAAAAGTAATATGTTCGAACCTTTCGAAGGACCTTTTCAACCCGACAATGCATGGTCAGTAAAAAAAAAAGAAAAACAAAAATGGCGGTGAATTTCGCGCGCCC
Organism: Euspilapteryx auroguttella; assembly: GCA_951802225.1. Classification (NCBI taxonomy): domain Eukaryota; kingdom Metazoa; phylum Arthropoda; class Insecta; order Lepidoptera; family Gracillariidae; genus Euspilapteryx; species Euspilapteryx auroguttella. The sequence goes on along the minus strand of OX637648.1, from coordinate 11,514,857 downwards.
ACCGCAAAGATCGAACACAGACGCAAAATGTATATCGTTAGGTCCCGATCGCACCCTGGGGACACATCCAGAGTATTGCGCGGTAACGACCGGTAGATAATAATATTGTTGTTCGTTCTGTCTGTCGATGCGGAGAAAATAGCCTCGAGGCAAATAGAAGATTAAACGCCTTCCCAAGATGGCGTCGCTTTTAGGTAGCTGACCCGTAGTTTTTTTTTTTTATATTGTGTGGGAAAATTAAGATGATAAATGTTTTCTGCGCTGAAAATTACGTAGGAATTAGGAACGAAATTTCTCGGTCATGCTTTACTTTAAAAAAAAAAGTTTATTCTGGAACAGCTCAGGCGCGCTGCGCGGCAAAATTATGAACCAATTAGCAATCCGTCAAATGACTTTTTTTTAATGTCGTTTTAACTACGTAAAGTACTCATACATTGGCGCCCTTACGCTGAGGCGCCCACAGTCGCGCGTAGACTCTAGTTATACAAAGTGTTTGTGGTACGGTGGTAATAAATCAAAGGAGGGATTCAGCTAACCATACCTAACGACTTTCCCAAAGCATCAAACGTCAAAATCTAAAAACAATAACTGTCCCTTAGATTGACCCCATTGGGTCTATTGGCGTTCTTGATGACCATGAAAATGAAAACCATTTTGACTAGCGATACTCATTACGGATATCTCTCGAATAGACAAAAAAAATATATAACTTTATGGCTGACATTCTGAGCAAGTGTTTGGAGGTGAAATGAAATGAAATGAAAATATTTATTTATTCAAACTTTTACATTAGGTTACTCGGTCGAGCATGATACTCGCACAAGTCGTTCCCGAGCACTGATTATCCTGTCTCGAGCCGTCTAAACTCCGTCAAGCATATGCTTCATTGTCTCAGAATCTGAACTTGACTGTGTATATACATTTTTGACACTTTGGAGTGCGAGTTTGAGCTGCGACTTGACGTGAATGTCAGCCTATGAGAAAACGATCACAGTCACAGGTCCGGCAAACCCGGCAAACAATACAAAAAGGAAATAGTTTTATTGCGTACCGAATGCTATAAAATCGGTCACCAGGGTATAAAAGTATCGTCGGCCGAGTAGAACCCATTTTCAGGACATTCAAATAATTGACTCGTTTTCGGGGTCCCGTTGAATCGCTTCAAAGATCGTAAGGTTCGAGACTTCGCGCCGGTTTTACGACTTGACCATTTTGAGGAGTTCGTTGAATGAATTTAAAAATCCAATTAAGAACTAAGTAGGTATAGTTTTATTTTATTTTATTTGAAAATGAAATGAAATAAGGATTGAACATGGTAGAAATAAAAAAAAGGTTGAATACGAGCCAAAAACATGGCGCTAGGAATTTTTGTATTTTATATTTTTTTTATTCGAGAGAAAATTGTCCAGTGTCAATCACCAATTTGTACGACGAATTTTGATTTAAACCCAGTCTAGTCAATTAGACCAGGTTTAACTGTTTTTGCGGTAGAGCCTCAAGGATTTGTTACTTATTTGACTACGGAACCCTAAAAGCATACCTACGTGAGGCGAAGTGGTTAAGGGTCGTTCCCCACTTGGCTCCAAGCAAGCGCATAAGAACACAGACCAGCCCGAATAAAACAAGACCTAAATGAATTTTTTATTGCAGTTAGAAATATGTGAGCTTATCAAACACCTGAAATAATATTATTTGACTAGAGGCTGCCCCGCGGTTTCACCCGCGCAGATTTCTCTTAAACGCAAAAAATCCGTTTTCTCCCGTTCCCATGGGAATTTTGGGAAATCCTTTCTTAGTGCGCCCCTACACTCCCCAAGGAACCCACTTGCAAAATTTCAGCCCGCTACGCCCAGTAGTTGCGGCTCTGCGTTGTCTGTCAGTCAGTCAGTCAGTCAGTCAGTCAGTCAGTCAGTCAGTAACGGAAGAGTTTTATATATATTGATTAATCACATGCAATGCAACTTTGTTTTGATTAAAAATTTATAAATTTAATTAGTCATTTATTATACAGAGTAATTAGTAAAATGGGTAGGTGATTCATAAACAAGCATTTTGACACATACTCTGAATGGGTATCGATCCCGTAATGAGTATCACCTTAATTGGAGTGTAACGCTATAATCTGGGCTCCACATGAGGCTAAATATAGTCTCATGTTGGAACGCATTCAAAATAAATTTGTTAGATTTCTTTATTTAAAATATTATGGAGTGTATCCTTTCTATCCCTTGTTGTATCCCACCCTATTTATCCTAGGTATGGTGGGATACAATGAACTTCGAGTAAGAAGGGATTATACAATGGTGCAATATATTTATAAGTTACTTAATGCTAAGATTCACAATCCGAATCTGTTATCGTGTGTGAGTTTATGCGTTCCAAACGAGTACTTGGGGAGGCGGCGGAGACCGCAGCTGCTCGCGGCGCCGCGCGGGCGTACCAACCTCCTCAAGAAGGCGCCACTTACCCGGGCACTGCGCACTCTCAACCTCATAGCAGAGAGAATTGATATATTTGCTTGTACACTGAGTGAATTCACAAGGGTTGCACTTGAAATTATAAGTTATGGACCTTAGGTGTTTTGTTTTTAACATTAGTACTTAAAGTAAACTTTGTACTTAAGGGGCTAAAATTGGGAAAACGGCGAGAGGAGTGTTCGTATATACGACTTTAATAACACTTAAAAATAAGACAGAAAGCTATTTTATTTTTCGTAGCTTCTCAAAAGACTGAACTACAATATAGTAGGTTTTCAAATAAAAAAAACTAAAGGGTTTTCTTATAAAAAAATCGTAAAGTTCATCAAAAACTGCAAAAACAGCTTTTGCTGTTAACGATTGTTTACCAGTTTAAAAGTAAGTTGAAGCAAAACAAAAATTGTATCATAAACTAGAAAGTCTGTTCAACTTTTATATTGTAATTACAAAAATATACATGTCCATTTTCATCTGGTTTTAATTGCTAAAACTTTACTAAAATTTCGGCGGAAATTCTCCATACTAAATTGTATGGAGGGATCCAACGGCCGAGTGGCCGATTCGATAAGCAGAAACGGGCGCCAGTACGCCTCCGGTCTTGAGGCGGAGCGTACGTCAGTCGTGCTTTGGCGCGCTATTACAAGACTATTTATTATTGTTTGCGCGAGGTTTGCGCAGTGAATGAGAATTCTTTTTTAGTTTGGAAAAAGTAAGTATACATTTTTTTATTATTATATTAATAAATATGAGCAATAGTAGACGTAAGTTTCTGTGATTTTTTAATATCAAATAAGTATCCCTACAAATTTATATTCTGAGGGGAAAAAGAAAGCACTTATTTTCACTCAGTTTAAAAACGATATCTACATAGTACAGCTCTTAAAAATATATTTCTATATTGGGTTGTTTTCTATAGGTATCTTTCTTTTTTAAATGCAAAGCAATAAACTTTCCATTATTTTTATTTATTTTACGATTTGATATGTAGGGGTCATTGACCTTAGTAGGATTACCCACACGTCACAGTGTGTATGTACCTATCAGGAAAAATAAAAACGTAGTGCTTCTATTACTCTATCGTACACCATATAGTAATTAATTTTTTCGCTACCTACTTTACACAATGAAACTACAATAGGTATGGACGTAGGTAGGCAATGTTTGGTTGCATAAGGGTTTCCTATGAAAAACAACTTTTAGGGGATATCTCTCAAACAAGAACAAATTTAGGTGTAAGGTACTATAAACTATAATAATAATAACTTATTATGCAATATGCAAGCCCGACCTGACATACGCGATCCTTTATCGTTGCTCGAAATTCAACACCTCGAAAAAGGTTTTTGCACATTTTTATGAAAATAATATATTGAACTTCAATTTATTTGAAAATGATGAACCTAAAAATTAATAAAAAGTTACTTTCTTTAAAAAAATTGAGGTGGATTTAACAGAGTTCTAAATATCAATGTTATTTATTTTATTATAAAAATTTATAAATAACTGCTTGCCAGTTGTGTTAAAAAAACAACCCAGTAAGATTAAAGTTAAGCTCGGAAAGTAACTTTTTATTCTATTTATAAAAAATGCAAGAATAGGTAAAAGGAAATGAACGTCTTTCTATGCTGCAAAAAAAGTTAAATATCCAAGAATGTTGTTCTATGTACTGTTGGTTTGTCTAATAAATAAAATAAATAAGACGCCACCGCTACAAAGGTAATTGTTATTAAAATAACCAACTTAAAATATAAATTTACACGATTATTATTATCTATACCTACTGAAGATTCTTCTGTATGGATCATGTTACTTTCTCGGCCAGGAATGGGCAAATTAAATAACAACAACGTTAAATCTTATACAGGAAAATACATAAAACAGTTAAGATGGGAAAATTAAATTTTTATTTTTCTTTCAAACCCTCCATTTTTTCTATCTTTTCTCACCTTTTGAACCTTATGTGAACTACGACAAACATTTTAAAACTCAAATCAGCTAAATGTTCTAAGTCGTTCTCAAGTTTAAGCGAGATAAACAAACCACGATTGATTTTTAAATATAAACTAGTTGACTCGGCGAACTTCGTACAACCTAACCTATTACAATGTTATGCGTGTATTATACATTATAAACCTTCCTCTTGGACAGATGCGGGAAGAAACTTTATTTTATACTATGTATTGAAGATGGTCTGTTATTTTGACCATCAAACTCTATCTATAGTCTTTTTTTTATCTATTTTTTTTTATTACAACAACAAACCTTTTTGGCGGGAAACATTTTTCATAGTCAAAGAAGTCTAAAGAAAATCAATCAATGTGGCAGACAGACGTTCGTTTTATTAAAAGGTTTAATATACCTAAATTTTTGAATAATATAATGTACCTATTTAAATTTAATTCGAACAATAAATGTTCGTTATATTGAAATAGGTATTTTAATATTTTTATCCGACTTAGGTACTCAGTTTGATCTTTATGTGTGTATGTACTATGTATGTGTAGATATTAAGATTAATTTTTAACTTTATTGGATTTTTAATCTGGAAATAAAATAAATATATTATTATTATGTATGTTTGTCCGCGATTCTTTCACGTTTGGCTGAACCAATTTTGATGCCGTTTTCAGAGTAGTATTTGCTACATTCAGGACCGAGTTTAACGGTCTTATTCATAAAAAACCCCTAAAATGGCCTAAACGTTCAATTTAGTTAAAACGTTTGCTAACGCTAAAATACTGATTTCAAAATACATTATTCATAAACGCAATTTAGGCCTGCTATAACTACATGAGGCCAATAGTAGTTTTTTGCATTTTCAGGTTGTCGCACCGGTCAATCCACGATCAATCATTTAACAAAAGAAAAAAAAAGACAATTTTTAGGGCCTTTGCCCAGCAGTGGCGCAACAAATTCTAGAGGAAAAAAAAACTTGTTATGATTGATTGACTCAGTCAGCTGAGGTGACTGATGATTTTTTGTTTTGTTCAGGCATTACAAATATAGGTAGTTAGGTAGGTACCGAGGTATTATTTATTAAAATTATTTAACTTTATTTACATAAGTAGGTATTATACTTCGTTTAGTATTTTGAGGGCATTTAGCAAGTTTGCAAAATGGAAAAGCAAAAGATATTACGCGCTGCGCTGGCCCGGCACTGGACACGGCCCGATCTAAGGAGAATCATCCCTAAGAGGCAAGTAACAACAAAAATATTTCCCGTGCGAACAAAACTTTATTTTACAATACGTTTTATAACTGTTTCAGATCACATCCAAGCCCAGAAAACTGCAAAACTTTCGTCGGAGCGACCTGAAAAAAGGAACAAAATCAATATAATAGGTATAGGTATATGAGTTAAGAAAATATTTATAAATTGAAAATAAATATTTTGTGATCAATGTGTTTTTCTTTCTCATCATAAATAAATTGTGCTTAAGTATTCAGATGAATACAAATAATTAAATTGGGCCTTCTTAATTGAGTAAGTATCTGTATTCTGGTTATCAAAGATAAAGATCCCATAGCCATGAGCGTTGCTAAAATAGTGTTATTCAGGTATTCAAAATGTAAAAAGTATACACAATACATACGACATTCACGATATCCCCAAAACCCTGCAATGATTTCTCACACACAATCCCTTGTGTCAAATTGCAAGACTTCCTGTACAAAAAAAAGATGTTGTCCGTTTATTGTAGAGCGTTCGTACTTTATCGCGCAAAGAAATCAGGTCCTATAATAATTTATATTATTTTCGAAGTCAAGGAAGTGCGGAGGGTTTTGGTTTCCAACTAGCTCGCTAACATCCAAAGCTATCTATCTTCTTTATATATCAGCGCTTGCATTTTCAAAATTCACTTCACATCATTCCCGAGTCACGACACATCCTCGCGACCTCGCGAGAAAATAACAAAAACAGCTGATCAGCAGGCGCCATCTTGGCAAAAATCAGTGTGTTAGTGCGTTAAAGTAGGGTCGGGCCTACTTTAACTTACGGAGGCATTATAACGACGTTTTAGTGCTAATGAGCATTTATGAATCCAACTTTTTTGACAACACGCCATTTTAGGCTAAACGTGTGGTTTAAGGCCATGTTAATTTTTTATGAATAAGACGGTAAGTGTTTATAAACTTTAAAAAAAGGCAGTTCTCAGTGTAAATATGTGTCAGTTTGTTGAGCCGTGTGCCTTTAAAAAGAAAAAAGTATCATATTGTCACTCGTTAGCATTAATTGCGAGACTCTTAATGTCATACCTACGTAATTACATTTATTTTTATCACAAACAGTAAATTATTGCAAGTAATTCTTTTATATTAATTATTAGCAACGAGTTTTCAGATGCAAGTTCCATATCTCCTTTTCAAAGATTCAGCTATCTTCTAACATAATAATGACAGGTATAAAGATAAACATACAACCAGTACTTAGGGACACGTAAAAAGTATCGATACTTTGCGGTATCGAGTACATTTCCATTCCTATCCTTACTTTGTACTCAATACTGTGCTTACGATACTTTTAATCAATGAGTACATACATTTTGGCAGGTATGGCATCATATCGAATGAACTGAAATGAATTCCCATATAAAACTAGCGACAATAAAGGTTCTGCAAACGATCAAATTTGTTTGACAAACACGTTTTCATATAAGATTGTTTGACAAACTTCAAACACAGCTGCCCACGATTATTTTTTTTGACAAACGTAAAATTTTACAAAAAAAAATAAGTTTAACGGACACTTACACGGCTTCCGGCTATTTTTCATCGTTAAATGAAAGCCAACTTGTTTTATTTTTTGAAGAACTTTCTTTCATTATATTAAACTTGTGTGCCTAGCCTAAGTAAGAACTGGCCCTAAGAAAAGTGCTTCGGGTATTGATACTTTTGTTTCTTGTTTTTTTTTAACAACTTTTCCAATTATTGTTTTAAATTTGTGTGCCTACCAAACGTAAGAAAAGTAAGTTCTATATAGGACCTCAGAGAAGTACACGATAGATACATTGAAGAATTGATACTTTTGTTTTGATACTACTCATTATGAGTACAGTATCGATACTTTATATTCTTTACAATATATTATATGAAATAGTTTTAGGTTTTGTAACAGTTTTTTTAGCGTATTTATTGCTAGTGCTACCTGCACATAACACAAATAAATTTCGTGGATAATTTAATGAGTGGTTTTCAATTTCAAAAACAAGTTTTATTACACCGCTATGGTATGGCGCTTTGCAAAAGTCAATAGGTCAAGTTGAAATCAATAATTAAAAGAAAAAAATAAAATTGAAACTCGTCACGCGTCAGTCAGATAGTTATTTTTGTTTTAAACTTTTTAAGTTAATTTGAACTGATTTGAATTACTATCCTATGTCTATTACTTTAGACAACGCAATCTACGGGCATATTATGAGACTTATTTTTGCTTTTTAATGACACAATGAAAACCCCTCATTAATTAATATTTGTTTTTTACACAAATCAGAATCTTCCATCCCCCCGCTGATAAGAATTTATCACACCTTTATGAGGCATACTGCAGTTTATAATGTAAAACTGTAGTAGACGAGTGGAGTCGTCATGTCATCATGATAAATTTTAAATCTTTTGTAATTTAGGGGATATTGTTATTATATTTTATTGTAGTTAAAATTTTAAATTAATAAAATATTTACGTGTGAGTATTTACTTAAATGAAATATATATACCTATGTTGAGAAATTCAGTCCTTTAACAAATAAAAAAAAACCTAAAAGCTGAATATATTAAAATCACTCTCAAAGCCTAAAAATCAAGTAAAATCGTCAATTTTTTATTTGTGGCAATAATTATTTTCTATCTTATACCAGTTGTAATTAATTAAAAATATACAAAAAAAAATATATTATATTGAAATGCGTCTTTAATTTTTACCTTTAATGTAATCAAAAAGTAATGACCAACTTTTTGTATTTTTGCAGTGTTGAACTCTGACCGACGATCTTTTTTAACCGACTTCATTAGGTCAAATAAACATACTTTACCTTTTATTTAGTAAATAATGAGTAGGTAAGATATTTAGTTAGATGAATAAAGTTCTAAACAATTTTTTTAATGTTTCTAATAAAGTATGTTTAAGTACTCAACAATAAACAATTTGTACTAAAATAAAACCTATTAGGCAGTAAAAAAATTATATAACATCGATAAATCATATTATTTCGTAATCACAATTCAATAAACCCATAAATCATAGTAACGATACACCCAAGTTAATTTGCGCGAAAAATCAGATTTAAATATCGCGCCAAGAAATGTTCGCAACTCGGCCGCGTAACATTGAGCGCTAGGGTCGCGCGAAATCGGCGTTCAAATAAAGAAGGCCTAAGCCTTAAGTTTGGTTCAGTTATAAATTGTTATAACTGTACTTAGATAACTACTTTATCGCATTAGGTTAATTCTGTAATGATAATGTAAAGAGGAAATAAATAAATAAATAAATAAATTTTTCATTGCCATCAGGAACTGAAATAAACTTACTTAACTGGTATTCATATTCATATTCATTTATTAGTGCTTTCTTAAGGTACATAAACAGATGTTACAAAATAGAATAGTATCACTTAAGCTACCTTAAATAAGATATTGCACAAATTGTAGTGTATTTCAATACAACCACGTCAGTTGCATGTTTTTTTTTTGAAATAAATATTATAGGTACTACCTAAACGTATAAATTCATTCAGTTCTATCCTCACGTAATTTTTTTTCAGCATCTGCTATATAAAAGACATTTCGTACAAAACTAATTTACATAATATGAAATCTGGCGGGTTATTATGGAGACGTAGAAATCTCTTGACGGAAATCTAATAACGAGCATTATATAACCCTGTTATTCTCGAAGTGGAATTTTCTAGAGATCCAATTTTATACATTTTAATATTTTTTTGAATAATATTTTTTTTGCTTTGTGGTGGCGGCATAGATGCAACCTAACCACCCATTTTCCTTTTGTGGATGTTGTAACCTTTCTTAGTCTGTTACCACAAAAAAGCGTCAATTTGACGAATAAGTTATTTAAACCCAGTCTAGTGATTTAGACCAGGGCCCTTAGTCGCATCGCGCAAAACGTAACTATCGAATAAAAGTAGAGTAGAAACAGTACGTTAATCGCAAGAATATACACATTTGGTAGTCTCGTAATCAATTTTGCTATAACTATAGCTGTAGTATCGCAATAGATTGGAATTGACCAAAAAGGGTAGTCTGCTCCATAATAAGATAATGTTATGATTACGTGTGACTGACATTATATATGTCAATATTGATTGATATTAAGTGACAGTTGCACTACGCCCGTCCGGATTCACAACATAAAACAGGATTCACTATTTTGGTAAAAAAATCCCAGATTATTCTATAGCTTGCTATTCATATTCTATTGCTATACTATAATGATCGATCAAAGTTACGAGACTCGCAATTTTTTACACAATCGTAATAGAGTAATAGTAGAATAATAATAGAATAGAAGTTTAATCGTAAGTTTAAGAGACTAGAGTCCCAGGTTTAACTCTTTTTTTTTTTGTGATAAATGTGTAAGGATCTTTTCCATAGGACTTACAGCACATTCCCACTCAAATTGCGATTGCCAAACTATTTTCAAGTGTATACCGTGTATACAGTGAGTTTTCGTCCGGTTGTGTGTTATGTTATGTACTGATTTTTTTAAATAGTTTTTTTTTTCTACCCTAGCCTGCGACTGCCACCCAGTGGGCGCGAGTGGCAAAACCTGCAACCAGACTAGTGGGCAGTGCCCGTGCAAAGACGGCGTGACAGGAACTACATGCAACCGATGCGCCAAGGGTTACCAGCAGTCGAGGAGCCATATCGCTCCTTGTATACGTGAGTATACTTGTATTGTATACATTCATTAAGCTTCCAGCCAGCAGCGTCATTTATTGAAATACTGGAAGAGCCACACTGGGATCGCCAACTCGTCTTTCAAGCCAAGATTTCTGGCAAATGTATGTTTGACTGTTCCGTAGCTCAGTTGGCAGTGATGTGGACTGAGATGCGGATGCACCAGGTTCGATTCCCGGCGGGGCGAACATTATTATGGTGAATATCGATGTCTGTTACCCGGTTTGGGTGTGATGTTCGTCTCTGTATATGTTTCGGGCACCCTAGATACAGGTTCTGCCTAATTAGGGGCTCTGAGTGTGATTCGTTACAATAATGTATGTTATTGCGATTATGTCGCGTTTGGCTAAACCGATTTTGATGCGGTTTTGAGAAAGGATTTTTTTAAATTCAGGAGAAGCTTTCGGTACCTTTTTTAACAGACATCAAAGATAAAGTTCTCACTTTAGGTTTCTATATCCCAGTTTAAAACAAATCTCTTTTTGTTACAAAATAAATTTGTTTTATTTATATTTTTCTGTCCACCAGGTATACCCAGGGTGGTGACAGCTGTCCAGGCGATGGAGGCGGCTGAGGGGGAGCCCTCGCGCGGTAAGTCGTAAGTGGACCTTCATTGCACTATCATCACTAGGCGACTATCACGTTCACACCATTTTAACTTATCTGCGATTGAAATGCAATAGTAACGTTTCTGCCAAGGGAATGCAATTGTTTTAACCAGGAGTTTTAATTAAAAAAGACGTTTTGACCAGCGTTCACTAGAAAGTTTGGTTAGAACCACATCGTGGTTCAACAGTACCTAGTCAGTTTAATGGGTGTTTCTTACAAAACGGTAACTATTCAAAGGAGGGAATAAAGCTCTACATACCTAACAACTTTCCTTAAGTAGTAGGTACTCTTGATTATACTGCGCCTTAAGTAACTTACCACAAAAAAAAACACATAAACATCGGATTCGTGATCTGATTTAACAAATTTATGTATGAAACTTGTGTTTTTCTTTTTCGTTTTCGACCCATGTTATTTGGGAAAGTTGTACGGTATGGTGAGCCAAATCACCCATAATATAGAATAGAAACACCCAGTATTAGCTCTGGTCTACCCCAAGGGACAAATTTAGGCAAATTTATTAACGACCTAACAGTTATAATTCTTAAAATCTTAAATGTTAATACCTCCACATACTTCAATCAGAAACTGTGCAAATTAAATAATTATATAATTCACGCAAACAACACCGGAAGTACTGCCAAATTACTGAACTCCGCAAGCAAATCAATTAAATACATAGTATAAAATAAAGTCGCTTCCCGCGTCTGTCCCTATGTATGCTTATATCTTTAAAACTATACAACGGATTTTCATGCAGTTTTTTTTTAACAGATAGAGTGATTCAAGAGGAAGGTTTATAAGTATAATACATATGCACATTATAGTAATAGGTTATGCGGTACGAAGTTCGCCGGGTCGCCTAGTATAAAATAAAGTCGCTTTCCGCGTCTGTCTCTATGTATGCTTAAATCTTTAAAACTACGCAACGGATTACAATGCGGTTTTTTTAATACATAGAGTGATTCAAGAGGAATGTTTATATGTATAAAACATGCACAATATAGTAATAGGTTAGGCAGTACGAAGTTCGCCGGGTCGACTAGTAAGCAATAAATAAAGCACCAAATTAAATCAACTATAACATATTCTTAATGCAAACTGCATATTTGAATACTAAACAAAAGTATCAATTTTGAATCATTCCGGGTGGTCGGTAAATGACACCGAACAGTTTTCTCCTAATATAATGTGACACTCATTTCCGTGGTAAAGGCTATTTGTAAATACATACCACCCACGTAATTAGGTTCCAGAAATACAATAATAATGAAATTATAGTATCACTGACCTATCATATTACACATTGTAATTGTGTATGTCATAATTTTATTTGTTTTTAGTTTTAAATTGGTTTGTCGATTCTGTAATTTGATGATAACAAGTTTTCTAATTCTGTTGTTTTTGTGGTTTATTTTATTTCATAGTGTTTTTTATATAAGTAAGTAAACTAATTCTACCACATTAGCACAAAAACAGCTATCAACATTTTATTAAAAAGTTAAGAAACAGATACTTACTGTGCTTTTTCTGATCGATTTGCACTAAAACTATCTTTTCTGTAGCTTTTGTTAACGTATTTCTTTATTACCTTAGGTATTAAAATAAAAGTTCTTTTTATTCTACATAAACCGAAAAATAAGCCAATCTTAAAGTTGCTATTCCAACTTAATTTCCTATTATAGTAAAGTTTTTACGTGAAACATTATAATATGGAAAACTAGTAACTTTTATAGTCTTAAAAACATAAATTCTCATAAACTTTTGCATTTATTTTAAATAGGAAAAGTCTAACGAATATCATAAAATAAAACAAAATGGGGCATCGCGTAGAACACGGTCGTTCCATATTCGGGAATGTGTCATAAAAATATTATTTTATGACGTTGCTTGCTGTATGGATTATACTTTTATATAGTTTTTATGTATTTTATTTATAATTCAAAACGTGTGAACGTGATCAAGTCGCTATCTTACTCAGTAACCATAAACATATACCTAAATAAATGTTCATTGTTTTAATATAAGAAGTACATTTAAGTTATACACGGTGTTAAATTACAAAAGCTCGATCCGAAAGTCATAATAATTGAGGTAAAATAGGTCGCACCGCAGAACAGCCCAAATGTTACGATTTGAGGTTATTGTTTTATTTATTTTGTATGTATTTTTCGGTTCCACGATCGATTATTTTTTACGACGCCATATGCGCATTGAGCTACTTTTAACAAAACTTCGTTAGTATAACACCCTGTATAAGGCGGTCGTAATATTTTTTAATTATCATATTTAGGTATTTGTATTTTTTGTGTTATGGTTACTGTTATCACTTTTAAGATATTTTGCATAAAGGGTCGTGGTTTATTTGACAGAGCGCAGTAAAATACCTTTACTTTGTGTTTAATTGCGTTCTTCAGATATGCCCTAACGCTCAGGATCTGACCACAAAAAAAATTGGCACTAGTTTTAAAGTTAGACTAGGTTTATATCATACCCAGATTTCGTGATTCAAACTTAGTCCAGTATATTAAGACCAGGTTTAACTTTTTTTGTCGTAAGGCCCTAGAGACCAAGTACCTAGAAATTATTTTAGCGCCTTAATTTATTTTTAAAGCTAATTTCCAGTAACAAACAAAATCCCTAGATTATGACCTGGTACTTAGTTCCAGATTTTTTAGGAAATCGAGTTTTAATTTTATTTTAAAATAAATAAATAAAATGCTTTTTATATCTTTTGTTTATTTCATCCACATCAGTGCATTTTGTGTTGTGATGTGACGTGACTTGGTGTAACTAGGTATTTGTTGTCTATTCAATCATAAAATAAATAAAAATCAACCATCAGACTTCCTCCTTATTGTTTGTCCTTTTGGCAATCCGTAGGGGAGGCCTATTACCAACAGCGGACGTCTATAAAGGTATGATGATAAAATCGATTTAAACTCAGTCTTACCATTGAGACAAGGTTTAACTTTATTGTGGTAAGGCCGATAGAGTCTAGCTAGATTCTAGAGAGTAAGCCTAAGTGGATACGCAAACAGTATGGCAAGGCACGGATACAGCTGCTCCAAAAATCGCGCGTGAAATATAAATGCTTTATGCCATAGCGTCTTTCGTCGCTTTTGCTTACGTCGTTGTGGTGTCTGCGGCTGCGCCGTATCTTTACTGTGCCTTCTTCAGTTTGCTTAGCCCTTAAATAGTTTTTTGTTTGTGTGCAGCAGCGGAACAATGCGGGCGGTGTCGCGCCGGCGCTCGCACACTAAACCTAAACAAGTTCTGCAGCCGAGACTACGGTAAGATCACACATAGGTACTTACATAACTATCCTATTTCAAATCGGGATAGGCAGAGGGATTGATAGTCCACTTGCTACGATCCTTCCTGACATTCTTCTTACGCTTCTTCTACAGTTATGTCATAACATTCTTCATACACTTCGTCGGTTTCGCTCACCCTGAACGCGGCCTCTCTTGTGGACCGATTTGTTCGTTTAACGTTTGCCGTGGCCTGCCTTTTCCAACCGTGCCAGTGGGCTAGGCTAGGCTTATGTCTAGAAGTGCTGTATATAATTGCTGAAATTCTGATCCTTACGGAGCGTCCAGACAGAGCATATCTGGTGCCTGCGCGGCAGCAACACGCGGTATTCGCAGGACACACTTCCTGCCGCACAAGACATAATTTTTGTTATCGACGAATGGAGATATGTCCACCCGGCATGTGTTCTGTTTGGACGCTCCTTGTATTCAGCCTCTTCCAAATGGACCTTGCCAATAAAAATATAGGATGCCAAAAATGTCGTCAGAGTCTTATTTAACAATCCATTCCAGTCATAATGGGCAAGGTGGTGGGCCGCGAAACGGCAAGCGCCCCAGCCGGATGGACGCGCTGGACTCTCGGCGTGCAGGCGGTCTACAAGCGCGGCGCCCGCAGTCGCCTCCACCGCGGCATAGCCCAGTTGTACGTGCGAAGCACAGATCTCGCGTGCAAATGTCCCAAGTTGAAGATTAACAAGTAAGTGTTGATTAACAATAGCTCTTTCTACAACAAAAAAGTTAGAGCGAGTGACTTAAGCCTTTTTAAGTGATTTAGACCAGGTCTAACTCTTTTTGTGGTAGAGCCGTAAGTGTTTAGACCCGCGGTCTAAAAGCGCTGCGCTCGCAGTCGCCGCCACCGCGGCATAATATCAGAGTTGTACCGTGCGAAGCACAGATCTCGCATGCAAATGAGATAGTTTAGATTCATTACGACCTTACAAAGAAATTAGGCTGGTCTAAATCGTGAAATTGTACGATGAATTCGTGACTAAGCCTTCTTAGTGATTTGTATGTCTAACTCCTTTGTGGCAGAGCTGTAGTGTTAATAAGGCGATCTTCACATTGCCACGCAACACGCAGCGTGGCGCGTGAATGCGTATTCTAACGTTGATTGTAAGTACCTCCATTTGTATATAAACACGCGCAGTCCAACACACAGAAAATGCATCCACGTGCGCGCGCGTAGGTGCGTCGAAACGCAACATGCAGCGTGGTGCGTGGCAATGTGATAACCGCCTGAGGATGTTTAGGGCCGATCGATTATTTGTGGCGACGCCCTGTGATGTTTTGTTGTGCTAAACATTATAGGGATTGTCATAATAATCATCCTTGACTAAATCCATCTGATGATCTGTTACTTACTATCTATCGATCTGTTACTTATATAATATTACTAGCTTTTGCCCGCAGCTTCGCACGCGCGTTTTCATTAAAATCGTTAATTACTGGTTGATTTACGACTCAGGATTTTGGTGACATCATTTCTGATCGCACCCATACTCCCTAAAAATATCTATCTTTATTTCAGTTCCCGTGGCAACTCCATAAATTCATTTCTACACTCCACCATTCAGACACTGAAACTTCTAACATTTCTATTAGCTGGTTGGGTTAAAGTAGTTGGATATACGTACCTACATACCTAATATATATGTACCTACTCGAGTAAAAAAAAGTTGAAGATTTTCAGGCGCTTTATGTTTTTGGGAATGTACCATGTGAATTTTGGTTAATTTTTTCTTAATAGAACTCTGAATCTAATTACACCCACTGTAGAACCCGTTTTTTAACCCGTTACCTAATTTTACGTGGAAACAAAGAAATAAATATACATTGTTTTAATACTAACTAAAGAGTGCCGTTTTACGTTACCGTGGGAATTTAGTATATTTATTCCTTCCAACACCCTTACACTTGTAGACCAAAATTCACGTTGGCGTACTCAAGGAAATCGATTTTTCATACTAAATAATTAGTCATGTAATCCTATGCCCATGGGAATTTAGTTAATTTGTTTCTTCACCACTTTTTCATCTACTGAGGAACCTGTACACAAATTTCACGTCACAATGAAGTCGAGATTTCATTCTCACAAAAAAGTTCCGTTATTCCAGTTCCCGTGGGAATTTTGTAAATCACTTTCTTTCAACATTCCTACATTGACTGAGGAACCTGTACACCAAATTTCACGTCGAAACACTCAAGGATGTCGATTTTTCATTTTCACTAAAAAAGTCCCGTAATTCCCGTTCCCGTGGGAATTTTGTAAATTCCTTTCTTTCAACACTCTTTCATTCAGTGAGGAACCTGTACACCAAGTTTCACGTCGATACACTCAATAATGTCGATTTTTCATACTAACTAAAAAGTCCCGTAATTCCCGTTCCTGAGGGAATTTTGGGAAATCCTTTCTTAGCGGATGCCTACGCCATAACATCTACCTGCGTGCCAAATTTCAGCTTAATCCGTCCAGTAGTTTGGGCTGTGCGTTGATAGATCACTATGTCAGTCAGTCAGTCAGTCAGTCACCTTTGAATTTTATATATAAAGATTAATGCGAATGTTACACGAAATGTAGCGTTGGTACAGTCACGGTTTAGGAGGCCGAAACAGATTTGTCTATGGTTTCTTCAGCCCTAGACTGTATTACCAAAGCACAAGAGCTATTTTGCAATACAGAAAAACCGGAAATGTTACGCCGATCGTGTCCGCCACTGTACCAACGTGGCGTAAAGCTAATACGGTCCGAGTGTTGTTAGAACTTTTGCTTGTTAAAGTATTCTCATTTCCTCATTATCTCTTGCCAGGTCATATCTTATCCTAGGAGTGGAGAAGGAGGGCCTAGCGTCAGGAGTCCCGGGTCTAGCAGTGGGCGAGCGCACACTCATGCTCGAGTGGCGTGACGACTGGCACCGACGCATCCGGCGGCTGCAGCGGCGCGCCGTCAACTGTCATTAAACGAACGAAGAAGAAAAAAAAAGAATTCGAATGTCATTTGAATCGGGTTTGAATTTTTGTCGGCAGTTTTTTTTTTGTTTAACTAATTTTTATGCCAGTATTGCAAACAGACGTTTGAATGATCCCTAGATATCTTGTCGAGGAAATCAATGAGTTTTCCTTTTTTTAATTAAATGAAAACTCTTGTAAAACCGCCTTGAGGAGCTAGTAAATGCGTGCCGAGAGCGTTATGAAAAGTGTAATCGGGCGAGGCTGATAATATCGGACTTAAGGAAAAGAAAAAAAACTGCCGCCATGAAAATGATACTTACTTGTTTTATATTATGATGTACGTGTGGACGTGAATTCCGTCTCGATTGTTCTAAATACGCTTCGTTTTAGCTTAAGTGGAACAGGTCCCTCTACTGCCATTTCGTATGACTTTCTTAGCTTTGTGACTTATATTATTTTATCTTTACTAAAAGTGGTTACTAAATTAACAAAAAAGAGGCTTACTACAATATTTAACAGGTGACTTTTAGAAGGCCCAAGTTGTTAAGACCTTTTAGTAACTCTCTGTGACTTAATGTTTCGAATGATCATTTTATGTTGTTTTTTTTTATTTCTTTTCTTAGAGTAACTATTGTAAAATATTTTTAATAAATAATTTATTTATTTACTAGTATACATAACCTACCTATAGTCTAATTTACACGTTATTTGTAAATTGTAGTTTTTTTAATGAAAGAGTTCCCAAGAAATTTTTCCCCATTTTCAATTAGAAGAAGTTTGGTAAAACTTTATGTTTACTACGCAACATGGCTTAAATTCTTTGTTTTTGTTGAGGTAAAGGCATTTTTCTATACTGCCTCTAAATAGTCAATATAGAAATTTGAAAACTAAAAAGGCCAATCATCTTGCCACTGTTATTTGGCACTGATATTTTATTGAACGAATTTTAATTCCGAACTTTTTTTTAGTTTACAAGTTATGACTTTGATACGTTTTATGTAAAATCTGTTTCTTTATTCTCATTACTAAGATAGGATAGTCAGAAGTTATTTGTACCTCATTTACATGTAAAACATTTACCGTTAAGAATAAAAAGTACATAACTTAATTTATAGTTTAGTGAATAAGTTAACGAATACAAGTATATCGCAGTAAATATTTGAACAATGTTGTTTTATAATCAGATTATTTATAAAAAAGTAACTTAACCAACCGTTTGAAAATGGCATTTTATGTATAACTCGGCCCATTAAAGAAAAGTTTTAAAAACATAATACTATCTCGCTCAGATATATTCATTGTGAGCGAGCACGCATGACTTTTCAAAAACTTTTCTTTATCGTTGCGAGTTAATAATAATAACATTTAGGTGGCCTAATAAAATCAATAAAGGTGTGTACAGTATTATTAGCTTTACTATTTTTAAGTAATTTACTTAAACATTTTATTGTTATTTCCAGGAAAACAAAAATAGCGTCTTTGTTCTTTGTGACGTAAAATTAAAATCGTTTTCACGAATTCCTGAAAATAATAACTTAATCTTTTTTTAATAAAATTTAAAGTACATAAGTATTTAAATTAAACGATATATATCTTTCGCTTTATCCTGACCTCGACGGTTTGTAAAAAGTGTATTTTAGCTGTAGTATTTATCTATTGCGCGAAAATTAAAAAAAGGCGGGGCGAAAATAACGGAATTATACAAATTAAACTGGTCCATTAAATCTATGGAACAGAGAATATCATAGAAACTTAGGAAAAAGGGTCTAGGCTTATGAAACTGCCTCGATTGCTCCTAAAGATGCTCGATATATAAAAAAAAACATCGATGTTCGATAATCATCAAACCCAATATTATCGATATTATGCAAGATCGATGATTTTTACAAACATCAAGGTTAACAACCGAGTATTTGTTTCATGTTTTGTTGAGTTTAGAAGATAATCTGTGGATGCATTTATTTCATGGATTTCAGCAAAGAGGTTGGAAACCGCCTACTTGGTCTTTCATTAATCTGAGTATTTCAGATTTTGTTAAGGATTGTTAATCGTAACTTTGAGAAATGGATTTCTTCCAGGGGCCCGATTTCGATTGTAAAATCGATGTTACGATGCAACATCGATGTTTGATATAACATAATATATATCGATGTTTTGTGTCCTAATAAAATCCGATGATCATCGAGCTAATTGCACCTTAACACTGTGCCATTGAAGTTAGAAATCAGTTTAAATGTTAGATAAACATATATGCGCGCCTGAATATCCTGTTTCTAGATTTATCCATAGCTTTAGATATTTCGTAATTATTTGTATTCTGTATTTGTAATGTAATATTTGAACACCCTTACTGTAATCAACTTCTTATCTCCCTTTTTTTTTATTGTTTTTTTTCTTTATGAAGTTGTGTCACTTACATGGTAGTTTTTGACTTTCTTCCTTTGATCAAATAAATACATTACAAAATAATCAAAATAGTTTTAGGTATCTCTGATTGTACGTTGTATAAAAGTTTAGCCTGTTTAATTGTATCTACAGACATTCTGTAGTTGTGTATATTACTTATTTATTTAATTTAATTACGCACCAACACACATCTAATGTTAATTTGTAATAAACTACATTCTGGGTACTTAATAAGAGTGCTTTTTCACGAAGACGAGAAGGGATGTGTTTTGAATAACCAAAAGAAGCACTGCCTTTTTTTTTTTTTTTAAGGCGGGGAAACTCCTAACGAGTACCCTGCAGCCCCGGGGGGAGCCGCAGGGTTATGTGGGGTTCGCACCCACTAAAACCCCGCCGGTGTCCTTCTCGGCTGATAGCAGGAGGGTCGCGGGTAAGCAAAGAAAGAAGCACTGCCTTCGTCAACAAGCCGCCAATAAAAAAAACTGCTAAAAAAAATTCGAAGTTTACACTAGATATTTAAAAAAATATATATATTAAGGGTACGTCCTTAAATACGCTAAAAACCATAACTGGGTACCCATGTGAACAAAAAAAAATACATCAATAACCTTTTTTTAAGATTGCGTTTCTTGGAATTTGATATTATAAAAATCTAATAAAAGTTCGATAAGCAAAAATGTATGCATTTAGTTTTAGGTCCAATAATAACTTATTTATAAGCTATGTCAATTGATTTTTGTATGTAAGTGTTCTTTATGTAAGACAAACTGTATCAGAAAACATTTAAGTATTATATTTCTGCATATAGGTACTTATTCGATAAATCGAAAAAAAACGCGACAACGCCATTGATTCATTATAAGGATTATTTTCCATGTATTCCAGATTATCAAAAGTCTGGTTCCTTTGTGATAATCCTATATTATGTTATACGACCTATAACGTAAAAATAGCAATAACATTACATTTACATACAACAATTGAATCCAAAGTTTGTTAAATTGGTTAGGCCGAAAAAACGAGAGTTAAACAATTGAAACGTAGATTATTTTCTTTCTTTTTTAGATTTCGTTAGCAGCGCTATTTGATGGATGCCATGTTGTAGGTATATTTTAACGTAGTCAATACATAATATATAATGTACCATCGGTTAGCAGCCCTATTCTTGGCACCCGTAATACCTATATTAGCATGGTCTATTCAATTTAATATTAGGATTCTTGGATAATAAATAACAGCATATAAAACAAAAAAA
The DNA here is from genome assembly GCA_951802225.1 of Euspilapteryx auroguttella. Classification (NCBI taxonomy): domain Eukaryota; kingdom Metazoa; phylum Arthropoda; class Insecta; order Lepidoptera; family Gracillariidae; genus Euspilapteryx; species Euspilapteryx auroguttella. Next base: position 11,493,936 of record OX637648.1, on the reverse strand, counting down.
AATGGAGTCTAGTACAGTACTTATGCCAAGAATCCTATTTAGTCATGCCAATAACATGAAGGGTGCCAATAATGGGGCACAGCATACACTACCTTACATGTAAATCTCCTTTCGACAGTTTGTCTTGTAGATTAAGCTACTTATAAGTTGTAAGCACACGGTCGTTGTATTGTGTTTTTTTATAATACCCAGCTCCTGTGATGTAATAAATGTTATTGGTTATATTTATTTAAAAATAAAAGTACATTAATATACGATTTATTTGTTTTTTATTTATTAATAAAAGAGATTAGTGGTAAGAAAACACCACACACCCCATTTCTTCAATTCGATTTGTTGATAAGAATAATTAGGTCTAAGGATCCCAACCTTATCAATTTTAGTTTATCCAATATTTAAATACCTATACCTACAGGATGTACTTGATAAAGGCAAGCAGTTGCGATTCTGTTAAGACGGTAATAAATTTACCTCACGATACCTATCAATCAACTTCCCACATCAAAATCAACTAGTGTCCTGTACATAACCCTTATGAAAAATATTTTGAAAGCCGTAATTTCTGCTAGTTTGGCTAACTTTGAATCTACCAAAAAATTCTAAGATAAACTACGCAAAAATGAAATAAATACAAACCCGTCAAAAATAAAAGTTTTTTTAAACAAATTGATACAAAGAACAAACATGAAACAATATTGGGCGCTCCGTAAACACGGACCTGTCCGCGCAAGGGTACAATCTCAAGGGAAATCATAGGGATACATTATCGAGGGGGATGTGGCATTAAAATTGCTTTATCTTTACAACTATTCTTGGATTTCGACCTTTTGGCTGATGTTAAGTTTTTAGCGAAACGCAAGACAGCTCAATTTTGCGTGGCACGGCTAAGATACCGAAGAATAATACTAACAGTTTAGTGTACTAGGTCACTAACCACCTATGAAACTTGGTTGAAAAAACATTTGCGTGCCGTTTCAACAACCAACGTATAGTTACCTCGAAGAAATCGCTAAAAGCGATAAGGTCACCTTTTGTAACCGATGTACGATTCAGGTTTTTTATGTTTTTTTTACCAATAAAGACAACATTTTCATTCAATACTTTAAAAAAGAGGAAGTTTCAAAAAACCTTCTCCTGAAAGTTAAAAACCTTCTCCTGAAAGTAACAATACTTTTGTGAAAACCGCATCAAAAACGGTTCAGGCAAACTCGAGATAAACGCGGACAAACATACATACAATATATTTAAACATACATACAGGTCCTCCTTTTTTGAAGTCGGTTAAAAAAGCGCTCCATACCATCCAGGGCTTCGACCCAACTAGCATATTCTAGCAAATATACTTTTGACAGCTAAATAGGCTATTCCTGGCTATTCGAATGGACAATGGAGCGGGTTCATGGCGAAATAATTCAATAAGTCCGTATGAGAACAGAACAAAGGGATGCCGATATTATAAATATTGTTTCAAGTTCAAGAAACAATGCACCAGCTTACTGTGTTAAGAGCTTACACTGCGCGAAACTATCGCCACTTCCGATAAAAAATTAACATCTTCATAACCATGACCGAAATCAAAAATAGACCTAGACATAGACAAAAATTTATTCACACGAACAATACAGGTATATAAGAAAAATAAAAAGAAATCAATATATATAAAACTCTTCCGTTACTGACTGACTGACTGACTGACTGACAGACAACGCAGAGCCGAAACTACTGGGCGTAGCGGGCTGAAATTTTGCATGTAGGTTCCTTAGGGAGTGTAGGCGAGCACTAAGAAAGGATTTCCTGAAATTCCCATGGGAACGGGAAATAGCTGGATTTTTGTGTCTATGATAAATCTGCTCGAGTGAAACCGAGGGGCAGCCTCTAGTACAAAATAAAGATTAAATATTAACATGTATTGTGCATGTGGAAAGGCTCCGACTCAGCATGTGCTGCAAGATATACGTCTTTGACTTTGACACCCTAGATAATCTTGCTTAGCATATTTAAGGCACCGTTGCAGCCTTTAGGATAAAGATCTTAGAAACAAGTATACGGTTTTGAATCTCAAAGTGGCCACTTAAGGCAACAAACAGTATATTCATTAGATTTGGAACCGGAAAATGGGCATTAAAACTTCTGAAATTCTTGATTGATTGATTGATTGATTGAAAGATTTATTCCATGTTCCAAATACATCAAAACAAATAGGTACATTTTATAAACTTAAGTAGGTAGGTATAACTAGTGACATGAATCATCAATATATATAAAACTCTTCCGTTACTGACTGACTGACTGACTGACTGACTGACAGACAACGCAGAGCCGAAACTACTGGGCGTAGCGGGCTGAAATTTTGCATGTAGGTTCCTTAGGGAGTGCAGGTGAGCACTAAGAAGGGATTTCCCGGAATTCCCACGGGAACGGGAATAAACGGGAATTTTGTGTTAATGAGAAATCTGCGCGGGAAAAACCGCGGGGCAGCCTCTAGTTAACATATATAAGACTACACTGTACAAACAAAATCCAGTTCTTCAATAGTTACTGAGAAAATTTTAAGCGACAGAAAGACCTAAAACACCTTTGTTAGAACAAATATTTCAAATGCCAAAAACAAAGAATACTAAATCGTGCGAAAACCAACAAATGGCCGCTCAACGCCCAATCAGCCAATCAGGGCTTATCCGGAATCCATCCGGAATCCTTCCGGATAGAGGATATGTATTCCCGGACACGATTAATCGGCTCTTAATAGCGGATATAAATCAGGAGGGTGCTAATTTCGAGGGGAAGGAATGACTAAACAGAAGTGTTTTGGAATTCTAATGTTTATTTTTAGATAATTTCTTTTTTACAAAAAAGGAACCCGCCTTCAATAAAGTGACACATACATCAACTGAACACTTCCTCTTTTTCGAAGTCGGTTAAAATAGGTAGTAAAACCTTCTCCTGAATATAATAAACTAGAGGCTGCCCCGCGGTTTTTCCCGCGCAGATTTCTTATAAACACAAAAATCCCGTTTTTTCCCGTTCCCGCGGGAATTTCGAGAAATCCTACACTTCTTAGTGCTCACCTACACTGCCGTCCTTGCGATAACCACAGTAACTATGTTTGAGTTCATTTCGAGAAAAATGAGCTCAAAGTTTAAAATTTTGTTTTTTGGAATAACTCCTGAAATAACCAACCTAACAATATGAATCTTTTATGAGTGTAAAGAGCTTAAAAAACATAACCTATTTATTTGCTAGCAATGGCAGAAACTGCATAAATTACGGCTTAAAACGCAAAAATGTGTTTTTGCTTAGGAATATGTAAATAAAATACTATTGTTTCCTAACCATAAGCGCAGTAAAACTCGTACTTACTTCACTTATCGTTAGGAAAAGTCGCTACTGTAAGCCCTTTTTCTAAAAAAATGCAAGTTTCCTAATGATAAGCGCAGTAACTTCAGTGTAAAAAACTTATGTCAAAGTTTAAACATTTTTATTTCCCATTTCCTTTTAGTTTATTGTTTCCTGAATAGATCCTAACGTACACCCATTATCTACAAATGAAATAAAAGTATTTGTATACGATTAGCTTTTTGTTTTTCATATTAAAAAGTTAAACTATCAAAATTTTAAAGGACCTACTAACAAAAAGGCCCTTCAAAGGCTACATGCATCAAGCATCGCCCCAACCATCGGATGCATCTGTCAGCCGCAGCTTAGGACGTTCCCGATGGCCCGCAGGAGCACCGACACAAGACACCCGAACTTAAGGTGTCTTAAGTTACTACAAATACTTACATTCAAAATCTCAAGGACAAACTATAAAGTTGCTAATCATAAGCACAGTAAATCTAAAACTACTGCGCTTATTATTAGCATTGTCTTATTTTTTTGTGTGCTCACTCCGTAGTATTTCATCTTACTGTTGTTATCGTTAGGAATAAATAAGTTTCGAGTAGTTGAAGTCCAAATTACTAAAAAGTAACTATAGTTACTAAAATAATGACTAGTAACTTATAAATTTCAGGCCGAGTTACTGCGCTTTTCGTTATTGTGCATTTTTTAAAAAACCTAGTTCCCGTACGAATTAAGAAAAGTTTGTTCGAGAGAGTTGTAGATCTTAAATTGCTGATTCTGAATATGTATATAACTCAATTTCGACCAAAACCCTAGTTACTGTGGTTATCACAAGGACGGCAGTACACTCCCCAAGGAACCCACGTGCCAATTTTCAGCTTTCTACGCCCAGTAGTTTCGGCTCTGCGTTGTCTGTCAGTCAGTCAGTCAGTCAGTAACGGAAGAGTTATATATATATTGATAATTATCTGAAAACTGCATCGAAATCGGTTTAGCCAAACGCGAGATAGTCGCGGACAAACATACGTACACACATACAAACATACATACAAACAGGTCAAACTGGTAACCTCCTTTTTTGATGTTTGTCCGCGATTATCTCGCGTTTGGCTGAACCGATTTCGTTGTGGTTTTCAGATAAGTATTAGTCACATTCAAAAGAAGGTTAAGGCGGTAAGTCACGGTATGGCGCGAAATTCAAATTTTTTCGCGTTTTTTAATTATTCTGGCGAAAGTATTCATTTTTAATAAAGTTTTAATGAATTCGCGTATGTAAAAAACCATTTCCCACATTGTAATACAACGTTTTTCGAAGACAGACCTACTAATTTTGTGTCTAAGGACCTAACTTGATTTTTGGCCTTTATGTCCTTAGGCACAAAATCAGTAGGTCTGTCTTCTAAAAACGTTGTATTACAATGTGGGAAATGGTTTTTTACATACGCGAATTCATTTAAACTTTTAAAAATATGTATACTTTCGCCATAATAAATAAAAAAACACGAAAAAATTTGAATTTCGCGCCACAGCGAGAGTTACCACCTTACCGACTTGGTTTAGTTCGACCGCTTGTGTCAGTTTATTAAGGGCGAGTTCCTTTTTTGTAAAAAAAAATTATTATTTTTATTTTATTTTTCAACTAGACTAAGATGATTGTATAATAATAGTTGCAAATTTATACAGAAAAGCGATAACAACTCGAATCTAACCCTCTTATTCATAAAAAGTTAAAGAGCATTTTAGTTATTTGACGTATGTCAATTTAGACTGGATGTCACGTATTTACCATACAACAAACCAGAGAAGTAGACCCCCAGTAAAGCTACTTAAAATCTACTGTATCTTTATGAATAAGACGGTTAAGGTATAAAATAGTCGAATAAATCATCCGTTTATAACATAAAATTGTTTGTTATAATATTAAAGTTCTAGTTCAAAAACAATGCAAGATTAACTGGTTATAATATTGTTTTTATGACCGTAACATACCGGAACAGTTACAGTATGAGAATACAACAAAAGGCAGGCGAAGTGAACTGACCGGCTTCGCGCAATAACCGTGGCATACACAATCATTCAGGCAAAACTGCAGTAATTATTATTGATTGGTGTGGATTAATTAAGTGGTTTCATTTCTTGTGAGGGAATTCACATAATAAAATTAAATATCGCATGATATGGTGGTAACAATTTTTTGCTAATAATTTCTTTTTTCTAAAAAGAGACCCGCCTTTAACAATACCACACATATACAGTGTGTCCGGGGAAGTTATAACATAATTTTAAGGGTGTATTCTATGATCAAGCTATGATTATAATTCTATGATTATATAGCCAAGCGGATAAGCTCGTTGAAGTGGCAATGGGCAGGTCATATAGCCCGCAGAACAGATGGCCGCTGGGGCCGAAAAGTTCTCGAGTGGAGACCACGGATCGGCAAGCGCAGCGTAGGACGTCCACCGACCAGATGGACGGATGATCTGCGCAAGGCTGCGGGTCCACGCTGGATGCAGGCCACCTGCGATCGGTACAGATGGAGAGCCTTGAGGGAGGCCTATGTCCAGCAGTGGACGTCTTACGGCTGAAATGATGATGATGATTCTATGATCAATTTCATAGATGAAAACACCCCATATGGGGGGTCGCAGCCTCACCCCCCCCTCAGTATGATGTTTTTAATTTTTTTTTTGCAAAAGTCGACCCCGCCTACTTTTAAATTCACAGTTAAAGATCTAAGGCTCACAGAACCTTCATTAAGGTCTTGATCGAAGGCTAAGTAGTAAGGCTACCTAAGTTACTAACAAAATAACCAAGTATTGCTTTTACTTTTTTTTTTAAAGATGATCAACCAAAAAAAAAATTTTTTTTTTGTAAATTTTTTACGGTTTTTCAATGTTTTCACAAAAAAATGCAGATACTTTTTTTTATTTTTTGTGTTTTATTGTTAGCTTTTGAGTTGTTCTCCAAATTGGTATTAGATTTTTTTCTCTACGTCTATTACTTCAGAAATTATCAACTACCAAACAGACCCTTCGCTTTTACCTTTTAATTTAAGATTTCAGTTTAACCCACTTTTATTAAAAAATAAAGTCAATATTTAATTCTTTTGTTAATTATTTTGGTATCCTACCTACTTAGCCTTCGTACAAGACCTAAATTAAGAGTCCTTTTACGCGAACAGTGGCGCTACTCTTGAAAAAAAATTTTTTTCTAAAGTAAGGCTTTTTTTCAGAAAAACGTGCTCCCTTGTGCATAAAATCTTGGTCCCTAGTAGTTTTTTAGTATTTAAAATAATATCTAGGTTTAGAATATTTATTTTTTACTGTTTGTTGCTAAAAGTGGCCACTTTAGGTTTATACTGTTTCATGTATTACTGTTTGTTCCTAAAAGTTGCTAAAAGTGGCTACTTTTAGCAAAAAACAGTAATCCATAAACATTCTAAACTTACATATTATTTTAAATACTTAAAAAAAATACAAGGGACCAAGATTTTATTCACAAGGGAGCACTTTTTCTGAAAAAAAACTTACCTTAGAAATTTTTTTTTTTTTTCAAGAGTGGCGCCACTGTTCGCGTAAAAGGACTCTTAATTTAGGTCTTGTACGAAGGCTAAGTAGGTAGGCTACCAAAATAACTAACAAAAGAATTTAATATTGATTTTATTTTTTAATAAAAGTGGGTTAAACTGAAATCTTAAATTAAAAGGTAAAAGCGAAGGGTCTGTTTGGTAGTTGATAATGTCTGAAGTAATAGACGTAGAGAAAAAAATCTAATACCAATTTGGAGAACAACTCAAAAGCTAACAATAAAACACAAAAAAATAAAAAAAGTATCTGCATTTTTTTGTGAAAACTTTGAAAAACCGTAAAAAATGTACAAAAAAAAAATTTATTTTTTGGTTGATCATCTTTAAAAAAAAAAGTAAAAGCAATACTTGGTTATTTTGTTAGTAACTTAGGTAGCCTAACTACTAAGCCTTCGATCAAGACCTTAATGAAGGTTCTGTGAGCCTTAGATCTTTAACTGTGAATTTAAAAGTAGGCGGGGTCGACTTTTGCAAAAAAAAAAATAAAAACATCATACTGAGGGGGGGGTGAGGCTGCGACCCCCCATATGGGGTGTTTTCATCGATGAAATTGATCATAGAATACACCCTTAAAATTATGTTATAACTTCCCCGGACACACTGTATAAGTACATAATCTGAGAACTTCCTCTTTTTTAAGAATGTAACAAATACTTTTCTGAAAACCGCATCAAAATCGGTTTAGCTAAACGCGAGATAATCGCGGTCAAACAAACATACATACAGGTCAAACTGATAACCTCCTTTTTTGAAGTCGGTTAAAAACTGTGTGAATGCTAACTCCTGTACCGATGGTGGCGCCCTCATCACTTAAAAAAATCAGGAAGTCATTTCTTAAAATTTTACGCCTACATTGGCCTCGAGAATTGGTTATTTTTAAACAAATTAGTAAACCGTATAAAATTTATGATTAAACGAACTTACCTGTCGGTGACGTTCTATCATAATTATACGAAGGCTTCTTCCAAAGAATAGGTGGAAAATGAAATGACAAATATGGCGACTTTAGAAAAGTACTATTTCGAAAAAAACTTATTTCGCAAAAATTTTGGAAACAAAACAACACTGTAATAATTTCTTTTTTACAAAAAGAGACCCGCCTTCAATAAATTTACACATACATAAACTGAGAACTCCCTCTTTTCTCAAGTCGGTTGAAATAGGTACTAAAACCTTCTCCTGAATGTAACAAATATATTTGTGAAAACCGCATCAAAATCGGTTCAGCCAATCTCGAGATAATCGCGGACAAACATACATACATACATACAGGTCAAACTGATAACCTTCTTTTTTGAAGTCGGTTAAAAAGGAATAAAAAAGTGACCTGTAGAAGTCCCAGATATCATCATCACCACACCACCGTATGGTACTACAAACTACCTAAATATTTGTTTTTCAATTTTATTATCCTTTTTTTGAAGTACATAATTATTAAGTGAGAACTGCTGGCTACAAGAATGGAGTCGTAACTAATTAGGAACCTACCGCAAGTAAGAAACAGCTTTGATGTTGCATACGGAGTCATCTGTTAGCACAATGTTATGAGCGGAAATAATTTAAGCTGACAAGTTGGGTTATGTATAGAATTTAAATTTAGAAAATCTTGCAAAAAGATTATAATAAAGATCGTTAAAAGTTTAGTAAACTCGGCTGAACGTGGGTCCGGCTCTTGAGCTTGTGACTCTGCTTAACCCTTTGGGGAATAAAAGGCGTGAGATTATGTTATGTAAAAGTTTAGTCAGTGAAAAAAAGCAAACCTACTTTTCAGCTCCTTTTTACAACAGAAAGCTTTATAGAGCTGGTGAAAACAGTGCCGTAACTCAACACAAAACATAAAAAATATCTGCTTGTTGGTTGTTAAACTGCAAAACTACTAAACCGATTTAAATGTGTTTTAGTAATGTAGTGATAAGAAATTTTAACTGAAAAAATGCAGCGAGTTTAATCAAAATCGGTTTAGTAGTTTGAGAGATTCCACTTAGATAGTAAGAGCAAGGTTGGAGCCGTCTGTAAATTAAATGTTTGCCATGTCACGCTGTAAGTGATCCAGCTTTCTGTAAAACAGCTTTTTGGTCACGTATTCTTGTGTGCTTTTAGAGCTTTCGATATACCTACTTAAGAAAAAAAAAAAAGAAGTTGATGTTTGCAATCCAAGATCACGCAATGTATAGGCCTTACGAAGCTAAAGGGCTGCCTTAATAATAGGTATTTAAAAAATGTAAGCAGGTAGGCAAAATAAATAATAGGAAACATATGTATTTAGGTAAAATATCGTCGTATTCGGCATAGGCAACTATTGACATCATTAAGAGCCAGTTTACCGCGATGCTAGCGACATTCTCAAAAAAAAAAAAAAAATTTTCTAAACTAAAGCAAATATTAAAAAATGTGGCACAGTATGACACTAGGTAATCTTGTTTAGTATTTTTTGAGAACAGTAAAGTAGTCCTAACTTAAAATAACAAAATTATACACAGATTGTTGCTAAAACTGGCCACTTTTAACAACACTTTGTAGCTTTCTTTGGTCTTTAACCTAAAAGCTATACAACAGTGCCCTAAAAATACTAGGCTATATTATCTAGTGTCATACTGTGCCACATTTTTAATATTTGCCTTAGTTTAGAAGATATAATTTTTTTTCGCGGATGGCGCTAGCATCGCTGTAAACTGGCTCTTAAGTTGTCAAACAGACGAGCGACATTGTGTCGGCGACGGCCGCGCGACCAAAGAAATCTACAGATTGTTGCCAAAAGTGTCCACACGGCACACGGCTCCCAATTATTCGCTAAAAGCGAAGAAACATAAAAGACAAAAAGTACCTAACTAGCTAGAATAGGACAATATTATCCTCCGACTGCTTCGTAGCTCAGTTGGCAGTGATGTGAACTGAGATGCGTGTCACCTGGGTTCGATTTCCGGCGGCGGGGCGAACATTGGTATGATGAATATCGATGTTTGTTTCCGGCCTGGGAGTAATGTTCGTCTCTTTTCAGGTTCTTCCTAGTTAGGGGCTCTGAGTGTGAAATGAAATGGGCTCTGAGTGTGATGCGTTATTATTATTATTTAAAAATCTCAACCAACAAGCTCAGTGCTGTACCGCCCGCGGACAAATGTGGTGCATCTTACAAACTATTTAAGAGATCACTATGATGTCTTGTACATACTTGTTGCGTTTCATCGCCTCATTAATGTTCTTGTTTAACAAAAACGTGACCTGTCCTCTCGTTTCGTAACTCTGGAAGATGACAGGCGTTTCAGCTACACCACCGCATTAAAGACAATGGATTTCGTACGTCAAAAGATTTCTGCAGTGTTTTTTTAAAGAGAGTTTTTAAGCCTATCGTTATTTAGCGTTACGGAAAAGGGCTAGAGTAAACTTTAAATATTTGAATATTACAAAACATTATTAAGCTGTCATATTTTTGTCAAAGGCAAAGTTTTTCAAATAAAGTATGATTTTATACCGGGTGTTTCTGACAAGGCGGTAATAAATCAAAGGAAGGATTCAGCTCACCATACCTAACAACTTTCCTAAAGCAACATGGGTCGAAATCTCAAAACAAAAATCAGCTGTCCCGTACATTGACCCCGCCAGCTGACCGAACCAACAGTTCCAGTATGGAACAGCTGTTATTTTTTTGAGATTTCGACCTATGTTAGTTTGGGAAAGTTGTTAGTTATGGTGAGCAGAAGCCCTCCTTTGATTTATTACTGACTTGTCAGAAACACCCGGTATATCCTTGGTGGCTGATAATACAATAAATTAACAATATTAATTTAGTTCAAAATAATCTGGAAATATTAAAAGAGTTTGCAAAATTAAAAAATTTTTTGGAAATTTTATGAATAATTCTAAAACGTCTAGTTCTGTGACAGCATCGGTATAGGAGAGCCCCCTCCCATTCGAAAATTTTTAATTGAAATTGTGTGAGTCAATAAATAAAATATTTTTTTAGAAACAATAATTAATCTCTATTAATTCTTAAAAAGTCCCTGCCGCATTTCGTCAACTCGTTTAGTCAGCTAGACCAATATTAAAATCCGACGCACTATCGTTCGTTCGGTGTGTACACAACACAAGCGGCATAACAATGATACATGGCCACAATTACACGGGAATTATGCATAATTGCAATTTATTATGCCGCATAAAGAATAATGGCCAACCAGTGAGATAGACTCGAGATTATTTTAAGAGCTATGTGAACAAAAAATACTAGTATGGTTTTTATATCATAAGGCCCAGCTTACATCTTACGAGGCGCAGCAAAGATATCGAGAAGCTGAACATTCAAAACTGGTCACTGAATTCTATAGCACAGAGTTCAAAACTCGATTTCAATCAAAAAATATTCTAAGTCACCTTAGGAAATGACACGCGATTGGTCCTCAACAAATTCAAAATTTGAGTCTAGCTTTACCTTCTACTATTTCATGTAGGCCTGGTACTTTTTGCTTTAAATTATTATTCCAGGGCATTAAGTCTCTTAAAATTACGATAAAACTTCTATACTATTACTATTCTGCTGCTGCTGACTGCTCCGTGGCTCAGTTGGCAGTGATGTGGACTGAGTAAACGTGTGCACCCGGGTTCGATTCCCGGGCGGGGCGAATATTGATATGATGAATATCGATGTTTGTTTCCGGTCTGGGTGTGATGTCTCTGTGTGTGTTTCGGGCACCCTAGATACAGGTTCTTCCTAGTTAGGGGATCTGAGTGTGATGTGTTATTATGTTATTGTTATTATTCTACTATTATTCTATTACGATTGGGTCAACAATTGTGATTCTCGAAATTTTTATAGTACCTATCTTCATTCTACTAGTTTTAAAAGATCAAAGTTACGAGACGCGCGATTTTTGACCCAATCGTAATAGAGTAATAGTAGAATAGCAATAGTATAGAAGTTTAATCGTAAGTTCATCGAACATACGACTTTCGACAAAAAGTTACGGGCCCAGCAACGGCGTACTGGATAACGCAGAGTAGGCGGTTTCCCCTTATGGTGGTCAGACGACCTAGTGAAGGTTTTGGGAAGAGGGCCGAACAAAACTGGTCATCTGTGGTCCATTTTGTACTGTAGTGGACGTCTTTCGGCTCACATTATAGAATAGAATAGAAAACACTTTATTGCATACGAGCTTTCCCGGCTTACTTCGTTACGCCATAGAATATAAGATACTACAAAAGACTTGGCTTTATAGACTATGTTCTTTTGTCTGCCCAGAATGGCCGAATTAAAAACAAACAACAATAAACCACCTGTCAAAATATGTAAACAACGGAAAAAATATTGCACCTTGGGTTACATTATTTGAGTTTAGGTAGGGATCCCTAATTTTTTTGAAAATCTAATATAGCCTATGACACTCGGAGTTTATGTAGCTTCCTACCAGTGAAAGAATTTTTCAAATAGGTTCAGTATTTCCGGAGCCTATTCGTTACAAAAAAACAAACAAACAAATCTTTCCTCTTTATAATATTGGTATAGACAAAGTAAGATACAAATAGTACATTAATAAATTCAGGGTACAAACAAATTTAATTATAAAGCATTATGAATTTGTTAAACCGATATTTTCTTCTGGTTTTGTGGCCGTTTTTTTACAACAGTAACTTTGTTTGATAGAAGTATGTTTGTAGCTAATGCTGGAGGCAAGTTAAAGAGGAAGGGCCAAAGATTCACTCAAAACTAAGCAAAAGTGCCTAAGGGCATTGCTGGCTAAGAGGGAATTCATGTAATGCTGCGATAGGTCTATGTATTAGCCCTTTAACTATATCAATTGCTTGTATATCAATATCATCATCAATACATAGTATAAAATAAAGTCGCTTCTCGCGTCTGTCCCTATATAATGCTTAAATCTTTAACACTACGCAACGGATTTTGATGCGGTTTTTTAATAGGTAGAGTGATTCAAGAGGAATTTTTATAAGCATACATGCACAAAAAAAAAAAAAACTAAAAGGTTAGGCGGTACAAAGTTCGCTGGGTCGACTAGTAAGTATATATAATAATATAATAATAATAACACATCACACTCAGAGCCCCCAACTAGGAAGAACCTGTATCTAGGGCGCCCGAAACACACACAGAGACGTACATCACACCCAGACCGGAAACAAACATCATCATACTCATCATATCAATATTCGCCCCGCCCAGGAATCGAACCCGGGTGCTCACGCTTACTCAGTCCACATCACTGCCAACTGAGCCACGGAGCAGTCGATATAAGATAGAAAGTTACAAGTTCGTTGAATGAAATTCATACTTATATAATATAAATGCGATAGTAACTCTGTATGTTGTGAGTTACGCAATCACACCTAAACAACCGAACCGACATGGCTTAAAATTATTGTAATGTAGCTCGGAAACTCCTAGAAGGACATGGATAATTGATTCCCAAAAAGCGCATGGGAACTGAAAATTATGGTTTTGCGGTTTTAACAATATGGGGTTACGATTCAATCAAGATCCGATCAAAGGGACTCATGATTCTAAAGTGTTCACGTTAAGATAGCACAGCTAAAGTAGCGCCAACCGCGCAAAAAAATATATCTTCTAAACTAAGGCAAATATCAAAAATGTGAAACAGTATGCCACTAGATAATGCAGCCTAGTATTTTTAGGACACTGTTGTATAGGTTTTAGGCTAGAGACCAATGAAAGCTACTAATTGTTGCTAAAAGTGGCCGTTTTTAGCAAAAATCAGTAGCTTTCTTTGGTATTTAACTTAGAACGTGGAACGTCTTATGTTTACTAGCTTAAGAGGCAAAGCACAGCTAAAGTAGCGCCACAAAGCGTACAAAACTACAAACAAATTGAATTTGCATGCAATGGGCGGCCTTATCGCTAAAAACGATTTCTCCCAGGCAACCCACAAATGCCCTCCCTTAATGCTTCGCGTTGGGCCTATAAAATGAAGCACTTATTTTCATCGTTCTGTCTCTTACTGGAAGTAAAAAGCTCTCAAATAAATGAGGTCGAAATTGCAATCTACCCTTAAAAAAACGTACAATACACTATAGTGTATCTGGCCCCGACTACCAAAATAAAGAAAAATTCGAGGGGGCGCACATTGAGCCACTAGTAGTGGCCACTGGACGTGATACAAAATGTATTTAAATAAAAAAAAAAAAAAAAAAGTAGAATAAGTCTTTCGTAGTTTTGTATAATGTCTTTTTTACAAAGAGACCCGCCTTCAATAACTTTACACAAAATAAATTAAGAACTTCCTCTTTTCTCAAGTCGGTTAAAATAGGTACAGTGGCGGACTAGGAGGCCGTAACAGATTTGTCTATGGTTTCGTCATCCCTAGACTGAATTGCCAAAGAATAAGAGCTATTTTACAATACAGAAAAACCGGAAGTGTTACGGCGACCTAGTCCGCCACTGTACTAAAACCTTCTCCTGAATGTAACAAAAATAATCGCGGACAAACATACATACATACAGGTCAAACTGATAACCTCCTTTTTTGAAGTTAGTTAAAAATCAATAGCAATGGAACTTTAGATTTTTTATTGTTTAAGACCAATTTTTTTTTGCACTTTCACTTTCACTATGGCCACATTTGTTGGCCTCGACCAGTGGAACAATGTGCGCCGGGTCCACATGTTTGTTTGCCGAGTCGCAATATCTTCACGACTGTCCTGATCGCCTGGTCCTTGCTGTTTGTTTTTAACCACAAATACCCTGAGGGGTTGTTGTTGTCTCTGCAGAGGGATTGGCTGGCTAGTTAAATCAGTATGTACATGTATTAGGTACCTATATCGTTGTTAAGAGGCATAGCACAGCAAAAGAAGCTCCACCCGCGAAAAAAAAAATCATCTAAACTAAGGCAAATATCAAAAATGTGAAACAGTATTCCACTAGATAATGCAGCCTAGTATTTTTAGGACACTGTTATATAGGTTTTAGGCTAGAGACCAATGAAAGCTACTAATTGTTGCTAAAAGTGGCCGTTTTTAGCAAAAATCAGTAACTTTGTTTGGTCTTTAACTTAGAACGTGGAACGTCTAATGTTCACTAGCTTAAGAGGCAAAGCACAGCTAAAGTAGCGCCACCCGCGAAAAAAAACAATGTCTTCTAAACTAAGGCAAATATCAAAAATGTGAAACAGTATGTTAAAGACCAAAGAAAGCTACTGTTTTTTTCTAAAAACTGACTCTTTTAGCAACATTGGTATTTTACCTAAAAGCTATACAACATTGCCCAAATAATACTAGGCTGCATTATCTAGTGGAATACTGTTTCACATTTTTGATATTTGCCTTAGTTTAGATGATTTTTTTTTTTCGCGGGTGGAGCTTCTTTTGCTGTGCTATGGCTCTTAATAACGATATAGGCACCTAATACATGTACATAATGATTTAACTAG
Organism: Euspilapteryx auroguttella; assembly: GCA_951802225.1. Taxonomy (NCBI): domain Eukaryota; kingdom Metazoa; phylum Arthropoda; class Insecta; order Lepidoptera; family Gracillariidae; genus Euspilapteryx; species Euspilapteryx auroguttella. The sequence goes on along the minus strand of OX637648.1, from coordinate 11,478,615 downwards.
CCAGCCAATCCCTCTGCAGAGACAACAACAACCCCTCAGGGTATTTGTGGTGAAAGACAAACAGCAAGGACCAGGCGATCAGGACAGTCGTGAAGATATTGCGACTCGGCAAACAAACATGGGGACCCGGCGCACATTGTTCCACTGGTCGAGGCCAACAAATGTGGCCACAGTGGAAGTGAAAGTGCAAAAAAAAAGGTCTTAAACAATAAAAAATCTGAAGTTATTTTGTTATTTATTTTTAACTAACTTCAAAACAGGAGGTTATTAGTTTGACCTATGTCAAATGTGTATGTATGTTTGTCCGCGATTATTTCGACTTTTCACAAAAGTATTTGTTACATTCAGGAGAAGGTTTTAGTACCTATTTTAACCGACTTGAGAAAAGAGGTAGTTCTTAATTTATTTTATGTGTAAAGTTATTGAAGGTATTTGTAAAAAAGACATTATACACTACGAAAGACTGCTGTTTTTTTTTAAATAAGGTTTTATTTAAATACATTTTGTATCACGTCCAGTGGCCACTACTAGTGGCTCAATGTGCGCCCGCTCGAATTTTTTTTTAATTTTGCTAGACGTGGCCAGATACACTATAGTGTATTGTATGTTTTTTTTAAGGGTAGATTGCACTTTCGACCTTATTGATTTGAGAGCTTTTTACTTCCAGTGAGAGACAGAACGATGAAAATAAGAGCTTCATTTTATAGGCACAACGCACATCTAGCGAAGCATTAAGGCATTTGTGGGTTGCCTGGGAGAAATCGTTTTTAGCAATAAGGCCGCCCATTGAAATGCAAATTCAATTTGTTTGTACCCTCAAATTATTAGTGTACTTTTGTATCTTACTTTGTATGCAATAAAGTGTTTTCTATTATATTTTAACGCAATACGAAGTTCGGCGGGTAAAGTATTCTAAAGTACTTAAGAGCCAGTTTACAGCTATGCTAGCGCCATTCGCGAAAAAATTTTATATCTTCTAAACTAAGGCAAATATCAAAAATGTGGCACAGTATGACACTAGATAATGCAGCCTAGTAGTTTGTAGTTTTGGGCACAATTGTATAGCTTTTAAGTTGAATACCAAAGAAAGCTACAAAGTATTGCTGAATGTGGCCACTTTCAGCAACAATCTGCGGATAATTTTGTTCTTTTTATTTAGGACTACTTTACTGTGCTCAAAAAAATACTAAACAGGATTATCTAGTGTCATACTGTGCCACTTTTTTGATATTTGCCTTAGTTTAGAAGATATAATTTTTTTTGACAATGTCGCTAGCATCGCTAGCAATATCTAGCTTATTTTATACCTAGGTAGCCTAGGTATTATATATTATGCTTCACTCTGTAATAATAAAATAGCTTTGAAAAGAATTTATTAGAAACATCTTGACTGCACAAACGCCCTCGCTGCCCTCCGCGAGAGGGCGCCTCGAGTGCAATATGAGGTGGACCAGTGTATTCTGACCTCCCGTACACTTTAAATAATTAAAAAAAAACTGGTTATGAATAAAATTACATATTATAATATCTTGGAGTAAAGTATTTTTGGATGGTTCTATCAAAAAGAATCATATTAAGTACGTGATTTTTAAGACTACCTATTTAAAAGAATTATGGTAAGTACTAAATTTGTTACATATCGCTTATGTGTAGGGTAAGGAATATTGTCCGTCCATACAGCCAAGTCTTTAATAGTTAGTATAATTTTTTAAGTTTTTTTTTTCTTTACACAACTTTTTTGTATTAGGAGGATGGGTGAAAATTATTAGGAACTAGTCGACCCGGCGAACTTCGTACCGCCTAACTTTTTAGTATTCAGGGCATGTACTATTGGTTTTTACTTGATAGTGTATCGAGGGAAGAAAGCCAGCCATCCCACATACTTATAAACCTTCATCTTGAATCACTCTATCTATTAAAACAAACCGCATCAAAATCCGTTGTGTAGTTTTAAAGATTTAATCATACATAGGAACAGACGCAGGAAGCGACTTTGTTTTATACTATGTACTAGTCGAACTACCGGCGAACTTCGTACCGCCTAACCTATTAGTGTTTTGTGCATGTATTATACTTATAAATCTTCCTCTTGAATCACTCTATCTATTAAAAAAAACGCATCAAAATCCGTTGTGTACTTTTAAAGAATTAAGCATACATAGGGACAGACGCGGGAACGACTTTGTTTTATACTATGTATTGATTGATTGATGATGATTAAACCTAGCTATGGATGGAATCCTACATTTTCTCGTGACTTGACTTATTGTTGCTATTATTATTATGGCTGCTCCGTGGCTCAGTTGGAATGGAAGTGATGTGGACTGAGTAAGCGTGTGCACCCGGCTTCGATTCCCGGGCGGGGCGAATATTGATATGATGAATATCGATGTTTGTTTCCGGTCTGGGCGTAATATTCGTCTTTGTGTGTGTTTCAGGTACCCAAGATACAGGTTCTTCCTAGTTAGGGGCTCTGAGTGTGATGTGTTATTATTATTATCTATATATTAGTTAATTAAGCTAAATTAGAACATGTATGTAATGTAGAACAAAGATTTTTGCAAAGATCACGCGGGCTAAGCTTAATTGGTCGGGTTCACAAAAGCGCGGGAAACAATGGCCGCCCCGGGCGCTAGAGAAGAGAGCGATTTTCTCTTTTTGAAAAATTCTAAATTCCTCGCGATGCAGCAAGCCGGAAGTGCAAGTTCAGACCGGATTTTATGGGATGCGTTATCATGTAGTGACGACGATACAATTATTATATTCAAGAGCCAGTTTACAAAAATGCTAGCGCAATACGCGAAAAAATTTAATATCTTCTATCATCATCATCATCATCATTTCAGCCGTAGGACGTCCACTGCTGGACATAGGCCTCCCTCAAGGCTCTCCATCTGTACCGATCGCAGGTGGCCTGCATCCAGCGTGGACCCGCAGCCTTGCGCAGATCATCCGTCCATCTGGTCGGTGGACGTCCTACGCTGCGCTTGCCGATCCGTGGATATTTAATATGGAAAAATTAAATGATTTATTTTATTTTTTTCGAGCTTTTCGCTCTTACCTAACTTCTTTGTACTACAGTACTATATTATTATTCTGTGCTACTACTTTACTTGTCATTTAGGCAGAAGCAACAACGCAAGTGTCTTTTATGCGTTTAATAACAAAACAAACATCTGCCGCTTTATTAGTAGTCGGGACTTGGTCATTTTCGCATCGTTACTGTTTTGCTAACTGCGTAATAACTGCACGCTGTTGCTCTTTATTTCGTTGCATATAGTTTAGGGAGAAATTTTAGATACTTTTATACTTTTTGTTAATGCGAATATTATATAAATTTACTGAAAATAAAATCAAGAGAGGTGTATATCTAATGGAATTTCTTCATGAAATACTTACACTGTGAAGCAGAGTCAGTATCAATTTTGTTAACTAACCTTCTCAGAACATTAACTGTGAATGGCAGCCCTAAATTAGATTAGAATTATTTTTGAAATGAGAATAGTTTTCGAAACCAGAATAGTTTTTGAAACCAGTTTTGTTTGAAATATTTTCACCCATTTACAAAACTTGTTTCCCGTTTTCAGCGTATATAAAACTGCAGAGCAAGGCATCATTACTGCCGTGCTAAGGATAAGAGCAGTAAGTCATTTTTTATAGTTTCGAGATAATGGCGGTTAAAGTTTTTAATCTATTTTTACTTTTTGTGAGTTATCTTTTTATGCTATCTACAAAACGATTTTTGATGTATGTAGCCTGAACTGTGTATATTCGTATTTTATTATCAGAAAACATTGTACTGTTTTTTTAAGGGGTTTAAATGATGGTAAAGCTTTTATGCCTAGTATCAGTTAAATATCACATACCATAAATTACTAAGAATATCAACAGTAACTACGGAGTTGCTGCTTTTATTCTTAGTATCCCATATAAATTATGGATCATCCTAGGAACAAAATCAATGAGGTAAACATGAAATTTTTTCATTGTTATGTATCATTAATCAGACCTTAAATTGGTTTTATGAGTACCTAATACTTAAAGCATGCATATTTGAGATCAGCCATGCAAATTAAAACTAACAACGCCTAACAATGCCTTGCAAATAACACACATTTGCAAAGTCTTATAAGAATCAAAAATGAATCTGATCATGACACTGACACTGGCAGTATAACCGCGCTTAATAGCTATGGAGGGCCGCTGCATTAGAAAAGTACCAGAACGAAGGTCGTGATCAACACCAACTGGTGACAAACCACCAACTTGTATATAAATGAGGCCGCCTCCGAACCCTCAACTCCCGTGATTTGAAAAGGTGGCACAAAAATATAGACATCTTCAAGTACCGCATATTTTGTGTGTTTGAGACTGCAATCTCCAAGGAAACATGGCAAGAAGCAAGCAGATGCCCTTATTGTCAATTGAAGATAAGATGCAACAAGATTGCTTCCAAATGTCGCATCCTAAATCAAGTAATGAATGACCCCTCTCAAAGGGCAGCAGCGTAATTTCAACTGGAAAATAACCATCTGAACGACTTAGCCCGGGAGGTTTCAGTACGCATGGAATATTGACTGACATTGAAATAATATCATTCAGTGCATGATGACGGGGAAATCTAGCAAAGCACCTCTGTCAGCTCTTTTTATTCTTTCATTTAAAAGCCGAGCTCTTGTCTGTGTAGCCTCCTCCACTCCAGTCGTCTTTCCACTGCTTCATTCATGTCCTTGTCTGTGGGTCTCCACTCCAACTTTCTCCTTTATCTGCTTCATGTAGCTTCCTCTCGGTCTGACAGACCCTCTCCGTCCTTCTATTTTCACTTCATCATCATCATTTCAGCCGTAGGACGTCCACTGCTGGACATAGGCCTCCCTCAAGGTTCTCCATCTGTACCGATCGCAGGTGGCCTGCATCCAGCGTGGACCCGCAGCCTTGCGCAGATCATCCGTCCATCTGGTCGGTGGACGTCCTACGCTGCGCTTGCCGATCCGTGGTCTCCACTCGAGAACTTTTCGGCCCCAGCGGCCATCTGTTCTGCGGGCTATATGACCTGCCCATTGCCACTTCAACGAGCTTATCCGCTTGGCTATGTCAGTGACCCTGGTTTCTCTGTGTATGTCCTCATTTCTGATTCGATCCCGCAGAGAAATCCCGAGCATAGCCCGCTCCATGTCCTATTTTCACTTGTATTATATTATTTATGTAATTATCGTGACCTGTCCTATCATTTTCCCTCTTCGGTTTTCTATGTGTTGCATGATGTTTCTTTCTGTCAGCTCAGGCCATGATAATCCCTCAGGTTGACGACTGCACCATGAACAGCGATGCTTTTCGCAAACAACACATCCGAAACGAAAAGCAGTCGCCACCTTAGGGGAGTCATCGTCTAAAAACCTAGGTGCAGAGAAGACAGAGCTCCAGATTTTGGTTTAAAAGACGCATTTAACCTGGCAAAATCCATCCCTGAACTATTTTCTTGAAAATTTTATGGATTTTGCCGACCTTCGTAATCGACTTTTGCACTGACAATAATTAGCGTAGACATCATCCCAACTATGCTGGCCTTCAGCTGCCTGAAAATCTGTGCCTTCCATTATTTTATCGATGGATTTTCTAGATTTTATAGACTACTAGAGGCTGCCCCGCGGTATTTCCCGCGAATATTTCTCATAAACACAAAAATCCCGTTTTTTCCCGTTCCCGTGGGAATTTCGGGAAATACTTTCTTAGTGCTCACCTACACTCCCTAAGGAACCTACATGCAAAATTTCAGCCCGCTACGCCCAGTAGTTTCGGCTCTGCGTTGTCTGTCAGTCAGTCAGTCAGTCAGTAACGGAAGAGTTTTATATATATTGATTTTGAGTTACATATTTGATTTTGTATAATATTCGGGATGCTATGTATTTGGATTTACAAACTTTAATATTAATGCTGAAGTCATAATTTATAACTCGAAATTCATATGATTTCTATAGCGAAGTGCACTTACTGTTGTTATGTTAAGCCATTCATATGATAACCCTAGTATTGAGATTAACTAAGAATTAAGACAGTATGTATATACTTGCTGTTGATTGCCAAGTAAATGACAATATAAAATGATTAATTTCACTAAGCATACCAGCAGTAAGTCTAGTTACTGTTAATATACTAAGTGGTTGCTATTCAAGAGTAGTTCAATATTGCTTATTATTAAAGAAGTATGTATACTTGCTGTCAATATATTACGCGACATTAAGTAGCCAAATGTTAAGTCGTGCTTAAAATCATGCAGTAAGTATTGTTACTGCTATTATATTATGTATGACAGCACGAAAAACTGACTTACTGTTGTTATGCTTACTAAAATCTATAGGTTCCAATAAAGCTATCGAAATAGGGGTCGGCTCATTTTATAGAGCTCATTGCGCTGATTTCAAATATATATTTAACTCATTTTCGTCAAAAAATGGAGTTACTGCTCATATCCTTAGCACGGCAGAATTTGTCCACGTCGGTCGTCGCTACTAATGCGCGGATCCATCACACGGCGCACGTGCAGCTGAGGGCTCGTCCTGCAATTAGCTGTACAGGATATCAACTTATATTATACTACTGATACAGACGTAGGTAGGTACCTATATCTTGGAACAAAAATCTAGAAAAAAATGAAAAAGTGGCAACACTGTATGGAAATTTGTCGGATTTTCGAAAAATTTCTCATAGTGTTGCTACTTTTTAATTTCTACATTTTTGTGCCAAGATATGTATCAAATTAAAATTTATTAACATCAAACCTTTTTAACCGACTTCAGAAAATGAGGTTATCAGTTTGACCTGTATGTATGTATGTATGTATGTTTGTCCGCGATTATCTCGCGTTTGGCTGAACCGATTTTGATGCGGTTTACAGATAAGTATTTGTTGCATTCAGGAGAAGGTTTTAGTATACCTATTTTAACCGACTTCGAAAAAGAGGAAGTGCTCAGTTGATATATTTGAAAGTTTATTATAGGTGGGTTTCTTTTTTGTAAAAAAGAAATTATTTCAATACAAGTAGTCCTTTCTGTACTTCTGAACATGTTACGTGTTTGTATTGTGAGTGCAAATAAATCTTTGTCTATGTCTTTGTCTAGTTCAAAATATTACATACTATAACACCAGTAACGAACGACTGATATCAATCAAAAAACATTACAGACAGATTTCTATTAAAAACAAATGAAAGAATAGAAAATTCACTTGAATGTGATGCGTTTTTGTTTTTTTTTTTGGTAAGTAGCTTTTGCTTTAATAATTAAAAAACTCGGATAAATTAAATGTGTAGCTGGAAGCCTCCAACGTAAACTTAATCATATTAATGCTCGTTTAGTTGATTAAAAATTATATAAAAAAACATGGCCGCTCCCTGTGTTAGACATGGTGTAATATTAAAACTTTATAAAATTTAATCTGTTATTCATGTTCCGTTATTTTATGGGTTGCTTGAGCGTAGTTTTACTATGTCTATCGTACAGTAGCGGTCTAACACGCCGTAACAGATTTGTCTAAGGTCTGGAAAAACCGGAAGTGTTATATATAGGACATGACATTGATAAAAACAATAAAATTTATAATTGGGACCAAAACATTTTCCCCCTTGTTTCCACTCTATTGATTGGGTTCAAATAATAAATAAATAAAATACAAAATATTTATTTCAGTTCAGACCATTTAAACTTAACACTAGCAGCATTAATGGAAAAACGAAATTTCCAAAAGTATGTACTTGTGCTTGTGCCTATCGCCATTCAGATAACCGCGTTCCCTCGAGTAAAGAAAGGTTTCAAATTTATATTTACAGCTCGGCAACGGTGTCTTGAAACTGGACTATTTTATTTAATGTTTGAAACCTAAAGAATAAAATACTCCTTGTAAAGAAACAGATCATGAATTTGTAGATTTAACTTTGGGCTTAAATAGTGTCTTATTTTTGGAGAAACTGAATAATGATTTCACTTCAAATACTAAGTGGTGCTACCATTTTTTTTTCCAGTTATCTGTGCCAGGCTGTAAGCACCTGTAAGTACAGTCACGGACTAGGAGGCCGTAACATATTTGTCTATGGTTTCGTTAGCCCAAGACTGTATTACCAAAGAACAAGAGCTATTTTGCAATACAGAAAAACCAGAAGTGTTACGCCGCCCGTATCCGCCACTGTACCTATTATTATTTTGCTTTAAAGTTCAAAAACGCCCTGATTGACCCTAAATAACGTTCTTTGAACCTAACCAAAAAAAACCTGGCAAAAGAAAGCGCAATCAAAAATAGGTCCATTCACACGCGTCAAATCAACATTGGCCGATTGAGAATCGTGCTCGGAATCGAAAAAGGATCGATTCTAAGAGTTTTGCATAAGAATCGAGTTCTCGATTCAGTGGCCCGAATAATAGAGGGTTTTTAGGGGATCAGCGTTTGATACCGGGTGGAGGCAGATTTGTCACGCTTGTCGAGTCGATAACGCGTAATGTAGCAATATACTGCTGTTTGTAGGAAACATTCTAAAGGTAAAGCAAATTATTAAATTGTAGAGTTTGTTACCCCTTTCTCTACGCTGTAAAATCATTGCGAAAGGGAGTAGAATCATTTGACAGAGAAGGGCTCGTTTGGGGACTGTCTGTCTGTGGCATCGTAAATGGATGACCCGATTTTCATTTAGTTTTTTTTTGTTTGATAGATAATTTTGCTGATTGTTCTTAGCCATGTTTCATGAAAATCTGATCAGCCGTTTGAAGATCATCAGCTCTTTTTTAGTTGATGAGGGGAACTCAAACTATAGCCATGTTATCCTCTCGGTATCTTCGCAGCGGTTCGCCAAATGTGCGTTGCGCCTTACTTTATAAAATAAATAGATGCACAAATTAAATCAAATCCAATTTCTGGTGTGCCAAATAGCAGCTAGCAAGTTAATTTCCTTCACCGGATGTCTGATAGAAATTCCAATTTCAAAGTAAATAACGTCGGTATATCTTCCGAAATCCTTGTGAAGGCGGATTTTTTATTAAAAGTCTGCGCGGAGTGCAGCTTGCGAGCTCCGAACCGATTCGAGACAACGATGAATCTCTTGCTAAGTTTGGCTATAAAACAAGCGTATTTATATCTCTTCGACTGCTTACGTGGCTGAATTTTATAACGGCTGCCCCGCGGTTTCACTCGCGCAGATTTCTCATAAACACAAAAATCTAGTTTTTTCCCGTTCCCATGGGAATTTCTGGAAATCATTTCTTAGTGCTCACCAACACTCCCTAAGGAACCTACGTGCAAAATTTCAGCCCGCTACACCCAGTAGTTTCGGCTCTGCGTTGTCTGTCAGTCAGTCAGTTAGTCAGTCAGGCAGTAACGGAAGAGTTTTATATATATTGACTAGAGGCTGCACCGCGGTTTTACTCGCGCAGATTTCTCATAAAAACAAAAATCCCGTTTTTCCCGTTCCCATAGAAACTAGGGAAAATGCTTTCTTAGTGCTCACCTACACTCCCTAAGGAACCTACATGCAAAATTTCAGCCCGCTAGGCCCAGTAGTTTCGGCTCTGCGTTGTCTGTCAGTCAGTCAGTCAGTCAGTAACGGAAGAGTTTTATATATATTGATTGTATAACATTTAGCAATAAGGCCGCCTATTGATAAAAGCGACTCTACTATTTGAAGGTTTAAGATATTTTTATTATGTATTTTTATGTAAGTAAGTACCTATACTTGATTTAAATGTTAGGCAGTAAAGCGTTTTTTATTTTTAATTTTTACTAGTCGACCCGTCGAACGCCTAACCTATTAGTAGTTTGTGCATGTATTTTACATATAAACCTTCCTCCTGCATCAATATATCTATTTCAAAAAATCGCATCTAAATTCGTTGCTTAGTTTTAAAGATTTAAGCATACATAGGGACAGACGCGGGAAGTGACTTTATTTTATACTATACTAGAGGCTGCCCCGCGGTTTTTCCCGCGCAGATTTCTCATAAACACAAAATTCCCGTTTTTTCCCGTTCCCGTGGGAATTTCGGGAAATCCCTTCTTAGTGCTCACCTGCACTCCATAAGGAACCTACATGCAAAATTTCAGCCCGCTACGCCCAGTAGTTTCGGCTCTGCGTTGTCTGTCAGTCAGTCAGTCAGTCAGTCAGTAACGGAAGAGTTTTATATATATTGATATTGAATATTGATGATGATATTGATGATTGATGATATTGATGATAAAAATATCTAAGATATCTAGTAGTTTAATGAACCACGTCAGTTTTCATAGACGGCACTCTTACAGATATCAATCCTTTTTTTCGGCGAAGTGAAATACTGCAAAGTCAATATATATAAAACTCTTCCGTTACTGACTGACTGACTGACTAACAGACAATGCAGAGCCGAAACTACTAGGCGTAGCGGGCTGAAATTTTGCATGTAGGTTCCTTAGGGAGTGTAGGTGAGCACTAAGAAAGGATTTTCCGAAATTCCGATGGGAACGGGAAAAAACTGGATTTTTGTGTTTATGAGAAATCTGCGCGGGAAAAACCGCGGGGCAGCCTCTAGTCTTATAATAAGAGGGTTGTCTGGAAGAAGTCGCTAAGGCCGCCCATTACAATCAATGTATTAATTTCTTCTCCCCTAACACAGGTTATATACTTAAAAGGGGAGTTCTACTAAATGTTATGAAAACTTTGAAAAATAAACTTTATTTATTTATTTATTATAATTTAAGAAAATTGTAATTATGCTAAGTTGATTGATTGTAATAAATAGTATATCTATCTAGTTTATAAGGACTCGGCTATTCACATTATCCCCTTTTTAACCGACTTCAAAAAATGAGGTTATCAGTTTGACCTGTATGTATGTATGTATGTATGTATGTATGTTTGTCCGCGATTATCTCGCGTTTGGCTGAACCGATTTTGATGTGGTTTTCAGAAAAGTATTCGTTACATTCAGGAGAAGGTTTTAGTACCTATTTTAACCGACTTCGAAAAAGAGGAAGTTCTCAGTTTATGTATGTGTCAGTTTGTTGAAGGCGGGTCTCTTTTTGTAAAAAAGAAATTATTTTATGTTTTAGGCGCGATAGATTATTTCGTGGCCCGACACTATTTCCACAGCTCTCTTTTCGCGGCTTGGTTATTTGTCCGACTGCAATCTCATAAGACGGCGACTGTTTCCTCCTTTTTGTGGTTCGATTCCCGACCAAGACATACACTGTAGGTAAATTAAATATCGATTTTTGTAAGTATAAAAATTTTTTGCTCTTGATCTCTACATTAGTGCATTTTTAACAGACTTTAAAAAATTAGGGTTTCAGTTTGACCTTTCTTTTTGTTTGTATGCGGTTCTCGCGTCAAAAGTCAATGTATTTAACATTCGGAAGGACGCAGTGGTAACATGACGAAAATTTGTTAACTTTGTCGTTTCTATCTGTCACTTTTGTCTATCGTCTCCATACATTTTCCCGCATTTAAATGTCAAAAGCGATTAAAAGTGACAGTTAGATTCGACAATGATCCGTCATGCTGAGGGGGCTGGTTGGTGTTTTAACCAACTTCGAAAAAAATAATTTCTATGTATCAGTTCATTAAAGGGGGTCCCTTTTTTTTTATTAAATTATTTTTATTTTATTCTTCTGTTTGACGAGCAACATATCGTTCAACAGATTAGATTGAACCCTTTATTCAGACACTCACTGACTAGGGTAAGGCGGGGATATTCCGTCCACAAATCGACGCAACGATGGAAACTTAGAATCGAAACTGTATGGATTTCAGGATAAAACAAGCTCTTAAATGGCGCCACTGTCAAGAAATTACAATAACATAAATAATTTAAATAAGTTCTCATTTTAGCAATTTTTCACGAACAGAATTCTAAGCTTATACGCTGTTAAATGTAACGTATGATGATAATCAATATTAAATTGTTATTTATAATTTTGTCGCCTTAATATATACCTCATTTATATATTTTATATCGATTTATTAAAATATATTATCATGATGTTATTATTATGTTTTTTCCAATTTAATAATAATAAATAAAATCGAATTTAAATAGGTACAGTGGCGGACTAGGAGGCCGTAACAGGTTTGGTCTATAGTTTCGTCAGCCCTAGACTGTATTACCAAAGAACAAGAGCTATTTTGCAATACAGAAAAACCGGAAGTGTTACACCGACCATGTCCGCCACTGTACGTATAAAAATAAATTATTTGTATTACCGGAGAGTGGCGTTACGTGGGGTCTAGGTCCCACTCATCCCATCCAATAGTGTGTGACGCGGGTTTTACGTGACTAGATGCAATGATCTACGTGACGGTGCGGTTTTATTTAAATACTAGTCAACCCGGCGAACTTCGTACCGCCCAGCCTATTAGTATTTTGAGCATGTGTTATACTTACAAACCTTCCTCTTGAATCACTCTATCTATTAAAAAAACCGCATCAAAATCCTTTGCATAGTTTAAAATATTTAAGCATACATAGGGACAGACGCGGGAAGCAACTTTATTTTATACTATGTATTGATATTGATTGATTGATCATGATGTAACTCTGTATACCATAGTCGGTCAGTACTTTTTTTGTAATTTTTGTCCAATCGGATCATTCTTGCTTGATAATCATCATCATCTCAACAAATCGTTCTCTGCTAACATAATGTTAAGTTTCCGTCACGGGTTATTCCGATCTTTCTCCAAAACCATTTTTCTCTGCAATTTTCAGCTTTCATACATTCATTCCTATATTTCCTATTTTGCTTCAAAAATATCATGGTAGCTTGGTACGGGCTGTGTTCAAAGCAACCAATGGTTTTGGTATAGGCGGAAAACTTGTTTAATGAAAATCGTTAACTATAGCGCGATGTAGGAAATAAGGGCGACATCTAGTGGTAAAACTAGGACCTAAAATGAACTATTCTGGCGTAAACAGGCTGGTTAAGTATTATATACTCTGTTGTACGGGCTAGCGATAAAAATAGTTAGGGGCTCTGAGTGTTATGCGTTATTAATGTATGAAAGCTAAAAACAAATAGCCGTTATGACTGGTCTTACTACCTTCAGGTAATTGCACTCTCGAAACCTACACCAGGTCGTCGAACCACCTTGTGGGGTGTATGCCTACTCTACGTCTTCCATCTTGGTGCAGGGTTAGAAAGTACGAAACTAATCGTCTTTACTACTCTGTACAGTAAGACAAAATCTTACAGATTAAGTTTTGCCAAATTTCGACGCCACCCTTTCGCACCCAGCGCTCCCAATAGCAGCGTTACTCATTCCTGCCTACCCCTCTAGACAGGGGGATGAAAAATGGCCGCCTCTACTCGAGATAATGAAATTAGCATCCTGTACTCATTTGTTATTCGTCTCCTTTAGTTCCATTGGTACAATGTTATTTTTGGGTGAAATTAAAACAATTAGGATAAGTTTATACCTACTACCGATACCCAACTAGATAGTGACTATCATTTTCATCTGTTCCAAAGCCAATCCTGAAAAGAAAAATTAATAAATCTTTTATCTAAATAACTAGTAAACCCGGCGAACAACGTACCGCCTAAACTTTCTATGTTGTGCATGTAATATATACCTACCTACCTACATATCCCTTACTCTCATGAATTAACTACTAACCCTGTTATTATTATAAAAAGTTAACGGCCTGTACTTTGAAGCTTCTTACCTAATTAGGTATGAGGGTCCCCCACCCTCGCAGCTGTGACATGCGCGCGTCGAAATGCGAAATGTCGCGACAGTTTTAAATTTTATTACTTTTCATACAAGCCGAAGTTAAATCGAGATGTTTATACCTACCGCACAATTTTTCTTTCCGATTTTCGTTTCAGCGCACAAGAATTTGCGTTTAGGTAAGGTATTTGTAATAACGAGTTTTTTTTAAACCATCTGAGAAGTTAATTAACTAAGTGTGAAATACTATGTTTTGAAATTGTTTTCATTGTCATATTTGGGTAAATTAAAAAAAAAAAAATAGTGGGATCGATTTAAGTGTGACTATAGTCAACAATATAGTCAAACTTTTGGTCAAACACCGAAATCGCTATTGCGTCTGGTTTCTTCGGGGCAACGAATTAAAGTGGTCGACCCGTTTTTTGGCTCTCCTGAATATTTTTGTTAAAACGAGTTACTAGGTTTTGATTTTAAGCAGCCGATCTCACACGATAGCGTCCACTGCTGGACATAGGCCGCAACCTTTACCAGGTCGTCTGACCACCTTCAGGGGTGTGAGACCAGCGTTTGGAGGGTGATTTGAGGTGAAGGTGAACCTTGAAGTGAGGGGGGGGGGAATTCCTTAAAATTAAACTGAAAAGCAAAAAATAAAATCTTTTCATCAAAAAATTAAACAGCCGAAAAAACCGAAAAGCGTTAAATAAAAAGGAAACATTTTCTATTAAGACATAAATTACTGCCTTCTTAAAGTAATTTGAGTAAGTATACCACGTAATATTGTGCTAATGTAATATTAATATTGTGTTATCGGCGCCACAGAACTAACAAAGATATGATATAACTATATAATAAGTAACCTATGATTTAAGTTTTATTTGTGGGAATAAAAAAGGTAAGTTTGTAATGCGACGGTTTTATAAATGTAATATCGGTATCAAAATTGGTTTCTTCCAGCTCCATACAGATCCTAATCAGATGTTATGGTTCATTGTTTTGACATCTGTTGTCAAATTTTGTTTACATTTGAATAAAAATAAAACGAAATACGAGAGCGCGAAAACAAAAATTTGACACAGAACCGGCCTCGGCCGTGGCCACAAGGGTACTGACGGGGTAGGGAGCGGCGCGGCATGGCATCGGACCGCGCGAAAACGATGTTTTTTTTTAGTTTTTGCTGGTTTTTTGTCTTTTCGTTAAACTTAAAAATTCTTACTATAGTAGTATGTCTAAAATTTAAGGTCAGCAATTTTCATTCCAAAAATCAAATAAAAACAATCAGCGGTTTAAAAATAAAATGGAAAAAACGGAACAAAAAGGGGTAACTTTGAGATTTTTTTCTATCAACTAAAATTAATAAGATCCTATTTCCCTTTAGTATGATGACTAGATTAGATCCTTAACTAACACATATATTTTTTTCAGAATGAAGACATCAATTTTGTATGTCTCAGATTGTTTAAAAAAATCTCAAAAACACAAATTTTTGAACCACCAAGCCTTAAAGAGCATTTTAGCGGTTTGACGTATGTCAATTTAGACTGGATGTCACGTATTTACCATACAACAAACCAGAGAAGTAGACCTCCAGTAAAGCTACTTAAAATCTACTGTATCT
Organism: Euspilapteryx auroguttella; assembly: GCA_951802225.1. Taxonomy (NCBI): domain Eukaryota; kingdom Metazoa; phylum Arthropoda; class Insecta; order Lepidoptera; family Gracillariidae; genus Euspilapteryx; species Euspilapteryx auroguttella. The sequence goes on along the minus strand of OX637648.1, from coordinate 11,463,316 downwards.
TTATGAATAAGACGGTAAGTATTTAAAAAAAACGCATTAATAATAGTAATTCGAAACTTTGAAATATAAATTATTTTCTACAAAAAAGGAACCCGCCTTCAATGAGAAGTCGGTTAATAAACTGCCACATACATCAACCGAGCACTTCCTCTTTTTCAAAGTCGGTTAAAATAGGTACTAAAACCTTCTCCTGAATGTAACAAATACTTATATGAAAACCGCATCAAAATCGGTTCAGCCAAACGCGAGATAATCGCGGACAAACATACATACATAAATACAAACAAACATACATACATACAGGTCAAACTGACAACCTCCTTTTTTGAAGTCGGTTAAAAAAGTGATCCTGTGTGACACTAAATAATCTTGCTACTCAGTATTTTTTAGTCCTAGGTGTTATGAATAGATTGAACAGACCCATCCCCAGAGCCAAAGATAAGATTGTATGTAGTAAAACAAGTGCCAAAATTACTTTATAAAAGTTTTTCAATTGTAATTCCATTAAAACATTCGAAACTTTATCCCTTTTTTATTCGCTTTGAAGTCACTTGAAACTGGCTTTTTTGTTCCATTTACTGTGGATTTCACGGTACTATTTTCTTCAGAACACATTACATTTCAACACTCTTATAGATAAAGTAATAAGGTTGAGTTTTTGGAGTGTTTTTGTGAAAAAAATCATTGATATTCAAGCTGCGTAAAAAACAGTTTTTCAGTAGAGAAGTTGGGTCCTAATCAAACTTCCATAGTTACTGGTGCGAGGAACAAATTGATGAAAGAATGCTTTTCTTTGAGATACTTTTCTTTTCTACAGAACTTTTCCTTTTTTAAGAATTTTCCAACAGTGTATATGTCGTAGTAAGATTTGATAATTAGGTTTTTTGTAAAAAAAATAAACTAGGGATTTAGCGAAAACCCGGATAATTCGATATAAGCATTACTTTTTTTTCAATCATCCTGACATAAAGCAGTTTTTTTGCAAAAAACCTTTGAAATCTTTGAAATCTTCGTTAACTAAGATTGGCTAGATTATTGCTTGCTGGTAAACTCTCATTCTGATTGGTTCTCTGTAGCGTCAATGGATATTTTAAACAACCAATCAGAATGAGAGTTTACCAGCAAGCAATAATCTAGCCAATCAGAATAAAATTTTGGAATTCGGTCATCAGAAATTTTGCTTCAATAAGATTATCCAGCTTATTAGTGAGATAATCTTGCTTATTTTTTTTAAGGCACTGCTTGCGTAGCTTTGGAATGAGAATAATATGTTTTAACTAGTCGTCCCGGCGAACTTCATACCGCCCAACCTATTAGTATTTTGTGTATGTACATTATACTTATAAACCTTCCTCTTGTATCACTCTATCTACTTATTAAAAAAAAAAACATCAAAATCCGTTGCATATAGTTTTAAAGATTTAAGCATAAGGGACAGACGCGAGAAGCGACTTTATTTTATACTATGTATTGATGATGTATTGAAGTAAGATTTAGTTATTGATGATCTTTTTAGGTAAGAATATTGTTGTAGTATATTTAATTACTTATTAATTGATTACTTACATACCATGGTATGTAATATGTAAGTAATTTAGAAACAGCTCTTAGTTTAGGGTAAGATCAAATAAGTATGTATTCAATCATTCAGAACATTTGTTTACCTGAGCCAATTGGTGGGCACCCTGAACTACCTCGCCTCTCACAATATAGGAACTACTTTACCAAATGAGGTATCAATAGCAATTAGATTAGATGTAGTCTAATTGACTTTCAATAAGTGATATCTTGTATCCTATATTGAATAAAGAATTATTTGAATTTGTATTTTGAATTTGAATCTAAAAATTCGACACGCAACTAAACAAACTAGCCTGGAAAAGATCTGGTATTTTTTTTAAAACTCTCTGATTTTTCCTGTATATCCTTACTGACAACCAATAAGTACTTATAAACTTAACTAGTCGACCCGGCGAATTTAGTAACGCCTTATCTATTACAAGTGGCTGCCCCGCGGTATCACCCGCGCAGATTTCTCCTTAACACAAAATTCCCGTTTTTTCCCGTTCCCGTGGAAATTTCGGGAAATCCCTTCTTTGTGCTCACCTACACACCCCAAGGAACCCACGTGCCAATTTTCAGCTTTCTACGCCCAGTAGTTTCGGCTCTGCGTTGTCTGTCAGTCAGTCAGTCAGTCAGTCAGTCTGTCAGTCAGTAACGGAAGAGTTTTATATAAGTAATTCCCTTTCTCGTAAGGTACCGACAGAATATCAGCGTCACAGATTTTTGTGACACATGCTGAGTCGGAGCCTATTTCGGTTGTGATATGCGCCACTGTGCCTTACACTGTGTGTAAATTTGTTTAATGTAACTTGTTTGTAATATTGTAATTTTATATTGTCTTTTTGTATTTATTGTTAATTTAATTTATGTGTGTGTGTATTGCTTACCGAAATAAATATTCTATCTATCTATCTATCTATCTATCTATATATTGATATATACTGTGCATGTATATACTTATAAACCTTCCTTTTAAATCACTCTATCTTTTTAAAAAAACGCATCAAAATCCGTTGCATACTTTTAAAAATATAAGCATACATAGGGTCAGACGGGGGAAGCGACTTTGTTTTATACTATGACTAGTCGACCCGGCGAACTTCGTACCGCCTAACCTATTACTTTATTGTGCATGTATATAACTTATAAACCTTCCTCTTAAATCACTCTATCTATTAAAAAAAACTCATCTAAATCCGTTGTATAGTTTTAAAGATTTAAGCGAAAGAGATATATAGGGACAGACGCGGGAAGCGACTTTGTTTTATACTATGTATTGATATTGATACTAAAAAATAATACTTTATAAACAATCAACCTACTTACTAAAATTTTTAATAAGTTATCAAATTCCTATAACATTTAATAAACCGAAATGATATTTTATGCTAAAATATTCGAACTTGCCTTAATTTACTCCTGTTGGTCCTTTGATTTACAAAAGTAATATAGATAAAGCCTTTTTAAAACAAAAATATCTTTTTAACTAAGAATCTCTATACTTATTGAAAGTCTTGGCTTTTGTTTTATTTATTAAAGATGTAACGTGATGAATAATAATAATAACACATCACACTCAGAGCCCCTAACTAGGAAGAACCTGTATCTAGGGTGCCCGAAACATACACAGAGACAAACATTACACCCAGAGCGGAAACAAACATCGATATTCATCATATCAATATTCGCCCCGCCCGGGAATCGAACCCAGGAGCACACGCTTACTCAGTCCACATCACTGCCAACTGAGCCACGGAGCAGTCAATTCATCATCATCATTTCAGCGAAAAAAGACGTCCACTGCTGGACATATGCCTCTTTTCCCCCACAACAAACTTTAATACTAACTAATACATACATCATACATTAATTCACATAAAGAAATAATAACATTTTCAAGTATTTTACTAGGTCTATGTACCTGCAGCAGTCTTGCCAGCAATTAGTCCAAACTTTCCCTATTTGCATGTGATGGGAAAACTTTAGCTGGCCACCCCAACGGTAGCCCCAGTTCAAAGGACTCAGACGAAATTCTTTTTCAATTTCAAAAAACTTTTTTTTATTGAATCGCAGAGGATTTGACAAAGTTTCCTATTTTATTAAATAAGTATTTGAGATAGCTCTACAAGAGTTAGCAGTTTTAATATGAGTTGCATTGAATTGCGAATGAATTGCGTTGCTGACAACACAAAATAATAATAAAATAATTGGTATTAGCTATTAACACTCGGATCACTAAAATCTACGTAGAATCTGTACACAAACGTGTTATAATGTTAGTATTATGCTAAATGAGTAAAAAATTTGCAGAGAAAAAATTAGAAAACCCAGAAAAAAAAATCGCGCCAGAACGAGAAGTTCAAAATCGAATAAACTGTTTGTTGCCCAAAGTGGCCACTTTAGTTAATTAAAAGAATATTTTTCTAAGATCATTATCCTAATAGCTAAGTACACAAACATAGCCTTAAAAAATATATGCAAGATTATCTAGGGAGTCAAAGACGCATATTTTTGATTTTGGCCATGGTTTAGAAGATAATAATTATTTATTGAAGTGGCGCTAGTATCGCACCCGTTGGCCCCTTAAATCTAAACCTTAGTTTTGCGCACAATATCATTTTAGTAACACTTAAGATCCAGTTTAATATCCAATTACTTTTTGTCCTAGAGACGACACCTCTTTACGCGTGGCTAAGCCTTTTCATACAAAACTTACAAATAGTTGAAACTCAGTTGGGATTTGTTCTTTCTTCGTTTGTAACTGGCTGGATTTAGTACTTTTTTTTATTCCTCTATTTTTTAACTCAGAGCCCTAATGGCTACATACGCTCAGCCGAGTAGCAAAAGGCAGAAAGTGACTAGAGTTTCCGATGGAGGCGACTATTTTCAAGGTAAAATTGATTTACTATTGATATTGAGTGCTTCGCCAACGCAATTTCCCTTCAAAACTCAAATAACATCTCATATTCCTGAATTTCAGGATAAAAAGTACACCAAATATGTTAGGGCACGGAAGGCTGTGGGTTCGATCCCCGCAGAATACACCACATATTGATTTCTCCCAAAAATCACGTTGTGGTTGTTTTCGGTTGGATAGGACATTGCAGGCTTGAATCACCTGATTGTCCGAAAAGTAAGATGATTCCGTGCTTCGGAAGGCACGTTAAGCCGTTGGTCCCGGCCGCAGTAGTGGTCGTTATAACCGCGGCGACAAGCTGGCCCCTTGTCACGTTTGTAATAAAGCATAAACTCGGCTAACCGTGGGTCTGGCTCGTGAGCTGGTACCTCTGCCTAACCCTTCGGGGAATAAAAGGCGTGAGATTATGTTAGGTTTTTGTCCTTCTAAAATGTTTGTCCTTGTTCAATCTGAAGTAAAGACCCATGTCCAGCTCAGGATGCTCTATCAGTCGCAATCGTCTATCAGGAGGGCAAGTTTTTTACTAAAAAACTGTTTTATTTAGAGGTGCAACAGAAATTGTTAAAGCGGCAATGGTCAACGAAGTCGCTAACAAGAAATAATTTGAGTCGATCGTTAGAAGTCGAAACTTGACCCCCAGATCACTTCTTTTTTTTATTATTATTAGGAATAGATAAGCTGGAGTACTGCGGTCCTTCCGGGGATATTCTCTACCGCTACTTCAATTCGTCGGAACGAGGTCTCGGCCGACCCGTGGACGATTGGCTTAAAATTGCTGTCAACATATCTACTGTGCGATATGATGGTAAAATTACAAACAATCTTATATCCCTTTTTACAACCCTTTACAGCTCTTATTTCGAATATAAAGTAGCATAAATGATTTCATAGGAATCTAAGCTATTTCTGTACTAAATTTCATTTAAAACAGTTTCATAGTTTTGTCGTGAAAGCTAGACAGACAGACACACACAGATTGCGTAACATACATCAATATCAATAAATAGTATAAAACAAAATCGCTTCCTGCGTCTGTCCCTATGTATGCATATATCTTTAAAACTATGCAGCAGATTTTAATGCGGTTTTTTTTATAAAAAGGGTAATTAAAAGATAATGCACAACATATTAATAGGTAAGGCGTACGAAGTTCGCCGGGTCGACGAGTCATCCATAAGTACAAAGTTTTTTGCATTTATAAAATGAAAAGGTAGTTTTGGTAAACATGTTTTCCAATGAAATTCAACTTCCTAGAACGTAAGCTGCTGAAAATTCCTAAATTCGTAGAACTATTAAAATTCAAGATTAATTTATACTATCAATATCGTCAAACAATACTTTATGAGCCTCTTCCTTCCTAACTTCCTAGGTTCCGATACCCACGGCCGTCCAACCTTCAACCGTAGTTGGGACGACGCAACTACCATAGATCACAACAAGAAATGCCTAAAAACAACTTTTGACCTTTGCACCAAGCTTGGCGTGAAGTATTGGAGTGGTTTCGACAGCGACTTTTTACCAGAAGATAGGAACTGGGAGGAGATTGCTGAGTTTGTTCAGGAGCAGATGGGCAGGACTGGTTTGAAGCCGCTTTGGATAGCGCCCGATTTGCATTCTCATTCTAGGTGAGGGTAGTTTTGAAAAGGGTTTTAAAAAGTGTAATTTTGCTCTATATAAAAAATATTTAAACACTTCCAAGTAGGTTTTTCAGGATCTGGAGCTGGATCTCCTTAAATTTCTTGTTGTTTGATAATTTATTTCGTTTCCCTTGAAGTTATCTTGCGATTAGTTTGAATTAACATTTTAAAATTATATCTTTTTTGGCACAAACGTTTTTTTCACAAATAACACTCTTGAAATTAAAATGCACATGATAACTCACCGGCAGCGACTAAGTAAAGTACGGTACGTTATTTAAAACTACCATCAGATATAACTCAAAGCTCAAAACCTGAATTCCAAACGTGATTTTTCTTATTTAAATTACACAATTTGCGACATTTGTTTATTTTCACCTTTGCGGCTGTAAAACCTTGTTTCTCGTCTTAGTCGCACGCACCAGATCCATAACTTTCCGCAATTAGACAGATTTTTACCAGTAAAACCTAGATTTTAACCACATTTTTGAAATAAACAGATACGCAACGGGTGCTTTAACAAGCAACGAAGCGTCAACCTACGCGAGAGCAGCGGCACAAGTCAAGCGAACCCTCGACATGTGCCAACGTTTTAACAGCGAATGCTTCCTCTTGTGCCCATACAGGGATGGCTACGAATCCATCTTCAAAACTGACATGAACAAAGAGCTAAAACTATTCGCTAAACTACTCAAAATGTCCATCGATTACAAAGAAAGGATTAATTACAGAGGCGAATTCCTATTGATGCCGTACGATTGTTTGTCGGATAATGAAGGGGCTTGCAAAGAATTTTGTGGTGGAAAATACATGGATGATGTGATGAGTTGTATGTATTTTTTGAGGCATTTCGGGTTTGAGAGGATGTTTAAAGTCGTTGCTAAGCCTGGACGACAGATGTTTATGGCTAACGCGTAAGTATATTAGTTTTTCTATGTATGTTTATGTATTAGGATTTAGAATATGTATTAGGTAAGTTTAGATTATTTAGTACTTATAAGTACTTACTTTCTTAGTTTTAGTTGTTTATATATATAATTTCAGTTTTTTTCTCTAAGCATCACATCCTACTACTAAATTGTATTTATCTCCTCATTGGTTGCCTGGAAGAAATCGCTTTTAGTGATAAGGCCGCCATTTGCATTGATATTTGTAACTTGTTTTATGTACTGTATGTTTTATTTTGATTGCAATAAAGAATTCTCTTATCTTATCTTATCTTATTATATCTCTTATCTTATTATGCAGGGCTTTAACAGCCCAGTATCACTGCGACCTTTGCAGATCTATTGTGATCGCCACTATTATATTTTATAGTTCAGCATCAAGGCCTGTTGCTTTCAGGAACAACAGTATGTCCTTGAAACTGAGAGATTTTATCTCATCCGGCTGCAACAAATGTTTTCCGAGATGGATTGACCGTTTATGTATTAGGGGACCACACTCACACAAAATATGCATCGCAGTTTCATCTGCATTAGTAATGCAATTAATTAATTAGTAATGCTGCAATTAGTAGTAACCATCTGCAAGTATTATTTCTTACTAAATCCCACAATTTTCCGTTACCGTGGGATTTTGGGATAAAAGTAGCTATCCTATGTGCGTATAACCTACCAATTTTCAGCCATACTTGGGCCTCTATGGCCTCCTAGTCAAAGAAAAATCATGTCTTGTTTGAATCTACATTGATAATAACGTCCATAACTTTATCATGACTTTAACACTAATGGTTTCATCAAATATTTAAAATGTACTTAAGAGCCAGCTTACAGCGATGCTAGCGCCATTCGCGAAAAAATTAATATCTTCTAAACTAAGGCAAATATTAAAAAATGTGGCACTTTATGACACTAGATAATGTACCCTAGTATTTTTAGGGCACTGTTGTATAGCTTTTAGGTTAAAGACCAAAGAAAGCTGTAAAGTGTTGCTAAAAGTGGCCACTTTTAGTAACAATCTGTGTATAATTTTGTTCTTTTAAGTTAGGACTACTTTACTGTGCTCAAAAAATACTAAGCAAGATTATCTAGTGTCATACCTACTGTGCCACATTTTTGATATTTGCCTTAGTTTAGAAGATATAATTTTTTTTCGAGAATGGCGCCTAGCATCGCGGTAAACTGGCTCTTAAGTAAGTAATCAATTATTAATATTTCAGTTACAACATGCTGGGTGGTGTGTCCATAACGAACGACTGTGATCCACACGACACCAAGAAATGGACACTTATGATGAAAAGTATTATCAAACAGGTGATTAAAAGGTTTATTACACAGATACTCAGCTAACCTTTTTTGATAACGGGGGAAATGCCTAGCAATTATCCCGTCGCTCGTGGAAGCGACGAGGGTGTGTGAAGTTCGCACCCACTAACTCTAAAACCCCCCGGTGACTGACTCGACATTTTTAGGAAGGACCCGGGAAATTGTAGATGATCGGCGTCCGATGTCCTTCCCACGCTAAGCTGCAATACATCTTCGTGTTGGGGGGGGGAGGGGCAAGTTGTTCCCTCCCCTTCTCGCCTCTGGAGCTGCGGTGGCACAGTGCCACAAGCTGTGCCGCCGCCCATATCGGGGCCGTTTAATGAGCCCGTCGAGCCCCAGCCCTTTACATCCACGACCCAATTTCACAGATCTCCACATAGCTCCGCGCTAATGCCACGCGTGCACAGCTGATGTTCGCCCGGCTGTCTACGTCGATTTAGTCTCTAGCCCGGTCTGCGGTCCTAGTACTTGCATCGTCCATTTAGAGGCTGATTGCAAGGATTCTTGGTATTCTTGTCATTAAAACAAAAAGGTTTCAGGATTCTTGGCAGTGTACATGCCAGGAATCCTTAGGTACTTACTGATTCTGTCTCTAAATGGACACATGCCAATAAAATTAAGGGGGGAGGGAGGGCAAAACTAAGACAGAAATGTAGCTACAAGGGTAGACGGTAGACGTTTGAAGCAGCTTCATTTCTATCATACGCAGCCAGCCAAATTTAAAGGGGTCATGATTCGATAAGGTCGCCTTACATCAACTCTCTGACAGAAGTTTCTTGTTTTTTTGTATAATAAAGAGAGACTATTCATTTATGAACCCAGGGCGCCCCCCTGCCCGGCGGTATCACACTCTCGGTGCCCCCGCCCCGAACTAATTCCGCGCGTGCGCAGCTGATGTTCGCCCCGGCGGTGTTCGTCGACGCGCTCGCCCGCGGTCTGCGCGCGGCCTTGCGACTTGAGCAAGATCAGGTCATTGGGAAGTATTTACAGGTGAGTTGCAACATTACAAAATTCTATTAAAAAAATATAGGATACGAGCTTTCCCGGCTTACTTCGTTACGCCATACAATATAAGATACTACAAAAGACTTGGCTCTATAGACTTTGTTCTTTTGACAGCCCAGAATGACCGAATAAAAAACAAACAACAACAACAAATCACCTGTCAAAATATGTAAACAACGGAAAAAATATTGCACCTTGGGTTACATTATTTGAGTTTAGGTAAGGATCCCTAATTTTTTTGAAAATCTAATATAGCCTATGACACTCGGGGTTAATGCAGCTTTCTACCAGTGAAAGAATTTTTCAAATCGGTTGAGTATTTCCGGAGCCTATTCGTTACAAACAAACAAACAAATCTTTCTTCTTTATAATATTGGTATAGACAAAGTTTCGATTTTTGTGTCGCGGAGTTGAACATAAAGATCGAAAGATCTCCTGTGACCCCTTGCTAACAGCCGAGATTGATCCCGGCGGGGTTTTTACGGAGGATTCTGCTGCCCGTCCTTCTGCTGCTACCTAAGTCGCCTTTTACAACACCAATTGGAGGAGATGGGGTGATGGTATCCACCACACGACACAATTATTAGCATGTGTCCATTTAGAGGCTGAAGGGGGTTCAACGAATGAGACGGCTTACCCTTAATGTCAAATCAAATCAAATAATTCTTTATTTAATATAGGATACAACATATCACTTATTGAAAGTCAATTAGACTACATCTAATCTAATCGCTATTGATACCTTATTTGGTAAAGTATCCTATACTGGGAGAGTCGAGGTAGTTCAGGGTGCCCACCAATAGGCTCAGGCAAACAAATGTTTGGCTTGCCTTACGACAATAGTCGCCTGGAGAGGCCCCCAAACGAGACCTCCTCTGTCAAATGATTCTACTCCCTTTCACAATGATTTTACAGCGTATAATGTAATGTGGTTTTATATGTTTCAGCAAAAGTATTCATCGTACTACAGCGGGCCGGGCGCACGACTTTTTAGCGGTGAAATGACGCTAGAGGAATGTGAGGAATTCGACAAGTAAGTACCTAAGTGATGATGATGATAATGAATTTCTTCCTCCCCTCAGCCCTCATCAGGGGCAAAGGGCTCGAAGTATTTTTCTCAATTTTATACGGCCCTGGGCTGCCTCCTTCAGGTCCCGCCGTTTGAGACCATTTGTTGCGATCTCTTTCTCCACCGATCTCGTACGTAAGTAACCTAATACAGAAAAACCGGAAGCAAAATAGCTCTTGTTCTTTGGCAATACAGTCTAGGGCTGACAAAACCATAGACAAATCTGACCGCCACTGTACCTGCCTTTTAATAATATATCTTATTTTACCTTAAAATGTTTTAATGCATTGATCATGCAATTGTCTTGCTGAGTGGTGGAACCATGAAATACCACCACCCTACCCCCTCCCAAAGGCGTCGTAAAAGGCGACTAGTGAAACAGACGAAGGACAGGCAGCATCGTCGGAAACTTGAAGAGCCACACTGCGATCGCCAACCTGCCTGCCAATATTGGCGATTATGGGAGAGCGTGGGAAAGTACCTTAAAAATGTTGGTCCTTGTGATGATCTTTGGGGGAGATGATGCTGAGATGATAGCGACGAGTTTTTAGTTTCATAACATTATTATGAAACAAAGTCGTTTCTCGCTGTCCGTCTGTGTATGCTTAGATCTTGTAAACTGCGCAACGGAATTTGATGCGGTTTTTTATAATAGACTAGAGGCTGCCCCGCGGTTTTTCCCGCGCAGATTTCTCATAAACACAAAAATCCCGTTTTTTTTTCCGTTCCCGTGGGAATTTCGGAAAATCCCTTCTTAGTGCTCACCTACACTCCCCAAAGAACCCACGTGATAATTTTCAGCTTTCTACGCCCAGTAGTTTTGGCTCTGCGTTGTCTGTCAGTCAGTCAGTAACGGAAGAGTTTTATATATATTGATAGAGTGATTTAAGAGTTAATAGGTATATTACATGCACAACACAGTGCTTACTGTGTTAGTCGGTGCGAAGTTCGCCGGGTCCACTAGTAATGTTTTTATAACTCACAGAAAGAACCAACAACAGCACATCGAGCCTGCAGCACTTCGCTCGGACCTTGCAGATCAAGCTTTCCAGAAGCACTTGGACAATGTTGACATGATGTGAATTTAGGCAGATTTTTTTTTAAACTAAAAGATGCCATAATTTTATTAATCATGTGTGTAATATTTTGCTGAGACCACAGAATAATAATAATAATAACACATCACACTCAGAGCCCCTAACTGGGAAGAACCTATATCTAGGGAGCCCTAAACACACACAGAGACGGACATCACACCCAGACCGGAAACAAACATCGATATTCATCATATCAATATTCACCCCGCCCGGGAATCAAACCCAGGTGCACACGCTTACTCGGTCAAAATCAATGCCAACTGAGCCACGGAGCAGTCAAATTCTTATTCTTTGTGAATAAGGAGTCTAAATAAATAAATAACAATTTCTGTAATGCCTTGACACATTTACTCCTCAAACTAAGGCCAACTATGCCTATGGCGAGCCGAATCTCTCTTTAGAATTTCCTTGAATAATTTTACATCTGACATCAATATTTTTGTAATGACGATTGACATTGAATTGTAATAAAATAATAAAACATTTTAAAATAATATTCGTTTGATTTATTTTCAGAAAAGTATTTTACAACTTTATTTAACATAAATTGTGGTTTCGCTATAATATATGTACCTATTTATAACGAGATTTAAATACTATATACGAATAATTATAAAATAATAATTAAATTAAATTACATCCACAGTTATTGTGCAGTTCGTGTACTTATTTAAAATACTTTTTATTTCCAGTATTTTACTCAAAAACTATATTCATAATCATCATCATCTCAGCCCAAAGACATCCAATGTAGGACATAGGGCCCCTCACAGCTCACAAGTCTTAAATACACCTAAATATTTTAAGATAAATTATAGTTTTTGAAGTTCCAGTACAATTATTATATATACTAGAGGCCGCAGTTTCACCCGCGCAGATTTCTCATCAACACATAAATCCCGTTTTTTCCCGTTCCCATGGAAATTTCGGGAAATTATTCCCAAGCGAGTTTCCTCAAGAGGCGATATCGGTCGCGCGATAGGGGTTCGACAGCCAATCAGGCAGGCTTCGAGGATGTACAGTGGCGGACTAGGAGGCCGTAACAGATTTGTCTATGGTTTCGTCAACCCTAGGCTGTATTACTAAAGAACAAGAGCTATTTTTGCAGAAAAACCGGAAGTATTACGCCGATCGTGTCCGCCACTGTACGAGCGATTTCTTTTGGCTGTCGACCCCTATCGCACTATCGATATCGCTTCTTGAGGAAACACGCTTAGTGCTCCCCTTCACTCCCCACGGAACCTACGTGCAAAATTTTAGCCCGCTACGCCCAGTAGTTTTGGCTCTGCGTTGTCTGTCAGTCAGTCAGTAACGGAAGAGTTTTAATTATAAATTGATTTAAAGTAAGTTTTTTAAATGAAGTGTTTGTAAAAATATAGGTTCTGAGTAAAACACAATCATGTTTGTATTTAAAACTTTGTACGAATCTCGAAAACAATCAATAAATTAGTTTTATTAAACTAAAATCTAGAAAATTACTTATAAAATAAGAACTTAAAGTGTAAACTAGGCTATGTAAGTAGCTATAATATTTAAGTAACAAAGTTAAGACTACAAAAATTCACTAAATGTTTAAAAATACATTTATTTTTTATAATACAGAGCGGTCGTTCAAAATTAATTGCACAAGAACATTATTAAACTTCATTGTTTTTGTAAATTTGTAAAAATAAATATAGGTTCCATTTCATAATTAAAAACTATTAGTTAAATTTTTTCAGTCAAATTTTAATTGGGTTAGTTGAAATTTGATGGCAGTACAAAGTTTATAGGAATGAAAAAACTAAAGAAAATAACATTTGATAATGACCAACCAAAGCTTGAGTCAACTTGAGTGTTTTTCGCTAGCTTACCAAATGCTATAATAAATCAATAGATAGTAAAAAAAAGTCGCTTCCCGCGTCTTTCCCTATGCCTCAATCTTTAAAACTATGCATCGGATTTTGATGCGGTTTTTTTTAACAGATAGAGTTATTCAAGAGGAAGGTTTATTAGTATACTAGAGGCTGCCCTGCGGTTTTTCCCGTTCCCGTGGGAATTTTGGGAAATCCCTTCTTAGTGCTCACTTACACTCCATAAGGAACCTATGTGCAAAATTTCAGCCCGCTACGCCCAGTAGTTTCGTCTCTGCGTTGTCTGTCAGTCAGTCAGTAACGTAAGAGTTTTATATATATTGATGATATACGTGCTCAATATACTTATAGGTTAGGCGGTACAAAGTTTGCCGGGTCAACTAGTATTGTAATAATATCAAAAACCGTTTTCGGTGCCATAATTACCATCCACAAGAATTGCATTCAGTCAGTTTACGTTTAAGCAAATCTATACCAATATTATAAAGAGGAAAGATTTGTATGTTTGTTTGTTTGCTTGTTTGTAACGAATAGGCTCCTGAAATACTAAACCGATTTGAAAAATTCTTTCTCTGGTAGGAAGCTACATTAACCCCGAGTGTCATAGGCTATATTAGATTTTCAAAAAAATTAGGGATCCTTACCTAAACTCAAATAATGTAACCCAAGGTGCAATATTTTTTCTGTTGTTTACATATTTTGACAGGTGGTTTGTTGTTGTTGTTTGTTTTTTATTCGGCCATTCTGGGCAGTCAAAAGAACATAGTCTATAGAGCCAAGTCTTTTGTAGTATCTTATATTCTATGGCGTAACGAAGTAAGCCGGGAAAGCTCGTAAAACATAAAATTTTATATTAAAAAAAAAACGAAGAGCAGCTGCTGATCTGAATAAATTTAAAATATCATTACGATTTCATGTAAAAGTCTTCTCAAAATCAACTGACGATTATGTGAATGAATGCGTGCTTCGAAAAACAAATAAAATGTTGAATTGATTTGTATGTAGCCGCCTCCGTAGCTTAGTAGCGTAGCGCGTTGCGCCACGGCACGGAAGGTTGTGGGTTCGATCCCCGCAGAAAACACCACATATTGATTTCTCACAAAAATCACGTTGTGGTTGTTTTCGGTTGGATAGGACATTGCCCATTGCAGGCTTGAATCACCTGACTGTCCGAAAAGTAAGATGATTCCGGTTGGTCCCGGCCGCAGTAGTGGTCGTATAACCGCGGCGACAAGCTGGCCGCCTCACGTTGGTAATAAAGCATAAACTCGGCTAAACGTGGTTCCGGCTCTCAAGCTGGTGCCTCTGCCTAACCCTCCGGGGAATAAAAGGCGTGAGATTATGTTATGATTTGTATGTGCAATAAAGAACACTAAGAGCACCAAAAATGTTACATTATTTTTTTTGTTTTAAAACCAATACACTTTTTAATCACTGGGGATATTGTAAAAGATATATCTGACATATGTATAGATAACATTTTAATTACATAGAGAATACAAATATACTTTTATTCAATGCAATAAGAAATAAAATTGCGTTGTTATTTAGAAGTGCAATCAATGCAATTATGAATTTACAAATTGTTTACTTAATATCGTTCGCTATAGCATTACTATGAAAGTGTCTTTAATATACTTATCAAGAGTTCTGGATTTAAAAAAAAAACATATATTACTTTATTGCGTCCACGATGTTTTTTTTTTAAATCAGTTTTTCAGTTAGAGATCATTACCTGACAGATAAGCTTAAATAAGAAAACAGACGTAGCATATAAATTTTAATTTAGGAACACTTTTCTTTGGCGATTTTTTTTATAATAAAATAACAAGATAAATAAAATAGTACTCAAGTCTAGATTCTGGAACATTTTGGAAGGAGATCAATGAACCCAGGTCATACAATACTTAACATAGACTAGATAGAACAACCCTTTTATTCCATAACGCTCAAAAATAGCCGTTTTTAACTTCACCACCATTTTTCCAAAGAACTTTAGAATAAGTAGAAATTAAATAGTTTCGAAAATTTCCATAGTGTTGCCACTTTTTAACCGACTTCAAAACAGGAGGTTATCGGTTTGACCTGTATGTTTTTATGTTTGTCCGCGATTATCTCGCGTTTGGCTGAACCGATTTTGATGCGGTTTTCAGATAAGTATTTGTTACATTCAGGAGAAGGTTTTAGTACCTATTTTAACTGACTTAGAAAGAGAGGAAGTGCTCAGTTGTTGTTTGTGTCAGTTTACAGAAGGCGGGTTCCTTTTTTGTAAAAAAAATATTATTAATTTCTTCATATTTACTGGTACAGTGGCGGACTAGGTGGCCGTAACATATTTGTCTATGGTTTCGTCAGCCCTAGACTGTATTGCCAAAGAACAAGAGCTATTTTGCAATACAGAAAAACCGGAAGTGTTACGCCGATCGTGTCCGCCACTGTACTATTAGATCTTTCTATGTAGGAAGGACACATTATTAAAACAAGAATTATTTGAATTAAATGTTTTGAACGCTAAAAGACGTTATCTGCGCGTCATGGAACACGGGTCCTACTTTTAAGGCTATAATATTGTAGACAGAAATTTAAAATACATCGGCAGTCGAAACTTTAATTGAAAAAAAAAAAAACAATGCAAAGCTAAAACCGGAAGACGCTTTTTCCTATTAATTACAGGCAAAAACAAAAGACACTTTCATAGTAATACTAGCAAAATTTAAAATTAAAAAACTAAATTTGATTTTAAAACGCACAGAGATCTCATCATACATAATAATGCACAGAATTCACGAGACGAAACAAGGAAACTATACCTACCTCCCTCTAACTTAAGAAGGCCACTCTCACTTTGGATACGAATTAGATCGTACGTAAACGTATGAATATCATTCGTACGAATTAATTGCGCACACTGAATACGGTATTCTTTTCAATTCTTCTCTTGGTTTGTAGGCACGAATACGCGTAAAATCCGAACATATTCGGATCATATTCGGGTTTCGGACCTATTTATTAAATCTTGCGAAAGTCTGAGCTTTTCCTAATATTCTTGGGTGTTCATACGTTCCCGCATAAATTTATTTAGTACAAAAGCGTATCCAAACTTAACACGGCCTAAAATCACCCCCTCTCACTTTGCTATAGACTCAACAATACTTTCATAATTCGACGTAAAGCTTAACAAAACGAAACGCAAAAAGCAAACTATACCTATCTCCCTCTTTTTCATAGAGAGAATATCATTCTATCTCACTCGTCAGTCGGCTCGGTGCCAAAGTATCGGTCGCCAAAGTTACCGATGCCGGGCAGTACGTAGAACTTCTCGTTTATTTCCGGATCTAATGCTGATGTTATTATTTTTACCTGTGAAAAAAATTTCAATGCATTATGGAAGGGTGTATGACTTTATAACAAGAGTGTATGACTCTATAACTGAAGTGTATGACTTTATAACTGGAGTGTATGGCTCTATAACTAGAGTGTATGACTCTTTAACTGGAGTGTCTGTCTCTAAAACTGTAGTGTATGACTCTATAACTGGAGTGTATGACTCTATAACTGGAGTGTATGACTCTATAACTGGAGTTTATGACTCTATAACTGGAGTGTATGACTCTATAACTGAAGTGTATGACTCTATAACTGGAGTGTATGACTCTATAACTGGAGTGTATGACTCTATAACTGGAGTGTATGACTCTATAACTGGAGTGTATGACTCTATAACTGGCGTGTATGACTCTAGAACCCGAGTGTATGACTCTATAACTGTAGTGTATGACTCCATAACTGGAGTGTATGACTCTATAACTGGAGTGTATGATAATAATAATATAATAATAATAATAACACATTACACTCAGAGCCTCTAACTAGGTAGAACCTGAATCTAGGGTACCCGAACATATACAGAGACGAACATTACACCTAGACCGGAAACAAACATCGATATTCATATCATATCAATATTCGCCCCGCCCGGGAATCGAACCCGGGTGCACACGCTTACTCAGTCCACATCACTGCCAACTGAGCCACGGAGCAGTCACTCTATAACTGGAGTGTATGACTCTATAACTGAAGTGTATTTCAATTTAATCCAAACAAACAATCAAAAATTATCTCTTTATAATATTGGTAGATAAAACTTACTTGTGGAAAAGCATAAGCAATACTGTGCACGCCGATGTCAGCCATAAGTAAAGAGACCAAGCTGATATTTTCCTCTGGCACGTCGTGGTCGAGTAGGACTCGTATAGCCATAATGGCGGCGGCGCCGGTCGCGACCGTGGCGTCCATTAGTATTACTCTGTAGTCTTTTATATCTTTTGGTAGACGCAGGTAGTATAGCTGGAATTTAAAGAAATATAATATGTAGCTGCACAAGCAGACTTCGTGTTATCTTAACCTGATTGAAACGACTGACAGTTATGTCAAAAGTTCAGTTAACAATAGAAGGTTAATAGGCGAAAATTGAATTGTTTTTTTTTACTATCTTCCTCGCAGTTTTAACTTAGGTACTCAAAATTCTGAACCGGATGGATTTTATATAAATTAAAATGCAGTCCAAACAGATCACATGACTTGATTGGACTTTTTGCTTGCATTGGTTTGATCCGTTTGGATTGTGATCCGTTTTTTGCGATCCGATTGGACGGACCCGCAATTTTCCATCTTTTCTCAACTTAAACCTTTTCTTGACTTAGGCAAACAATTTAAAACCAAAATTAACTAAATTGGCCCGGCCGTTAACGCGTTTTACCGAGACAAACGAACGGCAATTTATTTTTATATGCTTACCGACTCTGCGAACTTTATACAGCCTTACAATATAAGTGTACACGATATTGTTAATTAAAGCCTACGTACTATTCTGTTTTTTTTTTTTATATTCTACGAGCTGTCCCGGCGCCCTTCGTTACGCCATAGAATGATACTTACTTACTACTAAAATTGGTTCTATGGACTATATTCTTTTGACTGCCCAGAATGGCCGAATAAAAAAAAAAACAAACAGAACAACAAACCACCAACTGTCAAAATATGTAAACAAAGGAAAAATATTGGTACCTTGGGTAACTTTATTTGAGTAAGTAAGGATCTTTAATTTTTTTGAAAATCTAATATAGCCTATGTCACTCGGGGATAGTGTAGCTTCCTAACAGTGAAATATTTTTTTAATCGGTTCAGTATTCCCGGAGCCTATTCGATGCAAACAAACAAACAAATAATCAAAGCTTTCCTCTTTATTATTGGTATTGGTATAGATAGATATAGCAATTTTTTTTATATGCTAGACATAGGCCTCCCCACAGATAACCACAAATACCAGTCTAGCCCCAGCCAATCCAAAAATTCATTAATTATTGAACAACTATCAATCAATCAGTTAAATCAATCAATACCTCAGGCTCGTCAGTCTTCTGGTTGGTCTGTATCAGTATTTTCCCGATGCGTATATCCTTGCACACGTCGCAGACCGCTTGCTCCATCGTTTCTCCCGCCCTCAGAATAGACACCCCGCAAATCTTCTCTACGTCACATTTGCGCCCTTGAAAAATAAAACATTTTTAACCGACGTCAAAAAATGGAGGTTATCAGTTTAACTTATGTATGTATGTATGTTTGCCCGCGATTATCTCGAGTTTGGCTAAAGCGTTTTTGATGTGGTTTTCACAAAAGTATTTGTTACATTCAGGAGAAGGTTTTAGTACAGTGGCGGACACGATCGGCGTAACACTTCCGGTTTTTCTGTATTGCAAAATAGCTCTTATTCTTTGGTAGTACAGTCTAGGGTTGACGCACTGTACCTATTTTAACCGACTTTATAAAAGAGGGAGTTCTCTGTTTTATGTAAGTATGTGTCAATTTTGAAGGCGGGTCTCTTTTTAAAAAAAGAAATTATAATAGATCTCCTTATGGTTTTTGTAAGTCCATACTAATATTATAAATGCGAAAGTAACTCTGTCTATCTGTCTGTCTGTCTTGCTTTCCTGAGAAAACTACTGAACCGATTTGAATAAGATTTTGTATATAGATAGTCTAGAGCCTGAAAAAGGATAAAGGCTACTTTTAATCCAATTTATACGGAATTTGATGTTACAAGGGAAAATACGCTGGCAAAGCCGCGGGGCGCCCACTAGTGATGACATATAGAGTATTTTTTTAATAAATACCTTGTAAATGTCGTAGTAAGATTTGATAATTAGGTTTTTTGCAAAAAAAACTAGGGATTTTGCGAAAACACGGATAATTAGATATAAGCATTACTTTTTTATTAATCATCCTAACATAAGGCAGTTTTTTTTGCAAAAAACCTAGTAATATTGAAACTTTGAAACCTGCCTTAACTCTGATTGGCTAGATTATTGCTTGCTGGTAAACTCTTATTCTGATTGGTTCTCTGTAGCGTCAAAGGATATTTTAACGAACCAATCAGAATAAGAGTTTACCAGCAAGCAATAATCTAGCCAATCAGAGTATAGTAAGTTTCAAAGTTTTCAATTTTACTAGGTTTTTTGCAAAAATACTGCTTTCTGCCAGGATGATTGAAAAAAAAGTATTGCTTATATCTAATTATCCGTGTTTTCGCAAAATCCCTAGTTTTTTTTGCAAAAAACCTAATTATCAAATCTTACTACGACATATACAGGGTTACTGGTAAGTAGACCCGACCATTTCAGGAGGTGATAGTAGGGGTCATTACCAATCATTTTAGCCCTCAGGTACCCAGGTCAAAACCCAACGGTTTTCGAGTTATTCAACTTTTTATTTTTTTTCATAATATCGCCACCTTGAGAACATTTTTTTTAATTAAATTAAATTTTCAAGTATTAGGATGTTTCTTTTAATGCTTATCTAATCCTAAATTAATTATTTAAATAAAAAATACTTAAATTGAAAAAAACATTAAACAATATGAGTTTTATAGCCCTCTCAACTGCAATTTTATTTTTAATTTTAATTAACGTATTTTTTTCAGTGGCATTTTTTTTAAGAAATTCGCCTATGATTTTTATCGGCAGATTATTCAAAAAACATCTACGTCTTCAAAGCTATCCAAAATGCTAGCATAGTTGGGTCAAACATCCATTATTTTCTGAGTAAATCTACACCTAAGGGGTCAGGTCGTAGAATTCGCATTAGAGAAATTTTATTAATAAAAAGTTATAAATCAATTGAAATATGACCCCTACTATCACCTCCTGAAATGGTCTGGTCTACTTACCAGTAACCCTGTATAATCAATATAGACTCACCTATATAGTTGAATCCCTGAGGCGTATCCGCCTTACAGTCCGAATAAGGCAGCAGCGAGAGAGCAAACTCTATGACCAGCCTCATTAGACGTTTGGAGTAGAAAATGAACTCGTCACGAGGCGTGTCCTTGTTCCTTATAAATGTGTGCAGACCTTGCACCTGGGGAGAATACATAGTATAAAAAAAAGTCACTTTCCGCGTCTGTCCCTATGTATGCTTAAATCTTTAAAACTACGCAATGGATTTTGATGCGTTTTTTTTAAATAGATAGAGGAAGATTCAGGAGGAAGGTTTATAAGTAAAACACATGCATAAAATAGGAATAGGTAAGGCGGTACGAAGTTCGCCGGGTCGACTAGTTAATAATAATAATAACGCATCACACTCAGAGGCCCCTAACTAGAAAGATACGATAGTATCCTGCCCAGAGGCCCTATTACGGCCGCTTTTGCAATATCGCTTTTAGTCCCCTAGAGTGTCAAAGTCAATACAAAAAAACGCAAAGAGGACGAAAAGCGATATCGCAAAAGCGGCCGTAATAGGGCCTCTAGTAGCATGACGGAACATTTGCCGAATCTATGTGTCACTTTTGTCGATCGTCCCCATACATTTTCCCGAATTTAGATGTCAAAAGTTTCGACAGATTGTCAGTCATGCTACCACCGCAGGGTGCCCGAAACATATACAGATACGAACCATTACACCCAGACCGGAAACAGACATCGATATTCATCATAACAATGTTCTCTCCGCCGGGAATCGAACCCGGGTGCACACGCGTCTCAGTCCACATCACTGCCAACTGAGTTATTGAGCAGTCATCCTGATGACTTATTAACACTTGTCAAAATATTTGTCAGCTTCATGTGCACAGGTCCACTGCTTAAGACATAAGGAAAGGCTGTCCCAAAATAGATTGAATTCATACCTGCGGGGTCTCTTTCAGTACGAAGAGAGAGTCAGGCACGGGCTGCCCCACGTGCGCCACTGCCAACTTTTCACGGACTTTGAAACCGCGCTGTTAACAAAAAATAACAAATTATTTATAACAATATCATCAATACCAATATCAATACATAGTATAAAACAAAGTAGCTTCCCGCGTCTGTCCCTATGTATGCTTATATCTTTAAAAGTATGCAACTGATTTTGATGCGGTTTTTTTTTATAAATAGAGTGATTCAAGAGGAAGGTTTATAGGTATAATACGCTCACAAAAAAGTTAAAGGTTAGGCGGTACGAAGTTCGCCGGGTCGACTAGTAGTATATAAAACAAAGTCGCTTCCCGCGTCTGTCCCTGTGTATGCTTAAATCTTTAAAACTACGCAACGGATTTTAATGTGGTTTTTTGTAATAGATAGATTGATTCAAGAGGAAGGTTTATAAGCATAATAGATGCACTAGATATTGTTAGGTTAGGCGGTACGAAGTTCGCCGGGTCAACTAGTTAAATTATATAAGTAAGGAAAGCCACTGAGAAGAGATAAAAAAGGTAAACAAACATTTCGGGGTTAAGGGACAAAGGGGTGCGAAACTATAAATTTTTATTACTAGTCGACCCGGCGAACTTCGTACCGCCTAACCTATTAATATGCGGTGCATCTATTATACTCATAAACTTTCCTCTTAAATCACTCTACCTTTTAACACAAACCGAATTAAAATCCGATGCATAGTTTTAAAGATTTAAGCATACATAGGGACAGACGAGGAAAGCGACTTTGTTTTATACTATACTAGTCGACCCGGCGAACTGCGTACCGCCTTACCTATTACTATTTTTTACATATATTATACATATAAACCTTCCTTATGAATCACTCTATCTATTAAAAAAATCCGCATCAAAATCCGTTGCATAGTTTACAAGATATAAGCATACATAGGGACAGACGCGGGAAGCGACTTCATTTTATACTATGTATTGATATTGAAAATAACAATATAATAACACATCACACTCAGAGCCCCTAACTAGGTGGAACCTGTATCTAGGGTGCCCGAAACATATACAGAGACGAACATTACACCCAGACCGGAAACAAACATCGATATTCATCATATCAATATTCGCCCCGCCCGGGAATCGAGCCCGGGTGCACACGCATCTCAGTCCACATCACTGCCAACTGAGCTACGGAGTAGTCGAATTGATTATCTAAACCATGACTGAAATAAAAAATATGCGTCTTGACTCCCAAGATATTTAATACGCAAATAAACATGGTAAATACCAAACATTTTAGCCGTACAAAAATCTAGCAATTAAAGGGTAGCAAACACTGTATGGAAATTTTCGAAAATCCGTCAAATTTCCATACAGTGTTGCCACTTTATTATTTCCATATTTTTGTGCCAAAATATATGTAATTTTTCAAATATTCTCTAAATAGTATAGGACTATACAGATAACTGATTGATTATATTGTCATGCCATTGTATTTCTTATTTAATTTAAATTTAAAACTTACCAGCTGCAACTGCTTGTGGACGTGTTGAACTATCAAATGTATGGCCACCTGAAAAAAAAAAAAAAAATTATTAAAAAAAAAAAAAAAAAATTTAAAGTGGCAGCATAGAATGGCACCCCATCACGCCTCCCACGGGTGTCCAAAAAGGCAAATAAGAAAAGGGCAGACCCTTTCCTTGAAAATCTTGAAGATTCACATTTCCAACCTGCGAATAGCGAAAATAATCAAGAAGTGTAACTCTCCAACAAAACCGTTTTGATTTTTCTTCCTTGCTCTTGGCGGGTACAGTGGCGGACACGATCGGCGTATCACTTCCGGTTTTTCTGTATTGCAAAATAGTTCTTGTTCTTTGGTAATACAGTCTAGGGCTAACGAAACCATAGACAAATCTGTTACGGCCTCCTAGTCCGTGACTGTACATAATAATGAAACATGCTCCCGACGCTGCAACCACACTTATGTCCGTAATCTGGGCCCCGCCCACCGCGTCACCTATTGCCATTGGCTCATTTTATTGGGCTAGTTATTCTTCTTGAGTATTTATTGTTCGTAGTTTCTAAATTTTAAATATCTGTTTATCTTATTTTTCTCCTAGCAGTGACCTTCTTAAAAGCTTTTATTTAACTTGCAATATATGTATGTGTAAATGTTTGTACGGGTTAAATCTTGCAACTCAATTTTTTTACAAATTCGTTTACACGATCATGGAGCCTAATAATACATAGTAAGCTATTGTTACGTCATTAAAATCCAAAATGGCCGAAAACTCAAAATGGCGGACGAGTTGTTTTTAGTGTACTACTGCAATAAAGGTTTAAAGTCTTTGCTGAGAATAACTAACCGAAATAAGAGCTTGATTTTAAACCTTAAACTTATTTACACTAACATTATAAAGAGGAAATATTTGATTGTTTCTTTGTCTGAATCCTAAAGCTCCGACACTACTGGACCGATTTGAACGTTTCTCCTAGCATTACCCTGTTATTCATAGAAAGTAAAATAGGACCGTATACCCCGAACGCCTATACCCCGAACCATAATATAAACATGAATCGTGGTTCATTAGTCACGCTAAAACTCGAGAACGGCCGGGCCGATTTAGCTGATTTTGGTCTTGAAATGTTTGTCGTAGTCCAGGAAAGATTTCAAAGGTGAGAAAATATGGAAAAATGGAGGGGCAGTTAGTAAAATCAACAATTAAATTTTTCCATATACATAGTGTTTCTGACAAGGCGGTAATAAATCAAAGGAGGGATTCTGCTCACCATACCTAACAACTTTCCCAAAGCAACATGGGTCGAAATCTCAAAACAAAAATCAGCCGTCCGGTACATTGACCCCGCCAGCTGATCGAACCAATGTAGGAAATAGCTGTTATTTTTTTTGCGATTTTGACCCATGTTTCTTTGGGAAAGTTGTTACGTATGGTAAGCTGAATCTCTCCTTTGATTTATTACCGCCTTGTCAAAAACACCCTGTATAAAGGTAAGCCGCGACACGAAGTTCGCCGGGACAGCTAGTAATTAATAAAAATAACCTTATTCTCCCCACCCCTCGGAACGATGATGTCAGCGTGAGCCATGCAGGGGGCAATATAGTTTTGATAGGCTGGCTTCACGTGCGTCATGTATTGCTTCAACACTCCTTCCAGGTCACGGCCGCGTTGAACTATGTCCCTGGAAAGAAAGAAAAACATAAATACCTCACTACGCTCAAGAGTAAACCCTCATTACGCTCGGGTTTTAAGAGCCAGTTTACAGCGATGCTAGCGCCATTCTCGAAAAAAATGTATATCTTCTAAACTAAGGCAAATATCAAAAATGTGGCACTGTATGACACTAGATAATGTAGCCTAATTTTTTTTTGAGCACAGCAAAGTAGTCCTGAGTAAAAAGAACAAAATAAAACATAGATTGTTGTCCCCAACGTGCAAAAATTTCAGCCCGCTACGCCCAGTAGTTTTGGCTCTGCTTTGTCTGTCAGTCAGTCAGTCAGTCAGTCAGTAACGGAAGAGTTTTATATTGTTTGATGTTTATTGTTTACTAGAGGCTGCCCCGCGGTTTTTCCCGCGCAGATTTCTCATAAACACAAAATTCCTGTTTTTTTCCGTTCCCGTGGGAATTTCGGGAAATCCCTTCTTAGTGCTCGCCTACACTCCTTAAGGAACCTACATGCAAAAATTTAGCCCGCTACGCCCAGTAGTTTTGGCTCGGCGTTGTCTGTCAGTCAGTCAGTCAGTCAGTCAGTCAGTCAGTCAGTCAGTCAGTCAGTCAGTCAGTCAGTCAGTCAGTCAGTCAGTCAGTCAGTCAGTCAGTCAGTCAGTCAGTCAGTCAGTCAGTCAGTCAGTCAGTCAGTCAGTCAGTAACGGAAGAGTTTTATATATATTGATTGATTATTATAATTTTTTTTACATAAAAATGCCAATCTGGTTCAATATTCTTGCTAGCTTGCATAATTTGACGCGAAAGCGAAAAAGGCGACAAAGGCGATAAAAAGCAATACTCACCTCCTCAATCGCCTCGCGAGTCTTATATCTGCGTCGGTGTCGACAAAAACTTTCATGTCGAGCATTTTTGTCACCTCAGCGTTGTAAAACGCCAATATTCCTTCAAATATTATCACGTTGGCTCCGTACATTGTTTTCTGTAACAGGAAACTTTAAATTACACGATTTTTAGACGCTTTTGATAGTGTTCGTATGACGCCTCTGTGGTTCAGTCACAGTATAATAAATAGTACTATACATACAGTACGGGCACTCCCGGCCTCCCTCAGCGTGCGGCCCGCGCTCGGGCGCGCTCGGCCACGCTCGGGCGCGCTCGGCTCCTCTCAGCGACGTCAGTACTTGTTATCCTTCTGCTAGTTCATGTTAGCCTGGTACTTATTACTCTCAGTGACGCTCAGACAAGCAGCACGACTCACCTCACTCACACAAGCGTGATACGTGTGCACGTACACGAGTTTCCGCTGTGCGCGAAGAAACGCGCTTTTTAACCGACTTCAAAAAAGAAGGTTATCAGTTTGACCTATATGCATGTATCTATGTATGTAAGTATATGTTTGTCCGCGATTATCTCGCGTTTGGCTGAGCCGATTTTGGTGCGGTTTTCAGTAATGTATTTGTTTTTCAGGAGAAGGTTTTACTGCCTATTTTAACCGACTTCGAAAAAGCGGAAGTTCTCCACCACTCCATCTCCCATATAGGCCTTGCTTTATATATATATATATATAGCCTTGAAGAGCCATACTGCAATCGCCAAAGCGTGGCAATCGATACTATGTCCAGCAGTCTATCTGTTGTTAAGAAGAAGCTAAGTGGAAATGGGAGTTTAGGATATTGTCGCTGTTGGTAAAAACAACAGGAGCGAGCTAGATTGTGTTTTATGTGTACGCAGTGAGGTTTTTTTCTATTTATTTGAGTGACTCCAGAAAAACACAAGGTTTTGTGTGTCCTCTAGTACTATTAACTATTATGTTGTTATAGACAAAGACAAATCTTTATTCGCACACACAAAAAACACTAATACATAAAGATACTGGCTGGTTATAATCTGGCATAGATTAACTTTTTTATGAAGATTTCAATTACTGTTCTAATGTTTAATTTCAAATTTAAAATTGATATTCATTTGTTTTTTCACGCTTTTCTGTACCGGTTGATTTCTTGTTAAAATCCATATTCATACTTTAAAATTATAAATGCGAAAGCAACTCTGTCTGTCTGACGGTCTGTCTCGCTTTCCTGAGAAAGCTACTGAACTGATATGAATGAAATTTGGTATACGGATAGTCTAGAGCCTGAGAAAGGATATAGGCTACTTTTTATCCCGAAATTCCTACGGGAAATTTGGGAATTTGATGTTTTAAGTCAAAATGCGCTGGCGAAGCCCATTAGAATATAAATATGTAACTGATTTAGTGATTGTGCCCTGTTCCTGTAGACAACAATTCATAATATTCATTTGACTGCTCAGTAGCTCAGTTGGCAGTGATGTGGACTGAGTAAGCATGTGCACCCGGGTTCGATTCCCGGGCGGGGCCAATATTGATATTGATATGATGAATATCGATGTTTGTTTCCGTTCTGGGTGTGATGTTCGTCTCCCTGTGTTTCGGGCGCCCTAGATACAGGTTCTTCCTAGTTAGGGGCTCTGAGTGTGATGTGTTATTATTTTTATTATTATAATACTAACCGTTCTATTTTCCCTGGAATGAGTGACGTAGTTGTATATGGGCACTTCGACTTTTCTCCCCTCCCTGAGCCTTAAAAGCACGTCCGCTAGCAACTCCATATCGAAAGCATCCGGGTGGTCGAAATTATACTCGTTACGGGTCGCTTGCTGGTGCTGCTTCTCGTTTAGTACCTAAAAATAAGACAAATTTACTAATCTGAGACCTACAAAAAACTGAGAGCTTCCTCTTTTTCGAAATCGGTTAGAATAGGTACCAAAAAACTTCTCCTGAATGTAACAAATACTATTTTAAAAACATATAATATAGTAGCGGACAAACCTACATACAACAGGTTAAACTGAGAACCTCCTTTTTTGAAGTCGGTTAAAAGTTTATATTTTGGTATAAGAAACATCCTGTATATTTATACAAAGTGTTTATGGAAAGGTAGTTATTTCACCACCATATTGCCATAAATAAAATTCATCTACACTAATATTATAAAGAATTTGATTGTTTGTTCGTTTGCATTGAACAGGCTCAGAAATTATTTCACTGTTGGGAAGGCACACTATCCCCGGGAAGTTCGCCGTGTCAGCTAGTTACCTTATAAAAAGAGTCCATGCTGACAATCGTGACCCAGGGTATGTTGAGAGATTCTATAATTTTAGCCGCCACAGTGGTTTTGCCTGATGCGCTCGCGCCGCAAATACCTGCAAATATGCAAAAATATATATATAACTAGAGGCTGCCCCGCGGTTTTTCCCGCGCAGATTTCTCATAAAAACAAAAATCCCGTTTTTTCCCGTTCCCGTGGGAATTTCGGAAAATCCCTTCTTAGTGCTCACCTACACTCCCCAAGGAACCCACGTACCAATTTTCAGCTTTCTACGCCCAGTAGTTTCGGCTCTGAGTTGTCTGTCAGTCAGTCAGTCAGTCAGTCAGTCAGTCAGTCAGTCAGTCAGTCAGTAACGGAAGAGTTTTATATATATTGATTAAAAGATGACGATCTCTGGGTGAGGCACATGTCAAGCAGTGGACGTCATTCGGCTAAAATGATGATAGTGATGCAAAAAACTAATGAAAATCAGTTTGGCATATCCCATAATGGGTATCTATTTTTTGTTAATTCAAGATATCGATATCCATAGAATTCAATATGAAATGCTTTTTCGTAATTTGATTGATTGATATAAACTTACCAATAAGAAAAGGCTCGACCTCCTGCCCCCCAGTGCAGTTATACCAAGGCGGGCGACCAGCAGTGTAAATCGTTCGTCTATCAGCGTGCAGTATACTCTCAGCCGTAGTTCGCTTGTTCGGCTGGGACATCGATGTAGTTCGCACGCGCCTCGCCCGAGGCGACTTTATTATGTTCGAACCTGTAACAAGTTGACACTTTCTTTACTTTTACATATCGCTCATGTGCTGCAAGAACGTGTTATTTCATAACTATATCGTTTTGCAGTAATTATACAGTAAAATCCGCCGCATCGTGCTCTACTTGCTGCAAAAACGCGATATTTCTAGCTCCAAAAATGACTGAGCAATGAGGGAAAAGGTCAGCGATCTCCGGTTTAGTGCCATCTCTTTTCGACCATATGTTTATTGCAAGAACGGTTTACATCAGTATCACCGCTCGTTTATAAAGAAAAATGCTGACCGATTGCGACAAGACCGTAACTAGACATAGTGTCACGGTTTTGATGAAAAGGCGAACTCACTATAATTTTATTTCTATACTAATTATATCTGCTAAAACGGAACATTTGTATCTAAATCATTCTTGTTGTAAAAATTTTAATCGCAGGCTATGGTTTAAATCGAGATGTACCGTTGTTGCTGAAAAAAACTAAAATTTTCGTTGGTTAAGTTCAGATGTTCCGTTACAGTTGATAATGAAGGTACAAAATGTTTAGTCTTGATGTTGGTTGTCTCAAGTTATCACATTTTAGATGAAAAATAACTAATTTTCACAACAGATAGCTTACAATGTTGCAATATAGATGACAAAAAATGGTCTAAATGCAACTTATTTTTTAGGTCTTGGGTGATTTTAAACCTTGTCCGTAGGTATGAACGTAGCAAAATTTTTCTGCGCTTCTCAATGTGTAGCATCTGCCGCTAAATCTTCGATCACGTATGTCTGGTAGTAGTTGTGATTAATCAGTGAACGACGCTATTTGGTGTTATGAGAAAATTTGACTATGTGAAAAAGTTTATGATTATCTCCCTATGCATGTTTAGGAATAACCGAAGTTTGCATGTTTAGGATACAGAAGTCCTAAACCATCCCTAGTTATATCATCATCACCTCAGCCGAAAGACGCCCACTGCACATAGATCAGACATCGTGATCCACAGATCGCAATGCCGACCGATCCTTGCATCCCAACCGCAACATTGTGAGGGGTCTGCCTACTTTGTGTCGTCTGGTGCGTGGTCGCCACTCGAGAACTTTTCAGCCTTTTGTGACCATCAGTTCTTCGACATTGTTAAGACGATGTGGTCATGTGTCGCGTGAATCGGATTATTATGGGAAAGCAACTACGTTGACTACATACTCACTCTCTAGTCTTCATCTCCATAGTGTCCATGTCGATGGAATGACCGTGCCTATTGACATTAAGAATCGCTAACCCAACTAAGTACATATATGTTTATTATGTTTTCTAAAAGTTAATTTACTGGAGTACTTTGAGTAAAAAAAATACACAAATTGTTCTTTAAAAAAATTAAGTCCTCTATTGTATGTATAGAAGTATGAAGATAATATTAGGGGCCATAATTTACAATTTAAGTTTTTTTTTATGTTGTTGCAATTATAGTGGGATAAATCACATTTTAAACGTGCACAATCAAAGAATATTAAGCTAATAGAATATCTTATTTGATATCATATTATTAGTTAAGAAGTTTACTTCTTAATCCATGCAATATAATATATTGCAGATACTATCGCTAAAATATATTTCAAGTTGTAAAAATAAAAATATAATGATTTTTACTGCAGTAACGTGTCTTAATTAAAATGATCCATACATTGTTTTATGGAGTGATATATTTATATCACAGATTATCAATAAAAACGTAACAATACTACCAAACTCGTAAAATTATTGGTGTTTATAACTTTTTTTTGTCAGCAAAAACGAAACATATCTGTTTGTCTCGCAATATTTCTAAGTTTTTACAAGAATAACGCAACAAGGAGGCCCGTTTTTTAAATAGAAAATCATAAAAATTAAAATACTTGAGTAAATAGTCTGAATGCAAGCTATAACGATAAACGGATAGTTTGTGAAGATATGTTGTAAAGAACCGCATAGTCCAAACATAATAATAAAAAAGTTATACGAATTTTAAACTTTCAAATGCGTTTTCCTAAAAATTAGGTTTTTCGACTTATCACGTTCTTGTCGCAAATGAGCGATATTGTATTAACGTGTTAAGAAACTGAAATGGGTGTGTAATGCACAAGTATTAATATTAATTAATATAATTAAGGGGTAACCTCTACTGTTTTATTACAATTCACTTTTACACCTTGTATTAAAGGGGTCGCCGTTGGTCCCGGCCGCGGTAGTGGTCGTTACAACCGCGGCGACAAGCTGGCCCCTTGTCACGTTGGTAATAAAGCATAAACTCGGCTAAACGTGGGTCCGGCTCTCAAGCTGGTGCCTCTGCCTTACCCTCCGTGGAATAAAAGGCGTGAGATTATGTTATGTTATTAAGGGGGTAACGCCTGCTGCTTTAGACTTTATTTTTACACCTTGCATCTAAGGGAGTAACAACGGCAACGTTTTGGTTAAAACTTCATTTTTTACACCTTGTACTTTGGAGGGTACCCCCTGCATGCAAGAATTGCAAAAACTTTATGGCAATGGCCAGGGCACATAAAGTAGTTCGAAGAACAGATGGTTCTGGAGCACCACAATAAGGCTGTGGGAGTGCATAGAATGAGGTGAGGGTAGGAATACCGGTCTTAACAGCGATCTGTTCTGAAGGGAAGGCCTAATGTCCCGCAGTGGATGTCTTTCGGCTGAATTGGATCGAAAAAAAATTTAGAAGACTAGAATTGTATCGTACTGCCCCCGCAGCACGACGGACTATTTGTCGAATCTAACTGTCACTTTTAATCACTTTTGACATTTCAATGCTGGAAAATGTATGGAGAGGATCGACAAAAGTGACAGATAGATACGACAAAGTCGACAAATTTTCGTCATGTTACCCTGCAGATCTCAAAAACTTATAAGTCATACAAATTTACAAACAAAACAAAATCATCTAGTATTATAAAAACACGTGAACACAGTTTCTGCTCTCGCATGTCTAGTCACGTCACGAGGCCAGGAGACAAGGTCGCAGCTAGCTATATTATAATAAAGACATGATAATTTGTGAATTTAAGTTTATCATCAACTAGAGGCTGCCCCGCGGTTTTTCCCGCGCAGATTTCTCATAAACACAAAAATCCCGTTTTTTCCCGTTCCTGCGGGAATTTCGGAAAATCCCTTCTGATTGCTCACCTACACTCTCCAAGGAACCCACGTGCCAATTTTCAGCTTTCTACGCCCAGTAGTTTTGGCTCTGCGTTGTCAGTCAGTCAGTCAGTCAGTAACGGAAGAGTTTTATATATATTGACTAGTCGACACGGCGAACTTCGTACCGCCTAATCTATTACTATAATGTGCATGTATTATACTTATAAACCTTCCTCTTGAATCACTCTATCTGTTAAAAAAAACCGCATCCAAATCCTTTGCGTAGTTTTAAAGATATATAAGCATGCATAGGGACAGACGCGGGAAGCGACTTTATTTTATACTATGTATTGATATTGATATTGATATTGATGAAGCAGGAAAGTCTTAAAAAAAACAAATTTAAAGGCATTACGACGATTCTAGCGTCAAACAGTTTTTTAAAAGGCGACAGAGGAGCCGAAAAATGGGCAGCAGCGTCCTTTGTTGAAAAACATAAAGAGCTATAATTGACTGCTCCGTGGCTCAGTTGGCAGTGATGTGGACTGAGACGCGGGTGCACCGGGTTCGATTCCCGGCGGGGCGAACCTTGTTATGATGAATATAATAATAATAATAATAACACATCACACTCAGAGCCCCTAACTAGGAAGAATCTGTATCTAGGGTGCCCGAAACACACACAGAGACGAACATCACACCCAGACCGGAAACAAACATCGATATTCATCATATCAATATTCGCCCCGCCCGGGAATCGAGCCCGGGTGCACACGTTTACTCAGTCCACATCACTGCCAACTGAGCCACGGAGCAGTCAATATCGATCTCTGTTTCCGGTCTGGGTGTATCGTTCGTCTCTGAAAATGTTTCAGGCACCCTAGGTTCTTCCTAGTTAGGGGCTCTGAGTGTGATTCGTTATTATTATTAGTTTCAGAAAGCCAACAGGTAAATGTGTTGATGACAAGGCAGATTCCATGAAGCAACGATTTTTCCGGGAAACGTTGGCTAGAATCCAAAAATTTACCTCAAGTCGTATAATGTATATTATCATGAATAACATGTAACACTTTACCAGTTTATAGGGCCACTTTTTCAAAACAAGGAGTCCTTAAGAGGCATAGTGCATCTAAAGTAGCGCCACCGGCGCAAAAAAGTCTAACTTCCAAATTAAGACGCTATATGAGTTTTGAAGGTTTTTTTAATCAAAGTAATTCTCTTAATCTAAAGATCGTAAAGATCTGGAATTTCAATATAATCTTTTTGAGGATATAACAAAGTTTTTTATAATTGAGAAACACTAGTGGAATCAAAAAACCTCGATACATTATTTCGTCAAAGATAACCTTTCCAAAAAACGGGAATAGCTATTTCTTCGAAATTACTTACTAGTTTTTGTTAAAACTACCTAGGAATAATGATAATAAACAAAATCAAATTCTGGTAATTCAGATTTGATTTAAAAGTAATAATTAAACAGATATTCAATATTTACTACTTTTTCCAATAAAATGTATAACCGATGTGGGCGACTGACATATGACTGTCCCTTGCCCTCAGTATGCTATATCAAAGAGATAGACTCTGTTCATTCGCTCGTTCCATTTATTTGTCGTATATCGTCTTAAGGCAAATATCAAAAATGTAGAACAGTATTCCACTAGATAATGTAGCCTAGTATTTGGGGCACTATTGTAGGTATAGCTCTTAGGTTAAAGCTACAAAGTGTTTCTAGAAACGGACACTTTTGGCAAAAATATTTTCATCATCATCATTTCAGCCGTAGGACGTCCACTGCTGGACATAGGCCTCCCTCAAGGCTCTACATCTGTACCGATCGCAGGTGGCCTGCATCCAGCGTGGACCCGCAGCCTTGCGCAGATCATCCGTCCATCTGGTCGGTGGACGTCCTACGCTGCGCTTGCCGATCCGTGGTCTCCACTCGAGAACTTTTCGGCCCCAGCGGCCATCTGTTCTGCGGGCTATATGACCTGCCCATTGCTACTTCAACGAGCTTATCCGCTTGGCTATGTCAAATATGTGTAAAAATATTTTAATCTTATACATTCTCTAGTGGAATACTGTTTCACATTTTTATTTTTTGTCTTAGTTTAGAAGATATCAAAATTTATTTTCGCGGGTGGCGCGTTGTTATGCGTTTTAAACCCCCGCACACAAATTGGCGAGACAAAGCGAAGTTGCTGAGTGCATAACAATTATAAAAAAAGACTCTAAATTCTAATAGAACAGGGACTCTAGTCTCTGAAACTTACGATTATACTTATATTCTACTAGTCGACCCGGCGAACTTCGTACCGCCTAAAATTTTACTATGTGGCTCATATATTATACCTATAAACCTTCCTCTTAAATCACTCTATCTATTAAAAAAACCTCATCAAAATCCGTTTCATAGTTTTAAAGATATAAGCATACATAGGGACAGACGCGGGAACTGACTTTGTTTTATACTATGTATTGATTATTATTCTACTATTACTCTATTACGATTGTGTCAAAAATTGCGAGTCTCGTAACTTTGATCGATCGTTATAGTATAGCAATAGAATATGAATAGCAAGCTATAGAATAATCTGGGATTTTTTTACCTAAATAGTGAATCCTGTTTTATTAGACGAAATTGGAATGGGCGTAGTGCAACTGTCACTTAATATCAATCATTATTGACATATATAATGTCAGTTGAACGTAATCATAACATTATCTTATTATGGAGCAGACTACCCTTTTTGGTCAATTCCAATCTGTTGCGATACTACTGCTATAGTTATAGCAAAATTGATTACGAGACTACCAAATGTGTATTTTCTTGCGATTAACGTACTGTTTCTACTCTACTTTTATTCGATAGTTACGTTTTGTGCGATGAGACTAAGGGCCCAGCTTTACAAATAGTTTTTTTTTAAGTCGAAAATTAATCTAAACGTAACATACAGAGTCAAAATATGGAAACGCAAAGGTAACCCGAAGACGACATTTATTATAATTTTCGATTACAATTAAACTTCAGAGTCCAGATTACATTGTTATTCCCTCAGTCAGTCAGTATCTTTGCTGCGCCTTGGGCCTTAGCGTGTTTCCTCAAGAGGCGATATCGGTCGCGCGATAGGGGTTCGACAGCCAATCAGGCAGACTTCGTGGATGTACGACCTATTTCTATTGGCTGTCGAGCCCCTATCGCACGATCGATATAGCCTCTTGAGGAAACACGCTTATACTTTCGCTGTGTGAGAAGGTTGACGAGCTGCCTTAGATACAAAACTAGCAAATTCTAACTCTAACTCATTTGATCTTAAATGACTCTGCAAAAATATCTTTCCTGCCATTAAAAGTAATTTCAGTTAAATATTCATCGTAATGCCATATCGAATTCGACCGGACAATTAGCTATAAAAATCCCACCATGCAATAAGTATCTTTATTACCACCCCGTAAGTCACATTATGGCTTCATTACAACAAAATGGTATCAGTTACAATGGTGGATGACAGTGTATTTTTTTATGCTGTAATTTTGTATTTGACCACCCACCCATGCTTTACATGCTGGCTTAAATGCCACCTATGTTGATTAAAAGCTATTAGGTATGGTGAGCTAAAACACTCCTTTGAATAATTAAGTTGCTGCCTTGTCAAAAACGACTGCATAATATGGATGTTTCTGACAAGAGATAATTAAAATACACTTTTTTTCAAAAACAATACAAAACACAAAAATAAAATAATTCAAGTACCAGTAAGGCACCACACAAATCTATAAACTGTCCCAAAGTAACAATCTAAGTCGATATCGAAATAAATAAAAATAATGTCAGCTGTTTCAAACATTTGGTTGATCATCTGACAGGGTCAATGTACGGGACAGCTGATAACGTTTCGTCTTCGATCTATGTTGTTTAGGAAATGGGGTGAGTTGTGGTGAGCGGAATTTCTTTTCTGATTAATAACAACATTGTCTGAAACACTGTAGAATCACAGCATAATAAAAAGTACCACATATAGTAGGGCACTCCCTGCCTCCCTTAGCAAGTGCGGCCCCGCGCTCGGTTACCACTCAGTTACCGCTCAGTACAAATAGCACGTCTCATCTCACTCACGCAAGCATGATACCCGTGCACGTACACGAGTTTCGGCTGTGAACTAAGCAACGCGCGTTTTTCTATGAAGTGTCCAAGGTGTGGTAGAATATAGTCAAATCAAATATCAAATAAATCTTTATTCAATATAGGATACAAGATATCACTTATTAAAAGTCAATTAGACTCCATCTAATCTAATCGCTATTGATACCTTATTTGGTAAAGTATCCTATACCGTGAGAGGCGAGGTAGTTCAGGCTGCCCACCAATTGGCTCAGGCAAACAAATGTTTGGCTTGCCTTACGACAATAGTCGCCTCGAGAGGCCCCCAAACGAGCCCTCCTCTGTCAAATGACTCTACTCCCACTTCTTCTATAGTGTAGTTAAGAAATGCTTACCAGTAGAAGGTGGACGGTAAGACCGGACATTGGGGACGGTGGTAGGGGAGGCGGGGGCTCGGCTGTAGTCATCCTCATCTAGGAACACCTGCTCCCCAAAGTCCAAGGCTAGTTCGGTTGTTTCACTGCAACAAATAGAAAAAGATTTTGTAATACTGCAGGATTACTAAGGTACATGTTGGTAACTCTTCCGGTTTTTCTGTATTGCAAAATAGCTCTTGTTCTTTGGTATTACAGTTTAGGGTGCACGAGACCATAGAAAAATAGTGTTACGCAGCCGTCTGTTTCCGCCACTGTAAAATAAAATTGAAATTGAAAAGTAGCAACAATGTATGGAAGTTTGTTGAATTTTCGAAATCAATTTCCATACAGTGTTACTTCTTTTTAAAGTTTACATTTTTCTCTGCCACTGGTGTGACATTTTTTAAATAGGCAAAAGAGCCCTAAAATTCTATAAGTGGCCACTTCAGGCATCAAACTGTATATTCCTTAAATTAGAATTCTACAACAAAGCTACATAATTTTGAACAGTGCCTTAAAAATATCTAAGCAAGATCATCTAGTGAATCACTATCCAACATTTTTGAATTCAGAAATGGTTTAGGTTTTTTTTTTGAGGTTAATGCCAGTAATGCAGTATGCACCATCTAAAAATATCCAACTTAACTTTCTATTGAGAAAAGTTAATAAATTACAATAAACTATTGATTAATACAGAATTATTATATAGCACTTATTATGTACTTGTACTACAGACACACACACACAATAGGTATAATGATAATACATAATGTGAGCAATGTAAACAAATGAAGATGTCCTATTGTTCTTGATAACATTTATGTAATTAAATAAATGAATTACTTTTGCATTCAAAACATATGTGACCATAATGAAAACATTTTAAAAATACCAAGCTGGCTGATTGTTTAAATTTGAAAAGGATGTAGGTCATTCACAAATCAATATTTTATGTAGGTAAAACTTAGTTTTCTTTTTAAATCTCACTAAAATGTAAGCAATCATATCAACTAAAGGGAATATTGCGAATTCTTTTTTTGTTTTTTTATTCATTGTGATAGTGAATTTCTTTGTTATTATTCAATTCACCAAATAGGTATAATTTCAATAAAATGTAGGCCACACAAAAAACAAATTTACCTACTAAAACTTATCAGTGACCATGAAACTAAAAATGTGATAATGACATTCAAAATTTATAGTAAAATCAAAGCATGTAAAATCTAAAAAAAGATAAACTTTAATTATCTACTGTGATAATGTTTGTTTACCCTCACAGGTACTTAGCTATAAAATATATAGGTACCTATCGGCCGAAAGCTGCAAATAAAAATGAAAGCAGTCTGAAAATAAGTTGCATTGAAAAAATCTTACGGATTGGCCAAGATGACTGAGCCTGGCTCCATAATATTGTTTACAAAAGCTAGACGCGGCAGGGCAGCCCAAGGGCCAGATAACACGTGGTACACACGCACTCCTAAATTTCAGCGGCGCAGTGCGCGATGCCAACACGATACGAGTTAAAAATAAAACACACAACGTGCACCCGCCCGAGAGGTTAGGGTCAGCCACTCGCCTGCAACGCCTACTCAATGGATGCGCGAGGACCGCAGTGAGCCGTTCAAAGATCAACACTGAAAGGGAACTCTGAAGCGCAGCCTTTATTAGCATCTACACTTAGCCCATCACATCACAGCTGTGCAAACAATAACACGGTTAGCAATTGGCTTATTACCTATCAGAACTCGCGGAGCTGGGTGTCTCGAATTTATTCAGTTTTGCAGACATTTCGGCGATCGCGGAAGGTTGATTTTATAGATTAAATACTGGTTTACGGGATTTATTCCAGGTAAAATCAGGATCACAAAAAATTCATCTTGTCCTTGTCGCGACAAAAAGATCACTTTTGAACTTTGACGTTTACAAACTAGTTCATAAATAAATACTATTGATTTTAGTAGCTCAAAAATGTTGTGTTGACAAAAAAAAGTTTATTTCTGAACAAAAACTATACCGTTCCGAACAACGCAGATATATCTTGAAAAATTTGAAGAGCATTCAACGGACAGAGCAGACAGACACCTAAATATAATGCAAAAATCGGAACGTAAAAAAAATATTGCCAACCAAGATGTCTGGGGCATGCAACGAAATAATCGACGATATTGAAGATTTAATCTCTTCCCAGGACATTACACCGAAAGAGAGGTATGCAAGCAGAAAGAGCGTGAGCGTCCGCTCCAGAAAACCAAACGCGAAGACCGGAGAGCCCGTAGAAAAAGTTATTTTGGAGAGTGTTGTCCCAGGTATAACCTTACTTTCGTGTTTGTTTTTAGTATTTTCGCCAATTAGAGTCCTAAATATTCTCGTTATCTCATAGATTTACACTTATTAACATCTATTTCGTTATCTTACATAGCCTGATCCTCAACTACAACTAGTTACTTACCTACTCACATTTTTCACTAAATTCTAGGCACGCAAACAATATTCGTCAAAACATGGGGCTGTGCTCACAACAACTCAGATTCGGAGTACATGGCGGGTCTACTGGCAGCGCAGGGCTACAAGTTGACAGAGGACAAGTGGGCCGCTGATCTGTGGCTTCTAAACTCTTGCACAGTTAAGAACCCCTCGGAGGAGCATTTTAGGTAAAGATCATAGTTTGTATCCACTCCAAAAAAAACAATTAATTATATATTTCTTTTACCTATATGTTAAACCTCACTGTGTCCTGCGCACATAAAACTGTGCATAGATTGTATGTGTTTGAGGGTAGCAGGGAGAGAGGAAGTATACATTTGACGGGTTAACCCTATTTTTCCCACAAGAGTAGGCTTTGGGTCCTCTGGAAACTCAACCGCACCGTTTGCTCAGATAGCACCTTTTGTTTTTAGAAGCTAAGGACCTTTTTAATCAAGATTAATTTTTGTAAATTCAGGAATGAAATAGAGCTGGGTCAAAGTAAAGGTATCCACGTAGTGGTGGCGGGCTGTGTGCCGCAGGGGGCTCCTAAAGCAGGCTACCTCGCCGGGCTCAGCATCGTTGGAGTTCAACAAATCGATAGAATTGTAGAGATTGTTGAGGAAACACTTAAAGGTTTGTTAAAATTACATCATCTTCTATTCTATTTTTATTTTATGGCGATGTGTCGTTTCCAACAATTCTGCCAGTGTCAGGTGTAGGGATTAGCATTGATATTTTAACAAAAAGGTAAAGTTAGATTTTGCAGGAAACAATCATGTGGACATTTTCCCTGATGTTAGTCTGAAACAAGGACAACACAACTTGATTCCTAACATGTTAGCTTACCCAAAACCATTACATACTAATTTTAATATTTATATATATACGTATATACACATACTTATAGTTTTAAATCATTTGTTCGAATAAATTTTATCAAAATTTCAACCAATTCTGACTCTTTATTGAAGAAGGTAAGGAGGCAGGATACATTAATAGGAAGAGGAATTTTTAATTTTGGCAGGATATCATAAATTATAGGGGCATCATCTTCTAAGGGAACATCGGAAGAACAGGCAGCAGCCTACCTTGAAAAACTTGAAGGGTCAGACTGTGCAACCCATCAGCCAAGCATGGTGCTTATGGCCAATCCCCCCCCCCCCCCAAAAGGTTTGTCCTTGTAGCCATCTGTGGGGGAAGGCCCGTGCCCAACAGTAGATATCTCAGCTGGTGACATAAAATGTTATAATTATGTTTACTTATAAAGGCCCAGCAACCACTAAGAACCGAGCCATGTGGGTGGTTAGTGGGTCTATTTCTTGCTGAGTAAGCGTGAGCACCCGGGTTCGATTCCTGGGCGGGACGAATATTGATATGATGAATATCGATGTTTGTTTCCGGTCTGGGTGTGATGTTTGTCTCTGTGTGTGTTTCGGGCGCCCTAGATACAGGTTCTTCCTAGTTAGGGGCTCTGAGTGTGATGTGTTATTATTTGTTATTATTTTTTTGTCTAAATGCGTATAAATTTCCTAAATTTGATACCCGTTTGAGTTGTACATGTCAAAT
This sequence comes from Euspilapteryx auroguttella, assembly GCA_951802225.1. Classification (NCBI taxonomy): domain Eukaryota; kingdom Metazoa; phylum Arthropoda; class Insecta; order Lepidoptera; family Gracillariidae; genus Euspilapteryx; species Euspilapteryx auroguttella. Next base: position 11,422,970 of record OX637648.1, on the reverse strand, counting down.
TGCTTTATATTTGCATAACCATCAAATAACAGCAATAAACCCACAGGTCATAATAATATCTTTATTGAATAAATCTTAACTACCCTCAAAAATAATACAAACCTTTAACCCAGGTCACACAGTCCGTCTGTTTGGTCAGAAGAAAACGGTGGAAGGCAAGAAGGCTGGCGGGGCGTCGCTGCAGCTGCCCAAAGTCAGGAAGAATCCACTAGTGGAGATCATCGCTATCAACACTGGATGCCTGAACCAGTGTACTTATTGTAAGACGAGGTAATAAGAATATGAATATACTGGGTGTTTCCAACAAGCAAGGTGGTAATAATTAAAGGAGCAATTAAACTCACCATATCTAACAAGTTTCCGGTAACAATATGGGTCAACATCTGTTCCATACATTGCAATAGTTCTTCGATCAGCTGATGGGGTCAATTATACAGGACAGCTGATTTTTGTTTTGTGATTTTGATTGACCCTCGTTGCTTTGGGAAAGTTGTTAGGTATGGTTTTATCCGAATACTTCCTTTGATTTATTACTGCCTTGTCAGAAACAACAGACTATCATATTGTATGCCTATGTCCCCCGAAGGGTTAGGCAGAGGCACCAGCTCATTGACTGAGCCCACGAGAGGCATCTATGCATTGAGCTGGACCCAAGTTTGGCCGAGATAATGTGCTTGTATGTTGAGAGTCAGTTTACCGCGATGCTAGCGCCATTTCGGAACATTAATTATATCTTCTAAACTAAGGCAAATATCAAAAATGTGGCACAGTATGAAACTAGATAATCTTGCTTAGTATTTTTTGAGCACAGTAAAGTAGTCCTAACTTAAAAGAACAAAAAAGTGGCCACTTTTATCAACACTTTGTAGCTTTCTTTGGTCTTTAATTTAAAAGCTATACAACAGTGCCCTAAAAATACTAGGCTACATTATCTAGTGTCATAGTGTGCCACATTTTTGAAATTTGGCTTAGTTTAGAAGATATAATTATTGTTCCGAAATGGCGCTAGCATCACGGTAAACTGGCTCTTAAGATGAAATAGTACCGATGGTGGCGCCCTCATTTGAAAAATCACTTTAAAAATCCAGAAAATTATTTATTAAACTTTTGCTCCTACAAAGCCCTCGAGAACGTCTTAAGAGCCAAGTAAGAGCCATAGCACAGCTAAAGTAGCGCCACCCGAGAAAAAAATAAATCTATATATATAAAACTCTTCCGTTACTGACTGACTGAGTGACTGACTGACTGACAGACAACGCAGAGCCGAAACTACTTGGCGTAGAAAGCTGAAAATTGGCACGTGGGTTCCTTGGGGAGTGTAGGTGAGCACTAAGAAGGGATTTCCCGAAATTCCCACGGGAACGGGAAAAAACGGGATTTTTGTGTTTATGAGAAATCTGCGCGGGAAAAACCGCGGGGCAGCCTCTAGTATCTTCTAAACTAAGGCAAATATCAAAAAATGTGAAACAGCATTCCCCTAGATAATTCAGCCTAGTATTTTTAGGGCATTTTTGTATAGCTTTTAGGTTAAAGACCACAGAAAGAAACTGATTGTTGCTCAAAACGGCCGCTTTGGCTGCTGTGGCGTTACTTTAGCTGTGATATGCCTCTTAAATTATTTTTAAACACATTAGTAAAACAGAAACATAGTTGGAAAATGCATTTGATTGCAGACAAAAGTGGCCGTTTTTGTGAATATTCTTTCTCCCCCTATGAGTTAACAGTAGACTGTTTGTATACTAATGTGTTTCAATACATAGTATAAAATAAAGTCGCTTCCCGCGTCTGTCCCTATGTATGCTTAAATCAATATATATAAAACTCTTCCGTTACTGACTGACTGACTGACAGACAACACAGAGCCCAAACTACTGGGCGTAGCGGGCTGAAATTTTGCATGTAGTTTCCTTAAGGAGTGTAGGTGAGCACTAAGAAGGGATTTCCCGAAATTCCCACGGGAACGGGAAAAAACGGGAATTTTGTGTTTATGAGAAATCTGCGCGGGAAAAACCGCGGGGCAGCCTCTAGTCTTTAAAACTATACAACGGATTTTTATGCGGTTTTTTTTAATAGATAGAGTGATTCAAGAGGAAGGTTTATAAGTATAATACATGCACAGAATAGTAATAGGTTAGGCGGTACGAATTTCGCCGGGACGACTAGTAAAAAATAATTTAAGACATTCTCGAGGGCTTTGTAGGAACAAACTTTGAAAGTGAGTTTTCAAATGTGGGCGCCAACATCGGTACTATTTCACCTTAACTTTTGACTATAATACATGGACAATTTTGACTATAAATCTTTTGTCTATGTCGTAGTAAGATTTGATAATTAGGTTTTTTGCAAAAAAACTAGGGATTTTGCGAAAACCCGGATAATTTGACATAGGCATTACTTTACTTTACTCTGTAGCGTCAAAGGATATTTTAACGAACCAATCAGAATAAGAGTTTACCAGCAAGCAATAATCTAGCCAATCAGATTATAGGAAGGTTTCAAATTTTTCAATATTACTAGGTTTTTTTGCAAAAACAACTGCTTTATGTCAAGATGATTGAAAAAAAAGTAATGCTTATATCAAATTATCCGTGATTTCGCAAAATCCCTAGTTTTTTTGCAAAAAACCTAATTATCAAATCTTACTACGACATCTACATGGCAATAATTCACACAATGAAGGGGCCGTCAGAATGATCAGCGTCTTATCTGGGTCGCCTGCCGGCCCAGGTAAGACGCTGACCTGTTTGGCTCACCGGACGCCTAGGTGTGCTTACTTATCTTATTATTATTTTTTATTTCATTTTTTGTATGCCTATGTGTTTGTGAACCAAATAAATGTTTTCTTATTCTTATAATTATAATAATGCAAGGCACGCCCGCGGCGCGCTCGGCAGCTACCCGCCGGAAGAGATCGTGGAGAGAGCGCGGCAATCCTTCCAAGAGGGGGTCTGCGAGATCTGGCTCACCAGCGAAGATACTGGTATTATTAATATTTTTCCATTTTTTCTCTCTTCCATATACAGGGTGTTTTTGACTAGGTGGTAATAAATCATAGGAGGGATTCAGCTCAGCATACCTAACAACTTTCTCGAAGCAACATGGGTCGAAATCTCAAAAAAATACTGTTGTTCCATAATACATTGTTGGTTCGATCAGCTGACGGGATCAATGTGCGGAACAGCTAATTTTTATAATAACACATCACACTCAGAGCACCTAACTAGGAAGAACCTGTATCTAGGGCGCCCGAAACACACACAGAGACGTACATCACACCCAGACCGGAAACAAACATCGATATTCATCATATCAATATTCGCCCCGCCCAGGAATCGAACCCGGGTGTTCACGCTTACTCAGTCCACATCACTGCCAACTGAGCCACAGAGCAGTCACATTTTTGTTTTGAGATTTCGACCAATGTTGTTTTGGGAAAGTTGTTAGGTATGGTGAGATGAATCACTCCTTTAATTTATTACCGTCTTGCCAAAAACGTCCTTTATATATTTTTTCTTAGATTCCTTATACTGTTACTGTGTTATTCATAAAGAAACGGTAGATTTTAAGTAGCGTTACTGGAGGTCTACTTCTCTGCTTTGTTGTATGGTTTTGTTGTTATTTTAGTTATTTTCAAATGTTTTGAAGTATGTGCTATTGTTGTTTTTCGTAGGCTATTATATTATTATATAATGTGTGTTTTTTTGCTGTAAATAAATCTTTTCTGTCTTTCTTTCTTTATGGTAAATACGTGACATCCAGTCTAAATTGACATACGTCAAGTAACTAAAATGCTCTTTAACTTTTTATGAATAAGAGGGTTAGTGTTCTCGTACGGAATGAAAAATTTAAAGAAAGACAAACAGAAGTGAAAAATAAATGAAATAACTTGCCCAATTTGGTCTCGAATTTTCCACTAGATGGCGTTAGGAGAAAAAAAAACTAACTACAACAGTGCCCTAAAAATACTTGGCTGCATTATCTAGGGGAATGCTGTTTCACATTTTTGATATTTGCCTTAGTTTAGAAGATATTAATTTTTTTCCCGGGTGGCGCTACTTTAGCTGTGCTATTCCTCTTAAATATTTGTGTTTGTCCCCCCCCAGGCACATACGGTCGCGACATTGGCACGTCGCTGCCAGTTCTGCTGGACTCTCTGCTGGACGTTCTACCGGAAGGCGCAAGGCTCCGACTCGGCATGACCAACCCGCCCTACATACTGGAACACCTGCCGGACATCGCCCGGATCATGAGACATCCGAGGGTTTACAAGTTAGTTTTATACATAGACTAGTCGACCCGGCGAACTTCGTACTGCCTAACCTTTTACTATTTTGTGCATGTTTTAAACTTACAAACTTTTTTTTTTACAAAAAAAACCGCATTAAAATCCGTTCCGCAGTTTACAAGATCTAAGCATACACAGACGGACAGCAAGAAGAGACTTTGTTTCATAGAATGTTATGAAGCTAAAAACTCGTCGCTATCTCAGCCGAAAGTTGTCCACTGCTGGACATTGGCCTTTTTTTTTTAAGCGGGGAAACTCCTAACGAGTACCCTGCGACCCCGGGGGGTGTCGCAGGGTTATGTGGGATTCGTACCCGCTACAACCCCGCCGGTGTCCATCTCGGCTGTTGGCAAGGGGGTCACGGGTGATCTTTCGATCGTTGTGTTCAACTCAGCGACCCCCTCCAGCATTGGCTGTATAGCCTCTCCTCGGAGGACATGATGGTTGTCCCCCCCGAGCGTGGTAGCTTTCCAGCAGTGGGACGAACAGGCTGCTAAAAAATAAATATCTAGTGCATAATTGGCTCCAATTTTTATTTCGGTAAGGCGGTAACTCATGGTGTGGCGCGAAATTCAATTTTTTTTACGTTTTTTAATTTTTTTGGCGAAAGTATTCATTTTTCATAAAGTTTAAATGAATTCGCGTACGTAAAAAACTATCTCCCACATTGTGATATATCGTTTTTGAAAGACGAGAGTTACCGATTTTGTGTATATTCAAGGAACTTGATTTTTGGCCTTTTACGCCTTAGACACAAACTCTGTAGGTCTGTCTTCCAAAAACGTTGTATTACAATGTGAGCAATGGTTTTTAACATACGCGAATTCATTTAAACTTTAATAAAAATGTGTATACTTTCGCCAAAATAATTAAAAAACGTGAAACAATTTGAATTTCGCGCCATAGCGAGAGTTACCGCCTTAATTTTTTTCGTGTTTGGCGTTATTATCGAGGATAATGGTCACTATACATTGTTTCCCAGATTCCTGCACGTGCCGGTACAGTCGGGCAGCGACCAAGTCTTAGCCGACATGAAGCGCGAGTACAGTCGGGCTGATTTTGAACATGTCGTCGATTATCTGAGGGAGCAGTGAGTGTACAAAATTTTAAGCAGAGTATAGTGCTTACATTTACCGTCGAGTCGTAGAACGGAGTAGCCCTCCAAAGTGTCAAAATTAAACTTAAATTCCCTCCGCTTCAAATTTATAGCACACAAAATTTGAATTTATAACCTGAACTAATTAGCTATAGTAACGGTGGCGGACACGGACGGTGTAACACTTCGATTTTTTCTGTATTGCAAAATAGCTCTTGTTCTTTGGCAATACAGTCTAGGGCTGACGAAACCATAGACAAATCTGTTACGGCCTCCTAGTCCGCCACTGTACACATTTAAAAAAAACTGTAATTTTAACGGGATTAAAAAAAAACCATTGAAAATTATTCATATCAGTTATATCAATTATACAACTAAAAATGACTGCAGTCCTGTTTGGCTGTTCTGATTCTCATCAATAATAGATGTCGGATGTCTACCTATGGAACCCTATATTGAACACTTAGCTAATTTGGTATTTCCTTCACCAGCGTTCCAGGAATAACAATAGCGACGGATATAATCTGTGGCTTCCCAACGGAAACGGAAGCGGACTTTGAAGATACTATGAGTCTGTGCAAGAAATACAAGTTCCCTTCACTGTTCATAAACCAGTTCTTCCCTAGACCAGGGACGCCGGCTGCCAATATGAAAAAGGTAACCTAATATCTCATTACACTCAGAGCCCCTAACTAGGAAGAACCTGTATCTAGGGTGCCCGAAACCGAAACATATACAGAGACGAACATTACACCCAGACCGGAACCAAACATCAATATCAATATATATAAAACTCTTCCGTTACTGACTGACTGACTGACTGACAGACAACGCAGAGCCGAAACTACTGGGCGTAGCGGGCTGAAATTTTGCATGTAGGTTCCTTAGGGAGTGTAGGTGAGCACTAAGAAAGGATTTCCCAAAATTCCCACGGGAACGGGAAAAAACGGGAATTTTGTGTTTATGAGAAATCTGCGCGGGAAAAACCGCGGGGCAGCCTCTAGTTCATCATAACAATGTTCGCCCCGCCGGGAATCGAACCCAGGTGCACACGCGTCACGGTCCGCATCACTGCCATGCCAACTGAGCTACGGAGTAGTGCATATCTGAGCACGGTAATTTAAAATCGAATGCGACCGCGCATCGTAAGGCGCAGAGTGGGCAAATCCCCAACAAGGTGGTCAGACGACCTGGTGCAAGGTGCGGGTGTGCACTGAATGAGGATCGGTCGGAATGGCGATTTTTTTGGGGGAGGCCTATGTCCAGCAGTAGAAACCTTGGGCTGAAATGAATGATGATATAAGCCGCGCAGATAAAGATCAAATCTCAAAATGGCGGCCCTTGTATGGTACTAATATACGCGAGATAGCATGCGTTCGGCCGCCATTTTCAATATGAAGGCCATTTTTCGTATTTTGACAGCTTAAGAACCAGTTTACAGCGATGCTAGCGCCATTCGCGAAAAAAATTAATATCTTCTAAACTAAGGCAAATATCAAAAATGTGGCACTGTATGACACTAGATAATGTAGCCTAGTATTTTGTGAGCACAGCAAAATAGTCCTGAGTAAAAAGAACAAAAAAAACATAGATGTTGACAAAAGTGGCCACATTTAGCAACACTGTAGATTTCTTTGGTCTTTAATCTAAAAGCTATACAGAAGTGCACTAAAAATACTAGGCTTCATTATCTAGTGTCATACAGTGCCACATTTTTGATATTTGCCGTACTTTAGAAGATATTAATTTTTTTTGTGAATGGCGCTAGCATCGCTGTAAACTGGCTCTTAAGGCGTTAACTCACGGTATGGCGCGAAATTCAAATTTTTTCACGTTTTTTAATTATTTTGGCGAAAGTAGTCATTTTAAATAAAGTTTAAATGAATTCGCGTACGTAAAAATCTATTTCCCACATTGTTATATATCGTTATTGAAAGACAGAGTTACCGATTTTGTGTATATTCAAGGAACTTGTTTTTTGGCCTTTTACCCCTTAGACACAAAATCTGTAGGTCTGTCTTCAAAAAACCTTGTATTACAATATGGGAGATGGTTTTTTACACACGCGAATTCATTTAAACTTTATTAAAAATGTATACTTTCGCCAGAATAAATAAAATACACGAAAAAATTTGAATTTCGCGCCATAGCGAGAGTTACCACCTTAACTCACGTTAGTCCTTTACATATAGATAGGCAAGGGAAACATAGCCCACTCAGCCAAGTCTTTACGATAACTTTTTTCGAAGATACAAACTTTTGGGCGATACCTAGTTAAACGCTCAGCGTGGTATATCTCAATAAATGAACATTTGTCCCCAGGTACCCGGCCAAGAAGTAAAGAAGAGAACCAAAGCCCTTTCCGAATTCTTTCGCTCCTACGAGCCCTACGCAGAAAGAGTCGGCCAAATCTACGAAGTATTAGTAACGGACATATCACACGACAAAAACTACTACGTCGCCCACAACGAGTATTACGAGCAAGTACTTGTACCTAAACAAGAAAAGTATATGGGAAAACTATTAACCGTCAAAATTAAAGATGCATCGAAATTCTCAATGATGGGCGAGCCGGTTGACAAACCTAAAATGGTCGGGTTGGCGGCCCCGCTCAAAAAGGGCGAGGTATCTGGATTGTTTGAGGTGGAAAGTAAAAAGTTGCCCTATCCAGTGTTAGTTGTGGTTTTTGTACTCTTTTTAAGGATTTTGTGGGTGTTTTTATAGTTTAAAATAAGTATTTGTTGTAAAAATTTTGCTTTTTATTTTAGTTTTTGAAGTTTTATCCCTCAAAGATATTCTGGGTGTTTCTGACATGGCGGTTTTAAAGAAGTAATTCAGCTCACCATACCTAACAACTTAACGCCTTGTCAGGTACACACACCCTGTATATGTATATGGTAATAAATAGTTTGCATGTAATTGGAGAGCTAATCGCTAATTTCTTAAAGGAAAGTCTAAAAAAATTATTTTGTTGGTTTAGAAATGTTGGCCAAATTTTTTTTATAACATTGTTGTCACTGAGTGGGCACCGCTAGACGGCCGGCGAGAGCCTGGTAGACCGCGGCGGAGATGGCGGGAGGTCCTGGACAAATCCTTTGCCCAGCAGTGGACATATAAAAGGCTAAAAAAAAAATATATATAGGTAAGTACATGGGCGGACTAAAAGGGCCTCAAAAGGGCGTAACAGATTTGTCTATGGTTTCGTCATCCCTAGACAGTATTGCCAAAGAAGAAGAGCTAATTTGCAATACAGAAAAACCGGAAGTGTTACGGCGACCTAGTGTGCCACTGTACCTTAACCTTTATTTTTTTTTTATTGAAATTTGACAAAACCACAAAAAAAGGAGTATAAATTACACAGCATGCGACTGTACCTATATTTCTTCTAAGCCTAATTCACTAGGTATAAATTCATGACACCCCTAAATTATAAATTAAACTGAAATAACAAAAGACTAAGTACATTTATTGGGGAGAGTGAGTAAGTATTCCGAACGAAAATTCATTCTCACTATGAACCCTTACTCAAGTGGCTTATGAACCAAAATTGAATGGCAATTCAGCATAACTATTGTATTGGTATTACAATAGACGAAACAGCTGCGTTGATGCATGGAGCCGCAAATTTTTTATTTCCACCGGTGTAGGTTGGATTTTGGATTGAATACTTATCAATATCATCAATACATAGTATAAAATAAAGTCGTTTCCCGCGTCTGTCCCTATTTATGCTTAAATCTTTAAAACTATGCATCGGATTTTGATTCGTTTTTTTTTAATAGATAGAGTGATTCAAGAAGAAGGTTTATAAGTAAAGTACATGCACAAAATACTAATAGGTTAGGCAGTACGAAGTTCAAGCCCTGTAGGTCCGGGCGTAAGAATAGGTCTACGGTATGCCCTGCCTGTCGTAAGAGGCGACTAAAAGGGGTCTTTGGGGTCGTGGGTGTGAAGGGCGGGGGCCCAACACACTCATCAAACGGCCCTGAGATGGGTGGCGGCACAACTTGTGGCACTGTGCCGCCGCAGCTCCAAAGGCGAGCCGGGGAGGGAACAATATGCCCTCCCCGAGCATGAAGCTAATAGTAGCTGAGCGTGGGAAGACTTCGGACGCTATAATGTGTGGTTCCCGAGGTTCTTCCCAAAAGCGCCAAGACGGCCGCCGAGGGGTTTTAGTGGGTGCGAGCCCCACATACCCCCGACGCTCCCCCGAGCGTCGGGAAATGCGATAGGCATTTCCCCTCGTTAAAAAAAAAAAAAAAAGGCAGTACGAAGTTCGCCGGGTCAACTAGTATCAAAAATCAAAATAAAATATTATTCTAGGTTGTTTTATTCGTTCAGTTTATGTGAATCAGAGAAATTTAAAAATGTATTAGAACATCGATTTTTTAACCGACTGCAAAAAAGGAGGTTCTCAACTCAGTTGACCTGTATGTGTGGTTGTTTGGCTGTACCGATTTTAATGCGGTTTTAGATTTTAGGTTTGGATTTTTTATCAAGAACGGCTCTTTTGTTGCTTGCTTTTAAACTTTTTTGAATATATTAAGGGGAAAATATTTTATTCGATATGTTTATCTCTGAATTAAAAATTTATTTATTTCTCTTTTGCCTGGCAACATTATAAGCCCCACCCACATCAGTGAACATTTTTTGATTGGTCGCTAGAGGCCGGCCGGCGGCGCGCCGCACCAGTTTTAGTTGGTCGGTGACCAGTTTGATACGTTTCGTCCTTTCTAGCGCTTGTTCCGTTGATTTGCTTACAAAATTATATGTTTCTCGTAACGAGTGAATAAATAAAAAAGAACTAATAGGTATTGGATTGTTTGGTTTTGGACCGTGTGTGTAACTTGTGAAATAAAGTATTTTCAAATGATTTAAATTGTAAGTAAGTTTTATTTTATTTTATTTGACTTTCTTATTTATTTTTAGTAAAAACATTAAATGTGGGTAGGTTAAAATTAGTTTTTTTATTTTAGAATAAGTAAGTACTTACCTACACCTATGTACATTTTTGTGCTTTTACTTCAGTATTTTCATAGGGTAACTAGGACCTAGGTACAGTGGCGGACACGATCGGCGTAACACTTCCGGTTTTTCTGTATTGCAAAATAGCTCTTGTTCTTTGGTAATACAGTCTAGGGCTGACGAAACCATAGACAAATCTGTTACGGCCTCCTAGTCCGTGACTGTACTTAATTGTGAAGGTATACTACCTACGTACAGTCAAGGACTAGGAGGCCGTAACAGATTTGTCTATGGTTTCGTCAGCCCTAGACTGTATTACCAAAGAACAAGAGCTATTTTGCAATACAGAAAAACCGGAAGTGTTACGCCGACCGTGTCCGCCACTATACCTACGTAAGTAATTTTAGAAACTGCACAAATAAAAAGAAAATCAAAATCGCTTAGAGCAACAATAAGGGTGCCTTTTTGTTTCTAACACTAACTTAAAAAGTGCAATTAAGTTAAAAATCTTATTCATTGTGTATTAGTATTTTAAGTCTCTTTCAATATTTTTTTAGGTGTCGATATTTTAATAACTACTTGTAAATTAGGTAACTATTTAGGTATTTATTGCAATCATTGTGAAACGGTTTAAACTCAAAATTCCCTGTCTAGTCTTGGCAATGTATGAAAGGAAGGACGAAGGAAACAGTAACGTAGTAGGTATATGAATCACACAGATATGCACAACTATAACCGCAAACCATAAAGTCATTTCAATTCCATTGAAAAAGTTAAAAACGTACTGAATCAACAGATTTCTAGAGGTAGCTTTAGATATCTGCAGTTTTACGTATTCCAGAATTTCAAGACCCTGTTAAAAATTATTACCAAACCATGTTAACCCATGCGGAATAAATTGATCCAACCAACGGGATATAAAGGGGGACCTTTGCCTTGTATTGTTGATAAAAAAAAAAGTTTTGAAGGACGGAAGTTGGCACGCGCCACGCGCGCTTGCACACCTGTTGTTTTTTTTTACGATAAGCCAGGCTTGGACATATGGATGGATGGATCCAGCAACAGTTTTTGGGATAGGTCGTAAGATTTGATTGTAAGTATAAAAATTTACAATCCACACAAATTGTAGCTACCTAAGTACTTACGTGCGTCTTAGATGAGAAACATTAAGTAATTAACAGCACTACTAAAAGTTTCAATGAAGCACTATGCAAAGTTATAATCTTGAAATCCTATTTTGACTACAACTTCTATAGAATTTAAATTAAATTTAAAAATTAAAAAGCATTTATTGAACAAAACACGTTTTAAAGCACACATTTGGATAACAATGGCTGGCATACTAGGCTAATGCCTGCGTCATGCCTGCCGAGATACAACATGAACATAGTAAAAACCGAGTTAGTGGCGCTAGTGGAACTTATTACATAAGTACATAAAATTGTTACTAACTCCTCCCTCCATTCCCAAGACCACGAAATCAAGTAACTATATTGTTTTAAAGAAATAGTCCTGAAAACAGAAGGAGCAGCAGCACATGGACATGGATATTAAAAAAATTAAGAAAAAACAAACAAAAATTCGCACTTTAGTGCTAGGACGAATTAATTAAGAGAATTTAGACCACTTTTTAAATTTGTAAACCTTATCATGACTTCGCCGCGCCAAAAAGTGTGTTTGGCCTTAGTTTACAAAGTTTTATCGTAAACCAACTTTAATTTTTTACTTATTAGGTTTAATATTTACACTTATAATTATTTTGTGATAAGCAAGTCATGTCACCGATATTGGTGATAAATATTAATAATATTTTTGCAAGGGTTGAAGTTGAGCGTTATGTTATCTTATTTATTCGCAGCTTGGCACGGTTTACATAACTAATATAAATTAAATAATAAAACTGGAAAAGAAGTGTGATTTATTACATAATAAAGTGCAAACACTTTATTATAAAAATTATAAAAAATATTGTTTTCGATTGATTACTAGGGCATTTAGCGAAAAAAAAACAAAACAACATCTTCGCACTAGGTGGTACTTACATAAAAATCAAGATTAATTTTGATGAGCTGCCTCATAGAAAAATTTTACTCTCTCTAGGCTGCCTACTTTAGGTAAAATAATTTTATTAATGATCAATTGATATCCATATCCATAATAATTTTTTTCAACAGCTTTTCAAACTTTCAAAACAGCGTTTTCGATCGTACTAGATCGTACTATTCGGAAGTATAATTGATTCACCTCATTATAAGCTAACTAATGAATTTTATATAACATACAACTTCGCAAATGGGGTTAAATCTTTCATATTGAGTAGATAGGGCATCGACCTACAAACAGTACAGAGAAATTGGGTTATGTTATGTTGGTGAGATTAGAGGCATAAACAAATGGAGGCAATGAGCCAATCTGTCTTTGTCATTATCTTATGTTGTTACATCATGATTGAGGATATACTTTGTGGTGTGGTGGAAGTGTGGTAGTGTGTGGTCCAGATTTGCAAAGCTATGTTACAGCTTTTGAAGACTTTTGGCTGTCATTCATATTTTATTTTATTTTTATTTTTATTTCTTTGGGTTAACAAACAGTTACACATTCAATAGTAGACTTATAAATATAATCTAAGTAGTAGTTATCAATGCATATCCAACACCGGAAACCACAGAGTTCTAAAAAGAAGCATACATTGACTAAAAGTAAGTAGAAAAACAAACAAAAAACATTATTTAATTTTTATAAACTCAGCAATGTGAGAAGAGCATCAATGAGCAAAAGTAGGTATAGGGGCTACCTATTTATTAATCGATTGAAGGAGCTTGGATCGTACTTGGCATCAGAAAGAGCATGAGGAAGATGTAATTATGTCGATCTCCTGAAAGTTCGAATTATACTCGTTTACCAATCTAACTAAAGGCGATCTAGTCGAGTGGCAGCTGAAACTCGCACTACAATGTGTCAAAAACTGTCGAAATGTAACTTTAAATCGTTATTTTCTCCAAATCGATATATACAGTCAAGTTCCGACTTCAAGACAGTAAGAATAGAATAGAATAAACATTTATTCACCAAAACCGACATAATTACACAGTTGAAGTGAAAACAAAATAAAATAAAGTACAGTTAACATAGACAGCAATATGCATGCCTACGGTCACTCGTCACACGGGCCCTGCGCGCCGTCATCGACGCGCGTCTTCCAGTCGGTGTATGGTGAAACGGTTACACCAATTCAGCTTACGACCTCAGCTGCAAGGAACTGAAGCCAACTGTTCTTCCATTGGCCACCGCTAGAATTGGACTTATTGGTGTGTAGTTATGAAACGAATAGTATGGTTTTCATTTAAAGCAAAGCATTTCAGTCAAGCATAATTTCGCTCGACGGAGTATAAGCCGGCTCGAGACAGGATAATCAGTGCTCGGGAACGACTTGTCCTAGTATCATAGTCGACCGAGTAGCCTCGAAACACCTTTCTGCGAAAGTCAGCCTAGGTTGTGATGCGCGTTTTGTAATCTTAATCACAACCGAAATACTTCTACTATTGAACACAGGTCTCCCCCACTGATTGACACAAGGACAAAGAACATTATGGATCGAATTTGCCGTAATCGCCACACTTGGCAGGTGAGTTGGCGATCGCAGTATGGCTCTCCAAGTAATACAACGAAGGGGGCCTTTTCCGTCCTTCGCCTGTTTTCTGAATAACCTTTACGATAACTTTGTCTATGATTATAACGAAGGAGCTTTATCCCGTCCTTCGCCTGTTTCCTAAATAGCCTTTTACGACAACCTTAATAATAATAACGCATCACACTAGAATCCTTAACTAGGAAGACCCTGTATCTAGAATGCCCGAAACACATACAAAGACAAACAATACATCCAGACCGGGAAACAATAATCAATCGATATTCATCATAACTTATTAATGTTCGCCCCCGCCGGTATACGAATACGAACCCCGTGCACCCACTTGCAGTCCACACCACTGACAACTGGGCTACTGCGCATTCCCAGGGAGGAGATGGGGTTATTGGAGATGAACCAACTCGAATAGATCTCCCGTGACCCCCTTGCTAACAGCCGAGGTGGACACCGGAGTTGTAGTGGGTGCGAACCCCACATAACTCGGGGCGGCTTCCCCCGGGGCCGCAGGGTACTCGTTAGGAGTTTCCCCTCCTTAAAAAAAAAGGGAGGTGATGGGATGGTTTGGTTCTAAGCGCCCACCACACGGCCAAAGGCTGGGTCACCCCACGCCCTGCAGTACCGGGCCGAAGAATAGGACTGAGGTATCCCCTGCCTGTCGTAAGAGGCGACTAAGAGGGGACCCCGGGGTCGTTGGGTGCACGAGGCGGGGGCCTCGTGTAGTCATATAACGGCCCCGAGAAGGGCGGCGGAACGCGATGTCCAGTTCCGTCGTCGAGCGTAGGAAGAGCCATCCGCGCTCAGGGGGGACTACCACCACCTGTCCCCCCGTGAAGAGGCTACTCAGCCAATGATGGAGGGGGTCGTGGAGCTGAACACAAAGTTCGAGTGACCCCCTTGCAAACAGCCGAGATGGACACCGGCGGGGTTTTAGTGGGTGCGAACCCCACATAATACTCTTAGGTACTCGTTAGGAGTTTCCCCGCCTAAATACAAAAAAAAGGCTGGGTTACCCACTTATTATGTATCTATTCTATTTATCGAATTGCATTATCAATCAACATTAGATTAACGGCAGTTTATATTCACGCTTGATGGTCGATTGTTCCCGGGAGACCTTGGCTACTTGGCATGTGACTATTAAATGGTTTCAATTTATAAGAAGGCACATAAAATTGGATTGCACAGAAGTTCCAAGAAAGCCCAGCAGTGGGAAACGGTACAGGAAAAAAAAGTAATATTGTAGGTGTTTTTATCCCCCGACAAATATACAGAGTGGTGTTATAAGTTTTACGTGTAAATCTGTCTGTGGCATCATAGACCCTAAACTGGTGAACCGATATTCATTTAGTTTTTTTTTGTGTCATAGATAATTTTATTTTAGTCCGAGTGTTCTTAGCCTTGTTGAAAATCGTTCGGCCGTTTGAAGATCATCATCTCTTTTTTAGTTGATGAGGGATTTAACTAGCTTCCTAATGTCAGATCGAGTCGAAATTTGGAACCATATTACTTTAATATTATTGAAAGTATATGTTGAGGTAACACTGACCAACAGCCGTTTAAAGATGATCAGCTCTTATAGTATATGAAGGGATCTAACTACCTTCCATATAAGTCCTATTGATTTTAAATTTTGTTTCGTGTTTCTTCAATGATATTATAGGTAAGGTAATCATGACCTTTTGAAGATGATCAGCTCTTGTTCTAGTTTATTGGATGATGGTATCTGACCCGGTCTGGGGGTTTTTCAAATGTTTAATATTGGTTATTCAAAGTTGTTAAAGCGTACAATAAAATTGTCTTTATCATTCCAATAAACGGGTGTTTATGAGACAGACATATTATAGAAATATACATACCTAAGGCGGTAAATCCCGGTATGGCGCGTACGTAAAAACCTATCTCCTACATTGTGATATATCGTTTTTGAAAGACAGAGTTACCGATTTTGTGTATATTCAAGGAACTTGATTATTAGCCTTTTACTCCTTACACACAAAATCTATAGGTATGTCTTCCAAAAACGTTGTATTACAATGTGGGAGATGGTTTTTTAACATACGCGAATTCAATTAAACTTTATTAAAAACTAGAGGCTGCCCCGCGGTATTTCCCGCGCAGATTTCTCATAAATATTTCATCATATTTCAGCTTTGTACGCCCAGTAGTTTCGGCTCTGCGTTGTCTGTCAGTCAGTCAGTCAGTCAGTCAGTCAGTAACGGAAGAGTTTTATATATATTAAAAATGTATAAGTACTGTCGCCAGAATAAATAAAAAACCCGAAAAAATTTGAATTTCGCGCCATACCGAGAGTAACTTACCACCCTAACCTTGATCCATAACTTGTATGTTTAATTCACACGTGCTTATGTAATCCACAAAGTGGACAATCGAGTAAATTGTTTATATCAATTAGTATTATGTACTTACCTATATAAATATGTGTAAGAACTTAAGTAATTACTCTGGGTCGTGTCGATAATAGAGACTGGCGCTTAAAGCAATTAGAGTTAAATTGTAGTGAAATTACCTACATTTAGTACAGAGGGACTCGTTTAGCGTAACACCTACGGTTTTTCTGCTTTGCAAATAGCTCTTGGTCTTTGGTATTACAGTCTTGTGCCCACGCGACCATTGACAAACTTGTTACCCTGAATGACGTTACGGTAACAGATTACGCTTTTAGTGATAAGGCCGCCCTTTTCATTGTTTGATACTTGCTTTATTTTCGTGTTCTAATATATTTTTATTTGGTTGCAATAAAGTGTTCTCTTATCATAACTTATGTATCTTAAGAGCCAGTTTACAGCGATGCTAGCGCCATTCGCGAAAAATATAATATCTTCTAAAGTAAGGCAAATATCAAAAATGTGGCACAGTATGACACTAGATAATCTTGATTAGTATTTTTTGAGCACAGTTAAGTATAGTCCTGAGTAAAAAGAACAAAAAAATCCACAGATAGTTGCCAAAAGTGGCCACTTTTAGCAACACTTTGTAGCATTCTTAGTTCTTAACCTAAAAGCTATACAAAGTGCCCAAAAATTACTAGGCTACATTATCTAGTGTCACACTGTGCCACATTTTTTATATTTGCCTTACTTTAGAAGATATTAAATTTTTTAGCATCGCTGTAAGCTGGCTCTAGGTAGGTGTACTATTGGTTGGCCCATGATATTGTGTAGGTAATTCGTTTTTTTACACAGGCACAGGCATTCTATAAAGTCTTGTTTCTTCTTCTAAGCCTAAAAGTCCACTGATGGACTCACCCAAGGATGAACATTAGTTAGTGGGAGGTTTACCCAGAACGCTTTTGACACGCTCCGGGGGGACGATCACCATGTCCCCCCGATAAGAGGTTTAACAGCCGATGCTGGAGGGGGTCGCGGAGATAAACCAGCTCGAATAGATCTCTCGTGACCCCCAGCCTGCTCGAGGTGGACACCGGCGGGGTTTTAGTGGGTGCGAAGTGCGAACCCCACATAACCCTAATCGTTAGAAGTTAAGGCGGGTTGGCTATCGCATTAAGAGCCATAGCACAGCTAAAGTAGCGCCACTCGAGAAAAAAATTAATATCTTCTAAACTAAGGCAAATATCAAAAATGTGAAACAGCATTCCCCTAGATAATTCAGCCTAGTATTTTTAGGGCATTGTTGTATAGCTTTTAGGTTAAAGACCACAGTAAGAAACTGATTGTTGCCAAAAGCGGCCGTTTTTAGCAAAAATCAGCTTCTTTGTGGTCTTTAACCTAAAAGCTATACAACAATGCCCTAAAAATACTAGGCTGAATTATCTAGGGGAATGCTGTTTCACATTTTTGATATTTGCCTTAGTTTAGAAGATATTAATTTTTTTCTCGGGTGGCGCTACTTTAGCTGTGCTATGCCTCCATGCTAACACAAAAATGTAAAACAGTAACCCACATTCAATCTAAGAAAATAACTTTAAAACAATATTTATTTAATTTCACTAGAAGTTCTGTTCATCGTTACATTATGACATTAATTACCGGCCTATAATTACCATCGGCCGACTAAACGTTGGATCATTACCATAGCCCATCTAAACACCGTATGACCTAGTTTATATATCCTTCTGTGTGTAATTGTTACTGCTACGTGAGGAAAAAATATGTAGTTATAAGAAATTAAAATAAATATCAATTAAATTTATTTATATTATACTAGTCGACCCGGCGAACTTCGTACCGCCTAAACTATAACTATTTTGTGCATGTAGTAAAATATTAGGTATTCTGAAATTATAAAAAAAACTAGTTGACCCGGCGAACTTCTTACTGCCTAACCAATAAAACTATCTTTTGCACGTTTTTTTACTTATAAACCTTCCTCTTGAATCACTCTATCTATTTAAAAAAAAAACGCATCAAAATCCATTGCTTATTTTAAAGATATAAGCATACATAGGGACAGACGCGAGAAACGACTTCATTTTATACTATTTATATTATATTATGTAAATTTGTTTGGGCATGTTAAATGGTCCATGGTTTTGGGATAATATTATTAGTAAAAAAAAAATACCTGGCGCTTTTTTATTCTTAACTTTGTTTTTAACAAAGTAGCTCAATTGTTAAATGCGTCGAACTTATGAATAAAATAAATGAAATGCCCCTAAAAAGTTTAGTAGGTAATTTTCAATTTTACAAATGTTAACTTCTTTTATTCTTTTATATATTACGAGCTTTCCCGGCTTACTTCGTTACGCCATAGAATATAAGATACTACAAAAGACTTGGCTCTATAGACTATGTTCTTTTGACTGCTTAGAATGGCCGAATAAATTACAAACAACAACAAAAAACCACCTGTCAATGTATGTAAACAGCGGAAAAATATTGCACCTTGGGTTACATTATTTGAGTTTACGTAAGGATCTTTTTAAATCTAATATAGCCTATGACACTTGGGGTTAATGTAGCTTCCTACCAGTGAAATAATTTTTCAAATCGATTCAGTATTTCCGGAGCCAATTCGTTACAAACAAACAAACAAATATTTCCTCTTTATAATATTGGTATTGATATTCTTTTATCTAAAACGAGCTTTCCCAGCTTACTTCGTTACGCCATAGAATATAAGATACTACAAAAGACTTGGCTCTATAGACTATGTTCTTTTGCCTGCCCAGAATGGACTTGATAAAAAAAACAAACAACAACAACAAACCACCTGTCAAAATATGTAAACAACGGAAAAAATATTGCACCTTGGGTTACATTATTTGAGTTTAGGTAAGGATCCCTAATTTTTTTGAAAATCTAATATAGCCTATGACACTCGGGGTTAAAGTAGCTTCCTATCAGTGAAAGAATTTTTCAAATCGGTTCAGTATTTCCGGAGCCTATTCGTTACAAACAAACAAACAAACAAACAAATCTTTCCTCTTTATAATATTATATTATTATTAAGTATAGATAAAATATCTCAGTTTCTAGCTACAAAATAATAATAAAAGCAAAACATACACGTAGGTAGGTTAATTTCTATTTGAAACGTGCGTGCATCTATCGATCTGAAAATACACGCCACTTGCGTTGAATACTTACTTTCATTTCAAGTACCTATCGAAGATATTTATGAAACACAGATTTCTTTTTCAACAAATACTACATGTAGTAAAATATTAGGTATTCTGAAATTATAAAAAAAAACTAGTTGACCCGGCGAACTTCTTACTGCCTAACCAATAAAACTATCTTTTTGCACGTTTTTTACTTATAAACCTCCCTCTTGTATCACTATATCTATTAAAAAAAAAACGCATCAAAAACCGTTGCATAATTTTAAAGATTTAAGCATACATAGGGACAGACGCCAGAAGTGACTTTATCTTTTACAATGTGTTGATGATATTGATATACTTAAGGCTTAGGCCTCTTTTATTTGAACGCCGATTTCGCGCGACCCTAGCGCTCAATGTTACGCGGCCGAGTTGCGAACATTTCTTGGCGCAATAATTAAATCTGATTTTTCGCGCGAATTAACTTGGGTGTATCGTTACTATGATTTATGGGTTTATTGAATTGTGATTACGAAATAATATGATTTATCGATGTTATATAATTTTTTACTGCCTAATAGGTTTTATTTTAGTACAAATTGTTTATTGTTGAGTACTTAAACATACTTTATTAGAAACATTAAAAAAATTGTTTAGAACTTTAACTATCTAACTAAATATCTTACCTACTTATTATTTACTAAATAAAAGGTAAAGTATGTTTATTTTAACTAATGAAGTCGGTTAAAAAAGATCGTCGGTCAGAGTTCAACACTGCAAAAATACAAAAAGTTGGTTATGACTTTTTGATTACATTAAAGGTAAAAATTAAAGTCGCATTTCAATATTATATTTTTTTTTGTATATTTTTAATTAATTACAACTGGTATAAGATAGAAAACAATTATTGCCACAAATAAAAAATTGTCGATTTTACTTGATTTTTAGGCTTTGAGAGTGATTTTAATATATTCAGCTTTTAGGTTTTTTTTTATTTGTTAAGGGACTGAATTTCTCAACATAGGTAAATATATTTCGTACTGGCGCCCGTTTCTGCTTATCGAATCGGCCGCTCGGCCGTTGGATCCCTCCATACAATTTAGTATGGAGAATTTCCGCCGAAATTTTAGTAAAGTTTTAGCAATTAAAACTAGATGAAAATGGACATGTATATTTTTGTAATTACAATATAAAAGTAGAACAGACTTTCTAGTTTATGATACAATTTTTGTTTTGCTTCAACTTACTTTTAAACTAGTAAACAATTGTTAACAGCAAAAGCTGTTTTTGCAGTTTTTGATGAACTTTACGATTTTTTTATAAGAAAACTCTTTAGTTTTTTTTATTTGAAAACCTTCTTTATTGTAGTTCAGTCTTTTGAGAAGCTACGAAAAAAAAAATAGCTTTCTGTATTATTTTTAAGTGTTATTAAAGTCGTATATACGAACACTCCTCTCGCCGTTTTCCCAATTTTAGCTCCTTAACGATGAAAAATAGCCGGAAGCCGTGTAAGTGTCCGTTTAACTTATTTTTTTTTGTAAAATTTTACGTATGTCAAAAAAATTAATCGTGGGCAGCTGTGTTAGAAGTTTGTCAAACAATATTATATGAAAACGTGTTTGTCAAACAAATTTGATCGTTTGCAGAACCTTTATTGTCGCTAGTTTTATATGGGAATTCATTTCAGTTCATTCGATATGATGCCATACCTGCCAAAATGTATGTACTCATTGATTAAAAGTATTGTAAGCACAGTATTGAGTACAAAGTAAGGATAGGAATGGAAATGTACTCGATACCGCAAAGTATCGATACTTTTTACGTGTCCCTAAGTACTGGTTGTATGTTTATCTTTTTACCTGTCATTATTATGTTAGAAGATAGCTGAATCTTTGAAAAGGAGATATGGAACTTGCTTCTGAAAACTCGTTGCTAATAATTAATGTAAAAGAATTACTTGCAATAATTTACTGTTTGTGATAAAAATAAATGTAATTACGTAGGTATGACATTAAGAGTCTCGCAATTAATGCTAACGAGTGACAATATGATACTTTTTTCTTTTTAAAGGCACACGGCTCAATAAACTGACACATACATACACTGAGAACTGCCTTTTTTCAAAGTTTGTTTAAACACTTAAACCCGGTCCTGAATGTAGCAAATACTACTCTGAAAACGGCATCAAAATTGGTTCAGCCAAACGTGAAAGAATCGCGGACAAACATACATAGTACATACACACATACAGATTAAAATACCTATTTCAATATAACGAACATTTATTGTTCGAATTAATTTTAAATAGGTACATTATATTATTCAAAAATTTAGGTATATTAAACCTTTCAATAAAACAAACGTCTGTCTGCCACATTGATTGATTTTCTTTAGACTTCTTTGACTATGAAAAATGTTTCCCGCCAAAAAGGTTTGTTGTTGTAATAAAAAAAAAAAAGGATAAAAAAAAGACTATAGATAGAGTTTGATGGTCAAAATAACAGACCATCTTCAATCAATATATATAAAACTCTTCCGTTACTGACTGACTGACTGACTGACTGACTGACAGACAACGCAGAGCCGAAACTACTGGGCGTAGCGTGCTGAAATTTTGCATGTAGGTTCCTTAGGGAGTGTAGGTGAGCACTAAGAAGGGATTTCCCGAAATTCCCACGGGAACGGGAACAAACAGGAATTTTGTGTTTATGAGAAATCTGCGCGGGTGAAACCGCGGGGCAGCCTCTAGTACATAGTATAAAATAAAGTTGCTTCCCGCATCTGTCCAAGAGGAAGGTTTATAATATATAATACACGCATAACATTGTAATAGGTTAGGCGGTACGAAGTTCGCCGAGTCAACTAGTTTATATTTAAAAATCAATCGTGGTTTGTTTATCTCGCTTAAACTTGAGAACGACTTGGAACGTTTAGCTGATTTGAGTTTTAAAAAGTTTGTCGTAGTTCACTTAAGGTTCAAAAGGTGAGAAAAGATAGAAAAAATGGAGGGGTTTAAAGAAAAATAAAAATGTAATTTTCCCATATAAACTGTTTTATGTATTTTCCTGTCTAAGATTTAACGTTGTTGTTATTTAATTTGCCCATTCCTGGCCGAGAAAGTAACATGATCCATACATAAGAATCTTCAGTAGGTATAGATAATAATAATCGTGTAAATTAATATTTTAAGTTGGTTATTTTAATAAAAATTACCTTTGTAGTGGTGGCGCCTTATTTATTTTATTTATTAGATAAACCAACAGTACATAGAGAACATTCTTGGATATTTAACTTTTTTTGCAGCATAGAAAGGCGTTCATTTCCTTTTACCTATTCTTGCATTTTTTATAAATAGAATAAAAAGTTACTTTCCGAGCTTAACTTTAATCTTACTGGGTTGTTTTTTTAACACAACTGGCAAGCAGTTATTTATATAATTTTATAATAAAATAAATAACATTGATATTTAGAACTCTGTTAACTCCACCTCTAATTTTTTTAAAGAAAGTAACTTTTTATTAATTTTTAGGTTCATCATTTTCAAATGAATTGAAGTTCAATATATTATTTTTATAAAAATGTGCAAAAACCTTTTTCGAGGTGTTGAATTTCGAGCAACGATAAAGGATCGCGTATGTCAGGTCGGGCTTGCATATTGCATAATAAGTTATTATTACTATAGTTTATAGTACCTTACACCTAAATTTGTTCTTGTTTGAGAGATATCCCCTAAAAGTTGTTTTTCATACGAAACCCTTATGCAACCAAACATTGCCTACCTACGTCCATACCTATTGTATTCCTGATAGGTACATACACACTGTGACGTGTGGGTAATCCTACTAAGGTCAATGACCCCTACATATCAAATCGTAAAATAAATAAAAATAATGAAAAGTTTATTGCTTTGCATTTAAAAAAGAAAGATATAGAAAACAACCCAATATAAAAATATATTTTTAAGAGCTGTACTATGTAGATATCGTTTTTAAAATGAGTGAAAATAAGTGCTTTCTTTTTCCCCTCAGAATATAAATTTGTAGGGATACTTATTTGATATTAAAAAATCACAGAAACTTACGTCTACTATTGCTCAAATTTATTAATATGATAAAAATAAAATGTACTTACTTTTTCCAAACTAAAAAAGAATTCTCATTCACTGCGCAAACCTCGCGCAAACAATAATAAAATAGTCTTGTAATAGCGCGCCAAAGCACGACTGACGTACGCTCCGCCTCAAGACCGGAGGCGTATTGGCGCCCGTTTCTGCTTATCGAATCGGCCGCTCGGCCGTTGGATCCCTCCATACAATTTAGTATGGAGAATTTCCGCCGAAATTTTAGTAAAGTTTTAGCAATTAAAACTAGATGAAAATGGACATGTATATTTTTGTAATTACAATATAAAAGTTGAACAGACTTTCTAGTTTATGATACAATTTTTGTTTTGCTTCAACTTACTTTTAAACTAGTAAACAATCGTTAACAGCAAAAGCTGTTTTTGCAGTTTTTGATGAACTTTACGATTTTTTATAAGAAAACCCTTTAGTTTTTTTTATTTGAAAACCTACTATAATTGTAGTTCAGTCTTTTGAGAAGCTACGAAAAAAAAAATAGCTTTCTGTATTATTTTTAAGTGTTATTAAAGTCGTATATACGAACACTCCTCTCGCCGTTTTCCCAATTTTAGCCCCTTAAAGATATATTATAAAGGTTTATTTTTATAATCATCTCATCATCATAACACCCGACAGAATTCAATTTGTTTTTAACCTGAATTTAATAATGTACTTTTGTATCTGACTTTGTTTGCAATAAAGTGTTTTCTATTTTATAGAATTCCACTGCTGGACATAGGTCTCCCCCACAGGTTGCTACAAGGGCAAACATTGTGAAGGGATATTTTGTGACTGCTCCGTGGCTCAGTTGGCAGTGATGTGGTCTGAGTAAACGTGTGCACCCGGGTTCGATTCCCGGGCGGGGCGAATATTGATATGATGAATATCGATGTTTGTTTCCGGTCTGGGTGTGATGTTCGTTTCTGTGTGTGTTTCGGGCACCCTAGATACAGGTTCTTCCTAGTTAGGGGCTCTGAGTGTGATGTGTTATTATTATTATTATTATTTTGCCGTAATCGGCACACTTGGCAGGCGGGTTGGCGATCGCAGTATTGGCTCTTCAAGTATTTCAACGAAGTTGCTTGCTGCTGCCCGTCCTTCGTTTGTTTTCTTAGTCGCCTTTTACGACACCCACAGAAGGGGATGGGGTGTTGCATAGACAAAGAAGAATGCTTCGCTTCTTATCTCAGGGGTGGTCAATGATCCTGCCCGAGTCTAGCGTTTCTAATCTCACTATTTATCTTTTCTTTTGATCAATATCAATTCAAAAAAATATATATATATTTTTTTTTTTAAAGATCCATACTATAAAACAAAGTCTCTTCCCGCGTCTGTCCCTATGTATGCTTATATCTTTAAAACTATGCATCGGATTTTGATGCGGTTTTTTCCAATACGTAGAAGTTTACTGTGCTCAAAAAATAATGCAAGATTATCTTGTGTCATACTGTGCCACATTTTTGATATTTGCTTTGCTGTAAACTGGCTCTTAACAGGAAAGCGTACAGGTGTAGTCATAATGGTAGCTAGCTAATGCAATACAACTACTATAGCCCACACCTTGAGCACATACAATAAACAACCACGGAACCGCCCTTTGACATACAGCAACGCTATAATTAGATTAGCCACGACTGGTCGGAGGTTGATCAACAGTACAACGGTCAACAGTATTTCAATGATCAAATAGGTGTACTTATCGTGTTTCTGACAAGACGGTAAAAAAATCAAATGAGGGATTCCGCTCACCATACCTAACAACTTTCCCAAAGCAACATGGGTCGTTTGGTCGAAGCGCACGATGCGTCAACTCAAAGCCAACCACTGTGCTGTATATGCCAATCAACGTCCCGCTTTCGCGGCACGGTTGTGCTTTATATGAAAAAAAATAAACGATCGTCCGTATCGGCTAACGCACCGCATCGACACTGAAGCGACCTAAATTGGGAAAGCCCTATCCATTTTTTACTTACCTTTCATAAGTAAAAAATAACTAGAGACCGACCGAAGGAATATTTTCCGTTTCGGCCAGTTTCGGCGAAAAATTCTAGTTTCGGCAACAGTTTCGGTTTTGGCTCAAAACGGCCGATTCTTTTGCTGACACTCGATGTTAAATGCGTCGCTAGGCTGACCTCGGAAGTATTCGGCACACGAACGCGATAATTTCTTTGCTTTTTTTCTTATTTAAGTATCTGTCTAAGTTAATGTTTTAGGTACGTAGCTTTTGTAAGTCAGATTTTAACAATAAAACCCTGTTATTCATAAAAAGTTAAAGAGCATTTTAGTTATTTGACATGTGTCAATTTAGACTGGATGTCACGTATTTACCATACAACAAACCAGAGAAGAAGACCTCTAGTAAAGCTACTTAAAATCTACTATATCTTTATGAATAAGACGGTAAATATTTACCAAGGCCACGTGAGTTTCGGTTCCGGTTTCGGCCGAAACTGAGGCTAGGCCGATGGTTCGTTTTCGGTTTCGGTTTTGGCATAAAATCATGTTTCGGTCGGTCTCTCAATAGTAGTTACTACAACTACAACGTAACCAGTGGTTTGCAATTTGTTCTGCGCTCTATTTGTTATGCAAATCTCTGTCTACGCATAATTAATTATATGTATTTATGTCAGTGGAATGTATTGTATACTTGTGATCGCCCCGAAGCTTCGTCAGCGCATTTTCCCTTGAAACATTAAATTCCCAATTTTCCCGTGGGAATTTCGGGATAAAAAGTAGCCTATGTCCTTTCTCAGGCTCTAGACTATCACTATACTAAATTTCATTCAAATCGGTTCAGTAGTTTTCTCGTGAAAGCAAGACAGACAGACCGATAGAGTTGCTTTCGCATTTATAATATAAAGTATGGAAGTATGGACGAGTAGGTGTCTACAGCTTCATCTGCGCTTTTGTTACTGCTGCTCACCAGGTGTTGCCGTTACGTCAACGCCCTCTAAATCTCCATTAAACCTACGTTTTTTTTCCGTAGAAATCGAATTTTATTTAATTGCAAATGATGTGTTAATCTATATATTAATTTTTTGTGTTGTGTTGTTCCGTTGATCTGCTATATCTATTCCAAATTTGAGTACAATTCGTCCAGCTGTTTTAAAGTAAAAAAAAAGTCACAAACGTAGACACTAACGTATTATTCATAAAGATACAGTAGGTTTTAAGAGCTTTACTGGAGGTCTACTTCTCTGGTTTGTTGTGTGGTAAAAACGTGACATCCAGTCTAAATTGACATTGTCAAATAACTAAAATGCTCTTTCACTTTTTATGAATAACAGGGTATCTCTCCAATCTTTTAGTTTTATTTTATTTGTGCAATCAAATGCACCATGGTTTAGAGATTTTTTATGCCATTGTTGCTGATAACGATGTATTAAAAGGTTCTACTGATTAGATGAATTTCTACGTATACTTACTCAATTTTGTATTGCATGAGTATGTGTGATTTCTATATTTTTTTACATACAAATCCGACACAGACCATTGACCAAGCAGATTATTCTTGGAAAATAACCGTCGTCCGATCTTCCATTCCATGTTGTTCCAAGATTAAATGATGCAGGCGATTCTTCAATCAATCATGCATGCAGTATGTGTGCAACTATTTTAAATTTTCAAAGACTTGTTCAGTGCAAGGCGCAAGCAAATCTACATACAAAACGATGTTCTTTTTTTAAATTTGTTGATGACGTTGAGAAGACTTATCATTATTATTACCATCCACTAGTGGATATGGTCTCCCCCACATATTATTTCAACAAGGAATTTGATTTGTTTGCTACAAGTATTTCAAATAAGGACGCTGCTGCCGTCCTTCTGTTGTTCCCGTAGTTGACTTTTACGACAGCAAAAGAAGGAGATAGGATGGTTTCTATGCCGACACTACATGCCCATATTCTAAGACGAGCTGTCCCGGCTAACTTCGTTACGTGATGGACTATAAGATTCTCTATAGACTTTGTTCTTTTGACTGCCCGGATAAAAAACAAACAACAACAACAAACAACCCTGTCAAAATATTATGTAAACAATGGAAACAAAATTTTACCTTGGGTTACATTATTTGAGTTTAAGTAAGGATCCCTAATTTTTTTGATAATCTAATATAGCCTTTGTCACCCGGGGATAGTGTAGCTTCCCAACAGTGAAAGAATTTTTCAAATCGGTTCAGTATTTCCGGAGCCTATTCGATGCAAACAAACAATCAAATCTTTTCTCTTTATTATTGGTATAGGTGTACTGTGGGTTATTCCATTAGTCTCCAAAATTCATTTTTTTTTAGTTCCATTTAGTCTCCAAGCTGATTTATTCTTATTCTTATTTAATTATTTTCCATTTCCTATAGTCTCCAAAATATTAACAGGCAAAGATGGTATCGACGGCAAAACAAGCAAGAAAAACCAGTGTAAACAGCATTACAAAATAAAAATATAGTAACCGATACAAGATTATCGCCTAGATTTAAAAAATATTTGCACTCGTTGTCCAAACCTTACAAACTCTCAGCTACCTGATAAGGGGCGGCTAAGACTACAACTAGGTACTAAGTTTTACGGAAAAAATTGCCGTGCGGTTATTAAACCAATCACAGAGCGCTGCTATGTAGTCCTTCGGCGAAAGTACCGTTATTTATAATTAAAAAAATGAGTGCATGTTGTACTCTATTTTTTCTAATCCAGTCTGATCTTTGACTTGAGGAGAGATTAGGCTAGAAACTTATTATATAAAATCACAGCGTAAATTACTTATTACCACGTATTGATTTTGATTACTTATAATAGCGTAAATTGTATAAAATAGGTAAAAACGCATGCATTTATTTCGTAATCTTGTAACAAAATTAAAGAAACGCAACTCTCCTCTCACAATCCTAGTTCCGTGAATTTTCAGCTTTGATTTGCAGGATTACTTACTGGCTGCACCTCCATATTTCAGGACCATTTTAAGTGTGTAATTTATAAACAGAAAAAAGAAACTTGTTTTTAAAAATATGCAATGAAATTAAAACAAACAACTACATGAGTAAGTATTTAAGCTGCACTTTTGACAGGAGCTACTCTTTCTTTGGATAAGAAGCTTTCTTTTAGAAATACTTCAAAACTGCGACTAGATTTGAAACACTGGCATGTTCTAAAATCTTTTATTTTCAATCAATTATTATTTTCTTTTTGTTTTTGCTATCGTTATTTTACTCATTTTGGAGTCAGTGAGACAAATTTTATTTTTATTAAAAAATATTTATTTTTCAATGGAAGTCGATGGGACACGATTTTTGGAGTCGCTGGAATCAACCACTTCTAATTGTTGTATTTGTGAAAATTTTATTCCCTTACCTAAGCTAATTTTAACAGTCATAAGCTTTTTTTTTGTGAAGTTCACGATAGTTCATATGTAAATATTTATTAAAACTTATTAAGTATACTAAAAACTATGTTTTATTAAAATTGCTAAACTTTTGTTGTTGTCTCTACATAGTAAAACTTACCTGGAGACTAAAAGGAATAGTTGTATGAAAACAATTTTTTGTACCTACCTTAACCAAAAAAGTGTTTTGGAGACTAATAGGAAACGTTGTATGGGGCGGCAAAATTTTGGACATCAAAGGTTTTGGAGACTATCGGAATAACCCGTACTGTACGGAATGATTACTAACCTTCAAGTAATAAAACAATTGTTTCTTTTTCCAGATTGACGCAACAGATGTCCATTTCATAGCCCAACCAGATGGCAGTTAGACTTGTAGCCGTTTTAATGGCCACACACGCAACAGTTTGTTCGAGATGTGTTCGGATTTCAAAAAGTTCTAGTGATGCACTGACTCGGTTTTGAGTTATATCGATAAAGTGAATTGTTTAGTGAAAGTTTTCTAAAATGGAGTTTAATAACACTACGTTGGCGACGATTTATCCCAGGGAGGCGACAACGATGGCGGCTGTATGCGCCATTATTTTCAGTATAGTTGGAGTTCTTGGTAAGTTCCTTTTTTTTTTCATATTAATATCATAACATGTTAGAATAAGTATTCATACATAGGGTCTTTGGGAAACGTCTGATTACAACAAAACAAAATTAAACGTAACTGTCATGTTTTTGAGTTTAGCCACAGATTACTAAATAGTTACGTTTAGCATCATCATCCCAAATAACAGATGTTCTAACAACTTTTACGCATTTCTTATTTTTTATTATATTCCTTTGACTTGGTGTTTTTTTTTATTTATTTTGTATTGATTTTACAGCGTGCCTTAAAGTGCGTGCTTACATTTTGTTTATAGAAAACTCAAATGTTTACTCAGACGATTTGTTTTCATAAACAAAATGTCGTTTTGTTACTTAAATTCTTTCGCAGTTTGTATTTTAGTTTCCTGGCAATTGTATTTATTTGTAAACAATACTTTATTTGGCATCAGGGCATCAGGCAGACCATTTTTTTATTACTTGTGTGTGCTATTTAGAATAGAATAGAAAACACTTTATTGCATACAAAGTAAAAATACAAAAGTACTTACATTCATAAATTCAGGTACAAACAAATTGAATTTGCATGCAATGGGCGGCCTTATCCCTTATTTATTTTGTATCCTAATCTATACATAATATACATTAAAAGTACCTACATCCGATAACCATTTTGTTTGTCACTAATTCTAGAAATTCTTGGATATCCTAACAATTAGGACAAAAATAACCTTTCACCACTGAACTATAGCCCTTACCCCCATATAACTTTTTTTTATTCCTTCATCTTTTTGTGCCATGGCTTGCGTGGTGGGCGCGGGTTAAACTGCACGCGTCACGTTAGCATCTGTGTAAACAAAACAGTCTGCAGATAATCTGTTACAACATCTGTCCATACTTTATTTCGTTATCGATAACGTTATATCGATAACTCATGTAATAACTATAACTTGTGATATATAATACGTCCACACTTTGTATTTATACAAGTTTTATAACATTCACCTAATAATTGATAAAGAAAGAAATAAATTATTTATTTACAGCAAACAAAAACACACACTTAATAATATATACATTGGTAAAACATAATCACAACAAAATAAAAACAGATACAGTAGATTTTAAGTAGCTTTACTGGAGGTCTAGTTCTCTGGTTTGTTGTATGGTAATGCTCTTTAACTTTTTCTGAATAACAGAGTCAGTGTCTACATTTTTATGCAACTTGCTGTTTTTTTTTTTATTTATGAATGAGCTCTTTAAACCCCAAAACACTCAAAGTAGTTTTGCCAACAAAAAACACATTCAGACAATGAAAAAAAATTAACATAATATAAGTAGTCGTTCCCTCGGAATCTTCGCTGCGCCTCACCACATGTGCGTCGGCCCTTAGACTATACATAAGAAGTGCAATGAGTCACACTATGCTTTAAGATGAAACTGCTGATCTCGGGCCTTAAAGGGATTCATTCATGCAGGTCGTTAGCACTGTGGCGTCAGACGAAGCTCTGCTTTATTTTAACACTAGTCGACCCGGTGAACGTCGTACCGCCTAACCTATTTGTATTTTGTGCATGTATTATTACTTATAAACCTTCCTCTTGAATCACTCTTATCTATTAAAAAAAACCGTATCGAAATCCGTTCCGTAGTTTTAAAGATTTAAGGATACATAGGGACAGATGCGGGAAGCGATTTTATTTTATACGAGCTGTCCCGGCTTACTTCGTTACGCCATAGAATATAAGATACTACTAAAGACTTGGCTCTATAGACTATGTTCTTTTGACTGCCCAGAATAGGCAATAAAAAAACAAATAACAACAACAAACAACAAACCACCTGTCAAAATATTATGTAAACAACGGAGAAATATTGCACCTTGGGTTACATTATTTGAGTTTAAGTAAGGATCTCTAATTTTTTTGAAAATCTTATATAGCCTATGTCTCTCGGGGACAGTGTAGCTTCCTACCAGTGAAATAATTTTTCAAATCGGTTCAGTATTTTCGGAGCCTATTCGTTACAAACAAACAAATCTTTCCTCTTTAAAATATTGGTATAGACTATGTATTGATGATGATATTGATTGATTAAAGTACGACAAAAAAGGAAAATGTTTTGTAGGTTCTCTGGATTATATCTATATCTGCGGATATCACTATTTAGTATTTATGATTCGAGCACGCAATGAAACTCCAAGCATAGCCCTGTCCATTGGCCTTTAGAAGTGATTTTCTTTTTCTAAGTTATTATATTTGCTTTATTTTAATGTTGTCTCGAATGGCTATAAGGATTGACATTATAATTATGACGGAATGCCACCTGGGTACTTGTAATCTTATAAGAAATATTCCTGGCTATAACTTTTACATTACAGAACGTATAAATAACAAAGCTGGCGGGGTAGTGGTTTACGTCCGCAACGACTGGTATGTAAGATAATGCACAGAGCCGAGCATAACTGAGGCTGAATGTCTTTTACTTGAGCTACCAAATGGATACTATGTCTTAGGAATTTACCGCTCTCCCTCTTTTCAAGATGTCACAAATTTTATCTTTTCTTTACAAACAATTATTAATGGTATTAAACAATGTGCAAATTTGGTCGTAGTCGGTGATATAAATATTGATTTACTGGATATTGAAGCCAATAAAGTTAATGAATACCTTTGCCTTATGGCTGAACTAGGATTACTGGCAGCAATAACACTACCAACAAGAGGCACGGCTTGTCTTGATCATACACTTGTTAAATCCAATCACAAGTATCTAGGCCTGGTATTTCCTCCTACAGTAACTGATCATGCACTAACGTTAACAGCAATTAACACCTTGGCTAATCCAAAAACTCTTAAAAAGGCAAAATTTAAAGATAAATTAAACATAAAAGCATTCATTGAGGACATTGCGACACATGACTGGAGTTCTATACTTAAATTAAACGACCCGTCTGAGGCAGCTTCTCGATTTTCTAATGTCTTACAAATCAAAAAAGAAAACAACACGTCTTTAACAAAAATTACGAATTCTAAAAACATTATTTGCCCTTGGATAACTCCCGGCTTGCTTAAATGTATACGCAATAGAGACAGACTTCATTTAAAAGCTAAAGCAGAACCTAACAATACAATTGCTCAATTAACATATAAAAGGTATAGGAATTTTTGCAATGATTTACTAAAAAAGGTTAAAACTAGTTACCAATACCAAAAACTCAATGAAAATAGACAAAACCCCAAAAAATTTTGGAATACGATTAAAGATATCTGTGAATTAAAAAGCAAAGATTCTAAGGCTGAAGAGCTACTGACAACTATGAAAAACGAAAAAGACTCTCTAGACGAATGCAATAAATATTTCTCTAACGTAGGCAGCGAATTAGCTAATGATATTATGTCACACATCAACAAATCTGAAATAGATTTGGCCACCAAATGTACTCTGTCATGTGGACCACGTGAAGGTAACTCATTCTTCCTCTCTCCTACAGAACCCTCTGAAGTCGATCAGCTTATAAAACAATTAAAAAATGACAGTTCACCTGGACTAGATGGCATAAACAATAGACTTATTAAATTGATTTCCGAATATATTTTATCACCATTGACCCACATTTTTAACCTTAGCCTTGCCCAGGGCATGTTCCCTGAATGTTGGAAAGTGGCTTCGGTTACACCAATACACAAAAGCGGACCAGCTAACATTGCTTCGAATTACAGGCCGATCTCATTGCTTAGTTGCTTATCCAAGCTGTTGGAAAAGCTGGTAAATAGGCGCCTTGTAAGCTTTCTAGAGTCTCAAAAATTAATATCTAACTCTCAATTTGGTTTTCGCCAAAATAAATCCACTGAAGACGCAGTGAATAATCTTTTGGACGTGGTGTCATGTGCCTTGGATGAAGGGAAAGCATGCCTTGGAGTATTTCTAGACTTGGCCAAGGCATTTGATACTATTTCCAGAGTTGTTTTATTGCAAAAGCTAGAAAATTCCGGAATCCGGGGCACGGCTTTGGATTGGTTTAGAAGCTATCTTGAAAGGCGCCAGCAAATGGTTGCAGTCGGGAAATACAAGAGTGATGTCTTTCCTGTGTCATTTGGTGTGCCACAGGGAAGTATTCTGGGTCCCACTCTTTTTATTTTATACATAAATTACATAACCAATTTATTTAAAAATGAGCCTAAAATCAATGTTACCTGTTATGCGGATGATACGGCAATAATATTTCAGGGTGATTCGTGGCAAAACGTCGTTGGCGCTGCCGAACGTGGTCTCACATCCGTGAAAACGTGGCTTGATTATAATCTACTCACATTGAATACGGACAAAACACACTATTTGTGCTTCCACAAAACCAAGCATTCAGAACCAGAGTCCCTTAAAACGCTACAAATCCACTCACCACAGTGTTTTCTACAAGATTGCGACTGTCAATCCATAAGTAGGAAAAATAATATTAAATATTTAGGAATTATCATTGACGAAAATCTTAATTTCAAGAGCCAGATTCAATCTTTGTCGGGCAGGGTTAGGAAAGTAATTCATATAATGAAATTGCTTAGACAGGGCGGAAACATCGAAACACTGCGTTTAGCTTATGTAACCCTCTGTCAGTCAATAATTATGTATACCATAACTGCTTGGGGCGGCGCATGCAAAACGTATTTAATTAAACTTGAGCGAGCGCAACGATCAGTCATTAAAGTTATGAATAAAAAACCTTTTCTTTATCCTACTTATCAATTATACAAAGAACCAAAATTATTAACGGTTAGACAACTTTATATTTTACGAGTTACTCTTTATCAACACAATGCAATTTTTGGGACCCCTTTACATAAACTATTACTTGAGAAAAGGAGATATCGGATTAATCTACCAACAGTCAAAACCCACTTTGCAACTCGATTTCCTAAGTACGCCGCTCCTTTCTTATACAACAAAATAGCGAACTGCTGCGACATAAAAGTATTGCAAACAAATCAAGCCAAATCTGTTATCGTTTCCAAACTTATGTCCTTGGATTACGAATGTACTGAAAAACTAATTGAACGTGTTAAATAAATCCTACTCAAATTTCTAATTATATTATTATTATTTCTTTTTTATCTAGGTTTAAAAAAAAAAAAAAAGAAAATTCATTGTTGTGCTTGTGACTTTGTGTTTTTGTTATTTTTGTTTAATCATTGTTGTAGTTTTATTATCGTTTACATTGCATGTTTTTTAATGCATGTTCTTAATTAATAATTTAAAATTTTATATATTTTATACAATTCAAAATTAATTTATATTTTAATTTAATTAATATTTATGTATATCATTTATGTTAATCGCGATGTAGAATCTTCATAACATCTAATTTTATTTATTCGACACCTTATACTTTATGTCGCTAATCGCGACGCTTATGAAATCGCTCTTTTCGTGGACACAAATGTGTCGTCACTACATCGGTCACCGCAATACAGGTTCGCCTAGTGCGGGGGCCATTGCCACTCAAAATGGAACCTTAACTTCAAGAACACAAGAAGAACTCGAAATCGTACTACCTCTGTTGTTTAACTTTTATTTTATATTTATAACTTTTTGTAAGATATATACGTGTTCGTAAATAAATAAATTTGAATTTGAAAAAAAAATTTGAATTTGATTTGCCCCATTAAAAGCTTAGCTTTTAATTATTTCCTATTGAAAGCAATCGCCCATACAAACAAATAAAGTTATAGGAAACGTGCCTTTATTGTTACATTGCAGCTTATTACTAAATGGAACCAGCCTTATCAATATCAATATATATAAAACTCTTCCGTTACTGACTGACTGACTGACTGACTGACTGACTGACTGACTGACTGACTGACAGACAACGCAGGGCCGAAACTACTGGGCGTAGCGGGCTGAAATTTTGCATGTAGGTTCCTTAGGGAATGCAGGTGAGCACTAAGAAGGGATTTCTCGAAATTCCCACGGGAACGGGAATAAACGGGAATTTTGTGTTTATGAGAAATCTGCGCGGGAAAAACCGCGGGGCAGCCTCTAGTAAGTATATAAAACTCTTCCGTTACTGACTGACTGACTGACTGACAGACAACGCAGAGCCGAAACTACTGGGCGTACAAAGCTGAAATTTGGCATGTAGGTTCCTTAGGGAGTGTAGGTGAGCACTAAGGATTTCCCGAAATTCCCACGGGAACGGGTAAAAAACGGGATTTTTGTGTTTATAAGAAATCTGCGCGGGAAATACCGCGGGGCAGCCTCTAGTTTCTTATATTGTAACTAGTCGACCCGGCGAACTTCGTACCGCATAACCTTTTACTATGTTGCGCATGTATTATACATACAAACCTTCCTCTTGAATCACTCTATCTATAAAAAAAACCGCATCATAATCCGGTGCATAGTTTTAAAGATTTTAGCATACATAGGGACAGACGCGGGAAGCGACTTTGTTTTATACTATGTATTGATAAAGACATTTGATAAGTGTAAAGTTTACTAAAAAGTACAGTGGCGGACACGAGCGGCGTAACACTTCCGGTTTTTCTGTTTGCAAAATAGCTCTATTGTTCTTTGGCAATACAGTCTAGGGCTGACGAAACCATAGACAAATCTGTTACGGCCTCCTAGTCCGTGACTGTACAATGTTTATCATGTAGTGTGGTAATTAGATCCTCGTATGTGAAGTTTACCTACTGAGTAAAAATACTAACTAGGTAGAACCTGTATACATAACACTGTGTGCTGGAGACAGCAGAGCTAGACGCACCCTCCCGCGGCATGCTGCCGATCAGACCCATCCGCAAATCCAACGATAAAGCGCCAACGATAATCCTAAATCATTATGTACCCTATCATAAATAATTTATAAGTTACTGAAGAGAAAAACCGACAACATAATTTCATACTATTAGCCTCAACAACGTACACTGAATCTATGCCAATGCCCCAAAACGGGGTCACGAAGGAAAATCGCCCAAATGAATGGGGAAATTCCTAATCGCTAGAGTGACAAATTATTATCGACGTACACACGATAAATTGGTGTCATGTGACAATTGTCCGTTTTTGTGACATAGAACAGATGTCAAGGGTGCATGCATGTACAGTGGCGGACACGGTCGGCGTTACACTTCCGGTTTTTTCTGTATAGCAAAATAGCTCTTGTTCTTTGGTAATACAATCTAGGGCTGACGAAACCATAGACAAATCTGTTACGGCCTCCTCGTCCGCCACTGTACGTACGGGGTAGTCGCGGAGAGGAAATGAAATGTTTAGTAAATTGTAAATTTTTTAACGAGAGTGGCGCCATTTTCTAATAAGGGATTACTTCCCCGGTTTCTTTATTTTAATGACGAGCTTTCCCGGCTTACTTCGTTACGCCATAGAATATAAGATCCTACAAAATACTTGGCTCTATAGACTATGTTCTTTTGACTGCCCCGAATGGACGAATAAAAAACAAACAACAACAACAAACCACCTGTCAAAATATGTAAACAACGGAAAAAATATTGCACCTAGGGTTATATTATTTGAGTTAAGATAAGGATCCCTTATTTTTTTGAAAATCTTATATAGCCTATGACACTCGGGGTTAATGTAGCTTCCTACCAGTGAAAGAATTTTTCTAATCGGTTCAGTATTTCCGGAGCCTATTCGTTACAAACAAACAAACAAATCTTTCCTCTTTATAATATTGGTATAGATGAGTAAAAGAACAGAACCGTGCGAGTGGTCTAAGTATAAATTGGCATCAATTAAATACGGACAGTTAAGACAGTATCGACGTTTAACATGACAGCTTTATTCCTAATTGCGGAAATTATTAATCAATCGTTTGATAGTGAGCACATAAATAAAGAACGAGAGAAGACATGATCACAAGAATAATTTTTGTTTGAAAAATAATTTTGCCAGTTTAGTGTTTATACACACACTGCGTGTTTGATTTACCTGCAAATATTTTTGCTTAAACTTATTTAGAATAAATCGATTATCGTTACCTGTTTTAGATGACCTTTACGTTTTTTTTTATAAATAATCCCTTCCTATAAGTATTTGTTTTCTGCCTTACTCCTTCCTTACCCAAAATGAGAATCTTATGATATTTGTTTTCGGGTTAGGAGTTCTTTATTTCAGTTCATTGTCTCTGTATGTGTTTCGTTCGGCCACCCTAAAAAACAAGTTACTTTATGCTTGACTTTAAAGCCATCACAATAATATGAATATACTTACTATTTTTACTGGAACTTACTTGTATCAAAAACGCGAAGCGAACGCCAACGCTTGTCCGAAGTTTTACTGTATTTCTTCTTTTTTGGAAATAAAGGGTGTGTTTCATGTAATCTAATCTTATCGTAACGACTGTATCAAAATTAATGAAATTTAATTTCTCTTGATTTGTTTCAGGTAACTTCATAACGACAGTAGCCCTGCTAATGCACCCAAAGTTGAGAGGTCATGTGACGACAATGTTTGTTCTCTCGCTCTGCGTGTCGGACCTCCTCTTCTGTGGTATAAACCTACCGCTGACCAGCAGTAGATACGTGATGCAGCAATGGGTCCTGGGGCCACAGCTTTGCCAGATGTTTGCGTTCGTGTTTTATGGAAACGAGGCTGTGTCTTTGTTGTCTATGGTCGCCATTACTATTAATAGGTATGTTGGTTTTAGTTACTTTTTTATTCATCTATTATTTTTGTTGTTCTTGACCAGAAAATAAAAGGTGCAGAAAGGGTGCATTCACGTACAAAGCTGGTAACAAGCAAGCGCTTGTTGGCGCTGGTTCGAAATGTGTATAGAAAAACCTGCGCGGACATAGACGCTTGTTCCAGCGCGAATGACAGCGCAGGTATTTTCTATACATTTTTCGAACCAGCGCCAACAAGCGCTTTGTTCACGTACGTGAATACACACTAACGTAGCCAGTATCTTAGTCACCGTACCTTGCAGTGGTAGCGCCACTGTGGTCAAATGAAAGTGGTTACTTTTAGCAACAAATCTTATATTTCGAAGAACTTTATTCTGAACGCTACACAACTGTGCCATACACATCGTATATTATATATATATTTTTGATTTCAGCCATTGTTTAATAGATATTATTTGTTAACGAGATTGGTGCTAGATAGAGTCATTGAAGGCACACTCTGATGTTCTTTTGTTCAAAAATTTATATGAATTAACAATACTGCAATACACGTTTAATTCCCCTGCAACGAAATCCATTCAAATCTCCAAACGATTAGGGCTATTAAGATAATAAAATAAAACCTTTATTCCTTTCCGTTTTGCAAACAGCAGTCTTCGTTATAAAAATACCCACCGCCACCGACTCCCATTCGGCCCTGAAACGCAAAATGGACTAAACAAACTATAAGAGCGAACTTCGTACTTCGTGTCGCCATGTATTCTGAGTTTTTGAGAATATTCTAAGTTATATCCTATGTCACTCAAGGATAGAGTAGCTTCCCAACCCAACAGTGAAATCATTTTTTAAATCAGTTTAGTAGTCTCGGAGCCTATTCAATGCAAAGAAACAAACAATAAAATCTTTCTTTTTTATAATTTTAGTAAAGACTAGGTAGGTAAGGTAGTGTACGCCCAAAGGCTGCACCAGTGCAATTACCATTCAAATCAAAAAACACAAATTTCTAAGTCCATTATTAAAAAAAAAAAGTAAGAATCACGACAGTTCTAGGCCGGCTGAATAAATAAAATCAAAGGAAAGTGAATAATTACAATGCAAACGAAGTAACGCAGCGCAACGGACGACTGGCGTCGAACAAGTCCACTTGAGATGCGGACCAATTAAAATGCCCCCATGATGCTACACGCAGTATACTTACTCTTAACTAAACTAAACTCTTGTGTTCGGTTAAGGTCCTGTTTTAAAGATTTTTTGTCTAAAGAATTGCATTATCGTAAAATTTTACAATACAGTGTGTTTCGGAAAGGTGTGATTAGTAGCCTTAGGTATTATGGGTTTGGTGGCGAGTCTTCCACACCTCCCGTTTCCCCGCCTGCCCTCTTGATACGACACGACACGACCCCTATCTTTTCCTTTATTTGATCAAAGTATTGTATCAAAGTACTCTCTATTATGAAATATTATGTACAGCTTATGATATACTTACCGATTACACAATTTAATCGTTCATAATGAGATGTAATCTAAAATGTAACGTAAGTTATGAAACGAGCCCCAAAAGTGATAGAGTTGTTAGGAAGCGGTCCAATTCGTCGAACAATAAAGTACGGTTTCATTGTTGAGAGATGACTAGTAAATTGTGTGCTTATTCGTGTTGAGGGATATTTGTAAACATTTTGATAGTTTAAACGGGAAACTTCTGAATTCTGTAGACAGGTTTTAACAATAAATTATCTAGGTACTTGATGTCCGGTCTATTGTTAGATATGTCTTTGTTTACTTTTGCTGATTCGGCTAATATATGAAAACTAGAGGCTGCCCCGCGGTTTTTCCCGCGCAGATTTCTCATAAACACAAAATTCCCGTTTATTCCCGTTCCCGTGGGAATTTCGAGAAATCCCTTCTTAGTGCTCACCTGCATTCCCTAAGGAACCTACATGCAAAATTTCAGCCCGCTACGCCCAGTAGTTTCGGCTCTGCGTTGTCTGTCAGTCAGTCAGTCAGTCAGTAACGGAAGAGTTTTATATATATTGATAATTGTGTTTAATGTACAGTGGCGGTCTAGGAGGCCGTAACAGATTTGTCTATGGCTTCGTGAGCCCTAGACTGTATGAGCGGTTTTCGAACTATCACTTTTATTTGCAGAGACTTCCTTAAGATGGCACAAGAAATCAGGTTAAATGTCAAATTCTATATGAATTCAATCAGTCAGGTCAGGTCAATCAGATTTGACGTTGACATTACACCTGCATACAGTGCAATCTATTAGCATTCTCATAGAACCATTAAAACTCTCAAAAACGAAAACCCCTCATTACCAAAGAACAAGAGCTATTTTGCAATACAGAAAAACCGGAAGTGTTACGCCGCCGGTCGTCTCCGCCACTGTACATAGGTGGCATAGCCACAGGATGTGCAAAATTTGCAACAGTTTCTGCGACAAGTTACTAAAACAGTACATCGAACAATCTGACTTGACGTCACTATAGCTATATAAGGGTTCCTAGTTTGACTACAGAACACAAACCCTGCGTCTTTTAAAATGCCACATTGTGGTGGTTATAATACTTTTCGTTCATCTTCAGCAAATGATCAATACAAAACAAAAAACGCTTAAAACAAAAGCAGTTCCACTTTCAGCGGCCTCATTACGGGGGCTGACTACTACTTCATAATGTTATGTACCTACTTCAGGATAAAAAGAATCGGGAGCACATTATTCCTGCGCTTGCGTCAAACACCCGCGTCATAGCAAGTTTGGGGGCTGGTCGATTGGTTCGTGGTTGTGAATCAATTGCCGTAAACCGATAACAAAAATAGAAACATCGATTCGTGAAAAATAACACACAACCATTTAGTTTATTATGAGATGCCGTTCTTGTTTGGTAAGTTATTTAGAGTGTTATTTTAATGGGTATAGGAATAAAATGGCGTAGGTTGTAGTAGAAAAAGGCAAGAACAATTTCTTCTTCTCCTTTTCAGTCGAAAAGACGTCTACTGCTTGACATAGGCCTTTTTTTTTAGGCGGGGAAACTCCTGACGAGAACCCGGGGGGAGCCGCAGGGTTATGTGGGGTTCGCAGTTAAAACCCCGCCGTTGTCCATCTCGGCCGTTAGCAAGGGGGTAACGGGAGTTCTTTCGATCTTTATGTTCAACTCCGCGACCCCCTCCAGCATTAGCTCTCCGGCCTCTTCTAGGGGGGACGCGGACTCTTCTAGGATCCGGGCAAACGCTCGCGTTCATGTGGCTCTACCAATTTTTTCACTAGTGGCTGCATATACAGTATACATTGTCTTATTCAATGTGTTTTCGGCCACACACATTTTAGATATTTGAATGGCGCTAGCATCGCTGTAAACTGGCTCTTATTTCAGCAACAACAGTTTTTTTGGCGGCAAATCAAAAAGATATTCGTACCAAACTTTTTTTTACTCAGTGGGCAAAGATAATCGGTCTGTTCAGCCAAACAGTCACCCCTTATTCTAAGCCAGTGACCTTTACCAAGCCATGCTTTTAAATGCGCATGCACTCAATATTTTACCATCTTTATTTAACTGTTTGCTAAACGAATATAAACTTTAGTACATTAGAAATTAGTATGATTTTGAAATAAAGTTGTGGAGTTCTGATTTTTTTCATACATGTTTTTATTTGTATCGAGTGTTGAGATTGATTTGGAAGTGCTCAATAATCTTTGGTACCTACTTGTAAATGTATGTAAGAAGATATCAATACATTTATAAAACCAAGTCGCTTCCCGCGTCTCTCTCTATGTATGCTTAAATCTTTTAAACTATGCAACAAATTTTGATGCGGGTTTTTTTTATAGGTAGAGTGATTCAAGAGAAAGGTTTATAAGTGCAACATAGTAATAGGTCAGGCGGTACGAAGTTTGCCGAGTCGACTAGTAAAAATATAAAAGTTTTTATGCGAATTGTTTGGTTGAGTTAAACGACTTCGGGTGAGATGATGATGTTGATGTGTAAGAGTACTTAACTTTAGCTAGCTGTTTAAATGTTACCTACTTTAAAAACCTCCTAACAAAGTTAACCCGATATCTAAATCGTAAGTGTTAATTATAAAGACCCGTTAACACTTTCAACTCTGACGCACGCGCACGCGCAACGTTCAACTTGTTGCGTGATGGGATTTTTCATGACGCTACGCTTCTATTCTTTTTTAGGTGCTTTTCTGTATTTAGTAAGTAGGTATTAATAATTTCACAATTATTTTGTTGCTTATAATAATAATAATATATTAATAACACATCACACCCAGAGCCCCTAACTAGGAAGAACCAGTATCTAGGGCGCCCGACACACACAGAGACGAACATCACACCCAGACCGGAAACAAACATCGATATTCATCATATCAATATTCGCCCCGCCCAGGAATCGAACCCGGGTGCTCACGCTTACTCTGTCCACATCACTGCCAACTGAGCCACGGAGCAGTTAATCTTATTTTTTGGTATTACATTTTAGTGCGCACGAGACCATAGAAAAGTGTTACACTAAATTAGACCGACACGTAGGTGATGGGACACCTCACACACAATGATCATTTTATCAAATACGAGCTGTCCCGGGTTACTTCGTTAAGCCATAGAATATAAGATACTACTAAAGACTTGACTCTATAGACTTGACTTTGACTTGACTATGTTCTTTTGACTGCCTAGAATGGGCGAATAAAAAAACAAACTACAACAACAAACCACCATTCAAAATATGTAAACAACGGAAAAAATATTGCACCTTGGGTTACATTATTTGAGTTTAAGTAAGGGTCCCTAATTTTTTTTGAAAATCTTAAATATTCTATGTTACTCGGGGATAGTACTTAGCTTCCTACCAGTAAAATAATTTTTCAAATCGGTCGTTACAAACAAAAAACAAAGCTTTCCTCTTTAA
The DNA here is from genome assembly GCA_951802225.1 of Euspilapteryx auroguttella. Taxonomy (NCBI): domain Eukaryota; kingdom Metazoa; phylum Arthropoda; class Insecta; order Lepidoptera; family Gracillariidae; genus Euspilapteryx; species Euspilapteryx auroguttella. The sequence goes on along the minus strand of OX637648.1, from coordinate 11,379,803 downwards.
AATATTGGTATAGATTAGTGCTTTATTATGACTTTTTTGCACTCATCCACGATGTAAATCTTACAAACTATAAAGCGCCCTGCACATAAAAAAGAAACCTATCATACAGGTTAAACCAATCACATTATCAAGTTCCTAACACCTACCTTACCTATGTACCCTACCTCTCAACCTACTAACATCTTTGATTGAATTGCACAATGACGTCATCGAATGCACTTTGCTACCTCAATGACGTCAGCAATGCATACTTTGACTGGCAGCGAATGTGTTAATAATATAAAACAAACTATGCAACGGATTTTGAAGCGGTTTTTTAATAGATGAAGTAATTCAAGAAAAGTAGGTTTACTGTGAATAATACGTGCAAAACATAGTAAGTAATAGGTCAGGCTGTGTGAAGCTCGCCCGGTCGACCCGACAGGTAAATATTGAAAGCAAACACGGGCTAAGTAACGATCTTTTATAAATACTTCTTTCAATAATTAGTAATCAACTTTCACATTAAAATCATTTATCACTAAATCAATGTTTTTCCAGTTCATAAAAAAAAAGTTGTGATATACTAGATTATCTAAAATGGAGTTAAGTACCTACCGAGTAAAATATTATTTTCACATGCTACTTAATTTAGTAAAGTGGAACTGTATCACTGTTTAGTAACCACTTACGTTATCGCATCGTGGGAAAAGTCCTTGCTAACATAACAGTTGGGGGGATAAGATAAAATATATCAAACAGGTTGCATGGTGTAATAATTTGTCTAAAATAATGGATAGGCTGTATGGCCTTATTACATTTAGTATGTTCTTTTTAAGCTTGTTGTTTCTTAGTGGAACTTGGATTGAAGATAAAGGACGTTATCAAATTTTATAAATAATTACTAGAGGCTGCCCCGCGGTTTCACCTGCGCAGATTTCTAACACATAAATCCCGTTTTTTCCCGTTCCCATGGGAATTTCGGGAAATTATTCCTGCAACTTGCAAGATTTCAGCCCGCTACGCCCAGTAGTTTCGGCTCTGCGTTGTCTGTCAGTCAGTAACGGAAGAGTTTTATTTACATATATTGTCAAAAAAAATCAGCATCGTTATAAATATCTAGAATTAGACCAACAAGGAAGTATCGGCCAATAAAATAGAGTTGTGTTGTATTGTATTATGTAAGTATACACACATATCGTCTGCGTTGAATTTAAAGGGTTATTTAAGAAGCTTTAGGGTTATTACGTTCCATTTCGTTTCTTTTAGGCAAAAAACATTCATTAATTTAGGCTTTTAGGCAAAAAACTCTTAAAATGAAATTTTTTTCTCTCTATCGTTTCAGATACATCCTGATAGCGTACTACGACATGTATTCGCAGATCTATACAACTACAAAAATATGGATACAGCTCTTATTGATATGGCTGATGTCTTTCGGTTTTATGGTGAGTTAAAAAATTGAAACAAAATGGCATTTTAGGCCCGGCGCGCAACTGGCGAGGCGTGGCAGTGGCAGGCGATGATGCCAAGTGAAAAATTCAATGGCAGAGAGTTCAAAACAGATTTCCATGCAATTGAAAATTATGCTAAGCTATCATACCGCGATTGGCTTTTTTTAACTTTGAGCCAAAGAATTCAGGAGCCCAGCAGGTCAAGTTTCTTAACTAAAAACGATCGACTCGTAATTGTCTTGATAGCTACTTCGTTAACCATTGCCGGTTTACCAAAGACAATTTCTGTTACACTCCCAAAGAAAACAGCGATGGTTAAAGAAGTCGCTAACAGGACAGTTAAGTATTACGAGACGATCGTTTTTAGTTAAGAAAATTTGACCCCTAGTTTATTTTTTTCTCCGCTAGGTATCTTCATTAAAACAAACAACAAAAATTATAATCCTGGTTTGTAAAACAATAAACTTTCTGAATATATTTTTTTTATACGTTTAATTAAAACCATATGCGGTTGCGCGCGCAAAGCCAAAACATGAAACCACGCGCGTTGCATGCGCGTAAAACAAAAACACAGATTATAAAAACAAAGTAATAAAGCAAATAAACTGGGTTTATGAAGGATGTTACTTTAATAGTAAAGTTAATATTAGTTCATTGCACTTCCTAGGTTTCTATAAGTATTAATTCTCCTAAATTACTGGACATCCTCTAAATCCTCCATTAAACAGTTGATGCACTGCACACAGTTGACTCTTATTTCGAGTAATTAGGGTCTAAAATTGTACTTTACGTAGACTTTTTACGCTCTAACTGTGTTAATTGGGCGTAATGTACGCTGGACCGTTTATGGGTTTATTACAAATGGTAGAAATACTAAAGCCATTCAAAATATAATACTTAATAGTGGTTTTTACTACCGTTAATAATTGCTTAAAAATTATAATGGGGGTGGTATTAAATTTTTACACATTACACAGCCTGTCAACAAATCAGAACTGGGGCCTTACCCTCTTAATCATAAAAAGTTAAAGAGCATTTTAGTTATTTGACGTATATGTCAATTTAGACTAGATGTCACGTATTTACCGTACAACAAACCAGAGAAGTTGACCTCCAGTAAGGCTATCTAAAATGTACTGTATCTTTATGAATAAGACGGTTGGTCTCTTAAACTTACGATTAAACTTATATTCCATTACTATTCTACTAATACTCTATTACGATTGGGTAAAAAATTGCGAGTCTCGTAACTTTGATCCTGTAAGACTAGTAGAATAAAGATACTATAATTTTTTTCAGAATCGCAATTCTTGACCCAATCGTAATAGAAGTATAATCGTTACGATTTAACTTCTATGCTATTACGATAATACTTAATAGTAATAGAATATAAGTTTTATCGTAAGTTTGAGAGACTAAGGGCCCTGTTCTGTTCCATAGGGCCAACGCACATTTGCCGACGCGCAGCGTAGACCCCCTTACCACAAAAAAGTTAGACCGGTCTAAAATCGCCAATTTGTATGACGAACTAGTGATTTAAACCTAGTCTATTGATTTAGACCCGGTTTAACTCTTTTTGTGGTAGAGCCGGGTTTTAAGGGAACTAACTAGCAATCAGTTGTAACATTATTCCTTTTGTTTATAGATACCGCCTCTCCTCGGAGTGTGGGGTCAACTGGGGCTAGACCCAAACACATTTTCCTGTACAATTCTTCCCAAAGATGGCCGCTCTCCGAAAAAGGCACTTTTTGTGCTTAGCTTCGCACTTCCATGTTTGGTCATTATTGTGTCCTACTCTTGCATATACTGGAAGGTACGAGAGAGCAAGAGAAAACTAGAGGGCCGGAGGTGCGTATTCGGGTGAGATCCGTGTCTATGGTTTTTTCATAAAACCTTTGTCTATGACAAGTTTTCGAGCTACAAAGTTATTTAAAACTAGCCGACCCTGCGATTTTTTTTATAAATACATTTTATAAACGTAAATAAATACGCAATATTCCAATGGTGAAAGAATTTCTCAATTTGGTCCAGTAGTTTTGGTGTCTATTCGATTCAAACAATCAAAAGTAGATGTAGAAAAAGAAATAAGGTAGGTTTGAAGTAACTCATTTGGCCCTGTGTAAATTGCCCTTTAATAATAAAAATAAGGTGACAAAGGGAAACCCGATGACGGGCAATAGCGTCTTTCGTTGAAAAACAGAAATTTTTTATGATAAAAGCCATACATACTACGATCGTCAACCCGCCTGCCAAGAGCGATTACGACCAATTTCCCTTACAATGTTTATTCTTGTGACAATGGTGATAAATTCTAATAATTTTTTTCTTCGACAGCAAACTCAGCGGGCAAACGGCAAAAGAAAAAGAAGAAGATTCAAGACTAACAACTCTAATGCTGACGATCTTCCTTTGTTTCCTGGCCTGCTTCCTGCCCCTGATGATAATGAACGTGACAGACGACGAAATAGAGTACCCATGGCTTCACATCATAGCTTCAATACTCGCTTGGGCATCCAGTGTTATAAATCCTCTAATTTACGCGGCAACCAATAGGCAGTATAGAGCGGCATACCGCAACCTTTTTATGCTTTTTAAAAATAATCCAGTGACCAAACGAACGACTTGGGGTAGTAGGACGGTGGGGCAGTCTTCGAATTCGCCGCATTATGGGGAAAAAAGAAATCCGCTTAAAAGTGATAAGCCTACCAAATTATGAATCGTTTAATCGTAGTTTAGTAAATTAAGTTGTAACCGTCTTATTCATAAAGATACAGTAGATTTTAAGTAGCGTTACTGGAGGTCTACTTCTCTGGTTTGTTGTATGGTAAATACGTGACATCCAGTCTAAATTGACATACGTCAAATAACTAAAATGTTCTTTAACTTTTTATGAATAAGACGGTAAGTATTTAACCTTTGTATATAATAACGCGAGGCGGGCGAAAAACCGCCATTGCTCGTCGGATCGCGAAAGCATCACGGCGGGGTGCATAAAAACAAATTACAATTAAAAAAAAAATACACTTGTTATTTTTTAATATTTTGTTGAGAAGATTATCCGATTTGAATGTCAATCAATGCGCTATTTATACAAAAAAAAATATATTTATTTCTAAGATTTATTCTATTATACATACTTACCATGTAAATTATCTGTAACCAGCTTTAATAACGTTTAGTCAATCGCACATTAGGGGTCATATTCTCTTATTTTAAAAATAACAATTACTCTAAGTATTTCTATTTCTCTCTACTATAGTTGCATTATAATGTATGAAATTTACGTTATTGAACTTTCTAAACAAAATACAAGTAGGTATATAAAAAATCTTTTCAGGATCACTGGTTGTATTGTATTGTACATATTAACATTGACTTGCGCTATGTCGCTGTCGAAATAAGAGAATTGGTTCCCTTGTAAAGTGCGGCTAGGGATTGCAAATATTCGATAATTTTTTGTATTCGAATTATCGAATACTTGGAAATTTTGTACCAATTCGAATACTGAATTGGAATGAAGTATTCAAATACTAAATTTCCAAGTTATTCGAATATTGTGCGGCGAAGAGACCGAGTAAATAATTTAAGAAACCCATCTCAGGATCTTTTCCTTGCCTCACCAAATGTGAACTGCGCCTAAATGTATGATTGTATTCCTCATAATCTCTTTATATAGTAAGAAGACTTTTTTATACTGGGTGTTTCTGACAAGGCGGTAATAAATCAAAGGAGGGATTCTGCTCACTATAACTAACAACTTTCCCAAAGCAACATGTGTCAAAATCTCAAAAAAATGACAGCTGTTCCATACATCGGTTCGATCAGCTGACGGGGTCAATGTACGGGACGGCTGATTTTTGTTTTGAGATTTCGACCCATGTTGCTTTGGGAAAGTTGTTAGCTATGGTGAGCAGAATCCCTCCTTTGATTTATTACCGCCTTGTCAGAAACATCCTGTATAAGCCCCGGTTGACCTTAGATCTGATTAGCTCTCGATAAGTTTATGTAGTAAAATTATATACTATATAGATAATTAACCGCTCGGTATATTCGCCACGCCTCGCCAATGTGCACTGGGCTTAAGATTTCAATTATACAGTGGTGGTACCAATGATTAGGTTTAAGACTAGTATTTTAGTATAGAAAAAGGTAAATTTATCTTAATGATAGCCTATGATATTAATAATTTAAATAGGAATAAATAATAACAACCAAAATAAAACCAAATAATTAATATTTAAAGTTTATAAACATTCCCATCATATGAGATAATGATCTAAAATTATCGAAAATATATAAAAACAATATACGGATATTGGTATTTTTCACTAAGGTACACCTGGATATGAACCTTTTGTAAATAAAATAGTTTAGTTTTAAATATGTAGTGATAACGTATTTATTTAAAAAAGAACTTTAAAAGATTCTGTTATCTGTTAAGACTGAATAAAAATAAAAAGTCAGTGAGGTAAGCTAATAAGAATAATAATTCAGTAGAATGTGAGTAACTTAAATAAAACTAAAATCTATATCTTCCTAAGTCCCAGGTAAAAAAAATAGGCATTGTGACCCACTGTACAAATTTTTGTACAAAAAAAAAGAATTCAGTCCCAGAGTTTTTTTTATTATAATTTTATGATTACCAAAGACAGAAATTATCTATATGAGGCACCTATCTTTTGTTCAAAAAAATGTACATGAGGATTGTTTTCATAGTAGGAAGTAATTTTTATTGGAAATAAATTAAAACCAGTTTTATTTTATTTTTGACATAAAATCAATATATATAAAACTCTTCCGTTACTGACTGACTGAATGACTGACTGACTGACTGACTGACTGACAGACAACGCAGAGCCGAAACTACTGGGCGTAGCGGGCTGAAATTTTGCATGTAGGTTCCTTAGGGAGTGTAGGTGAGCACTAAGAAGGGATTTCCCGAAATTCCCACGGGAACGGGAAAAAACGGAAATTTTGTTATTATGAGAAATCTGCGCGGGAAAAACCGCGGGGCAGCCTCTAGTTATTTTATAAGTAAATTTGATAGCTTCGAAACTAAAAGAACTAGGAAATATTCTTATATTTAACACTTCAAGTACTTTAAGCAAATGTCTGCCTCGCACCTTCACGACTAGGTCTACCAGGAGGTCCTGGTGGTACCTGATCATAAATATATTCTAGCTTGGTCTCCTCTTCTGAACATTCAGAACATTCAGTTATAATATCTGGAGATAATTCATCATTGGAATTATTTTTTTCAAATTCGGATTCATTCAAAAAATCTTGTGTACCACTTGAGCATGAAGATCTGCTAAGAAATTGTTAAATATTATTAAATAATTGAAAATTCATAAAAAAAACACCAAGGATACTTTCAAAAATATGGACATACTCGATTTTTGTATAAGCCTTGAACTGAATATTCAAAATTTTGTACATATTAAAAAAAGGTCGCATAATTTGCAAATTTAGAAGCTAACAATGAAATAACTTACTAACTTCATTACTTAGACGTATAAGAAAGTGAAATTAATAAATATTTCGAAAAAATAATGACGATTATTAAGATAAAAATGGATGTAATTACTTCTTTTACGGCCGGCCGCCATCATCGCACCAAAAATACCAGCAGATTTTAAGAACTTTGATTTTTTTTTGGTTGGTGGCATTGTAAAGTAGCCATAGATACAATGAGGTGAAATTGGGTGAAATGGAGTCTGCTAACATCGATAAAAGAACGCGCGAACTACTTTAAAATATGTTCAAATTATTGTACGCTGTCATTAAGGAAGTCATCATCATTCTGGTACTGTAGGCAGTATTTTTTTTTGTACAATATTTTGTACAAGAGGTCTTAGGAGTAATATTTTAATAAATGCAATTACTTTGTTACCTACCTTAACTATATAGTAAGTAAAGTACCTACATTATTTATTAATTAAGAAATATTCTTCATGTAAGTAGATACTTTAGAACGTAAGCTGTAACCTGTAACTTTAACCTATAAATATTTTTTTGTACCAACAAAAGCATTTTCTTTAAGTATATATGAGATACTTCCCTAATCATAGAAATATCATGTTGGCACAATAATGAATCTAGGATATACTCGATATCGGTAAGATATAAAGTAAAACAAAAAAACAGATCCATTAGAATTTTAATTTTATATTGCATCGCCACCTCATTTGTTTCATTTAAATATTTTTTTATAAGCTACTCTATGTAGAGTTTCACCTAGTATAGGGACATAGGTAATAATAAAACCTTAACCGTACATATAACTCCGAGCGCCATCTATTATCGCATTGCTGAGAATAACAACTTCGAGCGCTATAAAATTTTGTTTCTACCTACATTGATTACTCATCCCTTTTTTAAATTTATTAAAAATGAATAAACTTTTGGCAGAATAAAAAAAATGCGAAAAAAATTGAATTTCGCGCCATACCGAGAGTTACGTTAAATGAGATGAAATTTTGTTCAAAATTTTGTTTATTGTTGATGAAAGATTATTCTTCGCCAGTACTGATTGTTAAGCTCTCTCTTCTTCCGCGTAGGTATGTAAAAAAGTTTAAAAGAATTCGCGTATGTAAAAAACCAGCTTCCACATTCTAATATATTATCGTTTTTGAAAGAAAGAGTTAGGTACCGATTTTGTGTATATTCAAGAAACTTGATATTTAGTCTTTCACCCTATACAATACATACACAAAATCAGTAGGTCTGTCTTCCAAAACCGGATGCAACGTTCCAATGTGGGAAACGGTTTTTAACATACGCAAAGTCATTTAAAATTTCTTAATAATTTCCTTTTTACAAAAAGAGACCCGCGCCTTCAATAAAATAGGTACTAACCTTACCTAGTATTTGTTACCTTCTCCTGAATGTAACAAATACTTTTGTGAAAACTGCATCAAAATCGTTTCAGCCAAACTCGAGATAATCGCGCACAAACTCCTTTTTTGAAGTCGGTTAAAAATGAATACAATCGGCATAATAAATATAAACCCCAAAGATTTATAAATTTTGCGCCATAGATACCGAGAGTTTCCACCTTAAATCCGCCCGGCCGGCTTGAGTTTTAGCGAGAAAACAAACCCCGATTGATAAAAATATCTTATAGTTGATATAGAATATAGAAGATTATCATAAGATTTTAGTGTTATAGATACATTACTTTACTATACCGTGCAGATTATAAACATTTGATAAAAAAACATCGACTCTAGCGTTGGTCGCGGCACATCACTAAAATCTCGAGTGGGGAGCAAGTGGGGAGTGTGGTGAGGTGCGGTGTGGAGGCGAGCTTGTGCGTAGTGCGTGCCCGCCTCTCACGTCTCCTTCAACCCCGCGATTATTGAATTGTTTTCATAAAAATAAGTATGAAAATCGACTTACTGGTGAAATGTAATACTTGATTTCAATTTGGTGTGTTCTCTGGTATCATTTTTGCCACAATCAACTGCACATTTCACCATAGTGACGGCGAAATACGAACAGTCTCCAGCAACGCACGGTGCAAGCAATCATCACAGACTATAGACGCTCGCGGCGGGAACGCCTTTTTGTTCTCACCTGTGGCTACTGTTCCCACTTCGATGTACTCCCTCTATAGCTGTAATATGTATACTCTAAGGTCAGTACCTCATTACGTCAGTCTGTCAACATACGTCAAACAGCTGTCAGCCAGTTGTCAGTCATTGGAAAAAAGAGAGGTTAGCTTGTTTCCACCCCAAGAAATCTTCCAAAAAAGCCTAAAATATGGCTAAAAGAATCGCAAAGAGCAACATTAACTGGTCTTCATTGGCCGAGAGGGTGCCCGCCGAGCAGAAAGGACACCTGGCTGCCTTCAAAGTCAAATCAGACTCCTACCTCCGAAGGTAAAAAACTTGACTTGATTGATTACATAATTTTTGGTGGTCAACTTATTTGCATTTTTCAACTGTTTCCAGAGTCCTGGCTAACCCGGCAGAGCCGCCGAAGATTAACTGGGCTCAGTACAAGCAGTCCGTGCCAGTGGCTGGCATGGTAGACAACTTTCAGAAACAGTATGAGGCACTGAAGATTCCATTCCCTCAGGATAATCTGAGTGGGCAGGTCGATGCGCAGTGGGCTGAGATCAAGAAGGCAATCGAAGCTTTCGTCAGCGAGTCTAACAAGAATGTTGCTAAGTGAGTTTTGTTTGACCATTTTTAACCTTAAATTATCATAATTATTTAGGGCCCGAGCTGGGATGACATGATCTACATACTCGAAAAAAATAGTTCAAGAGCTCGTTTCAGTGTTAACATGACTAAACTAAAATAGCCTAAGAGCATGTAGCAAACTAAGCAATTGAGAGACCCTGTTCTATTCAAAACTTGTACGAGTTGTCAGAGCTCTGCTGCTATACTTTAATTTATGTCTGATACTTTCAAAAGCTATTAATAACTACCTATACCTACCATCCGCAGGTACCTTGAGCATCTTAGAGGGTTAGAAAATCTATATCAAAAGTGGCTGTTTGTTAATAAAAATTTTTTTTTACTGAATTTAGGCTACTTTCACAATTTTCTTATAATTTTACCATACTTCTTGTCTCATTTTACCATACTCTGTAGCCTTGTGAATATAAAACTCTTCATTTTACACACACCTTAAAAGTAGGTATTTCACTTCCTCAAACAACAACTCCATTATTTCAGATTTGAGAGCCAAATCGCTGAGATCCAAGCCATGCTTCCATACGGCCAGATGACCATGGAAGACTACCGCGATGCTCACCCAGAAGAAGCACTGGACACTACCAACCGGCCCCAATTCTGGCCACACAACCCTGAAGAGCAGCTGGACTACGTCGACCCTGACAAGACCGCTAGCTCCCATCATTAAACGAACAAGTTCATTGGGCTAAAGCTAGAGGTCTCAACTTTCTTAATTATTACTACAACTACGTCTTTTCAATCAAATGATAGTGTTACAAAGTAAAAAGCATAGAAATCAAGCTTTAGCCTAAAGTAGGAAATTGATATGTAAGAATAAATGTGCTTATCCTTTAGGAATTAAAGTTTGAAAATCATATTCATATTGTTTTTTTTCTAGGCTGTTTGTAATACTTACGCAGTAAGTGATGCATGTCTTGAACATTTCATAGAATAGCACAATTATGGCGGTAACTCTCGGTATGGCGCGAAATTCAAATTTTTTCTAGTTTTTTAATTATTTTGGCGAAAGTATTCATCTTAAATAAACTTTAAATGAATTCGCGTACGTAATAACCTATCTCTTACATGTGGTATATCGTTTTTGAAAGACAGAGTTACCGATTTTGTGTATACTCAAGGAACTTGATTTTTGGCCTTTTACCTAGCTTTTACCCCTTAGACACAAAATCTGTAGGTCTGTCTTCCAAAAACGTTGTATTACAATGTGGGAGATGGTTTTTTACTAGTTTTTTACATACGCGAATTAGTGTATAGAGTTTGCTAAAAGTGGCCGTTTTTAGCAACACTGTAGCTTCCTTTGATCTTAAACCTAAAAGCTATACAAAAGCAGTGACTTAAAATATTAAAAAGTGACGTAAAATATGCTACATTATCTAGTGGAAAAATGTTGTACATTTTTGATTATTTTCCTTAGTTTAGAAGAAATGTTTTCTTTTTCGTGGGTCATACTTTAAGCAGACAATTTAAAAAAATTGAAAAATAAACAAGTAACTTTCTCGAATTAAAACTTTATTTTCTTCTGATTGCACATGTTTTACATAATATTTTAGGCTGACACTGATCTATGGTGAGTAAAGAGAGAGCTAGATATCAAATCTAACAAAATAAGGAATGTGTTTAGAAAACTATCATGTACCATCTTTAGACACGAATATTCAAATTATTTTTTACACACAAAATACATTCCGGAGAAGTGAAAATGACAAAATAATAAAAAAGTTATCTCCTACTTATACACTATACTTAAAATTTTTACCCATACATTAATCAATTATTCTCTACTCAATCTATAGTCAATCCCGTAAAAAAGTAGTAAGTACACAATAAATGAAGATTTCTTAGGAAAAAAGCGTACAAACTTACTAACACAAAAATAAAAGATCTCAATTTACCAAATAAATGTCACCAATGGTATTTTCTGCTAATTATAACGCACAAAGCCCCTAACTAGGTAGAACGAGTATCTACGAATTCTATACAAGGGCACACAAAAAGACCCATGAAGCAACCATCGATATCTATTATAACAATGTTTGCCCCCGCCGGGAACGGTACCCGGATTTCCAAGTGAACGTAAGTGGGCAACTGATCTAAGAGTTGGTCAATAAATAAAATTACAAAATATAACGGCGATTGACTGTAGAACACATTTTACACATTGTATACTTATAGTACATCCATCTAGTCTAGATAAGAACACCTGATATAATATTCGAAACACAAATTTTTCGCTTTCAAACATATCGTAATTTCTGGATGTAGCCATAACCATACATATCACACCATTATAGATAGATCTCGCCACTTTAACTAGGTAGGGAGTGACGTCTTTTACAATCTTTAGATTAATACGGTTACACTAATTTATGTTATTTTTTTATCGGCGACGTGCTTAAACTATCATCTTTGAAATGCCTGCTTCGCGCCCGCGGTACAGTGGCGGTCAAGGACGGCGTTACAGATTTGTCTATGGTCTCGTGCGCCCTAGACTGTATTACCAAATAACAAGAGCTTTTTTTACAATACAGAAAAACCGGAAGTGTTACGCCGTCGTAGACCGCCAATGTACTATTAATTAATCTGTATTTAAAAGTGGGAAATCCAATTAAAAAAAAAAACTAAATTCCCCTACTTATATTCTAACCGTCTTATTCATAAAGATACAGTAGATTTTAAGTCGCCTTACTGGAGGTCTACTTCTCTGGTTTGTTGCATTGTAAATACGTGACATCCAGTCTAAATTGACATACGTCAAATAACTAAAATGCACTTTAACTTTTTATGAATAAGAGGGTAAGCTAGAACCTAGCTAAATAAAATTTGGATGTGGCAAAACCTATTCACAAAACCAAAGCTAAATTCGTCTACTTAGCGGGCGGCGGCGGTGGTTGAGAATACATGTTGTAGTAAGTGGGCGGCGCGGCGGGGTAGGCAGCGGCGGCGGGAGCTGGCGTGAAGCCTGACTCGCGCCCGCGGCCTCGCCCGCGGTAACCTCCGCCAGATTCGTTACCGCCGCGGTAACCTCCTCCGCTACCTGGGTAATCAAAAGATTATGGTCAATTTTAAAATTATAATTTCATTTTTACAATAATTTCTTTTTTTTAAAAAGAGACCCGCCTTCAATTAATTGACACACACACAAAACTGAGAACTCCCTATTTTCTGAACTCGGTTAAAATAGGTACTAAAACCTTCTCCTGAATGTAACAAATACTTTTGTGAAAACCACATCAAAATCTGTTCAGCCAAACTCGAGATAATCGCGGACAAACATACATAACATATATCAAAAGGTATAGGACAGGTCAAACTGATAACTTCCTTTTTTTTGTAGTTAGTCTGTAAAAAAAACACATAACTACATGGCAAACGAAAGCGTAGTTTTAATATCGAAGATTCTTGTTAACTACCACTACAGCTAAATGGAGTTCCAATGGAACAATTTAAATATCTACGACACATCATCCGGGCTGTCTTACTTCAAGGTGTAAGAGCTGAGTTTAGTTTAGAGTTTAATCAGATATATCCCAGGGCCTACAGAAATTATTCAAAAGGGTTCGGTAACACACGTGAGTTTTGTTTACCTGAGCCAATTGGTGGGCACCCTGAACTACCTCGCCTCTCACAGTATAGGATACTTTACCAAATAAGGTATCAATAGCGATTAGATTAGATGTAGTCTAATTGACTTTCAATAAGTGATATCTTGTATCCTATATTGAATAAAGATTTTTTGATTTTTGATTTGATTTGATTTTGAACACACTAGCTGGTAATGTGTCAAAACTATATTATTACACCCAGTATATAAAAATGTTACCTCCTTGGCTGTCGTTGCTGTAGCCGTTCCCTCCGCCGTAGCCGCCGCGGCCGAACGACGAGCCCTGGTCGCGACTACTGTCGTCCCAGCGAGACGCTGAATAAGGTGAGGGAATAAATAAAAAAAAGAATTTTATAAAAAAAAAAATAGATCTTAGAATTATAGAAAGTCCTGTTTGCTAGGTTCTTGGCATTTTTCGGAATTGAAACGACATATACTAGGTGTTTCTGACAAGGCGGTAATAAATCAAAGGAGGGATTCTGCTCATCATAACTAACAACTTTCCCAAAGCAACATGGGTCGAAATCTCAAAAAAAAAAAACAGCTGTGCCATACATTGGTTCGATCAGCTGACGGGGTCAATGTACGGGACGGCTGATTTTTGTTTTGATATTTCGACCCATGTTGCTTTGGGAAAGTTTTAAAGTATGGTTAGCAGAATCCCTCCTTTGATTTATTACCGCCTTGTCAGAAACACCCAGTATTTATAAGGTAAAACAAGTAATCCTCGGCTAAAGTAATTTCTGATTAAAAGCTAAAACAATGTAGGTGTAGAATCCTTATTTTCAGTCTTCTAATTCAAATTGACACATCGTAACATTTGGTAAGGGCTAAAAATGGGGCAGCTATCCCTGCTTATTACCTAATCCACTTACCCTCAACCCCACCGTCGCCGCCATAACGACTACCCTGGTGACATAAGGCTATTTGTAAAATCTTTCGGGAAGGGGACGTCGATGATGTCAACTGACTTCGAATGGGACGACTTGTTCTACTACTACTCACCCCTATCCCCGCCGCCGCCGCCTCCGAACCGGCTGCCTCCCCCCCGCGGTCCATCCCGTCCCCCTCGCCCCCCGCGGCCCCCGCGCCCTCCGCGCCCGCCGCGGCTGTCCCCGTCGTCGCGGTAACGACTGCGACCTCCTGATGTATAGACACAACATCAATATCAATATAACATATTATAAAACAAAGTTGCTTCCCGCGTCTGTCTGTCCCTATGTATGCTTATATCTTTAAAACTATGCAATGGATTTCGATGCGGTGTTTTAAAAGGATATAGTGATTCAAGAGGAAGGTTTATAAGTAGAAGTTGCAAAAAAAAGTTATAGGTTAGGCGGTGCGAATTTTGCCGGGTCGACTAGTTATAGATATAACGTAAACTTATATTACCACCCTTCGCACGCATGAGTCACTAGATTTCAAAACCAACCAAGTCACATTTTTTAGTTTGTCGACTTATTGGTGTCTATAGAAAGATAAAACAACAAAAAAATATTCTGTTTTGTCAGAAACAACCAAATCCCAATAGATTTCATACAATCTTATAATTAAAAAGCAATGTTTTATTTCAAAACCAGCTATATCCACTACTGACATCTAAGACCAATTAAAAAGCAATGTTTTATTTCTAAACCAGCTATATCCACTACTGACATCTAAGACCAATTAAAAAACAATGTTTTATTTCAAAACCAGCTATATCCACTACTGACATCTAAGACCAATTAAAAAGCAATGTTTTATTTCAAAACCAGCTATATCCACTACTGACATCTAAGACCACAGACAGAGCAGATTTTCAAATAGAACTAGTAGTGGAACCTGTGAGAAAATGAAATTCCCACTAGTTCCACTTGTTTCACAGCAGGACTAAATAGTAGAACTAGTGGGAACAAATAAAACACGTTCTACGCAAAAAAAAAACAATCTGTTTGGACTTGGATGGTTTTGAAATCTATCGACTCGACTTGTCGGCTGACGGGCCCGATTTTATATCGGGTGTTAGATGGAAATTATTATCCGACAAATCCTGTGCTACTAGTAAAACATTCGACATAAAACCGGGCCCAACAGCCGACAAGTGGGACCGTGCTCTAAGTCAACAGATTTAACAGGATGTATCAGTTATTGACAATACTTATATCACGAGAAATATATTAAAAAATCAATATCAATATCAAAGAGAATACAGATTTCATACCTAAATGGAGACTTATCGCATGTAATACTGTGTACCTAATCTAAATAAATATATTTTTTGACCGACGAAAAAAAAAGGAGGAGGTACTCAATTCGACACGTATATATTTTTTTTTTTTTTTTTTTAATGTATGATCACGCATAACTTTTTACAGAGTAGTTCAATTTTGATAATTCTTTTTTTAATCGACAGGGCATACCTTGAAGTTGGTCCCATAAAAATTTAGAAATAAAATTCCCACCCTAAGGGTGGGAAAATAGGGGTGACTTTTTGGTCGGCGGGTGGATTTATTAACTCACAAGTTGCATTTTACGTGTAACACTATACATTTTGATACCTACTTACAATATCTTTTGAAATGAAATAAAATCAGCCGAAAGACGTCCACTGCTGGACATAGGCCTCCCCCACAAATCGCCATACCGACCGGTCTTGTCGTCCCTGTCAACCATGTCGTCTGATCACCTTATGCGGTGTGACCACTGACCACCTTGTGGGAGAAGAAAAGATTAAAACCCTGAAAGAACTGAAAAGCATAAAATAAAACTTTTTATCAAAAAATAAAACCGCCGAAAAAAAAACTGAAAAGCATAAAATAATAATCGAATTACTAAGTTCTTAAAGTAATGTAGGGTATATACCAAGTAATTTTGAGTCGGCGCCACAGATTCCTCGTACAAAGATCATTAAATTAGGTACCTTAAATTTGGAGAAATAACCAAAATTCGTGCGCTGCCGCGCATCAATCTTTACGTAATTATGGAATTTGCTTGTGTGGCGCGCCGACTCAAAATTACTTGGTATATACCCTACATTACTTTAAGAACTTAGTAATTCGATTATTATTTTATGCTTTTCAGTTTTTTTTTCGGCGGTTTTATTTTTTGATAAAAAGTTTTTTTTGTCTTCTATTCTATTTTGTAGCTACCTACTACTACTACTGATTAGCGTAGATAAATACAATTCCTCTCTATTTTCGATACTGTATTTGAAATATATGTACCTACTTAGTAATATGAGGAGTGAAATCACAAATATGTAGTAAATTTTCTTACCAAACTTTCCTCTGAAGCCAGATCCACACTGGGCTAGCTCAAACAACTTTGGATTCACAACTTGATTGGCTTCTTGTAACACCGACATCAGATCCTTAGCCTAAACAGATAAAAAAAAGATCAGAAATAAAATACTTTATCTATGTGGACCGTCGACGTTAAAGCATCAATCGTTATGGATCTTCTGGATCACACAAAGACTTTTGATTGTGTTAATCATGATTATTTACAACAAACAATAATAAGATCATAATTCAATTTACAATAGTAAATAGAGTAGATATACGACCCTTTTTGAAAAATCGCCTTATACACTAATAACCGAAAGTCGATAAATGAGTACAATCGGTGTTCCTCAAGGATCTTATTTCGGTCACAGATTGTTTTATGTGTTTCATAAAATGTTATAACAATCAAACAATTAAGCACATACGAGTCAAGGAATGGTTGAGAACTAATATTTTTTGTTACAAGCCTATATTTAAAGCATATTTTCTTAGATTTACACTTACTTTTGCTGCATTATTCGGTGTAAACAGGGTGTAGGCAGTGCCAGTGTTATGGGAGCGGCCCGTGCGTCCGATGCGGTGAACATAGTCCTCGGAATTGTTCGGGTAGTCGTAGTTTATCACGAATTTCACATCTTCCACGTCTGTTTTTGTGGATAGTTGTGTTATTTGATGATTTAGATGAGTTCGTATATATATGACAATAAATAAATAAATTCAATAATTCAATGAATAGAGCGTAAAATTATCCTTTGTTTTCACGTTTGAAGGAATAAATGAGTGCTAAAGAGCTTGCGAAATATTAAGGCGGATAAACAAATTTTTTACTGGTTACTTTATAAGTTTTTATTTAATTTCTTTATTCTCTCAAACGTGTTCTAAAATAGTAATTTACCTCAATGCCACTGCTGATCAGGGGACGTCCGCTGTAAACAACTGTATTATGCCCGTCAGTCGGCCGGAGTGTTCGCTGGCCAAGAGTCTTCGGTGTGCTGACTACTCCATACAAATTTTGTATGGATTGTATGGCCTTGTATGGTAATAAAATGTCAGGTAGCGTAGTTTAGGCCCTTAATGTAAATTTCTCATGACATATAACTGAGCGTTTTACTCTTTTTTAAGGCTTTTTGAATAAAAATGTAGCTTTTCAAAACTACCCTCAAGAATTTAAAAATCGATTTTTTATAAATTCTCCTATAGGCAACAAACTGTTTTGATATGTTATTTAAAAACATAATTTTGAGGCAGCATGCTTTGTTCACAGCGTATTAAAAGACGCTGGTAATAATCATTGGTTTACTATAAACCAAGATCTGTCATCATTGGTTCTAAGCTAGTTTAAACCAAGATCATTAGACCTGAAACCGAAGTAGTCAAAAGCACACCGATTGACTACCCCTGGCTAGCATGCGCCTCTGAAAGTTGAAAAAAAACTTTATGAAACGATCTTTCAGGACATTTTTATATAATAAAACTAGTGTTTACATCGCAATGCTTTTTTTTTAAATTTATTTTAGCATAGTATTGACTAGATGAGAAAAGGTTGTTATATTCTGTTCCTTTCTTTTGAAGGATATAGCAATATTGGCAATTCATTCAATGATTTTATTTTGACTTTTCTTTGAATGAACGAATGAACACTATTTTTTAAAGGTTAATTTTAAGAGCAACTGCCTAGTTAGTCATGGATATTGTACATGAGCTTTTGAATTTATTTAAATCATTTTGGTAGCCATATTGTTTTTGATACAGTTGCGTGGAGGTCGATTTATTCCAATATTCACATTTTGAAATTCATTTTCGTCAGTTTTGAAGTAATAATATCGTCCTATGGCAGATGCAATAAATATAGTTTAAGCAGACATATATCTATAAATATACCTAATATATAAAGAAATCATTGTTTCTTATTTGATTACATAACCAGTGCGAAGGTCGGAATGAAAAGTCAAAAAACCTAATAATTTCTTGAAATATACTATGAAATTCTGTATATATTAGACAAAAATGCAATTCATTCAAATGCCTTTCCCCATAAACACCTAATTGTTTCCTTGCCAATTCCAGATATGCTTTATTTTACTGTGAATACTGGAAACATTACAAACGCAACCACACATTTGTCACAATTCACAATGGCATTACAGTGTTACGCGCCTGACACTCTTTGACCTTAACGACACCCCGGTTGGAACAGTGCGAGATACTTTAATTTACATATTTCAATGTCCGGCCATTTTAGTTAACCCTTTCCATTTCTTCCATTATGAGGTATTTTTTGCAACCCCATTTATCATTAAAAAAACTGGCTACAAACTAAATACGAGTTCCGCTTTGAATGTCATACTAAAATGTCCAGAATTAAGAAAAAAAATAGCGATGACACTTTTCCAGTAACCCAACATAATGCCGCTAAAAAAATGCCCAGTAAAAAACCTAAAAAATAGTAGGCTCAATAGATTGAAATCTGTGTCAATCGCTGTCAAATAAAAAACCTCGCATCTGTTTCCGTTTTTCAAATCTTCTGTTTGATGCCTTTCTTTTGTTTTTGTTTCTTTTTGACGGGATTTTCTCACCACCCTTTTTCATTTTAGTTGATTGAATTTTCTTTGTGTAGATTATAATAGTTTTATATAAGTTGGCACAAACATAAGATATATATCAACATCTGGGCAAATTTACAGTGTAGACAGGTGGAAATTTTGAATAAATATGCCAATCGTTTTGACCAATAATGGTTTTTATCTGTGATATCACTCACCTATCGGCTATTCACAAGTTGACTATATTTTTTTAATTACCCAGAATTCCATTCCAGTACAATAGATGAGATCACTGGTTTATTTTCAACACTTGATAACCTCTACCCAATTTAATTTTATGTCTCCAAATTTTTTTTTTTTTCACCATGAAGGTAACCCCTAAAACGTCTTATACACAAGTGCTTGAAGAAGTCTTAGTAATCTTAGTCATGAATCATGATACATCAAAGGTAATCTTTGTTAATCTATGATAAATATATAAACTTCTCCATCTTCATGAAGAGTGTATCGTTATTAAAAGTAAATTCTAATCTAGGGCACAACACCCGTTATCCCCAAAAGGAATTACATCTATATGGCAAGAAAATATGTCCCATCCCAAGAACAAAAAACCACTCTAACCCATTAAAAGTACTCCCATAAATAACTGTCATAACGATTCCAAATCTATATGTAAAAAGACAACTTAAGTCAACTAATCTCAAATGTTAATCAAAATCCATAAATGGAATTATGAACCAATCCCCTAAAATTAAGTCCCATTCTCCCTAAAAGTAAGTCAAATCACCCAAAAAGAAGTCCCAATCACCTTAATTGTTAGGTGATTGGGACTGCTTTTCCCCCGTCCCCTCAAATATAGTCGGAAGTGATCTGACCGAGCCCGCGCGCGGCCACGTCGGTGGCGACGAGGATGGCGCCCGCCATGCTCCGGAACTGCGCGAGGACGTAGTCGCGGTCCTGCTGGTTCTTGTCGCCGTGGATGGCCAGGGCTCGCCAACCAGCGCGGTTTATTGTTTTGCATATCTCGTCCACCTTTGTTGAATGAATGTTTCACATGAACAACTAGTCGACCCGGTGAACTTCGTACCGCCTAACCTATCACTATTTTGTGGTGTATTATACTTATAAACCTTCCTCTTGAATCACTCTATCTATTAAAAATACCCGCATCAAAATCCGTTGTGTAGTTTTAAAGATTTAAGCATACATAGGGACAGACGCGGAAAGCGACTTTATTTTATACTATGTATTGATTTGTTGCTTTCAAATAAATAAACAAAAAGCGAGATGTTAGTAGTTTCCTGATTCAAACATGATTCTGGCAGAATCATCAGCATTGCATTGCGTAGCAACAAATGCTGAGTCAGAGTCATTTCCCTCACACCCACATCACTAACTTGTAAAGGATGGAAACTATTAAATCTTACTAGTCGACCCGGCGCACCACGTACAGTGGCGGACTAGGAGGCCGTAACAAATTTGTCTATGGTTGCGTCAGCCCTAGACTGTATTACCAAATAACAAGAGCTATTTTGCAATAAAGAAAAACCGAAAGTGTTACACCGACCGTGTCCGCCACTGTACCACCTAATACATACAATACATTGCTTTATAATATGTTGCGATAGTGATTATTATGTCGATCAATCGTATATATTTTGAAAGTGCTATTGTGTAAGAAAAAATATATGTCTAAGGCGGTTATCACATTGCCACGCACCACGCTGCATGTTGCGTTTCGACGCACCTACGCGCGCGCTCGTGGATGCATTTTCTGTGTGTTGGACTGCGCGTGTTTCTATACAAATGGAGGTACTTACAATCAACGTTAGAATACGCATTCACGCGCCACGCTGCGTGTTGCCTGGCAATGTGATAACAGCCTAAAAAAGATTTCTTTTAAATAACAACCAACCTTTCTCTTAGTCTCCGAGAAGATGATAGTTTTCGTTTCTTCCTCGGCACCAATTTCTGACAGCAAAGCCAGCAGCTTGTCTCCCTTCTCCCATTCTTCGCACACATCAACAATCTGAAGGATATTGTGGTTCGCTGACAGTGTGAGCGAGCCAATGTTGATCTGGATGTAGTCGTGAAGGAACTCTTCGGCTAGATTCCGCACCTCTTTGGGCCAGGTTGCTGACCACATGAGAACCTGAAAATGTATATATTTAGTTACGCAATTCACTTCAAACCGAAAAATTTAACTGTATGAAACAAACGCGTTGCTTCGCACAGTCTCAACTCGTGTACGTGCACGCGTATCATGCTTGTGTGAGTGAGGTGAGACGCGCTACTTGTACTGAGAGGTAACCGAGCGCAGGCCGCACTTGCTGAGGGATACAGGGATTGCCCGACTATACGTAGTACTCTCTATTATGCTGTGATATTAGTATGTATCGTTTAAGGTTTTTTAAGGTTTTAGTCCCCATCACGACGAAAATTGTCTTAATCTCCTAAAAGAGTAGTCTCACAGCGACCCAGACTGCACAAAGCCAATGATGGAGTCACCAGAAGGCGCCCCCAAACGAGCTCACCTCTGTCAATAACTTTGCTTCCATTCGCAAAGGCTTACAGTGAAAAGAAAGGGGAAACCAACTGTACATTTTGTTTCTTTTAATGAGTATGATATTCCGAGTGTGATGTTATCTACCTGTCTGTCAGGCCGTATCTGCTCGATGATCTTCCTGATCTGCGGCTCGAAGCCCATGTCCAGCATCCTGTCAGCTTCATCCAGCACCAGGTACGTGCAGCGACGGAGGTTGGTGGTGCCTGGTCGGAGGGAAAATTTATATAGGTTATATTCACACTGGATATGACAAGAATAGTTGAACAAAGGTTAATGAGTTGCTCAGGCATAATTTCCTACAGTTGAGATGAATGATGATGGTGATGGTGAAATAACTCTTTTGCTTGTCTAATTTAAACAATTTGGATAGATATGTTTTGATATTTTTCATATTTAATTTCATGTACAGTCAATACTCCATACTCTAGGTAGAACCTGTATCTAAGGTCCCCAAAACACAAGCATCCAGACCTAGGATCAATATCCAATCCCAGAAATCTCAATTCGTGTTGCTATACCAATAGAATAGAATAGAAACACTTTATGCATACAAAGTAAGACACAAAAAGTACAATTGTTAAATTAAGGGTGCAGACAATTTAAATTTGCATGCAATGGGCGGCCTTATCGCAAAAAGCAATTTCTTCCAGGCACTTAGAAACTTTTTATACAATGATGGTATTAATTTCGTAAATAAAAAACAAAATTGATCTTACAAGAGTTCATAAATAACCAGAAAACTGAATAAAAACTTACCTCTCTCCAAGAAATCAATAAGTCGTCCTGGTGTAGCAATGACTATCTCCACTCCACGCTCCAGACAGCGACCCTGCGGTCCCTTGGGCGCTCCTCCAAACACGCAGGTGTTGCGAACAGCCACATTCTGACCAAACTCGTTGGCCACCTGGGGGTTTAAACAAATTTCAAGCTTTGTATAGACTTGTATTGAGATAAAAAAATGATTTTGAGACTGATGTGCCAATTTAATTATCAATAAAATAATGATTTGCATGATTACAATAAAGTTTATTATATAGGTGCCTATTTATGAGAAATATGAAAGGTGTATGTAGGCCTTTTAGAAAAAGAACTGCTTGAATATTGTGTTATGATATTAATATGTGAAAGGCAATAAATAATTAAAAATAAAATAGTAAAATCTGTAGTGAGGAGATCCTTGATAGAGAAAACTTACTTTTTCTGCAACTCAAAAAAACAATGCATTGAAAATTTACAAAAGTACATAATATATAAACTTTAACAAACTACAATAAAAGCTAATGAAAAAACAAGGTTACGTTCAGAAACCCCACCTAACTCATAATTTTCTCCATATCTCTCACAAATGAGTTCAAAACTGTAAAAACAACAACAAAAAACTTTCGGTTTTCGAACATAGCCTGATGATCAAACTACACTAAGAGGGCTACTGTTTAAATAAATCAATTTTTACAATGCCATGGGGTCCCGAGTTGTTTTGATCGCCATCCAACAGCGTAGAGGAGACCCCGTTCATCGCACACAAAGTCTGACGCATTGGGATGGAAAAGTAACTGTTAGCAAACTTCATTATTTATTACTCAGCCTAAAACAGGGTTCTGATCATCAAATTATTAAAGGATCTCCTTTTCAATTCAACAAAAAGATACAAAAAAAAAACTGATTTACCTGCTGAATTTGCTGAGCCAGCTCCCGAGTTGGTGCCAGAACAAGCACTATAGGTCCGTCATCCCTCAAAAGTCTTGGTTGATTGATGATATGGACAATTGCTGGAAGGATGTAAGCCAGCGTCTTCCCAGAGCCAGTCTGGGCAATCCCAACCATGTCTCTTCCTGATAAAGCAATGGGCCAGCCCTGAGCTTGGATCGGAGTGGGAGCAGTGAAGCCTTGCTTCAAAACCTCTCTCATAGCATAATCTGGAAAACCACCCTCTTCGAAATACATGCTTGGAGTTGGCACATTATGACCTTTCACAGTAATCTGATGTTGGCTCCTGTAAGCCTCAATTTCGGCAGGTGGTCGATTCTGTATGTTAGGATGGGGCACGTAAAAGTTTTTCTCGAAAGGAGTTAGTTTAACATCTCCCCAGTGGATTTTGCGCAAGTTTCCGCCAGGTTGGTCGTTTTTGAAGTTGGAACGGAAGTCGTCTCGGCCGCCTCCGCGACCGCCGCCGCGTCCACCGCCGAAGCCGCGGCCGCCGCCGCCGCCATCTCGTCCTCCGAAGCTACTTCTTCCCCTGTCTTGCGACCTATCGCTCGATCGACTGCCACCGCCGCGAGAGCCTCCACGGCCTCCGCCACCACGGCCTCCACCACGACCACCCCCACGACCGCCACGTCTGTCGTCATACCTGAGAATCACGGAATTAGCTAAATAGCATCACAGTAACGGTTCAAGATGCCCTAATTTTATTGTGTAAGCAAAAAGCTACTTACATTTTTAGAGTTTCAAATGAGTCTTTGGTTAATAAATTTGTAGCACACGCAACAATGCACGTAAATTCACTGATCCGAATTAAATAAGTAAAGAAATCGATTAAAAAACGACGAGAAAATTAATTTAGCGCTTGATCATAAAGCCGGCGGCCATATTTTGTTTTTTTTTTTTTCAATTGACCACAGATTAGATTAGATAGAAAATTGTTGTGTTGGCGTTGGCGGAGAGAATGTGCATGAGAACTTTTCCTATAAAGCCAATTCTTAAAACTAGAAAAACATACATTATTTAATGTATTAGGATTATGCACTAAATAACTATATAATATAAATGCTTCTAGCTGTAAACGTATAAATAAGAGCTAGCTTGTCTTTCCCAATATTTTTTTTCATTATTGGAAACCTTATCCCTATCCCAAAATTATTGATCAAACTTAAACACTCAAGTAGAAAATACTAAAACCCGAAAAACACATTTTAGAATAATGGACGCTTCAGTCCCTGTGTTTAAGAAACCCCATCCTCATCTAACTGTCCAAGATTGGACCAGGAACATCCAGAGGCTGCAGAATGAGGCAAGAATTAGGCGTTTTGACTCCTATCAGCTCAGACAAAGAGCTAACCAACTCAGGAACGAATCAAATGTGACTACGCGATGGGATAATTACGTTAATAATGAGCTACTAAGAGACCGGTAATTTAATCTCAAAAATCATCTAGCTAAGCATCAACACTCAACATTCATTTAGCGGATAAGGGTAAATGCACACTTCACAACAGCGAACGATTTGCAATAAAATTTACACATCAGTCGAATAATGCTGTTAAGTAAAGTTCATCTAAGTACTTACCTACCTACATTAGAAAATTTCATACCGGTAAAAACGTTGTGATGTTCTGATATTTTAAATCCTAGAATACATGATAAGCCATCCATCTCAACCGTAAGCCGTTCACAGCTTGACAAAACTTTAACCCTATAATATTGACAGAATTCATACTTACAAGCATATTAATAAACTTACATTTCGTTTTACAGAATATTTACCGTAGATTCATGGCGCGACATGCAACGTTTCTGCCACGAGCGAGTCCGTGAAGAGATCCAAGCACTAAAAGAGGAGAAGAACAGCACCGAACTGATGCTTGAGTGGCTCCAGGTGCCACTGATGGTGACGTCTCAGTGCCTCTCGAATAGAGACCAGAGGGTGCCGCCTGAATTGACTCGCGATCAGCTGGGCGAGGAGTTGAAAAAGGTACAGAATCTTATAAAGCAACTCCTTGGCAAAACCACCTATGAAGGTATATGTAATAACAACTATTAAATGAACACTGAGTGTTTCTGACCAGGTGGTAATAAATCAAGGCATTCAGATCACCATCAACTTTCCCAAAGCAACATCTATAGGTAAAATTTCAAAAATAAAAATCTACTTTTCCATACATTGGTTCGATTAGATGACGACGGGACAGTTTTTTTTTTTTAAATATACACGAATACGAATTAAATACATTTTGAAACCTTCAGGAACTTCACATAATAGAGAACAGCAAGCGTGTTTTAACAGATGTCTGCCACATGGCCTGGGAGAAAATAAAAGAACTAACAAATGTCCTATGCCGATTAGAGCGAGAGATCAGAAATAAAGAGGAGACCTTATCTTTGGAAAAATACGTCAAGGATCTGGACAGGGAATGCTCGAATATCTCCTTCAAGTTGGATCCCACCATGATATCAGCTGAGTTAGTTTAAACATTATTGGAGATTATTAATAATAATAACGCATCACACTGTAACTAGGAAGAAACTGTATCTAGGGTGCCCGAAACACACGCAGAGTGTGTTGTGTATGTAGTGATTGCCTGGAAGAAATCGCTTTTAGCGATAAGGCCGCCCATTGTATGCAAATTCAATTTGTTTGTACCCTGAATTTATTAATGTACTTTTGTATCTAACATTGTATGCAATAAGTGTTTTCTATTCTATGCAGAGACGCACAATTCACCCTGAACGGGAAACAAACATCATCATCATAATTCATCATAACAATGTTTCAATCCAGGAATCAAACCCGGTACTCCCGCGTCACAGTTCATATCACTGCCAGGGAGCAGTCGAAATATGAATTTGTTTTAATTAATAAAATGTTTAAGAATTTTTCTTCTCTTAGAGAAGGTTCTCATGGTTATATACAAAAAAAATGGACTCAAGAATTTCTTCCCTTTCAGAACAATGACAGAAAAAGGTTACATCGACTGTATAGAGAATACATTAAATATAGCCGAGCAACTAATGTCGGAGTCTAAAGCACTTCGGGAAACAATGTTCAGGAACAGAGAGACGTCCAGGAATCAGATGTATGCTCAGAGTCAGGAGGTAATGATAATATTAAAGAAGGCGCATATTTAGCAACTACATGGTTGTGGCTACTACTGGCCACCAACCGGATACTAATTGATATATTTACTTATTAAAACTTTAGGTTGAGATGTTCATGCGGAGACGCGTTTACGACATCCAGCGGGCCAGAAACGAAATGGAATGGCAGAAATACAAGGTAAGTATACAAATTTATTGTATTGTTTTTACATTTATACAGTAAAACTAAAGTAAAAAATATGGTTTCCCTAAAACAGCTAAAAGAGAACTTAACAAAAGTGGACCGTGAGATACAATCCCTTCGCCACGCGGTTGCAGACAAGATACACCCTACAAAACTGGTGGAAACCAGGCTTGAAATGAGGAAGAGGAGACCAGGACTCGAGCTTGTGGACGACCAGCCTCTACGAGGTTTGGTTGAAGAGTTTGAGAGGGTACACTTGAGTAGCAGAATGCTGGAAGAGAAACTGAACGATGCTCTGTAAGTTATTAGTATTTGTAAACCCTTCTTCCTCGGCTAAAAGATGTCCACTCTTTCACATAGGTCTCCCCCACAAATTGCCACAGGGACAAATACCGTGAGGGGATTTTGTGATTATCGCAACGTTAGGCAGGCGGGTTAGTGATCGCAGTATGGCTCTTCAAGTTTCTCAACGAACGACGCTGCTGCCCGTCCTTCAGTTGTCGCCTTAGTCGCCCCCTTACGAGGAGGGATATGGGTCGGTGGAATTCCATTTCCATTCCATTCATTCCAACCACCATACTGCAAATTATTTACATAAGAAAAACTTTTACAATTTTTCAGTAAAACTTACAACGGCATGCAGAACCATCTGGAAAGAGTCAAAAAAGACCTACATCAGAAGAATCAAGCGTTGGAGACGGATCGTAGACTTATTGAGATCAGAAAACCAATACATAACCCTGATGAAACAGAGTTCAAGAGGAATGTTGGTTACTGCAATTTGAGTGACGAGTTGGTAACAGATTGAGTTATACGTCTACGAACAACAATACTCAGGAAGCGTAACTCGCCTACAAAACCGCTTCGATTTTGGTTCCACTTACGCTCACACAGTAAATCTTATTGCAACAAACACTCACACATTCTCATAGACAAGCTTGCACGATATTGGCCGCTTCGCTCGCGTCTGTCGTCAAAGCAATAGCAATTAGCATACATACAGTTGCGAATTATAGTAGACATACAGTTACAATTTTAAGTTAATTTTATTAATGTAAGGTTTCTCTTAGTCTAATAATTTAACACTTATATCATACTAGCTGAACTGACACGGCGAACTTCGTACGTACAAGCTTACACAAATATAGCCTAAGTGTCATTCTTCTTTCCGAAAACATTCTATATCCATTGTTATTTAGGGTTAATGTTGGAAGAATTTTTTAAATCGGCTCTGTAGTTTCTGAACCTATTTGATTAAACTAAATAATCAAATCTTTTCTTATTAAATTTTGTGTTGGCTTATTTTAAAGTTGAAACGTTAACATAAATAAAACATCAATTTACTAAAATATAATAAAAGCATGTATTTGCATTCATATCCATTAATTGCATTCATATCAATTAGGCACTGTGCAATGTTATTTTTTAAGTTTATCATATTTAATTTTCATACAATTTCGAGGTTAGTCCATTTAAGGTGTTCGATGTCTTAAATAAAATAAAAGATAATTAAATACCCTAATTTATGGTAATAACTGTTAAGTAAAACAAATTGGACAACAATTCTAAATTATGCTATTTTCAATATTTCGAAACAATTACACTAGCAATTTTAATGAACACATGCATTAAATATTAAATAACATATACTTAAGAATACTTTGTTGTGCTTTTAAATAGGTTAAATGCATCATTTTGTGACAAAATAATATATTTCACAAGAAGTTCATATAATTAAACACTTTATACTGTATGTATTATTATTTTTAAGTAGGTTTCAAGACCATAATAATGTCGAAAAAGTTTGCAAAAGTTGAACCTCTATAATTATGTAACTTAAGTATAATAATTTAATTTATTTTTCTTTTGCGTTTCGGTTTAAAAATTCTTAATTCGAATCAAAAGCGCAGGACAAGATTTTATTTGATTGACGAAATTTCGGCACAATAGCAGCGCTCCAGTGCGCGTTTACCATTATATTTATTATGAATATAAAGTTATTATAATAGTTAATATTAAACCAATTGTTTAAAATAGCTAAATTAAATGCTAGCAGAACTCTTTGGTTCGATAAAACTCTTTGATTAATTGCTTTCTAGAATCTAAGAGGATAATAGTTAAAATAGGAATGTGTAGTGGAATATTTTAAAACATTTTCAACAATATTGTACTTTGTTTACTTGTTATAAATGCACTTGTGTGTTTGTGTGCGATCTTATGAATAAATACATAATAATACTAAATAGTAACGGACTTATTATTTAATAAGGTATAAAATACACTTAACATTAACTCCCGATTTCAATTATCTTCGACTGAAAGATATCTAATAAGTTTATTATTGAATTAAAATTAGGGTCAAGGCACATTAGCGTAGTAAAAGCGCAAAACCTTTTTTTCAATTCTGGGCTCTGGCCTGGGCCCAGACATAAATGCGCGGCAGTCCAAGAATTCAAAATTTCCTTTGCTTAGACTCTTATTCAATGCTTTTTGATTCTGATGAGTGTCAAGTATGTAAATAAATAAGTGTATATCAACCTGCTGAATTGTGTAAGGCTTCTACGTCTTATATCAGAGAATACTTTTTATTAAGTACATATACTAAATCAGTTAAAACAAATAAAAAACAAATGTTAGAAGTTATTTAAAATCATTTGAAATAGTCGCAAGCAATAAATTTTGCTTGAAAATATTTATTTTATGTAACAATAATAACCGAAAAATATTTAAAATATGCCAAAAACTTTGAGACTTTTAACAAAAATAACAACTAAGTATGTAATATTAAATAAGGGATCAGGGGAATAGTGTCCATAAACCTTTATCCAAGTTTTTCACAGATTTGACCCCAATACATAATGCTAAGAATGATACAATATAAAAGAATTTTAAGATTTCTTTTCTAAAATATTGCTTAAATGTAAGTAATTTTTTCTTGTTTAAGCTCCAAATAAATTAATCGCGAGATTCGCATTTAGTAATCAATTCTCTTATAATCCAGTGATCAACAATATTCGTCTTTAACTAAGTATAAGAAATTTACTGCAATCTTTAGTTACAGTAAAAAAAATAAACATAACGTTAAGCAACGCACATAAAAAAAAACCCTTGAAATAAGAACTTAGGTTCAACGCACATCTGGCAAAGCGATGCGAAGATACTAAAGAGCATAAAACAATTTAAATTCTCTTTAATCTATTACACACTCATGGTTAAGAAGCGATTGCGTTCCGTTTCGAAGATTAGAATAATATTCGATTAAAAACCTCTTTTGAACCCACATAGGGTTCAAAAGAGGTTAATTAAATTACTATAATTTAGAGGTCATTTTAAATTATTATTCTCTTTATATCGTCGCCGCACCTCGCCAAAAATCAGCTTGACATTAAACTAAAAAAAAAATAGTACCAAAGTACTTTTTCAAAAAAAAAAACAATTCCTCACCAAAAATCAAACAGCTAGCAAATCGGGCTTCGGTCCAACTTTCTCATATGCCTCATCCAATAGCTCGCATATCTTAGCTATATCTCCATCGCTTAGCTTCACACTGGACGCGAGCCTTATAGAAGGTTCTGGACATTTCACTTCTGCATCTCTTAGGTACGCTGCCACAGCAAAAGCTATACCATTTTCTAAGCTATAATTGGATATGTTACGTAGATATGAATGTTTGAGTCGATCCGTGAGATCTTCGCGGTTAATGTAGATATGCTTTATAGGAGATATCGGTGTGCCGCCTATGCGATAGTTTTTCAGTGTCTTCAGTGCTCTGTAAAATTATAAAAAAAAAATTAGGTAAGCGTGAGTTGGACGTGTGGTTAATATATACAGTGTGTCCGGGGAAGATAGCAATACTTGGTTATTTTGTTAGTAACTTAGGTAGCTTAACTACTTAGCCTTCGATCAAGACCTTAATGAAGGTTCTGTGAGCCTTACATCTTTTACTATGAATTTAAAAGTAGGCGGGGTCGACTTTTGCAAAAAAAAAAAAATTAAAAACATCATACTGAGGGGGGGGGGGTGAGGTTGCGACCCCCCATATGGGGTGTTTTCATCGATGAAATTGATCATAGAATATACCCTTAAAATTATGTTATAACTTCCCCGGACACACTGTATAGGTACCACCACTCCTTTTATGATACTTATAATCTAGCGAAAAGGTATCAACTCAGCATAATAGTGAAAAATTTAATATAATTTCAGTGGAAAATTTAGTATAAAAATCCGAAAGAAACTCTGTCTGTCTGTCTCGCTTTTACGAATAAACTTCTGAACTGACTGAATGAAATGGTGGAATTTGGTACCTATATGGTGGTCTAGAGCCTGAGTAAGGATATTTTATTCCAATATTCCCACGGGAAAATTGGGAATTTGATGTTTCAAGGGAAAATGCGCTGGCTAAGCCGCGGGGCGCCCACTCGTAGAAGATATATAGAAAGAAGAAGAATATAAAAGAAGAGATACTCACTGGTGCAGTTTGAGGGAGACCCTCTCCAAGTCCTGGAACAGTCCAGGGTTCCCCTCGATCACCTCCAGGCCGCTGATGGCTGCTTGAGTCAGCATGGGAGGCAGGGAGGCGCTGAAGCAGTAGCCTATACAAAAGGATTAACAAAAATTATTTATGAATAAACTACACATGTGGAGTTGATAATTATAAATCTGTTTATCTGTGTGTTACATTTTCACGCCTAAACTGCCGAACCGATTGGAATGAAAATTTTGTATTTACTTGAACCATAAATAAAAGTTTTGACCGACGAAAAAAAAAGGAGGAGGTAAGTATACAATTCCTCACATATATATATACTAGAGGCTGCCCTGCGGTTTTTCCCGCGCAGATTTCTAATAAACACAAATATCCCGTTTTTTCCCGTTCCCGTGAGAATTTCGGGAAATCCCTTCTTAGTGCTCACCTACACTTCCCAAGGAACCCACGTGCCAATTTTCAGCTTTCTATGCCCAATAGTTTCGGCTCTGCGTTGTCTGTCAGTCAGTCAGTCAGTAACGGAATAGTTTTATATATATTGTTTTTTTTATTATCTGAAATTACAGCTCATGCTTTCTCATTCTGAATTGATATATCTGATCAAGCTAGCATGATGCTTGGATCGATCACTAGATGCTATTTTTGCTTACCCAGACCAGATAACCTCTGGTGTTCAACAATGAAGTGAGATCCGGCA
Source organism: Euspilapteryx auroguttella (assembly GCA_951802225.1). Taxonomy (NCBI): domain Eukaryota; kingdom Metazoa; phylum Arthropoda; class Insecta; order Lepidoptera; family Gracillariidae; genus Euspilapteryx; species Euspilapteryx auroguttella. The sequence continues at coordinate 11,348,002 of OX637648.1, read as the reverse complement.
CAGAAGCCTCCAATAGTAGCGAATGAGTGCTCCAAAGATCCGACTATCAGGTCGATCTCGTCTCGCGGTATGTTTAAATGCTCTGTTATACCACGCCCGTTCTTTCCTAGGACCTGAAATAAAAAAAATAATAAAAAAGGGGTGTATAGTTTAGCATACCTAACAAATAACTTCCTAAAGTAACATGGGAAGAAAAAAAAAAAAAAAAAACACCTGTTACATCCTGTATAAGTGGAGGGAAAGTACTCTAATCTAATAATCAAAAGATGTTTTACTGTTGGACATATAGGCCATAAACTTTGATATTCACAAGGACAAACATTTTGGGACGGGTTTGGTTTGCTTGGCCTTTTTTCAACTAAGGATACTGGCATCCATGTGAGGAGATAAGGTAGTGGTATACAATGCCCTAACTTCGCGAATAAGGATGCCACATTAATAAGAGAGATCAATTGTAAAGTAGAGTTTGTTACCCCCATTCTTATCTACACTGTAAAATCATTTGACAGAGGACGGCTTGTTTGGGGGCGTCTCCAGGCGACCATTGTGGCAAACACTGAGCCAATTAGTGGGTGCTTCTCACAGTATAGGATACTTTACCAAATAAGGTATCAATAGCAATTAGATTTAATCTAGTCTAATTGACTTTAAATAAGTGATATCTTGTATCCTATATTGAATAAAGAATTTTTTGATTTTAGATTTTATATTAGGCTGTTATCACATTGCCACGCAACACGCAGCGTGGCGCGTGAATGCGTATTCTAACGTTGATTGTAAGTACCTCCATTTGTATAGAAACACGCGCAGTCCAACACACAGAAAATGCATCCACGTGCGCGCGTAGGTGCGTCGAAACGCAACATGCAGCGTGGTGCGTGGCAATGTGATAACCGCCTTACTCAAATGGACTTGATAAGGTCACAAATTCATCATAAAGATTAGTTATATTATACTAATATGGAAAGTCCATATCCAGAAAAAACGCGATGAGCTGAATCTCAAATTCCGATCCTTGCAATGGTTATTAGGCAGACAGTCTAGTCTAGACTATCTGTAAATAATAAAGCACTTATCTACAAAACCGTTTTGAAACCGATTTGGACATACGGAATACCACTCTGGGGAACTGCAAAAAGGACAAACATAGAGATACTGCAAAGATACCAAAACATTATACTAAAAACTATAACAGAAGCTCCATGGTTTACCAAAACAATAGAAGTACATAAATACCTGCAAATACCTACCATACAGGAGGAAGTGACCAAGGCGACTGAGAGCTACAATGCTCGTGTAAAAAAACATGAAAACAAGCTCGCGTCCGTACTGTGCGAACCACTACAGACACGACGCCTCAAAAGAGCTCATACGTGGGACAACTTGGCCTACTAGCAACCTAATAAAGGCAACCCAACACCGGAAGGGAATGCCTTAAACCATAAAATCTCATGGATAAAAACTGCTTATGGTCGAAAGACCGATTGCATGTTGGCAAGGATATAGAAAAAAAAATAAAAAATATTATACTCACCCCAATAGTAAGACTTTCGTCCAGAATAATCCTAAGTTTGTACTCCCGGGCCAGTTGCACCAGACGTTTCAACGGACACATCTCTCCCGTGTTCAGGTAGATTGACTCTACAACTAGGAATGCTCGTCGTTTAGGATTCAGCTCCTTTGAAGTTAAAATAGAATGTAATCATTTATCAGTTGAAAAGAAAGATTTCTCTCAGGAAACACATTGTTTACAAGAAATTGGTTTTCAACACAAATGGTTTAAAAGAATTTTAACATAAGATCTCTACATTTTTACAAAACAATTTATGGGAAATTTGAATTTGGGTTCAAATTAACTGAATTTTCTGCAACTTTCTTCAAAATACTCGATATGCTTTTTCTTACCTTCTTCTTAGCAGCAGTGCTAAGGAGTTCTTCAAGATGATCAGCATCATTGTGGTGAAAGTATCGGATGGTACTACGTGAAGCGTCAAAGCCTTTCTGAATTGCGAACCAAACTTTCTCATCTCTGGAAATTTTAATTCATATAATCAGAAAATAGATTTTAGTAAGAAGTAGAATCAGAGCATATCATATATCATAATGACTTTATACCTAAATGGAATGGGGGGATACCTAGGAAGGACCTACCCAAACTAGGAAGAACCTGTATCTAAGGTGCCCAAAACACACACAGAGATGAACATCACAGCCAGACCGGAAACAAATAGCGATATTCATCATAACAATATTTGCTCCGCCCAGGAATCAAACCCAGGTACACACGCTTACTCAGTCCACATCACAGCCAACTGAGCCATGGAGCAGTCAATTCAACACAGAATAGAATAGAAATACTCTTTATTGAAATAAATAGACTTAAAATAGGTGATTAATTTTTTTTAAATTACTGCACTTTGATTACCACAGGCACAAAAACTTAACATTTTCGCTTAGGCTTTAAGAGTGTATGCAAATGTAAAACATCTAAAAACACAATGGATATCAATCTAATTAATCTAATGGCAATAAAATACTATATAAAGTATGACTCACGCAAAAATAATGTCTCCTTTCTTAGCGTACGCTGGTATAGCGCTAGCAATTGTAGAAAACCCGTACGAATAAACACAGGTTTCCTCAACTTCTAGAAACTTTGCGAGACGCTCCTCGAAGTCTAGATGTACGTCGATTGTGCCGTAGAAACCTCGCGGACCGCAGGAGCCCACACCATACTTGTTTAGAGTTTTGATTGAGTTTTCCATGATTGATTCATTCTTGTCAAGGCAAAGAAAGCTAGTGGCACCAACGTTGAGGCAGTTTTCGTCTATTTTACCCATCAAAGGAGGTTCCTCTACAATGACGTCGTGTTCAATCAAGGGTAAAGGATTCCATTCCACCGGAGCTCCATTACTTACAATATCATAAGATCTGTTCTTAGACCTCTTTTTAGTGAAAAGGAAGTAAGTAGAAATGAGCACGACTTGGAAAGCTATGACTAATGTCCACCAGCCAGCCTGAAAATTAGTAATAATTATTTTCTATTAGCTAGGAATTGATTTCATGGTCGAAGTAATTTCAACGCAACTTACCATATCGTAAATGTCGACTAGAATCATTATTGTGAATTGTTATGTATTGATGGTGTGTTTAGTAAAGGCTTTTGAAATCTTCACGAGTTTTCTAAATGAAATGGTTGTTAAAATAATAATTATACAAATCGAACAACACACAACCTCAAAACAAAACTTTTCTCACATGATTGATATCAATCATACATACCAAATTTTTGCCATTGTTGATTGATGTATACATGTATACTCTAAGGTTGATTGTTTGCTTTTAGTCTGTCAGTCTCAGTCACTTAGTCCTTCAGTCAACCACAATCAGTCATTATTTATTTATTTTGGTCAAAAACACCAGCTGGTTTCTAATTTCATTTTTAATTTTAAATTTAAATACAAAATGAATTTAGGCGGTACAGTGCGTATGAATAAATTCGCTTGCTTTACAGTTATATTTATAGTGTTTCTAATCGTTTACTGGCGTTCTGGCGGTGCGAGCTCCCCCACCGACGCAAGCGATCTTGTAAACCTTCGATCTCTGCTGAAAGCTGCTATATTCGCAGCTGAGCGTGGTGGTCAGAAGGTTCTGGATGGCAAGGATAAGGCTTTGAACGTGAAGAGTAAAGGAAAGACGCTTGAAGGCGCTAACGACCCGGTTACTGACGCTGATTATGCATCACACTGTGCAATGTTTTACAGCCTCAAAAAGACTTTCCCAAAGGTAAATGTATTTTTTTTAACATTTCACTTAGCATACTCCATTGGGATTTCATCCTGTCTGCCTGGTCCTGAATATATTCTAAGTTTAATACAAGATCTAATTTATACAGCTACAAATTGTGCTCAACCAACATAGTGCGCTGGGCAGTGATCTATGCAATCTTAGATTATCATAAGTACTGCAGTTTAAGCATTCATACATTTGCATTGATTTGTAGCTGAGTCTGACTAAAGAGACAGCACAGGACTGACCCTTGATCACACTCTACTTGCAGCCTCATGAAAAACTATGAAAAGAACCAACACTGTTTTTATCAGGGTTGTTTAAAAAAAAAAAACCTTTGCTGTCATTATACTCACCCTTGTTCTCTCTCTGGCTTGTACAACGGAAAACCATTAGTGTGAGTGGAGTGAATTCGATAAAAATTGTATTTTGTATTTTTTTAGGTAACTGTAGTGTCAGAAGAGCATTCAGAAGGCGATACATCCTGCGAAACTCAGCCAGAGTTTGATTTGGACTCTATGCCAGTCGGGCACAGCTCTATTGGCATGCTGAATGATGAGCATGTGTATGCTAAAGATGTCACAGTATGGATTGACCCGTTGGATGCCACTCAGGAGTATACAGGTAAAATATAAATGAGAAAATAATGTATTATATAATTTTGTAGGTATGTTTATCATTTTGGTTAGTTTTGCACTCAAACTACCTGCTATGATAGGCAATAGTTAGATTAATAACATTAAAAATAAAAATATGTCAGTCAACTCATTCTTCAATGCGCACATAAACTGTGCATAATTTAAATGCGTTTGAGGATAGGTAATCATTCTACGGGTTAAAACATTAATTTCATTTTATTCTCGTAAAGTTTTACATGCTCCCAATTTCTTCAGCACATTATGCCAGTTGAAAGGTTAAGTGAAAAAAAAATGCCAGTTCAAAGGTTAAGTTAACAAAAATATACAGGGTGGAATTTTTTATGCTACAGGAGGGAAGTAGAATAGATACTGGAGATAGAATCTATACTAATATTATAAAGAGGAAAGATTTGTTTGTTTGTTTGTTTGTTTGTAACGAATAGGCTCCGGAAATACTAAACCGATTTGAAAAATTCTTTCACTGGTAGGAAGCTACATTAATCCCGAGTGTCATAGGCTATATTAGATTTTCAAAAAAATTAGGGATCCTTACCTAAACTCAAATAATGTAACCCAAGGTGCAATATTTTTTCCGTTGTTTACATATTTTGACAGGTGGTTTGTTGTTGTTGTTTGTTATTTATCAAGACCATTCTGGGCAGGCAAAAGAACATAGTCTATAGAGCCAAGTCTTTTGTAGTATCTTATATTCTATGGCGTAACGAAGTAAGCGGGGAAAGCTCGTATTTAAATAAAAGGAAACATTACCTTTTTAGTTAAAAAGAAAGGATGACTAATTTCTATCTTTATCTACAGCTGAAGTAGATAGCCTTAAATTTTTTTTTTTATCCCCAGAGGGTCTATACCAATATGTGACGACAATGGTGTGCGTGGCGGTGCGTGGTATCCCCATTATTGGGGTGATACATTTCCCATTCAACCACACCAGCTACTGGGGATGGTATACGAAAACCACTTCTAGTAATATACCTTCTGTGCCTTATGTGAGTATGATAAGATTTTTTTAACCTTATCTTGTCATATACCTACTAGTCGATCCGGCTATCTTCTTACTGCCTTAAAGGCTTGAAACTAGCGCTTCTCGCGAAACATTTTTTAATCTTCTAAACTAAAGCAAATTTCAAAAATGTGGAACAGTATGTAGATAATGTAGCCTAGTATTTATACGGCACTGTTGTACTTTTAGGTTATAGACCAAAGAAAACTACAGAGTGTTGCCAAAAAGTGCCCACTTTTTGGCAAAAATCTGTAGCGCAGCTTTATATAAAAAAAAACTGTGTTGCAGTTTGGCGGAAATATAAAATGTAGTTATACTGCTGTATTAAGTTCTAAGTAAACAATAATTTAAAAATATCGAGCCAGAAGTCTTTGATAACAAAAGGTTCCTTTTATTGCGCTCATAAAATATAAATCGCGTAGTCATGCAACACATGCACGATATAATGGAATTGCAAGGTTATTGGTTTTGCGTCTGCCTTAAAAATATTACATACATATTATGTACTTAAGATTATTAATCTCACGCCTTTTATTCCCCGGAGGGTTAGGCAGAGGTACCAGCTCAAGAGCCGTACCCACATTTAGCCGAGTTTATACTTAAAACAAAAAAAATAATTAAAAAAATAATTAAATAATAAAAAACTCATAAAAATTATAAATAACTCTCAAACAATGACAAAGACATACAAATACATCCATGTCCAGGAAACAAACGTAAATACCCAGAATAACGTAGTTCCGCCCCGCCGGTAATCGAACCCAGTACTCACAAGTCAACTGAACAATACAATAAAAAAAAACTTTTTTTTTTTTTTTCAGGCACAAGTTAACAAAGAAGAGCCACGGGTTGTGATTTCCCGCTCACACCCGGGCAAAGTGTCAGATCAGGCACAGGAAGCGTTCGGTCCTAAAACTAAAGTCACTGCCGCGGGGGGAGCGGGGTATAAGGCCATGGGTGTGATAAATGGACAATTTGATGTTTACCTTCACACTACTGCTATTAAAAAGTGGGATATTTGCGCTGGGGACGCTATTATTAGAACTGTTGGAGGTTGGTGTTGCCATCTTTTTTTTTTTTTTTTGTTATTGAAATGGTTTCTTTAGATAGGTACTTACAAAAAAGTAAGTAAGTACCTGTTTTAGACAAATCGTTATTTTTTTAAAGAAGTAAATAATTTAAATTGATATCTAATAATTAATAGGTACTTTGCTTTCGCTTTTAAGTCCTATTCTTTTCTAAACATCCTGTATATGAACTGTTTCTGAACATTTTAGGTTATGTTCATTATAATTGAATATTTTACTGTAATTTTCCTGTAAAAACGTGAAGTTAAAAAATAAATGCTTAATTTTTTAAGGTTCCGGTTCTTTTTATAATATAGAAATTAAAATTTTATAAAATAAAAATAAAAACCTTCCACAGGTAACATGACTTCAGCAAAAGGTGCTTTGATAGATTACTCTTCGGAAGGTAATGTTAAAGTAACTGACGGCGTGTTACTGACAAGATACGACCACGATTATTATTTGAGAAAAATGCCCCAAATGTTATCTGCGCTATGATTGTGAAGCACTTATTTGTTATAGCCATGTTGGTTATGTTTTGGACATGGTTTGGATCGAACACTGTCGCAACCATGTTGCAACGCAACGTCAATGCAAAATCTTCTCCTCAGCCTAAAACGCCTAAAATAGTTCCACTGCTGGACATAGACATTCCCACAGATCAACACAAGGGTGAGCATTTTGGGGGTTTTGTAATCGCCACGCTTGGCAGGATTGGCGATCGCAGTATAGTTCTAAATGCAATATGCATAGAAAAAAAAGAGGAGCAATAATAGACAAACTAGAGATAGATAATAGTTTGTGTGTTAGTTATGCGATGCTATATTTTATTGTAAAAAGAAAAAAAAGAGAATACCGATCGCCCACTAGCCTTTAATATTAAAGTTTTTTTTCAGTTACTTTTTTATAATAAACTCAAAACTTGTATAATACTACAGTGCGAAGTATAAAATTTATAGTTTTTTTTTGTTATTAATTTCCTGCAATATTTTTATAAAGTATGTTTTTGTTATTCTTGCATGCGTAAAAATACCTCAATGTATTTTGGAGTGTGGTATTAATAATAATTAAAAATAAAGAAAGCAGTACAAAAAATTGGCTGTGAATTGAATTTATACCTATTTATTTTTAAATATTGTCTTTTTCATGTTTGTTTGAAAATATGTTAAATTTTTAGTTAGCAGAAAAAGAGAGACAAATTCTCTTTTAAGTTGGTGTTGGCATGTGAAATGTTTTAATTTTATTAGTGACACATATTATCATGTAAAAAATATATAGTATTTTTATATAAGACCATCAGATTAACATTGTAAATATTTAATTTTATATTTAAACAAATTTGTCTTTGTTTTCTTTGTGACTGATTTTTTAAGATATTTTGTTGTTTTATAGTTTACTATTTATATTTTCAGTAAAGTACATGCTACATTCAGTACATACCTATGCTAGAAAAGTAATAAGTTAAGAATAAATAAATAATTAAAAACATATATTTTTTTCATTGAAGGTAATTATAATTTACATCTATAGGTACTTTATTTTAAAGTAATAAAAACTCAAAAAGAAAATTATACATATATATTTTATTCAATAAATTATAAGCACAGTTCATTTTAAAGTATTTAAGGGGGAAACCATTGGAAAACAAATTTTAATTAAAATCAATACAATGCTCTATTAAATATAACAAAACATCAATTTTATTTTTTATTTTATAATAATTTTTAGAATTTAAATATGTTCTGTTTGAGCGTTGAAGGGTTTTATCAAAATTAATGGGAAGCGCTAAAAAAACGAAAGCTTAAATTTTAGTTATTTCAACATCAATTATTTTGTCTACAAAAATTATCACATTCTTTATACAAAATTAATTAAAGAGGATTCATCTCATCACACACTACATTATAGGACTATCACATTTAAAAAAATACATAAAATACTATAAAGCCTGATCATGATGTAAAATTAAACACAATATACTAGTAGAATAATAATAAGGCTGTTTTCACACTGTAAATTTTTGTTGCTGCAACATTTCGTCACAGACATATGCATTTATATGTAACAAATGACAATCTAGAGTGCGCGCCATATAAATAAATACACGCGTGTATCGTTCTATCTTGGCACAAAAATCTATAAGTTAAAAAGTGGCCAGTGTTGCCAGTTTTTAATTTATAGATTTTTGTGCCAAGCCAAGATAGATCCACGCGTGTATTTATAATTTATTTAATTTATAATATTATTATTATAATATTAATAATTTAATTTCTAGATTTTTGTGCCGCGCTGTAGTTGTTTTGAATGGCGACTGAAGTGCGTATATAGTGGCGCCACTATTTTTAATTATTTATTACATGTTTATAAAGATTTTACATTCAGAGAGTAAAAAAAAATTTGAAGTGAAAAAATAGGCATCTCTTCTTTAGCCGCGCAAAAAAGAAAAAAAAAACATCTAAGCTAGCAAATAGAACAATAAAAACATAAGAAGCTATGAAATTAATTTCTATATACAAATAAGATAAGTAACTATACTGGTATTTTGAAAGCAGTACATTTTGTTGATTTTCATAACCTATTAAACACTACTTAAAACAAAGTTAATCCACATACCAAAGTTTAATTGCCTTTATACGTGTTGTATCCAGCTTGCCTGACATTTATAAACTTGCGAGTTTTGAGTTTATCACACTTTTTTTTTACTTTTTTTTTTTAATTTAATTATAATATTTCTTGTCCACTATTTTGCGTTCACCTGCCTTTTAGAACATTTTCTGGGAAAACTTCCCACTTGCACTGTGACACATTTTTTTATATGATTTCTGAGACTGCTAATAGCAGTTTCTTTTGTTGTGTGGTTCACGGGGCGGACTTAGGTGGCAGTAAACGATCTGTGATTCTTCGACGGTTTAAAAACAGACAACCTTCATATATTTGATAGGGAAAGAGGAACAGCTCAAGCATAGCATACATTAATATACTGAGCTTCGACTGCTATAGCATCCGCGACATAGTAAAAAAAATATTTCTAATACGAAAGTTATAGAATGCGGGATCGTGTAAGCACAAAAGGAATTTGGTTATTTTAAGTTAAATATAGTCCTCTTAAAAATAAACTAATTAAAAAAAAGCGGTAATTTTCGGTCTCCAAAAATAGGAAAGGAATGTATTAAGTTTTCACAAATTTAACCACAGTTGTCTTTTAAAAATTTACAAACAGATATTTTTAAATAAAAAAAAAAATTGACAGTTTTTCCCAAAAAAAAAAAAATTCTTTGTCGCAGTCTGGAATAGTCTGGATACAACACATATAAAGCCGTTCCCACAGTTTGCAACACCGGCCCGCGCCCGGCGCTATAAGGCGGCGTTCATACGGACCGACACTCGTTCTATATACAAGGTGCGGCGACATCGACACCGCGAACACTGCACTGAGTTATTATCGTCCGTTCTCGAGAGAACACGCGAACGGTGCTACACGGAGTCGTCTAGTGGAAAGAGAGCTTTATTAGTTCCTATATATCTTGGCACAAAAATGTGGAAATTAAAGTGGTTGTTTGTGTAGTGGTTGATTTTCGAAAATTTCCAAAAGTGTTGCCACTTATTGATTTAAAATTTTTTGTGCCGAATTTTAGTGGCGGTCTTGGACGTCGTCTATGATCTCGTGCGCCCTAGACTGTATTACCAAGGAACAAGAGCCATTTTGCAATACAGAAAAACCCGAAGTGTTACGGGGTCCTAGACCGCCACTGTACCTATGTGACCCATTTTTTTATTTTATTATATTTAATTATCATTATCTTATCATCCCAGTCCCAGCCAAAAGACGTAAACTATTGAACATAGGCCTCCCCCACTGATAGCCGCAAGGACAAAATATTGTGTGGACATTTGCCATAGTAAATAACATAAAAAAAATCTTACCGTGATACCACCATTTTGTTTTCTTAGGATTTTTGCTGCAAGTTTTTACATAGAACGAATTGTCTGGCGGCCGTTTCTAAAAAAAAAACAACAAAAATATTTAAGAGGCTCGCCATAAAAAAATTTTTATACTTTTTGTTACTGTTCTCATAATTATAAAGTTTTTATTGAAAATTCGACGGATGGAATGAAAAGCAAAATATTAAAGTTATTCTGCTTCGGGTGCTGTTACAACCCTCGCTTGTTCAGGTTTTAAGCCATTATTCCCGATTTGCCTTAGTTTAGATAAAATAAGAGTGTAAGTGTTGAACAAGGACAAAGTAAGTTACCTTTTCCTTACAGCTACTCAGCATGGACACGATTGAGAGGCAGACTGATTGGACTGACAGCGCCGGGGACCAGTCGTCAGTCAGTATTGACAGGCAAATGTGACCATTTGAGTAGACGTGGGGATGCACGGGTATGTTGCTACCTATGAATGTTACCTGAAATAGAAATTAACATTTAAAGTTAAAGCAATGATGTAATGTATATGTCGCAGGCATATTGTATGATTTTGCAGTATGCATAATTCGTCGTCTATTTACGAACGCTTGCGGCTATGTGAAATGCCGAAGGCAAATTGTAAATTGCCTTGTCACTTTATAATATGACGAAATATTTATTAATAATTTCAATCACCGTTTACAATATGCCGTGGCAAATTGAAGCATTTAGTTCTCTTTCCCACCACAGGCGTCGCTGCTGATAAAAACAAGAATGTAACCCTTAGAAAAAAAAACTGGTAAAAAAAACCCTAAAGTAATGTGTTTTTAGAAGAAAGCACCAAAAAGTTATTTGCACTAGGTGTTGAGAGGCACAGCTAAATTAGCGGCAGCCGCACCCGCGTAAAATATTATATCTAAACTAAGGCAAATAAAAATAAAATAAACATATTCCCCTAAGATAATGTGGCCTAGTATTTTTAAGGCACTGTTGTATAGCTTATAGGTGAAAGACCAAACAACAGTGCCCTAAAAATACTAGGCTACATTATATAGGGGAAATACTGTTTCACATTTTTGATATTGGTCTTAGTTTAGAAGATATATTTTTTTTTTATATTTGGGTAGTGCTACTTTAGCTGTGCTATGTCTCTTATACACTCTAAAAAGTATGTGATTACAAAATTGGTAGAAGGTTATTTTTTGTATCTAAACATAGATATCACATAGACATGATAATTGGCTGTTTTTAGCAACTAATATGTAATAATAAGAAGTAATACTTTTACTTATGGATAACAGGGTCCGTAATAAGGCTGCAAAAACAGGATATTTTTCGTTTATAATCTACAGCAAAGAATAACACTTTTTTTTAATTTCTCAAACCACTTTTAAAATTATTCATTCTATTTTTTGGTGGACCACTTGCAGTTACACGTTTCTACCACATAATTTTCTACTAAAACTTGAAAAGTTGGAGAATTTTCTGTCTGGCTAACTTGGATCACAGCACTCTGGGTCCGCACCATAAATAGTGACTAAACTTAATGTTTATGCATAGCTCTAAATAAAGACTTACCTCTGGGGAATCAAAGGGGTATTTGTTAGTAAACTTAAATTGCAGGACAAACTTTTCCCCCTCATACAATGTTCCTGGGACCCCCTCCATATGAACGGTCCACCTGAAAAAAAAAAAAAAATCTTTTTGTAGGCTCTTTTTTTAGGAATTTAAGAAAGAAGGGTACCTATTTAATTATTAAAATATTCCCCAGTTCCCTATTGTCTAATTCTTTTACTGGTGTACATGCTGGACTAAATAAAGTGTGATAGTGAGCGAATATTGCACAGTTGTGTTAGTTTATAAAGTAAGTAGTCGACCCGGCAAACTTCGTACCGGCTAACCTATTACTATAATTGTGTGTATTATAGTTTTAAACCTTCCTCTCAAATCATTGTAACATCAAATAACAGCATCAAATTTCGTTGCATAATTTTAAAATTAAAGCCTACATAGGGACAGACGCGGGAAAGGGCTTTATTTTATACTATGTATTGACTAACTGACTCAGCATACTTTGTCCTATTCAAAAGTCAAAAAGTTTTCCAAATTCGTTCATTAGTTGCAGAAACAATTCAATTCAAGCAAACAATAAAATCTTTCCCCTTTATTTCTATTAGTATAGATCTAGTGCAAACTATAATTTTTTTCATAACAAGGCAGGATTTGTGACTACTTACAGTAAACATACTGCGGGCACTGGTATATCCATATATAAATATACAAAAAAAATATGTTCTATTGCAATGCAGATACATTTCTTTGAATGAAATATACTACATCTTGTTACAGCTCCTACCTCGCCAGCTAGCCAGCCAGTGGTATGAATTTATTCGACCATGTGTTCCATCCATTCTAGCTAAAATCTGATGAACCTATTTTGAATAATAATTAGCCAACTGAGAGTTCAAAGCTCAGTTGGCTCATCTGACAAGACTACTGGTTTAAATTTGTTTACTATCATGATAGGTCAATGCATATGTTATCAACTAGCTTACCTAATTGGCCTAGAAAAACTTGATTATTTCATGATAATTTGGTCGGCCCGAATAAGCACCGTTTTTATTACTTACTGTGTAAGATTTTGGCTGGCACTGTCTCCGTCCACAGTGACTCCTGGCGGAGGTTCCTTCATCAAGGACATAAGCTCCTTCTGTAATCTTCGCTGTAATTCAGAAACAAATAGGTAGAAACGTAAAAATCAAAATAGAGCCGAAATATTGATGAGGAAATGTGAGAATGCTGTCACAAAACACACTGCCTCAGAAATTTGTAGAAAAAAATACAAAATATAATATTTGAGTTGGTGATACTTAATTGAATGAAAATGTATAAATTAAACGTAATTTGAACGGCTTGACATTAATAAATTAATTATTTTTTACAAACCTCAGACGGGGACACAGCCGCCATTTGTAATCGAATAAAAAAAAAAACTTGAATTGAAGGGAGGGGGAGGTCAAGTTGTCACGACGTCAGTCAGTCTCACTTTTTATAAGTTTGCAACATTTTGTCGCTTGTTGTTGTTGTGATGTTGTTGTGCATTGAGTTGTTGTGACATGGTTGTGACTTCCGTCCGTCCCTCCGTTTCCGTCCATCGATCTTCGTATTAGGTAGGTTGATTCAGAAGATTCCACGCAGCCTAGGCATGGACGGATGAAACCGGTTTATGTAATGTTGGTGGATGCACTTCACTTTACACATTTTTACACACCCACCCACCGCACGGTTGGGGGCCCTGATGGTGGGGCCCTTGCCTTGGTTGCCTGGCCCCTTCCTGGCTCGTTGGTATTTTTCTAAGTGTGATACAACCCTTAGAATATAACATTCCATTCTAAGCAAACGCAAGTTAAGTTTCTAAAAAAGTTTGAATTTTTTATCTTTCCTTAGAGCAAACATGCTGTCTGTAACGAAACGTGAAATGTATATAGCTATTTTGTTGTTTTTTTTTGTTTGTTTGCTAGTTGGTCTGTGGTTTGTTTGTTTTGGTGTTTCATGGCAGTCGGTGACCAATTTTTCTAATTAATTCTTCAAGCCTTCGCTAAAAGGCATATCTATTTAACCAAGGCGTACTAAGTATAATAATTCACCACTAAAACGACCCACCGACCCAACCTTCTGCATTTAATAGAAAATGTGAAGTATAGAACGATTTTCTTCGCACTTAATCTTCTTCTGGTTTTTCTTAGTAAAAATCACGTAAAAATGGTCGGATATCCAAAGAAAACTTCTGGGGAGAGCGTGATCGACTACATAAACGTGGGCAATGCTAAGCTTTTAGCATTCGCCCTTGTCCTCGGCTTCATTGGCTATCATGGAATACTGCACTTGAGATATGGTATGTTTTGTAATGCTACCTTCACTATTGGATTAGGGCCTCCCCCACAAATCGCCAGAAAGATCTGGGGGATGGTTGGCCATGATAATGGCATTATGCCATAAAGCTGTTGGTTTCATTCAATTGATCTTGTACATTGTATTACCAACTAGTCGACCCTGCAAACTTCGTACCGCCTTACCTATTACTATGTTGTGCATGTATTATACATATAAACCTTCCTCTTGAAAAAAAATCTTAAATAAAAATGCATTAAAAATCTTTTGCATAATTTTAAAGATATAAGCATACATAGGGACAGACGCAGGAAGCAACTGTGTTTTATACTATGTACTAGAGGCTGCCCCGCGGTTTCACCCGCGCAGATTTCTCATAAACACATAATTCCCGTTTACTCCCGTTCCCTTGGGAATTTCGGGAAATCCCTTCTTAGTGCTCACCTACACTCCCTAAGGATCCTACATGCAAAATTTCAGCCAGCTACGCCCAGTAGTTTCGGCTCTGCGTTGTCTGTCAGTCAGTCAGTCAGTAACGGAAGAGTTTTATATATATTGATGGATTAGTTGACTCTGCAAACTTTGTATCACTTTGCAATAGAAAATCACACACATATAATAATAATATTGTGAAGTTTCCTCAAATTCTAATCAATTCTTTACAAGATACAAGATCATTTATTTGTAAACTAAGTGTTGTACAAACATGGTAGATGGTGCAGGTCCCGCCACATAACTTTAGCTCTGAGAAAAATAAAGAGGGGATTACTGCGCGTGTACAAAATGTGTACAAAATTCAAAATGAACGAACAAACAGAACAACTGTAAAATAACAGGACAAATAGTATCATTGCGTGGACGCAGCACGGTTTAAATAGCCAATAGAGTGCTAGCGCGCGTTGCACAACCCGCACCACCCCCCTGTAATTTCCTATGACACCTGAATTTTTATTTCTGCACATTCAAGGTCAAGGACAAAGTTACATGGTGAGACCTGTAACACATTAGTAAAAGTATTGGAACTGGGAAAAGTCTATAAACAAATATTAAAACTTTATTGAAGTTGTATTTTTAATTTATTTAGGCTCCGATTCCTGCACTTGGCTGTTGTCTTCAGGACGGTACAAAGGAGACCACGAGTGGCAGCCGTATGGATGCATGCTGCACAGATATTCTAAAACGTAAACAGACTATTTTGTTAAAACTTCTTTTTAAATTAAAAATAATCACACTTGGAGACCCTTTCAGCTTGACCACAAAAATAGGTAAACCTGGTCTATATCACTAGACTAGGTCTAAACTACTAATTTGTCTAAGTAATTGGTCATTTAGACCATTTTTTTTTGCAATTTAGTTTTTTGTATCTTACAAAAAAATACTCCTTATAATTCTACTAGTGGGTGCCCTGTAGCTTTGCCAATACATTTTCCCTTGAAACATCAAATTCCCAAAATTCCCACGGGAATTTCGGGATAAACAGTCAACTATGTCCTTTCTCAAGACAGACAGACAGAGTTACTTTTGCATTTATAATATTAGTATGGAAGTATGGGTATGCATTAAGATGTGCGGTGAAATAATAATTTTTGTGTTTTTCCAGTGATGCAAGACGCTGCCTACGCTATCTCGCATTTTGGGGAAAATACAACTCATTCGTTTTCATTGGCGACTCTAGACTTCAGCAGTTGTATGAATATTTTATAGGTGAGAAAGATTAGATAAGATATTAATAATTTATTACACTTATGAAACATTTACCACAGCTATAATGTACAGATATACAAATAAAAGACTTAAATATAACTCATCACAGTTAGAGCCCTTAACTAAATACCTACCTACTATAATTAATACCACCTAATGGATCCACTTCAGTTAATTGATTATTATTATTGAAATACTTTACAATTGTACACTCATATGTAAAAATTGCCTTTGTTTATTCATGATTAAAAAGTAACAGGTTACTTGCGAGAAATCTCTTAAAGCAATAAGCTTGGCTTTTTGTGTTTTTTGTTACAATAAAAGTTTCGCCAGTAGGCAGTGGATCAGACTGGCTCAGGACCGCGGTAGATGGCGTGCGAGAGAAGTGGCCTTTTTCCAGCAGTGGGCTTCTACAGGCTTACGATAAAAGAGATCATTATTTAATTCATTAATTAATTCAAACATTTTCAGATCTACTAAAAACAAGGCTAGACCATGACAAGTCGTATTCGCTGACAGATCAGCACGCTCCCAACTACACGTACGTTGACAGCAAACTACAACTGTCGGTGAAATTCATATGGAGTCCAGAGGTTTCTAGGACTATGGTTGAACAGTTCAGAGTATGGTGAGTTCTTTTTTCCTGTTTGTTACTAGCTGACCCGGCTAACTTCGTTTCTAACGCCCCATCTAGTGGTGAAGTACCTAAAGACCATATTGGACGAGTTAGAGCCTGTCCGCTAAATAATCGCTTTTCAGCACCCGATTTTTTCACGCTATCCTGTAACAAATCCTATACGAAGTTTCGCACTGGCGATAAAAAAAAACGAGTGCCTACGTACAGTGGCGGACACGGTCGGCGTAACACTTCCGGTTTTTCTGTATTGCAAAATAGCTCTCGTTCTTTGGTAATACAGTCTAGCCTACGCAGCATGACGGACCATTTGTCGAGTCGTTCTGTCACTTTTGATCGCTTTTGACATTTAAATACTTACTTCGTACCGCCTAACCTATTAGTATTTTGTGTATGTTTTATACTTATAAACCTTCCTCGTGTATCACTCTATCTATTTGAAAAAATCCGCATCAAAATCCGCTGCATAATTTTAAGGATTTAAGCATACATAGGGAGGGACAGACGCGGGAAGCGACTTTGTTTTATACTATGTACTAGAGGCTGCCGCGCGGTTTCACACGCGCAGATTTCTCATAAACACAAAAATGCAGTTTTTTCCCATTCCCATGAGAATTTCGGGAAATCCTTTCTTAGTGCTCACCTACACTCCCTAAGGAACCTACATGCAAAATTTCAGTCCTCTACGCCCAGTAGTTTCGGCTCTGCATGTCTGTCAGTCAGTCAGTCAGTCAGTCAGTCAGTAACGGAAGAGTTTTATATACGGGTGTTTCTGACAAGGCGGTAATAAATCAAAGGAGGGATTCTGCTCACCATACCTAACAACTTTCCCAAAGCAACATGGGTCGAAATCTCAAAACAAAAATCAGCCGTCCCGTACATTGACTCCGTCAGCTGATCGAACCAATGTATGGAACAGCTGTTATTTTTTTTTGAGATTTTGACCCATGTTGCTTTGGGAAAGTTGTTAGTTATGGTGAGCAGAATCCCTCCTTTGATTTATTACCTTCTTGTCAGAAACACCCAGTATATTGATTGATGATTGATAATAAATAAATGTCCCATTTCTCTAACAGGGAGCGTTCAGAAAAGCCACCTTCTCTCATAGTAGCATCAGCAGGACTGGAATTATTGAAAACAACTAACACAACAGACTTGTTACTGAAAGAATACAAACGCAATATGACGAGAATAGTGCAAGCGGTCGATTCTTTGAGCTCAAGAGGTGTTCGAGTTTTGTGGAAACTTCTCGAGCCGTTGGGTCGAGATAAGGATCCTGATGTCGACGCTTACAATAAAGCTGCTTTGGAGGTAACTTTTATATTGAGTAATTTGACTGCAACTGAGTAATTTATGGAGTGTAATTTTAAATGTTACAAAAAATATATGATTTCAAAATGAAGTTGATTTAAAAAAAAAAATTAAGGCAAAAGAAATTTATTATCTATACCAATATTATAAAGAGGAAAGATTTGTTTGTTTGTTTGTAACGAATAGGCTCCGGAAATACTGAACCGATTTGAAAAATTCCTTCACTGGTAGGAAGCTACACTACCCCCGAGTGACATAGGCTATATCAGATTTTCAAAAAAATTAGGGATCCTTACTTAAATTCAAATAATGTAACCCAAGGTGCGATATTTTTTCCGTTGTTTACATATTTTGACAGGTGGTTTGTTGTTGTTGTTTGTTTTTTTATTCGCCGATTCTGGGCAGTCAAAAGAACATAGTCTATAGAGCCAAGTCTTTAGTAGTATCTTATATTCTATGGCGTAACGAAGTAAGCCGGGACAGCTCGTGTTTAATAATAATAGAAAAAAAAATTGTGGGACGGGATGAAAAGCAGAACATACAACGTGGGCGCAAAGCTTTTCACTTCGGGTGCTGTAACAACCCTCATCACAATACATGACGCCCTTATTCCATATTTATTTTTAATTTAAACAAACTCCTATATTGTTCTTTCAAGATGCTAACGCACAGTGAAACAAAGATTTGGGGTTCCTCTCGTCTCGTAGCCGCCGGAGCCGGCCCCCCCTCCCTGCCCCTCCCTCCGAGGGCCCTCCGACATTCCACACAGATACTACTGAATATGTACTGTAACGATCATATGAACTATAATGATGGATCGTGCTGCGCCGAACCTGAGTCCTATACCGTTATGCAGGTGGCTACTTTCGCCATTTTTATGCTTTGGTGAGTGTTTTTTTTACAATTTTTTTGTGTATATTCGCAGCTTTAAAAAAAAAAAAAATACAATTTAAATTCTTGCTGTAATTTTAGAATTCTGCTGTGTTACTGCTGTTGTATTACTGTTGTATTTGCCTGTAATTGAAGATGCATTGACATAAAATCTTTATTTTAGTCCATAGTGTAAGTGAAATGTAATCTTTGTTGGCTAATCTAATAATTAAAAAATAAAAAAAAAACTTAAATTGAGTACTAACTTAGGTAAAGTAAAAAGACTTCTGACCCGGCAATGGTTTAGCAATTTGCCAATGAAATTGTAACAACTGAATTAATAGTTATTTTTGCCGAAATATCTGTCTCATGTCAACATGATCATCACCATCCTCCCCCACATATCGCCACACCGACCGGTCTTGACACTCATCACGCTTGTGGTGAGGGGGAAACAATATGCCCTCCCCGAGCACGAAGCTGATAGCAGCTGAGCGTGGGAAGAACTTCGGACACTATAATGCGTGGTTCCCCGGGTCCTTCCCAAAAGCGCCAAGACGGCCGCCGGGGGGTTTTAGTGGGTGCGAGCCCCACATACCCCCGACGCTCCTCCGAGCGTCGGGAAATGCTATAGGCATTTCCCCCCGTTACAAAAAAAAAAGTAAAAAAAGGGGGGAGTTTGCCTACTCTGCGTTATCCGGTTCCCGGTCATCAGCATCACTCGAAAATTTTTGGCCCTAGTGACCATCTATTCTAAGAGCTATGTGCCCTAAACCGTTGCCACTAAAGTTTCGCGAATCTTATTCTGCGGACCACATAATTCCTTATTCGATCCAATGCTTCCTTTAGTCTATGGTATGAATAACTTTTAATTTTCAGTGCCATCCTAGGTTCCTGTCAAAAGCTTTGGGTTTGGTCTCAGACGTTTCAGCAGAAACTGGAGGGATACTCGTTAGTAGCCAACACGCAGCCTCCGCCGCAGGCCAGCGTCGTGGCCGCAGTTTCTAAACTAGGTAAGTTTTTTTAGTACATACCTACATACACAACGTCACGCCAGTATCCCATTGGGGTAGGCAGAGACAATTGGTTTCCACTTGCTACGATCCTGACACACTTCTTTCGCTTCTTCTAAATTGATAAGCCTTTTCATACACGCACGTAGGTTTCAAGATCCGATTGTTCATGATTTTGATGCGTTTTTCAAAAAGTATTGTTAAATAATTATACATGTTAAGGTTTTGGTACTTATTATTACTGATTTCAAAAAAGAGGAAGTTCCCAGTTTATGTTTGTTTGTCCAGTTTATTAACTTTTCCCTAGGACCCTTTTTTTTTAAAGTAATTATTGTTAACTCATAACTAAGTATCGCTGACCCGATTTGTTTCATTTTTTTTTTAATAATTTCCATGATATTTGTGTATAAATTTTTTTTAAAAGTAATTATTGTTGACTCATAACTAAGTATCGCTGACCCGATTTGTTTCATTTTTTTTTTTAATAATTTCCATGATATTTGTGTGTAAAATCTAACTTCCTTTCCACAGGTATGATAATGGCATACTTTTACCTCTGCGATCGCACAAATTTGTTTATGAAGGAAAATAAATACTACTCTGAATGGAGTTTTTGGCTCCCCGTGGGCTATGTTTGTGCCCTAGGGCTGTTCTTCAGTGAGGACTCTAGAAGGACACGGTGAGTTTTTGGTGTTTATAGTGAGTTTTGGGATTTATTGTTAGTTTTGGGATGTATTGTTAGTTTTGGGGAATATTGTGAGTTTTGGGGTTTATTGTGAGTTTTAGGGAATATTGTGAGTTTTGGGGTTTTTTGAGGGTTTTGGGATATATTGTGAGTTTTGGAGTTTATTGTGATTTTGGCTTTTATTGTTAGTATTGATATAAATTGTTAGTTTGGGGATATTGAGAGTTATGGCGTTTATTGCGCGCTTTTGGAATTAAAGTGTTTTGAAAATTCCAGAACTTGAGAAAAAAAAAGATTTTCCCAATTAATATTTAGTGATGACAAGGTTACTGGAGATATAAGTTATATTAGTGTGTGGTTTTACTTTGAAGTAAAATGTTTCATCATCAATCAATACATAGTATAAAACAAAGTCGCTTCCCGCGTCTGTCCCTATGTATGCTTATATCTTTAAAACTATCCAACTGATTTTGATGCGGTTTTTCGTAATCGATAGAGTGATCCAAGAGGAAGGTTTATAAGTATAATACATGAGCAACATAGCAATAGGTTAGGCGGTACGAAGTTCGCCGGGTCGACTAGTCATTCATAATTTTGGTAGGCAATAAAAGTAGAGATATATCGTACAGTCCCGGACTCGATCAGCGTAACGCTGCTGGTTTTACTGTATTGCAAAATAGCTCTTGTTCTTTGGTATTACAGTCTTGACCATAGACAAAAGTATTGCGCCGTCCGCGTCCGCCACTGTACGAATCATGGTTTCACTAAGAAACTTTAAGATTCACTTTTACATTTATTACACTTCTAATCTTACTACCAAAAAATTCTGTTCCAATACAAATTCTCACTAAACATATTTTTCCTATACAGTGTCCTTCACAAAGAACAGACCTACGAATGGAAGGGATGGATGCAAGCTGTCATTCTAGTGAGCCAAGTGACAGGCGCCGGGAAAGTGATCCCTATTTATATGCTAGTAAGAGCTATGGTCAGCGCTTACCTGTTTTTCA
This sequence comes from Euspilapteryx auroguttella, assembly GCA_951802225.1. Lineage (NCBI taxonomy): Eukaryota > Metazoa > Arthropoda > Insecta > Lepidoptera > Gracillariidae > Euspilapteryx > Euspilapteryx auroguttella. The sequence goes on along the minus strand of OX637648.1, from coordinate 11,326,463 downwards.
CTGGGTTCGGGCATTTCTACTATACTTGGAACACTGGCGATACTTCTCTTGTTAGGTAAGTTGTGTTTTTTAACCCCCGACGAAAAAACAGAGGGGTGTTATAAGTTTAACGTGTGTATCTGTCTTTGGCATCGTAGCGCCCAAACGGATGAACCGATTTGCGTTTAGTTTTCTTTTGTGTGTTTGATAATTTTAGCCCGAGTGTTCTTAGCCATGTTTCATGAAAATCTGATCAGCTGTTTGAAGATCATCAGCTCTTTTCTAGTTGATGAGTGGATCTTAATAACTTCCTTATGTCTTTTCGATTCGAAATTTGGTACCGTGTTACTTCAATGATATTGAAGTAAGGTAACCATGACCTAATTATACATTTGACTACCTTCAATTATAATAATAATAACACATCACACTCAGAGCCCCTAACTAGGATGAACCTGTATCTAGGGCGCCCGAAACACACACAGAGACGAACATCACACCCAGACCGGAAACAAACATCGATATTCATCATATCAATATTCGCCCCGCCCAGGAATCGAACCCGGGTGCTCACGCTTACTCAGTCCACATCACCTGTGCCAATTGGTGGGCACCCTGAACTACCTCACCTCTCACAGTATAGGATACTTTACCAAATAAGGTATCAATACTAATTAGATTTAGTCTAATTGACTTTCAATAAGTGATATCTTGTATCCTATATTGAATAAATATTTTTTGACTTTGACCGTATTTTGTAAGGTAACCATGATCTTTTGAAGATTCAGCTTTTAAATAGTCTTACAGATAAATATAAATACATAGCATAAAATAAAGTCGCTTCCCGCGTCTGTCCCTATCCCTATGTATGCTTATATCTTTAAAACTATGCAACGGATTTTGATTAGGTTTTTTTTATTTGATAGAGTGATTCAAGAGGAAGGTTTCTAAGCATAATACATGCACAAGATAGTAATAGGTTATGTGGTACGAAGTTCACCGGGTCGACTAGTATTATTTATACGCTAATCTTCTCCAGGTACTTCCGCGTGATATTCCGTCTCAATTTTCTAACAATAGTACTCTGCCTGACTATGAACCGGCCGTACCAGTTCTACAGTTTTGTGCCTTTGGTATCATTCTGGTATACTTTGGTGAGTTTTTCACTATACTAATTCATATTACCATTATTATAGAGTATATCAAATTATTTTATAGTATTTAAATTGGGCTACAAATTGGCTTTCTCTGTCTGTATGTGTGTTACGTTTTCTCACATAAACTGTTCAATCATCCGCTCCTGTGGATTTTTCGTAATAAAAAGAATCTTATGCCCTTTCTCATGATTTAGACTATCCCCTTTGCCAAATTTCTTTTAAATATATCGCCCCAAGATCTATATAAGTTCCCCAAGGAACCCACCCGCGTGAAACAACAGCAACTGCGACACACAATAACCAACCGATTCTTTTATGTATGTTCTTACTATATTTATTTTACTCATAATTGTTTTGCTGTTTTTGTTATTTTTTTTAACTTTATCATCTTTTTGGCAACTGTATTTTTGTTGATTGTAATTTGTATTGTGTTTATATATATTTTATGGATTTAACGTTTTATTGTGTGTGTCAATGTTGTTGTAAATAAATGCTTCTTTCTTTCTTTCTTTCTTTCTTTCAAACATTTCAGCCTGCTACGCCTAGTAGTTTCGGCTCTGCGTTGTCTGTCAGTCAGTAACGGAAGATTTTTCTCTATATTGATAAATAATTTTTGACTTTTGAGGTCTGTGTCCAGCAGTGGACGTCTTATAGGCTGCAATGATGATGAATGAAAAAAAAAAAGAGAGATAAATTGTAAAGTAGAGTTTGTTACCCCTTTCTTCTCTACGCTGTAAAATCATTGCGAAAGGGAGTAGAATCATTTGACAGAGGAGGGCTCGTTTTGGGGGCCTCTCCAGGCGACTATTGTCGTAAGGCAAGCCAAACATTCGTTTACCTGAGCCAATTGGTGGGCACCCTGAACTACCTCGCCTCTCACAGTATAGGATACTTTACCAAATAAGGTATCAATAGCGATTAGATTAGATGTAGTCTAATTGACTTTCAATAAGTTATATCTTGTATCCTTTATTGAATAAAGAATGATTTGATGATGATGATGATGATGGTGATGGTGATGATGATGATGTCGCCCCAGATGTTTGTAATACTGGCGCTGCCGCCGCACGTGTCGGCCGCCTCGGCGCACACGGCGGAGTCCAAGCCCTACCAGTATCTCTACATCGCTGTCAAAATAAGCGGTCTGCTGGCCATAGTCACTGTGCTTTATATGAGTGAGGTAAGTTCTTAGAAAGATTAACTGATATTGACCCCCACCATAGACAAAGTAGAACGCTGCTCCTCCTATAGAAGAACCTAAATGCAAGCAGTCATCAAATGTGTATGTTTTTATTTGTTGTATTTTTTAATAGTAGGCAAAATAGCGAAATCATAGACAAGAAACCGCTAAAAACGTATCGCGTGCATTCTTCAATATCAATACATAATTCAGTTTCTTTGTACCCTGTATTTATTAATGTACTTTTGTATTGTATGCAATAAAGTGTTTTCTATTCTATTCTATTCTATTCTACATAGTATAAAACAAAGTCGCTTCCCGCGTCTGTCCCTATGTATGCTTACATTTTTAAAACGATGCAACGGATTTTGATGCGGTTTTTTTTTTAATGAATAGAGTGATTCAAGAGGAAGGTTTATAAGTATAATACGTTCACAAGAAAATTAAAGGTTGGGCGGTTCGAAGTTCGCCGGGTCGACTAGTAAGCTATATAGAGTTTATGAGTTTGTCTCTGTGTGTCTTATGATTTATTGTTGGCTAGTCGACCCGGCGAACTTCGTACCGCCTTACCTATTACTATATCGTGCATGTATTATACTTATAAACCTACCTCTTGAATCACACTAGGCACAAATAATGATCTATATACCAATAATAAAGAGGAAAGATTTGATTGTTTGTTTGTTTGCATCGAATAGGCTCCGGAAATACTGAAACGATCTGAAAAATTCTTTCACTGTTGGGAAGCTACACTCACTATCCCCGAGTGACATGCAATATAAGATTTTCAAAAAATAAGGGATCCTTACTTAAACTCAAATAAAGGAACCCAAGGTGCAATTTTTTCCATTGTTTACATATATTGACAGGTGGTTTGTTGTTGTTGTTTGTTTTTTTATTCGCCCATTCTGGGGAGTCTAAGGAACAAAGTCTATAGAGCCAAGACTTAAGTAGCATCTTATATTCTATGGCGTAACGAAAATAGCCGGGAATGCTCGTACTTTCTAAAAAATAATAATCTAATATGACGTTTTACCGTTTCCAGGTATTCTTCCAGAAGATATTCGTAACTCGTCCCTGGAAGGCGCTTTTTGTCAACTCGGACGACGATATTCACCAGTGGTGGCTCCAGTGGAAGCAGGACAGGTCAGTCAGTCAATCAATCAGTCAGTCAGATTGTCAATCATGACCAGCGGCTGGCCAGTTTGATACAGTGCAGCGTAAATTAATTTTTAACCCACTTTAAAAAAGGAGGTTATCAGTTTGATCTGTATTCATGTATGTATGCATGTATGTTTGTCCGCGATTATCTCGCGTTTGGCTGAACCGATTTTGATGAGGTTTTCAGAAATGTATTTGTTACATTTAGGAGAAAGTTTAAGTACATATTTTAACCGACTTCGAAAAAGAGGAAGTTATGTATGTGTCAGTTTGTTCAAGGTGGGTCTCAATATCATCTAAACAACCAATGAACGTCCACTGCTGGACATAGGACGCCCACACAGATTGCCATATGGGGCAACAGTGTGGCTTGGCAGGCAAGTTGGCGATTGCAGTAATACTCTTCCCTGTTATTCATAAAAAGTTAAAGAGCATTTTAGTTATTTGACGTATGTCAATTTAGACTGGATGTCAAGTATTTACCATACAACAAACCAGAGAAGTAGACCCCCAGTAAAGCTACTTAAAATCTACTGTATCTTTATGAATAAGACGGTTAGAGTATTTCTACTATATTTTTTGGTTTGGTCACTTAGAGCGGATGGATGACAGGAGATTGACAAAAGAAATATATAGAGCGGATGCGGAAGGCACGGTTGGAAGAGGTAGGCCACGGAAAACGTTCACCGACCAAATTGGTGACGTTCTGAGGAAAGGCCGCGTGAAGAGTTCACGAAACCGACGTGCGTGTATGAAAAAGCTTATGACTGTAGAAGAAGCGAAAGAAGTGTGTCAGGATCGTAGCAAGTGGAAATCAATTGTCTCTGCCTACCCCTCCGTTGGGATACAGGCGTGACGTTATGTATGTATGTATGTATCGTTTTGTATACTTTCCTCCTTTATAACAGCGAATTTTCCTCGTAAGGAAAATGTAAATTAGAAACTGTATACAACAGCACCCGAAGCGGAATAGTTTTACACCAACTTTGTATACTGTACAGTACAGTGGGCGTAAAGCTGTTCTGCTTCGGGTGCTGATCTCTTGTTATTATTATTTAAAAAAAAAAATTCATTGTCAACAGATATTCGATGACATACGGCATTATATTCGGAACAGCATACCTACTAGCTCAGCGATACAATCTTCTCGACGATAATAATCACACTAATTTATTTACTCCCGGCTTGTCCCTAAGCGCGACCCTTTTAGCCTTCATAGGCTTAGGGAGTTACGTTACCTTTACATTCTTTTGCAATAACACTTTTGATTGCAACGAAATACACAGTTATGTCGCCTTTGTTCCTATAGTAAGCTGTATTATATTAAGGAACGTTAGCGGTGCGTTGAGAACTAGACATTCCAGCCTTTTTGCGTGGATTGGAACGTTTACTTTGGAACTGTTTGTGAGTCAGTCGCATATTTGGTTGGCAGCAGATACGCATGGGGTTTTGGTCCTTATACCGAGCGCCCCAGTGTTAAATCTTATAGTGACGTCGTTTATTTTTCTCCTAACATCGCACGAGTTGAATAGGTTAACTAATGTTATTCTGCCGTACGCGGTGCCTGACGATTGGAAGTTGGTTCTGAGGAATTTTGCTATTTTTCTCGCCATTTTGATACCGATTGGGATTCATGATGGTATGTTTTGAAATTGGTTCTTTTAGTCACAAGGAAGGCAATGAATTGACCAGCGGCGGTAACATGACGGACAATTTGTCGAATTTGTCGTATCTATCTGTCGCTTTTGTCGATCAGCCCCCGCAGCACGACGGACCATTTGTCGAATCTAACTGTCACTTTTAATCGCTTTTGACATTTCAATGCTAGAAAAAGTATGGAGATGATCGACAAAAGTGACAGATAGATACGACAAATTCGACAAATTGTCCGTCATGTTACCGCCGCAGCGGTGGTAGCATGACAGACAATTTGTCGTATCTATCTGTAACTTTTGTCGATCAGACCACTTTTGTTGACCAAAAAATGTATTAGCGGTTTTATAATTTTTTTATTTAAATTTTACTCGAAGGACCTTAATATTTTTTTATGTAGTTTGCTGGCTACAGCCTTAAATTTGGTTTATAGATGAATATGAAGATGATAAGAAGGGAAATGGGAGTTTCACACGGGACTTACTTGTTTTTTCCTTTGTAAGTAATGTGGACAGTACGGTGCTGTAGCGACCTTCAAATCCTGTTCATCATCAGCCCGGTTGGCTTCAATTCATCCGTGAAAGTTGTTTATTCCTTTGGTATAATATTATAAAATCGCGGTTGTACTTTATCTTTCTTCTTGTTTTTCTTCAGCTCCATACTTTTTCCCGCATTGAAATGACAAAAGCGACAGAAAGATTCGACAAATGGTCCGTCATGCTACGTAGGCTACTATTGCGGTTGACAATGGATATGATATGGGAATTGAAAAAGAAAGATGGCGCTATACACGTTATAGAGCGCTGTCTCTTTTTTTAATAGTCCTTATCATATTTCTATAATAGTCGTAATCACATCCATTTCTAACCTCAATACATCCCCAGTTTACTATGGCGATAGATATCTGACTGCTCCGTGGCTCAGTTGGCAGTGATGTGGACTGAGTAAGCGTGTGCACCTGGGTTCGATTCCCGGGCGGGGCGAATATTGATATGATGAATATCGATGTTGGGTGTAATGTTTCTCACTGTATATGTTTCGGGCACCCTAGATACAGGTTCTTCCTAGTTAGGGGCTCTGAGTGTGATGTGTTATTATTATTATTTTAGTAACGTCTTGTCAGAAACACCATGTATATAACATACGTAAGCTAATTTATTTGAGAAACATATCTTTTTCTAAATTTGTCTTTAAATGTTCCGTGAACGTGGATAACTCGCACCAATAGAGACAGCATGCTGTCTGTCATTGCTTTTCATCACATATTTTTATTGGCAAGAGTATGTACAGTGGTGGACTAGGAGGCCGTAACAGATTTGTCTATGGTTTCGTCAGCCCTAGACTGTATTACCAAAGAACAAAGCTATTTTGCAATACAGAAAAACCGGAAGTATTACGCCGACCGTGTCCGCCACTGTACCTAATAGAATTTTAAAGTCAATAATTTTAAACCTTTGATTGCATGGAAGTCTTTTATTTATTTTGATTGAAGTTTAAAATTGATTGGATGATAAGAGTGATTGAATTTGAACCAATCAATATGTGAATAACTTTTTAATTTTAAAGTCTGAAGAACCAAAGTAATATTTAATTTAGGTAATGTAAATAATCAAAGGCAATGTGCCCTATGAGGTCAATTAATAGTACCTCTGTCTCCAAACAACATGATTGTTGAAAGTTAAAACATGTGATTTTGTATGGTCGTTTTGAATCAAAGTAAGGTTAAATAGTATTAATTAAAAAAAGTAAAAACACGCCTAAGAGCCAGTTTACCGCGATGCTAGCGCCATTCGCGAAAATAATTAATATCTTATTAACTAAGGCAAATATCAAAATGTGGCACAGTATGACACTAGATAATCTTGCTCAGTATTTTTTGAGCACAGTAAAGTAGTCCCAACTAAAAAGAACTAAATTATACACAAATTGTAGCTAAAAGTGGCCACTTTTAGCAACACTTTGTATTTTTCTTTTGTCTTTAACTTGAAAGCTATACAACAGTGCCCTAAAAATACTAGGCTACATTATCTAGTGTCATACTGTGCCACATTTTTGATATTAGGCTTAGTTTAGAAGATATTAATTTTAATCGCGAATGGCGCTAGCATCGCTGTAAACTGGCTCTTAAGATTATAGGTACTTACTTTAGAAAGCATTTATTTTTTTCTTTTTTTACCGTCTGGTCAGAAACACCTGGGATGGGTTGCCTGGAAGAAATCGCTTTTAGCTATGAGGCCGCCCATTGCAATCAATGTAGTAATTTAAGAAAATTGTAACTCTGTCAATTCTATTATTGCATAAAGAGTATATTTCTATTCTATTCTAAACACCCTGTATGTATAATGCCCGGAACACACGAGTCTAGTCTTTCGCCAATGCTGGAGGGGGTCGCGGAGTTGAACATAACGATCGAAAAATCACCCGTGACCCCCTTGCCAACAGCCGAGATGGACACCGGCGGGGTTTTAGTGGGTGCGAACCCCACATAACTCATACTCGTTAGGAGTTTCCCCGCCTAAAAAAAAAAAAAGGCTAGTCTTTCGAGCAAGTTTATAGTAAGCTAGGAAGCTAGTACAGCGGCGGACACGATCGGCGTAACACTTCCGGTTTTTCTGTATTGCAAAATAGCTCTTGTTCTTTGGTAATACAGTCTAGGGTTGACGAAACCGTAGACAAATCCGTTACGGCCTCCTAGTCCGCCACTGTACTTCTGGCTTCGTGTAGACAAAACTATCTTCTATTTCTAAGCTAGTAAAGCCGTAATAGCTTGCTAGATTACTAGCTATAGCTTGCTATACTTGGCTCGAAAAACTAGCCTCGAGTGTCCCGGGCTTTATGGTACTAACTTACATAGAGTATAATAAAAGGCGACTATTGTCGTAAGGCAAGCCAAACATTTGTTTGCCTGAGCCAATTGGTGGGCACCCTGAACTACCTCGCCTCTCACAGTATAGGATACTTTACCAAATAAGGTATCAATATTAATTAGATTAGATGTAGTCTAATTGACGTTCAATAAGTGATATCGTGTATCCTATATTGAATAAAGATTTTTTGATTATCTGCCACACACTTGCAACAATTTATAAGTCTATTTTTTTACGTATCCAAGTATTTTTTTATACTTAAATATTTTTACTAATAAGGTTGTTTTTTGTATTATTTTATCTAATAAAATATGCAAATGTGTAACGGGGCGAATATTGATATGATGAATATCGATGTTTGTTTCCGGTCTGGGTGTGATGTTCGTCTCTGTGAGTGTTTCGGGCACCCTAGATACAGGTTCTTCCTAGTTAGGGGCTCTGAGTGTGATGTGTTATTATTATTATTATTAGTTATTAAAATTTAATTGTAACATAAAAAAGTACACTGCACTGTGATTTTTGATTTTGTAAGTTTTCGTAATTTTAATTCGTATTTTAAGTTTAGTAGAAAGTTGTAATTAGTGAAAATACATTCGTTAATGAATAAACCTTTTTTTTACCTAAAAATTGTATTATTTAAATTGCATTAAAAAAAAACTACGACGAGCTGCTTTAGGGCTCAAACAGACGAGCGTCTCAGCATTCCATGGGCTTCCCTTTGGAACAGAACTCTACTTCTATGGATTTAGCGATAAAGTAAGCGTTAAAATTGTACTTAATCAATATATATAAATCTTCTGTTACTGACTGACTGAAATTTTGCACGTGGGTTCCTTGGGGAGTTTAGAGGGGCACTAAGGAATAATATCCGGAAATTTCCATAGAACGAAAAAAAGGGACTAAAGTGACTCCGAAATTCGACAGTCTTTTGCCCATTTAAAATCGACCAAAATTTTTCTCTTTTTTCAGTTAAAAAAAATTTTTTTGTCATAACTATTTTAAACACGATGATTTTGCCCATTTTCAAAAAAAAACAAAATTGTTTTATATGGGACCCCTTTCCTATTAGTCCGACCCCCCCATATAAACTGGACTTGTGTGAGTGAAATAAAATCACAGACTTAACAAGCAAAGTTTCATTACTTATATCAATTCTTTACATTTTTCGTGAATAAGTTTTTATAAGTATTAATAATAATAATGAATATTTTTTTTACACCTTACCATCTATCGTAGTGTAAAATTGTATTTACACAAGTTTCATAAACCAATTCCGTCACAGTCACATGAAATTATAATTTTAGGTTTTGAGAAAAAGTTATAAGACCTAAAATATCAGTTTTTGACTAATAGTTTAAAAGAAAAAGCGATAAACAAACATTATTCTATTATACAAGGTAAGATCAGGAGCACATTTTTCGAATTTAATGCAGCAGTTAAAGTGATCGTTTAGGTTTACTTAAAAATGACTAAATGACAAAAAAAATATTAGACACAGGCTTGAAGTCTATACATACAAAGTGTATGATTTTAAAGAGTTTAACAATTTGATAAATTACTTATTTAACTTTTTTTTTTTAAATATAAGTGTATTGCTTATGCTTAATTGTGTGCTTAAACTGTTTTTTTCGTTAGAATTGTTATTTATGCAGCAAATTCGATAATTAAAGTAAAATTGTAAGTATTTGGGTAGTAAAAAGTTTATTTATATTTCAAGGGCAACTTAAAAAAAAAAGTTTTTTTTGTTAGATAGGAATTATTATTATTACTTTTCTCGTGGCTATACCTGTCGTTATTGTTTCTAACATTTAATATAAACGTGAATTTCGTTATAAACCTACGTTTATATAAAAAAAAAACATTGCCATTTAAAAAAAACGAGACTTAAAAAAAAGTTTTAAGGCGACTGATTCGCTCGAGCAATTGGACCATCTGTTATCTATACCAATATTATAAAGAGGAAAGATTTGTTTGTTTGTTTGTAACGAATAGGCTCCGGAAATACTGAACCGATTAGAAAAATTCTTTCACTGGTAGGAAGCTACATTAACCCCGAGTGTCATAGGCTATATTAGATTTTCAAAAAAATAGGGATCCTTACCTAAACTCAAATAATGTAACCCAAGGTACAATATTTTTCCCTTTGTTTACATATTTTGACAGGTGGTTTGTTGTGGTTGTTTATTTTTAATTCGGCCATTCTGGGCAGTCAAAAGAACATAGTCTATAAAGCCAAGTCTTTTGTAGTATCTTATATTATACGGCGTAACGAAGTAAGCCGGGAAAGCTCGTTAAAAATAAAGAAAATAAATTTTACCATACAATAAATACAACACCTAAACACTTTATAGTTCAGCAATAAACAATTTTATTAATTAAAGCGATTATAAGAGTTAAGATTAAGAAAATCAGTCTCAACCGACAGGCCATTATTTCCATTAAGTAAGTTAGTATATATTTTAAATATAATATTTTATTAATAACCTACTTTATTCGTTTCTTATTGCAATCTACTATTAATGGGAAAGTTTATGAAAGACATATTTCTATAATCTTACTAAAGAAACAATTAAAAAACAGTTTTATAACCTAAAAAAAGGCGTAGTCAGCGGCTGTGTGTTTAAATTAATAGTGTTATCACACATTTGGGAATGTATATACAATATACATTATGGAATTAAACTATATATTGAAGCTGTATAAAATAACACCGACAAAGTTACACGGATCACTATCTAAGTTGGTTCTTCCACATAAAGTTTCAGTCTTGGAACACTTAAATCACAAGATATTTATTGCTGAAAGCTAATATCATATGAATAACCAAAGAATACAAGTATGTACAGTGGCGGACTAGGAGGCCGTAACAGATTTGTCTATGGTCTCGACAGCCCTTGAATGTATTACCAAAGAACAAGAACTATTTTGCATTACAGAAAAACCGGAAGTGTTACGCCGACCGTGTCCGCCACTGTACAGTACTCCCAAATTAATAACGCACATGCAGATCCTCGCAAATTGTCGTTTTCACGGAAACAAAAAACATAATTCTACTATACATTACGCATAAATAAAATGCACTTTACCAACATAGTTATATATCATCTTCCGACGCTCGGGAATATGACCGTAGTCGAAGAGTGACGGAGATTTCTATGTGCATTATCACTTTTGGAGTACCCTACTGTTAAAGTGTTTCTGGATCTAATTCACGTATTCTATTGCTATGCTAGCCTTTTACAAAAGAAAATCTGCTTGCATGAGGCATTTGCACAAAACGATTTTATGAAAACTGTAATAACATAAACGTAATCAATTTGATAACAATAAGTTTTAATTGCAAATTTTTCAATTTGATCTTAACGCATATTTTTAAACAGAAAATACTTAGTGATATTAATGTTGTTAGTTGTTACTATTTTATTATCCAAACTTTCGTTTTCTACATGGACATAATGTATGATAGTATAGTAAGTACCTAGTTTAAGTTATGGTGACTAGCAATTCCTTTCCTTTGAACTAATTTTTAGGCCTAACTCAGAGCTAATTTTTATAAAATCTAATTACTAGGTCACTACTACTTTTTATTTCATAAAAACTAATACTTATTTTCTTAAAGGGATAAGGATTAAGGTCCCTTTACGGAGAGAACTAGTTAATAATATCTAACTAGGTTACTAATGTAATAAATAATAAGATACTTTATAAATCTTGATAAATATTCAAGACTGCTACGGGACCGACGTATTATTTTACTTTTATATAGGCTAAACGATTGTGAGGTTATTTCTAAGGTTAATTAATTTGATTACTATAAATCTATGGGCACTGTTTTTAGGTTCCTATAACATTTTCTATTGGTGCAATTAATAATTAAGCTTACTACCACAAGATTATTTATGTGCTCGCGATAATGACATTCAAGGTATATTATATTGTGCTCTATAAACCTTTTTTGTGCCTTTTGAATTTTCTTACCGTTTTAACTGTATTGAATTTTCTTACGTTTTTAACTGTATAATATATAATATTTTTTATTTACAGTTTTTTTTTATATATTTAACTAAGACAACATGTCATGGTACTGCCATAACTTTCTCTCTTGTTTCCGCATTTTTATAAGTAGCTAATAGTGTTATTGAATTATACTTTTAAACAGCAAAAACGTGCACAAAAGTTACTCACAAAATATGCATTTGAGCAATAAATTTATAGGTAGATAGTAGATACCTACTTAAGTATTATCAATACTTTTAAGAAATAAATGCAAAGATTCAAAGAAAGATTAGGGTATAATAGTGAATTTATCATAGTAATTCACAAAACATCTTTTTGTTTTTTGTTTTAAGGCTATAAGATTTCACTTAATTATTGCTATCAGAAATTTATTTACAATCATCTTATCTAGTGTTTTTTAGCGAGACACCAAAACGGAACGAAAATAACATCAAGGAAAAGAAAAATTTCGTTTTATACAAAAAACCGACATCAGCGCTACGTTTTTCATAATACAATATCACAATAACAATTGTAATCAATTGTATAATAAGTAAATATAGAATATATAAAAAATTGTTACATATTATATACTGCCAAAGCGGACAGTTTTTAGAACGCCTAATTACATTATCTCACTACAACATTAGTCTGAATTTTCGTGCGCGTGAGTTGTGTCCAACGTTCTTAATTCCTCGCCTAAAAAAGACCTATCGTATCTCTGCTGTCGTGCTATTTTTGGTCTTGCGACTCCTAGCAGAGGGGCTGAAACCGCGTGCTTGGGAAGTATTTCTACGTCCTTCCTTCCTTGGAGGAGTGGCGAGGTGACGCTGGATGATTCGTCTCCTTCATCGTCTGAGAGGGCGGGGTAGCTTTCCTTCATTTTTAGACTACGTTCCAATCGACGCAGGAATCTGCAAGGACATTTGTTATATGGTAAACGGAATAGTCAGTTAATGAATATTTTGGTCTATTTTCATAATTTATTTCAATACCATCTTATAGAAATCATAGAAATAAGGAGTTTTCAGTAAAATATATAAATAAATTAATAAATTCTTAAGGCTTAGGCCTTCTTTATTTGAACGCCGATTTCGCGCGACCCTAGCGCTAAATGTTACGCGGCCGAGTTGCGAACATTTCTTGGCGCGATATTTAAATCTGATTTTTCGCGCGAATTAACTTGGGTGTATCGTTACTATGATTTATGGGTTTATTGAATTGTGATTACGAAATAATATGATTTATCTATGTTATATAATTTTTTAACTGCCTAATAGGTTTTATTTTAGTACAAATTGTTTATTGTTGAGTACTTAAACTACTTTATTAGAAACATTAAAAAAATTGTTTAGAACTTTAACTATCTAACTAAATATCTGACCTACTCATTATTTACTAAATAAAAGGTAAAGTATGTTTATTTTAACTAATGAAGTCGGTTAAAAAAGATCGTCGGTCAGAGTTCAACACTGCAAAAATACAAAAAGTTGGTTATGACTTTTTGATTACATTAAAGGTAAAAATTAAAGACGCATTTCAATATTATATTTTTTTTTTGTATATTTTTAATTAATTACAACTGGTATAAGATAGAAAACAATTATTGCCACAAATAAAAAATTGACGATTTTACTTGATTTTTAGGCTTTGAGAGTGATTTTAATATATTCAGCTTTTAGGTTTTTTTTTATTTGTTAAAGGACTGAATTTCTCAACATAGGTATATATATTTCATTTAAGTAAATACTCACACGTAAATAAATTATTAATTTAAAATTTTAACTACAATAAAATATAATAACAATATCCCCTAAATTACAAAAGATTTAAAATTTATCATGATGACATGACGACTCCACTCGTCTACTCCAGTTTTACATTATAAACTGCAGTATGCCTCATAAAGGTGTGATAAATTCTTATCAGCGGGGGGATGGAAGATTCTGATTTCTGTAAAAAACAAATATGAATTAATGAGGGGTTTTCATTTTGTCATTAAAAAGCAAAAATAAGTCTCATAATATGCCCGTAGATTGCGTTGTCTAAAGTAATAGACATAGGATAGCAATTAAAATCAGTTCAAATTAACTTAAAAAGTTTAAAACAAAAATAACTATCTGACTGACGCGTGACGAGTTGTAATTTTATTTTTTTCTTTTAATGATTGATTTCAACTTGACCTATTGACTTTTGCAAAGCGCCATACCATAGCGGTGTAATAAAACTTGTTTTTTTATATGTCAAATTGAAAACCACTCATTAAATTACCCACGAAATTTATTTGTGTTATGTGCAGGTAGCACTAGCAATAAATACGCTAAAAAAACTGGTACAAAACCTAAAACTATTTCATATAATATATGGTAAAGAATAGAAAGTATCGATACTGTACTCATAATGTACTGTACTTATCAAAACAAAAGTATCAATTCTTCAATGTATCTATCGTGTACTTCTCTGAGGTCCTATAGTACTTACTTTTCTTACGTTTGGTAGGCACACAAATTTAAAACAATAATTGGAAAAGTTGTTAAAAAAAAATCAAGAAACAAAAGTATCGATACCCCGAAGCACTTTTCTTAGGGCCAGTTCTTACTTAGGCTAGGCACACAAGTTTAATACAATAAAAGAAAGTTCTTCAAAAAATAAAACAAGTTGGCTTTCCTTTAACGATGGAAAATAGCCGGAAGCCGTGTAAGTGTCCGTTAAACTTATTTTTTTTTGTAAAATTTTACGTTTGGCAAAAAAATTAATCGTGGGCAGCTGTGTTTGAAGTTTGTCAAACAATCTTATATGAAAACGTGTTTGTCAAACTTTGATCGTTTGCAGAACCTTTATTGTCGCTAGTTTTATATGGGAATTCATTTCAGTTCATATGATGCCATACCTGCAAAAATGTATGTACTCATTGATTCTCACCACTCAACCACGTTTTTAGGATTTGAGTTGGACCAGTCATTAACTTGGGCCAAACACATAGATAAACTGTGTGCTAAATTAGGTAGCGCTTGCTTTGCTTTAGGTCAGGTGTCATCGACCCTCAGCCAGGAAGCAGTGCGGATATGCTATTTCGCTACGGTGCAATCTCACCTGCAATACGGCATCGAGCTGTGGGGCCGCGCTGCTGACTGGGAGCGGGTGTTCCACCTGCAGAAACGCGCGGTGCGCCTGATAGCCGGCGTGTGGGACCAGACGGTCACAGCTCAACCATTATTCGTGCGATTTGGTATAATGTCACTTCCATCATTGCTACTCTACCAAGTTGGCGTCTATGTTAGGGAAAACTTAAGCAGTTACCCTGCGTTCGGTGACCACACGCGAAATAAAGGTAAACTTAGGGAAGTCCCACGCATTTTAGAGAAAATGGCTAGAACCATAAGAGTAATGGGTCCTCTAGTCTACAACAAACTTCCAGGAGAAATCAGAGCAGATCAAAGTTTGCTTAGTTTTAAAATTAAACTAAAAAAATGGCTCATCGAGAAGTCGTTCTACACGTTTAATGAATTTACAGACAAGAAAGTGCATACAATATAATTGTAAACGCGAAATATTTTAAATATCATCTTTGACATTTATTTTAATTAAATTTATACTAATTATTTTATTATTTGACTTGTTTCTAATTGAATGTTTCACAATTTCATTATTTGACATTTAATTTAATTTTTATTTATTTATTTTTATTGTTTTAGTTGTAGATTATTTCTACATTCTAGATTTTAGTATAAACTTATTGAGTTATACTGATGTACAATTGACTTGTAATGTATATTACCAATAAATTATGTCTATGTCTATGATTAAAAGTATCGTAAGCACAGTATTGAGTACAAAGTAAGGATAGGAATGGAAATGTACTCGATACCGCAAAGTATCGATACTTTTTACATGTCCCTAAGTACTGGTTGTATGTTTATCTTTATACCTGTCATTATTATGTTAGAAGATAGCTGAATCTTTGAAAAGGAGATATGGAACTTGCATCTGAAAACTCGTTGCTAATAATTAATATAAAAGAATTACTTGCAATAATTTACTGTTTGTGATAAAAATAAATGTAATTACGTAGGTATGACATTAAGAGTCTCGCAATTAATGATAACGAGTGACAATATGATACTTTTTCTTTTTAAAGGCACACGGCTCAATAAACTGACACATACATACACTGAGAACTGCCTATTTTCAAAGTTTGTTTAAACACTTAAACCCGGTCCTGAATGTAGCGAATACTACTCTGAAAACGGCATCAAAATTGGTTCAGCCAAACGTGAAAGAATCGCGGACAAACATACATAGTACATACACACATACAGATCAAACTGAGTACCTAAGTCGGTTAAAAATATTAAAATACATATTTCAATATAACGAACATTTATTGTTCGAATTAATTTTAAATAGGTACATTATATTATTCAAAAATTTAGGTATATTAAACCTTTTAATAAAACGAACGTCTGTCTGCCACATTGATTGATTTTCTTTAGACTTCTTTGACTATGAAAAATGTTTCCCGCTGTTATGTCTGAGTATACGTGTAGGTAACGAAGTGAAACAAGTTGTCAGCTTAACGTATTTATTTCGACTGGCGAGAGAGGCGCGGTCGCAGCCGCCCTTGCTTAAACTAATAGGAATCTACCTTCATACATACATTCACAACATCCCTCCACTACTAACTAAAAGAACACCTTATAATCTATATCTTTACGATTACGCTTAGACTTGGCGTCAGACTCTGCCGTGCCCGTTGGACCAGCTGGATCAGCGTCTGCGGTTGGACAAATCTCATCAGTGTCTTTTTCCTCACAGTCAGCCCATTCTTCGGTCGGCTGTTGTTGTGACGTCGACGCCACCGCCCTTGGCTCTCCTGACTCCGGAGTAGGTCTAACTTCAGAAGTAGGATGTATGAACGCAGGAATAATCATATTCTCCTCCTCCAACTCTATTTGATGTTCCCCTTTGTACTTTTGTATTTGATTTGCATGTTTCATTAGATACCGCGTGACCTCTGGAACTTGGATTCGGTACATTGCATTGCCTACTTGTTCTTTAATTACGCCTTTTTCCCAGTAAGATTTATGGTTCTTAAAAATTTTTACTAACACTGTTTCACCCACTTTAAAGTTCACTATGCGTTTTCCATTATAATTTTTACATTGTAAAAACTGTTTACATTGCACCGTTTTGTTGAGTGTTGCGTGTGACTGTGGATTCGGAATTCCGGGATGTGTTAATAAATCTAATCTACATCTTAAACTGTGACCAAATAATATTTCGGCAGGACTCTTATCTGTGGTGCTATGTTTGGAGTTCCTGTATTGCAACAAAAATTCGTTTAGTTTAATGTTAATATCTTTTGTGTTGAATCCCGATAAAATTATTGATTTAATTGCTTTTTTAATAATTTTCACAAAGCTTTCGGCTTGGCCATTGCTTTGCGGATTAAACGCCGGGCTTGTTAAATGTGTTATATTATTAAGCAAACAAAAATCTTTAAATTGTCCAGACACAAATGACGTACCGTTGTCTGTACATATTGTGTTTACTAGTCCAAATCGCGCCATTGTTTCACAAAGCTTTTCAAGAACGACTCTTGTACCATACCCCGAGGATACATCAAAACATTCTACCCATTTTGAATAGGCATCTACTATGATCAAATACACTTTAGAGTTTATAGGGCCAAGAAAATCTAAATGGATGCGGTACCATGGCCTTGGTGGAAATGGCCACGGGGTGAGGGGCGCCCGCGGGGGGTTAACACGTAAATGTGTGCACACCTTACATGATGACACGTGACACTCGATATCTGCAGTCATACCTGGCCACCAAAACCGATTTCGTGCTTCTGCCTTCATTTTACTCATACCTAAATGCCCTTTGTGTAATTCATCTAATATTACCTGCCTTAACATTGCCGGTATTAAAATTTTATCCCCTCTCATTAAACAGTTTTTTTCAATTGATAATTCCATTCGGCATTCATAATACGGTTTAATATTAGTATCTTGTACTTTACTTGGCCACCCATTGTTTACATAATGCATCACTTGTAATAACAACTCATCAGAACCCGTTTCGTCCCGTACCTGGTCCATTGATATAAAGCTGTTACCTTCGCACACAAAGTTAACGTACCTACTCGAGTTATCAATGCTCTCATTAGTTAAATTTAAAGTTGAAGAATCACTTACTATTGACCTACTTAAAAAATCTGCCGTGTTCAATGCAGTGTTTACATATTCGAGTTTGTAATTATATGCAGAAAGAAATATTGCGTATCTTTGTAGTCTATTCGCTGTGATTTCCGGAATGCCCCGACTAGGATTGAAAATAGTTAATAACGGCTTATGATCTGTCTTTAGTATAAATGGTTCGGCACGACCATACAAATATTGATGATATTTTTTTACGCCGAAAACTATAGCTGTCGCTTCTTTTTGTATCTGGCTGTACCGCTTTTCTGCCGGTGATAACGCACGAGACATATACGAGACTGGCCTTTCTATACCATTTTCAATCTGTGACAAGATGGCACCAAGACCAAACGGGCTGGCATCTACTGTTAATATGAGCTGTGCGTCCGGATTGAAGTGTGCTAATACTGTGTCCGACGCCAACTCATGTTTTATTTGTTTAATTGCATTGTTATGTTTATCAGTCCATTCCCACGGTGTATTTTTTTTCTGCAATTCAAATAGTGGGCTTAAAATTGAAGATGCATTTTTAACAAATCTTCTATAGTAATTAATTAATCCTAAAAATGATTTTAATTCATTTATATTTGATGGAATTTTGGCGTTCATAATAGCTTTTATTTTTTCAGGTGATTTATGAATGCCATTCTTATCAATTGTAAACCCTAAATACGTAACGGAATCCTGAAATAAACTACACTTTTCTTTTTGTAAAACGAACCCTGACTTTTCAAGTCTCTCCAAAACTTTGTCTAGTCTTTCTAAATGTTGTTTTTTTGAAAAACCAGTTATAAGTATATCATCTAACAGGCATATAACACCATCTAACCCTGATAGAAGGTTTTCCATTGTTCTTTGGAATATTGCTGGGGCTGGCGATAACCCGAATGCTAGTCGGGTATATTTAAAGAGGCCCTTGTGCGTATTTATGCACGAAAGCTCTTGTGATTCATTATTTAAAATAAGTTGATTATATGCCCTAGATAAATCTAATTTACTATACTGGACCCCCCCATGCAATTTAGAAAACAACTCTTCTATCCTAGGTAATGGATATTTGTCCACTATAAGTTGCTGATTTATTGTTGATGAATAATCTGCACATATACGTATTTTATTATCTTTTCTAATAACGGGCACTATAGGACTTGCATAATCGGAAAATTGTACTGGTACTAGAATACCTAAGCCCACCAACCGGTTTAATTCCTCTTCGACCCCTTCCCGTAACGCAAAAGGTAACGGCCGCGCTTTTCGGAACACTGGTCTCGAATCCGGTTTCAGGTGAAGACTCACTACTACATCCTTGCAGCACCCTAGATTATCCGAAAATAATTTATTATATTTATTCGATAACGATTCTATTAAATCAGTGCACATGTTTACGCTTGTAATTTGTAAATTAAATTTTGCCATGAAGTCCCGCCCTAACAATGGCGGCCCTCCGTCTTGAACCACATAAACAAGAATATTTTCCATTTTATTTCTGTATTGAAACTGTAACTCTAAACAACCTAATGTTTTTATGTATCCTCCGTTATAGCTTTGCAAAATAATGTTAGTTTTTTGTAGTAAAATATTTGAAATATATTCTTGATAAACATTGTCAGAAATGGCGGTGACTGGGGAACCGGTATCCACCTCAAAACTAATTTTTCTATTGTTTACTATAACGGTCTCCAGCATAGGTTCACCACGATAAGACCTTATATTATAAATAACTAGTTTACCTTCAATATCGGACCGTCCATCTTCCTCACAACGCTCAACAAAATGATGTCGTGATACATTATTTGGGCACATCCGTCTCAAGTGCCCCTTGCGACCACACTTTTTGCACTTATATTGCACAAACTTGCACGTATCAATTTGATGACCCTCATAACCACACACAGAACAAACTGCGCGCTGCTGGCTTGCACGCTTTCCCGCCATTGCACTGATGTCCAATCTTCCACCGACGGCGCCGCTACTGCCGTCGCTCTTGTACTGTCCGCGACCTGTACTGGACCCTTGACCATACGACATCTTGAGGACTTGTATGGGTTCCTGAATTTGCCTAGCAGAGCTCACACTAGTCAGCTGTGAGCCAATACGAGCGCAACGTACTCCTTCTGCTATCTCCAACGCTTTATTAATATTTAATGATGACATTTCCTTAGTAAATAATTTGTCTCGTTCCGGGCCCGATGACATTCCCAGCACAAAACGATCCCTTAGCGCTTCATCCAATGTTGCTGCACCAAAACCACAATCCGTTGCCAGTCCACGGACACGTACCGCCCATTCCGCCAATGATTCATTAGAGTTTTGAGTCGCCGAATGAAACTTATAACGCTCTGCAAATCCACATTTCCTGGTTTTAAAATGCCCATCTAGCAGTTCTATCACCTTTGCATAACTTAAACTTCCTACTGTTGAAGGCAAAGCTAGGTCACGAATCAACTTATACGTTTCTTCGGATAAACTGCTTAACAAGATGGCGCGGCGCTTGCTGCCTGGCTTGCTTTCTTCGTCGACCGGAACGTCGTTGGCGATAAACCATTGCTCTAGTCTATCTTTATACACCAACCACTCATGGATCAAGTGATTAAACACTGTTAACGATCCGACAGTTATTTTAGCCATTTTCGATTATGCACACGATATAAAGATTTTCTCGTCGCCAATGTTATGTCTGAGTATACGTGTAGGTAACGAAGTGAAACAAGTTGTCAGCTTAACGTATTTATTTCGACTGGCGAGAGAGGCGCGGTCGCAGCCGCCCTTGCTTAAACTAATAGGAATCTACCTTCATACATACATTCACAACACCCGCCAAAAAGGTTTGTTGTTGTAATAAAAAAAAATTGGATAAAAAAAAGACTATAGATAGAGTTTGATGGTCAAAATAACAGAAAGAAAAGAAAAGAAAGAAAGAATATACATTTATTTCAATGGCACGATAAATAACATAGCATTTTGTACATACACGCGAGTGGCCAACACAGCTGGTACTCACATAATTTAACCAAAACAAATAGATATTTATAACAAACAAAGCAATAGACAAAACACTGATAAGGCTGCAGGCTGAGCCTGCAGTCAAGGCCACCGCTCAGTAGTGCTCCAACCGAGTATCGCGCCAGTTGAAAATGGTTATTAGCTCAGGTTTATGGGACAGACCATCTTCGATACATAGTATAAAATAAAGTGGCTTCCCGCATCTGTCCAAGAGGAAGGTTTATAATGTATAATACACGCATAACATTGTAATAGGTTAGGCGGTACGAAGTTCGCCGAGTCAACTAGTTTATATTTAAAAATCAATCATGGTTTGTTTATCTCGCTTAAACTTGAGAACGACTTAGAACATTTAGCTGATTTGAGTTTTAAAATGTATGTCGTAGTTCACATACGGTTCAAAAGGTGAGAAAAGATAGAAAAAATGGAGGGGTTGAAAGAAAAATAAAAATTTAATTTTCCCATATAAACTGTTTTATGTATTTTCCTGTCTAAGATTTAACGTTGTTGTTATTTGATTTGCCCATTCCTGGACGAGAAAGTAACATGATCCATACAGAAGAATCTTCAGTAGGTATAGATAATAATAATCGTGTAAATTAATATTTTAAGTTGGTTATTTTAATAAAAATACCTTTGTAGCGGCGGCGTCTTATTTATTTTATTTATTAGACAAACCAACAGTACATAGAACATTCTTGGATATTTAACTTTTTTAGCAGCATAGAAAGACGTTCATTTCCTTTTACCTATTCTTGCATTTTCTATAAATAGAATAAAAAGTTACTTTCCGAGCTTAACTTTAATATCTTACTGGGTTGTTTTTTTAACACAACTGGCAAGCAGTTATTTATATAATTTATATAATTTTGATATTTAGAACTCTGTTAAATCCACCTCTAATTTTTTTAAAGAAAGTAACTTTTTATTAATTTTTAGGTTCATAATTTTCAAATAAATTGAAGTTCAATATATTATTTTTATAAAAATGTGCAAAAACCTTTTTCGAGGTGTTGAATTTCGAGCAACGATAAAGGATCGCGTATGTCAGGTCGGGCTTGCATATTGCATAATAAGTTATTATTATTATAGTTTATAGTACCTTACACCTAAATTTGTTCTTGTTTGAGAGATATCCCCTAAAAGTTGTTTTTCATACGAAACCCTTATGCAACCAAACATTGCCTACCTACGTCCATACCTATTGTAGTTTCATTGTGTAAAGTAGGTAGCGAAAAAATTAATTACTATATAGGTATAAGATAGAGTAATAGAAGCACTACGTTTTTATTTTTCCTGATAGGTACATACACACTGTGACGTGTGGGTAATCCTACTAAGGTCAATGACCCCTACATATCAAATCGTAAAATAAATAAAAATAGTGAAAAGTTTATTGCTTTGCATTTAAAAAAAGAAAGATATAGAAAACAACCCAATATATAAAAATATATTTTTAAGAGCTGTACTATGTAGATATCGTTTTTAAACTGAGTGAAAATAAGTGCTTTCTTTTTCCCCTCAGAATATAAATTTGTAGGGATACTTATTTGATATTAAAAAATCACAGAAACTTACGTCTACTATTGCTCGAATTTATTAATATAATAATAATAAAATGTACTTACTTTTTCCAAACTAAAAAAGAATTCTCATTCACTGCGCAAACTTCGCGCAAACAATAATAAATAGTCTTGTAATAGCGCGCCAAAGCACGACTGACGTACGCTCCGCCTCAAGACCGGAGGCGTACTGGCGCCCGTTTCTGCTTATCGAATCGGCTGCTCGGCCGTTGGATCCCTCCATACAATTTAGTATGGAGAATTTCCGCCGAAATTTTAGTAAAGTTTTAGCAATTAAAACCAGATGAAAATGGACATGTATATTTTTGTAATTACAATATAAAAGTAGAACAGACTTTCTAGTTTATGATACAATTTTTGTTTTGCTTCAACTTACTTTTAAACTAGTAAACAATCGTTAACAGCAAAAGCTGTTTTTGCAGTTTTTGATGAACTTTACGATTTTTTTATAAGAAAACCCTTTAGTTTTTTTTATTTGAAAACCTACTATATTGTAGTTCAGTCTTTTGAGAAGCTACGAAAAAAAAAATAGCTTTCTGTATTATTTTTAAGTGTTATTAAAGTCGTATATACGAACACTCCTCTCGCCGTTTTCCCAATTTTAGCCCCTTAAGAAGTTATAGATACTTAAGTATAATATAGCTATAGATACTTGAGCTCTTCTTACTTTTCGCCAAAATAATTATTTTTCATACCTTATTTGGTTGCTAATAGTCCTTAATTTGTTTATTTTCGTTGGTCTCCTTGTGTCTTCGGTTAGGTCTAAGCTGGATGATATCTTCGACGAAGTGTCCTGCGAAAATATATGTCCTTAAATATATCATGTTTTCTTGGATTTTTATACTTTTAAACAATCTGCCATGCCGAACGACATGCTATTATGAACAAAGGTAATAGGAATCGAATATTATAATATTACGTTGTATGTTAATGGTTTGATACAGTTTTATAATAATAATTTAGTCTTTGAGTGAACTACGTTTAAATAAATATAAACATACTAGTGTGAATAGTGTTATTGGAAAAGTATCCTACCTTCAAATAACGGTATTACTAATGTCAGTTTCAATAAAATATCTATGGAAATAGATAATTTGTTAATTCATCCGTTCAAAATTATTAAAATCTTAGCTCATTTGAAACTCATTCGTACTGGCGTATTCGCAATAGTTATTAAGCTAGCACTCGCTTCAGATATAGTGCTTTATAAAACTACGAGCTTTCCCGGCTTACTTCGTTACGCCATAGAATATAAGATACTACAAAAGACTTGGCTCTGTAGACTATGTTCTTTTGACTGCCCAGAATGGCCGAATAAAAAATAAACAACAACAACAAACCACCAGTCAAAATATGTAAACAACGGAAAATATATTGTCCCTTGGGTTATATTATTTGAGTTTAGGTAAGGATCCCTAATTTTTTTGAAAATCTGATATAGCCTATGACACTCGGGGTTAATGTAGCTTCCTACCAGTGAAAGAATTTTTCAAATCGGTTCAGTATTTCCGGAGCCTATTCGTTACAAACAAACAAACAAACAAACAAACAAACAAACAAACAAATCTTTCCTCTTTATAATATTGGTAAAGATTTGGTGAGTTCTGCATACCTATATGGCTAGGCGCGATGACACCGAGAGGATAATAATTTATAATCATCAATACATAATATAAAACAAAGTCGCTTCCCGCGTCTGTCCCTATGTATGCTTAAACTTAAATCTTTAAAAATACGCATCGGAAGTTGATGCAGTTTTTTTAAACGACTGATTGATTCAAGAGGAAGGTTTATATGTATAATACAGGCACAAAATAGTAAAAGGTCAGGCGGGACGAGGTTCGCCGGGTCTACTAGTATTTAAATAATTTATAATAATAACAGGATTTTCAATCGAAATTTATTCACGCGAGTTCCACAACCGTGTTCCATAGAAATTATAGAGCAGTTAAAACAGCGTACTACTTTACTTTGTCTATGGGTTAAAATGGTTTTCCTCTCTGTATCATGACGCACCTCGTCGCCACATGTAGGGTTGGAATTTCTAAGTTCCATGTAGGTACAGTGGCGGTCTAGGACGGCGTAACAGTTTGTCTATGGTCTCGTGCACCCTAAACTTTAATACCAATGAACAATACCTTTTTTTAATACAGTAAAACCGGAAGTGTTACGCCACTGTACGTACAGTGGCGGTCTAGGACGGCGTAACAGATTTGTCTATGGTCTCGTGCGCCCCAGATTTTAATACCAATGAACAAGAGCTGTTTTGTAATACAGAAAAACCGGAAGCGTTACGCCACTCTAGGAGGCCGTAACCGATTTGTATATGGTTTCGTCAGCCCTAGACTGTATTGCCAAACAACAAGAGCTATTTTGCAATACAGAAAAACCAGAAGTGTTACAGCGACCTAGACCGCCACTGTACATTGTAATGCTTACCTCTGTTCTATTTGCATACCCGAAATAACTACCCCGATGTTATTAAATATAAACTACTTAACTACTATAGTTTAAATTTAATTTTGAAGTATTTGGTTGTTAAGCTATAACGCTTTGGTGAATGCAGTAGAACTTAGACCTGCGACTGAAGTATCGACAAAGCAAGCGTTAATGAATGTAAGTAAGTACATAATCTTAAAGAAGATTTAACACATTCCAGGCAATGTTCACCTCAGAGCTGCGGCACATTTGCCTCCTCAGTGGTTTTCGTAAGCGGTTCGGCTCACATGGCTGAAAATATACCCATTTTATTCGTCTAAGGTAAGAGATTATACAATCAATATATATAAAACTCTTCCGTTACTGACTGACTGACTGACTGACTGACTGACTGACTGACTGACTGACTGACTGACTGACTGACTGACAGACAACGCAGAGCCGAAACTACTGGGCGTAGAAAGCTGAAAATTGGCACGTGTGTTCCTTGGGGTGTGTAGGTGAGCACTAAGAAGGGATTTCCCGAAATTCCCACGGAAACGGGAAAAAAATCGGGATTTTTGTGTTTATGAGAAATCTGCGCGGGAAAAACCGCGGGGCAGCCTCTAGTTTTGAATAAGAATTTTCGGGTATTGTAGTTTATATGCTTTTAGTCTTGATAAGATAGATAGATACTTAGATCTTGTATCCCATATTATGCTTGCCTTGTATTCTTTCTTCTTTTGAAATATTCAAAAGAAAGAAAAAACAGAGCACTGTGAGTAGTGTACCTACCCTCTGTATACATATAGATTAAACCTGAATAAACACATATTTTACAATATAAATAAAACTTAAAAATCAAATCAAAGTCAAAAAAGTTGTATGTCCATTGCAGCTGGCAAAAGATTGCACTGACTCAGTATAGTACTAAATATTTCCACCGACAGCGCAGATTTTCAATCAACACCAAACCAAACTCGTATAAAAGCAGTCTGAACACACAAAAAAAAAAAACTCACCTGCAAATCCAAATCGGGCGTAACTCGAAGTTCCTTAGCTGACGCTACAGAAGCTACAGAGGCAGCTGAAACACTGTCTTCTGATGATGAAGAGGTGGCCAGAGCCGGTGCTTGGGAGCGCGAGCGGCGGCGCCCGAGGCGTCGGATGCGGGTTGAGGTAGTTGAGTCTCTAGGGCCTGGGACCTACGGTTTAAATTTGTTTGTACAGATTAAGAGGCACTGGGAACTGAGAACTGTGTATCATAACCACTGAACATAATATACTCAAGTCATACATAACAAATGACTAACGCTAAGGCCTCATTTACGATGACGCGGCGCGTTGCGCGGGGCGTCGTGCGGGCACCGACGCGTCTCGCTCGTCATACGATATCGAACATAGGCCTATGTTTTGTTCTTGAAGCGTTGAACACGCGGGCACTGCAGCGGGGCCCGCGGCGTCGCCCGTGACGACGTCTGCCCGCGGCAGTGCACGCATCGGCTCCCGCCAACGCGTTTCCGTAAACGGTATCATACATTACTATACGTTTGATTTAATCGCAGCACGCATGACGCCCCGCGGGCTCATAAATGCGGCCTAACGCGCGCTGATCCGTCTCTGGTTGGTTCGTGATCAACGAGATGAAGATGAAAGCGCAGTTGAAGGCGCACGGTGTAGACATAGCTTTTATGCTATAATTTTAAAACCATCTTTATCATTATTTTCATCATCTTAGCCGAAATAAATACAGTGGAAATAGAATTCCAAAATAACATCATTATAATCATTATACACCTAAATGATTTTCCACTGAAACGTGAATTTTGTTCAGAAAAGACTTATCAGTAAAGTAGAAACTTTCTTTTTTTTAAGTGCATGTAATGTAAAGTAATAAGAAGAACGAAGTCTTACCTCCAACAAATTGTGCATCGAATGCGGCATGTTCTGCGGCAGCGTGGACTTAGCGGCCCCGCCCACATCGTGTGACACTGTTCTCACAGTTCTCCTGTCTCTCTTCTTCCCGACCTTTCTAGGAGCTATCCCGATCGCTTTATTATTATTACCCTTCACACAGTCCGAGCTCGGAAAGTCGTACAATCCGTCGGAGTCCGTAAACGGGAGTTGGCGGCCATAGAAAAACGGCGAGAACCTACCCAGGCCTGTCTTATCGCTAATAGGGCTTTCGCTCCTCGAGCTAACAGGGCTTAAAGGTCTACTACTATCTCCCACTTGAGGCGGCTTCAAGCTAGCTTTATCATCTAAAACAGCTACACTTATACTCGGAACTACGGAACACTTTGTGACGCCAACTGGTGGGCATATCGTTGTAGGTACTTCTATATCCTTAACTAATGTCTCCATCTCTTTCGCACTGGACGGTACGTCATCTACCCTCTCATCTGTCCCAATTCCTTCGTCGTTCGACTCTAGCAACGGATCGTCTGACAGCGTCTCCGAGTCAGATCTTCCTCTTCTTCTCTCTTGAGCATCCTCGTTTGAAGCAGCTGGACTAGAATTAGTCTTCATTAACGGTCTTCGCCTTTGAAAGCACGAAGGGCCACCTCCTGACCCTGGGTCTTCCATTTCTGAAGGGCAAAGCGGGTTACTTGACCCACAGCGTGAAGGCCCAGGACTGGCCATCGAACTGTACCCAGAGGACGAAAGATTCGACTCAGACGGTGCCCTTTCTCCTCTAGAGGACATTGAGAAAGGGCTCAAGTAACACATGTTGGCTGCGGCAGGAGGTGGTCTTGGAGACAATGGCTCATCAGATTCCTCGCTCGCATTACACGTGACGGTGATCAGAGGTGGAGGTTGAAAATCCAAGTGAGGTGGAGTTCTTTTCGGAGGAGGGGACCCAGGAGATGGTCTCTCTATCGTCAGAATAGGGATGCGTAAAGTAGGCGGCGCGGGAGAAGGACTCGACATTTCGCGTTCAGAGTCCTGACTTTGCGTAAAGCTAGGGCTTGGAGAGTCGGTGATGTGGGTGGAAGGCGTTGGCGTGTCGGAGGTTACTGCTGATTGGCGAAGCTGGAAAAAGAATAGAAAATAAATGTGAATACGAAGACCCAACTTGGATTTTTCAATCAGGTCAGCTGATAAAAAAATTATTCAGTACAGTAATGGTGCATGTCAAAGATTAATGTGAAATGTGATGTTTTGTGTTTGTTACCTACTTAGTTCTGACATGAAAGTGAAAAAATCGTTATAATTTTAACCTTATACCAGGTCTGTACAGACGCGTGCAAAGAAATGTAACTTAGAATATAGTTGTACCTACAAAACTCGTAAAAAATTACTGGTAGCAATGGCGTGCTAATTATTTCTTTACAAAGGCGTACGATGTTACTGATTTATAATTTACTCTTATAAAAACGAAAAAAAATCTCACCTTCAACCTCAATCCGCTCGTAGGTCTGCTCTCAATCCTGACTTCAGTCTTGATCTCATCCATATCATCAATCTCATCTTCACTCTGCGATGCAACGGTTATTGTCGACTCGCTTTTGAAATCTTGTTCCAACTTCATTCTTGGAAACCTTGGGGAGGGCAAAGGGGTAGGCAGTGGGGTAGGAAGGGGGGTTGGAAGAGGGGTAGGGAGTTCCCTTATTGGTGATAGGCACTTGTTGATTCCACTTGGGACTTCAAGTAGAATTGAAGGTGGGTGCAGTAGACTGCCGCTTGATGATGAGGATGAAGACTTGTAAGCGCTTAGTTGGTCAACCACCTGAAATAAAAATCGGTTTATCGTTGTGAGATTTTGATTTATGCGAAAGAATCGATTTTAGTTAAAAGAAAAAGAAGAAAGTGTAAAACCCATTTTATGACATTATAATATAATAATAATTATTATTATATTATTATTATTATGTTTCTCAATACTCTTCGGTATCACGGGATGGAGCCCGGTCCTTTGAGAGGCGTGCAAGGGGACGAATCCAACTCGTAGAGGCCCTTTCGAGAGTTTTGCTATATTGTATATGGATCACCAACCAGGCACCGCCACTAAATGCACAAATAGATAATGCACCCAGCGGCAGCACCCAGAAGGTGATAGGAACTATTGTAAAATGGATGACAAGAAATGGTTTATGGGGGTGAACTGTTAAATGGACCGGTTAACTGGTGCTATGGAGTGAAATAACGGTACGCCTGCCTTTAATGCAACATTTCACTAATTATCATGGCAGGCGGTGAATTATTATTATTATTATTATAAAACAGACACAGGGTATTTCTGACAAAGCATACATACACAAGATCCCATAAGTAAGCATATGGGGTCAATGTAAGAACGAGACTTAAGCATATTCGTATCACAAATTTAATGTGCTTTTACCTGAATCTCAATGGTATTATGCGGCCTCATGATTGGTGAATCAGGCGCCAGCGACGGCACCAGTGAAGACGATATCGAAGCGTCATCACCGTCAATCGTATCATCTTGAGGTGACGAAGCACTCGGCGTAGTGGAAGCTGATACTCCACCTGATGAGGCCCTGGAAGCCATTGCGGCTGATGATGATGAAAAGTTTCTGAACATTGCTAGTATTGAATCGGCGCTTGATATCTTTGGTTGTCTGTAAGCAAAAAGAAACCATTTGATGGTTTAGATCAGAAGCTTTTAAAGTGGTCCAAGACCCTCAATGGTCCACCGAAGACTCGATGAGGGTCATAATTGGCATGACAAAAAGTTATACTATCAATTTTAGTTTAATGAAATACAAAACCGCCTAAATGTAAAAGTGGTCGTAAGAAAAAAAAACTGGGATCCTCTGGTACCAATTCAATTCAGTACCGATACTGATAGTAAATGAGAATTCATAATTGTATTCACAAGTCAAATTAATGATATAAATTAATTATCTAAACTAGTAACTAAAATGCAAGTAGATAGATGACCCTGCTTATTGGTTATTGCCATTCAATAAAACTTTTACCTAGAATACTTCTTCAAAGCTGCATGAGCTAATGTGAAGTCCAAACTTGACATAGAATCGCTGCCCTGGTTGCTTGAAGTACTGTGGGGGGATTTGAACTCTAACCCAGGAGAGGGTGGCGTACTAGAAGCTTTAGCCCTCAAACCTCTATCAGATATAACCGCCATCGGTATCGCTATCGTATTCACCATATCCACATCAGAACTTGAGCTCATTTCCGCTGAAACTTTGTTCAGTAATCTTGCAAATGTGACTTTTTTCTCCAATTTAGGATCTGGGGGTATATGTCTCATTGACGGAGAAGTTGAAGGAGATGACGCTTCGCTGTTAAATGAAGTTTCTCTGTTATCAAAGCCGTATTCCATGAAGGCTGGCGCGCTTTCTACAGAGTTGAGTAAACGATTCTCTGACATCTGTATGAATTCTCCCATTGACAGTTTCTTCGAATGGTCGTTTGCGGAAGCTGGGCTTATCAGTTGTTGCAGAATTTGCTTCTTTTCAGCCGCGTTCTTCTTTGTTGGTGTAGAATTGTTGCGTTTTTTTTTCGGAGACGGCGTACCTGTTATTAAAACTTTGTTATAGTTTGATGTTCTGTCGCCATAGATGGGTCTAAAAGCGATGAGAATTATGAGACGACATTGATACGACATTTAGATTTTGACAAAATAACTTTTTACGCAAATAGTTAAGGAACTTAAATTTAAAACTAACAAACTACAACACTTTTATTAAAATAATGTTATATTCTTAAAAAAAAGTCTTCTACAAATTCACTAGATTATTATTCCCCTATAGAGTCAAAGAGTAATTTTTAATTTTAATCTACAAATGGGTTATGAAAACATCGAATTGCATTAATAGAAATCTCATCGGATACTTACAACATTGTTTAAAAAAAATATATGTGTTAACCGATGATTTTTCTTAAATGAAACATCATTTTGAAATACTAGAAGTAGTTCTACATTAGTAGGTAAATCAAAATTATGTCCAATTAAAGCATGCTAAAGCGATAGACACAGAAACAGTTAGTAAGTAAGTATAGTAGAGAAGTTGGACGATCTAAAAAGGTGCTAACGAAGGAAGGAGCGTCTACGTTTATTAGTAGATAAATGATTTAAATGTGCAGAAGTATAAAGTGTGCACACATCGACGTCCTCGTGGGACCACGGAGTAAGCAAGACCGGGGAACATTCCACATCAATTGCCAAACGGTTTAGCGGGGCCACATCCATTGCGTGCCGGGTACGCTCGCCGCGCTCCGTAGCGGTTTTAATGACTTTTATGATATTGTAGTTCAGTTTGATGGTTGATTATGTTTTTTTTTGTATTTTGAAGATATGACTAGTTAAGCCAATGATTGGTGGCTGAAGTGTTAATGAATTCAATCAGTGATTAAGATCGTGCTGTACAGTGCAACACAAAGATGATGTTAAAGTTTCTCTCAAGTTTCTTCAAGATTAAAAACTCAAGTTAAATTAAAGCAACACGAATGCTATCAAGTTTTATTTTCTACTATTAAATGTGATGGTATCAGTTGAATGTATCCACAGTTTTTGCATGATGTGGGAAAGTGAAAATGATAAGAAAAGATTGATCATCACGCGTGCGGAGCGCGACGGCGCCTTCACCGGCGGCCTGTTCACTAGCGCTCCACTCCTTACGTCTGGGCGGTGGCTTTAAGAGATCGTCCAAGCTAAAGGTGCGCGCGGCCCGCGGCGTTCCTGCCGCGAGCCCCGAGACCGACGCCTTGCGGATACCGAGCCGCGTGAGCAGCGTCCGTGGCTCCGCCGCCGCCCGCCGCGTCGCCGCCGCTGTGGACAAGCGACCGTC
This sequence comes from Euspilapteryx auroguttella, assembly GCA_951802225.1. Taxonomy (NCBI): domain Eukaryota; kingdom Metazoa; phylum Arthropoda; class Insecta; order Lepidoptera; family Gracillariidae; genus Euspilapteryx; species Euspilapteryx auroguttella. The sequence continues at coordinate 11,294,487 of OX637648.1, read as the reverse complement.
ACTGCCGCGTCACGAGGCCGCGCCCGCCGCCGCCGCGTCCCGCTCCCGCGTCGCGACCGCCGCGTACCGCCCGCCGCGCCGCGCCGCCGCTACCCCCCACACACATATGTACGGATCCAGAAACAATAGCAATTAGCTATTTTAAAGCCGATGAGGTGAGTATCTAGCCAATTTTACTACTTCTAGTTTTTGAATTGCATATGGTATGAGCTACAATTTAGCCAATGGTTGGGTTATAATGGAACGTTTCTGGATCCGCGAAAGTGTAGAGAGTGAGCGTTTTAAGTAACTAAGCTTGCCATGGCAATATTACTATCTCATTTGAACGTGCTAGTTGTTGGTTTACTGAATAAGAATATGGGACCAAAAACGTAGCATTGATTTATATTAAGGTAAATTATTGGGCTCAATTATTGCAGATTAAAGAATTGAATCAAAAGCTGTTGCTGTAAGATAATTTTTATAAGAAAGTGATCAAAGTTTAATTCTCTTAGAGTGTGTCCATCAGGCAAATCCTTTACTAAACCATTACCTTCCATAAGTTATAATACTAAAGAGATTAAAAATGGAAACCAGCAGAAACAATCCAATGAAAGACATTCCTGAATAGACACGATAATTAATGTGCACATGAGTAATACATTCCGATTGGTTGACAAGTATCTGTAAGCAATGTGCTTCTTACAAAAATGTTAAAGCGAACAAGCTAATCTGACGCTAATCTGAAGCATAATAAGAATTGTCCTCCAATAAAGCTGCTAGAAACAATATGAAGTATGACTTACGTCTGGCACACCTATCTGCTTCTTCGGCGAGTAATTTCTCAAGTTTTTCTGGAAAGTGTCTTTTTGCACACCAAACTAGGCCGATAACGCCAAGGACAACAAATACAGTGATGATACCAAGCCAGAACGGCTCGTGCAACATCCTGTCTCCTAAACTTATGATTTTTGGATTTGGGTTCGGCATTTCACACCTGCGAAGGTAGAATGTAAGTTAGGCGTAATTTTTTTATTTTTGCATTCATCCATACCCTAATGATGTTCTTAAACAATCATCTACATATACATGTAACCCTCACCCTAGCATAACATCTGGTAACTATTCAATTCATTTTGCATTTCACACAGTCGCGTTTCGTGGTACTAAAAACTATAACGCTTTTTCATCTTCGTTAGTCCAGTTAATATATTACAAAAAAAAAACCATTTGACAATACAACAACCTTACTGCAAATCAAAGTTGGTCAAACATACCTTTTTCCCTTCCACGACGGGTTGCATTGACATAGAAATGACCCATCCTTCTCTAAGCAAGCTCCTCTATTATTGCAAGGTTTCGATAAGCAAGGCCTTACTTTTTCATTACATCTTCTTCCTTTCCATCCATTATGACAAGAGCATTCAAAGGCGTCGCTGCCAAATCTGGTTGTCGATAAGGAACAGTTGCCAAAAGAGCATGGCAATCTATCGCAAGCTGTTAGAAGGCAAAAGAGTCCTGGAATAGCAAAACGATTTATTGAAGTATTGAGAATTTTTATAAACTACGCTTCGTTATAAACGTGTTATAACTTATTTCGTAACATAACGTAACGACAAGTTTTTACCTGTAAAATGACTAGAACAATGGCATAAGTTCTTCAAATCATTGCTAACACATCGACCGTTGTTCTGACACAAGTTGGGGTAGCATGTGTCTATGCTGGTGTCTTCTGATAGCAGCATAACTTTGCTGTGGTAATCTGGATCTATAACATAATTATGTATTTTTAATATGAATTTTTATTTCACTAAAATACCTAAGTTAGGGACCCGCCCGATGCACTGACATGATAAATAATATAATCACCACTTTTCAATTAAATACTAGAAGGTATAATATTTGGTACCTACTTATCATTTGTGAAATCGACAAATGATTCAACCAGATACTATATAATAAATAGTTTCACAAAAAACTCTGGTAGGCAAACCCAGCGCCTGGGTCCCAGCCCTAAAGTAGATATCCCTACTTATTTTCATTCTTCCTATTTGCGTATCCGAAATGATGTAAGTAAGATTGAATATATTTCTTTACCATAGTAATGCAACACAAGTTTGATTGTGTTTATTCTTATTTTACCTTTGTTAACTACAATAACAATGTCCATTTCAACTCCAATATCTCCCGAGCACTGAGTGACCATTAACGTATTCAAATAAGAGTTTATCACAAGGGGCGCTGTTGGGTCCACTTTTCTTTTGGCCCTGTTTGTTTCGCAAAGTGTCCATTGGGTGCCGTTGAAATCTGTGTAGCTGTCTTTTACCTGAAACGTTCAAAAGTGTAGATTAATTTAATAAACTGTATATACATCACCATCTCACTCGAAATACGTCTATGTCCTGAAAAATTGGACACATCATAATTAACCATGTTTTTTTATCCACAATGAGCGTCTACACAAATTTCAGGTCAAACGGTTGTATTTAGTTTAAATAGAAGCGTATCTTTCTATTAAGTCTATGAGTTAAAAAAAATCATATCTACTCCCCAGACCGAGAGGAAAGTGTGTATTAAATTGTGTATTAAAAAAAGCTTTGTCCTAACATGTGGTCGTAAATGACAAAAGCAGAGAACCAAAACAACATACCTCAAGCCATCCTCTACCCTCACCACAAGGCCACGGCCTCCTCCCATCCATAGACAATCTGGTATTACCAAAAGCAGCTGACAAAGTGTGGTAGTGTGGTGCCACTACTATAGTTTGTAGTATAGTTTTGACCGGCGCAGGAGCCGGCCAGTTAATCGCGGACAGTCGGCCGGAACGCACGTCTTTTAAGTCCAGGACGTGCGTGGCGTTAAGAAAATTTACTGTAAAATAATTTAAGTTTTAACCTCTGCTTACAAAGAAAAAAATAGCGTATAGTCAGTGAGTTGTAATTACTACGTATAGAGACGCTCGCTCTAACAAAAATCGTGTCGTAAATGACAAGATGAGGGGCTTGCGCGGGGGGAGCGCGGCATAGGCGAGCGAATAAACGCCACATAAACGCGTTGGAGCTAATTAGCTCCAGCTCACTGCGCAAGAACCAATTCGGGGTTGTCGTTTTCATACGCTAGTAATAATAGTTCAATGCGTATAGTTACTTTAGTAGCCTACCTGACTATGTGCTACGTGCTACGTCACTACGCAGTTACGCTACTACGCCACTACGCCGCTACGCTACTACTTTGCTACGCTGCTACGCCACTACGCCGCTACGCAACTAACCCGCTACGCCGCCGTAACCAATTATACAACTTACCGCTTTTATAATGCGCTAGGAATCCCCTTCCAGTTACATTTGGTCCCGTTTTTAATCTTATTTTCATTACTTCAGACTCCGACAAGTAAATACCGCTGTTTAGTAAACCAAAATTTCGAAACGGTTTTAAGGGAACCGTTTTTACTCCTACTTGGACCTCTAATAAAGCATTTTTAGATATAGACTCCGTGGTGTTTATCGGAACGCCATTTTGAAACGTTCCATAACCGAAATCAAAGAAGGTTATGTTAAGGAAAACTCGTTTGCCTGAAAAATTGAGATATTTGTTTTACAGAATTACTATTTTATTGGTACGATGTAAATTGGATTAAAATAAAGGCATTTAATCTAATTATTATACAAATCATAATGATCATCTATGAAGTATTTTTTTGGACATAGGCTTTCCCAAAACCTTTTGGGGCGTTTGCCATAATCCCCAGTCCACACGCTTGATACGCGCAATGAATTTGGGTAGTAGTCAATAAAAAATAGTAACCATGCCATGGTAGCCATGTCAAAATAGTAACCCTTCAAAGGGTTATTTATGTCTTTCATAATACCATATTTTAGAGTCCAAAACCAATGAATTGGTTATTTTCTTATTATTCTAATTTTACTTAGGCCCGATTAAGGGGTTTAATAGATTAAAATAAATTCACCTGTCGGAGCTAAAATATCAAACGTGCAATCTAGATCCGGTAACAAAAATTCCGGATAGTTTGGGCTGTTGATGAAGCCTTCTTTCGCAGTAAATATCTGTGACGGGCAGCCGGCCATCTCCACCGCCCGCCAGTTCACTAAAAAACCCTTTCCTTGCGTTCTGGAAAGAATCATAGTACAAAGTTTAATAATAATAATTAAAGACAATTAGAATCAGAACATAAAGACCTTCAAGAGATCGGTTATACTATGTCGTACTAACCGAACGACGCACAAAACGGTTACATGTTCCAAGTACTTAGCTAACTATAAAACTTACTTCAGTAAAAATTATCTTAAAAACATTCTATTGTACAACGGATTCTACTGTACTTACCATAAATTAATTAAAAACATAGTATCCTATACTGCATGAGGCGAGTTGATTCAAGAGCGCCTCCCATGTGGTTCCAGGTAAGCGATTGTGAAACCACTTATACGGAGACAGCCATCAAGCCACGTGAGTCATGCAGACTGTATCCTGCCACTTTAACTGAGTGATAATCAAGATGTACTTACTCGTAATCTGAATGAAAATGCAGTACGGCCATATTACCGGAAGCGACCCACGTGGTTCCGTTCAAAGACCCGCAGTATCTTGACAATGCCCCTGTTATTGAATCTCGTAACTGAAAACAATATTAAAGTATAGATTTCATACTTTACTTAGTGTCTCAATCAAAGCTATGTACTAAAAAGTCAAGATTTGCAAGCAGCTTACGTCAGTTTGGATGGTACGTATGTTATAAGACTGTATGATGGTGGTACCGCTTTCAAATCCCAGACGCTCATAAGCCACTCGCGGTCTACGAGTTCTGGTTTAAAATCTAAGGAAATATATACTGTTTGATAGCTAAAGTAGCCAGTTTTAGTATATTTCTCAGATCTTTATCCTGAAAGCTACACAGCAGAGCCTTAAAAATTGTAAACAAACTATCTAAGTATTGCATTGATGCTGTTTTTATATTTCGGCCGTGGTTTAAGAGATATTTTTTTTCGAAAGCGGCCATAGTTTCGCATTTGCATCTTAGTACAGAACGGTTAAACAAATTATTATCTAAAGACAAATTTGAATCACCTCAACATAATCATAAAGGCAGTCCTTCTGCACTTCCACATCAATCATTTCAAACATGAACACCAGTCTTGTATCAGTCGCAGCCATCACGTTCACCCAGTAGTCTAGGTCGTTGTCGTAACTGGCTGGATGGTTTGGGCTCGACAGGACTCCTTAGAAAAAAAAAACACGTAAGAATGGGTTAATTAGAATGAAAATGATGAGTGCCTTCCACCCACCCATTGCAATTAATGTATTAATTTCAGAATATTGTACTTAATTGATTTTTATTTGTTTCATTGCAATATGTATATAATAAATTGTTTATATGTCCATCCACATGTAGTTTATCAATCAATATATATAAAACTCTTCCGTTACTGACTGACTGACAGACAACGCAGAGCCGAAACTACTGGGAGTAGCGGGCTGAAATTTTCGTGTAGGTTCCTTAGTAAGTGTAGGTGAGCACTAAGAAGGGATTTTCCGAAATTCCCACGGGAACGGGAAAAAACCGTTCCCGTGGGAATTTCGGCAAATCCTTTCTTAGTGCTCACCTACACTCCCTAAGGAACCTACATGCTGAATTTCAGCTTAGTACGCCCAGTAGTTTCTGCTCTGCGTTGTCAGTCAGTCAGTCAGTCAGTAACGGAAGAGTTTTATATATATTGATTGTATGTATTGTATTTGTTTTGTATATATATATATATGTTATATATATGTTTAAGAAGTTTATAATATTATATCATATGATATCATATGTTTAAGAAGTTTATAATATTATTGTTAAAATTAAAGATTATATCTCTCTTTAGACCGACCCTCCGTTCATTTATGTAATTTACTTGATCATGACAATGGGTTGCCTGGAAGAAATCGCTTTAAGTGATAAGGCCGCCCATTGCAATCAATGTAGTAATTATAAATTGTAATTACCTATATTAAGTCTATTGATTGCAATAAAGAGTATTTCTATTCTATCCACAGATATGTTCCAAGGATAGGATTTGACTGCTCCGTGGCTCAGTTGGCAGTGATGTGGACTGAGTAAGCGTGTGCATCCGGGTTCGATTCCCGGGCGGGGCGAATATTGATATGATGAATATCGATGTTTGTTTCCGGTCTGGGTGTGATGTTCGTCTCTGTGTGTGTTTCGGGCACCCTAGATACAGGTTTTTCCTAGTTAGGGGCTCTGAGTGTGATGTGTTATTATATTTTTTTGTGTTATTATAGGTATTCCCGTGAATCAAAAAGAAAATGTCGGACTTATGTTTCTCAAATTAAAAAAATAATTTCCTTGGGGCTATTGTGGTAGAGTTGTCAAATATTTTTATATATGGAAAACTGTGTAGTAAACCTGAAAAATAAAGGAATGCGCTTCAGATTGCAATTACGCCAAAACCCTTTCACAATATTTGTCCTTGTGGCCATCTGTGAGAGAGGCCTATTTCCATCAAAAGTCAAAAAAAAGATAAAAATTTAAAATAGGGTGCCCACCAAGCGGCTCAGCTTGCCTTACGACAGTGGTCATCTTACCGGATATTCCTTCAACAGTATCATTGGTAACGATCTTCTCTGTGATCAACCGTCGCTTGCAGACGTATCCCCCGGTGTTGGAGCACTTGTGGGCGACCCAGTAGAGACCACTCGGCTGGGACGGGACTGGTGAAGAACGCCACTGAAAGGTTTTAGGAAATTTGCTGAGCTGACGTACTTTGGTACGGTAAAAAAAATTATAAGATACTAGCTGTCCCGGCGAATTTCGTACCGCGCCTTACAACTTTTAAATTTAATTGTTGTTTTCGCTAGCTTCCCCTCCATTTTTCCAAATTTTCTCACCTTTTAAACCTTCCCTGGGCTACTACGAACATTTTGAGACTAAAACCAGCTAAATCGGCCCAGCCGTTCTCGGTTTTTAGCGAGACTAACGAACCACGGTTCATTTTTACATATATAGTAGATAGGTCACCTAGTCGACCTTGCTTACCTGTATCCCCAAACAGCTGTCCTTTTCAGCAACACTATCATTATACGGCGGCCAGCCTTGATACAAGACAGCGCTTCCATCGCTCCAAGCCCACTCCTTAGCTAGACGACCTCCGATCCAGTAGACTATTCCAGCGCTGTAGTCGCTTGATTGACGTATTCCGGCCGTGATGAAGCGCTGTTCTTCGGCGTTGTGAACTGAGGTAAGTTGCATGTTCAGACCTTCGCATATCTGTAATAGACATTTGTATTATTATAAAGGATGTTTCTTACAAGGTGGAAATAAATCAATGGAGGGTTTCAGCAGTTTCAGCTCATCATACCTAACAACTTAAAAGGACAACGAAAAAATATTAAGAACTAGAGGCTGCCCCGCGGTGTTTCCCGCGCAGATTTCTCATAAACACAAAATTCCCGTTTTTTCCCGTTCCCGTGGGAATTTCGGGAAATCCCTTCTTAGTGCTCACCTACACTCCCTAAGGAACCTACATGCAAAATTTCAGCCCGCTACGCCCAGTAGTTTCGGCTCTGCGTTGTCTGTCAGTCAGTCAGTCAGTCAGTAACGGAAGAGTTTTATATATATTGATAACTCATGCCGTCGCCCCCTAACCACAACCATGCGACAGAGAGAGAGCATTTTTTTTAATGAAATTTGCGTTTCGGGGGAAAACGTTGTTTTTCACTACCTAAATCTTATAGCTAATGACAATGATGTTTATTATTTCAAGGGCTTACAAGTCTGAATCTGTAGCGGATTTTGAAAAAAGGAAAACATACGAACCTAGTTTTTTATAGTTATAGCACGTGATAGTAACATACTTAAACTTCATGGGGCGATTGGATTTGAAATAATTAGTAGTGGAAAAACGTTTCTCTTTTTGTATGGACACGTTCTTAACAAAAACAGCTGGTTGGATCTACTGACGGGGGATACGAGAGAGCTGATTTCTGTTTTATGGTTTGGACTTATGCATGTCTACCATTAAAGACCCAGTATAACGACGACAAGTCCTAACACCATTGACCCTTAAACTCTGTATATAAAATCAGTACCTATCTTTTCCATATTTGCTTCAGTTTGCTTTGAGCTCCTTTTTAGATAATACAATTAATTGAATACGACAAAATGTTTAATCCGCCATTTCGTTAAAATTAAAGTTGTTAAATGGTTACAAAATTTAAATAATTTAGTAACTGGAAAACTGGAAGTGGCCAACTGTACTTTTTAAATAAATTCTTGTTTTAAAACTCAGTACCATAGAAAATTTTACACAATAGATTTACCTGTTTCGCCGTAGACCAAGAGGCTCGAGGATGTCCAGTGAAGAGGTAGCAGTGCCCTCTATATGACACTTGTTTCGCATCTGCACAGGACTGCGTTGCTGTAAAAAAAAAACATAATTAAAAAAAAACGAATATAGCTTATTAGAACCAAATCAATTCGTACTGACCTAAACTGCAACCCACCGCGATGTGGATTCCGTGCAAGTACTTTACCGAAATGCTACCTACCCGTCTATCTATATGTCACTCGGGGATAGTGTAGTTTCCCAACAGTGAAAGGATTTTTTAAATCTGGAGCCTATAACTTATATGTAAACAAACCAAAAAAACTTTCCTCTTTATTATTGGTATAGATAAAGATATTTTACTTTTATGCTTTCAAATAAATTTATTTAGTTTCTAAAACCAAAAATAGTAAGAATTTGTTATACTCATTACCCCATGTTTTTGACATAGCACAACTTTCCTAGAAAAGGACTAGTTATTATCTTAAAGCAAAGAAAATGTCGTTTCTACAGAAATAAAGCACATATTTTCTTAACTATTTCACAACAGACACGTACGCGTGAGACGACAACACGAATGAATCAGACAAGATGACCATCGGTTATAACTCATCCTCACTTTAGGTATACAATAACACATCACACATCACACTCAGAGCCCCTAACAAGGTAGAATCTGTATCTAGGGTGCCCGAAACACACACAGAGACGAACATTATACCCAGACCGGAAACAAACATCGATAATCATCAAATCAATATTCGCCCCGCCCGGGAGTCGAACCCAGGTGCACACGCTTACTCAGTCCACATCACTGCCAACTAAGCGACGGAGCAGTCATAACACAACAAAAAACTATACCAAATTACACTTCTTGCCCCAAACTAGGTAGAAAGTTTAGGGTGTCAATAACAAACACATGTAGACTTAAAACCTCAGCTTAAAACAAACACAATATAAAAATGTCCGCCACCGCCTCATATTAGTTAGAGTCGACATCACTGCGTTAAAATTCACGGTTACATTTTTTAAAAGTTTATTTATTCTAACAATGGGTTGTCTGAAAGTAATGGAGTGAAACAGCAGACCATTGCAAAAAGTTTCACACACACATATAAACAACAATTATTCTCCTCTTTATCGCAATGGATTCACTCGTTATTGTGCCAAACAGCTAAAGTGACTCTTTTTTCGAACTAAACTCACACCAGGGGACTCAATAATAAAAAAAAAATTAAAAAAATCGACTATAATTTTTATTATTATTATTATTGAATATTATGTTTCTGATAAAAAATCTGAACTTGGAACAGTTTATACGAAGTCGACGGGGGACAGAAACGCGACACTGCGTCACGTACGCTCGGCTTTATTAAGTTGGGACGTTTTATTTAGAGTAACAAGCTCTATCCTAAGAAACAAGATAAGTATCAAGATTGGGTCAAGTGAATAAAAGGTTGCAATTCTAAATTCTTTTGTTTTTCTAAAGTAATTTTGTCTTAAACTGAAGCCATCCAGGTAGGTCTCTGTGTGTGTATGCAATTTGTTTCTACATACACATACAGTATGTATGTGTATGTAGAAACAAATTGCAGTTTTTAGTTGACGTTTTACTCTTTAAAAAAAAACAACTACATTTTTTTTTACAAAAATTGTTACAACCACGACCGTGCGGTCGGTCGAAAATATTCAGTAAGCACAGCTCGCTAACGCAAACTACGTTAAATTAACCCGGGCTACATCCTATTTATAATAAACGAAATAGGTATCCACTTGGCGGCCTGGTGTTGCAATGTTATTAAAAACTTTTTTAAGATTGCGGCAAACTGGCTGTAAAGAAATGAATACTATATGACTGAATATTGTTGAAGAAATAAAAACTTTACGTTCGAAATTTGTAAAACCTTGAAAACAGGCAGAATGATGAAATTTACGATGCATACTAATATTATCAATACATAGTATAAAACGAAGTCGCTTCCCGCGTCTGTCCCTATGTATGCTTAAATCTTTAAAAATATTCAACGGATTTCGATGCGGTTTCTTTTAATAGATAGAGTGATTCAAGAGTTCTAAAGGATAGAGTGATTTATGAGGTAGGTTTATATGTATAATTCATGCACAACATAGTAAAAGGTAAGGCGGTACGAACTTCGCTGGGTCCAATAGTATTATTAAAAATGCTTAAGTTAATCTGTGTGTAACGCAATCACGCATTAACTATTTATCCGATATATCACCTCAGTAATAGGACTCTAAAGCAAAATTTAGTTTCAAGTATTCAGGTACAATAAGAATAAAAACCTTATTTTATTTCCAGTAACAATTTACACGGGTCGCCTAGAATTCTAAAGCCTACTTTACTTTATGAGTTTTCTCAATATTATTACAAATTTAAGAGAACAAAAGAATGATAGCCTATTTCTCAAAAAGCTACTTTTCAGAGATTGTCCGCTCAAATATTTGGAGAGCTCCAAATAGGACCGTTCTTTCTCGTCTCTTATCGATTTCAATTATATAAAATGAAACACTGTTATTTACTATGCTGTTTTCCATACTAATTTTATTATTGCGAAAGTAACTCTGTGTGCCTGTTTGTAACGCAATCACGTCTAAACTACTGAATAGATTTAAATGAAATTTGGTACAGAGATGGTCTAGAACCTGAAAAAGGGCATAGGCTGCTTTTTATCTGAAAATTCCACAGGAACGGAAAATTTAGATTGCGGTTTATACTGTTCCTAACGATACTGTACATCACTACTTACATATTAAAAAACAAAGTCGCTTCCCGCTGTCTGTATGCTTAGATATTTAATACTACGCAACGGGTTATGCACTTTTTGAATAGAGTGATTAAAGAGGAAGGTTTATATGAATAACTAGCTGTCCCGGCGAACTACGTATCGCCTCACTATTTTATATGGATTTTTTTTTACTACCTTCCCTTAAATTTTCCCATATTTTCTCACCTTTTAAACCTTCCCTGGACTATTCCGAACATTCCAAAAACCAAAATCAGCTAAATCGGCACATACATTCTCGAATTGGGTTCCCTAAATTCTTTTTTCGAAATACTTTTCACCTACGAATGATACTTCGAAGGATTGATAGTTCGATGCCTTATTAAATCGAATGTTTATTCACCGACCGCTTGTTGGTTCGATGCCTCGTTACATCGAAAACTTTTCTTCGATGCTTTATAGTGCGATGTTTAAATATATCGAATGTTTATGCATCGACTGCTGTTTATTCGGTGCCTTGTTAAATCGAAAACTTCTATGAATTATAACAAAGGTTAGTGACATGTTAACATGGTAGTTTTTAACCCATTAGAAAAAGCCCAATATAGTAGGGTAAACAACGCAGTCATTGTCACCTATCAATTATTGGCAAGGTTCTATAACAGGCTGAAAATAAGGATTCTTGACATTTTCCTACAAAAAAAAAATTGTAGCGAGACTAACGAACCACGATAATTTTTATATATTAGTAGATTAAATATACATGCACAACATAGTGTTTATGTTAGGGTGTAAGAATTAGTTTGCCGGGTCGACTAGTTACACATAACTAAAAAAAAACAAAAACCAAACGCACTTCGTTACAAAACATTCAAAAAAAGAATCATTCATTCCTTTAGCATCACAGCTAGCTCCCTTTAAAATAAGATCGATGGGGTCGCAGCCGATCAGTCGAAAGGGTTAATGGGCCGCGAGGGTGTTTAACGGCCCTTTAGTCCCTGCCCAGTCGCCCCTTTCGCGTGTTTGCACAAAAATAAAGGATATTGAAAATAGAGAGATGTTTGTGACGTCATAGGAACGTTTAATCGGCGAAGTGGCATGGGGCATTAAGGCCAGTAGCTTTTTCTAGACCAGGGTTGCAATAATGCTTTTCGTCCTCTAGATTGTCAAAGTAAAAAAACGCGAAGAGGACGAAAAGCAATATTGGAAATTCGCCCGTATTACAGGGGCTTTTCATAGCGCTTTCATGGTCTTGCGTTTCAACTTTTGATTCGTCTAGCGTCAAGCGCTATGCTATTATGATATAGGCAGGCAGGTATCTATACTAACGTACAGAGGAAGACGCGAAATAAACAGGAAAGTGCACGGTGTAGTCATAGCTAAATATATTATAGCTAGCTTGCCCCGCGGTTTCACCCGCTCAGATTTCTCATAAACACAAAAATCCCGTTTTTTTATGTTCCCATGGGAACCTTGGGAAATTATTCCTTGGTGCTCCCCTACACTCTCCAGGGAACCCACGTGCAAAATTTCAGCCCTCTACGCGCAGTAGTTTCTGCTCTGCGTTGTCTGTCAGTCAGTCAGTGAGTCAGTAACAGAAAAGTTTTACATATATACTAGAAGCTGCCCCGCGGTTTCACTCGCACAGATTTCTCATAAACACAAAAATCCATGGGAATTCCCATGGGAATTTTGGGAAATCCTTTCTTACTGCTCACCTACACTCCCTAAGGAACCTACATGCAAAATTTCAGACTGCTATGCCCAGTAGTTTAGGCTCTGCGTTGTCTGTCAGTCAGTCTGTAACGGAAGAGTTTTATATTGATTGATTGATTGACAATTATCATTACTACTTATAGGAAAAATTAGGAAATTTAAACTTACAAGTTATTTGAAGTAGCTTAATGTTATTAAAAAAAAAAGGATTTTACGGGATGGTAAAAGTGGCCACTTTGAAATGACTAGAAAAAATCTGAAAGCGCTTTCTTTGAAATTTTTGAAATCAGAATATATTGAGTTGAATTGCTTAAAAATTATAACAAGTTTTGCTTTTTTTATCTACAAGACAGAGTCGAGACACTGTGACGAAAGTTTCTTACAAAACTTCACAAAACCAAAACGCGAAACAAAGTGGGAAAAAAACAAAAAGACGGCGATGTATCAGTTCACAATGCCTGGCTTTCCACCATGAAATATGAGTTTTAAATCTTATTTAAAACTGTTCAAATTTAGCTCTTAAATCTAGGTGTTAGAGCTCATTTATTGAAATTTAGCGGGTCTTTGTCTCGATTGTAATTTAACGAATGACTTTTTAGTGATGTTAATAAATATTTTGTAAACCAAATACTTACCAGATGAATAACTTACGGAGCTAAGATAGTTTTTTTATGCACTAGCAAAGTTCAACCGGTTACGGTTGAACATTGTACCGGCTAGCAAATGCGTTGATCACAAAAAAAAAAACTTTTTATAAAAAAATTAAACCGCCGAAAAAACTGAAAAGCATTAAATAATAGGGGAACATTTTCTATTAGGCCTTAATTTACTCACTTCTTAAAGTAATTTTGGATTACCAAGAAATTTTAAGTCGGCGCCACACCACACAAGCAAATTCATTATCTATGTAAAGCGCGATGCGCAGCGGCATACGTTTTTCGGTTATTTCTTTGAATTTCAGGTAATTTAGTGATCTTTATTCGTTGATTCTGTGGCACCGACTCAAAATTTCTTGGTAATCCAAAATTACTTTAAGAAGTGAGTAAATTAAGGCCTAATAGAAAATGTTCCCCTATTATTTAATGCTTTTCAGTTTTTTCGGCGGTTTAATTTTTTTATAAAAAGTTTTTATTTTTTGCTTTTCAGTTTTTTTGGGCTAATTTTTTGACCCCAGCTAATCATACTTCACCGGGTGGTCGCACCCCACAAGGTGGCCACACAACCTGGTGAAGGTTGAGGGACTAACAGGATGAGGTTCGATCACGACCGGTCGGTGAGGCGATTTGTGAGGGAGGCCTATGTCCAGCAGTGGACGTCTTTTGGCTGATTTTATTTCATTTCCAAAGATATTGTAAGTAGGTATCAAAAGTTATAATTTAACACGGAAATGCAACCTGTGAGTGGATAAATCGACCCGCCGACCAAAAAGTCACCCCTATTTTCCCACCTTTAGGGTGGGAATTTTATTTACAAATTTTTATGGGACCAACTTCAAGGTATACCCTGTCGATTAAAAAAAGAATTATCAAAATCGGTCCACACAGTAAAAAGTTATGCGTGATCATACATAAAAAAAAAATAAAAAAAAAAAAAAAAAAAAAAAATATACGCGACGAATTGAGAACCTCCTCCTTTTTGTTTTTTCGTCGGTTAAAAAATGTCCAATATTTTCTGAATCTATTCGATTCAAACAACCAAATCTTTACCTATGAATTATTTTTGAATATATTTAAGTACATATATTTAATTTTTCAAATGATTCCGTTATTTTATTGTCATTATACAATTTTGTTTACGCAAATTTTATACAAATTTTATACCTGAATACATTGATGATTTACTTCTACCTACTCTACTCTATTACTACAAAATTGGGATTTTTAAGTTGGAAGGGAAATTGCGCTGGGGAACCCACACTTTGCCACAAGTTACAAATTTTGCACACAAGTGTTCTAGTGTTATAATAAGTAGTCCTTAACTACTAGGACAACATTTTAAAGCCACCAGGTCCCACCACTGGCCCATATTGCGCGTCTGTCGGGAGCGCGGCAAATACAGCCTTTGTAGCTTTCATGCCAAGCTTTTGGCCCGGAAGATCATTCGTAATTGTACCAAGGTGCAGCTTTTTAGCTTTGGGACTTTCAAAGTAGCTTAAATGTTGCGGAAAAGCTTTTAAGGTGGCTGAGAAGGTGAAAGGTTGACGCAGATATTAAAAAAGGTTCAAGTACAGTGGCATGTGCATCAACCCTGTTCAAACCCACTAAAATGTTAAGTCTGTTACGCTTTTACGCCTTAATTACTGAACCAATATAGCTAAAAAAATTAAGTAAAAACTTAGAAAGAACCATGAGACGGACAAAGAATACTTTTTATATCAAAAATCCCACAAAAACAGAAATATTGGTACAGTGGCGGTCTAGGTCGCCGTAACACTTCCGGTTTTTCTGTATTGCAAAATAACTCTTGTTCTTAGACAACACAGTCTAGGGTTAAAAAAAAAAAAATAAGTACAGTGGAGATTTGTCTATGGTTTGGTTGACGAAACCATAGACAAATCTCCACTGTACTTGCATTTTGAAGGAAAATTTAACACTATTTTGGAATAAGGTAGGCTCGAAATTTACTGATAGCGCGTGGTGACCTTAAACTCTGCGGTGGAAGTTATGGCTGGTTTTACTACACAAATGTCAAAGATTAGGATAAAGTTACGTACTTTTTATAGAGCTCCCATTTTAATATTATATGAATGTCAGGTCCGCTAGTTAATCGTAAAACAGACCATATAATATGTATGTCGTACTTAGATTTTATAATTAGGTTTTTTGCAAAAAAAACTAGGGATTTTGCGAAAACCCGGATAATTTGATATAAGCATTACTTTTTTTTCATACATCCTGACATAAAGCAGATTTTTTCGCAAAAAACCTAGTATCATTGAAAACTTTGAAACCTTCTTTAACTCTGATTGGCTAGATTATTGCTTGTTGGTAAACTCTTATTCTGATTAGTTCGTTAAAATATCCTTTGACGCTACGACATGTACAGTGGCGGACACGATCGGCGTAACACTTCCGGTTTTTCCGTATTGCAAAATAGCTCTTGTTCTTTAGTAATACAGTCTAGGGCTGACAAAACCATAGACAAATCTGTTACGGCCTCCTAGTCCGTGACTGTACACAAATTTGAAAATATTATAAATAGAAATTGTTGTCTGTCAGCTAAAACTTTGTTTTTGAATTAATTTGACCCTTGAGTACTTATAATTAGGCGAATCCAAAACAAAAAGTTAAAGGAGAAATTTTATAAAAACGTATCAACATTCAGAGCCCCATACTAGGTAGATCCTGTATGTAGGGTCATCGAAATACATATAAGGACGTACGCAGACTCGGGAACAATATGGACACTTATCCATTATAACTATCACGAGATATTATTGTAAAATGAACTCTTCAGTGCCAAAAATAATTTCTTTTCAAATAACGCTAAGATGCCTCTCAAAAACTACAACCTCATAAAGCGGTCTTAAAAGTTGAAACCGCTCCGAGAGACCGTATAATAAATTGCGCCATTTCCTCCGATTGAGCTCATATCGGGAGCTTCAATGCATTTAAAACGTCTTCAGTTAGGAACGGCGCACACTGCGAAATTTTGTCTTTAAAAAAAATTACAAAAAATAATTGAATTTCAAATTCTTTTAATTGTGAAGTGTTGGCGTCGATACCGATAGCTTCTATCAACCCAAAGGTATATATTTGCGAAAATATAGGCGTAAAATAATTAAATTTATCTCTCGTTTAGAATCCTACGAAACTTGCGAATCTTGTTATTTTCCGGTGACAGATCTATGGCTAAAAGACGTGTGAGGATGAGGGGAGCAGCGTCCTTCATTGAAAAACTAAAGAGCTATACTACAATCACCAATACGCCTGACAAGCGTGGTGATTAAGTCAAAACGCCACCTTCATATTTGTCCTTGTGACAATCTCTGTGGGAGCCCCACATACCCCCCAGGAAATGCAATTTCCCCCCGTCCCCAGTCACAAAAAAAGGCCCTGTCCAACGCTCGGATAAAGAATTAGAAGGAAGTCTACTTTAAAAACGTTAGTGAGTATGCCCCTTTACCTACGGCGTAGCAGAGCCTGCTACGATTCAGCATAGCCATTGCTACGAGGCGTAGCAGTGAGCGCCGTAGCTAGTCTGAAGCTATCTAATACTTCGTAGAGCGAAACGAATGTTGAAAATGAAGATATTTTCGAGAATTTTCGTTGCGAGTACAAAATACTATTTGATTTATTCTTAGAAACATGTTATTATTAGGTCAGTTTCTAGACAATTTTATTTTATTTATTTTTTTTTAAATAAAGAGAAATATTTGATTGTTTGTTTATTTGAATCCCAAAAAAAATATGTTGCCGTTAAATTTCTGCGTTATCCCTGGTAAACATAGGCTATAAAATAAATACAGACATCAATTTGAATGGACATAGACCTGTCCCACAAATCGCCTCAATGACCTGACCTTGTGCTTATAAACACGAATACGTGTTCTTATTTTATTGACTGCTCCGTGGCTCAGTTGGCAGTGATGTGGACTGAGTAAACGTGTGCACCCGGGTTTGATTCCCGGGCGGGGCGAATATTGATATGATGAATATCGATGTTTGTTTCCGGTCTGGGTGTGATGATCGTCTCTGTGTGTGTTTCGGGCACCCTAGATACAGGTTCTTCCTAGTTAGGGGCTCTGAGTGTGATGTGTTATTATTATTCAAGTTTAATGTAAGTTATGTTACCAGTTATTTGGTCATGCACTCTTGCTATAACAGCTTTTCATTTCTCTAGAGAAGAAAGTAATTTAAATATAGAACATAAATTTCCCAGACGATATTTTAGCTACGTCCCGTTGTACGCATTGTTGATATATCTATTTTGCTATTTATCTAAGGTTTATAGCCACATTATTGATTTAATGTATGCATTTACTATAGCGCAATTAAAAAAAATGTTTAGTTGGGTAGTATATTTTAGTTTTAGTTCTTGTAATTGAAAATTGAAAAAATTCTAAAATAATTTATTTATATAAATATGCAGAAATTTACAATACATAAATTGGTTTTATATACATATTTCTATGATAATAAAATCTACATATTTATTACCCATTGCATGTTAAAAAAAGTTAAATAATAGGGTTTCAACACTAGGCAAAGCCTGTGTCGTTGAAACCCGATTCGGGATGTAAGAGATGGTAATGCCGTGGTGGTTATAATTAAAATTAACTATCTTAACTTACAAATTATACTTACAAAATATACTTAATTATCAAAAAATAGTAAAACAAAGTCGCTTCCCGCGTTTTTCCCTATGTATGCTTATATCTTTGAAACTATGCAACAGTATTAGATGCGGTTTTTTAAACAATAGAGTGAATCAAGAGGGAGTTTTATAAGTAAAATATGTCCACAAAATAGTAATAGGTTAGGTGGTACGAAGTACGCCGGGTCGACTAGTCAATATATATAAAATAATTCCGTTTCTGACTGACTGACTAACTGACTGACTGACAGACAACGCAGAGCCGAACCTACTGGGCGTAGCAGGCTGAAATTTTGCTCGTGGTAAGCAACCCAGTGCAGGGGAGCACTAAGCAATAATTTTCCGAAATTCCCATGGGAACGGGAAAAATCGGGATTTTTGTGTTTAAGAGAAATCTGCGCGGGTCAAACCGCGGGGCAGCCTCTAGTTTATTATAAAACACATGATCATAATAATTGTATGTATTCCCACCTTTAGAATATATGTATTATAGATTTACGATTAAATATTTAGCGAGACTGAATGAGAGAAGTCGTAAACTCGACACGTTTATGCTCTCTTAGTAAAATTCAGTGCACATACGGTATATAAAAACCTAATAGTTCATATAAACTGATGCAGTTTATATTTATTTTAACTGCCTCGGTGATTCAGTTGCCAGTGATGTCGACTGCGACGCGGGAGTACCGGGTTTTATAATCGGCGGGGAACAAAGTTTAAGTTCTTAGATTTTCTAGATTTGTAAATTAATTTTCAAATCTGTTATTTTTATATTATTTTGCTATGCTCAATTGCTATCACGTAATTGCGTGTACATAGATTCGAACTTTACAACTTTTGGTATTCATTAGTGGAAACTTGATTGGCTTGTGTAATATTTTAATTATTTTTACTCATAAGTATAATTGTAGCTGTTTGTTTCCCTAAATATTTAAAATAAAATAAATATAAAAACTTTTTATAAAAAAATTAAACCGCCGAAAAAAACTGAAAAGCATTAAATAATAGGGAAACATTTTCTATTAGGCCTTAATTTACTCACTTCTTAAAGTAATTTTGGATTACCAAGAAATTTTAAGTCGGCGCCACACCACACAAGCAAATTCATTATCTATGTAAAGCGCGATGCGCAGCGGCATACGTTTTTCGGTTATTTCTTTGAATTTCAGGTAATTTAGTGATCTTTATTCGTTGATTCTGTGGCACCGACTCAAAATTTCTTGGTAATCCAAAATTACTTTAAGAAGTGAGTAAATTAAGGCCTAATAGAAAATGTTTCCCTATTATTTAATGCTTTTCAGTTTTTTTCGGCGGTTTAATTTTTTTATAAAAAGTTTTTATTTTTTGCTTTTCAGTTTTTTTTTGGGCTAATTTTTTGACCCCAGCTAATCATACTTCACCGGGTGGTCGCACCCCACAAGGTGGCCACACAACCTGGTGAAGGTTGAGGGACTAACAGGATGAGGTTCGATCACGACCGGTCGGTGAGGCGATTTGTGAGGGAGGCCTATGTCCAGCAGTGGACGTCTTTTGGCTAGAGTAATAAGACAAATAACTAAACAGTTATTTTAATTTATTAATAGGTATATTTTTAACAAGAAATTAACCGGTACAGAAAAAGCGTGAAAAAACAAGTGAACATCTGTTTTACATTTGAATTATGCATTAGAACACAGTTATTTGTAATCTTTATAAAAAAGGTAACCTATGCCAAATTATAAGCGGCCAGTATCTATCGATGTTTGTTCCCCGTCTGGGTGTAGGTACAGTTGCGGTCTAGGAGGCCGTAACAGATTTGTCTATGGTTTCGTCAGCCCAGACTGTATTGCGAAAGAACAAGAGCTATTTTGCAATACAGAAAAACCGGAAGTGTTACGGCGACCTAGACCGCCACTGTACTCTGACGATGTGTGGCAAAAATACCGAGATGAAAGCAATTTAATCTGGTCTCTAATGTCTATGGCACAGAGTTGAGAATCAATCGTTTAGCGTTTCTTGTAGAAGTATTCTTTTCCTTTCTCTAGTTTATAACCCCCGAACGAAAAATTCAGAGACGGGTGTTATAATTTTAACGTGTGTATCTGTCTGTCGGTCTGTCTGTCTGTCTGTCTGTCTATCTGTCTGTCTGTCTCTCTGTCTGTCTGTCTGTGTACCTGTCTGTGGCATCGTAGAACCCAAACGGCTGAACCGATTTTCGTTTAGTTTTTTTTGTATGATTGATAATTTTAAATTACTTTTTTGTAAAACTTTATCGGCTCTCTAGGTCTTTTTGTTACTTAAGTTATTTTATATTTCTCTTTTGTTTGTTGCCAAAATAAAATAAATATAAATAATGTTTATTACTAAAATAACAAAGCTCGAATTACCACATTTTAGACATAACACTCAAACATACTCGCTCGTCGGCTGTTTCGCGTTTATGCTTGTACTTCCGGTGAAACGGTTCGAAAAGCGAACATGGTAATATATTTTTATATGACAACACTGGCCACTTCCTGCCCCAGAGGTTCTCAGTCGCAGTGTTCTCATAATAACGCTAAGGGTATGCGTACACTTGATATCCATACTTATACGCGGGGCGAACATTGTTATGATGAATATCGATGTTTGTTTGCGGTCTGGGTGTAATGTTCGTCTTTGTATATGTTTCGGGCACCCTAGATACAGGTTCTTCCTAGTTAGGGGCTCTGAGTGTGATGCGTTATTATTATTAAATTATAAACGCGAATGTAACTCTGTCTGTAGCGTGTCTGTATCGCTTTCGCGTCAAAACTACTGAGTAAGAACTACTGACTGAATTAAAATTTGTAGTAACAAAGGTAATCTGAAGTGAAAAAGGCACACCAATAATTATAAATTTCCTATACTTAACAGTATGATAACCTATACAACAGAGCATGCATAGGCTATAATTTATAACAATGCTTCAACATATACACAGTTACTTTTTTATCGTGGAGGAAAATTTAACACACGGTAGGCATAGTTATACAGGACTGATTCCTGAAAACAAAACTGAAAAATAATGAACTACTACTAATTAGGTTTATTGTAAAAAAAATAAAAAACGTTGTGTAGCATCAGAGCAATGACCAAACGTGGTTTAGCTGGTGCCAGACGAGTCAGGGGGTGGAGGGCAATGCGCAGGAGGGTACACAAGGAGTCCATCAGCCTTAAATAAGTTTATTCGAGTTATAATTAAAAAGTTATTCGAGTCATATATCATGCAAAGACTTAAGCCTAAATGTGTCCGCCATGATAAAAAATTACCGTTTTTTTTTAATACTTTTATTCGAAGTAGGTAGGTAATTGTTTACATAAACAATATCGACAAACTGCTATTGCAGTTTGTTGGCGGATGCACTCTTATTATAGTCTTATTATTACCCACTACATTAAGCTACTACTAATAAACTGTTTTTTTTATTTATTTTTTATACAATACTAGAATAGAACTGACTAACATTACAACAACCTTGTATAAATCAACCTTCGAGTAAAGTTTTCTTCATAAGAGTTTTCAGAGTACTGATAGGTAGTTTCTTATTGCCCAGTAAAAATGGTATTCGGTTACATACATCTTTGGGATTAGATATTCTTTGAGCCTTTCACCATAATAGTTTTTAGCAATTGGCTGTACAAGTACGAAGTTCGTCGGGTCAGCTAGTCGGTGTAAAATATCAGTCTAATGTCGCGTGCTTTGAAAGTCTAGCGTGACACGTAACATTATCTATAATAACACATCACACTCAGAGCCCCTAACTAGGAAGACCTGTATCTAGGGTGCCCGAAACACACACAGAAACGAACATCACACCCTGACCGGAAACAAACATCGATATTCATCATATCAATATTCGCCCCGCCCGGGAATCGAACCCGGGTGCACACGCTTACTCAGTCCACATCACTGCCAACTGAGCCACGGAGCAGTCTATGAAAGTGTATCGGTAGTAAAATAGTAAAATATGAATTGAATTGAGTTTCTAGTCGCTAGGCTAGTCACGTAAACCATTTGCTATAGGTTTCAGGAGTAGGGTATCATCAGACTATATTTATTTGCATACCTGATACTTTGGATCAATCAATATATATAAAATTCTTCCGTTACTGACTGACTGACTGACTGACTGACTGACTGACTGAGAGACAACGCAGAGCCGAAACTACTGGGCGTATACATCTGAAAATTGGCATGTAGGTTCTTCAGGGAGGGTAGGTGAGCACTAAGAAAGGATTTCCCGACATTCCCTCAGGAACAGGAATTACGGGACTTTTTAGTTAGTATGAAAAATGAACATCATTGAGTGTATCAACGTGAAATTCGGTGTACAGGTTCCCCTGTGAATTTAAGGGTGGTTAAAAGAAGGAATTTACAAAATTCCCACGGGAACAGAAATTACAAGACTTTTTTTTTAGAATGAAAAATCGACATCATTGAGTGTATCGCGTGAAATTTGGTGTACAGGTTCCTCAGTGAATGTAGGAATGATTAAATAAAGGAATTCACAAAATTCCCACGGGAACGGGAATTACGAGACTTTTTTTTAAGTGAGACTGAAAAATCTACTTTCTTGAGCGTATCTACGTAAGATTTAAGGTTCCTCAGTTAATTTAGGAACGTTTAAAGAATGTAAGTATTTAATTTACAAAATTCCCACGGGAACAGGAATTACGAGGCTTTTATCATTGAGTGTGTCGGCGTGAAATTTGGTGTACAGGTTCCTCAGTTAATTTAAAAGGGTTGAAAGAAAGGAATTCACTAAATTCCCACGGGAACGGGAATATCGAGACTTTTTTCGTGAAAATGAAAAATCGACATCATTGAGTGTATCGGCGTGAAATTCGGTGTACAGGTTCCTCAATGAATTTAAAAGCGTTGAAAGAAAGAAATTCACTAAGTTCCTACGGGAACGGGAATTACGAAGACTTTTTTTTAGTTAGTATGAAAAATTTACATCATTGAGTGTATCCACGTTAAATTTGGTGTACAGATTCCTCAGTGGAATTAACTGAATTTCCATCCGGAAAACGGGTTCTTCAATAGGTGTGTTATAATCATGGATTTTTCAAAAAAAAAAATACGGGAACGGTATCTAAAAACCGGATTGTTTTGTAAGTTTAAAATTACCTACATGAGCTAGAAATAAGAAGAACATAAATTCAGAGTTATATGAAGTAAATATTTATCAAAATTCACATGGTCACGGAACATTCCCAAAAACAAATAGCGCCCAATAATAGCAAAATGTTAGGAATATAAGTTTCAGTGACTGAATGGTGGAGTGTAGAAAAGAACTGAAATAAACAAAATTTTACTATTGTAAAGATATTTTTAGAAGGTATGGGTACGATTAGAAATATTGTCTCCAAATTCCTGAGTAGTAAATCAACCAGTAATTAACGTTTTTAATGAAAAAGCGCGTGCGAAGCTGCGGGCAAATGCTAGTCAATATATATAAAACTCTTCCGTTACTGACTGACTGACTGACAGACAACGCAGAGCCGAAACTACTGGGCGTAGCGGGCTGAAATTTTGCATGTAGGTTCCTTAGGGAGTGTAGGTGAGCACTAAGAAGGGATTTCCCGAAATTCCCACGGGAACGGGAAAAAACGGGAATTTTGTGTTTATGAGAAATCTGCGCGGGAAAAACCACGGGGCAGCCTCTAGTCTGTGTATAATTTTGTTCTTTTAAGTTAGGACTACTTTATTTACTGTGCTCAAAAAATACTAAACAAGATTATCTAGTGTCATACTGTGCCACATTTTTGATATTTGCCTTAGTTTAGAAGTTTTTTTTCTTTCGAGAATGGCGCTAGCATCGCGGTAAACTGGCTTTTAAGTCGATCGATAAGGGACAAACACTCATCATAAAAGCCCACTCTATTTTCTCAATATATACTGTGCCACATTTTTGATATTTGCTTTAGTTTAGAAGCTTTTTTTTTCTCGAATGGCGCTAGCATCGCGGTAAACTGGCTCTTAACTTACGAAAACTACTAAGTAAGACTAGTAGTAAGCCGTTGTTGTGGAGTCATAGAAAACTACCCCCCATCTCCTCCAATGGGTGTCGTAAAAGGCGACTAAGGGAACGGTCGAAAGACGGGCAGCAGCGTCCTTCGTTGAAATACTTGAAGAGCATACTGCAATCGCCAACCCGCCTGCCAAGCGTGGCGCTAAAGACCAAACCTTACTATGTTTGTCTTTATGGAAATCTGTGAGGGAGATTTTTGTCCAACAGTTGACGTCTTTCGTTTGAGATGATTAAAACTAGATGTTGATAACATGTAATATGATACATGGAAGGGAGTACAATCATTTGACAATTGGTTGGACCTGAGCCAATTGGTGGGCACCCTGAACTACCTCGCCTCTCGCAGCATAGGAAAATTTACCAATTAAGGCATCAATAGCAATTAGATAGATAGTCTAATTGACTTTCAATATTCGCGCTGGATCGCGTCTATGTCGGCGCAGGTATATTCTATACATTTTTCGAACCAGCGCCAACAAGCGCTTGTTACCAGCTTTGTACAGTCACGGACTAGGAGGCCGTAACAGATTTGTCTATGGTTTCGTCAGCCCTAGACTGTATTACCAAAGAACAAGAGCTATTTTGCAATACAGGAAAACCGGTAGTGTTACGCCGACCGTGTCCGCCACTGTACGTGAGTGCACCCTTAGCTGGTGCGTACTCTACATTTTACTCTGTAGACAAAAAAAATAAGTACATAAGTAAATTAAACTGAAGATTCACTTCAAATTTTCGCGCAAGTCTGCGACTACCTTTTGTTTTTGTGGCCAGAGGCGTTGTTCCGCAACTTGCCATTTGCGGTAACCGACCAAGCCTGAGTTTGTCACTTTTTGTAAAGGCAATTTTGTAAAGTTTTAACGCGAGTTATAATGATAATAGGTTCACTCGACTGATGCACGGAACCGATGTTAACCGAAGCTCTAGCGATTTGTTTTTCTTGTATTTTGGTTTTCAGCAATAAAGAGTTCATTCACAATCTGCTAGAATCAGCTGCATTCATTCTTACTTATATAAATACGAAAGTAACTTTGTCTTAACCCATATGACTGGATATGATAGGTAGGTATAGTAGGTATGACCTACTCATTTAAATCCATAATAATCAGAATACCTAGCAATGTTTAACCTGTATCTAGGTGCCCGTAACACATACATACAAACACCCAGATCCCGTAAACAGACATGTTAAGAATCAACAATGATCGCCCCCGCTTAGGTTACCAGATGAAAAAAAAAAAAAACGGAGAACAAGCCGGATTTCCATGGAAAAGTCCTGAGATTTTATACAGTTTGAGAATTTTCTTTCAAAATGTTAGTTTTAGTTTGCTTTACTTTAATAAATATAAAAAGAAGAATTGCTATCCTGTGTTTTGTTGAAAATCCGAAGACTTGCAAAGTCCGCCCGGAATCCTGAAAAAAGACGAAAGATCCGGTAATCTCCGGACAAATCCGGAGATATGGTAACCCTCCTCCACCAGGAATCGAACTGAAACACGGAGGTTGTAGTAATAGTAATAATAATTAACACTTAGCTCAGTTGGAATTGGAAACTACGGGTACAGTTCCCTTAAAAACTAACTTAATTAAACTTGTCTATAGAGATTTGATTTCAATGGAAAACTATCATAGAGTAGACGCCAAGCGAGACAGCTTATTCCTTCTAATTTAGGTAATTATATGAATTTAGAAAAAAAATGCTATGTCGTGGTGGCAAACGATACAACCATCCCATCTCCTCCTATTGGTGTACAGCCGAAAGTGGTAGGCAGCGTCCTTAATTAAAAAAGTTTAAACTCAAATAATCTACTTCTACTTATATAAAAATGAATCCTGGTTCGTGAGTCTCGCTAAAACTCGAGAACGGCCGGGCCATTTAGCTGATTTTGGTTTTGAAATGCTCGTAGTAGTCCAAGGAAGGTTTAAAGGGTGAGACAATATTGAAAAATTGCTAGGAAGACATGGCACGGCTGGGCCGATTTTGCTAATTAAAATTAAAAAAAAATGTATTAGTCCAGGGAAGGTTGAGAGAAAAGGTGAGAAAATATGGAAAAATGGAGGAGAATTTAGCAAAAACAACAATATAAAATTGTAAGGCGCGATACAAAGTTCGCCGGGACAGCTGGGGATAAAGAAATTCAATTAAAAGGTAATACTTATTGTATATTGCACTTCCAATTCCACCTTGTGTTCTATATTTAAAAACTGAGTCTTGTAATATATTTTTTTTTAATTACATACATACATAATCTCACGCCTTTTATTCCCCGAAGGGTTAGGCAGAGGTACCAGCTCAAGAGCCGGACCCACGTTTAGCCGAGTTTTTATGCTTTATTACCAACGTGACAAGGGGCCAGCTTGTCGCCGCGGTTATAACGACCACTACTGCGGCCGGGACCAACGGCTTCACGTGCCTTCCGAAGCACGGAATCATCTTACTTTTCGGACAATCAGGTGATTCAAGCCTGCAATGTCCTATCCAACCGAAAACAACCACAACGTGACTTTTGTGAGAAATCAATATGTGGTGTTTTCTGCGGGGATCGAACCCACAACCTTCCGAGCCCTAATCAAAGGCGCGACGCCGCTAATTATAGCTAAAATATCGATATTATACAAGAGTCGTTATTTTTTAATTACAAGTTTCCAATATAATAGTCTAACCTCACCATAAGTTTTTACTCCGATGTAACTCTGTAAGAAAAAGTCTCGGCCACTCTGCCCGGGACCAGAAGTTAATATAAACTTTATGTCCGAAGCGTAGAGTTTGCTTTCCCGTGGCAGTGGGCAATGGCGGAAAACTTTTGTTTTGACAACTCTCTGTAGAAATGAAGCCTCTATCTCAGAACAACTTTGATGTAAATGCACATGGAGGCAACTAGTTGTGGCTATAAGTTGACTTTGAATCAATGAGAAATGAATAACAAAATTGGTATGTAGCTTAATCAATATATATAAAACTCTTCGACTGACTGACTGACTGACAGACAACGCAGAGTACAAACTACTGGGCGTAGCGGGCTGAAATTTTGCACGTGGGTTCCTTGGGGAGTGTAGGGAAGCACTAAGGAATGAATTCCCGGTATTCCCATCGTAACGGGAACAACAAGGTTTGTTTTTTTTTTTTTTTGAGAAATCTGCGCGGGTGAAACCGCGGGGTAGCCTGTAGTTATGTTATAAAGTATACTCCTGGTTTAAGTCAATATTCGGCAGTTCTAGAGATGCAACGATATATCAAAAAACCGATATTATCGAAGCCAAAACATTGAGATATTATGTCGATATTTCTGATACACTGATATATTATTATCGACAATAGTATAAAACAAAGTCTGCTTTCCGCGTCTGTCCCTATGTATGCTTATATCTTTAAAACTATGCAACGGATTTTGATGCGGTTTTTTTAATAGATAGAGTGATTCAAGAGGAAGGTTTATAGGTATTATTCATGCACAAAATAGTGATAGATTAGGCGGTACGAAGTTCGCCGTCTCGACTAGTTATCGATATAATTATAGCTAAAATACCGATATTATACAAGAGTCGTTATTTTTTATATCAGTGTGTAAAAATATTTATGACCCATATATTTTATTATTTAAATTATTTATTGTACACCTTTACTTAAAAAAACAACCTTGTATTGAATCCCTAGAAGAAACAAAGTACCTAGCGTCGTTATATCGTAAAACCGATATTATTCATGCTAGAATATCGATATAAAAATCACCGATATTATCGAATATCGATATTTGTATTACTTCGATAAAAATATCGATATTAGAACCATCTTGCAGCCCTAGGCAGTTCTGAGAGACTATAACAACATTTTTTTTCGTCCTATAGAGTGTCAAAGTCAAAAAATAAAAAAAAACGCAAAGAGGACGCAAAGCAATATTGCAAAAGCGGCCGTTATAGGCCCTCTGCTCGCATTATTTTTTGACTGCTCCGTGGCTCAGTTGGCAGTGATGTGGACTGAGTAAGCGTGTGCACCCGGGTTCGATCCTGGGCGGGGCGAATATTGATATGATGAATATCGATGTCTGTTTCCGGTCTGGGTGTGATGTTCGTCTTTGTGTGTGTTTCGGGCACCCTAGATACAGGTTCTTCCTAGTTAGGGGCTCTGAGTGTGATGTGTTATTATTATTATTTATTTATTTAAGTTTTGTAATAATTTCACACAAGTTGCCATCGTGTGCAACCATTACTTCAGTTTCTGGATCCAACAAGTTGAATGACCGAGTTCTCGATGTTTGCACGGCGCTTCCATCTATATTTTATAGATGAAACTGTTAATTGGGAATTGTGTGAAAATTCCAAACTTTGGTGTCGTTTTGTTTTGTTGGTCTGTGATACCTATTGGTTTTAGGAGTTTGTTTTAAAGCGGAGAAATTTAGTTATGCAATGGCTAAGATAATGCATAAAAGTTTCTACATTTGTTTCAAACCTCACCGCGTAAACTTTGCATATATATTGATGATGTTGTTTTTCCGAGCATGATTTCCGATTATAGCAAACTCCCTACACAATATTGTCCTTGTGGGAATTTGTTGAGGAGATTTATATCCAGCAGTGGACGTCCATCGGTTGTCATTATGAATTTTGTTGTTTATCGATACGAATAAAGTATTATTCTATTTTTCAGAATTAATTTAATACTGAGGTAACCAGCGGGCCGGCTCAAACTTTTGCCAGCGTTTAAGCCTGGCCATCCACGGTTCCGACCTGTAGCGGCGATCTGGACTGGACGTAATATTTTATTCGTAGGCTCCTTCGTTTTTGATTATTTTTTTAGTGTTGTTCTTTTCTTTTCTTTTTTTGTAGATATGTAACTGTTATCTATACCAATATTATAAAGAGGAGAGATTTGTTTGTTTGTAACGAATAGGCTCCGGAAATATTGAACCGATTTAAAAAATTATTTCACTGGTAGGAAGCTACATTAACCCCGAGTGTCATAGGCTATATTAGATTTTCAAAAAAATTACGAATCCTTACCTAAACTCAAATATTATAACCCAAGGTGCAATATTTTTTCAGTTGTTTACATATTTTGACAGGTGGTTTGTTGTTGTTGTTTGTTTTTTATTCGGCCGTTCTGGGCAGTCAAAAGAACGTAGTCTATAGAGCCAAGTCTTTTGTAGTATCTTATATTTTATGGCGTAACGAAGTAAGCCGGGAAAGCTCGTTATTAATATAAAGTTGTAAATAAAGAATATACGTTATCTAAAGTAAAATTTCAAATACTTACCATCAGGAATAGTGACTTTAATCCTGAAGCCAGGGTAATGCCGGGAATGGTCGGACCGGAACCGTAAACGGAGAACGTTTCCCCTAGTCCGGTATCGGAGTAGTTTCAGTTTTCCAGTCCAATCTCCGCAGAGGCGCGTGTATGGTGCGTCAGTGTTGTTACGAAGCCACCCGGAACTGATTGAGTCCGATTCCGGGAGTAGGTATTCTGGTTCTTCCCATACCTGTAGAATGTTTAAACGTATTAGGTTACGAAAAGATAGGGGTCGTGTCGGATCAAGAGCTGGCGGGAAATAGGGAGGTGGGTGTGGAAGACGCTCCAACACTTTGTAGCTTTCTTTGGTCTTTAATTTAAAAGCTATACAACAGTGCCCTAAAAATACTAGGCTACATTATCTAGTGTCATACTGTGCCACATTTTTGATATTTAGCTTAGTTTCATCATCATCATCATCATCATTTCAGTCGTAAGACGTCCACTGCTGGACATAGGCCTCCCAGCTTAGTTTAGAAGATATAATTATTGTTCCGAAATGGCGCTAGCATTGCGGTAAACTGGTTCTTAACTCCCACAATTTTATAAACATCTCGCTCGCTCTTTTTAAAATAGCGCGGGCGAGCCCTACTTGACTATGTACCTTGTTAATGTGTTGTTTGTACCTCATTATCCATGGTGTGATGATCGTGACTCCTCAGCTCGTGGGGAAACCACTCGGGGTCCTGGTGGTGGGTGTTGTTGGATACTTCCTCCACCTCCAGGTAATCGTAGCTGCAGCTGTGGACAATATCAAATTAAAATGATCTATTCCGAATTGCGAAAGGGAGTAGAATCACTTGACAGAGGAGGGCTCGTTTGGGGGCCTCTCCAGGCGACTATTGTCGTAAGGCAAGCCAAACATTTGTTTGCCTGAGCCAATTGGTGGGCACCCTGAACTACCTCACCTCTCACAGTATAGGATACTTTACCAAATAAGGTATCAATAGCGATTAGATTAGATGTAGTCTAATTGACTTTCAATAAGTGATAACTTGTATCCTATATTGAATAAAGATTTTTTGATTTTGATTTTTTTTTTGATTGGACATAAACAGACCCAAGTAACGAATATTGATATCCATTATAACAATGTCCGCCCCCTACCGGGAATTAAAACCCGGAGCTTTAAACTTGCAGTCACTGTTACATTACTAACAGTGGAATCACGGAGGTGTAGGAGAAGGAAGTCAGTAATAATAATAAACACTTGGCTCCGTTGTACCCTACTTTGACCTACGGGTACAGTTCCCTTAAAACCACCACACGGGCCTTAGCATATACCGAAGGGCGTGACAACGGCGTGATGAGTGGTCGCACTTGGATAATTAAGTTTCAACTCAATTCACTTGAGACGTGTCAACCGGCTTGGACGAGTAGGTATATACTCAGAATAATTTCTTTTTACAATAATTTCTTTTTTTAACCGACTTCAAAAAAGGAGGTTATCAGTTTGACCTGTATGTATGTATGTATGTTTGTCCGCGATTATCTCGAGTTTGGCTGAACCGATTTTGATGCGTTTTTCACAAAAGTATTTGTCACATTCAGGAGAAGGTTTTAGTACCTATTTTAACCGACTTTAGAAAAGAGGGGGTTCTCAGTTTTTTGTATGTGTCAATTTTGAAGGCGATTTTTTTAAAAAATAAAATTATTTTAAATGAAAATAAGAGACCCGCCTTCAATAAACTAACACATACAAACAGTCAACTGAGCACTTCCTCTTTTTCTAAGTCAGTCAAAATAGGTACTAAAACCTTCTCCTGAATGTAACAAATATTTATATGAAAAACGCATCAAGATCGGTTCAGCCAAGCGCGAGATAATTGCGGACAAACATACATACATACAGGTCAAACTGATATCCTCCTTTTTTCATGTCGGTTAAAAACTATTAGGACCGCTGTTTGGTAGGATTATGGGCATGCGCTAGAACAGTCACGGACTCTATCAGCGTAACACTTTTTATTTTGCCGTCATATTATTATTATTCCGTCCGTAATTTGAACCTTTAAAAAACAGGTTGCCTGAAAGAAATCGCTTTTACCGATAAGGTCGCCTATTGTAACCCAACTATATACAAATTGTTAAAATAATATGCTTGTATTTGAGTACAATAAAGTGCATATTCATGTATTCATTCATGCCGATCTTCCTCTATTCCAAAACGGCCTTTGTTCTCTGTTATTACAGTCTAGTGCGCAAAAAAAAATTAGACAAAAGTGTTACGCTGATGAGTCTGTGACTGTACAATAGCTCGCCCGCCTTGGTGAGATATAATACAAGGGTAACTGAAGTAACAGGCGGAGATGGCGGGACGACCTCGACAAGTTTCAGGAGGTAGGAGGTGGCACTAGATAGAGTGGAGTGGAGGAGAAGGGGGGAGGCCTTTGCCCAGCACGCCCTGCAGTACCGGGCCGAAGAATAGGACTGAGGTATCCCCTGCCCGTCGTAAGCGGCGACTAAGAGGGGACCCCGGGGTCGTTGGGTACACGAGGCGGGGGCCTCGTGTAGTCATCTATCGGCCCCGAGAAGGACGGTGGAACGCGGTGTCCCGATTCCGCCGTCGAGCGTAGAAAGAGCCATCGGCGCTCAGGGGGGACTACCACCACTTGTCCCCCCGTGAAGAGGCTAAACAGCCAATGCTGGAGGGGGTCGCGGAGTTGAACATAACGATCGAAAGATCACCCGTGACCCCCTTGCCAACAGCCGAGATGGACACCGGCGGGGTTTTAGTGGGTGCGAACCCCACATAACCCTGCGACTCCCCCCGGGGTTGCAGGGTACTCGTTAGGAGTTTCCCCGCCTAAAAAAAAAAAAAGGGGGGACTACCACCACTTGTCCCCCCGTGAAGAGGCTAAACAGCCAATGCTGGAGGGGGTCGCGGAGTTGAACATAACGATCGAAAGATCACCCGTGACCCCCTTGCAAACAGCCGAGATGGACACCGGCGGGGTTTTAGTGGGTGCAAACCCCACATAACCCGTACTCGTACTCGTTAGGAGTTTACCCGCCTAAAAAAAAAAGGCCTTTGCCCAGCAGTGGGATACATAACAGGCTACATTAAAAAAAACTGAAGTAACTAAAGAACAGCTATAACAAAATTTGAACAGCGAACGCGTGAACTTTTTTATTTTGCAAAAAAAGCGAATCCTCCCTAAATACCATTTGCAAGTCATACTTCCCGCAAAATGGCCCGAGGTCGACTCTCGAAACATCTGAAACATTGCTCGAAACTCGCAACTCGGCGAGTTTATCATCTGGCTAGAAGTAGCGAAACTTGGGTAACTTGCAACTAGAGATGTACGGTGTGGTTACATAAAAATAATTATTAATTATCTTTTATTTATTATTCATTAATATTTTAATTACTTATTATAATATTAATAAACTTATCATTTTATTGTAAACGAGCTGTCCCGGCTTACTTCGTTACGCCATAGAATATAAGATACTACAAAAGACTTGGCTCTATAGTCTATGTTCTTTTGACTGCCCAGAATGGGAGAATAAAAGTACAAACAACAACCACAAACCACCTGTCAAAATATGTAAACAATGGAAAAAATATTGCACCTTGGGTTACATTATTTGAGTTTAAGTAAGGATCCCTAATTTTTTTGAAAATCTCATATAGCCTATGACACTAGGGGTTAATGTAGCTTTCTACCAGTGAAAGAATTTTTCAAATCAGTTCAGTATTTCCGGAGCCTATTCGTTACAAACAAACAAATCTTTCCTCTTTATAATATTGGTATAGATATTTTGAATTGTTTTTTTTACATCACTATTGTATGAGGGAAACCTGTAAAGATAATGTATGTGTGTTTAAATAAATAAATAATAATAAAAAAATCTTTGACTGCTCCATAGCTCAGTTGGCAGTGATGTGAACTGAGATGCGTGTGCACCTGGGTTCAATTCCTGGCGGGGCGAACATTGTTATGCTGAATTTCGATGTTTGTTTCCGGCCTGGGTGTAATGTTCGTCTCTGTATATATTTCGGGCACCCTAGATACAGGTTCCTCCTAGTCAGTGTGGCTCGGAGTTTAATGCATTATTATTATTATTATTTTTATCAGTATTCTTAAATTATACTAGCTGACCTGAGGAACTTGCATATTTTTTTACCTTTTATCCCCTCTGGCTGGACTAAGGCAAACATTTCAAAACCAAAATCAACTAAATCGACCCAGCCATTCTTGGGTTAAAGCGAGACAAACAAACCACGATTCACATATATAAAGATAGATGAATCGGCCAAGCCGTTCTATGCTATCTATCTTTAAAACTATGCAACGGATTTTGATGCGGGTTTTTTTAATTTATAGAGAGATACAAGAGGAAGGTTTATGTGTATAATGCATGCACAGAATAGTAATAAGTTGGGCGGTACGAAGTTCGCCGGGTCCACTAGTATACCTATATAAAGAAGATCATCTGTTTCTGAGTTTGAACAATGTTCTTTCGCATTTTGCATTTATTGAAAAAAAAAGTTTAATATTTTGTCTTTTTCCCATTCAATCATTTTTTTTTACGTAAATAACATTGAGCAAAAAATCGAACATCACTACGATACCTAACTTAACAGGAAGCAGTTGAAATGTCGGCGATAAATCAGAGAATACACCCCCACCCCCACCCCTTCCTAGTTGGAAGACATTTCGCAAAAACGCTGAAACTAGAATTGAGAGAGAGATGATATTACAATTTGAGAGATTAAACTACATACTTTGAAAATAATATATTTTTTACAAAAAAAAGGAACCCGCCTTCAATAAACTGACACATACCACAACTGAGCACTTCCTCTTTTTCTAAGTCGGTTAAAATAGGTACTAAAACCTTTTCCTGAATGTAAGAATTACTTTTCTGAAAACCGTATCGAAATCGGTTTAGCCAAACGCAAGATAATCGCGGACAAACATTCATACATACAGGTAAAACTGATAACCTCCTATTTTGAAGACGGTTAAAAAAAGTATAGGAACTTATCACATACTTATCTACTATCTGTCTGTCTCAGCTTACCGTTATCCCAAATTTTACTAAAACTCTAAAATTAATCATCATATTTTCCACTCCTCAGCCCCTCCCTCCTCGTCCCTCTTCTGCAGGATTTACCTACTTTATTTAACACGAGCTTTCCCGGCTTACTTCGTTACGCCATAGAATATAAGATACTACAAAGGACTTGGCTCTATAGACTATGTTATTTTGCCTGCCTAGAATGGGCGAATAAAAAAACAAACAACAACAACAAACCACCTGTCAAAATGTGTAAACAACGGAAAAAATATTGCAACTTGAACTTGGGGTTACATTATTTGAGTTTAAGTAAGGATCCCTAATTTTTTGAAAATCTAATATAGCCTATGTCACTCGAGGATAGTGTAGCTTCCTACCAGTGAAAGAATTTTAAATCGGTTCAGTATTTACGGATCCTATTCGTTACAAACAAACAAACAAGCTTTAAATATTTCCTCTTTATAATATTGGTATAGATAGGTAGTCTGAGAATTTTTTTCATAGTTCTAGACATTATTTTCACTTTTTTCTTTCAGACGTTTATTGGTTGTTGTTAGTTAAAATATTGTTGTGAATACCTGTGAAATATTGTTGTGATGTAATTATAGTAATTGGGGTCAAGTTTCTTAACTAAAAGCAATCGCCTCGTAATTGACTTGTTAGCGACTTCGTTAACCATTGCCGCTTTAACAAAGGCAATTTCTGTTGCACGCCCAAAAAAAATAGCAATGGTTAACGAAGTCGCTAACAAGACAATTGTTTTGTGACGAGTTTGATCGTTTTTAGTTAAGAAACTTGACCCCCTGTTATTAGCCATGTACTACAGATCCATAAATAGTCTTATTTGACAAGTTATTATGTTTTTATAACGATTTAAATTCGCCTCTCTGCTGCTACATCGATCAAACAAAGTGCAGAAAATATCTTCAGTTTACCCTGATGCCAGCAGATATTAGAAATAATAAATCATAGCTGCTGCAAGAAACAACACGTTGTACTGATCTCAAAATAAATAATACATTTTGAGATTTTCCTTAAAATAATTTGTAAATTTTATTAAGTTCTTTGGAAAATTTGCTAAATGTTGAGTGATGTGACACTGGTTTTTAAACTTGTTCAAGAAAACATTAATATTGAAAACATAAAATAATAATATTAATACAGAATAATATCTGCATAACCTTCGTAATTAAAATCGACTTACAAAGTAAACTTTGCACTCAAAGGCTCTACTGACGCTAGTAGCAAAAATTTAAATTACTTTTAAAATGTATTATTTATTTTGAGATCAGTACAACGTGTTGTTTCTTGCATGGGTTTTAAATTTAAATTTTGTCAGGTGCCATATGTGTCATATGCGCCAATAAAGTTCAGTCTATGTTAAGGTACCCAACTAAAACTAAAACAACAAAGTTAGGACCTAAAACCTAAATACTAATCTCTTAGAGCAGATCGCTTCCACATCAATCACGCTCAATCACTACCTATAAACCCAATGTTTACAATCGTTCACCGTACAGCGGTTCCCAAACTTTTTTACGACTCCAATTTCAATAATTTATAACCGATAGACGTCCAATGCTTTTTGAGGATATAAAAAAGTTTTTTTTAATTGAGAAACACTAGTGGAATCAAAAAACCTCGATACATTATTTCGTCAAAGAAAACCATTCCAAAAACGGGAATAGCTAGTTCTTTGAAATTACTAACTAGTTTTTGTTGAAACTACATAGGAATAATGATAATAAAGTATATCAAATTTTGGTACTTCAAGTTTGATTTAAAAATAATAGTTAAAAAGATATTCAATATTTGTTACTTTTCCAATAAAATGTATTAACCGATGTGGGCGACTGACATATGACTGTCCTTTTCCCTCAGTATGTTTGAGGGAAAAGGACATCCTTTGTTCCTCGGTCGTATGATTTATTTATCGTATATCGTCTTAAGGACAAACATTTTGGAGGGAAAAAGTAGTAAGAATTGCCACGCTTGGAAGGCAGGTTAGCGATCGCATTAGAGCTGTTAAAATTTTTCAACTAAGGACGCTACTGCCCGGCCTTTTATGGCACCCGCAAGTACAATAGGCCGAGTAAGGACTTTAAAAATATGATGGTAAAACGAGTGCATATTTGCAGAAATGTACATTCTAATCTAATCTAAGTTTTTATCACATGACATAGGATATCATTTATTTATAGTGAGGTAAACTAAATAATCTAAAATAAATAGTAGAATAATGTCCTTGTGGGGAGCTCTGGGGGAAGCCTGTGTCCAGCAGTGGACGTCTTAGAGTCTGCAATGATGAGGAAGAAACTAAATATTTTCAGTGAAATTAAAAAAATGTTTTAGGCAAGCGAATAAAAAAACCAATAGTCTACACAAGCTCAGGCCAGATCATAAAAGAGAACACAGTGCGTGAGACAGCCGTCATGCCATACGAGCCAGACTGCACCTTCAGCAGCATGATGCCAATCAGCCCAATTCACAAAGCCAACGAGACATTTGTTATAAGTCTTAAGGCGGTAACTCTCTGTATGGCGCGAAATTACTGATTTTGTGTCTAAGGGCATAACTTGATTTTTGGCCTTTATGTCCTAAGACACAAAATCAATAGGTCTGTCTTCAAAAAACGTTGTATTACAATGTGGGAGATGGTTTCTTACATACGCGAATTCATTAAAACTTTATTAAAAACTAGAGGTTGCCCCGCGGTTTTTACCGCGCAGATTTCTCATAAACACAAAAATCCCGTTTTTTCCCGTTCGCGTGGGAATTTCGGGAAATCCATTCTTAGTGCTCACATCTACTCTCCAAGAAACCCACGTGCCGATTTTCACCTTTCTACGCCTAGTAGTTTCGGCTTTGCGTTGTCTGTCAGTCAGTCAGTCAGTCAGTAACGGAAGAGTTTTATATATATTGATAAATACTTTCGCCATAATAAATAAAAAACGCGAAAAAAATTTGAATTTTGCGCCATACCGAGAGTTACCACCTTAACATTGAGAACCTCTGGTCAGATTTAAGCAGTTCGGCGCAAACGGGATTTGCCAATCGCCGTACAGAGCTGTGTATCGGACACATACGATTAGGTTGTGCTTGTGGTAGTTGGTTTTATCAAAACATGGAATTGCTGGTCTTGTAGTCTGATATTTTTTTAATTATACTGATAAATATGCACAGTGGCGGACAAGGAGGCCGTAACAGATTTGTCTATGATGGTTTCGTCAGCCCTAGACTGTATTACCAAACAACAAGAGCTATTTTGCAATACAGAAATACCGGAAGTGTTACGCCGACAGTGTCCGCAACTGTACAAGTTATAGCCTGTACGTTGTTTATAAACATCATAAAATATTCACGGGCTTTATAGGTATTGATGAGATGACGATTGCACTCAGGTGTCCGAGGTACGTCGCGGAGTTGAACATAAAGAACCAAAGATCTCCCGTGACCCCCTTGCTAACGGCCGAGATGGACACTGGCGGGGTTTTAGTGGGTGCGAACCCCACATAACCTGCGACTCTCTCTGGGGCTGCAGGGTACTTGTTAGGAGTTTCTGCGCCTAAAAAAAAGGTGGCCGAGGTATGCCTTAATTTATTTATTACTGCCACGTCAGAACAGCTTAAAAGTAAGACAAATGTGTAAAATTAAAATTCGTAAATCTGTGTGTATATGTGTGATACAATTGTGGTACCTAAATCTAAAGTGTGTTTGTGTGGTTTTGCAGATACTGCAGTTCCAAACGGTTTAAAATGCAATGTTATCAGAGTAGTAAACAAAAAGGCAATTTAGTTGCATCAATATTGGGTCACACAGTCACACCTTATGCCCTGACGCCTCGCCATATTGGATCCAAACAAGTTATGGACTCTCCGTGCTTATGTAAACATAAAGCTTATTTTGTAGTCCCATTGGCATTTTAAACTATTTTGTACTGTAATTTAACAGACAAAACTACAGTGCAAAAAATTTCCTGTTTCAAGGCTCTCTAGCTGTCTCAACAAACTACGTATGTATGCCCTTATAAAGTAATCTTTTTTAAATAAGTTTTTAAGTTAACGGTTGTACCGCTTTTAACGATTAATGGAATTGATTCAATTGTTTTTTGCTCCGAATCTATCAAATCAATTAATAATCTATACCAATATTATAAAGAGGAAAGATTTGTTTGTTTGTTTGTAACGAATAGGCTCCGGAAATACTGAACCGATTTGAAAAATTCTTTCACTGGTAGGAAGCTACATTAACACCGAGTGTCATAGGCTATATTAGATTTTCAAAAAAATTAGGGATCCTTACCTAAACTCAAATAATATAACCCAAGGTGCAATATTTTTTCCGTTGTTTACATATTTTGACAGGTGGTTTGTTGTTGTTGTTTGTTTTTTATTTGGCCATTCTGGGCAGTCAAAAGAACATAAGTCTATAGAGCCAAGTCTTTTGTAGTATCTTATATTCTATGGCGTAACGAAGTAAGCCGGGAAAGCTCGTCAATAATAAAGGCACTACGAAGATACCGAGAGAATAACGATTTAAACTGGTCTCTTGATACAGTGGCAAATGGTTCAAATCAAGTTTTCAATTGAAAACTATTCTAAGCTACAAAAAAAACAACATTCAAGTTCTCCTCAAACCATCTTTATGCCATATAAAAGAGAAAAGCGCCTGTATAAAATTCATGCTACTGCTACAGATATGTCCAGCTTACTCTTACAACTAGGACTTAGAACCATTTGGCTTACAAAGCATTTTAAAATCAGAAATCGTTTATGAAAATGGTCAACTCATCTGTCATAGTACACGAGCAGTCACAGACTAAAAAAACTATTTGACTACTCATTATTAGATCATGCGCCAACATTTCCTTTTTTTTTTAACATTAAACTATCTAAATTGATGTCCCAGGAAAACTACCGCATTGATAATTGAAATGTTAGACCACTCTCGCCACAAATGCTACAGAAGACTGAGCTATGCGGACAACGTTCTTTTGCCTGCCCTGAATAAGCAAATTCGCGAAAAATTAAACGTCTATCTCTGTTTTTTTTTCTTCTTCATTCTTATTACCTAGCTATTTACTTTGGAAAGCAATTCTACTTAAGAGGCATAGCACAGCTAAAGAAGCACCTACCCTTAAAAAAAAAGGTAATCTTCTAAACTAAGGCAAATATCCAAAATGTGGAACAGTATTTAACTAGATAATGTAGCCTAGTATTTTTAGGGTATTGTTATATAGCTTTTAGGTTGAAGACCACGGAAAACTAAAAATTGTTGCTAAAACGGCCACTTTTGGCAACAGTCTGTAGCTTTCTGCGGCTTGATATTTGCCCTAGTTTAGAAGATATCAATTTATTTTGCGGGTGGCGCTATTTAAGCTGTTCAATGCCTCTTAAAGATAAATGAAACATTAAAGAGATCTCCACAAGTCTTACTAATCCATGGCAGCACAGTGGCAGCACTTGGCGGCAGTGCCAAGACAAATGTCTGCCAAGAGCCATCCCTGTCCGTCCCTCGCTCAAATGTTACGCTGACTTGGCCGGATAACGGACACAGATCGGTTACGTAACCGGAACGGACAACGAATGGAAACACGAATTGCGGACCGATTTATATGGATGGGCTATTGTTTTAAAGGTCAAATTGGCTGGAACGATATGTTTTGGTTGGTACTTGTATGTACAGTGGCGGTCTAGGACGGCTTAACACTTCCGGTTTTTCTGTATTCCAAAATTGCTCTAGTTCTTTAGTAATACAGTCTAGGGCGCACGAGACCATAGTCAAATCTGTTACGCCATCCTAGACCGCAGTGTACTAATTATAAACTACGGTATCCTACTAAAATAATAAACGCGAAAGTTTGTAAACTTCGACAGTTTGTTACTCTTTCACGTAAAAACTACTGAATGTATTTAAGTGAAACTTTACAATATCATAGCTTAGCCATCAAAATACACATAGAATACATTTTATAATGATCTAATTAAAATAGAAAAACTGCGCAGTCGTAGTCGCGGGCACCAGCTAGTACAATACAAAGGTTTAAATTTATGTCGATGTTTTTAAAGTTGGTAAAGAACATACTTAGTGTAAAATGGGACCTTAACCCTACATACATAATCTCACGCCTTTTATTCCCCGGAGGGTTAGGCAGAGGCACCAGCTTGACAGCCGGACCCACGTTTAGCCGAGATTATGCTTTATTACCAACGCGACAAGGGGCCAGCTTGTCGCCGCGGTTATAACGACCACTACTGCGGCCGGGACCGACGGCTTAACGTGCCTTCAAAAGCACGGAATCATCTTACTTTTCGGACAATCAGGTGATTCAAGCCTGCAATGTCCTATCCAACCGAAAACAACCACAACGTGATTTTTGTGAGAAATCAATATGTGGTGTTTTCTGCGGGGATCGAACCCACAACCCTCCGTGCCGTGGCGCAACGCGCTACGCTACTGAGCTACGGAGGCGGCGCTACTGACCTTAATCCTGAGTTTATTTAATTTGTTTGTCGGCGGCCGTTCATCATTCAGAGTCACAGGGCTGTTAGGTAACAACGGGAGTTTACCCGCGAAACAAGCTTTGTGGAAAACTTTTTTTTTTATTTTTAAATACGTTTATTCGAAGTAGGTAGGAACATTATTCATTTAAACAATATCGCCAAACTGCTATTGCAGTACTGTGTAGTATACGTGAATGACGGACGCGTGGACGTGTAGCAGCGGACGTCTTTCGGCTGAAATAATGGGGATGCTGATAAAAAGTGAATAATTCTTCACTGAAATGTGCGACAGGCTATACTCTCGCATTTGAAAGAAATAAATTATGTATTTACAGAACAGACTGTGACACACATACATCAATAAAAATACAAAATAAAATAAACATAAATAGGTATTAATAACTAAATTAAAAACACAAAAATAAAATAAAAGAAAACAAGTATGCGTGTTGCAGCAGCCGTAAAATGACACTGACTCAGCATGTGCTGAAGGTTTTCACCGACAGCGCTGATTTAATATTTACATAGGTGACTACTTACTTAGGACATGTCTGTATGTACTGCGTGCCTTTGCCTGTCCTGAAGAATGGTATAAAAAGGGTATACGTACACGAAATATAAAATTCCACCAAAAATTCACGATAACTAGACATTAGTTTTGATAATTGATTACCTACAGCGGCAAATAGTAAATATCATATATTATGTTTGCCTTTTTCCTAATTGCATTAATTAATTACAAATTCATGTAGCTAGGTAGGAAAATATATAATTCCATTAATTCAACTTCCCGCGCAAACGATGTAAAGTTTATTTACAAAACAAAATGGCGAATTGCTCCAACAACATTTGCTCGCTTAGCCGACGACGACCGACGACGGTTTGATGGGTGAACAAGAAACGGGTTGGGAAATTAATATTATGTAAATATTTTTTTTTCAAATGTGTGTTGAATTTTTTTTTCTTATTTATTCTCTTTCAAGTAGGTTGCGCACATGCGTGACCAAAATTGGTTAGGTCGGTCAATGATTCTATAGCAAGAGTTGCAAAAAAATATCTAAATAAAAATGTGATCCTGTATTACACTACTTAATCTTGCTTAGTGTTTTTAGTAAAGCAAAAAAAAGTAAAAAATTACTTATTCAATATATGATACAAGATATCGCTTATTGAAAGTCAATTAGACTAATCTTATTAATATTGATACCTTATTTGGTAAAGTATCCTATACTGCTAGAGGCGAGGTAGTTCAGGGTGCCCACCAATTGGCTCAGGCAAACAAATGTTTGCCTTGCCTTACGACAATGGTCGCCTGGAGACGCCCCTAGACGAGCCCTTCTCTGTCAAATGATTCTTATTCCTTTTGCAATGATTTTACAGCGTAGAAAAGAAAGAGGGTTTAGGGCATTGTTGTGTAGCTTTTAGGGTTAAGACCTAGAAAATACACTAAAGGTAGCTTGTCATTCAGTTTATTATTTAGCCATTTAAAATAAACACTAAAATAATATTGAACTAGATGTAATAGAGGGAGTATACATGTTTGATATTTGCCACGGTTCATGATATACTAGCTAGAGGCTGCCCCGCGGTTTTTACGCGCAGATTTCTCATAAACACAAAAATCCCGTTTTTTCCCGTTCCCGTGGGAATTTCGGGAAATCCCTTCTTAGTGCTCACCTACACTCCCCAAGGAACCCACGTGCCAATTTTCAGCTTTCTACGCCCAGTAGTTTCGGCTCTGCGTTGTCTGTCAGTCAGTCAGTCAGTAACGGAAGAGTTTTATATATATTGATTGATTTATTTCCGCGACTCGCGCAACTATCGTTTTTGTAATGGGCCTTATAAAGCGTATCTAGTTTACATTTTTTTTTATCGGCACTCAAGAAATACTCAGTAAGAGTTTATTATTATTATTATTATTACGAGCCTGTACTATCCCACTGCTGGGCAAAGGCCTCCCTCCCCTTCTTCCACTCATCGCGTTCTTGCGCGGTCTGCCACCAGTTTTGAGAGAGTTTACTTAAATAATAATAAATAATAACACACACAGAGACTAACATTACACCCAGACCGGAAACAAACATCGACATTCATCATATCAATATTCGCCCCGCCCGGGAATCGACATACGCTTACTCAGTCCACCCCCCGCAGCACGACGGACTATTTGTCGAATCTAACTTTCACTTTTGATCGCTTTTGACATTTCAATGCGGGAAAATGAATGGAGATGATCGGCAAAAGTGACAGATAGATACGACATATTCGACAAATTGTCCGTCATGCTAAGGGCACATCACTTTAGTTAGGACTTACAGAACTTATAAAGTAAGAAGGAATGACTTACAGAATACAAGGACTAAAAGCTAGAATAATATAAAGATTCTTTAAGAGCGGAGCCGCTTAGCCTCTGTATTTATGAGACCACTTAACTTTCCCTACTCTCGCGATGTTTTAGCAGAATTGGCCCTCTTTCTTAGAATAGTTTATTAGAATACTAGGAAACAAGTATATTTTTCTTCAAGACGGCTAAATGTGCCCTTAAATAAACAAATGATGAAAATTCTACTTGAACACATACAAACAAATGATGAGATTCTACTTGAACACTCGAACATATACAATGAAATTATTAAAAATCTACTTGAACATATTAGGTACTAAATAGTATCTAGCTACAGGTATGTTAATTTTTTCCCAGAAATGTTAATCTACAAGTGTAGTAAAATTAAATTTAGTAACTAGCTTAAATATTAATAACGTAGTTCCCTATAAATAAAATCTACCAATATTATAAAGAGGAAAAATTTGTTTGTTTGTTTGTTTTTAAAGAATAGGCTCCGGAAATACTGAACCGATTTGAAAAATTTTTCACTGGTAGGAAGCTACATTGACCCCGAGTGTCATAGGCTATATTAGATTTTCAAAAAAAATAAGGAATCCTTACCTAAACTCAAATAATGTAACCCAAGGTACAATATTTTTTCCGTTGTTTACATATTTTGACAGATGGTTTGTTGTTGTTGTTTGTTTTTTATTCGGCCATTCTGGGCAGTCAAAAGAACATAGTCTATAGAGCCAAGTCTTTTGTAGTATGTTATATTCTATGGCGTAACGAAGTAAGCCGGGAAAGCTCATCTTTAATAAAACAAAAGAAAATGTCATTCGCTGAAATGAAAATAAATGTATTTTTAAAATAACTTTGACTGTGTCCAGGGTGTACTTTTTGCTTCTATGAAATTAAAGACTTAAAAAAGTTATTTTTTTGAATAATTATACTTATTTCTAGAACTTTACTAAAAACTGCATCCAAAAAACTGCATTCTATATACGTATATTATTATAAGTTTTATTAATTACCCGGTATCCCATTAAATCTCATTAATAAATAATATAAAACAATACGCTGCAAATAAATTCTATAGAACAATAACAACATGCAGGGAACGAGTGAACCGTGCGGCTTCCACCGACCGCAATATGACAAATACTATACAATAATAAATATGGTTAAATTATTAAATTATATTTTGACTAGCAGAATTGCTTAAATTTTCATTAAATAATAGTTGACCCTAGCGTTTCCCATCTCTCTGGTTGACCCGAGAGTCGTTGAATGAAAAGAATAAAGAAGAATGATTTTAAACTGATTGAAAAGACTGACAGTTATGTCAAATGCCATAAAGCGCAAAGATAACAATGGAACGTTTTGTATGGAAAATAAAATTGTTGTTACTCTTATCTTCCAAAATGTTCTCGTCACAAACATCATGTATATGTCACCGGAAAATAATAAGATTCGCAAGTTTATAAATTTCCTAGGAAATTTATAAACTTTCGTAGGATTCTAAACGAGAGATAAATTTTATTATTTTACGCCTACATTTTCGTAAATTGATAAACTTA
Organism: Euspilapteryx auroguttella; assembly: GCA_951802225.1. Lineage (NCBI taxonomy): Eukaryota > Metazoa > Arthropoda > Insecta > Lepidoptera > Gracillariidae > Euspilapteryx > Euspilapteryx auroguttella. The sequence goes on along the minus strand of OX637648.1, from coordinate 11,249,640 downwards.
CTAAACTCACTCGTAAAATAATAAGTAACCAATAACCAAACGCCATGTATAATGAATTGAAATTAAACACAGAGCTACCAAAGTTTTAGCCATGACCAAAATGTTTTATTTTGGTAGAGTGAAATAGGGAATTTAAACCCCCTACTAGGTAGGTAGGTACCTAAAATACAAGGTTACTTTTTGATAAAATATGCTATTATCCCATAATAGCATATTATATCTGTCACCGTTATAGTGCGAAATACGTTAATGTGCTCTTTAACGGGCAATGTGCACATTAACTGTTTAGGTCAGTTAATGTGCGAAATTGTATGTGAAATATGGGGTATCCGCACTTTACCTAGTTAATGTGCGTATTACCGGATGTCTCGCCGTTAAAGTGCGGAAAACAGAAAGCTCCGACCGAAAATTCAAATCTAGGGCAAAATTGTAGGTTAGGTTAGGTTTGGCTTGTGATCTTTATCCAGCGTAGCGAGCGGAGCTTGGGTTACCTGTGTTAAACTGAAATCTAAGGCAACAATTTTTCGAACTTAACTTAGTCGTTAACTCTGTAGATTACCTAGGGATTTTGCAGATTACCTAGTTAATGTTGAGAACAACATTTTATTTCGAACTCTAACGGATTCAGCCAGTTGGTGTTAATATGTGACCGCTAATGTGCGAAATTCAGTAACAGTACTGAATTTCGCACATTAGCGGTCACATATGAACCTACTTAGTTTTTAGAACCAGTAAAAATACTTTTAGTGTGATCGAATTGTTTGGCAAGTCTGATTGTACGTAAGTCTATGGACGCAAGCATTTTCACTGTCAACATCGACCAATCAGAGAGCAGTGTGTTATTTTCCGTATTTCAAAAAGCGTAAAATTAAAAGCTCTTCTGTGATTGGTCGATCCGTTTAGAATCTTACGGATTGATATCCGTTAGTTTATAAATTTACTACGACGCGTCGAAAATTTATAAATTTGCGAAAAAGTGGGCGTAAAATAATTCAATTTATCTCTCGTTTAGAATCCTACGAAAGTTTATAAATTTCCTAGGAAATTTATAAACTTGCGAATCTTATTATTTTCCGGTGACATATATAAGGTACCTACGTAATTTACACAATCCTAAAATTTTGCTGGTTTGAGAATAATGTAGATTTCTCGAGACGTTTGAAGCTGTAGCACGTATATATAGGTAAGACTAAGACGTATACCTTTTCTTTGACATAAAGGATAATTTATACTTCAGTAATTATGCAAACCAAGCAGCTTTGCTAGCACAGAAATCACATAAAATCGTTTTGTCACTCTGTGACTGGAAAACAACACGAAACTCAGAGAAAATACAACAATTTTAAATGAACAATTTTAATAACAGATAATTTTTCGATAAGCACGCAGAGCACAGATTTAGTTTTATATAATTATGAAATATCGTAATTTTATTTTGAAATCAATGATATATAGATAGATCTCTAAAAACATACATTTGTAAGTTGACAAAAGGCGACCTTCTCGCTAATAGGTAAGTAATATAAATTTGAAAGTAACTCTATCCGTCTGTATGTTACTCTTTTAACCCTACAAAACCACTACTTAACAGTCCTTGTGACAATCAGTGGAGGTTTTTCGCTTTTAAATGATGATTACTTGTATTAATGTTTCCGGAGATAAAGTTAGCAGATCATAAGGTTCTACCTATTTAGGGGCTCTGAGTGTGATGTTTTCATAAATTACTAGTCGACCCGGCGAACTTCGTACCGCCTTACCTATTACAACGTTGTGCATGTATTATACATATAAACCATCCTCTTGAATCACTCTATCTTTAAAAAACCGCATCAAAATCCGTTGCATAGTTTTAAAGATATAAGCACGATACGTGGAAAGCGACTTTGGTTTATACTATGTACTGAAGGTATTTTATTCAAATCTTGTGCTAGCGTCACAGAAGCAAGTTAGCATTCGCCCCGGCATTTGACTATGAAACAGCTAAATGAGTACAAGTTTAATCAGCACCGTAGCTCGGGAATGTTTGCGCACACGGAGTCTTCGCTTGTGGCCAGCCACATTCAAATACTATACTTTATATATATAGGTAATTCTGACAGCTACCATGTGTTTGACATTAAGAGTCTAATGAAAACCAAACAACGTGAGAAAAGCGACGCGACAGCAAGGTTTTTGGAAGGAATGATAATATTTGTGGGGAGTGATACTAGCTGAATAATAAAATAAAGGTACCAAATTAAATAAAAGTTCTAGCCAACCCGCCTGCCAAGCGTGGCTATAAAGTACAAGCAATGGTTGTGCTTGTGGCAATCTGTGGGGCTTCATGACCAACAGTTCATGCTCTATCAATATATATAAAACTCTTCCGTTACTGACTGACTGACTGACAGACAACGCAGAGCCGAAACTACTGGGCGTAAAAAGATGAAATTTGGCATGTAGGTTCCTTAGGGAGTGTAGGTGAGCACTAAGAAAGGATTTCCCGAATCCTGAAGGGAACGGGAAAAAACGGGATTTTTGTGTTTATGAGAAATCTGCGCGGGAAATACCGCGGGGCAGCCTCTAGTCTCTGATAAAATATACGGATAGCCGTCGAATAGATAAACTTAGTGAAAGTAAAATGTTTTATGATCAAAAACGGAACCTACAAAAAGATTTCGAAAATATTGTCAAATTAGGGTTTCCTCCAGAACGGCCCTGTAGTTACGGGCATAAGAATAGTACTACGGTAGCCCCTGCCTGTCGTAAGAGGCGACTAAAAGGGGTCACCGGGGTCGTGGGTGTGTAGAGCGGGGGCTCTACATATCTATTATAACGGCCCCGAGATGGGCGGCGGCACAGCTTGTAGCACTGTGCCGCTGCAACACCAGTGGAGGTGCAGGGGAGGGAAAAACATACCCTCCCCGAGGCAGAAGCTGGCAACGCAGCTATGCGTGGGAAGGATCCTAGCGGAAGGCTTTGAGGCGAATCCCGGGGTCCTTTCCAAATCTCTGAGGCGGCCACCGGGGAGTTTTAGTGGGTGCAAGCCCCACACACCCCCGTCGTTCCCCCGAGCGGCGGGAAGTGCGTAAGGCATTTCTCCTCGTAACAAAAAAAAAAGGGTTTCCTCCAGAAGAGAGCCGATATTTAGCGGCCGTCATATAGCGTCATCTTTTTATGTAAACACCGCCGCCGCTATATAATATTACGTTGTCTATTACCGCTTTCTAGGAAACCACGCCATTTGGTTTATATGGACAAAGTTTTTGGAGGAAAACCTAACTTGTGACCTAGTGCCCCTCGAGTGCGTAAACACAGAGACGAGGAATCACTCCTGAATAGTATTAGCGTAATTTGATAACCTAAAAAGCGCTTTTTGGGGATTTACGCTCTGAACTCGAGTAATCTGGCGGGAAATTAAACTGGTTATCTCGAGCCGTTACCGAGAATACCGTTGAGTTTCAACAGAAGTAATATTGACATAATTCATTATTCGGGGTTAAAGAGTAAGATAAAGGATAATAATTTATAAAAAAAAGGAGTCCGCTTTCAATAAACTGACACATACATCAACTGCGGACTTCCTCTTTTTCGAAGTCGGTTAAAATAGGTACTAAAACCTTCTCTGAATGTAACAAATACTTATCTGAAAATCGCATCAAGATCGATTCAGCTAAACGCGAGATAATCGCGGAGAAACATACATACATACATACATACATGCAGGTCAAACTGATAACCTCCTATTTTAAGTCTGTTAAAAATGATTCGACTGCTCCGTGGCTCAGTTGGCAGTGATGTGGACTGAGCCGTGGGTGCACTGGGTTCGATTCCCGGCGGGACGAGCATTATTATGATAAATAATACCGATGTTTATTTCCCGGTCTGGGTGTAATGTAAGTCTCTGTATTTGTTTCGGGCACCCTATTAGATACAGGTTTTTCCTAGTTAAGGGCTCTGAGTGTGATGTGTTAAAAAACGCTTCGATAAACAATAACCTAACAGTACAAGTAAATAAAAAAACACAATTTCGTATCTAAAACTGGACACAACTTTATTTTGTATTTTTCTGTCAAGTACGAAATAAATTAAAAGGGTAATTCCTAAATTTCCCAAAGCAGGGCTGAAATAAAAATACAGCTTTTCCAAATACTTGTTTCATTAGCTGACGGGGTCAATTTACATACGAAACAGTTGATAATTGTGTGAGTGAATAAGTGAATATAACACAGTTATTTTCAAGTAAATTAATTTAATATTAGTACACTGACTGACTCTAATACAAAGCTTTAAAAGAAAGTAATTAATTTAAACACAGTTACAACATTTTTGTACAAATGATACAAGCACAAGCAGTAGTTCCGAACTGCACGAAATTCAGGAAAATAATCCCCGAGTCGGCCGGTTGTTCCCCTATTTAAGCACCGGCTCTCTTTTCAAAAACTGCCCGTTGATCGTCGAGCTGTTGGCGCGCAGCTACGTCGGACGTGACGTCAGCTCGCGCTGTTATTTTCGATGTTTCCACCGGAAACCCGTTGAGTTGTTGGCGGCTCCGAAGATTGCCAACAATTGTTTTGATATTTTGACTCATTGTTTGGTATGATGAGCTGAATACCTTCTTTTATATCTGAAATATCCTGTTTTAGGCTCTAAACAGTAGACTGAACTGCAACCTTTAATATTACTAGTGGACCCGGCGAACTTCGTACCGCCTAACCTATTACTAACTATATTGTGCATATTTTATACTTCTTTAGAAAAAACTGCACCAAAATCCGTTGTATAGAGTTTTAAATATATAAGCATACATACATAGGGACATACGCGGGAAGTGACTTTGTTTTATACTATGTATATTGATTTACCTATACATATAATTGATATATTTCAACTAAGAACTGCCATTTATTGAATAAAAAGAATAATAATTGAACTTAGATTTTCTGTAATAACAAGAAAATCTCGACCCTCGTCCTAATCCTGACGCGTCGGATTGATCCCATCTCAATCAGTCAGGTTCAGTCAGTATGTTCAATAAATCACTTTCCAACAAAGGCGTCAGGATCTAGAATATGTTTAGGTACTAAAATTAATATAGAAAAGCTTTTTCTTGATCAGCATTTCTGATATATTTCTTTAACAGCTATAATTGCTGTTATTTTTTTCTCGGTATCTTTTCCGCGCCTTCCAAGATGAGTGCTGAGCCTAAGGCTTCTTTGAGATTTAAAGACACAAGATACTCTAAAAAGAAAAAATAAACATGACATAAAATATTCTCACGCCTATATTCCCCGAAGGCTTAGGCAGAAATACCAGCTCATTGACTGAACCCACGATAGGCGTCAAGCTGGTCTTTCCTTTGCCCAAAAAAAAAGATAAGAGTCTGCGATACTAGCGCCACTTTCAAAAAATTAATATACTAAATATCTTCTAAAGTTAACAATTTTTTTTTTCGGCCATGGTTTAGAATCTGAACCATTGCCTAAATCACACTAATATTATTAAGGCGAAAGTTTGTGAGGGTGTATGTTTTACTTCTTCATGTCTAAACGGCTGTAGCGATATCAATGAAATTTGGTATGGAGTTTGCTTACACCCTTGACTGCTCCGTGGCTCAGTTGGCAGTGATGTGACTGAGTAAGCGTGTGCACCCGGGTTCGATTCCCGGGCGGAGCGAATATTGATATGATGAATATCGATGTTTGTTTCCGGCCTGGGTGTGATGTTCGTCTCTGTGTGTGTTTCGGGCACCCTAGATTCAATTTCAATCTAGTTAGGGGCTCTGAGTGTGATGTGGTAATAATATTATTATTATTACCCTGGATTAATACGTAGGTTACTTTTGAGTGTGCGGTAATAAACCGCGGGAAACACTGCGGGGCACAGATAGTACCTAAAGAATATGCTACAATGATGCACTAGATAATCGATATCGCGTAACATCAAAGACGGCGCCGCACTTTTAAGACGATATACGACAAATAAATCAAACGACCGATTGAACAGAATCTATCTCTTTGATATAGCATACTGAGGAAAAGCGACAGTCATATGTCAGTCGCCCACATCGGTTACTACATTTTATTGGAAAAAGTAATAAATATTAAATATCTTTTTAATTATTACTTTTAAATCAAATCTGAATTACCAGAATTTCATTTTCTTTATTATCATTATTCCTATGTAGTTTTAACAAAAACTATTAGGTAATTTCGTATCACTAGCTATTCCCGTTTTTTGGAATGGTTATCTTTGACGAAAAAATGTATTGAGGTTTTTTGATTCCACTAGTGTTACTCAATTATAAAAAAACTTTGTTATATACTCAAAAACGTTATATTGAAATTCCAGATCTTGACCTTTTATGCATTAAGAGAATTACTTGATTTAAAAAACCTTCAAAACTCATATAGCGTCTTAATATTGCGTTTATTCGCAAAAGTTAAGTTCCTTTTTGAAAATAATTTACAACTCAGAAAAAGCTTGCTATTTAAAAGCCTCACAATGCACTGAAGCTCTGACAAATGACCGCGAAACTCGCGTCGCGGCGTCCGTCCGTCTGACAGTCTGACACGACAACTTTGATAAGAGAGTTTTTTTTTTAATTACGGACAAAGCTTGGCGTGGAATTTCATCTCTTATTTGTCAAAGGAACAAATGCTATCGAGTTTTAAATTACGTTAAAATGTTGCATTTATCTGGAACGTCCGTTGATAATTTTGTTTGTCACTTTCAGAAACTCATTTACGGTGCATTTTGAAACTTATTTTGCTCGTATCCTGCTATCAAAATATTGATTTCGAAAATAAAAATATGCCATGAACTTGGCCGTGTGGTAACGGCATAGAATATTACCACCCTATCTGCTCCCATGGGTGTCGTGAAAGGCGACTAAAGGATCTCACGAAGTGCTGCATCTTCCTTTAAAATACCAGCCTGTCAAGCATGGTATTTATAATAAAACCAGTCGACCCGGCGAACTTCGTACTGCCTAACCTCTCATATTTTATGCATTTATTATACTTTTATACCTTCCTCTTGAATCACTCTATCTATTAAATAAAAAAACCGCATCAAAATCCGTTGCGTACTTTTAAAGATTTAAGCATACATAGTAACAGACGCGGAAAGCGACTTAATTTTATACTTAGTATGTATGTATTGATAACGCACAATGTTTGTTTGTCCATGCGGCAATTTGTGGGGGAGGCCTATATCCTACAGTAGACGTCCATCAGCTGAGATGATGAGGATGCCAATATGTATTGAAATTTTATTTATTTAAAAAATTGTTTTACAAAAGGCCTCAAAAAATACATTACATTATTTTTAATAATTATTTTAACTTAAGTTTACACTATCGGTATTAACATATTTTGGAATTAAAGTTTTATTTCGAATAAATAAAGTAAAAGCAGCGGCTGTTTGCATATCTGTCCGGAAAATTATTTAAACTTCATTAAATTTTAAATGTGCATTAACTTCAATAAATTCAGCTTTCGTGCAAAATTATTTTAGCGATAAAAGCAATATTCGCGAAATTCAGGCATAATGACAGCAAATTTGCTAATTGCAAGAGGTTTTAATGCTCATTAATAAAATGAAAACTTTTGTACTCCATCGTGTTATCTGTATTGTTCTAAAATAGTATAATGTTTTAACCACAAACTACGTTGTCGCCACGAGTTAGAAGGAGACGCTACCAATGAGACAATTTGTTGCTTTGAGTAAGAGGCCAGAGCGACCTACTAGCGTGTTTCGGAACCATGTATTTTGATTGGAATCTAGTGACGGACCATTTGTCGAATCTTTCTGTCACTTTTGACATTTAAATGCGGGAAAATGTATAGAGGTTATCGACAAAAGTGACATGGAAAGATACGACAGATTTGACAAATTGTCCGTCATGCTACCACCGCTGGTAAAGTGATTGCACTGATGTTTTCAATTATGATTATATGTAGGTAGTTACAAAATCAATCATCAATACATTGTATAAAACAAAGTCCCTTCTCGCGTCTGTCCCTATGTATGCTTATATCTTTAAAACTATGCAACGGATTTTGATACGGTTTTTTTTAAAAGATAGAGTAATTCAAGAGAAAGGTTTATAAGAATAATACATGCACAAATAATACATGCACAATGTCGATTAGTATGGCATAAAAACAAAACTCATCAACACATAGAATAAAAAAAGTCCGTTCTGCTGTCTGTCGCTATATTTGCTTAAATATTTAAAACTATAGAACGGATTTTGATAAAGTTTTATTTAATAGATAGAGTGATTACAGAGGAAGGTTTATATGTAAAATACATGGACAAAACAGTACTTGGTTAAGCGGTACGAAGTTCGCCGTTTCGACTAGTAAAGTCATAAAACCGCGAGCTATATAATTTATTTTTTAATAACTTTGTCAGTTATCTGTGGTTGCATCGCAAACCATTACGCCACGCATGCATTAAATAAGGTCATAAAGTGTTAAAACATAAGTTATGCACTTGCTAGGGTCATAAATTATTTGAGTCGAGTCGAGGGTCGTTTATCAAAATGGCGCTGTTATCTTGACGCCATTTTGTTTAACTTTTGACATTTTCAGCACACAGCTTTAATATTCTGTAGTTAATAATATACTGCATTTTATACTTGATATTTATGTTATTAATATCTTTAATACAAAAAGAGACTTGCTTTCAATAAATTTACACATACTTACATAAATTGAGAACTTCTAATTTTCTCAAGTCGATTAAAATAAGTACTAAAACCTTCTCCTGAAAGTAACAAATACTTTTGTATAAACCGCATCAAAGTCGGTTCAGCCAAACTCGAGATAAACGCGGACAAACATACATACATATATACAGGTCAAACTGATAACGTCCTTTTTTGAAGTCGGTTAAAAATCAAAACATCCATATTATAAATGCCAAAGTTACTCTGTTCTGTTAGTCAGTGTTACGAAATCATGTCTAAACACTGAACAAAAAAAATCATATAGATACAAATTGGCAAGGTAGCTTAGCTTTTATCCCAATAAACTACGAAAACGAAACTGGATGGTATCTTTACAACAAAAAAAAAATGTGTTAAACCAAATAATAGCTGATTTACAAAATAGCAAATTTATATCCTAAATCGTGCGTCCTAAAGTGCAAAGCATAATAAAACGACAGTTTGGCTATAAAATAAACAAGCGAAGATAATTTTGCGGGCAAAATGCAAATATTACGAGAACATAAACAAATCCCAAAGGTCTAAGAATTCTGCAGATTTAGTAACAAAATCTAGACAAAGGATTCAGCTTTTTAAAGAATATCTTTGTCTGTTCTTTGAAACTTAACAACGGAACTCTGAAAATCTGAATCTTTCACAAGAAATATTCTGATTTTCAGCTGGGATTGCTTGAGCAATGTATTCAAATGGATATCGCACGCCTATGTCTTGAATATCGGCAATATGCTTCAAAGGAATATGGTAATTGGGAAAAACGTAACAAGTATGACGTAGCTTACAGCTTTTGTGTGCTACGAAATTTCGTAGCACGTAGCTTGTTTCTCGTAGCAGCGTAGCGAAACAAATTATTACTAATTAAGGCGGTAACTCACGGTATGGCGCGAAATTCAATTTTTTTTGCGTTTTTTAATTATATGAATTTCGCCAAAATAAATAAAAAACGCAAAAAAATCTATCACCATACAAGTCATATATTTTTAATATTTGCCCTGTTATAGAACATTATGTAGATTACGCTCTAATATCTGTGTTAAAGGCCTTAGAAGATACAAAAAAAGTAAATTTAAGAAAAAAAAATGGTCATAAAATACTCATACCAAAACCAATACTCCAATAGCGGCATTGAATACACTCACCGGTGACTAAAGGAATATATATATAGACCGGGCAGCTGCGCTTTTCGTTAAAATACTTGAAGAGCTTACTGCACTCGCCAACCAAGGGTGGCTATTCTGGAAAAACCCTTCACCGGAAGACCGGGCAGTATCGCCCTTAATTGGTTTTGCTAGTAAATCTGATCTGCGGCAGGGTACAGTCTAGGTCACGTGACAAAACAGCTGTCTACCTACAAGGTTCTGCTATTCGAACTAGTATCTCCTTCTGAAGACAGTAGATTTCGCATTCGTTTGCCTGAGCCGTCTGATGGCCGCCACTGAACCATCTCGTCTCTCACGTTATATGATATCTATACCAATATTATAAAGAGGAAAGATTTGTTTGTTTGTTTGTTTGTAACGAATAGGCTCCGGAAATACTGAACCGAATTGAAAAATTCTTTCACTGGTAGGAAGCTACATTAACCCCGAGTGTCATAGGCTATATTAGATTTAAAAAAAATTAGGGATCCTTACCTAAACTCAAATAATGTAACCCAAGGTGCAATATTTTTTCCGTTATTTACATATTTTTACAGGTGGTTTGTTTTTGTTGTTTGTTTTTTATTCAGCCATTCTGGGCAGTCAAAAGAACATAGTCTATAGAGCCAAGTCTTTTTTAGTATCCTATATTCTATGGCGTAACGAAGCAAGCCGGGAAAGCTCGGGTAATATAATAATAAAAGATACCTTGTATCCTATATGGCATAGTGGCTTATTTATACCAGAATATAAAAGTACTTACTGAGGCTCATATTCCATAAGCATTTCCTCAAATACGAGCAACAGTTCTCGGCCGGGTGGAGCTCGGAGTTCGCGAGTACAACTCGCATCGTCCGGGTAGGCTCGAGGACTGCCCGGGCTGGTCACTGTCACTTCAGGATGACTCCGGGAAAGGATTGTTGTCTCGTTGCATTGCTGTGACGCTATTGGGACTGTTTCTGAAACAATTGGAAATTAAGATAACATTAAAGTATTTATTCATCATCATTATTTTCTTTAAGTCCCTCATCAGGGGTACAGGGATTTTGGAAGCGTTTTCCATTTTTCTCGGTTTAGAAAGCCTCCTGCTCGACTGAAAGCCTATTTATTGTCAAACGAGCTTTCCCGGCTTACTTCGTTACGCCATAGAATATAAGATACTACAAAAGACTTGGCTCTATAGACTATGTTCTTTTGACTGCCCAGAATGGCCGAATAAAAAACAAACAACAACAACAAATCACCTGTCAAATATGTAAACAACGGAAAATATATTGCACCTTGGGTTACATTATTTGAGTTTAGGTAAGGATCCCTAATTTTTTGAAAATCTAATATAGCCTATAACACTCGGGGTTAATGTAGCTTCCTACCAGTGAAAGAATTTTTCAAATCGGTTCAGTATTTCCGGAGCCTATTCGTTACAAACAAACAAACAAACAAATCTTTACTCTTTTTTATATTGGTAATAGATAAAATACAATATATTATTTTTTTAAATTCTCAAACAAAACAAACATATTATGTTAAGTAAAAGTAGTATTACAAAATGGAAGATAAAGTCGCCATTAGGGTCATCGCTAATTTTCCAAAAGCTAATTCTAAAGCCATCTCTTCCAGGAAATCTACTTAGTAATTAAAACGTTTTTGACCCTGTGTTATAGAATTTTGATTCCATTTTAAATTGTTATCGAAAGAACTACTGATTTTTGCCGCTTTATTAATGAAAATTATTCCAGACGAGCTATCCCGGCTTACTTCGTCACACCATACATGAATATAGATACTTCTAAAGACTTGGCTCTATAGACTATGTTCTTTTGACTGCCCAGAATGGGCGAATAAAAAAACAAACAACAATAACAAACCACCTGTCAAAATATGTAAACAACGGAAAAAATATTGCACCTTGGGTACATTATTTGAGTTTAAGTAAGGATCCCTAAATTTTTGAAAATCTAATATAGCCTATGTTACTCGGGGATAGTGTAGCTTCCAACCAGTGAAAGAATTGTTTAAATCGGTTCAGTATTTCCGGAGCCTATTTTTTACAAACAAACAAATCTTTCCTCTTTATAATATTGGAATAGATTATACATTTAATATTATTAACGATAGCATAAAACGATCAGTTGATAAGCACTTGAGTATCGTTCGGGTTTGAGTAAAATGAAACGTATCGCTCGTATTAGCGTAAAACGGAACGCAGCGGTGTGAAAGCTGTATAGAATACATTTCGCATGTAAATCGTGCAAGATTGATTCATGGCGGATTTGCAAGTCAATTTCTGTTGGCTTTGTAGGTTCACAGTCGAGAGATTGGTTTGTTTAATTATTATGTAAACATTTAACAGTGTTATTGAAACTTTTTTATTGTTTAAATAAGCATTGCGTAAACAATAGTTAGTAGGTGGCGTATAATCGTCTACTTTGGCGATTTACCGGGGAGGCCTATGTCCAGCAGTGTCCTAATCGGTTATAATGATATAGGTATAATACCTATCTTAAAAATAAATTATTTTCCAATAACGAACTAATATTTTTAGTTCACAGAACATATCCTGACATTTTGAACGTTTAAATAAAAGTTTAAAAATACGAAGCGCAACCGCTCTGCCACAGAGAATTGTAAATGACAGTAACATGTACCTTTGGGATACTAAAGCGTCTTGAAAAATAACAGGATAGAGAATTTATTTGTAGAATATAAATTACTTGTTGACCCGGCGAACTTTGTACCGCCTAACCAATTACTATGTTTTTCATGTATTATACTTATAAACCTTCCTTTTGAATCACACTGTCTATTAAAAAAAACCGCATCGTAATCCGATGCATAGTTTTAAAGATTACATAGGGACAGACGCGGGAAGCGACTTTGTTTTATACTATGTATTAATCATATTGATGATGAAGAGTTAAAAAAATATACAAAATATCTTGCAAAAGTTTTAAGGACGATCTAATCGATCAACGTCGATCGATGTCGATCTCCTGGCCAGTAATCTATTAACTCAAATCGATCATATACCGGATCATTGATCGATCAATTGGTCTTGGAACACTTTAAAGAACTTTGGACCAATTTATGCAAAATCAACTAAATGGAAAATGATCATAAAAATAACTTATAGCCTTGAATGGAAGAACTATGGAAGAACAGTTGGCTTCAGCTTCAGTTCCTTGTACGCTGAAATGGCCTCCATTTCACCATATAACCGACTGACGACGCGCGTCAGTAAAGGCGCGCAGGGCCCGCCCGAGTGACGAGTGACCGTAGGCATCTTGCTATCAATATTTAGTTATTTTGTTTTGTTTATGAAACGTCTCTTTGCAAGTTGTATTTTATTTTGTCTTTATTTTATCTTTGTAATTATGTCGGTTTTGGTGAATAAATGTTTATTCTATTCTATTCTTCTATATTTAATACTGCCCATGACGCAACGTATTAGCGTAAAACGGAACGCAGCGGTGTGAAAGCTGTATAGAATACATTTCGCATGTAAATCGTGCAAGATTGATTCATGGCGGATTTGCAAGTCAATTTCTGTTGGCTTTGTAGGTTCACAGTCGAGAGATTGGTTTGTTTAATTATTATGTAAACATTTAACAGTGTTATTGAAACTTTTTTATTGTTTAAATAAGCATTGCGTAAACAATAGTTAGTAGGTGGCGTATAATCGTCTACTTTGGCGATTTACCGGGGAGGCCTATGTCCAGCAGTGTCCTAATCGGTTATAATGATATAGGTATAATACCTATCTTAAAAATAAATTATTTTCCAATAACGAACTAATATTTTTAGTTCACAGAACATATCTTTGAAATTTCATCCTGACATTTTGAACGTTTAAATAAAAGTTTAAAAATACGAAGCGCAACCGCTCTGCCACAGAGAATTGTAAATGACAGTAACATGTACCTTTGGGATACTAAAGCGTCTTGAAAAATAACAGGATAGAGAATTTATTTGTAGAATATAAATTACTTGTTGACCCGGCGAACTTTGTACCGCCTAACCAATTACTATGTTTTTCATGTATTATACTTATAAACCTTCCTTTTGAATCACACTGTCTATTAAAAAAAACCGCATCGTAATCCGATGCATAGTTTTAAAGATTACATAGGGACAGACGCGGGAAGCGACTTTGTTTTATACTATGTATTAATCATATTGATGATGAAGAGTTAAAAAAATATACAAAATATCTTGCAAAAGTTTTAAGGACGATCTAATCGATCAACGTCGATCGATGTCGATCTCCTGGCCAGTAATCTATTAACTCAAATCGATCATATACCGGATCATTGATCGATCAATTGGTCTTGGAACACTTTAAAGAACTTTGGACCAATTTATGCAAAATCAACTAAATGGAAAATGATCATAAAAATAACTTATAGCCTTGAATGGAAGAACTATGGAAGAACAGTTGGCTTCAGCTTCAGTTCCTTGTACGCTGAAATGGCCTCCATTTCACCATATAACCGACTGACGACGCGCGTCAGTAAAGGCGCGCAGGGCCCGCCCGAGTGACGAGTGACCGTAGGCATCTTGCTATCAATATTTAGTTATTTTGTTTTGTTTATGAAACGTCTCTTTGCAAGTTGTATTTTATTTTGTCTTTATTTTATCTTTGTAATTATGTCGGTTTTGGTGAATAAATGTTTATTCTATTCTATTCTTCTATATTTAATACTGCCCATGACGCAACGTAGATTCATTGCTTTTATTTGCTCGGTCAGTAACTTTTTTAAAGACGAACTCTTTAGTGTTGAGAAATAGCGTTGAAAACTTATCCAGAAAGTGTTCAAAGTTCTGATAACACGTTACACACAAAGCTAGTTCATTAGCAACTTTACGCCTTTAACTTTAAGAACGATAGATCTTTCTATATAGATAGATAGATAGCTGTGCAAAACATTTCTCATTTCATCAAGAATCAGTGCGCATTCAAACGCACGCTGAAAGTCCGGTATTAGTAGAGTTCTGCCCATAGAGTTACGAGTATCAAACATACAAATATCAGGGTGGTTATGCGGGAAAATCAATCTATACTATACTTCAATACATAGTATAAAACAAAGTCGTTTCTCGCTTCTGTCCATATATTGTATGTTTATATATTTTAAACAATGCAACGGATTTTAATGCGTTTTTTCTAAAAGTTAGAGTGATTCAAGAGGAAGGTTACTAAAAAAGGTTATAAAAGATGCACAAAATAGTAATAGGTAAAGCGGTACGAAGTTCGCCGGGTCGACTAGTAATATTATAAATGCGAAAGTAATTTTGACTATTTTTATATTACACTTTCACGCCTAAACTGCTGAACCGATTTGTATTAAAATTGGAAAGTAGCTTGACACCACGGATGGACATTAATAATACATTTTATCCCTAAAGTCCTAATTGAATACATTAAGACAGATCTAAAATATTATATGTTTTATATGATGATGATAATGATGTCCTTATCAGGGACATAGGGCTCTCCGTAAAGCTCGCCACTTGCTTCTGTCTTGAATGGGAGTGTGGGAGCCTCTTGTTCTACCGTGCGGTGTCAGGTCTGCTTGGGGCGGCCGACTCTGCGACGTCCTTGTGGGCACCAATTAAGGGCTATCTTCGACGGATGGTCGTCTGGCCTCCTCAGTGTGTGTTTTAGTGTATGTTTTAAATAAACTACTCAAATTATAATAAACTTAAGTTTATGATATAACTTAAATAATAATTTTATATATAAGACCTCAGAAAATGGCAAATAAATAAGAACCTAAGAAACCATTACTATTCTATTCGACGGCCCCACGTTGGGCGCTAATATTAGTAATTGCTTCTCTCACCCCGGATTCCAATTAACTCCTCGATTACATAATTGCGATATCAAATATAATCATTTTTTAGTAATAACGTTTGACTGCTCCGTGACTCAGTTGGCAGTGTTGTGGACTGAGTAAGCGTGTGCACCCGGGTTCGATTCCCGGGCGGGGCGAATATTGATATGATGAATATCGATGTTTGTTTCCGGTCTGGGTGTGATGTTCGTTTCTGTGTGTATTTCGGGCACCCTAGATACAGGTTCCTTCCTAGTTAGGGGCTTTGAGTGTAATGTGTTATTATTATTATTATTATGTTTCTCATACTCTTCGGTATCACGGGATGCAGCCCGGTCCTTTGAGAGGCGTGCGAGGGGACGAATCCAACTCGTAGAGGCCCTTTCGAGAGTTTTTCTATATTGAATATGGATCACCAACCAGGCATCGCTTATTATTATTATTATTTTTATTATATTATATCCCAATTTATGTGCTTTCCTAAAATAATTGTATTCGTAACACTATGGTCATCAATGATTCGTGTTGCAAAGACCTAGTTGTGAACAAGTCCTGCGTGCTAAGGTGAGGTTCTTTGGCACCGTGGTAGCCTAATCTCGTGTTATTGTTGTAAGAAAATATTTTTTTACTTGGTACAAAATATAAGTACAAATATGTAAATCGAATATAGAGGCTCTAAGAAAGCCTTATTCGGTAGTTTCTTTTTTCGTTTTAGGTAAACAAAAGAAATGCGGCCTAGCTTACCGAGTCTAATCTCTGTTTAGCAGACAGGTATTATAGACTACTACCGACAAACATAGGTATCAATACATACCCTCTTATTCATAAAAACTTAAAGAGCATTTTAGTTATTTGACGTATGTCAATTTAGACTGGGTGACACGTATTTACCATACAACAAACCAGAGAAGTAGACCTCCAGTAACGCTGCTTAAAACCTACTGTATCTTTATGAATAAGACGGATAGTCTATACCAATATTATAAAGAGGAAAGTTATGTTGGTTTGTTTGTAACGAATAGGCTCAGGATATACTGAACAGATTCGAAAAATTATTTCACTGTTGGGATGCTACACTATCCCCGAGTGACATAGGCTATATTATATTTTAAAAAAAAAGGGATCCTTACTTAAACTCAAATAATGTAACCAAATGAGCAATTTTTTAAAGAATATTAAAAAAAAACTCGTTTTGATTTACAAGTTATATAAAATACTTCTTATTTATATCCTTTAAAGTTTGTATAGCGTTCAATTTCAATTTTCTCGTGTTTCCCTCACCAGTGTTAGCATTGAAAATATTGTTTAAAAAGTTCACCTGGTGTCGAAACTTTGTGTTTGGTTGAAAACATTGTTCTAAAGTGAATTGAAATTGTATTTGTTTATGTAGAATGAATTCCGTGTGGTAGCGCCATAACTTACGACCCCACCTTCTCCCATAGGTGTAGTAAAGGCGACAAGATCAATTTCCAAAAACGTGAATTAGCGTTCTGCGTTGATCTGTAAAGAGTTTTCAGTTTAATAAAGTACTAGAGGCTTCCCCGCGGTATCACCCGCGCAGATTTCTCTTAAACACAAAAATCCCGTTTCCTCCCGTTCCTGAGGGAATTTTTAGGGAAATCCTTTCTCAGTGCTCACCTACACCCTCTAAGGAACCTACATGCCAATTTTCAGAGTTCTGTGCCCAGTAGCTTTGGCTCTGCGTTGTCTGTCAGTCAATCAGTCAGTAAAGGAAGAGTTTTATGAGAGTTTTAATATTTATTGATAGTCAGCAAATTAAAGTTGCCGCCCCTAGATGAGGGCAACTAAGTTATGCTTTCGGTCGCGGTCTAGGATGGCGTAACAGTTTTGTCTTGTGCGCCTTAGACTGTTATACCAAAGACCAAGACCTATTTTACAATACAGAAAAACCGGAAGTCTTATGCCGTCCTAATCTACCAATGTACAAACCGTGCAAAAAAAGTTCATCAACTACTTTTACAATAACTTATAAACCCCTGCTGCATATTACGTAAAGGAGAATATACAACAAAATTTGTTATGCTTATGCTGATGTTCGTTCGGTCTACCGTAACATTAATTTCCTTGAAAAAAGAAAAGCCGCAAAGGCCCACCTCACACGTCACGTCACGGCATGATTACGACAATCCTATTTCGTATGCGTCCCTGGTACATTGTGGCGGTTATTGACATTTGAATGTTGGGTTAGGACTTAGCGCTTTTTGACAGCAATACCGCCGGTTGTTTGAAAAGAGAATGTATATTGTTTGAATAAGCAATTTGCAAGTTATAGGGCTATCGAGTTGAATGTTTGAAGTTTTTATCATTCTACCGCTTAGATCCACAATTTTTTTTATCAAAAATAAAAAAAATATTTATTCAAATAGGATACAAGATATCACTTATTAAAAGTCAATTAGACTACATCTAATCTAATTGCTATTGATACCTTATTTAGTAAAGTATCCTATACTGTGAAAGGCGAGGTAGTTCAGGGTGCCCACCAATTGGCTCAGACGAACAAATGTTTGCCTTGCCTTACGACAATGATGGTCGCCTGAAGACGCCTCCAAACGAGTCCTCCTCTGTAAAATGATTCAACTTCCTTTCGCAACAGATTTTACAGCGTAGAGAAGAAATGGGTAACAAACCCTAACTCACAAAACCAACGATGGAGCTCCCAGTATTATGTATTACATTACATATTACAGTAGTTTATTTTATTTAATGTCCAAAATGCGGTAAGCATAATGAGTATTATTTGCCTTGCAAGCTCTCTAGAGTCTTGCCTAATGCCTCTGCATAATTTAGACAAATTTCTGTGACTCGCATTATATTGTAAGCACAATGCAGTCTTGTCTCTATATTCGTTAAAACCACTCGTTTAGTGCTCAACATTTAAAATCTTGCATTGTTTCAATCTCAATTGTAGCAACAAAGCGGCACCTAATAGAATTAGTTTTTGATCGTAACGTTTTTAAACATTGCAAAATAAACCTTAAAAACTTTGGCATACTATATTATTTTGGATAAGAAATACTAAACTATGAAACTACAATTAATGAACTTATTGTAATGCAAATGGAGAGTAATGTCAATAAAAAAACCGTCGTAACTAGTAACCGAAACCAGTCGGTAAACATCTGAAACGCAAGCGCATCGGCTCGGCCAGGTAACCAAGAAATTCACTTTGCATTTCAGAGCATTACTGCAGTGTTATTATTTACTTGATATTCGGCTCACAAAGGCTACGCTTCGAAATTTAAACGCAGTAATTTTAGCGTTCGCTACAACGGCTGTTTTCAAAACTGATTTCTTGTTTTCTTCTTTCTGAATGTTTATAAATTAAAGCAGCCAGTGTTTAATATTTTGAGGAGGAAATGATAAGGGCCGTCGATTTACTCCGTGACTTCGGACGCCCATGCTCGATTTCCGGCGGAAACTGTTCTTTTTTTTTAGTACATGCTGAGTGAGAGCCCTTTCTGTAATGCGGTTGCAGTGCAACTGTTAAATTGTATAGAGAGTGCCAAATTGTTTTAATCGTTTTATTTATCTTTAGGTCGGTTTTCTCTTCTTATTCTTGTTTTCTTTCTATAATATAATGTAATCTGTAACTGTTTCATTGAATAAATATTTTAATCAATCAATCCTTAAAAGATATCGATGTTTGCTTTATGGCTTTGTTTGTGTTTCAAACTCCCCTTGAATAATTTTTGATTGAAACCTGTTTTGACCTCTATTTAAAGACCAGTTAAAATTTTTATCCTCACAGTATATTCAACACGCTTTGCCAGATGTGCGATAGACCGTATAATATAATAAGGGTATTAAGGATACTATGGAAGGATAATCAAAAGAGATAACCAACTCGTAGAACACGCTTAAGGATGAACAACAAAGACTACATGTGTTACTCATAGTACATTATCTCCTTTGTAGTAATAAAACCTTTACAAAGTCCTTTTAACGAGCATTATACATTATACTTGAAAACCATATAAATTAATCTTATCGCATCAGATTGAGTGGTATACATCTTTGTCATATTTTCATAACAACAGATAACAGACAAACTCAGAGACTACTAAGAACCTATATCTATAAACAACTAGAAAACAAACATTATATCTACCATAACAGCATAACAAGGTTCACCCCCGCTGGGAATCGAATTTTGACCTTCGAAATTACACTCAAAATCACTTCCCACTGAACCTGGAAGGCAGTCAAGCTAAGATAGCACATGGCTCATCTAAGCCACACTAAATTGGCGTAATTAAGCAAAGTTTGAAGCAAAGCTCACGCCTCGCGCTCCCAAGCTCCCTCGCGTTGAAAACTTGGCCAAATAAAGGAACTTGCTAAGTGACGCCAACTTAGCGCCGCACACAATGAAAACTTTCTACTCTCAGCTGCAATTTATACAGCTTACAGTTTAGCGCCAAATGCGAAATGTAAACTAAATGTCACGTTTAATTCGTTTTGCTAAAGTTTTCAGTTTTAATTTAATACTTATATTATACAGGGTGTTTCTGACAAGGCGGTAATAAATGAAATGGGGGGTTCGGCTCAGCATACCTAACAACTTTCCCTAAGCAACATAGGTCGACATATTAAAACAAAAATCAGCTGTCCCGTACATTTTTTTTTGACTGCTCCGTAGCTCAGTTGGCGTAGATGTGGACTGAGAAGCGAGTGCACCCGGGTTCGATTCCCGGGCGGGGCGAATATCGATGTTTGTTTCCGGTCTGGGTGTGATGTTTGTCTCTGTATGTGTTTCGGGCACCCTAGATACAGGTTCTTCCTAGTTAGGGGCTCTGAGTGTGATGTGTTATTATTATTATTATTATTTAGTGACCCCGTCAGCTGATCGAACAAATGTATGGAACAGCTGATTTTAGTTTTGAGATTTCGACCCATGTTTCTTTGGGAAAGTTGTTTGTTATGATGAGCTGAATCCCTCCTTTCATTTATTACCGCCTTATCAGAAACACCCAGTATAATATTGTTAAAAAATTTCTGTTTTTTTTTTTTTTAATATTGTCTTCATGTAAACTGCGTAAATAATGTTTTATTTGTAGGTAATTTTGTAAATATAGGGTACCTAAGTATAATTAAGTAAAACATATTCGCCAGCCCTTTACTAATAGTTAGGGATTGAATATTCTGAAATAAATGCAATTGTTTAGCTGCAAAGCCTTTCAATCGAAACACAGCGTGACAAAGCCATTAGTGCGATGGAGAGGAATCAAACCCGGTTCTCCCGCGGCACATTCGATATAACATGATGATGATAGTATTTATGAACTATTGCAATTAGATTGCTATAGGATTGCTCCGGACTAATACCATTGGGCATTCTCGAATCACTCGGCACTAAATGATCCACAAGTGCTTCCGAAATATGCAGTAATTTGCAGTGAGGTGCATATGTCATAGTAAGATTTGATAATTAGGTTTTTTGCAAAAAAACCTAGGGATAATTTGATATAAGCATTATTTTTTTTTCAATCATCCTGACATAAAGCAGTTTATTTGCAAAAAACCTAGTATAATTGAAAACTATGAAACCTTCCTTTACTCTTATTGGCTTGATTATTGCTTGCTGGTAAACTCTTATTGTGATTGGTTCGTTAAAATATCCTTTGACGCTACAGAGAACCAATCAGAATAAGAGTTTACCAGCAAGCAATAATCTAGCCAATAAGAGTAAAGGAAGGTTTCATATTTTTCAATTATAATAGGTTTTTTTGCAAAAAAAACTGCTTTATGTCAGGATGATTAAAAAAAAAATGCTTATATCAAATTATCCGTGTTTTCGCAAAATCCCTAGTATTTTTGCAAAAAAACTAAGTATCAAATCTTACTACGACACATACACCAAACAAGCGAATGCTCGTTCTATCCCCACTCCATCAAAGCGATAGAGCGTCAACGCGGAAATGCCGAAGCGTTATTTTGTTCTAGCGATTCGCGAAGCAAGAGATCTTTATGCTAGAATTCTGGTTCTTGGTTCTCATTTTTGTTGGTTGTTCGTTTAGTACTAATAAATCAAGAGAAAATACTCTTGTTCTAGCTCTACCGCTGTTCGTTTTATGCAAATGCACCCTCGAATGTAATCCTATTTTGTCACGTTAAAACTCGAGAATGGCTGGGCCGATTCGGGCGGTTGTAGGTTTAGGCTGATGAAGTAGTAGTGGTAGGGTATCATACAATATTCATATCCAACCGCGAACGAAAGAGACTTAAAAAAAATCTTTGATGCCGACGTTATTGTGAGAATGGCAGCCCTAGTGTCGCACATGTAATGTTTTCCTCAATTAATATTTTAATTTTTTCTTTTATCTTCAAATATCTTCGCTAGCGAAATCTGTAGCGAGTAATAATTTATAAATAATGGAGCACCCACAAGACCCTCATTCAATCAGTGTTAATGAACAGAGTTAATCTCGCTCGGTGTCGGCTGCATTCGAAGGCAGAAGCCGAAAACTTTAATTTCAGGTTCAGTATCGCAGTTCCCAATAGCTGGGGGTGCATTCTGAGTTCGTGAGATTTATCTCGATTTCGGGAGCTGACACAAACGCGTCACTCTCACGGTCACACACAGTCTGTACAGCGTGTCATGGCGCGTGTTCTGTCTAAACGACACTTTACTGTCAAAATCTGAAAACGAGGTATATCTAATTAAGCCAATCGACCTGCGACCTGCTGAATGAGACGCGATTAGTCAGCTGTTTAAACAAGGATTTAGTTACGTATGAGTTTTTGCATGTGTCTGGAAATTAAGTAGGTATTAAGATATAAATAAAATAACACCAAGCAATTAACATAATGAGGGGCCACCTTAACATATGAAGCTCCCAGTAAGAATGTCATTGACAATTAATCAATATATATAAAACTCTTCCGTTACTGACTGACTGAATGACTGACTGACTGACTGACTGACAACGCAGAGCCGAAACTACTGGGCGTACAAAGCTGAAATTTGGCATGTAGGTTCCTTAGGGAGTGTAGGTGAGCACTAAGAAAGGATTTCCCGAAATTCCCACGGGAACGAGAAAATACGGGATTTTTGTGTTTATGACAAATCTGGGAAAAACCGCGGGGCAGCCTCTAGTACCCACTATACTAAGGTATTAGTTTTTAAATTATTAAATATTTTTATTTTTAAACGGAACGTTCAAAATCTCGTATACGAGATAAATATCACTGTTTCGGATTAACCCTCCAAGTAGATACCAAAAAGCCAAAGGTATCGAAATGGTGTGATTGGTCTATTCATAGTTACCTTCTCGTCAAGTGAAAAGTTCATTTAGCTGCAGCTATATTCAGTTTTCTAATTGGCTCTCTGAAGTGCTAGTTAAAGTACTCTACATGTATCTCTACATGTATATTGCCAAACAGAACATGTCATCATCATCATTTCAGCCGTAGGACGTCCACTGCTGGACATAGGCCTCCCTCAAGGCTCTCCATCTGTACCGATCGCAGGTGGCCTGCATCCAGCGTGGACCCGCGGCCTTGCGCAGATCATCCGTCCATCTGGTCGGTGGACGTCCTACGCTGCGCTTGCCGATTCGTGGTCTCCACTCGAGAACTTTTCGGCCCCAGCGGCCATCTGTTCTGCGGGCTATATGACCTGCCCATTGCCACTTCAACGAGCTTATCCGCTTGGCTATGTCGGTGACCCTGGTTTCTCTGCGTTTGTCCTCATTTCTGGTCCGAACGAAGAACGTGTGGTGTTGATTTATTCCATTTCGTTGTTGAATGATCAGTGGATCTGAATTTGATAAAGCTTCACAGTATCCTATTTAATAAATAGGTTTTCGTCTTTGTATGTGTATCCTAAAAATACAAGTAATTCCTAGTTGGGGGCTCTGATGTGATACGTTATACTGTTTACTTCTTACGAACAGATTCAAGATTCAAGATTCAAATATTTATTGCTTTCGTGAGGTACATGCATAAAGATGGTATCAATATATATAAAACTCTTCCGTTACTGACTGACTGACTGACTGACTGACAGACAACGCAGAGCCGAAACTACTGGGCGTAGCGGGCTGAAATTTTGCATGTAGGTTCCTTAGGGAGTGTAGGTGAGCACTAAGAAAGGATTTCCCGAAATTCCCATGGGAACGGGAAAAAACTGTATTTTTGTGTTTATGCGAATGGGAACGGAAAAAAACTGTATTTTTGTGTTTATGAGAAATCTGCGCGAGTAAAACCGCGGGACAGCCTCTAGTTAGTTATAAAAAGTTTCACACACGACCCAGTAAGGGCACTGCAAAATATATTTGAAATAAAATAAGGAAATATCTTAAATAAAGTAAGTATCTTAAACTAACACAATATTAATAAAATATAACAAAATAAACTTGACAAAACAAAACATTCTTTTTAAATTATTATTAGGAACTTATTAATTATCTTTACTTTTTCTTATTATCTAAAAAATCTTTTAACGTATAAATTAAATTAAATTAAGGTATGTGTAGCTTATCTATTTTTCTGAGTTCTAAGGATTGCAGGGCGTGAGTGCTGTGGAAAGTCGTGTATATGATTTTTCACAAAAATGCATGTTTCATAAATAAAAGCTCCAGAAAAGTATGAATATGAAGAGGTCATTAAACTTGTAAAATGTAATCTCAGCGTCGTTTCACCATTATTGTTACACTAAAGGTTGCATTTGACGAGCCATATTAACTTGTAAGCATGTCGTTTGAAGCAAATAGCCTTTTTACATAGAGACGAACTCGAGGCGAAAAATAAATAAGGATTTTTTTTATATATCTTGTAAAACAAAATGTATTTCTCCTTCTATGAGCCGAAAGGCGTCCACTGCTTACAATAGGCCTCCGTTTCCACAGATCGACACAAAGACGAAGAATTTGGGGTGTCATAATACTGATTTCCTGGCCTTTTCCAAAGTTGTCAAGGGTTATCAAAGGACGCTGCCGGCGCATTTCGGCGCATGGGGGGGGGTTATAGTGGTGGCTTGCATTATGCAGCTTTGCGTCAAGGGGGAACCCAGCGTCGTATTCCTTCGGGCGCTTCCCGGGTTCCTCTATGACAGATGCAGCGGTGGTCACCACGGGGGTTCTATTCGCTGCGAGTCCGACATAACCTTTGTTTTTCCCCCGAGCGACGAGGTACCCATAAGGGGTTATCCCTTGAAAATAAAAACTCTATTCTTCATTAAATAACCTTTACGTGTGTATATAATATGACACTCGGGGATAGTGTAGCTTCCCAACAGTGAAATAA
This sequence comes from Euspilapteryx auroguttella, assembly GCA_951802225.1. Lineage (NCBI taxonomy): Eukaryota > Metazoa > Arthropoda > Insecta > Lepidoptera > Gracillariidae > Euspilapteryx > Euspilapteryx auroguttella. The sequence continues at coordinate 11,224,687 of OX637648.1, read as the reverse complement.
TTCTTCAATTCGGTTCAGTATTTCCGGAGCCTATTCGATGCAAACAAACAAACATACAAACAATCAAATCTTACCTCTATTATTGGTATAGATAATTTCAAAAGCACATTCAGATCGAGTTTATATCTCCGTCGGTACCTACTCCTCCAAGTTCTTGAAGCGAACAACAAATATAAACACTACAATAGCTTCCATACTTGCATTAAATGGGACCGAGGCACACTTGAAAAGGCAATTTTATCCAATTTAGACCTTACGCCGTTAGTGGTGAGTCGAAATTGGTTTGGAAAGGCGTCGCTGACCGCTCAACATAGATTTCATAGTCCTTCGCTGTAGTAATTTTCAATAGAATGTGCTTTTAGGTAACACTGTATATTTTGATATCAGGTGTGAGAGGCGTGCTATTTATGTATAAACGTGTCACTCTTTGAGCCCTTCTACTCTTCTTCTTTAGGTAGAAACTGCATCTAGGGTGCCAAAAACACATACAAACATACTTACATCATTCAGGAAACAAACATCGATATCCATCATAAAAATATTCGCATTATCTACCAGGGAGTTTAACTAAGCAACATGTGTCGAAATCTTAAAACAATAATCAGCTGTTCTGTACATTGACCGTCAGCCGATCGAACCAATATAAAGTATTTATGACTATATTTGGGTCTAAATGCTGCTCCAGTAAAAATATTAGGTATGGTGAGCTGAATCACTCCTTTTATTTATAACCGCCTTGTCAAAAACACCATACAAAACTGTGAATACAACTAGTTCACTAACGTTATCTTCTTTGAACTTTTAGTTCATCGAAAGTACTTCAATATCAATACATAGTATAAAATAAAGTCGCTTCCCGCGTCTGTCCCTATGTATGCTTAAATCTTTAAAAGTACGCAACTGATTTTGATGCGGTTTTTGTAATAGATAGAGTAGTTCAAGAGGAAGGTTTATAAGTATAATACATGCACAAAGTAGTAATAGGTTAGGCGGTACGAAGTTCGCCGGGTCGACTAGTTTAGTTATAAAACAAAGTCGTAAAAGGCTTTACGAGTGTCAAGTCCGTAAAATCGATTAGGTTACAAAGGTGTAGCATGAAATTACGTTTTTGAACGTGAAATGTCATAGCTCGCCGTTACAAAGTTTCTAAATCATCCTAGCCGACAAACTTGACTGCTCCGTAGCTCAGTTGGCAGTGATGTGGAAGCATTGGAAGTGGGCGAATATTGATATGATGAATATTGATGTTTTTTTTCATGGTATGAGTGTACTGTTCGTCTTTGTGTATGTTTCGGGCACCCTAGATATAGGTTTAACCTAGTTAGGGGCTCTGAGTGTGATCTTTTATGTTATGAAACGACCACTGCTAGTCAGGCGGCTCATTCAGAGACCGCATTCGTTGAAAAACTTCAAGTCATCCTGCGATCGCCAACCCGCCTGCCAAGCGTGGCGATAGCGGAAAATCCCACCACAATGTTTGTCCTTGTGGCAATCTTTGGGGGAGACCTATGCCTATGCACATGTTAGCTCGGCAAACTTCGTACTTCATTGCATTCTGTATTTTTAAGAATACTATAGCCTATGTCATCCGGGAATAGTGTAGCTTCAAAGTAAAAAATAAAATCAAATCGGTTGAGAATATACGGACCCTATTCAAACCAAGCAAACAAACAAATCATTCCTCTTTTAAATATTGGTATGGATTTCTGTCTTTCATTCATATTTCTTTTATTTCATTGGCAAACATAAAAAGGGATAAACAAACACTACGAACCTTCAGCAGCCAATCTCTCGCAGACGTAGTAATTATGCTCCCTACATCCTCTGTCGTTCCACATAAAGGTCGCCGCAGGGCTGGAGGGTCGCGGAGGGAAGTCCCTGCGGACTTCGACGCAGTCCTGACCGGACATCCCATCGTCATTCGGCTGGGCGGTGTGCTTGCGAGAGTCCGGAAACCAGTCTGGTGGTAGAAATGATATTGAATTAATAATATTATAACATTAAAAAAATATTAACCATATTTATTAAAAATGTGTAAAAACAACGCAAAGCTTAGAAACCGCACAGGGCTTACACGGTGCGAAACTAGCGCCACTTCCGATAAATAATTAATATCTGCTTAACCATGGCCGAAATCAAAAATACGCGCCTTTGACTCCCCAGATAATCTTGCTTAGAATTTTTAAGGCCCTGCTGTGTAGCTTTCAGGTTCAAAATCAAAGATAATTTATTTTTTACAAAAAAAGGAACCCGCCTTCAATAAACTGACAAATACATCAACTGAGCACTTCCTCTTTTTCGAAGTCGGTTAAAATAGGTACTTAAACCTTCTCCTGAATGTAACAAATACTTATCTGAAAACCGCATCAAAATCGGTTCAGCCAAACGCGAGATAATCGCGGACAAACATACATACATACATCCATACATACAGGTCAAACTGATAACCTCCTTTTTTGAAGTCGGTTAAAAAAAAACGTTTTTTGCGCTATTCTCGCACCGTTTCGCCCCTCAAACAAAAATATCCCAGGTAAAAAAGGGAACAAAAGTCAATATTAGAATATATTTATTTAGTTAGAGATTTCTTATACATAATAACAATAATAACACATTACACTCAGAGCCCCTAACTAGGAAGAACCTGTATCTAGGGTGCCCGAAACATACACAGAGACGAACATCACACCCAGACATCGAAACAAACATCGATATTCATCATATCAACATTCGCCTCGCCCGAGAATCGAACCCGGGTGCACACGCTTACTCAGTCCACATCACTGCCAACTGAGCCACGGAGCAGTAAATACGAGGTACGAGGTATACGAGGGTATTCCCTTATTATTGATAGAGCTTAATTACGAAAAGCGATTGTTTCAAGGAAACAAAATAGAAAATATGATACAACTTGTAATACCCTACCTAACATTTTACAAAACTTTCTGAATGTTTCAAAGAACAGCTTATGAACTGAAATCTCAGTTGAAAACTAATTTTCTTGCCGTCAGTACCGGAAGTTTTGAACTAGCTCAATGTAATGAATACGTAATGCTGGCAAAATTGTGGTTTAAAATAAAAAAATAAAAAAACTGTTTACCGCGATGGGAAACAGGCTATGTTTTAGAAACGTTCTCAACTTTTAAAAAATATTAGTAGAATATGAAGATCTACATAGTTTGTGGCTGTTGCGTCATTGTCATAATAATTTGTTACTCGTAGGTTGAAAGTTGAAACTAAAATGACAAATAATATGCAACTAAATTTTTCATAATCGGCGAAGTCATGAACTATTTAATAGACTAAAGCCTTCTTTTGGATTTGGTGAATTTACGCAACGAAACGGCTTGCGTTATGGAGTCTGAATGTCATTTTTATTCAGATCCCCTTTTAAAAGTCCGCTCTTCTGCCATACACCCTGTATAATAACTATATATTAAATGATTTCTTTATTAATAAGTTAATTTTTATGATCATATTCATATTTATTTATTTCATCCTTTCAAAATTCATACGAAAGAATGTAAAATAAGATAAGATAATATTTTAATTAAGATATTGTGTGTTACTGTTTATGAATAAATTATCATAATTCTTGTGCTAAGTCTAGATTAGGATTAAAAATTGGTACAAAAAAGGCTTTCAAACGAACGCTAAAGAGCCTTTCAAACTTAGGGTATCAGTTTAATGCTTAATTTAACGATTAATTTTGAATAAGTCTCTATAATTTGTGATAATGACTTGATTCAAGTGTTATAATAATTAAGTGCTAGTTAAGGGATTTTATACAAGGTTATTTTTTTATCGTGGAGGAAAATTTTCTTTAAATTCCTAAAAACAAAATTGAAAAATAATGAACCGTGCTACTTCGAAAGTTTTTGTAAAAAAAACTAAAAACGATGTGTAGCATCAGAGCAATGACCTACGGTGGCTTAGCTGGTGCCAGACGAGTCAAGAGTGAAGGGCAATGCGTGGGGGGTAAACAAATGGTCCATCGGCCTTAAATGAAAAATTATGTATTTCGAAAATTTAAAAAAAAAAAACAAAAGACCTTTTTTTTTAATATAATTTATTCTAGTCATATATCATGCAAAGAATTAGTCCTGAATGTTTCCGCCACGATAAAAAAATGACCGTGTATAAGTCATTTTGGATTATCATGCTTTAACGGCACGTGGTCTATGTAGAAGCCAACGAATAGAACACCCAAACAAAGGGCTGCAGCGTCCTTCATTGAAAAACTTGTAGAGGCATTTAAACTAAGGTTGGCAACCCGCCTGCCACGCGTTGGGCGATTATGGTATAACTCGCGCACATAAAGAAAAAAAAATTAAACCATGACAGATCATGCGTCCTCTTTTTTTTTAGGCGGGGAAACTCCTTACGAGTACCTTGCAGCCCCGGAGGGAGTCGCAGGGTTATGTGGGGTTCGCACCCACTAAAAACCCGATGGTGTCCATCTCGGCTGTTACCAAGGGGGTCACGGGTGATCTTTCGATCTTTATGTTTAACTCCGCGATCCCCTCCAGCATTGGCTCTTTGGCCTATTCTCGGGGTGACATGATCGTGCCCCGGAGGCATAATGCGTCCTCGCTCGGATTGGATATGTGTGAGCGAGACAGCATGATGTTTGTCATGGTTTTATATATTTTTTTCTTCATGTGCGCGGCTTATTAAACCCTTGAATTTTTTGTCCGTGTGTCGATATGAGATGATGTATCTTTTTATTAATTTCAACTTTACTGAAGAGAAGTAGTCGTGTTTAACAAATAGATTAATTTAGTTGAAACGCAACACTTTGTTTCAACCCGCAACCAACTGCCATTTATCATCTCTAAGCAACCGAGGAATAAATTAGCTTCAGTCTGAGAGCATAGAACTGACCTGATTCAATTTATAACGAAACGTAATCGTGCAGTTCAAGTTATAATAGGACTTTGTGTTCACGCAAAATAGGCACGATAGCTGTCAAATTGCGGAAATTCGCCCGTAAACTAAACTAAATAGGACTTTGTGTGTACATATAATTTTCATAAAAAAAGTTTTACGGCTCTACCACAAAAAGAGTTAAACCTGGTCTAAATCACTAGACTAGGTTTAAATCACTATTTTAAATTTGCGATTTAGACCGGTCTAACTTTTTTGTGGTAGCAGGGCTAAAGTTTTCGATTAACCAATTTCGGAAGACGTTAAAAAACTCATAATATTTTTTCTTGTAACAAAAACCTTTTCTTTTTTGAATTAATAAGTGTTCTTACCAGGGTGCCGAGTCGCGTATTTTAACGTTGTCGACCATCAACTAGACATACTATTGCAATCCTATGTTGCAAGTTTATGTTTAGTAGACTACCAAAGTGCCGAAAAACCAATGTTGAACGAACATTAACATCCAATCACGTTAACATTTGTGTCATTTTCAAATATTCGACTCGGGGTCCAGGTTTCTTGAGATAAAACGTGTAGGATTTAAAAATATCTGTTAAACTCAGTAAAACATACATTATATACACATTTTATGACAACCTGTTTTTTTTTTCTAGTACAGCTTTCAATAAATACATTTAGAATAGAATAGAATAGAATAGAATAGAATAGAATAGAAAAAGTTTATTGCCAAACAGTGACACATCATTACAAAAATAGACAAAAAGGTAAACAAAAAACAATAAACAGTAACAATATGCCACTGTAGCAAAGGGCACTGTCTCAGCATTTGCTATGGGTTTGAGCCCAAAGCGCTGGTTTTCAGTCAGTGCCGGTAGTGTTCACGAGCGTCCATGGAGTGCCTTACCAAATTATGTACAGGAAAATAAAATTTATCTCATAATGTACAGTGACGAAACCACACAATAAACAAACATAATCAAGCCCAAATAATAAAAATAAGCAACATAAAAAATACAAAAAGCCAAAATAAATAAAACAGTAATAAAAAAAGGGTATATTTCCGAGACAGCGACTATGAACTATGATTAACTTAACTCTATATTATCAATTTTTTTTTATAATTTAAGTTTATTTAAATAATACGTAAATAGGGCCCAGTCTTGAAGGTTGCGTGAAAGCGGTTGACTTCAGAACTTTGCGGCTTCGCATACGCTTCACTTTGTGTGACTATGGAAAAGGTAATTCTTTAAATACTTTGTTGCAAATTGCTTCAAGTTAAGTTTATAGCTATGTCAAAAGTTTTGTTTTGAATGTTTATTTTAAGGCTTTGTCAAACAGACGCGCTATAGCGTCGCGCTAGTCTTTTTTTGTAAGGGGGGGAAATGCCTATCTATGTGGGGCTCGCACCCACTAAAACCCCTGGCGGCCGTCTTGGCGCTTTTGGGAAGGACCCCGGGAACCACGCATTAAGTACTGGCGTCCGAAGTTCTTCCCACGCTCAGCTGCTATCAGCTTCGTGCTCAGGGAGGGCATATTGTTCCCTTCCCTGCTCGCCTTTGTAGCTGCGGCGGCACAGTGCCACAAGCTGTGCCGCCGCCTATCTTAGGGCCGTTTGATTGTCGGGCCCCCGCCCTTCACACCCACGACCCCAAAGACCCCTTTTAGTCGCCTCTTACGACAGGCAGGGTATACCGTAGACCTATTCTTACGCCCGGACCTATTGCGCTAGCCTGACGACTTGTTATGTACTATGACAGTATTACCCTTTTTTTTAATTCGGGGAAACTCCTAACGTGGGGATCGCACCCACTAAAACCCCGTCGGTGTCCATCTCGGCTGTTAGCAAGAAGGTCACGGGACATCTTTCGATATTTATGTTCAACTCCGCGACCCCCTCCAGCATTGGCTCTTCGGCCTCTTCTCGGGGGGGCATAGTTATCGTCCCCCCTGAGCGTGGATCTCTTACCCAACGCTCGACAACGGAATCGGGACACCGCGTTCCGTCGTCCTACTCAGGGCCGTTTTATGACTACACGAGGCCCCCGCCTCGTGCACCCAACGACCCCGGGGTCTCCTCTTAGTCGCCTCTTACGACAGGCAGGGGATACCTCAGTCCTATTCTTCGGTCCGGCACTGCAGGGCATATGGCAGTACCCCTGTCACACAGAGCGCACGGCGTCAAAGCGTCCTAGCGTCGACGCTCTAGCGCCGGCTGTTTGACAAAGCCAGGCCGTAAGATAGCGCAGCTCTCCAGGCGACCATTGTCGTAAGGCAAGGCAAACATTTGTTTGCCTGAGCCAATTAGTGGGCACCCTGAACTACCTCGCCTCTATCAGTATAGGATACTTTACGAAATAAGGTATCAATATTAATTAGATTAGTCTAATTGACTTTCAATAAGCGATGCCCCCGCAGCATGACGGACTATTTGTCGAATCAAACTGTCACTTTTAATCGCTTTTGACATTTAAATGCGGGATAATGTATGGAGATGATCGACAAAAGTGACAGATAGAGATGACAAATTCGACTAATTGTCCGTCATGTTACCGCCGCTGTATTGAATAAATCATTTTTTTACTTTTTTGCTCTGTATAGTGAGCAGCGTAGCTGTCCTGGCGAACTTCGTATCGCGCCTTACGCTTTTATATGTATTAATTAAATTGTTGTTTAAACTAATTAAACGTCAATTTTTCCATATTTCACCTTTCAAACCATCCCTGGACTACAACGAACATTTAAAAAACAAAATCAGCTAAATCGGCCCATCCTTTCTCCAGTTTTAGCGAGACTAACGAGCCACGATATATTAGAAGTAGAAAGATTGGGAAATAGACACATAATATTATAAAGATAGAGAGATAGAAACTTTATGCAAAGCAAATTTTTTTCAGGTGACCTACAACAATATGACGAACTAGAGGCAGCCCCGCGGTTTTTCCCGCGCAGATTTCTCATAAACACAAAATTCCCGTTTTTTCCCGTTCCCGTGGGAATTTCGGGAAATCCCTTCTTAGTGCTCACCTACACTCCCCAAGGAACCCACGTGCCAATTTTTAGCTTTCTACGCCCAGTAGTTTAGGCTCTGCGTTGTCTGTCAGTCAGTCAGTCAGTCAGTCAGTAACGGAAGAGTTTTATATACCGGTTGTTTCTGACAAGGCGGTAATAAATCAAAGGAGGGCTTCTGCTGACCATACCTAACAACTTTCCCAAAGCCACATGGGTCGAAATCTCAAAACAAAAATTAGCTGTCCCGTACATTCACCCCGCCAGCTGATCGAACCAATGTATGGAACAGCTGTTATATTTTTTGAGATTTCAACCTATGTTACTTTGGGAAAGTTGTTAGTTATGGTGAGCAGAAGCCCTCCCTTGATTTATTACCGCCTTGTCAGAAACACCCGGTATATGAGCGGCCTATAACTTTGAGCAATTTCTTCCAGGCAACTCAAAAAAGATTAGTACGAGGAAATGCCTAGATGACTAGGCATATTTAGCGGGCAACTGGAGCGGCGTAGCGAGAGAGCGGCGGAAAGGGAATGACTCTAAAAACAGTCAGTTGAAAGTACTTTTTTATTATTCCATATCGAATTACTTTACACGCAATACATTTATAATATTAGGACCGAACCGAACAGAAAAAGGTACCAGAAGTGGGTTATTCTCTCGTCGAGCATTCGAGCGACTCGAGACTCTCGACTCGAGAACGCTTCAGCGGCAAAGTTCTCTTAAGAAGTAGACTTGTTGATTGTCGAGTTTTATGTGTGGAACACTCGAATACAGCCCTATTGGTTTAACTTCGTTTTTGGTTTCAACAAATCAACAATTATGAGGCATAGTAAGTACACCAATGCTATATACACGGTTACTTTTTTATCTTGGCGGAAACTTTTGGGAATAAGTCTTTGCGTGATACATGACTGAAAAAAAATATAACAAAATTTTTTTTTTTTTGCCTTTTATTTTTTGAAAATAAAAAAAAAATTATTTAAAGCCGATGGACCCCATGTTCACCCTTCCGCGCATTGCCCTCCACCCCCTGACTCGTCTGGCGCCAGCTTAGCCACCGTAGATCATTGCTCTGATGCTACACATAACTTTTTTTTTTTTACAAAAACTTTTGAAGGATCTCAAGTGACCACGGTTCATTATTTCTTAATTTAGTTTTTAGGAATCAGTCCTGTATAACTATATCTACCGTGTGTTAAATTTTCCTCCACGATAAAAAAATAACCCTGTATAGCGCACTTCGCGCAAAAAGTTTAATATCATGTACACTATTAAAGACAAGACAGTGAATCATCTGCACTGCTTTGCGTGTTTTTTTGTACGCACTCTTAGAACGCTTGTGGGTCACTTGCTGGCATTGACTGAAAATCAGCGCTGTAGGTGAAAACCTACAGCACATGCTGAGTCAGTGCCATTTTACGGCAGCTGCAACACACAAACAGCTTTTTTTAGTTTTAGTTTATTTTTACTTTTTAGTTTATTTTACCTTTAGTGTGTAAATATGTTTGAATGTATGTCTTATTGTTATGTTATGTTTTGTTTGTGTGACACAGGCTGCTGTAAATAAATGATTTCTTTCTTTCTTTCTTTTTTCTTTTAAACGATGGCAAATATCTAACTAGAGTTTCATTAGATTTTTTTTCATAGTAACCTGTTTTTTGTAATGAAGAATCAAAGAACGGCTTACAATAGCCATGGTAAACCAAATAATAAAGAGCAGTAAAGTTGTACCAATAATGAATAATAGGCTTCTTTTGAATAAATTAGTTGTTTTCCTTAACTAAGACGGGCCATTGCTATCTTTTCCTTATTACCACGGACCCTTAAGAGTTTGCCACAGATAAGTGTGCTTGCACTAAGCGTGGGACGAAAGAAAAATATTATCTGCCTTTTTGTATTTCTTTTAACTTAAGGTTAAGGAACCTTTTCCACGAGCGAGAGAATCGAGACGAGTCCTAGACAACACAAGTTCACAGTCAGTGTTCGGAGGCAACTCGAGTATGAAATCGGACATTTTGTTTTAAGTATAGATTATCCTGTCTCAAGTCGTCTCATACTTCCTCGAGCGTATGCTTCACTGTCTTGAAGTCGGAACTCGACTGTGTATTAGTACTTAGTATTATTATATAATACTAGTCGACCCGGCGAACTTTGTACCACCTACCTAATAGAATTTTGTGCATGTTTTATACTTATAAACCTTCCTCTTGAATCACTCTATCTATTAAAAAAAAACCGCATCAAAATCCGTTGCGTAGTTTTAAAGATTGAGCATACACAGACGGACAGACGCGGGAAGCGATTTTATTTTATACTATGTATTGATGATTGGTGATGGTCGACAAAGAACATTACGTTGGCGGCAAGAAATATTATTTTTAACAAAATCCAGTCCACGCACTTTAGCAGATTTTAATCCGCGTCTCAGTCCACGGGTTTATTTATTTATATATTAAATTCATAAACAAAGATTACAAGCAGTCCGTGGGGCCAATATCTAAACTAGTTTATGGTTGCTATCTATCAAAACGAAAAAAAAAAAACTTTTTACTTTTACTTTTTTTACATACATACATAACGTCACGCCTGTATCTCATAGGGTAGGCAGGCAGAGACAATTAATTTCCACTTGCTACGATCCTGACACAGTTCTTTCGCTTCTTTTACAGTCATAAGCTTATTCATACACGCACGTCGGTTTCGTGAACTCTTCACGCGGCCTTTCCTCAGAACGCCACCAATTTGTTTGTTTTAAATGTTTACTTACTTAAATTGTTATATTATCACTAAAGGCTGCCCCGCGGTTTCACTCGCGCACATTTCTCATAAACAAAAAAATCCACTTTTTTCACGTTCCAATGGGAATTTCGGGAAATCCTTTCTTAGTGCTCACCTACACTCCCTAAGGAACCTACATGCAAAATTTTAGCCCGCTACGCCCAGTAGTTTCGGCTCTGCGTTGTCTGTCAGTCAGTCAGTCAGTCAGTAACGGAAGAGTTTAGGCGCGTAAGGCTGTAATTTTGCACGTAGGTTACTTGGAGAGTGTAGGGAGCACTAAGGAATAAATTTCAGAAATTCCCATGGGAACAAGAAAAAACGGGATTTTTGTGTTTAGGAAAATCTGAGCGAGTGAAACCGCGGGGCAGCCTTTAGTAAGATTATATTAGCTTTTTCTAAATTTACTAGTTGAGATTTGAACTATTTTTAAATCAAATAAACCCTCAATCCACAAATAAGTTGGCATAAGATTTAAGTGCCAACCCTAACAACCAAGCACGAGGAGCCAACAAGTCCATTTCATTCGAGATTCGTGACTCTGGTCTCGAGTCTCGACGTTGTTAGATCGCTTCTTTGCGTGCTCTTTGCTGTTACGTATAAACTGAGAATGCATGGTGATTTATCATTACACTGTATTACGTAACTTGAGTGGTTTTGTGCATTGCAGTTAGCGAGTTATGAAACATTTTCAGCTTTGTGAGGAGCTAAAGAAGGTCTACCAATCTATACCAATATAATAAAGAGAAAAGATTTGTTTGTTTGTTTGTTTGTTTGTTTGTAACGAATAGGCTCCGGAAATACTGAACCGATTTGAAAAATTCTTTCACTGGTAGGAAGCTACATTAACCCCAAGTGTCATAGGCTCTATTAGATTTTCAAAAAAATTAGGGATCCTTACCTAAACTTAAATAATGTAACCCAAGGTGCAATATTTTTTCCGTTGTTTACATATTTTGACAGGTGGTTTGTTGTTGTTGTTTGTTTTTTTATCAAGACCATTCTGGGCAGGCAAAAGAACATAGTCTATAGAGCCAAGTCTTTTGTAGTATCTTATATTCTATGGCGTAACGAAGTTAGCCGGGAAAGCTCGTATTGAATAAATGAATTTAAATTTGTTCCCTTTACGATGCCACATACCAGGTGAGATCTAGATATTTGCAAAATGCTCACTTAAGACGTAACTCGTCGACTCGGGAGGACAAAATGTCCTCTGGTTTAAGATAAGACGACTGTTGAATAATAGATGAGGCTGAGATGGCTAATTCACCTTTTAAGGGGTCCGCAGTTAGAGTGTTAAACTAGACCCTGTTTTTGAGTCTTCAAGCGACAGTAGGCAGGGATTAACGCATGTATCTCCTACCTGGAGGGTCTAAAAATCGATCCCCAGTAGCGGCACAGAGTGTTTTTAGACTTAGAATGTTGCCAACCATCGATTCCGTGCTTTGGAAGCTGCTAGCGTGCTAGCTCTTTGTTATGAGTGTAGGTCAGCAGAGCAGCTGTCCTATTGATACTAAAGAACTAGAGACTAAAGAGTGGGTTCATGGTCAGCGCAGCTGCTTTCCCCTTTAATTTAATTCACACGACAATAACATATATTGTCCTAATAATATAGATGATCATTGACGAATGATTTTGGCTAGACAACGGCAGCCATAACTCATTCTTATATTACAGCGGTATAAAAATATCTCCGCCAAACGGCAGAACAGTTTGTTGGCATATCATAATCAATATATATAAAACTCTTCCGTTACTGACTGACTGACTGACTGACTGACAGACAACGCAGAGCCGAAACTACTAGGCGTAGCGGGCTGAAATTTTGCATGTAGGTTCCTCAGGGAGTGTAAGTGAGCACTAAGAAGGGATTTCTCGAAATTCCCACGGGAACGGGAATAAACGGGAATTTTGTGTTTATGAGAAATCTGCGCGGGAATAACCGCGGGGCAGCCTCTAGTATTATATAAAACTCTTCCGTTACTGACTGACTGACTGACTGACTGACAGACAACGCAGAGCCGAAACTACTGGGCGTAGAAAGCTGAAAATTGGCACGTGGGTTCCTTGGGGAGTGTAGGTGAGCACTAATAAGGGATTTCCCTAAATTCCCACGGGAACGGGAAAAAGCGGGATTTTTGTGTTTACGAGAAATCTGCGCGGGAAAAACCGCGGGGCATCCTCTAGTAAAACAGAAATGTTCTAAATAATTTTCTGGCAGGGGAACAAACCTAGAACTTCCGAGAGCCAACGACAGCTAAAAGTGTTATAATCAAATCGATATTTAGTTGCTAAGTTTAGTCCCAGGCGACTTGGTCGCTCTGCAAACAGGATTATCTAGAAACCGGATGAGTTGTAACAAAGTTTTCTTCATAATTACAACCGATTGTACGCTGTTGTATAAAGGTCGCCCCCACGGATTGACACAAGGACAAACATTGTGAGGGGGGTTTGCCGTAATCGCCAAGTTTGGCAGGCAGGTTGGCTCTACAAGTATTTTAAAGAAGGATGCTGCCAGTGCTGCCACTCGTCCTTCAGGTTTTCCCTTAGTCGCCTTTTAGACACCAAAGGAAAGAGATGGGGTACGGGAACGTTTTCTGATTACAAAATAAATGAACTGCAAATCACTTAATATCGGTAACAGCACGCACTAATCAGCAAAAAATGTCGCACTTTCCGATTGTGAAAAAGCTATTTTCCCTAGAAGCGAGAAGAATAGCGTGTGGCGGTAGCAAATGAGAATGCCGGTGGTGTCTTAATAGGTGTGTATAGGTGTCTCAAAATGCGTCTAATGGACGGAACCGCCTAAGGACGAGGAGCAGCCTCCTTCATAAATTAAATTAAATGTACACACTGCATTTGCCAACACGCTTGCCAAGCGAGGCGATTACGGCAACCTCCCTTTTTTTAGGCGGGGAAACTCCTGACGAGTACTCTGCAGCCCCGGGGGGAGCCGCAGGGTTATGTGGGGTTCGCACCCACTAAAACCCCGCCCGTGTACTCCTCGGCTGTTGGCAAGGGGGTCTCGGGAGATCTTTTGATATTTATGTTCAACTCCGCGACCCACGGCAACCTAGTAGAGGACACCATGTTCAACAGCGGTAATCTATGGGTTTTTATGATAAATTTTTACAATAACTCACGTGCATAAGAGAATGGCTGTCCATCCGACCATCGGAACTCCCCCTCGTGCGCCGCGTCCGTAGCGCCCACCCAGTACACGTCGTCCACGCCTGCACCCGGCCTGTAAAAAGAATAACAACATAACATAATATCATGCCCTTTATTCCCCGAAAGTTTAGGCAGAGGCACAACCTCAAGAGCCGGACCCACGTTTAGCCGAGTTTATGTTTTATTACCAACGTGACACGAGGCCAGCTTGTCGCCGCGGTTACACGACCACTACTGCGGCCGGGACCAACGGCTAAAAAGAATAATTATGTTTTTGAAATATATATAGTCTAGATTGCGCCACCACTGTCTAAGTTATGGAAAATTTGTTCATTTGTTACAGTTTTATTAATATGTAACTGGGATTGTAACTTAAAAAAAAAAAAAAAACTTTCTTTCTTTCTAACGCGTGGAATAGTGACTTTTCCATAGTTTTTAACTATTAATATCTTCCCTGGACTATTGGTCCTAATTCATAAAAAAAACACAATACTTTAGTCGAAACTTGTCAAAAGAGTTACTTAATGAGCCACGCAGGGAGATGGAAATGGGATCGTAGATCGTAGGTTAGGTACCTAAACTTAGTAGTAAATTGATTGCAGTATAATCCATCGACGGTTGCAAACTGCAGCTTTCAGTACAAGATAAATGGTCATCATTACTCAAATGCCCGAGCGCACTACTCACTCATACAGGATTATTGAGTGTCTATTGTTTATGTAATAACGTTATTTACGACATGTCATATTGATAGATCTAATCAATTTACTTTAAACTTGAGAAGATTAAGCGCTCCGTCCGCGTCGTTACGCCATACTAACGCCCTTCCTCGAAAAAAAAAATCTTTCAAACCATGGCCGAAAACAAAAATATGCGTCAATGATGCCCTCTAGATATGTTTAGAATTTTTAGGGAACTGTTGTATAGGTTTCAGGTTCAAAATCTAAGGCATATTTTGTTTTTTGCCTAAAGTGGCCACTTTTAGCAACAAACCGTATATTTCTAACATCTTTATCCTGAAATCGACCCAACATAGCATTAAAAAAATCTAAGCATGATTATCTATTGCATCAGTGACGCATATATTTTGAGGATCGGCAATGTTTTAGAAGATATTTGTTTTTAATAGAAAGTGGCGGTAGTATCGCAGTTTGCGATGTATATAGTAATGAGCTGTCCCGGCTTACTTCGTTACGCCATAGAATATAAGATACTACAAAAGATTTGTCTCTATAGACTATGTTCTTTTGACTGCCCAGAATGGGCGAATAAAAGTACAAACTACAACAACAAAACACCTGTCAAAATATGTAAACAATAGAAAAAATATTGCACCTTGGGCTACATTATTTGAGTTTAACTAAGAATCCCTAATTATTTTGAAAATCTAATATAGCCTATGACACTCGGGGATAGTGTAGCTTCCTACCAGTGAAATATTTTTTCAAATCGGTTTAGTATTTCCGGAGCCTATTCGTTACAAACAAACAAACAAATCTTTCCTCTTTATAATATTGGTATAGACCTATGACACTCGGGGATAGTGTAGCTTCCTACCAGTGAAAGAATTTTTGAAATCGGTTCAGTATTTCCGGAGCCTATTCGTCACAAACAAACAAATCTTTCCTCTTTATAATATTGGTTAAGATAATCTAACATCAATCGTTGCATTCACAGTTACTAGATTAGCGACAGAGTAATTTGTTTTAGACCGCATCGATTAGTCAACGCCCAATCTGCCTTAATTGGAGTTTAGGCACTCGGACGATCTAATTGTCAATTATGATTGTTGATTGTTCCGTTGGCGCCATTAAACTGTGGTTTGTACAATCACTAGATGATTTTGGTGGCTTTGATTTTGTATAGGGTTTTAAGAGCCAGTTTATAGCGATGGTAGCGGCATTCGCGAAAAAAATCTTCTAAACTAAAGCATAATATCAAAAATGCAGTATGACACTAGATAATGTAGCCTAGTATTTTTAGGGCACTTTTGGATTATTGTTTTAACGTTGGTTACGAAACCACGTGTTTTGTTAGCGGGCTTCAAAACAATAATCCAATAAACTTATAATAACCGTAAAACGTTGTCGGGCTTTAAGCCCACCCTTTTAACTAATTTGTGAACTTGACATTGGCAAAATACTCCACAGAAGTGGAGTCAAGTCCATTAAATTAAAATAATAATAATAATAGGGCACTTCTGTATAGATTTTAGCTAATAAATAAAGCTACAAAGTGTTGCTAAAAGTGGCCAGTTTTGTCAACAATCTGTGAGTTATTTTGTTCTTTTTAGTTATGACTACTTTACTGCGCTCAAAAAATACTAAGCACGATTATCTAGTGTCATAACTGTGCCACATTTTTGCTATTTGCCTTAGTTTATAAGATATAATCGACGATCTGCTCCTACAAATCGCGTAAGGCTAGTTCTCTAGGGCGACGCTATAGTTTGAACGCTTTTGTTCAGGTAACAAAGTAGGAACCTAATACACGGTCATTTTTTTTATCGTGGCGGAAATTATAATATTTTTTTTTACTCTTTTTTTTTTTTGAAAAATTTAAAGCTGATGGACTCCTTGTTAACCCCCCTGCGCATTTCCCTCCACCGCCTGTTTCGTCTGGCACCAGCTAAGACACCGTAGGTCATTGCTCTGATGGTACACAACGTTTTTAGTTTGTTTTACAAAAACTTTCGAAGTACCTCAAGTGAGCACGGTTCATTATTTTTCAATTTGTTTTGAGGAATCAGTCCTGTGTTATCCCGGCCTATGCCTACCGTATGTTAAATTTTCCTCCACGATAAAAAAATAACCATATATAGTTTTATTTTAACTAGAGTCTGCCCCGCGGTATTTCCCGCTCAGATTTCTCATAAACACAAAAATCCCGTTTTTTCCCGTTCCCGTGAGAATTTCGGGAAATCCATTCTTAGTGCTCACCTACACTCCCTAAGGAACCTACATGCCAAATTTCAGCCTTGTACGCCCAGTAGTTTCGGCTCTGCGTTGTCTGTCAGTCAGTCAGTCAGTCAGTCAGTAACGGAAGAGTTTTATATATATTGATTATTTTTGTGATTCGCTAACGTGATTGCAATTGCTACAGTAAATAGTACTTGGGCTGGTATTTGCTCATTCTGTGGACTGTGGTGCCTCATTCGATTGCCTGAACCCGCATGGGGGGCGACCCAGAACCATTTTTCCATTGCAATATTGGATTCTTTATTAATTATAGGTACCGTTGTTTACAAGTCATTCAATAATAGATGCTCGTGCCTACTATTAATGCTTTTTTACTTTTACTTGGGTCTTATTTAACAAATTGTTTTTTTTTTTAAATACAAATAAGAACTAAACATCTGACAGATTTTTGGACAATATTCCGATTTCTATTCCTAAAACTTAATAAGAAATATGTAAATCAAGCCAAAAATTTGCCAACACTGAAATTACTGTAACTATAGGAGCTATACATAAAATATGAACAAAAATAAACTTACGTATTAATCAAAAGCTGGTCAACGATCCTTTGCTGCCGTTCGTTTAGTATACTCGCTAGATGCCCTCCCAGCCTCCCGCACTCCGCCTCGGCCTGCCTCCACGCTCTCTTCGCCTCTCTAAACGCGGCAATGCAAAAATCCCCCGACTGCACCCACCCATAATCACAATGCCCCACTATATCTTCTACAGCTTTGTCCATCCACCAAACTTTAAGCCACATGTTCGAACTACTACCATGTTTTGCTAACACTGAGATGTTAAGTCTTATCATATTTCGCTCTGACACTATTTGAACGCTCCGCAAAGGATCGCCCTGTTGCGAGCAGTGACGCCATTTTGAATCACCGTCTTCTAAATTCAAAGCCATGCCTTTGCAGACTTGTTTGTAGTCTTCAACGGCTGTTTTGCTTGATAGTTCTTGGTTAATTTTTGGTCCCGTGCCCATTTGGAGTCTTAGAGCCACTCGCGCTCCGTAAGGCAAGTGTATAGTGTAGGAGCAAAGGATTTTGTCAGTTGGTCCGATTTCGAAAGACCCGTTTCTTGCTGTTAATAGAACGCTGTGACAATGGTCTACTAGGCGATAGGTGGCTGCAAAAGTAGGCCTTCCATGCAACTCGATGGCTTTATTCTTTGAGTTTGGATAGTAAATGAAACGCCGGTTGGTCCAGGGGATTTGCTCAAGTTTCCCGCAAAGCATGGGCGTGTTTGGAGCGTATCTTATGAACCCGTTGTTGCAAGGTACGTTAAGTTTGTGTAGTTCTAGAAGTAAGGCGTGTTGTGGTGGAGGCGAGGGGGTGAGGAGGCGGCAGCCGCGGGTGCGGGGGAGGTGTCCGGAGTGGACTCGCCCGCTGTGGCTCCGGCGAAGGGATATAGCACAATCTGGAAATAAAGAAAAGTTGTTAAAGATTGTCATTGCGAGATTAAGAGCAATCTGAAATGTGATTTGATAAAATGTTTAATATGGCTAGGTATTAAACCTAGTCATCTAAGAAATCTCTGCTTTGCTGGAATACAAATTAAAAAAAAGTTGTTTAACTAAGGGAAGCCCGTGGTTTTGCCTAAGCTTATTAAATTTTGATCATAAAATCCATTTTTGATTCCATTTATTTTTAAAATCCAGTTTTTGATCGCTACTTTTGTTTATAAAGTTTTCTATTTATATAAAACCCTGTTTTGTTCTTGATTTTTAATTTACTTCTCTATAACGACAATTAAACCTTCATATTCCATGGTTCAGTTGGTAGTGATGTCGACTGTGACTTCAGATGTCCGGATTCAATACCCGGCAGGAGCAAACAATGTTATGATAAACATAGATGATTTTATCTTTAGTCAACAAATATATATTTGTACAGTGGCGGACACGGTCGGCGTAACGCTTCCGGTTTTTCTGTATTGGAAAATAGCTCTTGTTCTTTGGTTGGTAATACAGTCTAGGGCTGACGAAACCATAGACAAATCTGTTACGGCCTCCTAGTCCGCTACTGTACAACCCTAGATACAGCGGAGCTTCTGTCTTGTTAAGTGCTTTGAGTGTGATGTGATGAGTTATTAATGTTTATTGAAGTGTGGGACTTAGGTACGTCGTCAGTAATGAAAAAGTTTCGAAACATTGATTGATTAACAAAAATAATTATGTTGATCGATCGTAGAAATATATTTTATTTTTCCAAAAAGAGACCCGCCTTCAATAAATTGTCACATACGTAAACTGAGAACTTCCTCTTTTTCGAAGTCGGTTAAAATTGGTACTAAACCCTTCTCCTGAATGTAACAAATACGTTTCTGAAAACCGCATTAAAATCTGCTAAGCTAAACTCGAGATAATCGCGGACAAACAAACATACATACAGGTCAAACTAATAACCTCCTTTTTTGAAGTCGGTTAAAAAACAGAATACGTTCAACTACATATTCAGAAAAACAGAATAGCTCTAAAAGAAATGTTTTTTTTTTTTTTGCAGATTTTCGTAATGTAAGACAACATTTGTTTGGACAGCCTACTAAGCTATTAACGCTATGTCCGAGAAAAACAAATAAATTTAGTTTTCTTGTTTTTCCCTTCGCAAGGGTCCGTTTCTTTGCTGACAGGTCTGATAGTAGCGTCTTCCAAAACAACATTTTAATCAAGGGACTAGGGATGAAGGTGCTCATAAAAAAATATTTTATGAAATTATTTTTTATAGTGTTACTAGAGGCTGCCCCGAGGTTTCACCCACGCAGTTTTGTCATAAGCACAAAATCCCGAAAAAAAACAAAAAAAATTCTGTTTCCATGGGAATTTCGGGAAAATATTCCTTAGTGCTCCCCTACACTCCTCAAGAAACCTACGTGCAAAATTTCAGCCCGCTACACCCAGAAGTTTCGGCTCTGCGTTGTCTGTCAGTCAAACAGTCAGTAACGGGAGAGTTTTGATATATATTTTTTGTTTTATTTACGAAACAAACAGTCGTTAACAAAAAAAATACAGTTTGTGTAAATTACAGTTTACAATAAACCTATAGTTTCGCTTATTTTCTAAGGTTTTACAACTCATTTTTAAATAGATTTTGTATGAATAGTATCAAGTACATCTTATTACATTCAAAAAGTATTGAAGTTAAATAAACAAAAAAATGAATCTATGCAAAGAAAAAAGAAAACATTACGTACACTTGAATATGAACAAGGTGTCGATTAGGTATATATTGATTGATTTAAGAGGAAGTTTTATATTTACTGGTCAAGGGCGGTCGGACGTGAAAAGGGGGATATTTACATAAACTTATCTCCACGCGGGCGGAGCCGTGAGCAAACCGATATTTTGAAATATATTCAAACTATAAATGTTTTAAAGGACTTTTTAATTTGCATTTTCCACTCCATTCTTGGAACGACTGCGCTCTGCAGTCCGATATTTTAATCGGAGAGTCGATTTCATAATGGTTTTATAGATTTTTAATGGACTCTATATGAATGAATAACTCATTAAAACTAAATATACTAATATAAATCCATACTTCCATACTTCCATACTTATATCAATACATAGTATAAAACAAAGTCGCTTCCCGCGTCTGTCCCTATGTATGCTTATATCTTTATAACTATGTAACGGATTTTGATGCGGGTTTCTTTAATAGATAGAGTGATTCAAGAGGAAGATTTATAAGTATAATACATGCACAAAATAGTAATAGGTAAGGCGGTACGAAGTTCGCCGGGTCGACTAGTATTTAATTAATATTATAAATGCGAAAGTAACTCTGTTTGTATCGCTTTTACGAGAAAACTACTGAACTGATTTGAATGAAATTTGTTATATGGATAGTCTAGACCCTGAGAAAGGAAATAGGCTACTTTTTATCCCGAAATTCATACGGGAAAATTAGGAATTTGTTTTTTTAAGGTAAAATGCGCTGGCGAAGCCGCGGCCACTATATAATTTTATTCAAATTCTATCATATCCGCGTTCACTTCTAAACTACTGATACGATATAGCAGACAACCACGAGACGAATAAAAGTTTTTTTTTCCCAATACACAGGAAAGTAAATATTTAGTTTTTTCATTTTGCAAAGGAAATTACGCGTGCAAAACCGTTCAGCACACTAGTTATTTACAAATCCAAAAACAAAAAACCTGTCTACAAAAACAATATAAAATCTATTTCCCCAGTAGCATCGACACCGGACGTGGCGCGCCTAAGGTTGAGCGCGAGTTCAATTTCCGTTCCTCCAATCAGAGGTCACGGCTCACGGCTGAAACTAACTTTAGATTGGATTGTACTTATGCTTTGAACTCAGGCGATTTTCACATTATGTTTTATTGAATTTGTAGTAACTAGAACAAAGGTAAAGGTCAAATTTACTTTGTTAATTTCGTAATAATAATAATAATACCGTATTTAACTCTACAACCCCAGTTATAAGGATAATTTAATATGTAACCCCTATAGAACATATTCCTAGTCATCCATTTTACAATTAGTTTTAATATCTTCCTTCTGTGTTATAGCCTCTGGGTGCATGATCTATTTGTGCATTCAGTGGTAAACTGTCTGGTTGGTGATCCATAAAAAAATCTCAAAATGGTATGAACTACGAATCGTTAGATCCCAGTCATTGCCCGAAGGCCGAGTACAATATGTTATGTATTATTATTACAAAAGTTACACGTGTACCACTTTTCCCTATTCAACTCGTATAGCTACGGCGTAGCTCGTAGCGGCGTAGCACGTAGTAAATTACGTAGATGACTACGCAGATATCGGATTCATTGTGGTTTTTGCTACTGTTCACCTATATACAATATGTACTACAGCCACTTTAAGCTCCCCTTACTGTTAATTCTTCGTCTTTTTTATAGTAAGCTTTGAAGAGAGTATCTTGAGTAGATAATGAGCTGACTTCTGAATGTGAAAAAGTAAAATATGTAATTAGAATTTATGGATCTAGTTGGAAGTTTTACGGAAGTGCATTATTCTTATTATGAGAAAATGGATCCTGCGGTTCTTTGAGAGGCGTGCAAGTGGATGAATCCAAGTCGTTAAGATATTTGTTTGACTGCGCCGTGGCTCAGTTGGCAGTGATGTGGACTGAGTAAACGTGTGCACACGGGTTCGATTCCCGGGCGGGGCGAATATTGATATGATGAATATCGATGTTTGTTTCCGGTCTGGGTGTGATGTTCGTCTCTGTGTGTGTTTCGGGCACCCTAGATACAGGTTCTTCCTAGTTAGGGGCTCTGAGTGTGATGTGTTATTATATTATTATTATGTTTAATGTTTCACCAACAACGTACAGTAGCAGACTAGAAAAGCGTAACACTTCCAGTTTTTCTGTATTGCAAAATAGCTCTTTTTCTTTTGTATTATAGTCTAGGGCGCACAAGATCTAAGACAAAAGTGTTACGCCGTCCTAGTCCACCACTGTACTAAATTCACAAATAGATCATGCAGACGGCGGCACTCATAAGTAATAGTGAGAAACAGAAATAAAAATGTTATTAAAATGAATTGTTATCCAAGTATCCAAGTATCATATCCATACGTACGTTACGTACACACATAGCATCAATATCAATACATAGTATAAAACAAAGTCGCTTCCCGCGTCTGTCCCTATGTATGCTTAAATCTTTAAAACTGCAACAGATTTAGATGCGGGTTTTTTTTAAAGATAGAGTGATTCAAAAGGAAGGTTTATAAGTTTAATACATGCACAAAATACTAATAAGTTGGACGGTACGAAGTTCGCCGGGTTGACTAGTTAAATTAAATTTAAAATCTGCTAAAGCAGTTTAGTATAGTTCTAGAAGTATTGTTATGTAAATTTGGTCGTAAATTTAATCTACCAGCATAAACACGAAATTCTGAAAATACGTCAAAACTGTACGAAACTCCAATAAATATAAGTTTCAATAAACAACAGAACTGAGATAATCTTATCATAAATTTCCAAATTCAACGAAGGAAGTTGTGAAAAGTTGTCGACTCAATTTCTCAGAAATGAAATAAATTTAAATAAATAAATAACGCAACACAGATACGTAATTCAAGAGAAAAAGGACTGTACGTACTACCTAACGTTAACCGATCAGAGCCCTAACTAGGCAGAACCTGTTTCTAGGGTGCCCGAAACATATACAGAGTAATACAAACACTACTGCTGCGGGCAGTGACGTGGACTGAGAGGCGGGAGCACCTCGGTTCGATTCCCGGCAGGATGAATATTGATATGATGAATATCAATGTTTGTTCCCGGTCTGGGTGTACTGTTCGTCTCTGTACATGTTTCGGGCACCCTAGATACAGGTTCTACCTAGTTAAGGGCGCTGAGCGCGATGTGTTATTATTATATTATTACCCAGATCTAAGAAACGTCGTTATCCATCATAATAATATTCGCCCCCGCCGGGAATCAAACCCAACCACCTCAGAGGTTGTCCGTTAGTTATGACGTATGGGTTGCCTGGAAAAAATCGATTTTAGCTATAATGCCGCCTATGCATGCAAATTCAAATTGTCTGCAGCTTTATTTAATAATGTACTTTTGTGTCTTACTTTGTATGTAATACAGTGTTTCTATTCTATTCTTTTCTATTTCAAATTATCCATATTTTTCATTTTGAAGATATAAGGACTAAAGTTGCAATTTCCAGTGCTAACAGCTTCCTACTTATATGATGTGACAGAAGACACCGGTCCCGCAAGGACTGGCCGCTGTTTCACTTTCATCGCTTTCATAAAACTTGTTATTTCTACCGAAATAGTCCATCAGCAGTGGTAACATGACGAAAATTTGTCGACTTTGTCGTATCTATCTGTCACTTTTGTCGATCGTCTCCATACATTTTCCCGCATTTAAATGTCAAAAGCGATCAAAAGTGACAGAACGACTCGACAAATGGTCCGTCGTGCTGCGTAGGCTGGTTTGTGATAATATTATTTGCTCAACCACATTCAATATTCAGCCCTACACCTGTGGCTTCAAGGCACATTTCTGCGTGGTAACCTGTTGTTTTTCGAAACAAAAGTATTCTGTCTCGCTAGTTGATGGATGAGAGCTCGCTGTCCCGAATGAGAGACGATTCAATATCGCAGACACTTGTGAGACAAATTTACTGATGTATTGGGTTTTTTTTATTAAGAAAATTGTGGAGGCTTTTAAAACAAAATGTTGCCCGGAGATTATTTTCGTTGTTAACGAGTAATTTACATTTATAAAATACAAGTCGACCTGGCGAACTTCGTACTGCCTAACCTTTAACTATCTTGTGCACGTATGATACTTATAAACCTTCCTCTTAAATCACTCTTTTAAAAAAGCGCAACAATATCCGTTGCATAGTTTTAAAGTTATAAGCATACTAGGGACAGACGCGGGAAGCAACTTTGTTTTATACTATGTGTTGATATTGATTGGTAATTGGTTGTGTCGGTTTCAAAAATAAAATGACACTTAGAGCGTATTTTTGTTCTTAACCAAGACATCAAGACATTCTTCTACGACGACCATCGGAAGTTATAAGGACGTTGGTCATTGTGTTGCGTGATGAGAATTATATCTACTGATCACAAAGTTCAGTGCTGTTTCTTTCCCAGGTTCAAGAGTCTATCTTAGTATTTATGGGACGGCTGATCTACATGACTAACGATGAGCTAGAAATGCAGAACCCACTTCTTAGAGTTCCTTCTAAAGCATAGAAGCCGTGATAGCGTAAAGTTTGAAAATTCTCAATTGTATTTTATTGCATAGTTCTCCCAGGTGGAAAAATCACTCGTTATACCCCTGGGCTATCACCGCTTTGCATTTAATCTATACTATAATATTATAAAGAGGAAAGATTTGTTTTTTTTGTTTGTTTGTAACGAATAGGCTCCGGAAATACTGAACCGATTTGAAAAATTATTTCACTGGTAGGAAGCTACATTAACCCCGAGTGTCATAGGCTATATTAGATTTTCAAAAATTTAGGGATCCTTACTTAAACTCAAATAATGTAACCCAAGGTGCAATATTTTTCCATTGTTTACATATTTTGACAGGTGGTTTGTTGTTGTTGTTTGTACTTTTATTCGCCCATTCTCGGCAGTCAAAAGAACATAGTCTATAGAGCCAAGTCTTTTGTAGTATCTGATATTCTATGGCGTAACGAAGTAAGCCGGGAAAGCTCGTAGCTTATAAATTAAACATTTCTTTATTATTTAAGAATTGGACGAAAATAAGTAAGCAAGCTAAGCCGAAGGCTGTTAAATATTTTCTTAATCTGAAATTCAGAGTTATAACGCAAAAACAAACAATTATCGTAAGAACTCGGCTAATTCAAAGTAATTCTTAGTGATTTGTAGACCTTAGGGCACCAAATTTAGGTCCACACTGCTTAATGGCCCGGATACTTGGATATTTGTGCCCCATTTAGGCCTAATGTGGATGTACCGGCTCTCAGAGATATTGAATATTTAGAATACTCAGATAATCTGTGTTTGTAAGGCCTATGCAAGGCCACTTTAATTTATAATTTACTAGTCGACCCGGCGAACTTCGTACCGCCTAACCTATTACTATATTGTGCATGTATTATACTTATAATCCTTCCTCTTAAATCACTCTATCTATTTAAAAAAAAAACCAAATCAAAATCAGTTGAATCATGTGAAATCAATTAAATCAAATCAAATAATTCTTTATTCAAAATAGGATACAAAATATCACTTATTGAAAGTCAATTAGACTACATCTAATCTAATAGCTATTGATACCTTATTTGGAAAAGTATCCTATACTGTGAGAGGCGAGGTTGTTCAGGGTGCCCACCAATTGGCTCAGGCAAACAAATGTTTGGCTTGCCTTACGACAATAGTCGCCTGGAGACGCCCCCAAACAAGCTCTCCTGTCAAATGATTCTACTCTACTTAAAGATTAAGCATACATAGGGACAGATGCAGGGAGCGACTTTGTTTTATACTAGGTATGTATTGATGATGATTGATATTGATTAAAACACAATTAACAAAATAAACTTACCTAATCTTAATATTTTAGTGAAGAACACTTGGTATATGGTGGCACTCGACATCTTTCGGTACCGTAACCTGCAACAAACAAAATCAATATATATATAAAACTCTTCCGTTACTGACTGGCTAACTGACACACAACGCAAAGCCGCGTACAGGGCGTAGAAAGCTGAAAATTGGCACGTGGGTTCTATGGGGAGTGTAGGTGAGCACTAAGAAGGGATTTCCCGAAATTCCTACAGAATTTTTGTGTTTATGAGATATCTGCGCGGGAAAAACCGCGGGGCAGCCTCTACAGTAAACTACAGTTACAGCTTCACAGACATACTCAAATAATTGTATACTTATTACAAAAGAAAAAAAAACTCCTAAGTAGGAAGTTGATTTGGTCTGCCGCCGGAAAAGGTCGTTTTACTTTATATGGGCAGGCCTGGCTCACTCCGCACTTTAGGTATAAACCTCGTTGCGCCGCCGCACGCGTCTCATAATTTTTGCTCCAAGTTCTCGCATCCTTAATAATTGCTCTTTGCCGTTAGTGATCCTAAAACAGGCGCTTTCGTGAAGTAGCAAGGGTCATTATCGCATTAATATGCATTGCGGCTTTAGAGATAAGAGTGAGAGAGAGATATTCAAGGTTATATGTAACAGGAGTGAGCTAGATTGTGCTTTATGTGTACTCAGCTAGATTTAATTTTATTTAAACGACTCTATTGAGTGACTCTTCTGTACCTGGTACTATTTGGTATTCTGTTATACGTGTTAAATCAGCTGACCGAGACAACGATCGACGGGTCATCGAAATAGCCCCAACGTATGCTAAATTAAAGTGTCAACCAATGGGCAGCAATATATAATAATAATAATAAATAAAATAATAAAAATGTTTATTAAAGTAAATACTTACAGCTAGTCGTGCGACTCCCCTGGTAAGTTTACAAAACCTGTATTAGGGGAAACTCCGATATATATGTAGCTCAAAGAAAAAATGATCACTGTGTACGAAAGTACTTGAGTAGCGATTGCGCACCGGAAAACGCAGAGTATGCAGGCCCCACAACAGACGACCTGTGGCTCTATTACACATAACATTTACATTTAGTATGCTTTTCATCCTTTAGATTATAGGAAAGTCAATACAAAAAAAACGCGAAGAGGACAAAAAGCATTATTGCAATTTTCGGATGTGATGATTATGAAGATATTCTGTTGTTCTGTCAACTTAAGAGAATCTAAACCAGAAGTTCGGAAGTAAGTAAGCTATTATACTAGCTTCATGATCAAAACCAAAGTTTTGCCATAAATTTAATTCGAAACGATTTTACAAAACTCTCCAACTAAAATGTCATCCGCATTTATAAGTTTATTGTGTGTAAGTAACGAACAGTATAGCCAACAGCACTTCAAGCTATCCATTTGTACTCTATAACCGACTTTGTGTAGCACCCATTAAGATAGGTTGATGAGCTGGCTTCTGTACCAACCTAATATCTAAAGTTTTCCCATTATGCAAGTTGTAACTGCGTAAGCTCGCAAAAGCTACGATTGGAAAGCTATTACTTTGGATGTGAGTTTGAATAAATTAGATACATCGCAACTTTGTCGCTTGATCGATTGTGAAGTTTAATCAGCGAGCACATAACAAGAAAGAAAGGTCATGATATTAATTCTATTTAAGGGGCGAACGGGTGCGATACTAGCGCCACTACGATAAATAATTATTATCATGTAAACCATGGCCAAATCAAAAATATGTGCCAATGACGCCCTAGATAATCTTGTTTAGAATTTTTTAGGCTCTGTTCTATAGCTTTTAAGATAATGATCTTAGATTAATTCGTTTGTGAAACTAAAAGTGGCCACTTTAGGCAGTTCGGAAGTGCGGCTTACTCCTAACACAGGCTTCGTACTTAACTGGAGTAAGTTGATACCCTTATCTGTGTATTGTAAGTTTTTTAAATAAAAATCTTTGAAATCTTTGAAATCAAAAGAATATTTCAAAGATTATTATCCTGAGAGCTACACAACAGAGCCTTAAAAATTCTTAGCAAGATTATCTAGATCGTCTTTGACGCATATTTCTGATTTCGGTCATGGTTAAGAAGATACATATAATTATTTATCGGAAGTGGCGCTAGTATCGCACAGTGTGGCCGTTTAACAATTCCTTGTAATTAATAAGTGAAATCTGCAATGATTGGTCGATTTAATGGTGTTAACCTCTTTAGTCTAGAGCAACGCTAGTTAAAGAAGTTAGTAATTAAAGAGAGGTGAGAATATAAACTGTTTTTTTTTTCAATAAACAATATTTTCTAGCATAATTGTTTATGATGAAAGTTGCGTTTTGTTTTACGTTCATTAATTTTATTATCATAAAACAAAATAATGTTTTTGCGAGTATTCTGCGAGCGAGCAAAAGAAAAAAAAGACAGTCTATTAAAAATATCAATAACAATGTTATTAAAATTATTTGATTAGAAATAATGTGCTGTTGTAATAACGACCACCTCTACATAATATAGTTAAAATTCAGCTCTAGAACGTTAAGTGATCGCTGAGTTATATGACAGTTTTGGGTAACTCGGGGTGCTTAGTAAATAGCCGTTTGTCTTATTTTCAATATTATGTGTGTTATCAGTATTGACGTGGGCAATTTAAGTTTAATGTTTTATTGCTGCTGCATCAAAATTAGATTTGCATATGAATTCAGTTGTGTTATAATAATTAAGTTGTATCGTTTTCATAATCTCACGCCTATTATTCCCGGAAGGGTAAGGCAGAGGCACTAGCTCTAGAGCTGGATTTACTTTTAGCCGAGTTTATGCCTTATTACCAACGTGACGCAGGGCCAGCTTGTCGCCGCGGTTATAACGACCACTACTGCGGCCGGGACCAACGGCTTAACGTGCCTTCCGAAGCACGGAATCATCTTACTTTTCGGACAATCAGGTGATTCAAGCCTGCAATGTCCTATCCAACCGAAAACGACCACAACGTGATTTAAGTGAGAAATCAATATGTGGTGTTTTCTGCGGGGATCGAAGCCACAACCTTCCGTGCCCTAATCAAAGGCGCGACGTGCTACGCCACTGAGCTACGGAGGCGGCTTTGTATTGTTCAGTATAATAATAATAATAGTGGTAGCGGAGTGGTGGTAGTGCAGGGTTATATAATATGTCGTAGTAAGATTTGATAATAAGGTTTTTTGCAAAAAACCTAGGGATTTTGCGAAAACACGGATAATTTAATATAAGCATTACTTTTTTTTCAATCATCCTGTTAAAATATCGGTTCGTTAAAATATCCTCTGACGCTACAGAGAACCAATCAGAATAAGAGTTTACCAGCAAGCAATAAATCTAGCCAATCAGATTATAGGAAGGTTTTAAAGTTTTCAATTTTACTAGGTTTTTTGCAAAAAAAAAACTGCTCTATGTTAGGATGATTGAAAAAAAAGTAATGCTTATATCAAATTATCCGTGTTTTCGCAAAATCCCTAGGTTTTTTTTGCAAAAAACCTAATTATTAAATCTTACTACGACATATATAACATAGATGGTCGTTTTTACTATAGAAATAAAAAAAAAACTTGTTATTTGAAAGAAGTGACAGAAACATTCGACAAATAGTCGGTCACGGTCATGCTACAGCCGATGCTCTGTATTACTGGACAATCTCAAGAACTCTTCCTCTAAAGAGCCCATAGAAGTCCCTCCTAACTTTTACAACGAAACGACAACGATATTTCTGAAATAAAATACCCATCTCTTTACGAAACTCCACAATAAAATATCTTAACAAGATCGTAAAAATACCGTTCTACTAAGTTGAACAATAAATACTTTTATTCTCTATTGAATTTACGACTTCGATATAAAGACGCGACAATGCTATCTGAGACGCTTTGTCCAAAGGAAAATAATTTGATGTCTCTCTGTGTTATTTTCTTTTCAAAAGGTATTTTTCAAGTATTTTTGTTTGGAGAATATTTTCAGACCAAATTTCTAAGGTCAGCATTAAATTAAAAAAAGGGGCTCCTTAATAAACTGACACAAACATCAACTGGAGCATTTCCTCTTTTTCAAAGTCGGTTAAAGTAAGAAGGTACTAAAACCTTCTCCTGAATGTAACAGAAACTTATCTGAAAACCGCATCAAAAATCGCTTCAGCCAAACTCGCGGACAAACATACATACATAACATACAGGTCAAACTGATAATCTCCTATTTTGAAGTCGTTTAAAAAAAGAAGTTCATTAAGTTAAGTTCCAGTTTGTAACGCTTTTCAAAGCTTTCCAGGTGGTAAGGGCATAGAATACCACCTCCCTATCTCCTCCCATGGGTGTCGTAAAAGGCGACTAAGGGAAAATCCGAGAGACAGACAGCAGAGTTTTATCGTTGAAAAACTTCCGAGCCATACTGCGATCGCCAACCTATTCGCCAAGGTTGGTGGTTATGGCAAGCCCTCACGTAAAGTATAGGCACCTCGGACACTTCATAGAAAATAGCGCGTTGCTTTGCACACAGCCGAAACTCGTGTACGTGCACGTATCATGCTTGTGTGAGTGAGATAAGACGTGCGACGCTGCTTTATTTGTACTGAGCGGTAACTGAGAGGTAACCGAGAGCGGGGGAGCCGCACTTGCTGCGGGAGGCAGGGAGTGCCCATACTGTATGTAGTACTATTTGCTATTACTGTTCTTTTCTCGGATAAGATGAAAGCTTATGTATCTCGGTAGTTTTTGATTTAGGATCCAATTTTTTTTGTTTGAATTATTGCAGGAAGGAAACTGAATATAAATGGTCGAGAAAGAAGATAAAAAATAACCTAGCTAGACCATAAACGTACAGAAACCAACCACTGACCATAAAGAAAAATAATAAACGAAGATACGTTATGTTAACTGAAATAAATTATGACTTAGATTTTTTGTACTCCATGTAATCCATTTTGGCGATCTATGCAAAGGCTTATGTCCAGCAGTGGACTTCTTTCGGTTGAAATTATGATTTGCTTTGTTTTAACTTTTTTTTTTTGCTTTGTATCTTCTCGCACATTTTTTTTACAGATGAATAACTCTGCCAATTTTAAAAGACAAAAATAACTTTTTTAACTATTTCAAAGCAAAATCCCATACTATGCTTCAGGCGGCATTCGTTTGTTTTTGATGCACATTCATTTAAAAATTGTTGCTGTTGCTTTTTTTCCATCCAACCAGTTAGCAGGTCGTCCATTTTGTTCAACTTTCCGGGCCCGCACAGGAAACATTGTACGAAACAAAAGCAGAGCGCGGTCGCAACAAGCTGTTCTCAATTTAAATTTGTTTCGAAAAGTCAGCATTTGTTTTTTTTTTCTGATTCACTAACGCTGTGTTTAAAGATTCTTTAGTCCTTATAATTAACCTCCATGGTTGGACGCATGGGCCTAGACCTTGGGGAGCTCACCCACGAATCACCACAGACCAAACAAAAGAGTTTTATCGTAATCGCCACGCTTGGCATGCGCGCTGGCGATTGCAGAATGGCTCTTTAAGTTTTTCCTATAAGCCTCTACCACAATACACCAACATATATGAATTTACATTTTGTTCTAACATAATATAATATCACGCCTTTTAGTCCCCGACTGGTAAGGCAGAGGCACCAGCTCAAGAGCCGGACCCACATTTAGCCGAGTTTATTGCTTTATTACCAACGTGACAAGGGGCCAGCTTGTCGCCGCGGTTATAACGACCACTACACTGCGGCCGGGACCAACAGCTTAACGTGTCTTCCGAAGCACGGAATTTTGTTCTCAGCTCTACATGTTTTTATTTTTCCTATTTACTTTTTCAAAATAAAATTGGCAAAATGTGAGTAAACTTACCTAAAAACAACAGCAGTTTCCTCTCCTTCGGAATGCAAGGCATCGTTCACAGTCCACTCTAGCACAACCTTAGTCCGCCCTTGCAAGGGCCCACTCACTATCCTAGCAGGCACAAAGTTCCTACGAAACCTTAAAGACTTTCTACTGCGCAAACTCGAGCGCCGTCGCACGCGCGGCTTAAAAAAGTACCGATCAAACTTTTCTGTCCTATGATCGTAGTGATCGTGCAACGAACTGTCACTTTTGAATTTCGAATCGGGTTTCTCGCGCCAAAAAATTGCACTGTCACTGTTTTTTGCACTTTTGGAGCGTTTCCGTTTCGTTGGGTGTGACTTCGGGATGAAGTAAGGTGGTTCTTGGTCCCGACACGGTCGCTCGTGGAATTCTGTGGGCGTGAAGTTGCCACGGATCGCGTTCCCGACCACAGAGTATAGTACGTAGTCCCTGTAGCCCTCTTTGGTGTCCAGGTGAACTGTTGAAGAAGAAAATAGTGTTTAGAAAAGGGCTGTTTTGTTAGACATATTAATTTTCTAATAATATTTACACTATTCACTAGGCAACGTTCATCTAAAACCTTTGAGATAGAGACTGAAACTTTAGAATGGAGATTCATTAGGGGTTTATGCTTATTGTGAGGATGATTCTTAAAATTCCCACGTTAACGTAATGGAAAAACAGGAATGTACGATATTTATTAAAAGAAAGCGCACATAAATAAATTAAACAAAAGAGAAACCTTTATGATTTGGTGACAGAATTTCAATTTTATAACGCCTGCTGCCTCTAATCATAAAAACAAAAACCACAATCATTTTTTTTCTCATCTCTCAACCAATCACCGCAAGCAATCCGTCCGACGAGCTTCCGGTAGGAAACAGGCGACACCGGAAGCAAACGGTTAAGGTCGAAAACGCGGCAAAGGAGACAATTTCCGGTTGGAAGACGCGACTGATCGGTGAACGAGGCCAGATTGATTGCATTGATATTTTAATCAATATGTTTTATTAAGGGAAAGGATTTTTCACTTTGAATGTGCGTTTATGGTGCGTTTAGGCCGGCAAAATCATTCCTGCATGTTCGAAATATAGCAATCTATACCAATATTATAAAGAGGAAAGATTTGTTTGTTTGTTTGTAACGAATAGGCTCCGCAAATACTGAATCGATTCGAAAAATTCTTTCACTGGTAGGAAGCTACACTATCCCCGAGTGTCATAGGCGAATGTCATAGGAAAATTAGGGGTCCTTACTTAAACTCAAATAATGTAACCCAAGGTGCAATATTTTTTCCATTGTTCACATATTTTGACAGTTGGTTTGTTCTTTGTTGTTGTTGTTTGTACTTTTATTCGCCCATTCTGGGCAGTCAAAATAACATAGTCTATAGAGCCAAGTCTTTTGTAGTATCTTATATTCAATGGCGTAACGAAGTAAGCCGGGACAGCTCGTGTTTGATATTTTGACAGTAAAGAACCTTATATTATAGATTACTAGCTCTGCCATATTAGATCGCAAAAACGTCGTCGATGTGACGTGTCCTGTCCTGTCATCTGGCTAAAATGTTATATGTAATGTATGGTCTGTTAATAACCTGAATAAATAAAATAAGAAAAGTTTATTTCGGTATTCTCAAAATATTGAAACTCGAAATCAAACATGCAGGAATAAGATTATTTTGATGCTTATCAAGAAATGTGTTATAATTGAGTGGTACAGTCACGGACTAGGAGGCCGTAACTGATTTGTCTATGGTTTCGTCAGCCCTAGACTGTATTACCAAAGAACAAGAGCTAATTTGCAATACAGAAAACCCGGAAGTGTTACGCCGATCGTGTCAGCCACTGTACATACTAAGTTCGCCGTGTCATTTAGTCTCTTTATATTTGCTAACTATAATGTTACTACTACTATAAAACTCTCAAATCCCCACAAAGCGCATAAACAACAAAATGCATTCGACCTAGTCGTTTCCGGAAAAATTAAATATCGCTGTGCAGTGAGAACATTACGTTTTATTTGCAAAAAAGAAACAATTTTATTTCTGTGGCAATGAAAATATATGACTCGATGCTCGCTGGCGTGTATGAATATTAGTCCCGAGTGTCCTTTGGAAGGTGGTAACAGTCAATTTCAATTAGGTAACCTGAAAATGTAATATTTGTACTCTAACGTCGGTGAGTAGAGTCGATTCTTGTGTAACAAAAAATAAAATACTTAGGAAATAATGGCATGTATTTTTCGTTTCTTTTAGTTAAATAAAAATAAATAAAAAGTTTTTGAATTATCATATGGTGAATCTACTTTCTCAGTCATTATCCTAAACTTTGGTACCTATAAGAAAAGAAGAAGAAGAAGAAGCGAAAGAAGTGTGTCAGGATCGTAGCAAGTGGAAATCAATTGTCTCTGCCTACCCCTCCGATGGGATACAGGCGTGACGTTATGTATGTATGGTGCCTATAAAACAAATTAAAACAGATCCTGGAGTAAATGTAAAAGTTGTAAATTTTCCGATTTGCGATGAAAATACGAATTAATGACGCGTATTTTAATTCGACTAATGAGTTTGTGCTGTGGCTTTTTTTTGTGAGAGTTTTTATGATCATTTTGGTTAATATTCAAGACAATTAAAAAAAATTAGCAAACTTAACCAAACACATATTTGTAGAACCTATTTGTACGGTGTACATCTTTTAGCTTACTTAGGCATTTCCGCCACCGATCAAGCCATGGTTGAAGACACTCAAGGTCGATGATCAGACAGAAGTGCCCATATACAGCACTACAGAAGAAGAAAAAACCACGAAGCAAGTTTTGGTTATACAAGAACCAGATAACAACTCTATCATTCAAGATCTATTGGAGAGATACAGCTCATTCACCAAGGTCATACATGTACTGGCATGGATGTTACGGTTTCTCTCAATAAAAGAAAATACAAAGAAAACGCCATATCTTACACTACAAGAAATAAAATCGGCAAAATTAAAGGTTGTAAAATATATACAAGGTATCGTGTTTCACGAAGAAATTACGGCATTAAAAAAGGGCGACAAGATTAATTCAAAAAGTAAGATCTTACCTTTGAATCCCATCTTAGACGATCAAGGTACTCTACGTGTGGGAGGCCGTCTGCGAAACGCTTCTATAGAACAAGATATGAAGCACCCAATATTATTACCTCAAAACAACAGATTAACTGAGTTAATAATTGACCACGCGCACCTTCTCACATTTCATGGTGGCGCGCGGCTAACAATATCTTTTATCAGACAAAAATACTGGATAGTAAACGGACGAGTCAGAGTAGTCACGCTGAAAACCAAGAACGGCGAGATGAAACGTCCAATAATTAAACTATCAACTTTACCAGTACAAGATAAGCCGGTAAATGTCGACAAAGAACAAACAACACAAGATTACAGAACAGACAAACCAGACAAGAAACAAGTACGATCAAATTACAACTTGCTCTCCCTCGCAATTTCATTTCTATTTTTTTTGAGCATTATTTCTGGATCAGAAGCAGTATTTAATGCCATGAAGTTAAGAGGCGATCAAGGACTTTACTTCGATAAATATTTTGACATGAAGGTCATCCGAGAAGAGTGAAATATAGTTGTATACTATGAAATGAACCCGTATTGGCATGGTATTCAGGCATTGGAAAAATACACGCAACACTTACAACAAATGTGTAAAACAATAAGCAAAGAAAGACCATCCCATTGTGACATAATTATTCTACAGTTGCAACAAGAGACGACTGAGATAGAACACTATAACAGCATGATGTGGAGTCAGCATTCCGGCACGAGCCCTATCACAAACAAACGAGCTCGCCGTGGCCTAATCAATGGCGTTGGGTATCTCGCGAACTCTCTGTTCGGAGTTTTAGACGAGAATTTTGCCGAACAGTATCGCAAAGATATATCGCTGTTACAGGACAATCAAGCACACCTGTCAGAATTATCAAAAAATCAAACAACGTAATAGAAGCAGAATTTAACCTTTTAAAAAGAACAGAAAACTCTATAGATAGGCAGTATAAATTTATCAATCAGCGTTTTATTAACATACAACAAGAAACAACTAGCTTAGATAATTCAAACGAATTTATTATGTTATCACTAGCCGCCAGCAACTTGATTCATAGCTTAAGAAATATGCAGAACATCTTACTTGACACTTTAACAGACATTTATGAAGGAAGGTTTAATTACAATTTAATCACTTCTGAACAATTAAGAATCGAATTAAGTACAATTTCTAGTAAGCTTACCAGTGACGTCACGTTACCTATCAGCAATATACAGACAGACTTAACACAAATATACCATCTCTTTAAAACAAAGGCACGAATGTTACAAGATTATTTGTTATTTGAGATAAAATTACCGCTCATTAGCAGAGATACATTCGAAGTTTTTAAAATGATACCAGTACCTATACAAGTAGAACAAAAAATGATCAGCCTAGTTCCTATATCAGAGTATGTTGCCGTCAATATCAAGAAAGATAGCTACTCACCTCTGACTGAAAAAGATATAGCTATGTGTTTAAGCCATGAAATAGACACATTTCTCTGTCATTTACCGAAACCTATATACCACATGAGCAAAGATTTCAAGATGTGCGTATACGACGATAATATGCATAGATGCAAATCAATCATCGACACCTGCGTTAATCGTTGGATCGAAATGAAGAAACAAAACTCTTATTTTTACTTCTGCTGTAATGAATGCAGAGTAAGGTTGTTTTGCGCAGATCAAGTAGCAATCAACACACTACAAGGTTCCGGAATATTGAGTATCGGACAAAGATGCATTCTCAAAATGGAAGATTTTACAGTTCACGCATACAAGGACGACCAGAGCAGTATAAAGATTAAAGCTGACATATTAACTCCGGACATAGCGCCGATTAATCACTTAATCAACTATACGCTAACTGAACAAGTGACACCAAACAGTACAGATAAAGATTTCAAAATAGATATCAGGGAACAAATAGAATCTTTAAAACAGAACAACATGCTTTATGCTGGAGTATCAAATCACGACATACACCACTACGTGTCAATTTACATAATATTAGTGGTAGTAGTATGCATTGGAGCCGTCACGCTTTACTATAGACGACGCAGACAGCGGGACGACGGCAGGAGACAAGGGGCGGCCGCAGGCGCCGCCGGGAGGGCCATTCCGGCTACACCCGCTCTGGAGATGCAAGCACGGGGCGGCCGCAGCGACGAACGAGCGAACACTCATGTTTGTGCTCAACAGCAGTGTCCAAGTGAATGTGAAAGTGAGCCTAATAAAAATACAAGTTTATGGGCTAGGGTATCTAGTTTTAGAAGTGTGCGTAAATTAAATAAGGGCACGTCGCCCATGAGTCGCAAATCAAGGTTTACTAGTGCGGAGCAATATATCTAGAGACTTTAAGTATACTTACATATAAAATAAAAATTGTTTTTCATCTTGTAATAGTTTAAGCTCATCTCATCAATTCATCTTACATCTTTGGCTGGGAGCATGTACGGTGTACATCTTTTAGCTTACTTAGGCATTTCCGCCACCGCGCGGTCTCATTTAAATTGTATAAAATCAGTTCGCATTCGGTCATCAAGAGTACCGCGCGCTCTCACCTACCCATTTAGATTATTTACAAGACAATATAATCGGGTTTATCAGTTAATCAAGATCTTTTATTTACAACACGAAAGAGTGTGGTCCAAGACCATACACTATTACTAATATTAACTTCAGACAAGAAATAAAAAAACAATTGAACAACTTGAAAAGCACCTAACATAACTTATGGAACAAAAAATAATGAACATTGAACTTTTTCGGAGTAAGTATACTTAAATATTTTATTAGCAGAGTTTGTTTTCATGCCGAATTGACTCACAAATGCTCTGTGCCTACTACTTATTTGTTGGGTAAACTGCTATGTGGGTATAAGGGCATACCTAACTTACAGTCCCCTTTCCTTAAGGCGGTAAGTCACGGTATGGCGCGAAATTCAAAATTTTTCGCGTTTTTTAATTATTCTGGCGAAAGTATTCATTTTGAATAAAGTTTTAATGAATTCGCGTATGTAAAAAACCATTTCTCACATTGTAATACAACGTTTTTCGAAGACAGACCTACTAATTTTGTGTCTAAGGACCTAACTTGATTTTTGGCCTTTATGTCCTTAGGCACAAAATCAGTAGGTCTGTCTTCTAAAAACGTTGTATTACAATTTGGCAAATGGTTTTTTACATACGCGAATTCATTGAAACTTTTAAAAATATGTATACTTTCGCCAGAATAAATAAAAAACACGAAAAAATTTGAATTTCGCGCCATAGCGAGAGTTACCACCTTTAACCTAAATAAACGGCCAAGTGCGAGGGCTCACGCTTAGAAGGTTCCGGAAGAAATGTATTGTGTAATGTTGGCTAGTTTAGCATATTTTTCAGTATTTGTTGTTAATCTACATTTATGTGAAGTTGCGATTGCTAACCCGATCGGTTTCTCAGTAGAGGCTCTACAAAAATGGTTTAAAAAAAAACTAAGTATTTCGCATTTATCTCTAAATTTACGTAATTTTTTATAGTTTTTATTTTTTTTAGTATTCATTAGAGTAAGTAGAATCATTTGACAGAGGAGGGCTCGTTTGGGGGCGTCTACAGGCGACCATTGTCGTAAGGCAAGGCAAACATTTGTTTGCCGGAGCCAATTGGTGGGCACCCTGAACTACCTCGCCTCTATCAGTATAGGATACTTTACGAAATAAGGTATCAATATTAATTAGATTAGTCTAATTGACATTCAATAAGTGATATCTTGTATCCTGTATTGAATAAATATTTTTTTACTTTACTTTACTTTGGGCATCAAGAAAATATTCCAGAAAACATTTTATTAAGATTACTGTGTAATATGGATATTTTTATCTGAAATAAATGAATTGAATTGAATTGAATTCAATTAATTGAGTACCTTATAAACCTTAAAAACAGCGGTCTGACAACTTCTAAGATTTTTTTTTTTTCAAGAAAAATAGATAGATCTTTCGATGCACGACATACATTTATTTACCTGCCGGATTACTAATTAAAAGTTAATTTAGTTTCTCTTCCATATCCATATAAATAAATATTGCAAGCTAGATTTATGTAGGTAAGTATTTCATATTTTTTACATACAAAAAAAAAGTTTAGATGTGTAGTTTTTTTTCCGCAGAAAAAAACCCAAATGACTGTTTTGCAGACTCTTTTTTATTTGTATTCTAAAAGTTTTTTAAGAAATTATGTTGAATTGAAGAATAACCTTAATTTTCATAGCACTTTTCAATGACGTAAAACCCGTATAATTCAGGTGAAATATTTTTTTATATTTCAGTAGCCCCTACTATGAACTAAATTGTCGATGCCTAGTCGTTTTCGTCTGTCCGTAACTTTTTGCGTATGGGTCACGTGTTGTGCTACCCAATATCACACCTCGGATACCTACAAGAGAAAAAAGAAAAAAAAAGCGTCGGAGAAAAAAGCGCGTTGCTTCGCGCTCGCGCGCAGCCGAAACTCGTGTACGTGCACGCGTATCATGCTTGTGTGAGTGAGATGAGACGGCTGTTTTTACTGAGCGGTAACTGAAAGGCTGAACTGACAGGTAACCAGGTGCGGGGGGAGTCACTTGCTGAGGGAGGAGGAGTGTGAGAGGAGTGCCCATATTGTATGTATGTAGTACTATTTATTATATGTGTGGGAAGGTACAGGTTGGATAGGCAAAGTCTATGCCTAGCATAGACAAACCTCTAGCCAAGACATCAACTAGACAAGAGTCATGACTCTTGCCTAGTTGATAAGTTTGTAATTAGAGGTAGAGAATAGAGATGTCGAATGACTGGTGTGGTTTATTTTAAGAAGTTGAGTTTTAATTAGAGTTGTAAATATGTGTAAAATATAAAAAAGGCGTAGTTTAAGATATAACAGTGTCTTTGGCTTCTACATCCCACAAATATGTACTGTGACGATATAGCTCCAAAACCATGTGGCAGAGGATGTCTTTTCGGAAAACTTTTTTTACTTGCGCGAGCAACATACTAGGTACTGGAGAGTTCGCTATAAAGTTTATTTTTTATTTTTTCGTAGTAAGGCCAGTGATTGTTGTAGTAGGAAAGGTGAATGAACCCGGGATGTGGGTCGATCGATCTCACCTCGCCGTTTCGGCCGCTTTCGGGTTAGTTGGTGGTTTAATTGAGCTGCTTTCCTTACTTTTTTTTTTAGGTACAACTTATTATTTGTTTTTAGTTTTGTAGACTTTTATTTTTTACCCTGAACTACGTCGCCTCTCGCAGTATAGGATACCCAAATAAGGTATCAATACAAATAAGATTAGATTATGTAGTCTAATTGACTTTTAATAAGTGATATCTTGTATCCTATATTTAATATTAAAAAAAAAAAAAACTTTTTTTAGACGAGGTTTTTCCGTCATCACCAGGCTTGGCGAAAAACAAATAACAAAACCTTACTTCCATGAACAAAACAATCGTAAGTAAGGGTTAAATTAAAAGTGAATCAAATAAAACCATGTTTGCGGGCAAGACAACAAATGAAAACATTTTGACCCCGATTTTGAAGTATGGCTTGTTGAATTATTTTCACCCCATCGAATGTTTTGTTTTTTTTTTCTTATTATTATTTGGGCAAAAGAACATTCTTATCACAACAATATAAATGTACTTAAGCTTCCTCAACATAAGCCGTAAAGTTTTTATGAGTCACTAAACGGTGACATATCCCGTTAAGTCAAAATGAGGTTATCGTTAAACATAATCTTTCGAAGACACTTATCAATCATAATAATAGTAATAAATAACAAATTTCATGAAAAAGTCAGGCTGACATTCACCGGCAAGTCGCTCAAGCTTGCACTCCAAAGTCTGAAAATGTAATTTTAAAAGAAAGAAGAAATCGGAACTCGATTATGTTTATCAATATGGAGCGGAGATCGATTTGAAGTTACTTTTTGACAATTTGGAGTGCGAGTTCGAGCTGCAACTCGACTGTGAATGTCAGCATAAGCACAGTAAGATAAATAGTTCTACATACAGTATGGGCACTCCCTGGCCACCCTCAGCAAGTGCGGCTCCCCCGCGCTCAGTTACCTCTAGGTTTCTAGGTTACAGCTCAGTACAAATAAAGCAGCGTCGCACGTCTGATCTCACTCACACAAGCATGATACGTGCACGTACACGAGTTTTGGCTGGCGCGAAGCAACGCGATTTTTTCTATGAAGTGTCCGAGGTGTGGCTAAAATATATCTATAGTGACGTGACGAAATAGAGCATTACGATGTTAATATTTGTCATTGTTGGAAATATAGATATTTTTTCCCGATTGGCGATAGTATTATTACAATAGGCATTATATTACACTTTATTTATAAAAATTTGCGCAAATCGTTTCCCTATTTTGCCTAGTATCGAGTTTCCTATTACTGGCTTTAAGCCAACTTGAACCAATGCATATTGTCTCCTTTGCATATTGAAAACATAAAATTTCATGACTTTCAGAATAATTTTGGAAATGTTAACTGTAAGAAAATCATCGTTTTCTGTTCTGTAAAGAAAGATCCCGATGATTGAACAGGCACTTCCAGTCACAGGTTTACAACTTACTTGGTATATTTGTAACAAAAAATTGTAAAGTTTAAAACATTTTTTTATTTATTTTTATCGTCTTTATTGTCTTAGACGAAAGACGTCCACTGCTAGCCTTTCCAACAGATGGCCATACCGACCAGTCTTTAGCGACCCTCATCAACCACCTTCCACAACCTTCTCCAGGTCGTCTGACCACCTAGACAATTGATATTGATCGACAATGTCCAGGCCAAACTTGAGATAGGAGATTTACCTTGGAAAGGTTTCACGTAGTTCAGGGAAATTTTAGACATATCTTTGGTTTAATACGATAAGATCTGACAGGAAGAACATTTTAAGGCGATACGAAGTTCGCGGGGACAGCTAAAAATTTAATAGATGTAATAAACTCGAGCGCAAGCGTAGCATAGATGTAATTTACATACAAATGGCTGTCGAGTTACATGTAAAACATGTGTGTGTACAATACATTGTTGTATACAAACATTAAAATGTTCAAATTGTTCTCTCAATTGCGATGCAGCATGAATTACTAAGCCAAGTGCCCATTCTAGGAAATTTGTGGCCGCTGGTCATTTCGTCCAATTTATTTATTTATTTATTTTAGGTTCACAAAACAGATCGTAGACAAAGACATTAAAATTCACATTATTAAATTAGTTTCGAGCTAACTACGATCCTAAACATGCGAACACAGCAGATGCAATACAAAGCAGAATAGGTAAGGTGGAGCGCAATTCCACTAACAAAAAAACTTAACATGCATAAAGGTGATACCGTAATAGCCTTTTTTAGGAGTAGAATCATTTCACAGAGAAGAGCTCGTTTGGGGGCGTCTCCAGGCGACTATTTTCGTAAGGCAAGGCCAACATTTGTTTGCCTGAGCCGCTTGGTAGGCACCCTGAACTACCTCGCCTTTCGCAGTATAGGATACTTTACCAAATAAGGTATCAATATTAAACTTATTAGTCTAATTGACATTTTAATAAGGGATATCTTGTGTCCTATATTGAATAAATCATTTTTATCTTTTGTCTTTTTGACTTTGAGTCGCGCTCAGACTTAAGCTGGCGCGGACTCTACATCAGAATAAACCTGTCTCCAAATTATTGTGTATAAATGACACAGAAATAAGTGTTTAAGTGTTTATATCTATGATACAAAAGCTTATGTTTCCAAAAAAAAAAACAAAACAACATTTAAATTTAAATCGCCGACCGTTATCACAATGCGAAAAGACTAACTTTTTGGTTAAAAAGTTGTAACGAAAATGTACTTTATGCTGACTGACACCGAGAAGTTATTTGAAAGTTAACATTTAGTTCTAACGACTACGGGTACGCAGAGTAGGCAGAACCACCACAAGGAGGTCAGACGCACAGGGGTGCTGGTTGTTGTGGTAATGCACTGGATGAGGGTCGTCAAGACCAATCTATGTGGAGGCCTATATTTAGCCAGAAGTGGAATTTTCTCCCAAAGGACTGCTCCGTGGCTCAGTTGGCAGTGATGTGGATAAGCGTGTGCACCCGGGTTCGATTCCCGGGCGAGGCGAATATTGATATGATGAATATTGATGTTTGTTTCCGGTCTGGGTGTGATGTTCATCTCTGTGTGTGTTTCGGACACCCTAGATGCAGGTTCTTCCTAATTAGGGGATCTGAGTGTGACTTGTTATTATTGTTGTTAAATTTGATAAGAATGATGAATATATTTGATTCTTAGTTAAAATTTGTTCTAAAAAAAAAACGATTTTGAAAATATTTATCGGCGTTTTTTTTTTTAATTTTATGTGTCCGTAGTAGTAGAAAAAATTAAATGTTCCTTTGTGTAACGATTTACCAAATCACACACAAAAAATAATTATCTAAAGAATTTGTGTAGCTAATACTAACAAAGTCTGCAGTTGCAAAAAAAATTAGCGTTGAATTTGCTAAACTTTAAAAGTCTAATGTTTAAAAAGGCAAAGCCGAGCAAACGCGTGCCGTAACGGGCGCAGTTAACTTTAAGGCCCGGCGCACATCTGGCAAGGCGCAGCAAAGATACCGAGCACAAGGCATTACAGGTTTCTATCGAAATTATTTAAATTTATCTTTAGGAACGGCACGCGATTGCTCCTCATAATAGAAGCACAGACCAGTCCGAATAACTATACTGTACATAGGCAGCTAACATCTGTTATGCCTATCTATGCTGATATGTGATTTTTTTTTTCATTCTTCTCACATTGTGATATATCGTTTTTGAAAGACAGAGTTACCGATTTTGTGTATATTCAAGGAACTTGTTTTTTGGCCTTCTACCCCTTAGACACAAAATCTGTAGTAATTCAAAAAACGTTGTATTACAATATGGGAGATGGTTTTTTACATACGCGAATTCATTTAAACTTTATTAAAAATGTATACTTTCGCCAGAATAAATAAAAAAACGAAAAAAATTGAATTTCGCGCCATAGCAAGAGTTGTTTGTTGTAAAGTCATCCGGTTCGAAAGAGGCCCTTTTTGTTGCCCGCTGCACACAATTTTAACAGAGAGGCTGCTTAGGGCGGAAATATTAAGCGAATATGCGGTGGTTTT
The DNA here is from genome assembly GCA_951802225.1 of Euspilapteryx auroguttella. Lineage (NCBI taxonomy): Eukaryota > Metazoa > Arthropoda > Insecta > Lepidoptera > Gracillariidae > Euspilapteryx > Euspilapteryx auroguttella. The sequence continues at coordinate 11,180,753 of OX637648.1, read as the reverse complement.
AATATTAAATGTGTCGTTAAATTTGCTGGTTGGGTGTCATATTTTTTTATACCGTTACAGACGATGCTTTCTTTCAAAAACAACTTTAAATTTCATTTCGATTAAAAAAAACATGTTTAACCTTGTAGAAACAGTTAATTCGTTTTTTTTTGAGGCAAGTTTCTTACTTAGGCATATATAATTGATAACATTACTGTATTTTAATATTTTTTGTGTTATTTTATTTCTGTGTTGAATATATAAAGCGTTTTTATGTTATGTTTTATGTTATGTGACCCTACAGCACACAGTTTTTTTTTTTTAGTAACACAATAAAAAAATACTATAACTCTAAACTACAACAAATACTTTAAAATAACTATAACATTTGGCTTAACAAGACCTTTTCACCATCAATTTGGACCACCACCCACTTTTCTACAGTTCAGATTTTTTAAAAGCCTTCGAAAAAAATAAACAATAAAATTCCGCGTTTCACCACGGAACATTTTGCCGAAAAATATCAAATGTAACAAACCTGACCTACTTATGTTACTTCATTATGGCGGAATCTTGGTGCCATTGATTGTGAGGCCAACAATGCCGTGGAGGCTCTTTCGGCCCCCTGTTCATTTATTCAGAGCATTCTCCCGTTGGAGCTGTGCCAATGTTATTTTTTAGGGTTCCACTGTGAAACGAAACCTTTGTGGCTTTTGTTTAAGCTTCTGTGTGTCGGAAAGTTTGGGTACAGCTAGCCGTGTGTTGTAGTTTTTTTGTCGAAATGTTATGATTTTTAAAAATTGTGTGCGCTCCATGGTTTCGCCAGCGCAATTAATATTCAAGCCGTCTAATTTAAAAACACCATTTTCGTAGAATTATCGGGATAGAAAGTCCTATATCCGTTTCGTGGCTCTAATTATTTTTCTCCTACTTATCCCTTTTAAAAGAGAGGGCCAAATCTATCTATCTAAAGCATAAGGCCGAATTTAGGGGCACGCGGGGCATTGCGCGGGGAGTCTTGCGAGGCGTGCTACGATTAAATCAAACGCATAGCAATGTATGAGACCGTTTACGGAGACGCGTTGGCACAATCAATGCGGGAGCCGAAACGTGCACTGCCACGGGCGCCGCCGCGTTCAACGTCGTTCAAAGCTTCAAAGATCAAAACATAGGCCTATGTTCGATATCGTACAAGAAGACGGGTCGGCGCCCGCAGCGGCACCCGCCACGACGCCCCGCAACGCGCCGCGTCTCCCTAAATAAGGCCTCAAGCCTAATACATTTAATTTTTATACGGAACCCCGAAAACCTGCCTTAAAATCTTGCATTCTTTTGCCTTTGTTTCTTTGGCGTTTTGTTTTTGCATGCACTGGTCGTGTAAAAATAACCTTTTGTGCGGCGGATGTTCCGTTGTCGGGCGTAATGGAAAGTCAATAGCTAAACGCTGAATAACGTTTTTTTTATTAGATAGTTTTAAAGGAGGGTAATGTATTATGCATTGGCTTTGCAAACACAGATGCAGGTGTTATTTAAAATCAATATAGTTTTATTTTAAACTAGCTGTGCCCCGCGGTCTTACCTGCGGTTTATTAGGGAAAATAAATAACCTATGTGTCAATCCAGCGTGTCAGCTAACTCCTTACCAAATTTAATAAAAATATCTCAAGCCGTTTAGTCGTGAAGAAGCAACAAACATACACACTCACAAACTTTCGCATTTATAATATAGTGTGATAGATTTTTTTACTGCAATTTGAAAAATATAAAAAACAAATTGGTTTTGTTTTTTATAATGTCTAAGGCGTCTAGATTTTTTTTTTTTTTTCATAAAATCCACCTCCAGTATTATTACTTGTAGTTTCATCAACATCAATCAATACATAGTATAAAACAAAGTCTCTTTCCGCGTCTGTCCCTATGTATGCTTATAAATCTTTAAAACTACGCAACGGATTTTGATGCGGTTTTTTTTAATAGATAGATTGATTCAAGAGGAAGGTATATAAGTATAATACATGCACAAAATAGTATTTGGTTACGCGGTTCGAAGTTTGCCGGGTCGACTAGTTTATAATAATTAAAAAAATATAATATTTAAGTAATAACCTCGATAAAAAACATTCGAATTTCGAACACAAGCTGACATTATCGTTGCATTTAGAATAACGAAAAAACAATCTGCACCTTATTTTCTAAGTAGCAGACTCAATATTTCAGTGCAGTATATTTTTGCACTATCTACCACTCCAGGGAGCCAGGTGTCGATGCATTATTTAGTGTCTAAGTGGACACTGGCATGCATGCTATAACGTGCTATAACGTAGTCTGAGTGTAGTGCTATGCATAGTATTACAACCTAAGTTTTGTGCAAAACCTTTACATTTTACGGCTGCGACACATTGTAATAAAACCGCGAAAAACTTTATACCTATCCGATTTTCTTGGTATTAATATATTTTTTGAGAACATATTTGTATAAGTAAATTATGTATCAATATCATTAATTAATTAATACATAGTATACAATAAAGTCGCTACCCGCGTCTGTCCCTATGTACCTATGCTTAAATCTTAAAAATTATGCAACGGATTTTGATGCGGTTTTCTTTAATAGATAGAACTATTCAAGAGGAAGGTTTATAAGTATAATACGTGCAAAAGATAGTTATAGGTTAGGCGGTACGAAGTTCGCCGGGTCGACTAGTCTATAATAAAATAAATAACATTATTTTACTGAGTGAGCGTCAGACAGACTGTTCAATAGTTTATTTTGGCCATTTTGCCGTAGATTCAGCTAAAATTATGAACTTTAACCACATGCTACTCAAAAATATATACATTTTCTTATTTGGACTAAGTATATAATGTAAAGAATCATTTTTTTTACGATTTTTCTAGCAATTATTTTAAAATAAAAGTTATAACTCTGCAATTACGAAAGCTCAATAAGAAAACGATTATGTACCTTACTCAAGGATAAATTAATTCCTGTTAATTTAGTCAAAGAACGACTGACTGGCTGTAATTAATGGGAAACTTTTAATTTAATCAAGTACATACAAAGAGAAGGATTTTAGTAGAAACTTTTGTTCACTTTACTAATGTATATAAGTATATACATTAGTAAAGTGAACAAAAGTTTCTAACAATAACTTTTTGGAAATACCTAAGTAGGTATTTCCAAAAAGTTATTTCATGCATTTATTGTTTTTTTATTTAATACTAGTTGACCCGGCGAACTTCGTACCGCCTTAACTATTAATTGGTTGTGCAGGAATTATACATATTAACCTTCCCCTTGAATCACTCTATCCCTTAAAAAAACCGCATCAAAATCCGTTAGATAGTTTTAAAGATATAAGCATACATAGGGACAGACGCGAAAAGCGACTTTATTTTATACTATGTATTGATGATGCGTGGCACTAAATAAGGGGCACGGAGTACGGAGTAGCACTCAAAAGTGTCAAAATGTAACTTTAAATTTGTTCTCCGCTCTAAATTTGTATAAACACACCGTCGAGTTCTGAGTTCCGACTACAAGACAGTGAAGCATACGCTCGACGGAGTACGAGACGATCGTATGAGACTATCTGTACTTGAGAACGACTTGTGCAAGTATAAACTCGAGCGAATCAAAACAACTTGGCTGTGAATGTCAGCCTAAAGTGTCGGTAAACTCCCAGTTCGTCTCTTTATTTACTCCCAGTTCGTCTCTTGTTCAGGCTACCACGTTGCGGCTTACTTATTTTTATATTTAGACATATATTTATGTGCACACACAACACATTATTACTTTTAGCAACACTAAGTAACTTTTTTGGTCTTTAACCTAAAAGCTATAAAACTGTTCCCTTAAAAATACTTAGCAATTGTATCTATTGACTATACGTGTACCACATTTTTTATATTATAACCTTGGTTTCCAAAAAAAACGCACTAGCGTGAAGATAGTGCGATTATCATTGGTGTAAAAGAATGTATAAAATAACAGATCAAGGAACAAGGAAGACTGCTCTATAAAATATATCGATATTTAGCTCAATTGCACATCCCTAGCTCGAATCGAAATCGCTTTTAACCCAATTTGTAGGAAATTCCAAATGAAGTGGAGAGATGATTTAAGGCATCGGCCTTTCGTTCCCTGACTAATTAATTATAACAAATTGCTAGACCTACCTGAATTGGTTCGTCTGATTTATAGATTTGTTTTCGTGAAAGGTGCGCCGGGTTCGCGCTTGACACAAAGAGTAGGCATTCTTCCAAAAATCTGAATAATTTACGATTTTTTTTTTTTTTTTTAATTCCATTTGCGGGATTAAATAAATTACTCCTAAAACCTTTATTTAAGATCCCGCTTAAGAGGCATCGCACAGCTCTAAAGTAGCCACCCGCGAAAAAAATCAATATCTTCTAAACTAAGGCAAATATCAAAAATGTGAAACAGTATTCCACTAGATGATAAAGCCTAGTATTTTTAGGGCACTGTTGAATAGCTTGTAGGTAAGAGAAACAATTAGTTTCATTGGTCTTAAACCTAAAACCTATACAACAGTGCCCTAAAAATACTAGGCTGCATTATCTAGTGGAATACTGTTTCACATTTTTTATATTTGCCTTAGTTTAGTAGTTTTTTTTTTCGCGGGTGGCGCTACTTTTGCTGTGCTATGCCTCTTAACTGTGTCTAAGGCTGACGTTCACAATCAGTGTTTGAAGGCTACTCAGTCGAGTAAGATACTCGGGCAAGTCGTTCCCGAGCACTCATTATTCTGGCTTGAGCCGTATTATACTCCGTCAAGCGTATAATTCGCTGTATCGAAATCAAAACTCGATTATCTATATCAATTTGGAGTGGAGAAATATTTAAAGTTACATTTTGACTCTCTGGAGTGCGAGTTCGAGCTGCGACTCGACTGTGAATTTCAGGCTAACACTTGAACTATAACAAATAATAATAATAACACATCACACTCAGAGCCCTTAACTAGGAAACCTGTATCTAGGGTAGTCGAAACACACACAGAGACGAACATTACACCCAGACCGGAAACAAACATCGATATTCATCATATCCATATTCGTTCCTCCCGGCAATCGAACCCAGGCGCAAACGTTTAGTCAGTCCACATCACTGACAACTGAGCCACGGAGCAGTCGTTTGACTACTGATTTTTATTAAACTTTTAAATAACTAAAACTTGAAAATCTATCAATTTTTTATGTCTTTCTATTATTTCTATAACACTAAATACTGTGTAACTGTTTTTTTTATTAAATAAATTTTCCAGCCAGCCATTTTTTGTTTACCAGCCAGTCCTAATTATACAATACAGCTTCACAATCAGAACGTTATGTAGTGGCAACTGGCTGATGACAGCTATGAATAAGAAATAGGGTCATTTCGCACGACATTTAGCACCAATCTCTCACATTTCGCTTGTTTTATTAGGCCTAATGCACAAATGGCGAGGCGCGTATAATTTAGAATAGAATTGAATAGAACACACATTGCAAACAAAGTAAGTAACACAAAATTACATTATTAAATTCAAGATGCAGATAAATTTAATTTGCATGCAATGGGCGGCCTTGTCACTAAAAACGACTTCGTCCAGGCAACCCACTTGGAACCTCTAGCAGATGGATATATAAGAGCACAAAAATATTCTTAAAGAAGGCGATACTGTTAAGTAACAATAACAAAATACGCATAACAATAAATACTTACAAAATACATTTTCAATTAAAATACTTAATAAATATAAGATACCCAAAGGTCTCTAAAATCAATGGCACAGGGTTGAAGATATTTCCAAAACCCGTTCTATCTTAGACTAGAACTTTCCCACAGATCTTCACAAGAACAAAAAATATTCATAATCTCCACGCTTGGCAGGTGGGTTGGCGGCAAGCCCTGTAGGTCCGGGCATAAGAATAGGTCTACGGTATACCCTGCCTGTCGTAAGAGGCGACTAAAAGGGGTCTTTGGGGTCGTGGGTGTGAAGGGCGAAGGCCCGACACACTCATCAAACGGCCCCAAGGTGGGCGGCGGCACAGCTTGTGGCACTGTGCCGCCGCAGCTACAAAGGCGAGCCGGGGAGGGAACAACATGCCCTCCCTGAGCACGAAGCTGATAGCAGCTGAGCGTGGGAAGAACTTCGGACGCCAGTAATGTGTGGTTCCCGGGGTCCTTCCCAAAAGCGCCAAGACGGCCGCCGGGGGGTTTTAGTGGGTGCGAGCCCCACATATCCCCGACGCTCCCCCGAGCGTCGGGAAATGCGATAGGCATTTCCCCCCGTTACAAAAAAAAAAGGTGGGTTGGCGACAGCAGAATGCCTCTAAGTTTTTTATTGAACTGCTGCCCGTTGTTAGTATTTTTCTTCGTCGTCTTTTACGATACCAATGGTAGGCGATGGGGTGCTGATATTAATCGTAACAACTAAAATAAATCGTAACATTTCCTGTGAAATAATGTGAAAGACCATCTTAGACAATAACGCGTTCACTTTAACACAAATTTGCGGAAATTGAAGACTATGCCATTATTATAGGTTCAGGTAACAAAGTTGTCACCTGAAACCAGTGTAGCGTGAAACCGTGAAAGCCTTAGAGAATACATGAGCAATGTGTATAGAGCGTAAAATTTTTCGTGTTTTTTATTTATTCTGGCGAAAGTATAAATTTTTAATAAAGTTTAAATGAATTCGCGTATGTAAAAAACCATCTCCCACATTGCAATACAACGTTTTTGGAAGACAGACCTACAGATTTTGTGTCTAAGGGGTAAAAGGCAAAAAAACAAGTTCCTTGAATATACACAAAATCGGTAACTCTGTCTTTCAAAAACGATATATCACAATGTGGGAAATAGGTTTTTACGTACGCGAATTCATTTAAACTTTATTTAAAATAAATACTTTCGCCAAAATAATTAAAAAACGTGAAAAAATTTGAATTTCGCGCCATACCGTTAGTTACCGCCTTAAAGTAAACTAAAATGATAGTAGAGATCGCGCCAGGTAAGTCTGCGTACGACTGGGGGCGCCAAAGTATACCTTCTTAAGGGGCGAAACGGTGCCATACTAGCGCCACTTCGATATATAATTAATATCTTCTAACCACGACCGAAATCAAATATATTTAAGGCTCTGTTATGTAGCTTTTTAGATAATGATCTTAGAAATATTCTTTTACGAAACTAAAGTGGCCACTTTAGGCAACAAACGGTTTTTTTTCTTAGATTTGGAACTTGAAAGGGAGTCAAAGACGCATATTTTGGATTTCAGCCAAGGTTTAGAAGATGTTAATTATTTATCGGAAGTGGCGCTAGTTTCGCACCGTGTAAGCCCTTAAACCGCTATTCAAAACAAAAGGGTAAACTAATTGCTAAATGGTACATATTTTGACCGCTTGCTGATATTTATCTAGCACGCACTCTAATTAAAAATAAAAATTTCAGTGCGAAAGATGACAGAGTTGCAAAAGCGCTCTATAGCTTGCTTAAAATTTACTCTGTGGTGAAACCCAATCGAGTCTATTGTCTGTGGTAATTCTATCGCGAGCTTAGAAACCACTTAGTTGCCTCAGTGAGTCTGTATCGCTTCCAAATTTAAACACTGCTGGTGCTGGTACTTGTTTAAAAAGTTTATTTTTCGAGTCAATAAGATTAACCGTTAATTGATAGAAAATTAGGAATTAATAAATGACCTTTTTGATTGCTGTTCTCTAGTCGTAAAGTTCCTCATTATTCACATGAGGTTTTTATCCGGTCAAAAATTAATTTACATAAATTATTTATTGTCTTCTGGGCAATTATGATGCATAATTGTATTATTGTTACAAAAATAAATAATTGGAGTGAAGTGGGTTTGAAAACAAGCTAGCTGATTAGGTCAGCAAAATGTTGTAGCTACATAGGTTCTGATCTTTTATATGTGAATTTTCTCGTTGGATAGAATAAAAAGCAGTATATACAACTTGGGGGTAAAGTTATTCTGCCTCGGGTGAGGTTACAACCTTCGCTTGTTCAAGTTACAAGTCATTATTCTCTCCCTACGCTCGGGCATAAACCCTCGAAACTCTCTCTGCGCTCGGTTTTAACAGACCACCCTTATACACAATACATCACTTTACATCCTTGTTGCATAAACTAGTATTATTAAACAAAAAACAAGAAAATTATTACTTATACCAGTAAGTTGATAAAAGATGACCTTATCGCTTTGAGCGATTTTTTCCAAATAACCTGTTTTAAAGTAAATATTGACTTTTATTTTGCCAAAAATGTAATAAAAGATTTGTATAAAAGATTTGTATTGAGTGAGCTTTTTACGGTCCTGTGAAGGTTTTAATTAGGATAATGCTTTATTTTCGATAATTTTGCATCTATAAATTAAATTCGTTTTACAATTCAATCTTTTTCATTAAAAAGGTATTTAAAAGAGACTCGGAATGGAACTGAAAAATCCATTAGCCTTAAAATAGCAGTAACTGCTGAAATCCAAGATGGCGCCGACGCGGACACTATCTATAACAACCGATATTGCACTTACCTAAATGTTACTGTAGATATAAATATGTGTCGGAGGGTAGTACAGACTATCATTCGCTCATCGGGACAGAAGATTGACAGACCTGTCAAATTGATTATTTTAAGTGTTAGTCAAGTTTGTTAGTCTATGATTTTGTTCAGAAACGTCAAGCAATGATTGACAGAGCCGTCAATCATTCTTGGATGTGGTCCGTTCTTGGTCTGTGGGATTGAAGGGGTATATAAAGGGAAACAGTTGCGAATTCAGGACAGACTTATCGTGGACGCGGGACTGAGTAGACGTGAGAACGGAACTCATCGCGTTTCTTTCAAATAATAATTGTATCCAGTTACATCGCTCTCAAAATAAGTTATTTCTGCAACCTAATTGTGTCACTTAATAAACCTCATTAAGAAGTACTCTGCTTAGTGTTTATTTCGGGAGTCCAACCTCTTTGGCATTGAGTATGGAAGATGGTCAGCACACCACTACTGACCAACCACGCCCTCCTTCCTCGTCATCAGAAGTGGGATGGCATCTTCACGTTCCACATAGAGTAAAAATAGAGGAAAACCAATAACCACGAGGCATGTGACTCAATAACCGATGTGAACGACGCAAAATGGACTCTTATTTCGGAACAGCAGAGTCACAGTCTTTTGGCTTTGATACAAGCAATGCGCACTCCTGAGACCAACATTACAGCGACAACACAAATACGCTCTTATTCAAGCGACCGAAACTCAACGTCATTAAGTGTTTTAATTGCGGCAAAGTTGAACATTAGCAAGAGGAATGCCAAAGTTTCGTCAACAAGGAGTAGCGACCAGTGGCAGCGACCAGTGGCGGCGACATCGGGCCCAGCAGTAGCGGCGCAGCAACTAGCAACACCTAGAGTCCTGACGTGCTATAAGTGTGACAAAAGCGGCTCTGACGGCGGCAGCGGCGGCGCAGGCACAGCAGCACGGACCGAGCACATTGTTGCATAAAGGTGAGCTGTATTGTTTCAATTATGATAGCTGTGTTTAGTGATCGATGTTAAAATGATATTTCACATTCATTGAGGAAAAAAAGGGACTTACAATGTATGTAGGTAGTATGTTCAGACGGTCACGATCGATTGCGTAAGATGCCTGAAGGTTAAGTTGTTAAGAGGACTTAGTAAGTTGTGATTCAGAGAGTGAGCCTGCAGAAGTAGCAGGGCCTAGTAGTCAAATCATTGCTGACTCATAGTACTCGATGGAGGTGCTATGAGTGGTGTGTGTGAATACATTGTTGGATGGATCACTCGATGGAGGTGATGCCATGCCATTAGTAAAGTGCTCGATGGAGGCATAACTAGAGGGTGTGTTGACATGAGAAGCAATGATTTGAGCTGTGTGGTTTACTGATTTAAAGTTTATTAACCTTAGAGAGAGACCTTCAGAATTCTTATGATTTGTTAATTGTAAAGGCTTTATTTTTAGTGTGTTTAAACATTTTTGACCTCTAGTTGAAGCAGATTAAGTGCGAGCAAAGTTTAATTGAGAAAGTAGATAAATTTGATTGAACTGAAGTTTGTTTCTTATTTGTCAGAATGACCGAGTATAGACCCTAGTATTGCCGAGTTAATTTTGTTTTCAGACGGACGTTGATCACACGAGGACGTGTGATGCTGCAGGATGGCCGTGTCGGAGGGTAGTACAGACTATCATTCGCTCATCGGGACAGAAGATTGACAGACCTGTCAAATTGATTATTTTAAGTGTTAGTCAAGTTTGTTAGTCTATGATTTTGTTCAGAAACGTCAAGCAATGATTGACAGAGCCGTCAATCATTCTTGGATGTGGTCCGTTCTTGGTCTGTGGGATTGAAGGGGTATATAAAGGGAAACAGTTGCGAATTCAGGACAGACTTATCGTGGACGCGGGACTGAGTAGACGTGAGAACGGAACTCATCGCGTTTCTTTCAAATAATAATTGTATCCAGTTACATCGCTCTCAAAATAAGTTATTTCTGCAACCTAATTGTGTCACTTAATAAACCTCATTAAGAAGTACTCTGCTTAGTGTTTATTTCGGGAGTCCAACCTCTTTGGCATTGAGTATGGAAGATGGTCAGCACACCACTACTGACCAACCACGCCCTCCTTCCTCGTCATATGCATATTTCACGACTCTTAGCGCTTACAAACTATGAAAAGTGTTTGTCGTTTGGTGGCGACGTAGAATAGCACCCCCCCTTCTCTTATAGGTTTGACTGCTCCGTGGCTCAGTTGGCAGTGATGTGGACTGAGTAAGCCTGTGCACCCGGGTTCGATTCCCGGGCGGGGCGAATATTGATATGATGAATATCGATGTTTGTTTCCGGTCTGGGTGTAATGTTCGTCTCTGTGTGTGTTTCGGGTACCCTAAATACAGTTTCTTCCTAGTTAGGGGCACAGCGTGTGTTGTGTTATTATAATTATTATTATAATAGGTGTTGTAAAAGGCGACTATAAACAGCCAACACCAAAAATATGGTTGAATAAAAAGCGTCTAGTGTATAGGGTTGAGTTCTTCTCCTGACGTCTCTCTCATAAAAATGTTACACAAGCAATGCCAATTTTACCCTTCACATCATGGCCCTGACCTTGACGGAAAGAACTATTCAAGTTCGTGTTTGATATATGAAAAAAAGAGACGCCATAGTTGTTAATCGTTACGATTAGTAAATAGATGAAAAGACGTATATTTATTCCCACACATTAAAACTTACTAGAGGCTGCCACGCGGTTTCACCCGCGCAGATCTCTCATACACACCAAAATACCGTTTTTTTTTTCGTTCCCACAAAAAATTCGGGAATTTATTCCTTAGTGCTCCCCTACATTCCTCAAGCCCACTGGCAAAATTTCAGCCCGCTAAGCCTAGTAGTTTCGGCTCCGCGTTGTCTGTCAGTCAGTAAATAACGAAGAGTTTTATATACAATCAATATATATAAAACTCTTCCGTATAGCATGAACAAAGGTGTTCACAATACCTTTTCTTATTTTAAAAACAAGTACAGAACTATATGATAGAAAATCTCCGACTCAGCATAATGCCACAGGTCACAGCTCGTTGCTAATTTAAGGATAATTAGAACCGATGGTGGCGCCCTCATTTCAAAAAACTTTTATTAATTCAGGAATTCCAATTTTTTTCAATTACCAATTTTTCCTCACGAAAAATCCTTGAGGGTCTTAAATGATTCTTAAACACATTAGTAAAACGAAGAAACTTATGGGTTGAAAATACAATTGATTAAAGACAAAAACCTTCTCCTGAATGTAACAAATACTTTTCTGAAAACCGCATCAAAATCGGTTCAGCCAAACGCAAGATAATTGCGGACAAACATACATACATACAGGTCAAACTGATAACCTCCTTTTCTTCGATTAAAAAGTTGCAATTTTGTTAATATTCAGTCACAATATTAACATTTATACCGTTACTTTTTCTTTGGTAAAATTTGAGAGATACTTTTTCCTAAATGCCAAAAACTTTTTCATTCAGTAGCTTCTTGGTACGGAATCATAAAAAAAAAAACCTTTTGGCCGTCCTCCAGAGCTGTATTGATTGTAAATGTTGCGCAATCTCAATGTAAATAATGTACATATGTACATTCTTTCCGTAGGTATGTAGTTTTAGTATAATCATTTGACAGAGGAGGGCTCGTTTGGGGGCCTCTCCAGGCGACCATTGTCATAAGGCGAGGCAAACATTTGTTTGCCTGAGCCAATTGGTGGGCACCCTAAACTACCTCGCCTCTCGCAGTATAGGATACTTTACCAAAATAGGTATCAATATTAATTAGATTAAACTTTCAATAAGTGATATCTTGTATCCTATATTGAATAAATATTTTTTTACTTTACTTTACTTTACTTTAGTAGCATGATACGCTTGTCCAGAATTAGTCTAGATTTGTTTCAGACACAGTGACCCCCCGGCACACGACAGTCCCTTTCCCGTTTTCTGCACCATATTCCAACAAGCATCCCGCATGCTTGCATATAAACTAAAAGGGATCCTGTAGAAAATGGAAATGCCGTTTGAAAGGGTCTAACAGGTTCCAGTTTCCGATCAGAATATTATGCAGTTAAGGGGCGAAACGGTGAGAAACTAGCGCCAAATAATATCAGGTTAAGGCGGTAACTCACGGTATGGCGCGAAATTCAAATTTTTTCACTTTTTTTAATTATTTTGGCGAAAGTATTCATTTTTAATAAAGTTTAAATAAATTCGCGTACGTAAAAACCTATTTCCCACATTGTGATGTATCGTTTTTGAAAGACAGAGTTACCGATTTTGTGTATATTCAAGGAACTTGTTTTTTCGCCTTTTACCCCTTAGACTCAAAATCTGTAGGTCTGTCTTCCAAAAACTTTGTACTGCAATGTGGGAGAGGGTTTTTTACATACGCGAATTCATTTAAACTTTATTAAAACTGTATACTTTCGCCAGAATAAATAAAAAACACGAAAAAATTTGAATTTCGCGCCATAGCGAGAGTTACCACCTTAATAATTAATATCTTCTTAACCATGGCTGAAATCAAAAATATGCGCCTTTGACACTACTGAAACTAAAGTGGCCGCTTTAGGCATCAAACTGTTTTTTCTTTGATTTTGAACCTGAAAGCTACACAACAGGGCCTTAAAATTCTGAGTAAGATTATCAAGGGAGTCAAAAGTGCATATCTATACCGATATTATAAATAGGAAAGATTTGTTTGTTTGTTTGTTTGTTTGTTTGTAACGAATAGGCTCCGTGAATACTGAAACGATTTAAAAAAATATTTCACTGGTAGGAAGCTACACTATCCCCGAGTGTCATAGACTATATAAGATTAACAAAAAAATTAGGGATCCTTACTTAAACTCAAATAATGTAACCCAAGGTGCAATATTTTTTCCGTTGTTTACATATTTTGACAGGTGGTTTGTTGTTGTTGTTTGGTTTTTTTTCGCCTATTCTGGGCAGGCAAAAGAACATAGTCTATTGAGCCAAGTCTTCAGAAGTATCTATATTCTCTGGCGTAACGAAGTAAGCCGGGATAGCTCGTGTTTGATATCGGTTGTGGTTTCGAAGATAAAAATTATGTATCGAAGTGGCGCTAGTTTCGCACCGCTTCGACCCATAAAGAGTCCCATTCTCTTAATTCCTATTCAATCAATATATATAAAACTCTTCTGTTACTGACTGACTGACTGACTGACTGACTGACTGACTGACTGACTGACTGACTGACAGACAACGCAGAGCCGAAACTACTGGGCGTAGCGAGCTGAAATTTTGCATGTAGGTTCCTTAGGGAGCGTAGGTGAGCACTAAGAAAGGATTTCCTGAAATTCCCACGGGAACGGGAAAAACGGGAATTTCGTGTTTATGAGAAATCTGCGCGGGAAAAACCGCGGGGCAGCTTCTAGTAATTTTATATTTAAGCAGCATCGCAAGCAGCCATTAAATAAAAAATATTTTTTTCAGTAAACTGCACTTTCAAAAAGGTGAAATTCAAGTCATTGGCCTACTGTAGACATCTAAAGAGGTCATCGACCCTCGGAACGACCGGAACCGGAAGTACGGAGTTTTGCCTTTTAAATTAGGGTAGGTAGGCAAGTTCTGGCAGGGTTTAGCTCTTTTGTCTGACCTAGATTTTTCACCTAGTGATTTTACTCTCCAATTGTTAAACTAACTAAATACAAACCGTCTTATTCATAAAGATACAGTACATTTTAAGTAGCGTTACTGGAGGTCTACTTCTCTGGTTTGTTGTATGGTAAATACGTGACATCCAGTCTAAATTGACATACGTCAAATAACTAAAATGCTCTTTAACTTTTTATGAATATGAGGGTAACTATTTAAGTAAATTCCTGATAAATAAAAGTTCCTTGTAACTAACGGGATAAATAAAATAAAAAATAAAAACAAATAATTAGCACGTAAAGGTACATCAACCTACAACGCTATTAACAAGTGCTTGTTGGCACTGGTTCAAAAAATGCATAGAAAATACCTGCGCGGACATAGACGCTTGTTCCAGCGCGAATGTCAGCGCAGTTATTTTCTATACATTTTTCGAACCAGCGCCAACAAGCGCTTGTTACTTGTTGAACCACGGAGCTAGTCAAAGAATAGAATAGAATACAATTTATTGCACACAAAGTAACATACAAAAGTACATTACCCAATTCAGTGTACAGACGAAATGAATTTGCATGCAATATAAGCGTGTGCACCTGGGTTCGATTCCCGCAGGGGCGAACATTGGTATGATGAATATCGATGTTTGTTTCCGGTCTGGGTGTAATGTTCGTCTCTGTATATGTTTCGGGCACACTAGATACAACTTCTTCCTAGTTAGGGGCTCTGAGTGTGTCGTGTTATTATGAACTAGAGGCTGTCCCGCGGTTTCACTCGCGCAGATTTCTTATAAACAAAAAATCCAGTTTTTTCCCGTTCCCATGGGAATTTCGGGAAATCCTTTCTTAGTGCTCACCTAAACTCCCTAAGGAACCTACATGCAAAATTTCAGCCCGCTACGCCCGGTAGTTTGGGCTCTGCGTTGTCTGTCAGTCAGTCAGTCAGTCAGTCAGTAACGGAAGAGTTTTATATATATTGATTGATAGGCGACCTTATCGCTCAAAGCGATTTCTAACAAGGCAACTCACATACATGGTCATAAATAAAATTGTAAAGTCTTCGGAATAAGAGGGATGGAGATCAAGACAAATGCACTCGCTAGTGAAGAGTAATGGTCCTGGCTCTTAGACTAGACGCCTTAGCGGAGTGGCTAGCTTAGGGTAAACGGACACTGGCTAGAGCGGAAATAAATTTACGCTTACTAAATTAAAAGCTAACTTGGTTATTAATCAGTATTAAATACCTACAACAAAAAAATATAATAATATCCTCAGTCAACGCTATTTAAACGTCAAATAAATAACCGAGATTAGTCATTGTAAAACTACATATTATAAAGAGATAATTATTGAGTAAAGGTGACGTCGATTGATTTATCTGATACAAAATATATGCAAAACTTTTGGCTCTTACAACTTTTTCTAAAATGTATTGTTATAGCTTTAAAATTTCAGTTTATTTGTTAAAAATCTAAAATATGATGAAAAAAAAATGCCAGTATAATGTGTTTCAAAATGCATTGTATTGAAGTTCTCTATCAATATATATAAAACTCTTCCGTTACTGACTGACTGACTGACTGACTGACTGACTGACTGACTGACTGACTGACTGACTGACTGACTGACTGACTGACAGACAACGCAGAGCCGAAACTACTGGGCGTAGCAGGCTCAAATTTTGCATGTAGGTTCTTTAGGGAGTGTAGGTGAGCACTAAGAAGGGATTTCCCGAAATTCCCACGGGAACGGGAAAAAACGAGATTTTTGTGTTTATGAGAAATCTGCGCGGGTGAGACCGCGGGGCAGCCTCTAGTCTTTATAATATTTGTGTACCCTACTTAATATCTGTACCCCTACAATTGTAAAAAGCAAAGTAAATATATATTGAGTATTTGCACCGCTCGCATCGTCTGATCCTCTTCACATCAGTGTGAGTTCAGCCCAATGTTAGCTTTAGAAAAGTGGTTGAGTTGATAAATATCCCGCCTCCTCAAGGAAGTGCGCCATGAAAGCGATCGGAGTTTCAATTCGCTCCATTAAAATAGGCGAATTTATGCCCACTTTCGAGGTTTCGCACAAAAAAAAATTCGTCAGTCATTTGTCTCGGTTTGAGGAATAAATTGTGTGCCTAAGAATAATAATACTCGAGTTTTATTATTCGTAGTCATGTGCCGATTATTGAATGAAGTTTACATAGGTATTGTAAGAAAAATTAAGGTCAAATTCACTTAATAAAATATTATAAAATAAAAACACGAAAGTTGGTAAGCATGGATGATTGTTATTCTTCCACGATTTTTTTTTAATGTATTTTAATAAAAATTTACAACTAATACATCAGATTAACAACACAGGCTACAATATATAAATATGAAAGCTATTCGTAATACTAATTCTCCGCAGACTAAGTCGCGGGCACAAGCTAGTAGGTAAATATTTTATTTAGTTTAGCACTAGAATAAATTTTGTATTTAGTTTTAACAAAATGTGGCGATCTGGACGCAATATTTTATTTGTAGGTTTTTTATTTTGTTTTCTTTTTTTCAGTTTTATTCATGTTCATGACTGCTCCGTGGCTCAGTTGGAAGTGATGTGGACTGAATAAACGTGTGCACCCGGGTTCGATTCCCGGGCGGAGCGAATATTGATATGATTAATATCGATGTTTGTTTTCGGTCTGGGTGTGATGTTCGTCTTTGTGTGTGTTTCGGGCACCCTAGATACAGGTTCTTCCTAGTTAGGGACTCTGAGTGTGATGTGTTTTTATTATTATGTTTGCTTTTTGTGTAAAATATTTGTTTTATTTAATTCTTACTGTAAATATTTGTAAATAAATTGTATAATAATAATTGTAAAATTAATAAAAATAATTACCGTCAAAGTAATAAAAAAAAGTTCTACAGGTACACGTCAGTCGCGAGCCTGAAAATAAAGTCTGAAAATCGTGAAACCGATTCCCAGCTGTCAATATTTACAGGAGCTTTAAAGCTCGGAAACGCGGGCCGTTTCAGGCTAAAAGATATTTTTATTTGAATAGCATGATTGACTTAACGTTCATTTTTAAGGTTCTAAAGTCAAAGAGATATAACCCTTAAGAGCCAGTTTACCGCGATGCTAGCGCCATTCTCGATAAAAAATTGTATCTTCTAAAGTAAGCCAAATATCAAAAATGTAGCACAGTATGACACTAGATAATCTTGCTCAGTATTTTTTGAGCACAGTAAAGTAGTGCTAACTTAAATGAACAAAATTATACACAGATTACTATTACATATACTTTGTTGTTTTCTTTGGTCTTTAATTCAAAAGCTATACAAAAGTGCCTTAAAAATACTAGGCTACATTATCTAGTGTCATACTGTGCCACATTTTTGATATTAGGCTTACTTTAGTTTAGAAGACATAAATTTTTTTCGCCAATGGCGCTAGCATCGCTGTAAACTGGCTCAAGTAACTGTAAGTTTTAGAATTGGTTTTAAACATGTCCGTCCGTCCGTCTATCTGTCGACGTCATTTTGCTAAGAAATTATTGAAGTTGGAAATCAGTCATAAATCACTTAGTCAATCAATCAGTCAGTACTCAGACTCATTAGTAGAACACAGGATTTTCTGTCCAAAATCTGCTAGTTTTTTAATTCTTTTTATTTCTAATTTCTTAAATATATTTCTTAAAATACTTTAAGTTAAATTATACAACGTCTTCGCTAACAAAACGTTGGTGTTGCGTCTTATTTCTGCTGTCTCGAATTGTGGGGTCAGTAACTTTGAGATGTTGTCTTTTGCATTTGTGAGAATGAGTTTTGTTTATTAAAATATGCATTGCACCGTCTGGTGTTCTTTGTTTGAAAATAAAATAGAAGACAGTCGTTGTTTTTAACTTTTTAATAAAAATTCTATATATAACGTTCCATTACATAGCCATAATCACGTCCTGATTTAGCGGCATTTTTTATTTTGTAATTTAGTATTATTCGTGTCTGTTTGTATTTTACATAACTCCATGTTTAGTAATGTAATTTCTTGGACATTATTTAATTTTGTAAAACACAAAGATGCACAAATAATTATAAAAAAGGGCCGTCGTTTTGACATTATTTTGACTACCGCCGTAATAGGACATTTTACAACTTATCTACTTTAAATATATATAAATATGGTTTGTGGATCGTAAGTGTCGCTAAAACTCGAGAACGGCCGGGCCCGATTTATTTTTCGATTTTTTTTTGATCTTAAAATGTTTGTAGTAGTCCAGGAAAGGTTTAAAAGGTGAGAAAATATGGAAAAATGGGTGAGAAGTTAGTAAAATTAACAATTATTTTTTTCCATACAAAATTGTAAGGCGCGATACGAAGTTCGCCGTGACAGCTGGTTTAAAATAAAGTTAGTTTGCAACAAAGACCACCAGGCGGGCAATGCATATAGCAGTATCTCTGTCTGTGTCTTAAGGAAAACAGAATATTCCCTAAAACGACCGCTTGAAGCAATAAAGATGCGGCCACTCTTTTGTTACATGTAAACCAAAAAACACTTTATTTTCTTTGCTAACTCCTTCACCAATTTTCCTTATAGTCCCCCTCGAAAAGCGTTGTGATTGATTCATTGAAGCCGCATCATTCCACTCAAGTAGGTTAGTGGCGTCTCGAGGTTACTGACCTTTGAGACGTCGACAGCACAAGTGCTTAGCTTTTTATGTATCTTTGGTACAAGGGAATCTAAAAGTGAATTTTACTACAGTAAATTACTAGCAACTAGCTTTTCAACTCCAACGTTAAATCCGTACTCCTATACGGATGCGAAACCTGGCTGGTCAAAACAGAAATCACCAAGAGCCTTCAGATCTTTGTGAACAAATGCTTACGTCGTATTTTAAAGATACGTTGGCTACAAACTATTTCCAATGTGGGAATTGACCAGCCAGAAACCGATAGAGCAGGAGATTTTAATGTGGAAATGGCGTTGGATTGGTCACGTGTGAAGGAGACCCGACGACGATCACATCTCCAAACAGGCTCTGACATGCCACGCATCAGAAGCAGAAGGCCAGGTCGCCCTCGCATCACCTGGAGGAGATCGGTGGAGAAGGAGATCGCAACAACTGGTCTCAAATGGCGGGACCTGGAGGAGGCAGCCCAGGACCGTATAAAATGGAGAAAATTACTTCGAGCCCTTTGCCCCTGATGAGGGGCTATAGGAAGAAATCATTATCATCAAATTACTAGCAATCCGCTCTGACTTGGATTAGAACGCGTGTTATTAGTTTTATATTTGTATGAGCCTTTCGTAAGAAATAAGATAATTGACTGTAGAAACCGCATCGAAATCCGTTGCGTGGTTTAGGAGTTTGTGAAAACACAGACAGACAGAACATGGAGATTCTGAAAAACAACATTAATTAATTCTAATAAGGAACGTGATAGTGAATCTCCTTGATAAAAAGATAACTTTATTGGTTTTTAAGTTTGGATATAGGGGAAATCTCAATTAGTAAAAATATGTCAAGTAATTTAATATGCTATTTTGAATCAATAAAACGATTTTTTTTTTGACATATAAAATTTATTATTTTAACTCGATTCAGTCAGTCAAAAATCCCATCACTAATATCGATCCTCGACTAATAAACACACTTTTACTTCGTACCATCAAGTATTCAGGATTAACCCACTTTTCTCCCTGACGGTACTTGTAACAAAAAGCTCGAAAGCTCGCACGTTAGCTCGACTCGCGCAGCTTACAAATGAACCGAGACAACCTGATAACAATGAATTATATCGTGTTTCAGGAAGATTCGGATATTTGACCAAATAAAGACTCTGTTGGCACTAGCTCAGTATGATAAATAGTACTTCATACAGTACCTATGGACACTCCCTGCCTGACTCAGCAAGTACGGCCCCGCGCTCGGATACCTCTCAGTTACCGCTCAGTAGAAATAGCAAGTCTTATCTCATTTCACACAAACATGATACGCGTGCACGAGTTTTGACTGTGCGCAAAGCAACGTGCTTTTTTCTATGAAGTGTCCGAGGTGTGGCACTAGTGACTTCGGACGTCTACATTTTATTCTCGTAAGGGCAAATATATTTGTCAAGAACACCTTCCTGGGTCAGTAGGCAGTGATGGCAAGGGCGAAATTGTTATTATAGATAACAATTTGGGTTTTTTCTGGTTCTGAGTGTTATTGGGCTAATTAAATAATGTATGGTGTAAGCGCTTTGAGTGTGATGATTTTTTTTTTTTACTTATTTTTTTTTTTTAATCAAGTTGACTTCAGGACAGACATAGGCTTTGTAAGGTTTGAAATTCAAACAGCTCACCCGTTATATTTAATAGAAATACTAATTACGGCCTTATTGATATATCAAAGCCCTAATTTCTTTAGTTGTTAAATATACAGTGTGTCCGGGGAAGTTATAACATAATTTTAAGGGTGTATTCTATGATCAATTTCATCGATGAAAACACCCCATATGGGGGGTCGCAGCCTCACCCCCCCCTCAGTATGACGTTTTTAATTTTTTTTTTGCAAAAATCGACCCCGCCTACTTTTAAATTCACAGTTAAAGGTCTAAGGCTCACAGAACCTTCATTAAGGTCTTGATCGAAGGCTAAATAGTTAGGCTACCTAAGTTACTAACAAAATAACCAAGTATTGCTTTTACTTTTTTTTTTAAAGATGATAAACCAAAAAAAAAAAATTTTTTTTGTGCATTTTTTACGGTTTTTCAAAGTTTCCACAAAAAAATGCAGATACTTTTTTTAATTTTTTGTGTTTTATTGTTAGCTTTTGAGTTGTTCTCCAAATTGGTATTAGATTTATTTCTCTAGGTCTATTACTTCAGAAATTATCAACTACCAAAAAGACCCTTCGCTTTTACCTTTTAATTTAAGATTTCAGTTTAACCCACGTTTATTAAAAAATAAAGTCAATATTTAATTCTTTTGCTAGTTATTTAGGTAGCCTAGCTACTTAGCCTTCGTACAAGACCTAAATTAAGGTCCTTTTACGCGAACAGTAGCGCCACTCTAGAAAAAATTTTTTTTTCTAAAGTAAGGCTTTTTTTCAGAAAAAAGTGCTCCCTTGTGCATAAAATCTTGGTCCCTAGTATTTTTTTAGTATATAAAATAATATCTAGGTTTAGGATGTTTATGGATTACTGTTTTTTGCTAAAAGTAGCCACTTTTAGGAACAAACAGTAATACATGCAACAGTATAAACCTAAAGTGGCCACTTTTAGCAACAAACAGTAAAACATAAACATTCTTAACCTAGATATTATTTTAAATACTAAAAAAATACTAGGGACCAAGATTTTATGCACAAGGGAGCACTTTTTTCTGAAAAAAAGCCTTACTTTAGAAAATATTTTTTTTTCTAGAGTGGCGCCACTGTTCGCGTAAAATGACTCTTAATTTAGGTCTTGTACGAAGGCTAAGTAGGTAGGCTACCTAAATAACTAGCAAAATATTTAAATATTGATTTAATTTTTTTATAAAAGTGGGTTAAACTGAAATCTTAAATTAAAAGGTAAAAGCGAAGGGTCTTTTTGGTAGTTGATAATTTCTGAAGTAATAGACCTAGAGAAATAAATCTAATACCAATTTGGAGAACAACTCAAAAGCTAACAATAAAACACAAAAAAATAAAAAAAGTATCTGCATTTTTTTGTGGAAACTTTGAAAATCCGTAAAAAATGCACAAAAAAAAAATTTATTTTTGTTTATCATCTTTAAAAAAAAAAGTAAAAGCAATACTTGGTTATTTTGTTAGTAACTTATGTAGCCTAACTACTTAACCTTCGATCAAGACCTTAATGAAGGTTCTGTGAGCCTTAGATCTTTAACTGTGAATTTAAAAGTAGGCGGGGTCAATTTTTGCAAAAAAAAAATTAAAAACGTCATACTGAGGGGGGGGTGAGGCTGCGACCCCCCATATGGGGTGTTTTCATCGATAAAATTGATCATAGAATACACCCTTAAAATTATGTTATAACTTCCCCGGACACACTGTATATAAAAATTTTATTTATAAAAAAAAACGTTACGAACAAACAAGAATAAAAATATTTATTAAACGCCTTGAAGACGTTTTAGTTAATTTTTTTTAACTTTCAATTAACATGAGCGCGACATTTTATTTTTTCAACTAAAAGATATTTACTTATCCTAAACGTTTCGTAGAAATAAAGTAGAGAAAATCCGCTAAATCCGACCCAGAGGATGGCACCGGAATTGCTGTGTACCTTACCACGAGTTTTAAACTTAAACAAAAAATATTGATAGCAGATAGTAGTTATAAAAAAAGTACGTATATCCTCTTTTACTGTTTAATTTTGTGAATTTTGTAATATCACGGAATGGAGAGTAATTTTTTAAAGAACTGTTAATAAAAAAAAACATCGTCGTCTATACCAATATTATAAAGAGGAAAGATTTGTTTGTTTGTAACGAATAGGCTCCGGAAATACTAAACCGATTTGAAAAATTCTTTCACTTGTAGGAAGCTACATTAACCCCGAGTGTCATAGGCTATATTAGTTTTTTTTTTTTAAATTAGGGATCCTTACCTAAACTCAAATAATGTAACCCGAGGTGAAATATTTTTTCCGTTGTTTACATATTTTGACAGGTGGTTTGTTTTTGTTGTTTGTTTTTTATTCGGCCATTCTGGGCAGTCAAAAGAACATAGTCTATAGAGCCAAGTCTTTTGTAGAACTTATCTTGTATTCTATGGCGTAACGAAGTAAGCCGGGAAAGCTCGTAAGTTATAAACTTGTTTAACAGTTATTCCAAAACACTGGATACATATCGGGTTTCGATATTTTGACAGTAAGTAAAAAAACCGTTTAGTCCATGGAAGTAAGACATTAAGGTGGTAACTCTGGGTATGGCGCGAAATTCAATTTTTTTCGCGTTTTTTATTTATTATGGCGAAAGTATTCATTTATAAAAAAGATTTAATGAATTCGCGTATGTAAAAAACCATCTCTCACATTGTAATACAACGTTTTTAAAAGATAGACCTACTAATTTAGGGTCTTAGAACATAACTTGATTTTTGGCCTTTATGTTCTTAGATACAAAATCCCTTGAGTTACCGCCTTAAGACAAGCTCTGCTATCGCACGACGCATGAATGCACGCACGACGCACTTCTTTTTAAACTGAATTTCGAAAATTCAAACACTGCAAATACTCATGGTAGCTCTTTCAAGGAAAGCTTAACTTTTTTCCAACTCGTTGCCTTACTGAGCCCGTGTCCACGGTGTCGATGACCTTTGACGCGGTAAACAAAGTTGAAGATAGAGCCTTGCAAGACAGCTTAAATTCTTCTTCAAATATTTTTGTTGTTGTTGTTGTATTCTATAGGCCTATTTGCCCTTCTGACTATGAGACTGAAAATCGTTTAGACATGGTGATACTTATAATGGGTATCAACTATAAATCCATTTGAAAGATTCACCCAAATTGAGTATAACATCAAAATTGTTCCTCATTTTCATAGCTATCAAGAAATTTAATAGGTAGTAAGTATAACTGGTCAGGCAAAGTTAACTTCGAGTCAAACTCGTATTTCAATGAGTTAGATAAGAAAAACATTAAGAAATGCCTACATATACAATAATTAATTTTATTAAACAAAAATGTTCAAACTGGTTTAAGTTTTTTTTTATTTACTTAAGGTGGTCCCACATTTCAATGATCAAGTATTTGTTTAAAGTGCTTATCTTTAGCTAAAAGCTAAAACTATTTAAAGTTATTTTAGAAATGTTACGTGATTCTGTGTTTCTTCGTGAGAATTGTACAAACCACTCAAACAATACGTTCCATGCAAACACAAAGCACACATGCTACAAAGGTTAAACACGCAAAGCAACAAGATAATGATTTCGAGAAACTTCGCTAATGCACCAGTCAGTACCTAATACTGGACGATATCCAATCGAGACATCGTGATGAGTTAAGTTTGAAGCTCTTAGGTGAAAACTCACTCGCAAGTTTGTAGAGTAAAGTCATATTGAAACATAAACTAACACTATACCATTCATCCAAGTCATCAATACAACGCATCACACTAACTAGGTAGAACCTGTATCTAAGGTGCCCGAAACATATTCAGAGACGAAAAGTACAAACATCGATATTCATTATATCAATATTCGCCCCGCTCGGAATCAAACCCTGTGCAGCCGTGTCTCAATCCACATCACTGCCAACTGAGCTACAGAGCAGTGAACACTTAAAGATGTCTACTATTGAACATATGTCTTCCCCACAGATTGCCACAAAGACGAACATTTGTGAGCTGCTACTATGTCCTTTTCAGGTGTTCCATTAGTGATAAGTTATGTTAGAGATAGAGACTAGACAGTGGGTTTATGATCTGTTTTCTCATTGATTAAATTCACACACACAATATGACAAAAACATCGTAAATCATAATGATGGCGATGGTCACCGTCATTACGGTCATGTTAAATACAACAGGTCTTTATTTATTTAAATCTATACCAATATTATAAAGAGGAAAGATTTGTTTGTTTGTTTGTAACGAATAGGCTCCGGAAATACTGAACCGATTTGAAAAATTATTTCACTGGTAGGAAGGTACATTAACCCCGAGTGTCATAGGCTATATTATATTTTCAAAAAAATTAGGGATCCTTACCTAAACTCAAATAATGTAACCCAAGGTGCAATATTTTTACCGTTGTTTACATATTTTGACAGGTGGTTTGTTGTTGTTGTTTGTTTTTTATTCGGCCATTCTGGGCAGTCAAAAGAACATAGTCTATAGAGCCAAGTCTTTTGTAGTATCTTATAATCTATGGCGTAACGAAGTAAGCCTGGAAAGCTCGTTATAAATAAGGAGGTACAAAATTATTTACCAAAGTTTTATTTAAAAGTAAATAGATGAAAGTCGCCCAAAATCAGTCGATATAGTGATCTTAGAGATGGGCTGGCAATACACACATTTGTCTAGCAGATGTCTTTGATGTGTGTTCGTATCAATAGAAACTACTAAATTGCACCATATCAATATTTTCCAAGGGAAGTCCATCCCGCAAATTAGTTGTTCGAAACTGTGAATTATAAAAAAGGAAATCATCGTGAATTGGAATTTCAGTTTTGGGATATTTTTCCCCATCAGTGTTATGCGTTAGGCGCTTCATATTTGATTTATCATCGTAGGAAAATTTATCAGGATCCAAATCTAATTTATCATCGTAATCAAAGGTATCTTCTTTTTTCCATTGAGTGTCTTGTTTTTCCAATTCATCATCGATATTTATCTGGTTAAGATGTTCAGTATCAAAATTATTATAGTTTCCTAATCTAGGTATTTTTGCTTCATTCTTCTTCATAAAGATTCCGTTATCTGGATTGGTTTGAATATCACCATTATTGAACTCTGCATTTTCAGGTAATAAATAATTGTTTGTAATCTTTTCATAGTCAACTCTCGAATTTAAAGCATGCGTTTTAGGCAATTTATCTAAGTCCTTATGTTTCTCTTCATTTAAGTTTGGAATTAATTTATTATCTCGCCAACTCAAGTCCTCATCACTGTTAATAATATAATCATCGGGCGCATCATTTTTATTAATATCATCTTCAACTCGAAAATTACGATTAGCATCTTGGACTTCACTTGATTCAGTAGAACTATCTCCTACATCACCACTTATCTTTTCTACTTCGGGTAATATAGTAACTGAATTCTCGGACATGTTATATTCAAATTCTTCTTTATTTGCATTATAATTGTCTGGATTTATTTTAGGTATATACCAGTTTGACTTTTTGTTTATAGGTATGTAATCTTTAACATTTAAAATACCATTGTTAACTTTCGTCTTATATCTAGGTTCTGAGTAACTATTGATTTTAAGTTCGATAGATAAATCTCTAAAATATGCATTTGTAACTAAATCTGTTCTTTTATACACATCTTGATTGGTATATATTTTACCTTCTACTATTTCCTTGTTCGTTCTTATAATAAGCAATGGCTTAAAAATACCATTGTTTAAAAATCCTTTTGGTTCAAACTGGTTTATTAACGGTGCACAATTATTTTGACAGAAATATATTGAAACGACAAGAAGAATGTAAAAGTTATAGTGCATTTTGTACCGAAACTCTAAACAACTAAATTTATTACGGTTGCTTTTCAAAAAAACAATGTCGAATCGATTTAAGTTAATTATACGGTATTTGATTCAATCTCTAATGGTTGTACGCAAATATGTTAAACGTTTTAAATCAAATGGTAATATTGTATAGATTACGTTTATAATTGAACTAGTCGACCCGGCGAACTTCGTACCGCCTAAACTATTACTTTCTTCTTCTTTCTATATACTTATAAACCTTCCTCTTGAATCACTTTATCGTTTAAAAAACACCGCATCAAAATCAGTTGCATAGTTTTAAAGATATAAGCATACATAGGGACAGACGCGGGAAGCGACTTTGTTTTATACTATGTATTGATTTTATAGGAAGCCTATTTTACATATTCATGTATCTTTAAGTTTTGTTTTATAATCATAAATCATTAACACGTGCGTGATCATTTAGGAAAATTAGAGATTGTGTCGAGTTCCAAATGGTTACATTTGACGTTAATACCTACAATATAAGTACTTCGTTATTAGAAACGAGCTTTCCCGGCTTACTTCGTTACGCCATAGAATATAAGATGCTACAAAATACTTGGCTCTATAGACTATGTTTTTTTGACTGCCCAGAATGGGCGAATAAAAAACAAACAACAACAATAAACCAGCTGTCAAAATATGTAAACATCGGAAAAAATATTGCACCTTGGGTTACATTATTTGAGTTTAAGTAAGGAACACTAATTTTTTTTAAAATCTCATATAGCCTATGTCACTCGGGGATAGTGTAGCTTCCTACCAGTGAAAGAATTTTTCTCATCGGTTCAGTATTTCAGGAGCCTATTCGTTACAAACAAACAAATCTTTCCTCTTTATAATATTGGAATAGATTATAAAAAACAAAGTTGCTACCAGCAGTCTGTCTGTATGTACGCTTTGATCTATAAAACTACGTAACGGAGATCAGTCGGTAAAATTGTTGGACCCTGATGGGCGCTAGAATAATAAAATTGTAATAGGCAACCTATTTTTTTATGAGTTTTTTAATAATTATCTTCATCAAATGGGAGGTCCATGATTTTATATCAAAAAAACAAGGTCAATTTCTATACAATCTAAAGCAACATTTTGGTCCAGCCGCACAAAGAGCTAATAAAATCACCGTGTCACTTTTCTGCCCTATCATTATTTGTCCCTCGCCAAAAACCAAAAGTTTGCTTGTTTGGACAAAAAAACACCAAACTTCTGGAAACTGTATGAAAAGGGTTATGTACTAAACTACCTACTTAAACCCTTGTCATAATATTTTGCTTTATTATTTACAAAATTACCTCTTAACCACAAAAAAGTTAGACCGGTCTAAAGTCGCCAATTTGTATGACGAACTAGTGAATTAAACCTAGTCTAGTGATTTAGACCCGGTTTAACTCTTTTTTTAGAAAGAAAAAAACTATAGAGTATTAAACGTGAGCCATTGACGGACGGACAAGCGAGTTTCTCTTTAATACTAAATAATAATCAATATATATAAAACTCTTCCGTTACTGACTGACTGACTGACTGACTGACTGACTGACAGACAACGCAGAGCCGAAACTACTGGGCGTACAAAGCTGAAATTTAGCATGTAGGTTCCTTAGGGAGTGTAGGTGAGCACTAAGAAAGGATTTCCCGAAATTCCTACGGGAACGGGAAAAAACGGGAATTTTGTGTTTATGAGAAATCTGCGCGGGAAATACCGCGGATCAGCATCTAGTCAATATATATAAAACTCTTCCGTTACTGACTGACTGACTGACTGACTGAAAGACAACGCAGAGCCGAAACTACTGGGCGTAGAAAGCTGAAAATTGGCAAGTGGGTTCCTTGGGAAGTATAGGTGAGCACTAAGAAGGGATTTCCTAAAATTCCCACGGGAACGGAAAAAAAACGTGATTTTCGTGTTAATGAGAAATCTGCGCGGGAAAAACCGCGGGGCAGCCTCTAGTCCTTTTATAGGTTAAGGTCTAAGGGTCATCATCACCTGAATAACGTAGGATAAAAAATATTTTTAAAAACTAAAAGCACGTAATGTATGCTTTATAACTAGTTAACTAGTCGACCCAGCGAAATTTGTAGATATCGGCTAAAATATTACTATGTTGTGCATGAAATTATGCATATACCTAAACCTTCCCCTTGAATCACTCTATCTTTAAAAAAAAAACTGCATCAAAATCCGTTGTAAAACCGCATAGTTAGTCGCATAATGCCAAATTCGTATAGGCACAGGCGCGGGAAGCGACATTGTTTTAAACTATGTATTGATAATATTGTGTAAATTTATATTAAAAGGCAGTAAGAAGTCTGCCATATCAGCTGTAGTATACTAGGGTAAAACGTCCTATTACCGCGGTAGTCAAAATCACGTCCTATTACGGCTCTATTTTATCTTTTGCAATTTATGATTAGTTGTGACTGAGTATGGTAAAGGTGACTACATAGTATCCAAGGGAAACTAACACGTAACTTATTACCTAGCACTCGTGCGTTTAAAATCGTTTAAAAAGACTTAAATTAATTATTTTGTGTAACGTCAGCGAAGCGAGAAGCTGTTTCATACAAACGCAGACTGACTCGCGGTAGAACATTGAATTTTCAGACTTCGTTTTTAGTTCAAACAAACACTTTAAGATTATGTTACTATATTCGAATACTTTTTACGTTCAAGTAGTCTTAGTTAATCAAGTTGATTTCTGTTTAAAATCAAATAAAACAAGTAAATATGAGTAAACAAAAGTCCGCCGTGATAGGAAGGCTATTTGAGGGTAACGCCTATTACGGAGGGTACCATCGGTAATAGGAAAAATGCAGTGTCGGTAATTTATAAATTTAGTGGTATAATAAATATAATTTATGAACATTTCGTTATTTAAGTGTAATTTTCATTAGTTCTCAAGTATAAAACCAATTTTGGAGGTACATGTTTTTTAACTAGAATCCTTGTTTTTTACGCTTAAAGTTGACAGTAAAATTTAAGTTTGTTAGAATACTGTGAAACCTAACGTATGAGTTTTTATGAAGAAAAATGGTCTAATACAACGATTACTAACGATTTGAGAGTTTTATGGTAAAGACAGAGTGCTCTTATTTGTAAGTAATAATTTACATTACCGAAATATCTTAACAATATATTTCAGAATTAGGATATAAAAACTCATTAGATATTTTAGTACCTACCGTATTAGGCTGTTAAGAATCCTAACACGGTTTATGGAAATTACAGAGCTAATAATTTAACCGTATTATTCATAAAGATACCGTACATTTTAAAAAGCTTTACTGCAGGTCTACGTATTTGGTTTGTTGTATGGTAAATACGTGACATCCTGTCTAAATAGACATACGTCAAATAACTAAAATGCACTTTAACTTTTTATGAATAACAGGTTAAGTAAATAATTAAAAAACTTACACAAAAATGTATATTAAGGTTAGGTTTATCATATTATCCCATCAATATAATTATTTACTACTAGATTTTACCACAACTTTGACACACCATACAAAACTGATTATGATTAGTTGGTTGCTTTATTTATTATTGTATTTCGGTTTACTGTTTTTTTGTTATTTTTTTTTGTTCCATTTTATTGCATGTTTGTGTCAACGTTGTTGTAAAAACAAATGCATCTTTCTTTTTTTAACTTTCTCCGCTTGGGTAGAAATTCATTTTCCATATTTTTTTACTGTTTAACTAAATCTTCACAAACTGCACCCCGTTGCTTCGCTAGTTAAATTTTCCTTCAAATATGTTTTATTTGTAAGGTTTTATTAAAATCTATTTCGTAGTTTTTACGTAAAAGAGTTACAGACATCCTTTATTACAAACTTTGTCGTTTATTATATTAGTAGGATTATTTAAACCCTCGTCCGGGCCTTTATCGAATTAAAGTTTGAGAAAAACGAACAGCAATTGTTTTATAACGATGTTAAGGAGGTTATCAATTCGACCTATGTTTGTATGCATGTTTGTCCGCGAATATTTCAATTTTGTCAAAACCAATTTTCACAAAAGTATTTTTTTTTAATGCAGAAGAAGGGTTGTAGTACCTTTTTTTTAACCGATTTTAGAAAAGAGGAAGTTCTCAGTTTAGGTTTGTATCAGTTTATTGATTATGGTTTCGGGTAAACGTCCCGGGACCTTATTAATATGTCTTTTCTATCCGTCCGTCTGTCTGTCTGCCAAAGGTACTAATTTCCGAAACGGCTCGATTAATTTTAATGAAAAAAAATTTCACGATATTTTATTTTTCGTCCAAATAATTCTAACAAATATTAAAAACTTCAAAAAATTATGGAAATTTAGAGAAAAATGCATAAATTGTGCCAAAATCTTCCTTTTTTGAACAAAAGTCGAGCCTTTTTTGAACAAAAGTCGAGCCTTTTTTGAACAAAAGTCGAGCCTTTGCCTTTATTGACCTGGTCAACAGACATTAAATAATGATCATTTGTAACTTCACTTAATGTAGATTAACAACAAATATTAAAAATAATGTTAATAAGCTAGCCAAATTCGCACAAATAACGCTTTTATGGATATAACCTGCGCACATAAAAAAACGATCTCAAAATGGCGGCCTTTGTATTGGCTGTCTCTCTTCTCAACTCTTCCCTCATACTAATATACGAAGGAAAGCATTCGTTCAGCCACCAATTTCAAATCGTTTCTTTATCAGCGTGGCTTATAAAAAGAAAATCATCCACATATTTAATTCAATCCGATCCGTTGTGCAGAGAGATGGGAGATTCGTGTTTTCTAAACTAATTATATTACTAGAAACTTCTTAGCGCGAGGCCGTTTATTAAACAGTAATTAAACAAAATATTATCAAAATATCCCCTTACTAGGAAGAACCTGTATTTATGTACAGTGCCAGTAACAATTACAGCCATTGCATACCATTTTCTGATTGCACGGAACCATGAGCAAAATGTTTCATCGTGCGTGTGTTGTCATCCCATACTCCGTAATAGGCTGTGCTTACCGCCGTAATGGGCTTCAAACTTTTTTTTGCCGCCGTAATAGGAATTCCGAATTGTCAGAAAAAATATTTATTTAAAATTAATTATCATTCTAAAATAAATAAAACGACAACTGAAATAGAAAATATAATTATCATGAGTGTCAAAAAAAATTCAAATGTCTGCTAACATATTTAGAAATGCTTAAATTCTTACCCTACTTTAAAATGTCGTCAAAACGCGCCGTAATAGGGCATGTTACCCTATAAACAGAACGCTAAAAAAGCAACAAATTCAAACATTGCAAAAAAAACCCTCTTTTAATGTTCCACTTCTCGTCAACCTCTCTGCGGATGTTTCATCAACCCCATTCAATTTGCACGGTATACCGGGTAATCCTACAGGTGAAATAGAACCAACTGCATTTCCTAGCCACTCCTGGTAACTTAATTGGTCTGTCGAGATAGAACTACTGCATTGAAATGTGCGCGGATGGATTCATTTGGATTCGACAGTTTATTCAATGCCAGAACCCAGATTATAACAGTGTTAAAGGAAACGAGACGGAAACTGAAAACCCGCGTTCCATCGCTCTTCTCGGGGCCGTTACATGGATGCACAAGGCCCCCGCCTCGTGCAACTAACGACCCCGGGGGTCCCCTCTTAGTCGCCTCTTACGCATTCTCTTACGTTACGACAGGCAAGGTACCTTAGTCCTATTCTTCGGCCCGGTACTGCAGGGCGTAAAAAGACCACATGGTTCAGCTGGCAGTGATATTAATGGTGAGTATGGAGGTTTGGGTTCTGTTCCCGGACGTACTGCCTTAGGGTGCATTCACGTACAGCGCTGGTAACAAGCGCTTGTTGGCGCTGTTTCGAAATATTTATAGAAAATACCTGCGCGGACATAGACGCTTGTTCCAGCGCGAATGTCAGCGCAGGTATTTTCTTTACATTTTTCGAAGCAGCGCCAACAAGCGCTTGTTACCAGCTCTGTACGTGAATGCACCCTTACAATATATAAGTTTACACCGTAATATTAATTATAGTATAAAGTTTTGAAAACTATTGTCTTTCTTCATCAGAGATAATGAAGGATTTTAATGGTTAAATAATTTTTCAAATCGGTCAAGTAGTTTTGGAACCTATTCAATTAAAACAACAAAACAAATTATTAAATAAGTATTAAATATTTTGTGTATATATCACCGTAAAATAACACATCCGTTAGGTTATAAGCTGACGTTTGTCAGTATATAAACCAACGTTGGTAAGGTACGACAGTTTATAAATTTACGAAAAGTATTATTTTCCGGTAACATATATTATATCAAAAAAAATTCGTATAAATTACCATTTGGCTATTGTATTTTATCTATTAGATACTAGTCAACCCGGCGAACTTCGTTCTGTCTAATTTTTTACTATTTTGTGCATGTTTTATACTTATAAACCTTATTTTTGAATAACTCTATCTATTAAAATAAACCGCATCAAAATGCGTTGCGTCGTTTTAAAGATTTAAGCATACATAGGGACAGACGCGGGAAGCGACTTTATTTTATACTATGTATTGATTTAAGGCTCTGGGACTAACAAAAAAAAACAGCAGACACAATCCAAACTACTAATAAAACCATTGGATAAGAGGTCACTAAACGCAAATAAGATAAATGTCCAGTCCAGGTCAGGTCAATTAAAAAATTGGCACAGTAGGGTCAGTAGAAAAATCGTAAAAGCAATAGTGACGGCTCTAAGTGCCAGAACACTGGATTGAAGCCAAAAACGAGACGGGATGTGCTCTCATTCTACCTTTAGGACAGGGGTAGATTAAACGGTTTTTAATAATGATATTTTTTAAGGATTCCGCGTTGTCAGAATTATACAATACTAGCTGTCCCGGCAAACTACATATCGCGCCATACAATTTTAAAAATTAAGTTGTTGTTGTGTTTACCTAACTTCCCCCTCATTTAAACCCTTGACTACTACGAACATTTTAAAACCAAAATCAGCTAAATCAGCCCGGCCGTCCTCGAGTAGTTTTAGCGAGACTAACGAACCACGATTCATTTTTTTATATATAGTAGATTACATAAGTACCAACTTACTATTCGCTTGTCTTACTGAAAAAGATTGTGAAGCCAATTTTGTTTTTCTTTTTTTTTATTCGTGCTTTTTCGTTTAAATCTGAACATACTACCGGGCTCCAACCGACATATCCAAGTGATAGAAAAATTAAAACTAATAAAAAAACGCATCAAACTTAAAGAGCCCCAAACTAGTTATTAGAACCTTTAATATCTAAGTGGTCAGAAATAAAGTGAATATAATTCTTCACAGAACAGCAATAATCCTCACGTAGTAAATTATACGTAGTGATTTACCTTCTCTCTGTTATACCGAGGCTGCTTCTAATTGCCCGGTCCATTACCAATATCCCTGTGAACTGACGATGGGCGCGCCATCTATCAAAACAGCTTTAATTAAGCGAATAATGTAGTTGGGGTTATGCATGCATAGATAGGGGTGTGGCGTTACATCACTTCATGAATTTACATAGTGTGCGAGTTTAGGCATCTATTTATTATCAATCATCATCAATACATAGTAAAAAACAAAGTCACTTTTCGCGTATGTCCCTATGTATGCTTATATCTTTTAAACTATACAACGGATTTTGATGCGTTTTCTTTAAAGATAGAGTGGTTCAAGAGGAAGGTTTGTATGTAATACATGGTCAACGTAGTATAACGTAAGGCGGTACGAAGTTCGCCGGGTCGACTAGTACGCAATAATTAACATTTTAGTCGTAGACATATGGTTGACATCCTTCAATTTCCAATTATTAAAACAAATTCAGTTCAGTTCAAAACTACCTACTAAGAAAATTACTTTTTTAAAACTATAATCATAGTTCACACCCACGCCCGAATTCTTCATAACTGGTATAGAAGCCCATTGTGTGACCTTGTTATAGCAATTTTGGGGCAATATTCACCGATCGATTTCACCTAAGGCAAACACCACAGTGTTGCTAGAGTAAATATAATAATTTGTTGTCACGCCACCGGCGGCACTGCTCGCTCGCTGGCACGACCAAATGTGACACATTTCTTTCACATTTACCAATAGTAAAAAAAAAATTAAATATATAGGATACAAAATATCACTTATCCTAATTGGTATTGATACCTTATTTGGTAAAGTATCCTATACTCTGAAAGGCGAGGTAGTTCAGGGTGCCCACCAGGCGGCTCAGGCAAACAGATGTTTGCCTTGCCTTACGACAAAGGTCGCCTGCGGGGACGACCCATTGTCTTTACGTTGCTCAGATAACCTAATTATCATTGAAGAAGAAGAACGTGTGCATGTGCGTCAGGTGCGTTGGGTTGTCGCGGAGTTGAACACAAAGTTCGTGAGATCTCCCGTGACCCCCTTGCTAACAGCCAAGATGGACTCCGGCGGGGTTTTAGTGGGTGCGAACCCTACATAACCCTGCGGCTCCCCCCGGGGCTGCAGGGTACTCGTTAGGAGTTTCCCCGCCTTAAAAAAAAGGTGCGTTTGGTTAAGTAAGATACTTAAAATAACACTAGGTCATTTCATAAAATCAAAAAATCTATTTAAAGTTTTTAAAGTGACGTTATTTTTATATTAATTCCTTCCAGTGCACCTTATATTTATTTAAGATCACCAACAAAGCAATACCACCAAAATAACAAATTATTAGTAGGTACAGTGGCGGTCTAGGACGGCGTAACAGATTTGTCTATGTCTCGTGTTCCCTAGACTGTAATACCAAATAACAAGAGCTATTTTGCAAAAAAGAAAAACCGGAGGTGTTACGCCGTACACCCTGCAGTACCGGGCTGAAGAATAGGACTGAGGTATCCCCTGCCTGTCGTAAGAGTCGACTAAGAGGGGACCCCGGGGTCGTTGGGTGCACGAGGCCTCGTGTAGTCATATAACGGCCCCGAGAAGGGCGGCGGAACGCGGTGTCCAGTTCCTTCGTCGAGCGTAGGAAGATCCATCCGCGCTCAGGAGGGACTACCACCACCTGTCCCCCCGTGAAGAGGCTACTCAGCCAATGCTGGAGAGGGCCGCGGAGCTGAACACAAAGTTAGAGAGATCTCCCGTGACCTCCTTGCAAACAGCCGAGATGGACACCGGTGGGGTTTTAGTGGGTGCGAACCCCACATAACCTTGCGACTCCCCCCGGGGTCGCAGGGTACTCGTTAGGAGTTTCCCCGCCTAAAAAAAAAAAAAAGGTGTTACGCCGTCCTAGACCGCCATTGTACAATTACATAATTTTCGGTCTTTCCCTCCCAAACAAACAAACATAGGATTTGCTTCGTGTTTATATATTGAGCAATAAAACGGATAACAATATTTCACGGCGCTTTGTAGTAGCGGTCTAGTCTCTCTCTAGCCGAGAATAAAAACAAAATTTATCGACTGCACTTCTTTATTGTTCACTTGGTTGTGGTATCTCAGTTTTCGTTACGTATTCAGTCTGGTGGAATCAAAGTAAAGCGTTTGTTAACGTGCCACTAGCAATTTATTTGACCACCTTTATTTGTGGTTCATTTAGCAATGTTGTTGACTGTAACTTCATAGGTCCGATTATAGGTCCCATTCCCGGCAGGTTCATGCATTGTTTTCTAAGTCTATTTCCGAGTTTCGGTGCATTCGTATGTCTTTTTATGTGTTTCGGGCATGCAAGCCACTTCCTATATCTCTAGAGGCTGCCCTGCGGTTTTTCCCGCGCAGATTTCTCATAAACACAAAAATCCCGTTTTTTTTCGTTTCCGTGGGCATTTCAAGAAATCCCTTCTTAGTGCTTATCTACACTCCCCAAGGAACCCACGTGCCAATTTTCAGCTTTCTACGCCCATAAGTTTCGGCTCTGCGTTGTCTGTCAGTCAGTCAGTCAGTCAATAACGGAAGAGTTTTATATATATTAATTTATAATATTACCCTGTATTGACTTAACTCTACCTATACAACAAGACCACAGAACAAAATAATACACTGTATCATACCATGAGCATGCTGAAAATTACCAGTAAAAATATAATTAGGATCACTTTGGAGTAGATAGCACATGAGCTGATACGATAGTCACCTAAGATAATAATAATAATAACAAAAACGCATCACACTCAAAGCTCTTAGCAAGAAGAACCTGTATCAAGGGTGCCCGAAACATATACAGAGTCAAACATTACACCAGATCGGAAACAAACATCGATATTCATCATAACAATGTTTGCCCCGCCGGGAATCGAACCCAAGTGCACACGTATCTCAGTCCACATCACTGCCAACTGAGCTACGGAGCAGTCCAAGATCACACCAGAGAAGCTCTCAGTAAATGTCAGATCTCAGTCGATGAGGCTGAATACGCCCGGGCTGTATTATTATTATTACTAAAGTTACACGTGTCCCTTTCCCTATTTAACTCGTATAGCTACGGCGTAGCAGCGTAACGCGTAGTTAATTACGCAGATCACTACGCAGATATCGGATTCATTGTGGTTTTTGCTTTTATTCTTCTTGCATTACATTTAACATAATTTCAGGGGAAAGACGGCCACTGCTGGACAAAGGCCTCCCTCATGAATCGCTAAAATGACCGATCTTGAGCGACCTTCATCCAGTGTAATCCTGCAGCTTGCACCAGTTCATCTGACATCCTTGTGAGGGGTGCCTACTCTGCGTCTTCTAGTTCGTGGTCGCCACTCGAGAACTTTTCGGCACCATCTGCGACCATCAGTTCTTCGAGTTATGTGCCCTGCCCATTTCTGCTTGCATACATAACTAGAGGCTACCCAGCGGTTTCACCCGCGCAGATTTCTCATAAACACAAAAATCTCCATTTTTTCCCGTTCCCGTGGGAATTTCGGGAAATCCTTTCTTAGTGCTCACCTACACTCCCTAAGGAACCTACATGCCAAATTTCAGCTTTGTACGCCCAGTATTTTCGGCTCTGCGTTGTCTGTCAGTCAACAGTCAATAACGGAAGAGTTTTATATATATTGACTAGAGGCTGCCCCGCGGTCTCACCCGCGCAGATTTCTCATAACACAAAAATCTCCATTTTTTCCGTTCCCATGGGATTTTGGGAATTTATTCCTTAGTAATTTGCACGTGTGTTTCTTGGAGAGTGTAGGGGTACACTCTCCAAGAAACACACGTGCAAATTTCAGCCCGCTACGCCCAGTAGTTTAGGCTCTGCGTTGTCAGTTAGTCAGTCAGTCAGTCAGTCAGTCAGTCAGTCAGTCAGTAAGTAACGGAAGAGTTTTTTATATATCGATTTGAAATTTCCTAAATTGCCTCAATCGCATATCACGCAAACTGCGCGGTTCCCGCCAAAAACCTCAGATGACTTCCTTGCCATCCCATACATAACAGCATTACTACTCGACCCTGGAGGTCTGCCAGGACAGATAGAGGTGTTGCCAAAGTGCAGTTACGCCTTTTTTGGCTGAAACTTTAAAATAAACTGTCTGTTCGGGCTTTCGTGTGCTCCCGAACTGCTATTGTGCTGTCTGTGTCCCCTTGGTCCCTCAGGAAGTTGCAGTAAATAGAAATTCAGGTTTTCGTGATAATTTAGATATTTTTTAATGAGCGTAATGTGTTTTACAAGAGTCTTGGATAGGTAATGGTGGGACAATATTAACTTAAAACTAATCACAGCGCTGCTATGCTCCATCACGTCATTTTTCGTGCCTGTGATTGGCTGACGATGACGCGATGGTCCGCGTCCTCACAAAATGGTTCGCACCTGCCCGTGAGAGGGCGCTGTAGGCCGCAACATGCCCCCGGCCTTGAAAGTAGTGGCTTTCAACATCTGCTTGGATCAGGCGCATCTTCACCCAGCGGCCATATCCTTCACTACATCGTCTGTTCTTTGTGGATGGTCCCGACGATGTGATGCAGATCAGGTAAGTATCATGCAGTGGAGGAAGGTTGTCGACCTTCATCACAGCCAATGTGTTCGGTTGGAGATGTCGTCGGCGTGTGTGCATTTCCTCCATTGATGCGTGATGCGTGAGTAAAGCGTGCTCTGG
Source organism: Euspilapteryx auroguttella (assembly GCA_951802225.1). Lineage (NCBI taxonomy): Eukaryota > Metazoa > Arthropoda > Insecta > Lepidoptera > Gracillariidae > Euspilapteryx > Euspilapteryx auroguttella. The sequence continues at coordinate 11,142,388 of OX637648.1, read as the reverse complement.
AACGTCTCGTTAATAACCATAGGTGTGACCACGGTGCTGCTGGCTCAGCTCTGGCAACGAGCTCACGACGACGCGACGTGGTGTGTGTGCGCGACGCGACGACGGCTCGTCGTTTTCGGTGGGTGGCGCAGTCTGTGCGTTGCGTGGCACCACGACACGGCCGACCAAGAGGTAGGTAGGTATAGGGACTGAAGTAGGTAACAGGGTATTCTGCGGACAAAGGACTCAACGACGAAAATTTAGGAAGGAATCATTGTGTGTAAATACCGTGCTATATGCGTTTGTTGTCCATCGTCGTAAACCATATTTACACGTGCATACCCCAGCCAAATACAAACCACCAACTGAGCCAAAGGAGATGATTAATTTAAATTAATCTAAAATAATTGTGTAATCAAAATAATTTATTTTTAAAGCGGTAATTTAAATATTGTATGAAATTTAACTAATACAATTAATGTGTGTGGTATAATTTAACAGATATTTAATAAAATAAAATAATATATTATCAATCTACTAAATACTAAAATGTTCTTTTTTTTTTTTTTGTGTGTGTGTTTGTATGTGCGTTCGCTACCTATCGAACCGTACTCAACGAGAAATTATTTTCGCTGGGACAGATCGATAGGTAACCTTTCTATTTTCTCAACTCCTTTACGCTATGAGCGCCCGCACGTCTATTGTTTATATTAAAACGTGTGTGTATATTAAAAAAACAAACAGTGGCGGCGGCGTGCACCATGCGCGGGGATTGAGAAATCTACAGAAAATTTGAAATGTGTGTAAGTATGTGGTTCAGAAGATGTTGCCTTCAGAGATAAATTTAAGTATATCTATGTGTGAATGAAGTGTGTGTGTGTGTGTGTGTGTGTGTGTTTAGTGATAGAAATTACCAAAAACATAAGTTGACTGACTGAACGGAATGCTCACGATATATTTACCTTTTATCTTTATTGCGTGTGGTAGCTATAGATTTATAAAAATGGTATTCGCGAGTCCGCTCATCAGTCTGAGTGACCTTAGGGTCTGGCAACTCCTTATCCATTATCATGTGTTTAGAAGTGTGTGCGAACTTACACTGTATGGTCCTATTCCTGTGTGTGTGTTGGTTAATAGGCCCAGTGATTATCCAGCCAAATTTAGTATTGACTAAATAAGGCCCGCTGTGTAATCTTATTTTTCCTTCGGTAACTAAATCCCAAAAAACGTCCGCCCCAATTAGAATATCAATGTTTTGACAATCTAAAAGTTAGGATCAGCCAATTGTATATTGTCTGGTATGTCCAGATGTGTGTGCTTGTCATATACATTTGGCGTCTCAGATGTGATTTGTGGGAGTACGAAGCATTGTATGTGTGTAGTGTAGGTGTTTATGTGTGACTTAACTTCAATATTACAAATTTGTGTGCATTTTGTAACTGAGTTTCCTACACCGTGAATGCTATGAGTGGACTGTATGAGTGGTGTGTTTATTAAATTGTGAAATGATTGTGTGATGAAGCTGCGCTCGCTCCCAGTGTCTAGTAGTGCGCGTGCCAGGTGATAGGTATTATCACTACCTAGTACCTCGACTAACGCGGTAGACAATAGGACCGGTCGCAGCTGCGTTGTGTGTACTTTTATTGATAAGGAGTCCTCGGAACCTGTGACGCCTGAGGAGGCGGGGGGGTCAACGACAAGTACCGGATTCACTTTGAGTAATGAGTGCAAGGTTACGACACTGCTATTATTGAGGTCACTGGGTAACTCATTATCAGTGTGAATGAGCGAGTTGTGTTTTTTAAAGCATTTTTTGCATGGCCCTAAACGACAAGAATCAGCTGTGTGTCCTGAACGCAAACAATTCTCGCACAGCTTGTTTTCGTGAATAAGTTTTAGTTTTGATTCTAAATTGCTTTGTAGAAATGTATTGCAAGAATAAAGCGGATGGGCCTGCTTGCACATAAAACACAACTTGCCACTGCGCGACTGTGTGTGAGTTGCAGAACGTTCTTGCGGCTGGCTGCTGGAAACATTACAGTGTATTTTTTGACTACCGCTATTAGTGTTGTGCTTCTTAATTTCCGGACTGTCTTTTGTATGTGAAACTTGTAGTGTTTCCAACATGTCGGCTCTGTTTGTGAGGAACTGAATGAGATCATTGACTTTGAGTTTTGTATTTGAATTTCCAGTGAGCAAAGTACCTTTGTAATGTTCCCATTCACGCTCCGTAGTTTTGTCAAGCTTGGAAATGATTAAATAAATGACTAGAGTATCCCAGGAATCTACGGGTTCACCAAGAATCCTGAGGGAACGTAAATTTTTAAGTGTGGTGTCAATTAAGTGTCTTAGCGATATGTGTGACTCCCTATTCAATGAATTAATTGTGAATAATGTTTTAACGTGATTGTGTATTAATAATCTGTTGTTGTTGTAACGATTGAGCAGGAGTTCCCAAGCAATAGTGTAGTTGTCAGCTGAGAATCCTATTGCATCAATCACTAATGCCGCACTGCCGGACAATGATGTTTTAAGGTAGTGAAACTTTTGAATTTCAGATAAATTATTGTTATTGTGTATGAGTGATAGAAAAGTGTCTCTGTACTCCAACCAGTTTTCATACGAGCCATCAAAGGTAGGCATGGGAATCGTAGGCAATTTCACGGATGAATATTGGCATTTACAAATATTAGTAGACTGTGAGTTACTCGTAGTCTCAATCGGGATTTTATCCTCTTGCATGAAAGATTCAGCCAGCGCTATAGCAACGTAATAAATGTTTTCAAATTGGTCTCGCTGCGCTAGCTGATCCTCCAGGCAAGAGTCATCGACTGTCTCCTCGATTTGAGACTGAATGCTACATAATTCGGTAAATAGGCTAGCTGCTCCTTTCAAACGCCCTTTCAGGTCTATTTGATTCTGACGAGATAACTGAACACTGCAAATAGTGTTGACTTGTGTAGCGAATCTAGTCAGACGTGATTTTAGGATCCCGCGTTTTTTTACTAAGTCCTGCATTAGTTGCCTAGATGTATCTTCAGATATGCCCCTGTAGGGTGATTTATCGCGTGATTTAGAACTATCTGAAGACTCGCCTTTGGTCATATTGGTGATTTGTAAAAGGTGGAGTACTTACGTGGCGATATCGTTGACAGACGATTTTTAACTTGTGACACTGCCGGCGGCGGCTGCACAACAACTATCCGACCCGGGTACACTCTGTAGTTGATCACGAATGTGCGTGTGTATTTCGTCGTAGCTAGGTATTCCAGGCCAGGTCCAATCTTCTCCGATGCCAAATGATCGCGTCCTGAACGTCTCCTTGTGTGTGAGACGGTCTGCTTAGCGCCTTCCTTAGCGATGTAGGGTCCACGTCCAAAGGTCAATTGCAGCCTCGTGTTAAGTGATCCAGCGAAGAAGGTCCAAATGTTCGGGCTTTCGTGTGCTCCCGAACTGCTATTGTGCTGTCTGTGTCCCCTTGGTCCCTCAGGAAGTTGCAGTAAATAGAAATTCAGGTTTTCGTGATAATTTAGATATTTTTTAATGAGCGTAATGTGTTTTACAAGAGTCTTGGATAGGTAATGGTGGGACAATATTAACTTAAAACTAATCACAGCGCTGCTATGCTCCATCACGTCATTTTTCGTGCCTGTGATTGGCTGACGATGACGCGATGGTCCGCGTCCTCACAAAATGGTTCGCACCTGCCCGTGAGAGGGCGCTGTAGGCCGCAACACTGTCTAAAAGGGTCGGTACAGTACTGTAGCGGTATTGTTCAGGGTACCACTTTTTACACTGTGATATCAGAAACAAAAGCGTTTAATTAACTTGCAATGTATGTATGTATGTATGAATGATTTTTGAAATCTTGCAACTCAATTTTGAAGCTTCTTCTTCTTCTTTACTTCTTTAGCCGATTGAGCTGAAAATTTCTACACACCTCAAAGGAGACTAACAATACATATTATTATTTAGGCTATATTTAGGTATACATTATTTATTGTATTACTTGATTTCACCCCCACAATCAGTATAACAAGCTATGATATGTTCTGTAATGGGCACAGGTCCCTCTGGCACAGATTTACTCTATTTGAGGGATCAGCCTCATTTCTATTTAACTTATTAACTTCATAACTCTGCGTTAAATTAAGCATGTTTATTTCTTTATAAATAAATTTATTTTTATTTATTATTATCATTATGCTAATTTGACGTCATTAAAATCCAACATGGCAACAAAAATCAAGATGGCGGACGAGTTGTTTTAGTGTGCTACTACTACAGGCTTAAACTTATTTGCAATAAAGAAAGACCGGAAGTGTTACGCTTTACGAGTCCATGACTGTACGAGTTTATTACTTATTCCCTTAAAAGATAGATAAAAAAAATTATGAACACACACGAATACAAAAATATTTATAAATTACAAAAGAAAATTTTCCGCCGTAAACGGACGTGATTTTGACTACGGCCCTAATAGGATGTGTTACCCCAACTTGGCTAAAAGCTTTAAAAAAGTTGAATTGGAGCCAAAATATGAGCCAAAGCGTGAATATGGAAAATGGAATCGTGAACACTTCATTTGAAACCAAATTCTCGAAAAATAATAACGACGAGAAGAAAATGAAATTTCGGGTTTTTTGTCTGTTATCAACCGGGTCTTTTTTTCTTTTAATGAAAATAACCGTCTAGAAAAAAGGTTGACTATCCGACAGTATATACTTATATATCCGGCTGTGCTCTCAGGTGATTGACGAAGTAAGTTTGTAAGTTTTTGCAGCGCATGTGCGACCACAGCTCAAAAGTGATTCAAATAAATATAAAAATGCTACGTTTTTTAGTATGGTCATGGTATGATTATGGTCTTGTCGGTGTAGTGAACAGTTCTTAATAAAGACTTGTGTACTTACTATGTTACCTACGTATCTGACTACTGCGTAGCTCAGTGTCAGTCAGCGTGTGCATCTGAGTTCGATTCCCGGCGGGGCGAACATTGTTATGATGAATATCGATGTTTTTTTCCGGTCTGGGTTCAATGTTTCGTCTCTGTAAATGTTGCGGGCACCCTAGATACAGGTTCTTCCTAGTTAGGGGCTCTAAGTGGTATGTGGTATTATTGTTAGTATGTTTTAATATTTAAATGTTGTAATTGATAATTTATTTTGCAATGTTTAAAAAAATTTAACAAATAATTAATTAATTGAGTTACTGCGTTGTTACTACAAGTGCGAAAGGGAGTAGAGTCATTTGACAGAGGAGGGCTCGTTTGGGACCGTCTCCAGGCGACCATTGTCGTAAGGCAAGGCAAACATTTGTTTGCCCGAGCCAATTGGTGGGCACCCTGAACTACCTCGCCTCTAGCAGTATAGGTTACTTTACCAAATAAGGTATTAATATTAATTAGATTAGTTTAATTGACTTTTAATAAGCTATCTATTGTATCCTATATTGAATAAATCATTTTTTACTTTTTTACTTTTACTATTTTAATTTCCGTGCTCCTCCCTAACAAATTATTTTGACAAAAATCTCGGGACAAAAGACTGCATTGTGCCTACAATATAATGCGAGTCACAGAAATTTGTCTAAATTATGCAGAGACATAAGGCAAGACTAGAGGGCTTGCAAGGCAAATAACACACATTAAGCTTACCGCAGCTCGGACATTAAATAAAATTTAATACTGTGATATGTAATAATAATCATTTTACATAGTTGATGGGGTATGATGACTGTTTTCGCGCGGCGGCCGCGCACTAAAGGACGTAAAGTAGTATGGCGCATTGTCAGCAATGAGGTTGTGCCAGGAGAAGACTGGCCATTCCATAGCAATCTGAAAAGTGTCACACGAAATTCCAAACTTAAGTTTGAAAAGTTTTCGCTGCGACGTGTGCCGATGTTTTTTCGATTCATTATTTTCCAAGCAGTCGAGTCGTTTTGATACCTATGTACTTTAAATAATTTTGTAAAATATTTTCTGTAAATATAAAATTGAACAGTTGTTTTAAAATCGTTTGGAAATTAGTTAGCGGGGATCGCTCAAGCTAGGAGTAGAGTCAGATAGCCAGCTCTCCTTCAGTAGGAAGACAGAACCCTAACAGGTATGTGATATCTACTATATATATAAAAATGAATCGTGGTTCGTTAGTCTCGCAAAAACTCGAAAACTGTCGGGCCGATCAAGCTGATTTTGGTCTTCAAATGTTTCCAGTAGTCGGGAAGGTTTAAAAGGTGAGAAAATTTGGAACAATCGAGGGAAAGTTCGTAAAAACAACATTTTATTTTTTTCATATAAGCTGTTCCAACATACTTTTGTATCAATTTTCTCGTGACGAATGAACTGATTGACTGACGGTTTTGTTTTTATTTCTCCTATTCTGATCAGTCCATACAGCCAAGTTTTTAGTGGGTAGGTTTTATAATAATAATCTTGTAAACTAAGGCGATGCGGAGTTTGCCGGGTCAGCTAGTAGTACATAAAGTATGGGAAAAAATATTTTGGGTTGGCATATGTCTCTAGCAATACAATGTTATCCAGCTGATATGCTGATCATAATTTGTATATTAAAAAAATATATTTTTGATTTGCTAAACTAGGTATACTAAGATGAGAGATTTATTTAACGAGTTTTGAACAACCACCAGCTATTTGTAAACAGAGAGAGTATAATGATAAAGAAAGCCCCTCCCCCGAGATCGCAACCTCATTTCAAAACAACTTACCTTGAATATCGTTTGCAAGTTTTCCTTATTTACAACTTAAAAGCGGCCTACAAATATGCCACGGTGAAAAGATATTCTATTTCATATTAAAAATAACACGAATAAAGTTGATTTCCTTCAAATAGCACATATATTTTGTTAAATAATGTGGCTATTTTGTAAATAAACTTGATGCACTAAAGAAGGAATTCCTGAAACTATTACCGCCTTTTTTTTTTTAGGCGGAGAAACTCCTAACGAGTACCCTGCAGCCCCGAGGGGAGCCACAGGGTTATGTGGGGTTCGCACCCACTAAAACCCCGCCGGTGTCCTTCTCGGCTGATAGCAGGAGGGTCACGGGTAAGCCTGTGGAATTCTCCGCGACCCCCCCCCAGCATTGGCTGTATAGCCTCTCCTCGGAGGGACATGATGGTTGTCCCCCCGGAGCGTGGTAGCTTTCCCAACGCTCAACGGCGGAAACGGGACACCCGCGTTCTGCCGTCCTTCTCGGGGCCGTTATATGACTACACGAGGCCCCCGCCTCGTGCACCCAACGACCCCGGGGTCCCCTTTTAGTCGCCTCTTACGACAGGCAGGGGATACCTTAGTCCTATTCTTCGGCCCGGTACTGCAGGGCGAAACTATTACCGCCTGCCTTATCCCTGACCTCAACAGTTACACTGAGATAGAAACAAATGATGCTTCGATACTTGAATCGACAAATAATCGAGTAGGTTAATCCTCTGTTACGACAACACGGAGTACGCATTTAATCGACTGAAATCAATCACTGTCCGAGTTTACCCGTGGGGGCTTAGCAGATTTAACCCGCCGAAATTGACGCGAAGCCGTGTGCTTTGCCGGTATACGTATTTTAATTTATAAGTCAACGGGAATATTGACATCATTAGGACTATGGTCACATGCCAGGTGAATCCATACTAAAGTTTTAGAAATAAATGCGAAAGTAACTTTTTTTTGTAACGGAGGTAAATTTTTATCGCTAGACGCTCCCCTACCCACTAAAACCCTCCGACAGCCGTCTTGGCGCTTTTAAGGATCCCGGGAACCATACATTATTGGCTTCCGAAGTCCTTACCACGCTTAGCTGCTATCAGCTTCGTGCTCGGGAAGGGCATGTTGTTCCCTCCCCACCTTTGTAGCTGCGGCGGCACAGGGCCGTTTGATGAGTGTGTCATGTATTTTTGACTGTTTGTCTCGCTTTCACGCAAAAACTACTGAAACGATTTGAATTAAATTTGGTACAGATATTCTAGAGCCTGAAAAATTACAAAGGCTACTTTTAATCCTAAAAATCCAATAGGAACGGAAAATTGGGACTTTGTTGTGTCAAGATAAATTACACTGGCGATGACAGAAGAAGTGTGCGCTCTAACACTAGCCTACGTAGCATGACGGACCATTTTTTCGAGTCGTCCTGTCACTTTTGACATTTAAATGCGGGCAAATGTATGGAGACGATCGACAAAAGTGACAGATAGATACGACAAAGTCGACAAATTTTCATCATGTTACATCATGTTATGCAGCTCCCGCAGCATGACGGACCATTTGTCGAATCTAACTGTCACTTTTAATCGCTTTTGACATTTCAATTCGGGAAAATGTATGGAGACGATCGACAAAAGTGACAGATAGATACGACAAAGTCGACAAATTTTCATCATGTCCCAGCTAGCACACTAGTGGAAATTGCAGCCTAAATTATTACTTTAAGTGGTTTAAGAGTAATTTAAGGGTTCTAGTGGCAGGCTAAAGTTGCATAACAGCTTCCATAAGCGCCTATAGCTGCAAAAGTTACTAAGAGTGGCAAAAGTTCCACCCAGTATTACCTTAACCTGTATAATAGTTCGTTTTAGAACTCTTTTGCCACTACAGGCGCTAGAATAGAGTTAAGCAATACTTTTTAACGCTTACGGTTGCATATGAGTTGCTACTGGAGCTGTTATACGCCTGTAAACTTTATAAAAGAAATAACTGTAGCCTGTAGTAACAAAATCCACTACAGAGCTACTGCTAGTAATATAAGGGTAATAAATATATTACTGTAAGCTCTATATAAGAAGCAAGGACTACTATAAGTAATGCAATAGTAATAAAATGTTCCTTTGAGCAGCCTACGTTATTCGCAATTTTTGTTCTAAATAAAGAAAAATGTGCGAGAGTTCCGTCGGTATAATAAATTTTAATACCAGTTGGAGATCAAATATTAAAGACAGGTGTCAGGTTCAAAGTATCCAATGTTTGTTTTGTGTTTCTGAGCAAAATAATTACTCATTTCTTTCCCAATCCATTAAGCAGTTTAGGCGTGAAAACGTAACAAACATACACCAATAGTTTTTTTTTATATAGCCTCTTTAGTATTCTACTGCTGCGCAGACCTCCCTCGCTTGCTTCCAGTGGTGTCTCATTGCAGTCTCCGGACACTCAGTTCCTAACATACATACTTAGTCACTTTTGCAATTATAAAAAGTATTTTTTTTGACAGATTTCTTAAAACTAATATTTACTATTTCCAATTATTTTCAAGGATACCTGATCTTTATTGTAACTTTGGTTGAATAAGTAAAGTGTTTAAAAACAAGAAAATACCTATCATTGCTGTAGCTCTATTCCGTAAATATAATTTTTATTTGTTCTTATACTTGGCAATGGCAGAATCAAGGATCCCTAAAACACTTACTCAAATAATTTAAACTCGGAAAAGGGGATCACTTTTAAGAATATTAGTAACAGAAGAGTAATAAAAATCACTCTAAGGCGTAAACAGGGAGAACTTAGCACTTTGCGTTCTGCAAGAGTGCTATTAGAGAGATTTTTGCAGGCTTAGGTTGTATTTTGTAGACGCCATTTTATTTTAAAAAATTTAGGTTTTTTTAATTGACTTTGAGGTTATATACAATATATCCATGTACAATTTTACGTATTTCTTACAAAAAATGGTTTGATATAGCATTATTAGCTCACAGGCATATTACATGCAATGATTTGGGAATGTTTTTAATTAAAATTTGTAGATAAAACAGAACATATTTTACATTATAATTGTTTTTACTTTGCATTCTGATATAATTACGGAAGCGCGACAAAATTACTCAACATAATATCATTAACATTCACAGAAAACTTGTCTGCGTTTAAAAATTTGCTTTTATACGAACTGCAAAACCTAATAACACCATCTTACTTACTAAATATTAAATTAATGGCCGCCGATATCCGCGATGAGCATCCATGGAATTTTTAAAACTTGTATTACTTGTGAATCTGTTTGTCACAAAAACCAAACACTTGGCGTAAATTATTTATCATTCATTCACAGTTCGTTCAATCTCATTCACTAGAAAGTGCTAGAGGAGCGCTATAAGAGAGTTAATGGGTTGTTGCAGCCTTAGTAGCACCTCTGTGCCACCGTTATAGAGCTTCAATAGCACTCATAGTTGCATAAAATTGTGCCCAAATTGCTGCATAAGGGTTGCATAAGGGTTCCAGAGCACGCTATAGCGCTTAAGTCTATTACTATAAGTAATAATCGGACATGCTCCAAAGCTCTTATGCAACCAAATGTGCTGCTTGGGGTTACATCATGTTATGCAGTTGAATCATTTAGGTAGACTGAAGACAAATAGCCTAAACTCATGAACGTGCACGCGTATCATACTTGTGTCTGTGGGATATGGAGCGTGACGCTGCTTTGTTTGTACTGAGCGGTAACTGAGAGGTAACCGAGAGCGGGGGAGCCGCACTTGCTGAGGGAGGCAGGGAGTGCCCATACTGTATGTAGTACTATATTATACTGTGGTTCTAGTATCTAGCTCCTACGATAATCAATAAATAATAATATTATCGATAATATATTCAGTGGGCGACAACAATGGCCTAACTTTATCGACGAGACCGAGTTATCTCCGGGCGAGTATGGGAAAACTTTGACCAACGACGGGCGTGTATTTACACAGAATGTTTTAGACCAATATTTGAAGTTACGCTGCGAATTTAACCAGTTTTTTTGTTGTTTTAAGTGCAGTTTTTCATCATCATCATTGCAGTTAAACGTTCACTGCTGGGCATTGGCTTTCCCCAGAGATCACCACAAGGACAAACCTTGTGGGGGAAGGGGGGGTTGCCCATAATCGCCACGCTTGGCAGGCGGGTTGGCGATCGCAGTGTGGTTGGTTAGAGAGTAGTTGTAAAATAATTTCTTTTTTTTTCAAAAGAGACCCGGCTTCAAAATTAACACATACATAAAACTGAGAACCCACTCTTTTCTAAAGTCGGTTAAAATAGATACTAAAACCTTCTCCTGAATGTAACAAATACTTTTGCGAAAACCGCAACAATATCGGTTTAGCCAAACTCGAGATAATCGCGGACAAACACACATGCATACATACATACAAACAAACATAAATACATACAGGTCAAACTGATAACCTCCTTTTTTGAAGTCGGTTAAAAATAAAGTTGCGTGGAATTTTGTTTCTACTAAAAGTGGTTTAATCAATGGTATCTTATTGGATTTGCATACTTTTGACGTTTTAAGAATGTCTTTTGTAACTCAAAAACTGTTCATCAGAGATAATTTATAAAGATTTTATAACTGAAATTTTATTTTTTAATAAGGATAGTAGTTTCCGAGCCTATTTGATTGCAAATAAAAACAATCTTTGGATAGGAAGACTCGATCTCTCATGTATGTTCGGCCAAACAATGTTAGTTTTACAACAAAGGACTGTATGATAATCCTAATCTGCGGACCGTCGCGGATTGTGGTCTTTCCGTTATTTGATTCAAGGTCTTTAGAACTTGTTCTGAGTCTTTCTTTTAGAACTTTTACTTTGTTTTATTCCTTTCTTCGTGTCAAAGGCATTATTCCACGAAAATAATAATTGTTTTTTCCTTTCGTTTTCTTTGTTTTTGTGTTATTTCACAAGAAATATCGCAAATTTAAATCTTATAACAAATTAGTTCTAAATTTGCGAAAAGTTTTCATTTCAATAACTAAAAGTTTTTAAACAAAAAATAACTTTTTTAATAAAAAATAGTTTTTACGTTTTGATTAAGTATACATATTGAATAAGAAGCGAAAACGTTTTTTAACGATTACACGAGCACGGGGCTGAAGTGACGGTCGAAAATCACGATAAAAAATTTAATAATGATTGATATTAACATTTTCACCTTTATTTGGGCTTTTACACAATAAACGGGGTGTTACGCCGGCCACTCACGCGACCCTTTCGATGCTATTGAATTAATATAAAAAAAACCCTTAAGGGGCGAATGGGTGCGTGTGACGCGACACTATGGCGCCACTTTAGATAAATAATTAATATCTTTTAAACCATGGCCGAAATCAGAAACATGCGTCAATGATGCTCAAGACAATCTTGCTTTGAATTTTTAAGGCTCTGTTGTGTAGCTTTTAGGTTCACAATCTAAGGAATATACCGTTTGTTGCCTAAAGTCGCCACTTTTAGTTTCAAAAGCGTATATTTCTAATGTTATTATCCTAAAAGCTACACAACTGAGCATTAAAAATTCAAAGCAAGATTACCTAGGGCATTGACGCTTATTTCTTTATTTCGGCCATGGTTTAGAAGATAATAATTATTTATTCAAGTGGCGCTAGTTTCGCACCATGTGTCGCCTAAAGTCACAGTATAATAAATAGTACTACATACAATTATGGGCACTCCCTACCTTCCTGAGCAAGTGCGGCTCCCCCGCGCTCGGTTACCTCTGGGTTACCGCTCAGTACAGTGGTGGACTAGGAGGCCGTAACAGATTTGTCTATGGTTTCGTCAGCCCTAGACTGTATTACCAAAGAACAAGAGCTATTTTGCAATACAGAAAAACAGGAAGTGTTACGCCGGCCGTGTCCGCCACTGTACGAAATAAAGCAGCGTCGCAACTCTTATCTCACTCACACAAGCATGATACGCGTGCACGTACACGAGTTTCGGCTGTGCGCGAAGCGACGCGCTTTTTTCTATGAAGTGTCCGAGGTGTGCTAATCTGAATAAAAGCACTGACTGACCTTGTATAGCTTTACAGCAACGCTAAAAGCGATCGTCGAGGCCTTTTGGACCTAGAAAAATGATCCATTACCAGAACAATGGATTCCACACAACAATAGATGGAAAATTCAGATTTTTGTTACAAAATAATTTATTTTCCGTGTTATTTTGACGGAAAAGTAAGATGATTGGCTAATGGGTAATTGATGAGGTTTCTGTTTTAACGCTTCTGTATTGACAAAAAAGCAAGTGACTGGGATCGAACAATTATTGAGAGATTCGTTGGTGTGCGCTCTACGTAGAGAATTTTTATTGCAAGTCAGCTCCTCTTCGATATACAGGGTGTTTCTGACAAGGCGGTAATAAATCAAAGGAGGGATTCTGCTCACCATACCTAACAACTTTCCCAAAGCAACATGGGTTGAAATCTCAAAACAAAAATCAGCCATCCCGTACATTGACCCCGTCAGCTGATCGAACCAATGTATGGAACAGCTGTTATTTTTTTTAAGATTTTGACCCCTGTTTCTTTGGAAAAGTTGTTAGTTATGGTGAGCAGAATCACTCCTTTGATTAATTACCGCCTTGTCAGAAACACCCAGTATATTGAGGGGTTTTCAAAGTGATAGAAAAGAAAAAAAAGTTTCATAATACGCCCGTAGATGGCGGTGTCTACAGCAATATCAGAGAGATGGGAGATCGAGTATTGACTGATTCTTTGGATATGGAGCATAAATATTAATTTCACCCACTCCGTCAATGCCTCAGTTAAATTTTTTTTTTTATGTTTTATTTTTAACTATTCAATCATTCATTTCATCTTGACCTATTGCCCCTGGCAGAGCGCCATCTGGTAGCGGCGTAATAAAACTTGTTTTTTTCTTCTGAAATGTCAAATTAAAAACCTCTCATTGTAATGTTTACATTTGATCGGGCCTTGCACTCGTCTTGTTTTTTAACGTAACGACGTAACACTTGCGGTTTTCCTGTATTGTAAAATAGCTTTTGTTCTTTGGTAATACAGTCTAGAGCACACGAGACAAAAGACAAATCTGTGACGCCATCCTAGACTGCCACTGTAACTACGCTACTGCTTGTTCTTCAGGTGTTTCCATAGTCGCCATTTACGACACATTGCAAGAGAATAGAGTGGTGCCCTACGGCAAATACTGATATCAAATGCCTCGCAAAAGGGTTTAACAGAGGAGGGCTCGTTTGGGGGCGTCCAGGCGACCATTGTCGTAAGGCAAGGCAAACGTTTGTTTGCCTGAGCCAATTGGTGGGCACCCTGAACTACCTCGCCTCTCACAGTATAGGATACTTTACCAAATAAATATCAATATTAATTAGATTAGTCTAAAAGACTTTCAATAAGCGATATCTTGTATCCTATTATATTGAATAAATCATTTTTACTTTACTTTACTTTACGTTCATAAATATTAAGTAAATAAAAAAAACTCTAGTTACTACCTTTACTGACTCGTTGGCCACATCAGCCGTGTTTAACTTGAGAACGTCAAATAAACCTGTTAAATTGTTTTCCCACTGACCCGAACTTGGGCCAAACTTGGCGAAACTTTGCGCCAACTCGGCACCGTTGTGCTAAAGTTCGGGTCACCCCGGTGTTATTGTGTTTAGAACACGATGGATCGTCATTTTAGCTTAGAGAGTGCATACAAACTTTAGTTAGTCTAATTCTATTTTATGTGATCTCATCGCAGCGAATATAATTGAGGCCGATTTTTTTTAGATATTCTTGGGTATTGTTTTCTAATAATTTATTGCATTAGCGTTTTCCACTGAAGTAGTAAAACGCACATCAATATAAACCAGTCTCCAATTTATTTTGAACTAGCTGTCACGGCAAACGTCGTTACGCCACAGATTTTAAGATAACATAACACTTGGCTCTATAGACTTTGTTCTTTTTACTGTCCAGAATGGGCTTAGTAAAAATAACAAACAACAGCAACAAACCACCAACCTGTCCAAATATGTAAACAACGGGTAAAAATGCACCTTGGGTTACATTATTCGAGTTTAAGTAAGGATCCCTAAATATTATATAGCGAGATATAGCGAGACCATACATATCTGTGACATCCTACTAGACCGCCACTGTACCTTGACGTTATTTTTTTCCCTATAGGCCAGAAACAGTAATTTCGAACCCGTCCAAAACAGCAACGTTATTAGATCAAAGAAAATTAATCCAACATCAGAAGCCTACGCTACCTTAGATCCTTGTACGACAAAACCAGTAACTTGACTATTTGGTTGGTTATTTATAGATAATTAAGATATAATAGGTTGTAGATTAATGGGGGAAACGGTGTGATACTAGCGCCACTTCAATAAATAATTAATATCTTCTTAATCATGGCCGAAATAAAAAATATGCTTCTTTGACTCCCTAGATAATCTTTCTTAGAATTTTTAAAGGCTATATTGTTTAGCTTTTAGGGTAATGCTCTTATAAATATTATTTTACGAAACTTAAATGGTAATTTTAGGCAACAAACGGGTTTTTTCTTAGATTTCGAACCTGAAAGCTACACAACAGGGCCTTATAAATTCTCATCAAGATAGGGAGTCAAAGACGCATATTTTTGATTTCGGCCATGGTTTAGAAGATATTAATTATTTATAGGGAGTGGCGCTAGTTTCGCACCGTGTAAGCCCTTAATAGGAATGATAGGAACTTAAATAAATCAATAAAAACTACCCTTTGACGAGCGTAGTAAACTGGTAGCGTACGTAGTTATGTAACCACAACATGTGAATAAACTGCTGGCGTAGCTAAACCATAGCATAATATAAAATAGTCTCCAGCGTAGCGGCGTAGCCTTTTAGATAAAGCGTAGCCAAACACTTACGAAATAAATGATATTTCCGTAGAATCTAGTGCCATTTTTTTGTACTACTGAAAAAAAAAGGTTTAAATGTCGTTTTAAAAGCAGAACGTTTAATTAAACCCGCGAGATGTAACTGCCACAAAGCATACTGTAAGATTAGGTGGAACATTAATTATTCCTCTGAGCTAATCCTGCTTTAAGTTAAATTTTAAAGGCTAACATCACAATTTAATGCTTTACTATAATATATGAAAAAAATTGTAAAGACAAATTAGGTGCCACTACGCAAAACAAAAACTTGCCCAGCAAGAGCTACCTACCTATTTTCATAAAATCCCCCTTAAAATAAATAAATAATAAATAAAAAAAGTTTTGTAAAGAAAAATTATTGAAACCTAAATTTTGTTGCATCTTACAAACATATTGTGAGAATCCTAAAAACTAACCTAACTTTTTTTTACATTTTATTTTTATTATTTACTAGTCGACCCGGCGAACTTCGTAGCGCCTTACATATTACTATGTTGTGCATATATTATACCTATAAACCATCCTCTTGAATAACTCTATCTATTAAAAGAAACCGCATCAAAATCCGTTGCATAGTTTTAAAAATATAAGCATACATAGGGACAGACGCGGGAAGCGACTTTGTTTTTTACTATGTATAACAGAATGTGTATGTGTATTCATAACAGTCATAATTTTTACTGACGATCACATTATACTATGACAATTTTGTAATTTTAATATTGTAATCTTGAAACTGATAGTGTGAAATAAATAATCTAATCTAATCTAATCTAACAACCAATTTTCAGCCTTAGTTTAAATATTGGTTCAGTTGTGTAGTCGTGATTGCCACTCATACAGACAGAGTTAATTTCGCAATAATAATATTATTAGGATATAAATTATAGCATAGCAAACACAAGTGATGTTCTAAAGCCTTAATCCATTACAATTCCACGACTCGGACAAAGCATAGCGCGTGTAATTCAAACATCGCCCCCATTCCGCCCTCCCGTTCTCTTTGTACGTTCCACTGGGCTTAGGTCTGGAAAAGGGTTGCCTGCCCTGCTGTCTGCTGTACAGATAAGCTTAACATGTCTCTTGCCCTTTTACATACAGTTAGAATCGTATAGATATGGTATTAAAGAGGTCGAGGCTATTAATGCAAACTCCTATAATTTTTACTATATACCTACCTAAACATTGATTTTTGTTTATATTTTAAAAATAAAACTGTATTTTCAATCTGCTTTAGCATGATTTTTAATTCAAAGCGTATTTGTAAGTCTTTTTTTTTTCACTTACCGTATCGGCGAACTTCGACCCACTTTTTGAAAATAAATGTTAATTATATCATTATAAATTACAGTCTACTAGTCGACCCGGCGAACTTTGTACCGCCTAACATAATACTATATTGTGCATGTATTATATGTACTTACAAACCTTCCTCATGAATAACTCTACCTATTTAAAAAAACCGCATCAAAATCCGTTGCATAGTTTTTAAAGATGTATGAGTACCTATATTATAGTGTCTAAATCTAAACAAAAATACTGTGAATTTTTATCAAATACGTCAGTAGTTTTTGCGTGAAAAAAAAACATCCAACTCTCGCGTTTATAACAATCATCAATCAATATATATAAAACTCTTCCGTTACTAACTGACTGACTGACAGACAACGCAGAGCCGAAACTACTGGGCGTAGCGGGCTGAAATTTGCATGTAGGTTCCTTAGGGGGTGTAGGTGAGCACTAAGAAGGGATTTCCCGAAATTCCCACGGGAACTGGAAAAAACGGGAATTTTGTATTTATGATAAATCTGCGCGGGAAAAACCGCGGGGCAGCCTCTAGTTATTGATATAATAAGTAAAAAGGAGAGTATCGACCTGTCTTTTCACATCATCACATCTCATCACGTTTCTAATTAGTAATGAATTATTAATTTTCATTAACTAACATTAATGCCGCCAGAATATATTACGACCTGAATCCCAAATCAAAAAGCAAAGTTTGCCTTCGTCACTACATATCATAAACGTCAGAACGTCAAGAAACATAATTCATTACCATTACAAAAAATATTTATTATTACTCCGACCTAGTTTCTCCAACATAGTAGATATAAAGGTGAATTTACATCAGACGAGCGATTGCTCATTTTCTACTCTCATTTTTTTAGTGTAAACAGACGTAGAGCATTCTTAGGTTGTTCAGACACGCAGACAGATTCGAAAAGATTCTAGGAATATAAAGTGCGACACAAAAATCAAGAAATAAAAAAGTGCTAACACTGTATGAAAATTTTCAAAATTCTGACAAATTTCCATACAATGTTGCCACTTTTTAATTTCTAGATTTTTGTACAGTGGTGGACTAGGAGGCCGAAACAGATTTGTCTATGGTTTCACCAGGCCTAGGCTATTTTGCAATACAGAAAAACCGGAAGTGTTACAGCGACCTAGTCCGCCACTGTACAAGCTGAGATTCAGAGTCAGTGTTTGCAGGCTACTCGGTCGAGTATGATACTAGGACAAGTCGTTCCCGAGTACTGCTTATCCTGGCTCCGTTGAGCGTATGCTTCACTGTCTTGAAGTCGAAACTCGACAGTGTTATCAATTTGAAGTTCGAGCTGCAACACCTACTGTGAATGTCAGCCTTAAGAATGCTCGCGTGCTCGATGAAAACTGTGCTAGAGTTCTTGCGTGTTCGGACATGCTCGCTTCCCCATACAGTGTTCTAGCGATTCGCTATTCAAGCGATCTTTGAAGAATTCTAGTTCTTGGTTTAAATTTTCGCTCGTTATTGTTTATACTGAAAGATTAAGAGGCATAGCACACACAGCTAAAGTAGCGCCACGCGAGAAAAAAAAAATCTTCTAAACGAATTAAAATATCAAATATCAAAAAATGTGAAACAGTATTCCACTGGATAATGTAGCCTAGTATTTTTAGGGCACTGCTGTATAGTTTTTAGGTGAAAGGCTAAAGAAAGGTACAAATTGTTGAAAAAAACGGACACTTTTGGCAACAATCTGTAGTTTTCTTTGGTCTTTAAGTCGTGGTTCGTAGAATATCGAACTGCACAGGGTATGTCCACACGACATTTTGAGGACTAAGAAAGAATTCTCTCGTTCTAGCTTAGTTCTTTGTTCTAGTTGTTTGTTCGTTTGATGTATACCCAACCTTATAGAAACCCAAGGCGAGCTCACTTCGTGCGACACTTGACTAATTCAGAATAATTATTCTTGGGAGAGAAAGTCTTTGATTAACGTGGACAATATCTCTCGTTGGAAAATGTTTTGAGAATCTTATTACTAATTCGTTAAGTAAATAAATTTTCTTGTTTTATGACAACGTAACCTGAGATCATTTTTGCTTGATGAGTTGTTATTAAAAAAATTAACCCTGTTTGTAATATCTTCGTCTGTTTAAATATGAAATTTTTACGAGTATCATTTGAAGTGACGATATTGTGTGTAATTAAAGTCGAATCTGTGGTATTATAAACTTCAATTTATATTCAAAACATAATGTTTAAATACTTTTGAATACAAGTAATTAAATCATTAAATGAAATAATGGATTCCCCTAACGCAAATTTATATTTTAAAACAAACGCTTAAAATTTAGAATTGTGCTCTTGTTCTTAGTTATTTTGAACAAACTTATCTGAAATCTGAGTAGGGTAACATGCCCTATTACGGCGCGTTTTGACGACATTTTAAAGTAGGGTAAGAAATTAAGCATTTCTAAATATTTTAGCAGATATTTAATTTTTTTTTTGACATTCATGATAATTATATTTTCTATTTCATTTGTCGTTTTATTAATTATAGAGTGATAATTAATTTCAAATAAATATTTTTTCTGACAATTCGGAATTCCTATTACGGCGGCAAAAAAAAGTTTGAAGCCCATTACGGCGGTAAGCACAGCCTATTACGGAGTATGGGATGACAACATACACACGATGAAACATTTTCATCTAAGCTCATGGTTCCGTGCAATCAGAAAATGGTATGCAATGGCTGTAATTGTTACTGGCACTGTACATAAATTCAGGTTCTTCCTAGTAAGGGGCTATTTTGATAATAATAATATTTTGTGTATCAACTATTTAATAAATGACCTCGCGCTAAGAAGTTTCCACTAATATAATTAGTTGAGGAAACACGAATAATGAATATTTGGTTGTATGGGCTACTATGTTTCTTTGCCTGACCTGAACGAGCGAAAAACAAAACAACAATCAATCAATCAATCAATCTACGGCATCGTAACGTTCTCCCATCTCTCTGCACAACGGAATGAAATGAATTAAATATGGGGACGATTTT
Organism: Euspilapteryx auroguttella; assembly: GCA_951802225.1. NCBI lineage: Eukaryota > Metazoa > Arthropoda > Insecta > Lepidoptera > Gracillariidae > Euspilapteryx > Euspilapteryx auroguttella. Next base: position 11,122,450 of record OX637648.1, on the reverse strand, counting down.
TTTTTATAAGCCGCGCTGATAAATAAACGATTTGAAAATGGCGGCCGAACGAATGCTATCTCGTACGTATGAACGTATATTAGTATGAGGGAAGAGTTGAGAAGAGAGACAGCCCATACAACGGCCGCCATTTTGAGATCGTTTCTTTATGTGAGCAGGTTATACCCATAAAAGCGTAATTTGTGCAAATTTGGCTAGCTAATTAACATAATTTTTAATATTTGTTGTTAATCTACATTCAGTGAAGTTACAAATGATCATTATTTAATGTCTGTTGACCAGGTCATATCTTAGTAGAGGCTCGACAAAAGTTTGTTCAAGAAGGAAGATTTTGGCATAATTTTTGCATTTTTCTCTAAATTTCCATAATTTTTTAATATTTGTTAGTATTCTTTGGACGACAAATAAAATATCGTGAAATTTTGTCATTAAAATTAATAGATCCGTTTCGGAAATTAGTGCCTTTGGCAAACAGACAGACGGACGGATGGATAAGACATATTAATAAGGTCCCGGGACGTGTACCCAAAACCTTAATCAATAAACTGATACAAACCTAATTTCGGAACTTCCTCTTTTCTAAAATCGGTTAAAAATAGGTACTAAAACCCTTCTTCTGAATTTAAAAAATACTTTTGTGAAAATCGGCTTTGACAAAATCTAAATAATAATGGACAAACATGCATACAAACTTACATACAGGTCGAATTGATAACCTTCTTAACCTCTTTATAAAACAATTGCTGTTCGTTTTTCTCCAACTTTAATTTGAAAAAGGCCTGGACGAGAGTTTTTATAATTTAATAATCCTACTAATATTATAAACGACAAAGTTTGTTATAAAGGATGTCTGTAACTTTTTCACGTAAAAACTACGAAATATATTTTAATCAAACCTTACAAATAAAACATATTTGAAGGAAAATTTAACTTGCGAAGCAGCGGGGTGCAGTCAGTGAAGGTTTCGTTAAACGGTAAAAAAAGATGGAAAATGGATTTTTACCCAAGCGGAGAAAGTTAAAAAAAAGTAAGATACATTTTTTTAACAACAACGTTGACACAAACATTCAATAAAATGGAACACAAAAAAAAACAACAATAAAACAGTTAACCAAAATACAATAATAAATAAAACAACCAACGAATCATAATCAGTTTTGTATGGTGTGTCAAAAGTTGCAGTAAAATCTAGTAGTAAATTACTATATTGATGGTAATATACGATAAACCTAACCTTAGTATACATTTTTGTGTAAGGTTTTTAATTTACTTACCCTGTTATTCATAAAAAGTTAAAGTGCATTTTAGTTATTTGACGTATGTCAATTTGGACAGGATGTCACGTATTTACCATACAATAAACCAAATAAGTAGACCTGCAGTAAAGCTTTTTAAAATGTACGGTATCTTTATGAATAATACGGTTAAATTATTAGCTCTGTAATTTCCATACACCGTGTTAGGATTCCTTACAGCCTAATAAGGTAGGTACTAAATTTCTAATGAGTTTTTATATCCTAATTTTGAAATATAATGTTAAGATATTTAGGGAATGTAAGTTATTAATTACAAATAAAAGCACTCTGACTTTACCATAAAACACTCAAATCGTTAGTAAACGTTGTATTAGACAATTTTTCTTCATTAAAACTCATGCTTTAGGTTTCACAGTATTCTAACAAACTTAAATTTTACTGTCAACTTTAAGCGTCAAAAACAAGGATTCTAGTTAAAAAACATGTACCTCCAAAATTGGTTTTATACTTGAGAACTAATGAAAATTACTCTTAAATAACGAAATGTTCAAAAATTATATTTATTATACCGCTAAATTTATAAATTACCAACACTGCGTTTTTCCTATTACCGATGGTACCCTCCGTAATAGGCGGTACCCTCAAATAGCCTTCCTAACACGGCGGACTTTTGTTTACTCATATTTACTTGTTTTATTTGATTTTAAACAGAAATCAACTTGATTAACTAAGACTACTTGAATGTAAAAAGTATTCGAATATATTAACATAATCTTAAAGTGTGTGGTTGAACTAAAAACGAAGTCTGAAAATTCAATGTTCTACCGCGAGTCAGTCTGCATTTGTATGAAACAGCTTCTCGCTTCGGTGACGTTACACAAAATAATTAATTTAAGTAATTTTAAACGATTTTAAACGCACGAGTGCTGGGTAATAAGTTACGTGTTAGTTTCCCTTGGACACTATGTAGTCACCTTTACCATACACAGTCACAACGAATCATAAATTGCAAAAGATAAAATAGAGCCGTAATAGGACGTGATTTTGACTACCGCGGTAATAGGACGTTTTACCCTAATTACAGAAATTTTTTTTTGTAAAAATAATCTTACTTTAGATTTGTTTATTGAAATTTTGATAATTTTACACAAACTTTATATTCCTATTGCTAAATAGAGTACCTGATAAAACAATTGCAAAAACTTACCTTCATAAACAACGCCGCGCACCAAAACATCAGCTTCAAAAACTGGATGCGACACTGTCAAATTCACACCACTTTCGTCAGAACTCAACACAACCACTTCTGCGTCATCACTGGACACACGCGCGTACAGGCACGCATTACTGACGACTTCGTTTCTCACTCCTTCATTGTCTGCCACTTCGATTCCAGCTACTTCAACCCCTGCTACTTCGATTCCAGCTTCATTTACATTACCACTAACTTTGATTTCTGTAGTCGCTTCTACCATACTTTCAGTGGTAGTCCAAGTGGTATTAAAGTCGGTAGGTGGACCTGGAGACCTTCCTGGGGCAGGATCACCAGTTGGTAGGTTTAGCGTTGAGATGTAAGGCAGTAGAGCTAAAATGATTATGATTGGTCGATGCGAAAGCTTCTTCCGGATTGGTTGATTATACTTCATTGTAGAGCATTTGTTTTTTGAATCTGGAATGGAAGGAAACGTGTTTTTAAAAAGTGTGTTGTTAGATTTCAGGTTAAATATTTCAGAAAGCTACTATTGTTGCTAAAAAATTGTAACTTTAGGCAACACTCAGAAGAATATTTAGGTTTATAAATTAAGGACTATGTAACTAACACTTAAAAATTATAAACAAGATTATCTAGTGCATCATAGGATCACATTTTTGATCCAGGCGCTAATTTCTAATTTCGGACTGCTCCGTAGCTCAGTTGGCAGTGATGTGGACTGAGAAGCGTGTGCACCCGGGTTCGATTCCCGGGCGGGGCAAATATTGATATGATGAATATCGATGTTTGTTTCCGGTCTGGGTGTGACGTTTGTCTCTGTGTGTGTTTCGGGCACCCTAGATACAGGTTCTTCCTAGTTAGGGGCTCTGAGTGTGATGTGATGTGTTATTATTATTATTATATTATTATTATTAATTCAGTGAAATAACGCTCTTAAATTTCAGTGAAAAAGTAATGTCTTAGACCTAAATTAAACTACGCAAAAGGTAACCAAAAAAATCAAATAAAATTGGCATATTATTCCGTGTCTGATACCGAAGCAAAATATGAAAAGAAAAGATTCCGCCAATATTTCATAAAGCCTCGTGATATAATGGGATCCGGCCGCAACGGCCGTTTGATCCAAAAACATGTTTTTGTCGAAAGATATTCTTTTATTCGCAGAGGTGTGGCTGTGGGTATAACGAGAAAAAATTTGCTAGTCAAGCGCTAATTCTGAACCCGTCGAGATTAACTACTTTTCGAGATTTTGACGGTTGAAGGAGAGCAACACAACGCGATTCGACCCATCCGTCAATGAAGGTTTAGCGCTCAAATAGACGACGCCGCCACCGTGACGACACCGCATCGCCGCCGCAACGCAACACCGTTTACACACGCCGCCACCGCGCAGCCGCCGCACCGCAAATTTTAATGTTCCTTCGTACCGTAGCGTTTGATTTTTAGTTATATACGAGCTGCCCCGGCTTACTTCGTTATGCCATAGAATATAACATACTAAAAAAAGACTTGGATCTATAGACTATGTTCTTTTGACTTCCCAGAATGGCCGAATAAAAAACAAACAACAACAACAAACCACCTGTCAAAATATGTAAACAACGGAAAAAATATTGCACCTTGGGTTACATTATTTGAGTTTAGGTAAGGATCCCTAATTTTTTTGAAAATCTAATATAGCATATGACACTCGGGGTTAGTGTAGCTTCCTACCAGTGAAAGAATTTTTCGAATCGGTTCAGTATTTCCGGAGCCTATTCGTTACAAACAAACAAACAAACAAATCTTTTCTCTTTATAATATTGGTATAGATTGCTAGTTCTAAACAGTGACGGCAGTTCGGCGGCAGTGCGGGGCGGCGCGGGGCGGCGGTGCAGTGGCGGCGACGTCTATTCGAGTGCTTAGTGGTTGAGTATGAATATTTTAATAAAAAAATATTTGGAAATTATTTGCTGATATAAAATAAAAGCTTGTTTATTCCATTAACAAGAATTATTTTTATTATGTCGTTGACTTCAATAGGGTTAAACAGCTGGACAGAGCTGCTTGTAGAATTCACAGGAGCGTCCTAGAAACCTATTTCCGTCGTTTATAGTCGTGGATTCAGCTACTGTTTTAGTTTAACAAAAGTTACTTCTAGTTATTATGTGATAGAGTAGCCATAAATGTAATTAATCTTCATTTCTTCTTAGTACAAAAAACATTCACTGCTGGACATAGGACTTCATGTAAAAAAAAATTTTTTTAAAAATATGTGTTTTCTTTATTGACTCTTACTTTGTGTGCACTAAAGCGTTTTTTAAATCTGTCTATTTGTTATTATGTTACATAAATATTAGCATCAATTGGTAACTTTTTTATTAGTTTTAAGCGTCATGGCGTCAGACCTAAGTGTAGTACAATCTATCACTGCCACAGCCCGTGGGATATATTTGTACATAACATGATATCCTTGTAACATTAACGTGCTTGTTCGAGTTATATTAGTTTCACGTTAACGTATATTACGTTGTGATAGAATCCATCATTACTCTGCAAGCGTAACATCTAGTCGCGGAGTTGAACACAATGATCGAAAGATCACCCGTGACCCCCTTGCCAACAGCCGAGATGGACACCGGCGGGGATTTAGTGGGTGCGAACCCCACATAACCCTGCGGCTCCCTCCGGGGCTGCAGGGTACTCGTTAGGAGTTTCCCCGCATAAAAAAAAAAAGAAAAAAAGGCTTAACATCTACAAATCAGTAACATATCATACTCAGAACCTCTAACTAGGAATAACTTTTAACTAGGGTGCCCAAAACAAAACATACAAAGACGAAAGGTTTAAAACACCCAGATCGGGAAACAGATACCGATTTTCGTCATAACAATGTTTAGCCGGGCCTGGAATCGAACCTGAGCTCCCGCTTCGTAGTCGACATCAGTGCCAACTGATCCGTGATCACAAACAGACAGACAGAGTAACATTTTGTGGGTTACAGCAGGATTGTTTTTGGCACGCCTTGCAGTACCGGGCCTACGCCCTGCAGTACCGGGCCGAAGAATAGGACTGAGATAAACCCCTGCCTGTCGTAAGAGGCGACTAAGAGGGGACCCCGGGGTCGTTGGGTGCACGAGGCGGCGGCCTTGTCTAGTCATATAACGGCCCCGAGAAGGACGGTGGAACGCGGGTGTCCCGTTTACGCCGTTGAGCGTTGGGAAAGCTACCACGCTCCGGGGGGACAACCATCATGTCCCCCCGAGGAGAGGCTATACAACCAATTCTATCGCGGAGAATTCCACGGGCTCACCCGCGACCCTCCTGCTATCAGCCAAGAAGGACACCAGCGGGGATTTAGTGGGTGCGAACCCCACATAACCCTGCGGCTCCCCCCGGGGCCGCAGGGTACTCGTTAGGAGTTTCCCCTCCTTAAAAATAAAAAAAAGGATTGTTTTTGGCAGTCGATATGTAGGGCAAACTAAAAGAAAGTGACAATAATTATTACTATTATTACTTTTCCCTATACGAATAAACAAAAAATAAATAATTTTGTAGTAATTATAAATTGTATAATCACCTATATTAAGTCTATTGATTGCAATAAAGAGTAATTCTATTCTATTCTATTCTAAACTGCTACTTTCTATGACCACCATGCGGAGCGGTTCGGTGCCACTTTGTCATTTGTCGTTACCCAATTGGGTTAGTTGGAAAAGTTTTTGATTGATTAACTATGAAAATGTCGTGTTAATTTGTGTTCCTATAAAAAGTTTGAAACTACTCAGTATTTTGCTTAATTTGGTTTGGTTACGCCTAATATTCCCGTGGGAATACCAGGAATTTGTTCCTGAGTTTGACCACACGACCTAATTTGTAAATCATTATGATCAGCTTGATATTTAGTGCTTGGACATTTATATAAATAAGTTTCGTTAAACCCAAAAGAGAAAAATGCTTGCGTATTATGATATGACGTGTTTTGTACAACTACAACAATAGGACGATCTACTCTACTATACTCATGGAGCTAGTATATTGTAAAGTTTGCGAGTTGTCTACGAAAAAAAATAATAATAATAAGGTGCCAACTCGCAAACAATTGCGAGTCCTAAGCTTGCGAGTTGACGACCGACTCATACTAACTTCATGGCTCTACCCATTTTTTTTCTTCACATTATTTCAGATACATACGTACGATCGAAAATTATAGCCGACCGACATTTATTTGTACATTCATTTAAGGGTTCCGTTCCACCGTTAAGGTATGGGATCCTAAAATCAGTCCATTAGGCAAAATCAGGATTACTATAGATTTCGTTCAGTGTCCTAATTGCCTTTTCAGCTTTCTGATTGGTCAATTCAGTGTCCAATCACAGAAAGTCCCTGCTAAATTCAAACTCTCGATAAGTACTAAAGCAATTGATTAAGTCTCATTAGGCCTACTTTTGGAGTTCCATAGCCAAATAGAGAACTTTTATCTGTAGTTTTCCAATGTCCGTATGTCCGTTTGATTGTCACAGCCATTTTTCTCAGAAACTACTGAAGTTACAGGGGTAAAACTTTGCGTTATTTAATTATAGTATTATAGAAGAATTAATTCCCGTAATTCTCATGGATACTTTTTTTATAGAATGCAGAGACAACGCCGCGCATCAGTCGCCTCATGTGCAGTGTCCCTTAAATTCTGTTAATATAACTCTAAACAAACTTACGATTACTTAGTACTTTTTACTTTATTTTGTGAATTTTTGTGTGCCTTATATGATGGCCTGTACGGTATACACTGAATACCTCTTTAAATCCATCGTGGTATAGTCAAAGGAGTTATATAGGTAGCTACGCGGTATAATTAACAATGATTTCGGGTTCTATTCAAGACGAGGTCTTAAATTGCTATGATGGATGGATATCGATTTTTTTTCCTGGGCCTGAGCGATACCCTAGAACTAGAAAGAACATGTGTTCTTCCTAGTTAGAGTCTTTAGTATAATGCGTTTAATTTCAAAAAAATTAATCCCCTCTCCCATACCCTTTGTACCTCTTAGGGTGCATTCACGTATAACGCTGGTAACAAGCGCTTGTTGGCGCTGGATCGAAAAATGTATAGAAAAGACCTGCGCGGACATAGACGCTTGTTCCAGCGCGAATGTCAGCGCAGGTATTTTCTATATATTTTTCGAACCAGCGCCAACAAGCGCTTGTTACCAGCTTTGTACGTGAATGCACCCTTACTAACACTACTCTAAGAACCTTCTTTCGAATAAATTTTTTTTTTAATTAAATTAGTTAAATCCATAACTAAACTGCCCTAAAAAAGTAAATGACTTCATTTCTCCGTCAAAGTTGGAAAGTAATAAAAAACTAAAGCTCTTCTACCTGAACCTCATAAATTATTGGAAGCAAGGGCGCTCGATAAAGTGGAAAAAAAAGTAGAAACCCAATAATCCGGGCTCAGATTCTGTTATATTCAAAAGCATAAACTCAAAAAAAAATATGATTATTATCCTTTTTTTTTCATTTTTCAATCTCCTGTAATCTATCACGACTGTACAGTCACGGACTAGGAGGGCGTAACAGATTTGTCTATGGTTTCCTCAGCCCTAGACTGTATTACCAAAGAACAAGAGCTATTTTGCAATACAGGAAAACCGGAAGTGTTACGCCGACCGTGTCCGCCACTGTACATACCGCGTAATATGGCAATGCCTGTAAACCACCATTTTCTCGTCCATTGCAGCAGCCCTCAATTGATTTAGGCTCTCTATTGAATGGTATTACTATTGAATTGCGCTTGTAAGATAGTGGATATGAAAATTGTAGAATTCGAGCCCTGGCATTCCTCGAATATAAATTATTCTGACTCCAGTTATTACGAGAAATTGCGCGGCAAACGTCAAAGCTGCTTACGATTCTCTTCCATTTTTTTTTTCTACATTCTATTCTTTAAAGAAAAGCAAAGGCACTACTGGACATAGGTCGATCCGAGATTGTCATACCGACATCCGGAGTGTACTCTTCTTCATCCAGTGCTATAAAAATGCTATAAAATCATTGCGAAAGGGAGAATATAATAGAGTAGAAAACACTTTATTGCATACAAAGTAAGTAACTACATTATTAGTTCTCGTTTCGGGCTCGTTTTGGGGGCGTCTCCAGGCGACCATTGTCGTTAGACAAGGCAAACATTTATTTGCCCAAGCAGCTTGGTGCGCCCGCCCCTGAACTACCTCGCCTCCCGCAGTATAGGATACTTTACTAAATAAGGTATCAATACCAATAAGAATAATTAGTCTAATTGACCTTAATAAGGGTTTTTTTTCCTATATTGAGTGAATAATGTTTGACTATTGACTTCTGTAACCTTCACGTCGTCTGACCACCTTGTAATCAGGTGAATAAAGTAAGATAATTATACTATCAAGCATTGGACTGTTTGTGCCCAAACTACTGTGCTGTGTCTCAATGAGTACCGCACTCTTCACGGACGAAATGCTCCTACTCCGTGAGCAGTTCAACTCATTAATTAAGTTGTTAAAGTTAACTATGATAATCATATATTTGCGACCCTTACTCTTAATAAGAAAATAATTTACCACTACTATGTATCTATTATTATTTAAATTGTATCTTTGTCTTGTTTCTAATCAGCAATAAGTGTGTTCTGGCTCAAAATTTGCATTGATTGCGCGGCGGCGGCGCGGCGGTGATGCGGCGGCGGCGCGGCGGCGGTGGCGCGGTGCGGCGTCGTCTGTTTGAGCGCTTATCTTCTTCTTCTTCGTCGTTCCCTCATGGCTGAGGATCGTGACCAATAATTATTTCCCTCCATATATCGCGATCAAAGGCTATGTGGGCTGCCCTCTGCATGGAACCACATGCTTGTTTAATGGAATCCGACTATCTTGTAGGGGCTCTTCCTCTAGCGCGCTTGCCCTCAACTTTTCCCATTATTATGTCACGTTCGAGGCTGTGGTGTGGTGAGCGCATTATGTGCCCAAAGAATCTGAGAGTTCTCTCTTGGCAAATTGTTGAGAAGCGCTTATACAAACCGTATAAATACGAATTAAGTGGTTGTAAACACTGTCAGTTTTAAACCTACGTGAGTCTATAAACCGACGGTTATTTTGGTGGGAATTATTTTAATGATGTCTGCGCTCTGCTCCGAAGTTAGAATCTTTTTTTATTTTATTTTTATGCCAGCCATCATTAAACAAAAACTTTTTAATTGCCAAAGAAAACGCAATGAAATCCAACATGGCGCTTCCGGGTAATAACGGCCAGTGTTTATAAACTAAGTGAAATAGTGACTTTACGACACAAAGGTCGGAATTGAACACGCCACCGTTTCCCAAACAGAATTGAACTTTAAAACTAAAGGTTTAAAAGCCAAAATTGAATGCAAAGACAGCCTTTATCAGACTTCCTTTAAGCCTTGAAATATGTTAATTATTGTAATCCATGGTTTACCTAATCGGCCCGATCCAATCGTTTCAAAGATAGAGTACGTTCCCCTCGCCATATTTTCCTTTGAAATTAGGAGAAGGTTTACTTAGGTTCCTGAATCTTTTTGAAATTAATTGGACCCCAATTTTCGGCAAATGAGAAAACAGATTAAAGGTAAATATTAAAGCAAGTCGTGCTGGAAGTTTTAATTGAAAAAGGAGTTACTTTTTTATTCATGTTTTTTTTTTAATAGCTGGCGGAAGTTGAATACTTAGTTTGTTCTTGTGGCAATTTGTGGGGAAGCCACGTCCAGCAGTGGACGTCTATTGGTTGTAATGATGATGATGATGATGAATACTTAGTTATAGTAGTTTTGTTTTGTGAATAGTCCGAACACGCAGAGTACGCAAACCCACGAGGGTTACAGACGATCTGGTGAATGTTACGGGGCGGGAATACACTACAGATACAGACACTAGAGATACAGGTTCTACCTAGTTAGGGGCTCTGAGCGTGATGTGTTATTATTATTATTATTACTTAATTCCGAACTTTTCTAATGTTTCTAGTAGTTTCGGAGCCTATTCCATGCAAATAAACTTACAATCAAATCTTTCAAATTTATCATTTAATTAATATCAAGTATAAAGATACTTGATAGAGTTGAAAATATTAAATGTTAAATTATTTAGAAATGGCATCATGTTTATACAGATAAATAAATAAATAAATAGTTTAGATAAAAGCCCAATCTATCTTTACATATATCAAAGCTCTGGGCAGCTTAGAAAGCTCGATAGTTCAGGTGACGAGGCGGGGCTCTCACGGCCGACCCTCCGTCGACGACTCTTTAAGATTGCTAAACTTAACTTACCCTGTAGCTTTTTAAGGGATTTTATTAGCATTAAAAGCCTTTCAAACTACTTATACCTTTCCTAGACTGCTCATGTACACTTCTATAGGGACTAATATAATAAAGAGGAAAGATTTGATAGTTTGTTTGTTTGAATCGAATAGGCTCCGAAACTTCTAGGTCGATTTGTAAAATTCTTTCACCATTATAATCCTGTATTATTCCTGATGAACAATAGCCTAAAAAATAATAATATTATGTAATTGTATATTGTAAGTCGTAAGATCAAATATTTAAAGATGAAAATCGCTACTAACGTAAAGCCGCTAAGTTAGGCAATCACGCCTAAACTACTCAACCGATTTGGCTGAAAATTATCACCACGAGGCGGACAAAGGATACTTTTTATTTCGAAAATCTTAGGGAAACAAAGAATTAAGCTTTTTAAAGGTACTACTCTATTTATTCTGAGGAGAAATAAAACAGATTTGCATCATCAATCAATACATAGTATAAAACAAAGTCGCTTCCCGCGTCTGTCCCTATGTATGCTTATATCTTTAAAACTATGCAATGGATTTTGATGCGGTGTTTTTTAAAGTATAGAGTGATTCAAGAGGAAGGTTTATGCACAACATAGTAATAGGTAAAGCGCTACGAAGTTCACCGGGTCGACTAGTATTAATATAAAACGTAAATAAGTTGTACATAATAATATATTTTTGTAGAGCATGCCTATTTATTGAATTGAAACCTCTATATTACATATATTGAACATATACCTATACTTTACACTTATCCGTACAATATAAAAAGAGACCAAAGTCGATAGAAAACGAGGCACTATTATGTTCATCAAAACCGCCGGCTAAAGGTACCTACAAACTACAAAGCTATGTAAAATGTAGCGCGGCCTTGTGCCCATCGATCTGAATTCTAACATTGTCTGCATATTATGTAGGCCGGAACATAATCCAGGTGATAAGCGGTACCTAAGGGTGAGCGCACGTTGAGATATTAGTCTCGGCCCTAATAAACTCCTAACGAGAACCCTGTCACCCCGGGGGGAGTCGCAAGGTTATGTTGGGTTCGCACCTACTATAAAACCCCGCCGGTGTCCATCTCGGCTGTTAGCAAGGCGATCACGCGAGATCTTTCGATATTTATGTTAAACTCATCGACCCCCTCCAGCATTGGCTCTTCGGCCTCTTCTCGGGGGGACATGGTGGTCTTCGACCCGGATTGTAGATCTCTTTCCCAACGCTCGACGATGAAATCGGGACACCGCGTTCCGTCGTCCTTCTCGGGGCTGTTATATGATTACACGAGGCCCCCGCTTCGTGCACCCAACGACCCGGGGTCGCCTCTTACGACAGGCAGGGGATACCTCAGTCCTATTTTTCGGCCCGGTACTGCAGGGCGTGCCCTAATACCCTGCGGCTGATATTTATAGTCAATGTTTGGAGTCTTTTCGGTAGAGTTTTACCTCTAACAAGTCGTCTCAAGTACAGATTATCCTGACTCGCGCTGTCTCATACTCCGTCGAGCGCATGTGTGTTTATTGAACCATGCACTGTGTCTAAGTCGTAAAAGTCTTTGTATATGGATTTGGAGTGGAGAACAATATAAAGTTACATTTTGACACTTTGGAGTGCTACTCAGAACTCCGACTCGAATGTGACTGCCTTAGTACACTGACAACACTCAATGCCTTTGCAGGCGACACTAATGCGAAAAACTGAAGTTTTTTTTTACTCTAGCACTATACTATGACTAAATAGTTGTCTGTATTGTTTAGTAGAAATCTTATTGAAGGTACAGCTCCAGAGGCCCTATTACGGCCGCTTTTGCAAAATGAGGGGTTTTCGTTTTTGACAGTTTTAATGGTTCTAGGAGAATGCTAATAGATGGCACTGTTTGCCAATGTATGTAGGTGTAATGTCAACGTCAAATCTGATTGACCTGACTAATTGAATTCATATAGAATTTGACATTTAACCTGATTGCTAGTGCCATCTCATGGCAGTCTGTGTAACTAAAAGTGACAGTTCGAAAACCGCTCATTGCTTTTCGTCTTCTAGTCTAGAGTGTCAAAGTCAATACAAAAAAACGCAGACGACGCAAAGCAATATTGCAAAAGTGGCCGTAATAGGCCCTCAGAACAGTTTAAGGAGGCTGTAACATTACTTTGCTTCTAAAACAAGCTGTGCTAACTTTATAATTCGTTGAAATAAAATGGCTGCGATCAACGCAGCACGTACACCTTTCTACCAGTTTAGCGTCGCGCGTGCGGCACATTCTTCACGATCACATTTCAATCGGCTGCGCGAGGTCTGAGAGTGGGGAACCGGTATCAAAATAGACTTTTACTATTGGATGAAACGAGAAATTATTTACGGTTTCTCATTGATTTTTTTTGTGGAAGACTTTTACCTAATCTCAACAGAAAACGTCAAATGTTGGACAAAACTTCAAGGAAAAACACTGTGAGTTGCGTTGGCGATCGCGGTATTTCTCTTCTAGTTGTTCATCGAAATTCTTCACCAATTCTTCGGGTGATCTCTTATTCGCCTTACCGACACCCATGGGAGAAGATGTCGTAGTAGTATTCTATGCCGACACCACACGGAACCACATTTTGGGACCATTTTAATGAACAAGAAAGCTATTTTCACTAGTATGTATGCTGTATACATGCTCTATTAAGTAAACTTACTCAGACAATGTATTCAAGCGATTTTCTAGACAGTTCTAAATAACTTATAGCTTAAACAAAATAAAATCGATTTTTACAGTGGCGGTCTCATTCAGCGTAACACTTTTGTCTATGGTCTCGTGCGCACTAGACTGTAATACCAAAGAACTGAACGAGTCTGTACCTGTACAACCTAATGCTTAAAAAGTTCGGTTTCAAGATAATCGGTTAAAAGATGAAGTTGTTAGCACCTCGCGACCTCGCCTCGGTCACAACGCACGCGCTCGCCAGTTTACAGCGATGCTAGCGCCATTCGCGAAAAAAATTATGTCTTCTAAACTAAGGCAAATATCAAAAAATTTGGCACTGTATGACACTAGATAATGTAGCCTTGTATTTTTAGGGCCCTTCTGTATAGCTTTTAGGTTGAAGACCAATGAAAGCTACAAAGTGTTGCTAAAAGTGGCCACTTTTGGTAACAATCTATGTTTTTTTTTGTTCTTTTTACTCAGGACTACTTTGCTGTGCTCAAAAAATACAAGGCTACATTATCTAGTGTCATACAGTGCCACATTTTTGATATTTGCATTAGTTTAGAAGATTTTTTTTTCGCGAATGGCGCTAGTATCGCTGTAAACTGGCTCTTGAAGGTCAATTAGTTTGTTGCACGTTGCCTAATCTCATACGTATAGGTATAATCTTTTTAAAGCCCTCACAAACTAGCGACTTTTTTTAGTTGGCCGATGGTTTGATCGGTCAGAGGATCGGTATAGAGTTATATGGCACTGCGCGCACTTGACCATATTCTCTACCATATTATCTACTCTATATCTGTATCTATATAGATACTATTATCTAGTCTATATCATCAATACATAGTATAAAATACTTACCCTTTCCGCGTCTGTCCCTAGGTATGCTTAAATCTTTAAAACTATGCAACGGATTTTAATGCAGTTTTTTTTTAATAGATAGAGTGATTCAAAAAGAAGGTTTATAAGTATAATACATGTACAAAATACTTATAGGTTAGGCGGTTCGAAGTTCGCCGGGTTGACTAGTATAAAATAAAGTCCCTTTCCGCGTCTGTCCGTATGTATGATTAAATCTTTAAAACTATGCAACGGATTTTAATGCGTTTTTTTTTTAATAGATAGTGTTTCGAGAGGAAGGTTTATAAGAATAATACATACGCAAAATAGTAATTGGTTAGGCGGTACGAAGTTCGCCGGGTCGACTAGTATACATATATTCGCAAGTACGCGCGGGAGCAACCGTGGTGAGTCGAGGAATGAGTAAAAGACTGCAAATGCATGATCTATTGTTTTTTTTTATCATAATTCGTTTCGTTGAATAATACATTATTACTACATTATCGTATATTTATAATAATAATAATAATAACACATCACACTCAGAGCCCCTAACTAGGAAGAACCTGTATCTAGGGTGCCCGAAACACACACAGAGACGAACATCACACCCAGACCGGTAACAAACATCGATATTCATCATATCAATATTCGCCCCGCCCGGGAATCGAACCCGGGTGCACACGTTTACTCAGTCCACATCACTGCCAACTGAGCCACGAAGCAGTCAAATTTATGTGAATAAATGTCACTAAGCCTTGTCAGATCACAAGTGATTAAGTGATAGATTAAAAATTAAAAATACAAAAAGTAATCGTCATAATCTCGGTGATTTGATCACCAATCCGCACTGGGACGGCGAGGTAGACCATAGGATCGAACTTCAAAAGATATTGAAGACTAATTATATAAATTGACTCTACAAACTTTTTACTGAAACCACTAAAGATTATATAAAATACCATAAAAGCGTTTTATTTTTTCAGTTTTGACCTAATCAGCTAGGATAGAAAATGTAAACTTTTAAACAATCGGTTACCATAACCATTCTTTAGCGCAATTTGAAATAGAAGTCGTCGGCGGCAAACGATTACTGCACTTAGAGTTAATGGGTCTGCCCTGGGCTCGTCCTGCTGTTAGTTGTTGCCTTTTACGCTATTGCTAATGGAATAAATAAAGAAAACAAGCAAGCCTCTTTTTGTTTCTACTTTTCTGAAATCAGCGCTTAATCGATTTTTTTCACGTTCTGGGTTTTTTGTATGTCAACCGTAAAATTGCACATACGTCAGTTTATAAGTATTATTGTCGAGGCCAGGCGACTATTGTCATAAGGCAAGGCAAACATTTGTTTACCTGAGCCAATTGGTGGGCACCCTGAACTACCTCGCCTCTCACAGTATAGGATACTTTACCAAATAAGGTATCAATAGCAATTAGATTAGATGTAGTCTAATTGACTTTTAATAAGTGATATCTTGTATCCTATATTGAATAAAGAATTATTTGATTTGATTGATATAAACGAAAGTAGTTTAGTTTGTTTATAAATTTACGATCGATAGCTAGCTACGCAGGTTGCTACGTTGCTCACTACGGCGTAGTTCGTAGCTAAGTTCATGCTACGTCGTAGCATAGATTTTGTAGAATGTCGCTTAGTAAATAAGGTATGATACCAGATTTTTTTATGATTGCATTTTGCCCTTGATATTATCGTTTGAGGAAACGGAGGAGGAGTTAATATTAAAAGTTTCGTGATGACCTTGCAGCGAAAGTCATGCGACGGTCGTAATTTCGTTTAATATTCTTGGAATTAAGAAATTGGTTTTATTTGTTTACTTCAGTATACTTTAAACAGAAAAATATATAAAACTCTTCTGTTACTGACTGACAGACAACGCATAGCCTAAACTACTGGGCGTAGCAGGCTGAAAAATTCCCATGGGAATAATTTTCCCAAATTTATGTGCCAATGAGAAATCTGCGCGGGTGAAACCGCGAAGCAGCCTCGAGTTAGTACATAATCAGGTAGAAACAGTAACTATAGGGTGCCTTAAACACAAACAAAGCCGAACAAATGCACCCTAACATCGATATTAATCTCAACAATGCTCCGCTTGAATCAAACCTCGTCAACCCGCGTCATAATCAACAATATTGCCAACTGAACCCCGTAGGCAGTGGTTTGAAAAACGTATCTTTTACAACAATGAAACAGACCACAAGACATGCCATAGAAGCGCGTCAGCTGGTGCGGCGTCGACACGTAATCCGACCGTCTTTTGTTCCCGTAATGGATTTCCGCCACGCTCCCGCCGCCGCCGCCGCCGCCGTACCGTGTCGATGCCGTCCAACACTGGATGAGGTATAATGTAAGCTACATAACGTAATTCTTATACTATACGAGCTTTCCCAGCTTACTTCGTTACGCCATAGAATATAAGATACTACAAAAGACTTGGCTCTATAGACTATGTTCTTTTGACTGCCCAGAATGGCCGAATAAAAAACAAACAACAACAACCAACCACCTGTCTAAATATGTAAACAACGGAAAAAATATTGCACCTTGGGTTACATTATTTGAGTTTAGGTAAGGATCCCTAATTTTTTGAAAATCTAATATAGCCTATGACACTCGGGGTTAATGTAGCTTCCTACCAGTGAAAGAATTTTTCAAATCGGTTCAGTATTTCCGGAGCCTATTATTTACAAACAAACAACTCTTTCCTCTTTATAATATTGGTATAGACTAGCTGTGCCCAGCAGTGATACCGCAGTAAAAAGTAGCCTATGTGTTAATTCAAGGTGTCAGCTAAATCCATACCAAATTTCATTTAAATCGCTCCAGCCGTTTAGACGTGAAGAAGTAACATACACACTCACAAACTTTCGCCTTTATAATTAGAAAGACTAGTCGAACTTCGTACCGCCGAAAATAAAACTTTGTTGTTCAAATAAATACATTAAAAACTTCCACCTGAATAACTTCTATCTATTAAAAATTAGGTCTGGGGGACGAGTACCCAGAAGACAAGATTAATATTACCAGTAGTGTAAAACTTCGAAATTATGGGCCTTATCAGAAAGCTTAAGATCACTCAAAGTATGACCGAATCAGAAATTATGAGATCTGCAGACGAGCTAAAGTAACATAGATCAGAGAATTGTGAAATCTTATTGATAAATTGTCGACGAGTACGTATACCTAGGACAAACCATCCAATTAGGTAGGTCCAACTTCGAGAAGGAGGTCAATCGCCGAATCCAGCTCGGATGAGCGGCGTTCGGGAAACTACGCAACGTCTTCTCGTCCAATATTCCTCAGTGCCTGAAGACGAAGGCATTTAACCAATGTGTGCTGCCAGTGATGACATACGGTTCTGAAACGTGGTGCTTCACTATAGGGCTTGTGAACAGGCTCCGGGTAGCTCAACGAGCTATGGAGCGGGCTATGCTCGGGATTTCTCTGCGGGATCGAATCAGAAATGAGGACATACGCAGAGAAACCAGGGTCACCGACATAGCCAAGCGGATAAGCTCGTTGAAGTGGCAATGGGCAGGTCATATAGCCCGCACAACAGATGGCCGTTGGGGCCGAAAAGTTCTCGAGTGGAGACCACGGATCGGCAAGCGCAGCGTAGAACGTCCACCGACCAGATGGACGGATGATCTGCGCAAGGCTGCGGGTCCACGCTGAATGCAGGCCTATGTCCAGCAGTGGACGTCCTACGGCTGAAATGATGATGATGATGATTGATAAATTGACTAAATACACAAAAACCAGTATATGTTCTTCTTTGTGTTTCAGTCACCCTATAGATACAGGGTACAGGGTCTATAAAATCTTGCTTAGAATTTTTAAGGCCCAGATGTGTAGCTTTCAGGAAGCCTAAGTTTGTTGTCTAAAGTAGCCACTTTAGTTTCATAAAATAATATTTATAAGATCATTATCCTAAAATCTACACAACAGAGCCTTAAAAATTCTAAGCAAGATTATCTAGGGCGTCAAAAGCGCATATTATTGATTTCGGCAATGGTTTAGAAGATATTAATTATTAATCGGTAGTGGTGCTAGTTACGCACCAAGTAAGCCCTTAAACCTACATAACAAACATATTTAATTTAAAAAAGGCTTCAACAATTAAAACTTCAAACTTTTCAATGAACATGCTAATGAAATTCCAATTAAACCATTTAGAGGTAGAGCTTCTAGTTCAATTCCTAACTCAAAGTAAGTGGGTCAGTGAAACTATAAATTAACACGTAACGGAGCAGATGTCGAAGTGCAAGCTTTTAGAATTGTATTTTTAACAAGAGCTTTAAGCTGTCTCGGTGCTTTTTAAGTGGCTTCGAAAATATCGTCGGAGTTTTAGTTTTTTTTTTTTTAAATATTTTATAGGTACTCAACAAGGTGGTTAGACGACCTTTTTTTTAAGGCGGGGAAACTCCTAACGAGTACCCTGCGACCCTGGGGGGAGTCGCAGGGTTATGTGGGGTTCGCACCCACTAAAACCCCGCTCGTGTCCATCTCGGCTGTTGGCAAGGGGGGTCACGGGTGATCTTTCGATCGTTATGTTCAACTCCGCGAAGTGGTTTGCTGGTGAAAGCTGTGGAAGTGCACTGGATGAGGGTTGCTCGAGAGCCGTCGTCATGCCGCTTTTTGAAAGAGGCCTATGTTCAGCATTGGACCTCTTTCGGTTGAGATTGTGATGATGTAAAGGAACCCTATTTTATTTTTTAGGGAGTTTATTGGATGTAGTTTATCAAATATGTTTTTAAATTATCATAGGCAATTTTAAACGAATCTGAGGACTTCATTCGGCTGAAATGAAAATGATTATCGATCAATGTATATAAAAATCTTCCGTTACTAACTGACTGACTGACAGACAACGCAGAGCTGAAACTACTGGGCGTAGCAGGCTGAAATTGTGCATGTACGTTCCTTAGGGAGTGTAGGTTAGCACTAAGAAAGGATTTCCCGAAATTCCCATGGGAACTGGAAAAAAACGGGATTTTTGTGTTTATGAGAAATCTGCGCGTGTGAAACCGCGGGGCAGCATCTAGTCAATGTATATAAAACTCTTTCGTAACTGACTGACTGACAAACAACGCAGAGCCGAAACTAGTGGGCGTAGCGAGCTAAAATTTTGCACGTGGGTTCCTTGGGAAGTGTAAGGTAGCACTAAGGAATAAACTCCCGCAATTCCAATGGGAACGGGGAAAAACGGGATTTTAGTATTTTATGATATAAATCTTCGCGTGTGAAACTGCGGCAGCATCTAGCTATGTATAATCCGCCAGTACCTATGTAAGTATTTAAGTCGGAAGTTTAGTCTAGTTTTCGCCTAAAGCCGGCACATGGAAGGAACCAAATTTACGATCCTCGGGTTCACTAAGGTAAGCCAAACCTTATGAGCAGATGTTACCTTAAGTTCCAACTGGCCTAGTAGGCATTAAGATTTGGTTCAAATTTAACCTAGTTTTGATCGTAAATAGCAACTGCTGCTATTCAATTAGCCTTTTCAGGTCTTTTGTATTTACCTAGATCAAATGTTCAAAATATTCACCTTTTGTCTACTAATCGTTAGAAATAATGAGATCCTGATAAAACTATAGTAACCGACATGGCACGAAGAACAGTTGTCGCTAGCCCCGAATAGTTCTCAAATGGCGGCCGCGCACCGAAGACGTAAGATAAGCACAATGTGGTCAGACCACCTGGTGAAGGTCGCGGGATTACACTTGATGCGGGTCGCATAAAACCGAAAGGTAATGGTGATTTTTAGGGAAATGGGCCTATGTTTAGCAGTAGACGTAGCTTGGCTGAGATGATAAAAGCGCGAATTGGCGGAAGAACAGTGCTTTGGATTCGTCCTTGGCACATGCTGAGCCAATAATCCGTTTCAACGTAAGAAATACTATGTTTTTTTAGCTTGTTCACGTGGTATTTGCTGGTGGACACATTTTTTGTTGTTTTATTGTTTTTATACTTATTTTCCTTAATTCTTAAATCGTTGAATAAATGCATTTTCTTTCTTTTTTTCAAATAAAGCTGCAAATACATTCGAATAATATCTGAAACCTCTTAAATTCAGTAAATAACTTTTATAATGTTTAAAATTTTGTACTAGATTTTATATAGCCAACCAGTCAGTCGCTAAATGTAGAAGCAATAGGGATATGCCCTAAGTTACCCAAATTAGGGTTGAGGGAGTAATATATTACTCAAGTTAACACCCTAGCCTAGGGCGTACTATACCTTAGAAGTTATGTTACAAGCTAATACTTAACTACCCTACTAGGTAATATTATATGCGATAATTACTATATCCTTCTGGTTTGTTATGTTTCGTGCATTTTGAACCGATGGGTTTAGCATAAATACAAGCGAGATTTTTAAACTTAAAAAAAAAAAACAAACAGATTTGTACAGTGGCGGTATAGGACGGCATTTCACTTTCGGTTTTTCTGTATATAACAGTTTAGGTCGCACGAGACCATAGACAAATCTGTTACGCCATCCTAGACCGCCACTGTACCTATTTTATTTAGAATTTTTAAAGGCAAATGCGCGGTGGAATTTTTGCTATTGATAAACGATGTTAACAACATGTTATAACGATTAATGATCGCCTCCGCCGGAAATCGAACCCGGTGCATCCGCGTCCACATCACTGCCAACTGAGCCACGGAGCCGTATGAATGCCACGGTATTAAGATATCGGTAGACCAGTAATTGACTTTTCTATCGAAAGCCGGAATAAAGTAGCGAGATCTAGCGATTGTTGGCGGCCTGCCAGGTCGGGAGCTATCGATAGCGTGTGCTTAGCCCTTGTTTTACATGTGTTTTATTATGTTAAGCTTAGCTTATTCATAACCCTAAAATACTAACCCTGTTATTCATAAAACGTTAAAGAGCATTATAGTTATTTGACGTATGTCAATTAAGACTGGATGTCAGTATTTACCATACCTACAACAAACCAGAGAAGTAGACCTCTATTATATTATAGCTAATTAAAATCTACTTTATCTTTATGAATAATACAGTTGTAAACCTTAGCGGGAATATTTTAATTAATTAAGTATTTTCACGTTTTTATAACAACTGATTATGGTAACATACTATAATATACTTAATGATTGTGATTATGATTCTTGCTATCAATTGTGGTTAAATTTTATTTCTTACACTATTAGTTAAACATTACCCGTCTTATTCATAAAGATACAGTACATTTTAAGTAGCTTTACTGGAAGTCTACTTCTCTGGTTTGTTGTATGGTAAATACGTGACATCCAGTCTAAATTGACATATGTCAAATAACAAAAATGCTCTTTAACTTTTTATGAATAACAGGGTACGGCTTTAAGTGGCTTTTAATAGAAAAAATACTTTAAAATAAACACACGCACATTTTCGGTCAGAAAATGCTTTGAATCATAAAAAAAAATACTTTAATAATTAATTCTTACGTGTAACTAAACTTTATAAGAACCATCGAAATTTTCACTTATTAAATTGGTAACTTTTGAAATTATCAAGCAAAAAATTTACTAAAAACAGTATAGTAAAGTATTTTCATATCTTATTTTGCCTGAAAACAGTACAGTAAAGTATTATCTCATCCTATATTTCCTATGCCTTTTACATTATTATTAATACTTACGTCTATAAAACGACGTAGAGCGGACACTCAACAAAAAAAACGGTTTTGGTTCCAACAACAAACTTTTAAACAACACTGGCCACTGAAAAAGTTATTCTTTTCTTCGAAACAAAAGAACAATAAGGTTTTTAACGAGCGACAAACGGGGCTAATGTGTTCGAAATCCGCGCCACTCTAAACACGTTCACTACATTTTTCAATCGTGTTCATGCGTGCGGGTTCCTTGAAAAACCTCGGTTCACTGGTGCTCGCAGGGGTGGAAAACCCCTGCACTATACTACGACCGCCAAAGATTAGATAATGAAGTTCGGAAAGGTTGTATGTGCCTATGTTTTTGATGTCCATAGGTACCTTTTGATTGTTGCCGTTTAAAGTATCATCAGTTTACTTAAAATTCTGCTCTTTTCACAAAAAAAAAAACTTATTAACCTAAGCAGCTGATCAGCTTAGTTACGCAGAGATTCAAACAATACAAGGTAGAAATGAAAGGTAACTTCTTTTTTTGTAAACGAGGAGAAATACCTGACGCACTTCCCGTCGCTCGCGGGAGGCTATCATATTGTCAAGGCTCTTTAAATATCGGTAGATTGTTGTCTTATGGCCGTTTTCAATATAGTATCTATCGAGATATATAGCTTTTCAATTCATACAAAATTAAACAAAAGCCTATATTCAGGTAATGAAATTGTACCAAAATAACAGCCATCTTATTAGATAGCATTGTGAAAACAAGGGTTAGTGATAACTAGTCAACCCGGCGAACTTTGCCGCGCCTTACCTATTACTATGTTGTGCATGTATTATACTTAAAAATCTTCCTCTTGAATCTTGAATTGATAAATTTCAAAAACCCCATCAGAATCCGTTGCATACTTTTAAAGATATAAATAAGCATATATAGGGACAGACGCGGAAAGCGACTTTGTTTTATACTACATATGTATTGATGATGATTTACGATAGTCACGTCAAATATTGTTAAAATAAAAAAAACACTGTATATATAGTATGTGTGTAAATAAGCACCTATGTACTTTTACAAAATTCATAACATGAAATATAGTGTAAAGTACCTAGGTATGTCATGTTGTGGTTATACCTATGCATTGTTATTTTTTCATTTAAATTATTATGTATTATCTATATTTTAAAATACTCTTTGCCACTTCTAGAGAGTGAGTGAGCAGGACAGAATATAGTAAAAGTCAACCATGCCAGACAAGGTAAGACACCTATCGACGACTGCCGCGGGAAGTTTTCTTTTGGCACAAAATAAAATATGAGTACTGTTTGGAACTGAAAACTGAAAAGTACATATTATAACATAATCTCACGCATTTTACTCCCAAAGGTTTAGGCAGATGCACCAGCTCAAGAGCCGGACCCTCGTTAAGCCGAGTTTATGTTTTATTACCAACGTGACGCAGGGCCAACTTGTCGCCGCGGTTATAACGACCACTATGCGGCCAGGACCAACGGCTTAACGTGCCTTCCGAAGCACGGAATCATCTTACTTTTCGGACAATCCGGTGATTAAAGCGTGCAATGTCCTATCCAACCGAAAAAAATCACAACGTGATTTTTTGTGAGAAATCAATATTTGTGGTGTTTTCCGCGGGGATCGAACCCACGACCTTCCGTGTCCTAATCAAAGGCTCGCACACAGCGCTACAGAGGCATGGCAAAGTACAGTGGTGGACACGGTTGGCGTAACACTTCTGGTTTTTCTGTATTGCAAAATAGGTCTTGTTCTTTGGTAATACAGACTAAGGCTGACGCAACCTTAGACAAATCTGTTACGGCCTCCTAGTCCGCCACTGTACAATATGAACCAATATACCTATAGATATAATTCACAAAAAACATACGAATATCAAAAACTAGCTGTGTCCACGACTTCGTCCGCGTGGTATAGGAAGTGACTTTTCCATATTCTCTCACCGTTTAAACCTTTCCTAGTCTACGACAAACATTTCCAAACCAAAATCAGCTACATCAGCAGAGCCGTTTCCAAGTTTTAGTGAGACAAAGCAGCAGCCGAGCAGCACTTGAATCAATATATATAAAACTCTTCCGTTACTGACTGATTGACTGACTGACTGACTGACAGACAACGCAGAGCCGAAACTACTGGGCATAGCGGGCTGAAATTTTGCATGTAGGTTCCTTAGGGAGTGTAGGTGAGTACTAAGAAGGGATTTCCCGAAATTCCCACGGGAACGGGAACAAACGGGAATTTTGTGTTTATGAGAAATCTGCGCGGGAAAAACCGCGGGGCAGCCTCTAGTTTTTAATATTATAGAGATGCGATAGTAACTATGTTGACTGTCACATGTAAACCACTGAACTGATAAAACTGAAAATTGGAAGCATCTTGGTTTTAACCACGTGGGGGACTTAAGATTCTTTTTATCCTGAAATCTTTTAGGAACATTGGGATTGCGGTTTTCAGAGAAATTGCGCCGGCGAAGCAGCAATACGCTATTTTTAATTTTAATTAATCTTTAGCAAAGTTAATGTTTATTCGAGCATCACGAGGTTTAAATATATTTTGGGACATTTTAAGATCTCTTGTAACGTAATTAACGCTAATAAGGTAAATTAGTCCTAAAACAGAGACATTACTGGGACAAATCTTCGTAAATAGGAATAGGACTTTTATTTTACCCCAAATCTCTTTATTTTTATTATTTACTAGTCGACCCGCCGAACTTCGTATCGCCTAACCTATTACTATGTTGTTTTCCCGTAATTATTCGAAATTTTCTCGTAAACCCCACCCTTATACTTAAACGAACCTCTAGTAAAAAGAATTTGTAAAATTGGTCCAGGCGTTGTGGCGCTTACCAACACATTTGGCGATTCATTTTTATATTAAAGATTTATTTGTCTCAGACTAAGTACATGGTTTCTGTCAATAGGGAGATCTAAACTGTAGGTTGAAATCTTCTTCTTTTTCTTCTTCTTCTTCATCTTGGCCTATGTCCCATTTCTATTGGGGTCGGCCCATTCTTGTCCTCTTTCTCCATTCTTGGCGTTGTTGGGTAATTTCTGGCTGTAGGTCCGTCGTCTTCATATCCCTATTAATGGTCCCTATCCAGGTTGCCGGCGGTCGACCTGGGCCTTTTCTGGGTTGCTCTATGTTCATCACAGGTTCTCGTCATGTGATTTTCGTCCGTTTCGGATTTTTCGAAATGAAATAAAAAATACTTTAAATTTGTACTTCTTACCATTTATTATTATATTACAAACTAGAAAATAAGTTATAGGTTTATAAATTACAAACAAAAAATTTCAACTAAATGTTACACAAGTACTTAAAACAAATATTTTCAACTTTAATGTTTAACTACTTACATAGTTTGTAAATTAATAATTTACTAAAAATAAACATAAAATTATACAACAGAATTTCAAATTATACTTATTTTGAATATTTTATGACTACTTTTGAAGCGTCTATATGTTCTAAATTTAATAAAGATCATCGCACATTCATTTTACTTGAGATTAATCTGACATTCAAAGTCAGGATTCGGAGTCTACGTGCTCGAGTTCGCACTCGGGCAAGTCGTTTAAGAGTACAGATTATTCTGGCTATTCCGTTCATACTCCGTCGAGCTCTGAACTGAACTCAGTTCTTCAGTTCAATCAATCTTTTTTGTCTACTGCAACCTGCTCAAAATCAATTAATAAGCGTGTTTTTAAGGCCCCTCTACCTTGTGTCAGGACTTGCTTTGCCAAAAGACATTTAGCGTTTCTGCAACCTTATCAATACATAGTATAAAACAAAGTCGCTTTCCGTGTCTGTCCCTATGTATGCTTATATCTTTAAAACTATGCAACGGATTTTGATGCGGTTTTCTTTAATAGATAGAGTGATTCAAGAGGAAGGTTTATAAGTATAATTCATGCACAAAATAGTAATAAGTTAGGCGGTACGAAGTTCGCCGGGTCGACTAGTTTATACAATAAAGTATGCAGAAGCTGTAAAATTAATCCTTTCTTTTGCCATCACAACGAGCTTAAATTGACCACCTACCAATGGCTACTCGAGCTAGATTATGATGCAGTCGAAAAACTAGTTTGTATTACCTTATAATAAAACTAGAGGCTGCCCCGCGGTTTTTCCCGCGCAGATTTCACATAAACACAAATATCCCGTTTTTCCCGTTCCCGTGAGAGTTTCGGGAAGTCCCTTCTTAGTGCTGACCTACACTCCCCAAGGAACCCACGTGCCAATTTTCAGCTTTCTATGTCCAGTAGTTTTGGCTCTGCGTTGTCTGTCGGTCGGTCAGTCAGTCAGTCAGTAGCGGAAGAGTTTTATATATATTGATTACCAATCTAACATAGTTAAAAAGTATCAGTTTGTACGTTGAATTTATTAACTTGAAATTATTTATTTATTTATTATTATGTAAATTGTTCTACAGTAAATAATAAATAATTATTATTATATTCATATTTATTATATATTGTACTTTATTATTATTTTATGCATGTTTTATTTTAATTTAAATTTTAAGTAAAGTAATTTTATCATTTAATTCGTAACCAATGTAATTAACATTACGTATACTGGTTAAAATTTAATACTATTATATAAAATGTACACCTACAAAAACTTATTATAATAAGAAAGTGCGACTGTAGTAATCGCTATAAGTTTATAACTCGGTACGCGACACTCTACCGGTTCCCGCGACACAGGCCCAGCCTAGTGCGGAAACCACTGGTAACTACCCTCAAACTATTTTTCTTTGTACTCCTTTTGGATTTGCGCATTTATTTATTGTTTGCTAACTTTATAAATATAGTAAGATGTAAAACTTGTTTTTAGCAATGCTCTTCTAATGGAAATTATTTTAAATTTTCTTGTGTAAGTAATGAAAATAAATGTTACTAAACTTTTTTGTATGTAAACCAATTTTGTAAATAAATATCTTTTTATCATTTATCATTTTATCATAGCTCATGCTTCAGTGACGTGAAGTAGAAACTCAACTGCTCCTGTCTGCTCCGTGGCTCAGTTGGCAGTGATGTGGACTGAGTAAGCGTGAGCACCCGGGTTCGATTCCTGGGTGGGGCGAATATTGATATGATGAATATCGATATTTGTTTCCGGTCTGGGTGTGATGTACGTCTCTGTGTGTGTTTCGGGCGCCCTAGATACAAGTTCTTCCTAGTTAGGTTAGGTTAGGTTAGCTCTGAGTGTGATGTGTTATTATTATATTATTAACTTTGCATGTCAATTTGGAGCGGAGAACGATTTAAAGTAAATAATAATAACACATCACACTCAGAGCCCCTAACTAGGAAGAACCTGTATCTAGGGTACCCAAAACACTCATAGAGACGAACATCACACCCAGACCGGAAACAAACATCGATATTCATTATATCAATATTCGCCCCGCCCGGGAATCGATGATGATGATGTGCACACGCTTACTCAGTCCACATCACTGCCAACTGAGCTACAAAGCAGATGCTTATACTATGCAGTGTTACTCCTTAATTACTTCGACTCTATTGTGAATGTCAACCTTAATGTTTAACAGTTATTAAATGTGCAATCACCTTTATTAAGTAAAGCTTATGGAACTAGCCTCAAGTGCTTTAGTTATATAGAAAACTATTTACATAGGGTTACTAAAAAGTATCGAAGACTAAAGAAAGACTAAATTTTTGAAGCCGGGTGTACTAAAAGTCTAAATTGGTTCTAATTTCTATTAGATTATTCCTTGTCATCATTCTTTCGAACTGGGAGGCAAGTTTCTTGACTAAAAACGATCGACTCGTAATTGTCTTGTAAGTGACATCGTTAACCATTGCCCCTTAAACAAAGGCAATATCTGTTGCACGCCTAAAGAAAACAGCAATGATTAACGGAGTCGCTAACAAGACAATTACGAGTCGATCGTTTTCAGTTAAGAAACTTGACCCCGTCGGCCGCTTTAATTCTTTATTTTTTGTTGTCTAATACTTAATACTTTAAAGTACAAACTTATTTTATCATTCACATTACCTACTTCATTGATTTTTTTGTTATTACTGAGCATCTCAAACCTAAAAAACATAATATATTTACATCCCGCGTCTTATATAATTTATATCGTTCGTTGTCGAAAAAGGAAATCTACATTGAGCTTTAGAATCTTTAAAAAACCATCAGGAAGCTAGTTAAATTATTTTTATTCATGACCTTCTGCAATTGCAAAGAAATAAGGCTGGCTATATCCAGGTCATTCCAAGTGGTTTCATACAGATTCCAAAGTGATTGGACCGAAGTAATTACTTGGCAAAAAATACATTTTCATAAAATTCGATATATATAACAGTTTTGTTTAAACTATTGGAATCATTGTTGGAAGAATTATATTAGATGGAAAGCAGTGTTTACAAGTTTAATTAAGTATCCAAAATTTTACTTAAATTTATTAAAAAAAACTCTTTTTTTTATAAATTTACGTCCACGAATACCTACTATAGTAGATAAGAGCTCAATCAATATATTTTTTTAAAGTACCGTGTTATGGTCTTCTTTAATGGCAGCTGACCTAAACACACCTCGGAAACTCTCACTAAAATGTATGGAACCAACGCGTTGCTTCGCCCACAGTCTTAGCTCGTGTACGTGCACGGGCACCATGCTTGTGTGAGTGAGATGAGTCGCGCTACTTGTACTGAGCGTCACTGAGAGGTGCCGAGCGCGGCCGAGCACAGCCGAGCACAGCCGAACGTGGGGCCGCACTTGCTGAGGGAGGCAGGGAGTGCCCGTACTGTATGTAGTACTATTTATTATGCTGTGTCTGTGCCTAAACCCTGGGTGCTTGGATCCCGGCGCTGACGGTAGGGACGTGAATGAGCTGGTCTCACTGAGTTTTCTTTTGACCTTCCGAGCTGAAGATGAAGGCAAACTCTGCTTTCTTCTGGGCGTAGGATATGAACTCCTCTGGGAACAAATAATATAAATTACTCATTAATACTTAATATTGAGCTTAAAAAAATAAAAATTGAGAAAGAGGCCCTAAGCACACAAACATTTCTCTGTGCAATTCACGAAAGTAACTCTGTCCGTCAGTTTGTTACGAAATCACGCCTAAACAGAGATTTTCTAGAGCATGAAAAAGGACATAGCATATTTTGCCGAAGCATTATCAGAGAAAATGTAGGACTCAGATTCTAAGGTGTATGAATCATTTAAATTGGTTTAGTAGTTTTAGGTTGATATTCTATGCAAAATCTCAATTTTTACCGTATTATTCCTATAGATACAGTAGGTTTAAGTAGCTTTACTGGAGGTCTACTTCTCTGTTTTATTGTATGGTAAATACATAACATCCAGTCTAAATTGACATACGTCAAATAACTGACATAGATAGAGGTGTAATAGTATCTTTACTTTCCATAATATTAGTGGGAACAGAGGTAAGACTCACCGTAAGTGACGTACTGTTTGTCGTCCACGTCGACCTGTCGGAAGGTGTTGCGCGCGTCCTCCCGGCAGAGCCCGAGCGCGCGCGCGCCCAGCTCCTCGAAGCTCGCCGCGCCGAGCCGCCCGCAGCCGCTCGTGTCGTAGATCTTTACAGATAAACCATATCAATATATATAAAACTCTTCCGTTACTGGCTGACTGACTGACTGACAGACAACGCAGAGCCGAAACTACTGGGCGTAGCGGGCTGAAATTTCATGTAGGTTCCTTAGGGAGTGTAGGTGAGCACTAAGAAAGGATTTCCCGAAATTCCCATGGGAACGGGAATAAAATTGATGTTTGTGTTTATGAGAAATCTGCGCGAGTGAAACCGCGGGGCAGCCTCTAGTTTTAGATAGGTAGATAGTAGGGTCCGACCAATCGGTTCGCGAAAAACGGATCTCGTTCCAAACGAATCGCGAAATTATTAGCAAAAAGACCAATCGAATCACGCGATCCGTTTGGACTGCATTTTAGAATAGAAAACACTATTGCATACAAGGATACCGGAAGGATAAGGTTATGAATCAAAGTACATTAAACAGTTTAAGGTACAAATAATAGAAAATTGCATTCAATGGGCGACCTTACCGCTAAAAGAGATTTCTTTCAGGCAACCCACGCGGAATCGTATGTAGATGGAACATATTAAATTGGTCATATCATTTTATTGGTAGACATAGACTTTAAAAAATATACAGGATGTTTCTGATAAGCCGGTAATAAATCAAAGGAGGGATTCAGCTCACAATACCCAGAGAGATGGGAGCTCGACCTTCATTGACAACTTTCCTAAAGCAACATGGGTCAGAATCTCACAACAAAAATCCGATGTACCGTACATTGACCCTGTCAGCTGATGGATTATATGGAAATTAGGTTCTCAGTTTGACCCGTATGTGTGTTTGTTTGTCCGCAATTATCTCGCGTTCGACTGAAGCGATTATTATGAAACGGTTTAAAAAAAAAATATTGTTTAGTTATAAGTTTTTTTTTTTTTTGAAAAAATAATCAAAATTGAAACGCTACCTTGAAAGCATAAGAGAGCAGGTGCGTGAGAGGCGCGTTCTGCAGCATCAGGAATGTGGCACACATCAGGTAGTCCGGGAAGTACAGCAGCCCACTTGAAGGCTGTAAAGAAAGTTACACGCAAAGAATTATTAAATAGATTATTAGCGACTTCGCCAGCGCAGTTCCCGTACAATTTAAAAAAAAAAGGAATATTCTACGCCAGAGCAGGGAATTTCGCTCCCATTTCGAACGCACAAGAAGGGCTCCTTTGAGGCCGTCTCCAGGTGACCATTGTCGTAAGGCAAGGTAACATTTGTTTGCCTGTGCCGCTTGGTGAGCACCCTGAACTACCTCGCCTCTCGCAGTATAAGATACTTTACCAATTATGGTATTCAATACCAATTAGATTACTTAGTGTAATTGACTTTCAATATGTGATATCATGTATCCTATATTGAATAAATAATTTTAAACTTTGACTTTTTTTGACTTTTGCACTTTTGCGGCATGTTGGTTGGTGGCGAAACGGAAGCGAAATTTGCTGCTCTTACGTAACGAAACTGACGATAATGTTGTCTCTTTCTAAACGTAGTAACATATTCGCGATTTTACTGTGCCTGTGCTACCACGGTACTGAGCTTCCTAACGACGTCGTGCGAACTGAGGGCTTATTACGGCCGCATTTGCAATATTGCTTTTCGTCCTCTGGAGTGTCAAAGTCAATAAGTAAAGAGGACGAAAAGCAATATTGCAAAAGCTGACGTTATAGCCCCTATGGTCTGTGACTATCCGCGATATCGTAGACCATGGCTAGCTTCAGCTTTACGTTAGCTACTTTACTACGACATATTCCACCAACCTGTACAAATATATCAAAGAGGCGATTCAAGTGTTTGTCTTGCGGCACGCCGAGCCGCTGAGCGAACTGCGCGCGCTGCAGCCAGCGCTGACCAATGTTCCCTGAGATCTGCAGCTCCAATTGAGAGCTCTCCAATCTGGAACAAATATAAATATACTAAGTTTTGTACACTGTGTTACTGGACTGGACTCACTGGTTTTCTGTCTTTGTGTGTGTTTGAGGCACTTTATATACAGGTTCTGTCTAATCAGGTGCTGATGCTGAGAGTAAATGCGTTTTTATAAGCCTGACTTAGGTATTAGCTGCGCACTAGCTAGAAGTCTTTGTAAGAGAACTACTACTTCCATCAAAATAAAAGTGAACGAGTCAGTGCAGAGCGGATGGTGTGGTCAACAAGGATGAATGGAAGAGTCAAGAGCAAAGTTTGTTACAAGAATCTCAGAAAAAGAAGATAATAAATGTTGGATGAGGCTCCATCGACTAGACCTAGACCACAGCTCCAAAGAAGAATCTTAGACGAAGAATATAAATTTCGAGCACTCTAGACACTAGTTAGGAGTAATAATAACACATCACACTCAGAGCCCCTAACTAGGAAGAACCTGTATATCTAGGGTGCCCGAAACACACACAGAGACGAACAGACCGGAAACAAACATCGATTTTCATCATATCAATATTCGCCCCGCCCGGGAATCGAACCCGGGTGCACACGTTTACTCAGTCCACATCACTGCCAACTGAGCCACGGAGCAGTCAGGTTCTAAGTATGAACACGTTATTATTAGCCTGAAGTATGAGGTGCAGGTGAGGTACCCGAACGCCCTGCAGTACCGGGCCGAAGAATAGGACTGAGGTATCCCCTGCCTGTCGTAAGAGACGACTAAGAGGGGACCCCGGGGTCGTTGGGTGCACGAGGCGGGGGCCTCGTGTAGTCATATAACGGCCCCGAGAAGGACGGTGGAACGCGGTGTCCCGATTCCGCCGTCGAGCGTAGAAAGAGCCATCCACGCTTAGGGGGGACTACCACCACTTGTCCCCCCGTGAAGAGGCTAAACAGCCAATGCTGGAGGGGGTCGCGGAGTTGAACATAACGATCGAAAGATCACCCGTGACCCCTTTGCCAACAGCCGAGATGGACACCGGCGGGGTTTTAGTGGGTGCGAACCCCACATAACCCTGCGACTCCCCCCGGGGTCGCAGGGTACTCGTTAGGAGTTTACCCGCCTAAAAAAAAAAAAAGATGAGGTACCCGAGTGCGGCGCGCGCGTCGAGCACGTCCCGCGCGAGCGCGGCGGCCGGCACGCCGAGCTGCTTGCCGCGCGCGATCAGCCGGCAGTCGTCGTACGTGTAGTCCAGCACTGGGATGCCTAGAGCCCTGCGGATGAACACCAGAAAACA
This sequence comes from Euspilapteryx auroguttella, assembly GCA_951802225.1. NCBI lineage: Eukaryota > Metazoa > Arthropoda > Insecta > Lepidoptera > Gracillariidae > Euspilapteryx > Euspilapteryx auroguttella. Next base: position 11,089,718 of record OX637648.1, on the reverse strand, counting down.
AATTTACTAGCCGTTTTGGCGAACTTTTTTTTCTCTCTAATGGTGCATTCACGTACAAAGCTGGTAACAAGCGCTTGTTGGCGCTGGTTCGAAAAATGTATAGAAAATACCTGCACTAAAATTCGCGCTGGAACAAGCGTCTATGTCCAGCGCCAACAAGCGCTTGTTACCAGCGTTGTACGTGAATGCACCCTAACCCTCATATTCATAAAAAGTTAAAGAGCATTTTAGTTTTTTGACGTATGTCAATTTAGACTGGATGTCACGTATTTACCATACAACAAACCAGAGAAGTAGACCTCCAGTAACGCTACTTAAAATGTACTGTATCTTTATGAAAAGGACGGTAAATCTTTAAAACTATGCAACGGATTTTAATGCAGTTTTTTTATAGATAGTGTGACTCAATAGGAATGTTTATATGTCACATGCACAAGTATATTGTAAGCAGTACGAAGTTCGCCGGGTCGACTTGTACAGATTGACAGAGGAGGCCTCGTTTGAGGGCTTCTCCAGGCGACCATTGTCGTAAGGCAAGGCAAACTTTTGTTTGCCTGAGCCAATTGGGGGGCAACCTGAACTACCTTGCCTCTCGTAGTATAGGATACTTTACCAAATATGGTAGGTATATCAATACCAATTAGATTAGTCTGATTGACTTTAAATAAGTAATATCTTGTATCCTATCAATACATAGTATAAAATAAAGTCGCTTCCCGCGTCTGTCCCTATGTATGCTTAAATCTTTAAAACTACGGAACGGATTTTGATGAGGTTTTTTTAATAGATAGAGTGATTCAACAGGAAGGTTTATAAGTATAATACATGCATAACACAATTTAGTAAATAGGTTAGGCGGTACGAAGTTCGCCGGCTCGACTAGTATTGAATAAATCATTTTTGACTTTTTTTTATACTTTTTTTTTTGATAAATAATAGTGCCTTCTTACTCTAATTTAAGGACTTACTTGGCCATGACGTCTCGAACGTTCCTGGCATATAGCTTGGGATCTCTCTTTTCCGCTTCATTGGGGTAATATACTGGTAAAAACTCAATTTCGCAAGAGCTGTGCACTTGAGTCAGGGTCAACCATAGAAGCTTAAGTCTGGAAATAAATTAAAAATCTTTTTAAGCTCGGCGCACAAGGCTAGTTGCCCACAGTTTTGTCGGCGCTTTTCAGCAGCCCTTTTAAGGTACTTAAGTATAAAAGGGCCATCGACCATATATGAAAATATGTAGGTAGATACTTTGAATAATACTGTGTGGCACAAAAATCTATATAAAGTCCGACAAATTTTCGAAAAATTAGGTACGTCCTTGTTTTAAGAGTGTTTAAAAAAACCTTTCAGAACACGAGTCCAACTTAGTATTGCCTCAATAACTTAAATTTTAAGCAATCAGTACTTTCTTTTTACTCGTTTGGGGTTTCCCCGCCAAAAAAAAAAGGAATCTTTACCTAACATTAAACACAAATAAATATCTTATCTTATCCAACTATGCTTATTTTAGGGTCCCTAAAATTTGTACCCTAAGGGGCGAAACGGTGCGAAACAAGCGCCACTCCCGATAACTAATTAATATCTTCTAAACCATGGCCGAAATAAAAAATATTTGCATTTGACTCTATATATTATCTTGCTTAGAACTTTTAGGTTCTGTTGCGAAGAAAAAAACCATTATGAAACTAAAATGGCCACTTCAGGCAACAAACGGTTTTTTCTTTGATTTTGAACCTGAAAGCTACACAACAGGGCCTTAAAAATTCTAAGCGAGATTATCCCGGGAGTCAAAGGCGCATAATTTTGAATTCGGCCATGGTTTAGTTAGAACATATCAATTATTTATCGAAGTGGTGTTAGTATCGCAGCATTTCGCCCCTTAAGAGCCAGTTTACAGCGATGCTAGCGCCATTCGCGAAAAAAAAATATATCTTCTAAACTAAGGCAAATATCAAAAATGTGGCACAGTATGACACTAGATAATCTTGCTTAGTATTTTTTGAGATACTGTACCACATTTTTGATATTAGCCTTAGTTTAGAAGATTTTTTTTTTTTTGAGAATGTCGCTAGCATCGCTGTAAACGGCTCTTAAATAATTTTATGTAAACTGACATAATGCTACAGTACTTATCGCGCCATAGTTTTTGTAGGGTCCCGTAGGGGCGCGTACGCAGTTGATCGTAGAGTGTATAACTGTACAGTCACCACAGCATGCGGTTGCATACCTAATAACATGGCTAACCGTGTTATTGTACAGACAGTAACGGACTAGGAGGCCGTAACAGATTTATCTATGGTTTCGTCAGACCTAGACTGTATTGATAGAGAACAAGAGCTATTTTTGCAATACAGAAAAACCGGAAGTGTTACGCCGATCGTGTCCGCCACTGTACCTTATAACAATACCTACTGAATTTCAGCTAATCGCATATTGCGTTACGTACAATGCTTTTGGTATTTTAGATTACGTAAGTCTTCACTAGATGGCGCTCCCATTTCTACATCGCACTATTGTCGTCTTGCGCTCTGAGTATTAAAAGTATTTGCTCTAAAAATTCGGTACACAGACAGATACCAGACAGATAAGTTTGCCTTATCATGTACTATTGAAGTAACACTGTACAAATAATTATTTTTGATGATCCTATGATTAAAAATCATGGATCACTTTATGAGCCAGTTTACAAAGATGCTAGCGCCATTCGCGAAAAAATTATATGTTCTAAACTAAGGCAAATATCAAAAATGTGGCACTGTATGACACTAGATAATGCAGCCTAGTATTTTTAGGGCACTTCTGTACAGCTTTTAGGCTTTTTTAGGTTGAAGACCAAAGAAAGCTACAAAGTGTTGATAAAAGTGACCACTTTTGGCATAAATCTATGGTTTTTTTGTTCTTTTTACTTAGGACTAATTTGCTGTGCTCAAAAAATACAAGGCTACATTATCTAGTGTCATACATACAGTGCCACATTTTTGATATTTGCCTTAGTTTAGAAGATATTTTTTTCGCGAATGGCGCTAGCATCGCGGTAAACTGGCTCTTAACAACGCTTACTGCTAGACTGCTATGGCTTTTTGATGAAAAAACATCGATGTTCGATGATCATCGAACCCAAAACAAACATCGATGTTTTTTACAGACATCTATTAAGTACGAGCTTTCCCGGCTTACTTCGTTACGCCATAGAATATAAGATACTACAAAAGACTTGGCTCTATAGACTATGTTCTTTTGCCTGCCCAGAATGGTCTTGATAAATAACAAACAACAACAACAAACCACCTGTCAAAATATGTAAACAACGGATGTTTTTTACAGACATCTATTAAGTACGAGCTTTCCCGGCTTACTTCGTTACGCCATAGAATATAAGATACTACAAAAGACTTGGCTCTATAGACTATGTTCTTTTGCCTGCCCAGAATGGTCTTGATAAATAACAAACAACAACAACAAACCACCTGTCAAAATATGTAAACAACGGAAAAAATATTGCACCTTGGGTTACATTATTTGAGTTTAGGTAAGGATCCCTAATTTTTTTGAAAATCTAATAAAGCCTATGACACTCGGGGTTAATGTAGCTTCCTACCAGTGAAAGAATTTTTCAAATCGGTTCAGTATTTCCGGAGCCTATTCGTTACAAACAAACAAACAAACAAATCTTTCCTCTTTATAATATTAATTATTATTATTATAGTATAGAAGTATAGATGTATAATGATCTGAGATAATGATTAGCAAACGAGTTTTTTTTTTCATGTTTCGTTGCTTTCATAAATTGAAAAAATAATCTGTGGATGCACTTATTTCATAGATTACAGATTTTGTTGAGGGTTGTTAATCGAAACTCGATTTCTTCCAGGGGCCAGTAGTCGATTTTTTGTTTGTAACATCGATGTTTTGGCTCCTTACAGCATCGAGCACGACCTTACGGAATAAGGACGCTGGACATATTTAAGAGCCAGTTTTCCGCGATGCTAGCGCCATTCGCGAAAAAAATAAATATATTCTAAACTAAGGCAAATATCAAAAATAGGGCACAGTATGAAGATATTTTATTTTTTCGGGAATGGCGCTAGCATCGCTGTAAACTGGCTCTTAAGGCTTCGCTTAAGAAAATAACTTACGCCCCAGGTCCTTCCCAGGTCCAGGTGACGGTATCCAAAGAATTTGGGTATCTGATGGTAACTGGCTGCACCGGTACGCCAGGGTAGAAACCTCCAGGCTTGAAGGTGATAAGGCAGGAGCGGTTGGTGCAGGTACCCTCAGGAAAGATCAGGACCTGAAGGTTTTAAGGTCGAAATTACAATATTTGTAGTTCTTAGATGGCTCTTATTGTTTCGTCCTCAGACGAAATTAGTGATTTGATGGTTCCTTTTTGCTAATCCCGCCCCGTATATATAGTTATTTATTATACAATACATTAAGTTTCACTTTAGGTTTAAGTATTTTATTATAATTAAATTAATTTAGGAACGCAGAAGGCGTTCGTCTCGATAGGGTGTGTCGCGAGGAAGAGGGGTTCGCAAGTTGAAGATGGGCGACCTGTCTTGCTTTGACGGCGCGTAGTATGACATAAAATGAGCTAAGCGCCTGATTAGTTTTCTATGCAAATATTACTTGAAAGTACGCATTGGTCGCGCACGTAGGGCGCGAACACTTATCATAGCAACCGGTGGATGTCTACTGCTGGGCATAGGTCTCTCCCACAAATTGCCACAAGGAGAAACATTGTGGAGGAAATTTGCCGTAATCGCCACGCTTCCCAGGCGGGTTGGCGATCGCAGTATGGCTCGTCAAGTAATGAAACAAAGGATGCTGCTGTATGTCCTTCGTTTGTTCCCTTAGTCGCCTTTTACGACACCCACGGGAGGAGATGGGGTGGTTGTAATCTATGCCGTCACCACACGATATTCCTGAGAGCTTTGCTGATAAAATAGGTGATTTCTTTTCTTTAGTCTATAGCGAAACGAGGACAATAAAATCTTTTAAAATAACTTCGTAAAAAGTTATACCACAATAACACATCACACTCAGAGCCCCTAACTAGGAAGAACCTGTATCGAGGGTACCCGAAACACACACAGATACGAACGTTACACCCAGACCGAAATCAAACATCGATATTCATCATATCAATATTTGCCCAGCCCGGGAATCGAACCTAGGTGCACCCGCGTCTCAGTCCACATCACTGTTAACTGAGCTACGGAGCAATATAGCAGTTATATTAGATTTCATTGCAGCTTTTGATTTTTTGAACCAAGGGACGCCGCATTTTCATTATTGCTTTTCACCCTCTTTGCGGTTCTTTTGCATTGAATTTGACGCTCTAGTACGACGAGCATTGTTAGAAATGTGGCCGTAATAGAACACCAGGGGGCCAAGTTTCATAAGAAAGAAGAAAGAAAGAAAGAAATTTTTATTTGCGTCAACTTAAACACACACCATAACAATACAGTACACATGAGACCCAAAAGTTTAAAACAAAATTAACACAAAAAACGTTTTAACATCAACAAAACAAAAACAAATTAAATTAAACCTTAAAAAGTTATAATTAAAAATTACAATAAATACTTAATAAAATCAGTGGTGGCATATGGTGTGTCGCAGTTGGTGCAAAATGGCACTGACTCAGCATTTGCTGAAGGCTTTCACCAACAGCGCTGATTTTCAGTCAATGCCAGCAGTGACCCACAAGCGTCATTTGCGAGAGCATGTTCTTACCCACACTTTACACACATTGATAAAATATACTACAAATATACATAATTATATATAAATTTGTGTTGTGTACCTGACATAAATATACTACATAAAATACTGTTATAAATAAACCGTGATATGAATACATACATATAGTAAATACTTTTTGATGCGACTACGAGTCGTTACGTCTCAGTCAGCGTGGTCAGCGGCAAGGTAGAATGCGGGGCAGTGGCGAGAATAGGAAAAGGAGTTTAAAGTCTCTGCTGATCAATCAAGTATACCCTGAACTTGCGCACAAAGGTATACCTACTTGATGCTTCACGGACTGGGGGAGGGATATTATTCCAGCACTTGGTCGCCGCATACCTGAAACTTCCGCGAAAAGCCATAGTTCGATGTTTAGGGACGCGCAGCCTGGTTCTGTGCACTTCACGCAGTCTTGACGACCATTCCATCTTTCTATACAAATAGGCTGGTGTTTTGGAGCGAATAACACCAAACAGAAGCGTAGCAAGGTGAAGTTCCCGACGAGCCTCCATGTTTAGGAGCTTCGCGGCGTTCAAGTACGGAGTAATGTGGGATCTAGGAGGGACATGGCAACAAAAACGTGCACATGCGTTTTGTACACGCTGTATTAACCTTTTTGTCCGACCAAGTATACAGCCACCATATACGACATCACAGTAGTTTAATCTTGATAATATCAGTGACTCACAAAGACTGACACGCAAATCAGTTCTAAGGTAATCACGTATATTATAAAGAATCTTAAGACGATAGAAGCAGTTACTGACAATGCTAGCGATGTGATTCTCGAAGTGTAACTCACCATCCATCAGCAGACCGAGGTTCCTTGCTTCTACCACTCTTTGTACTGGTTCGCCTAAAATGGCTATATCATTTTCGGAAAGGGCTTGCACCGTTTTATGGATCTGAAGCTTGGTGCCTAGTACAAGGTACTTGGATTTAGTGGGATTAAGTACCAGGCCGTTACGACATGACCACCGCGCAATTTCATCCAATTCTTTATTTATTTTGCCTACAACTGTACCTGCATCTTTTGGTACAACTGATGAATAGAGTTGTACGTCGTCTGCATACAGATGGTACTTAGATTGTTTAATGTAGTTTGTAATATCGGCGCTATACATTATAAACAGAAGTGGTCCAAGAATGGAGCCCTGAGGAACTCCTCTTGAAAGCAATTTTGATACCGAAAATTGCGTTGAACCATTAGATTTGTGTAACCCCACAATTTGCGAACGACCCGTTAAATAATCACCAAACCACTTAACAGCAGAGCTGTCAAATCCATAAAACGACATCTTGGATAAAAGAAGGGGGATGCTAATGCAATCGAAAGCTCTGGAAAAATCTAGCAGTACCAGAATTGTGCTCTGGCCCCCGTCAAGCGCGGAGAGCACGTTGTCTACTACGTCCAACAAAGCAGTAGCCGTTCCGCGGCCCTTCCGAAAGCCAGATTGCAGCTCCGGCAACAAACCATTTTCCTCCAGATATTTCGAAAGCTGATTGCACACAACCCTCTCTATTATCTTCGACATGCAAGGCAGAATACTTATAATATAACTAAAACTTATAACTAAAACGATCGATTCGTAATTGTCTTATTAGGAACTTCGTTAACCATTGCTGTTTTCTTTAGCCGTGCAACACAAATTGCCTTTGTTAAAGTGGCAATGGTTAACAAAGTCGCTAACAAGACAATTACGAGTCGATCGTTTTTAGTTAAGAAACTTGACACCCTGGTTTCCACAGGAGCATGTACTTACCTGAGGCCAATCTTCTTTAGACGTAGCTCTTGCAATTATCTCTTTAATAGTGTTCTGCCGCGAGTTAGGATCATCCCTCCAGACATAAACTGGCTGCGTGTAGTTTATTAACTCTGGAAATATATAAGTAATGTATTAAAATTATATAATAACGGTATCGTTTTAAGCACGTCATATGTATTACAAATGATATATGTACAGAGTGCGCGCCAGATAAGTCTGCGTGCTATTGGTGGCGCCACTGCATGTGCACTTCACCCGCCATTCAAAACAAATGGCTGAAAGCTAATCAATATATCAATTTATATAAAACTCTTCCGTTACTGACTGACTGACTGACTGACTGACTGACTGACTGACTGACTGACACAACGCAGAGCCTTAACTACTGGGCGTAGAAAGCTGAAAATTGGCACGTAGGTTCCTTGGGGAGTGTAGGTGAGCACTAAGAAGGGATTTCCCGAAATTCCCACGGGAACGGGAAAAAACGGGATTTTTGTGTTTACGAGAAATCTACGCGGAAAAAACCGCGGGGCAGCCTCTAGTCAATATATATAAAACTCTTCCGTTACTGACTGACTGACTGACTGACAGACAACGCAGAGCCGAAACTACTGGGCGTAGCGGGCTGAAATTTTGCATGTAGGTTCCTTAGGGAGTGTAGGTTAGCACTAAGGTCTTCGCACATTACACCAACTCAACACCGACTCCACTCCAACTCAACTCAAAGTACGGCATAGAAATGTAAGCTTTACGTCGTGTTATTTAAGAGTAAATTTTACAACTTGTCAGTTGAAAGTGGAAGACGAGTAGACGACGCGTGGTCCACGCGTTGTTCACCTATTGACTGTCGCCGACATCGAGAGTGTGAGTAGAGTTGCTGGCGCGTTGGCGTGGAGTTGTTATAATGTGCGAAGACCTCTAAGAAGGGATTTCCCGAAAGTCCCACGGGAACGGAAAAAACGGGAATTTTGTGTTTATGAGAAATCTGCGCGTGAAAAACCGCGGGGCAGCCTCTAGTTGGTTAATATTTTGACCGCGCGCAAAAGTATCTGGCGCGTACTCTAAGCATTAGTTACTAGTGGTCCAGGGCGAACCCCAAGGAAAAGTATTTTCATGTCTAAGGGCGCGTTCCCACTATATACATGTCGTCTTATAATGTATATGATGAAGGGCATGGACTTAAATCATCAATACATAGTATAAAACAAAGTCGCTTCCCGCGTCTGTCCCTATGTATGCTTATATCTTTAAAACTATGCAACGTATTTTAATGTGGTCTTTTTTAATAGATAGAGTTATGGAAAAGGAAGGTTTATAAGTATAGTATACATGCACCAAATAGAAATAGGTTATGCGGTACGAAGTTCGCTGGGTCGACTAGTTTATTTATAAAGTAATGTACAGTCACGGACTAGGAGGCCGTAACAGATTTGTCTATGGTTTCGTCATCCCTAGTCTGTATTACTATAGAACAAGAGCTATTTTGCAATACAGAAAAACCGGAAGTGTTACGCCGACCGTGTCCGCCACTGTACATTATAAAAATGTAAGTTACGAACGAACGACATACGCTTCAAACTCCTATCGTGACGATATAGTGGTAACTCGCCCTTAGGATATTGATTGTACTTATACCCACAATGTTATCATTGTACTAAGTAACTACATAGATTTAATCCAAAGCCTTTTATGTAACTCTTCAATTAAACAAATCCTGTTTTAAAAGAATCCATAGAAATGGCGGATTACAGAGTTAAATTCTATTTGTTTATAACAATAAAGGAGGTTTTAAAAAGGCTGAGTTAATGTCTAAAATATAAAATCACTAACTACTTAAGGGTGTATTCACGTACAAAGCTGGTAACAAGCGCTTGTTGGCGCTGGTTTGAAAAATGTATAGAAAATACCTGCGCGGACATAGACGCTTGTTCCAGCGCGAATGTCAGCGCAGGTATTTCCTATACATTTTTCGAACCAGCGCCAACAAGAGCTTGATACCAGCTTTGTACGTGAATGCACCCTAATACACACATGCACACGACACAGGTTATATTTAAAGCAAAAGATCTATAGTAAAAGCATGCCACACAAAAATATATTTACAGAGAAATTAAACTCAATAATATTTTGATAGGTTTTGATATTACGCAGAAACTTAGTTCTTCATTGATTGGTTATTCTATTGAACTCTACATAGTTTTATTAGTCCGATAACCATCAAAACAACCCGGGGTTCTTGAATCTTTTTTTTTTTTAAGGCGGGGAAACTCCTAACGAGTACCCTGCAGCCCCGGGGGGAGCCGCAGGGTTATGTGGGGTTCGCACCCACTAAAACCCCGCCGGTGTCCATCTCGGCTGTTGGCAAGGGGGTCACGGGTGATCTTTCGATCGTTATGTTCAACTCCACGACCCCCTCCAGCACTGGCTGTTTAGCCTCTTCACGGGGGGACAAGTGATGGTAGTCCCCCCTGAGCGCGGATGGCTCTTCCTACGCTCGACGGCGGAATCGGGACACCGCATTCCGCCGTCCTTCTCGGGGCCGTTATATGACTACACGAGGCCCCCGCCTCGTGCACCCAACGACCCCGGGGTCCCTTCTTAGTCGCCTCTTACGACAGGCAGGGGATACCTCAGTCCTATTCTTCGGCCCGGTACTGCAGGGCGGGGGTTCTTGAATCCTGCATCCTGTTTCTCATTAGTAGTGTCGTCAGTCGTCCCGGACCCTAAGGAACGAGAGACTAAAAAGATATTCGATTTACTGTTTTTTTCACTATAATACAATTTACGCGACACATGGCCAATTTAAAAGCGACAATATATGACTCATACCACAGGAAGTATTTCTTTTAAAATTTAGAAACCAGAGACATGGTATATTTAAAAAAAAATGTGGTAAGTTTCAAAAAGTTACATTTTATACTACGGGACTATGAGGGCAAACCGCAAAATAACCGGAATTGGTACCACTAAATTTACTGTTTTCAGTGGATGTTTTTTTTTACTATTTTTATACTATGTACCTAGATTAAAACTGTTCAAAACCACAAGCGTAATTTTCAGCGCCATTAAAATGTAATGAACAGAGAAACTAAGAAAGATATATAGTTGCACTTACGAAAAAAACATAAGTAAACTCTCAGGTCATCAATAATATAAAACTTTTCCGTTTCGTAAACTGTCTGACTGATAAACAGGCAACGCACAGCTCAAACTGCTTGAGATAAAGACATGAAATGCAGAATTCAAGGGTTACTCACGGAAACGAGGAAAAAACTAAAATGTATGAAAAGAAAACCCGGCTGAATTTGTGGATACACGCTATAATACATGCCTAATATTGTACATATACAAAAAATAGTTATTTTATACCAAAATACACTACCAGAAAGTTGAAGGTTAGGGTTTGCACGCTATTGTGATATAACAGACCTTGATTTATGTTGTATATTGTTCAACTTGACTTCAGTTGGTGTATACCTACATTAAAATTTGTTTGTTTTGAGGCTCAACCACTACACTGCTACCAAAATCTACCTTATTGTAAAGAAAATGATGATAACGCGTCAGACATACAGCCTCTAACTAGAGAGATCCTATATCTAGGGAGCTCAAAACACATACAAAGTCAAAAAACACACCCGAACACAAGCAACGAACCTCGAAATCTATTATAATAACATTCATCCCCACTGGGAATCAAACTTGGACTTGCAAAGCCACAATCAACCTCAACGCCACCTGAACCACCACGGAGGTCCACACAAGGACACAACAATCAATATATATAAAACTCTTCCGTTACTGACTGACTGACTGACAGACAACGCAGAGCCGAAACTACTGGGCGTGGCGGGCTGAAAATTGGCATGTAGGTTCCTTAGGGAGTGTAGGTGAGCACTAAGAAGGGATTTCCCGAAAATCCCACGGGAACGGGAAAAAACGGGATTTTTGTGTTTATGAAAAATCTGCGCGGGAAAAACCGCGGGGCAGCCTCTAGCTTTATTAATGTAATCATAAAAAAATTAGGTATAGAAAAATACGTAATGAGCGGACTTATCGCTAAAGTGTTTAAGACTCATAGCACAGCTTAAGTAGCGCCAACCGTGAAAAAAATAATCAATATATATAAAACTCTTCCGTTACTAACTGACTGACTGACAGACAACGCAGAGCCGAAACTACTGGGCGTAGCGGGCTGAAATTTTGCATATAGGTTCCTTAGGGAGTGTAGGTGAGCAGTAAGAAAGGATTTCCCGAAATTCCCATGGGAACGGGAAGAAACTGGATTTTAGTGTTTTTAAGAAATCTGCGTGAGTGAAACCGCGGGACAGCCTCTAGTATCATCTAAGTTAAGGCAAATATCAAAAATGAGAAACAGTGTTCCACTAGATAATGTAGCCTAGTATTTTTAAGGCACCGTTAAATAGGTTTTAGGTTTAAGACCAAAAAAAACCAATGATTGTTGCCAAAAGTGCCCGTTTTTAGCAACACTTTGTAGCTTTCTTTGGTCTCTAACCTAAAAGCTATACAACGGTGCCTTAAAAATACTACATTACTACATTATTTACATTATCTAGAGGAATACTGTTTCACATTTTTGTATATTTGCCTTAATTTAGAAATGTAGGTACTAATTTTTCGCGGGTGGCGCTACTTTAGCTGTGCTATGCCTCCTAATTGTAATTGAGTATTATCTTAAAGAATGACAGATAAACGAAAGCACAGAAAATGGATTGGTTTTAATAATGAATTCTTGTAAGTAAGTAAATTATAAAGTAGGCTTAGTTAAAAGAAAGAAGGAGACATTTGACACTAACTGCCGATGATCCGATGACCTTAGTACCGAGAATAACCCCTTTAGTTATTCAATTGTAAGCGACCTAGCGACCTTTGAACAAACCCTGATCAGGAAGCCGTATAAAAAACAAGTATTAAAACACGTACTTTACAAGATCACGTGATAACAAGGGTGCTAACAAAAAATATGTATCACACTCTCTTTTAGTCACCGTGGGGCGAGATGGAGGAGGTTGCCCAAGACAGGAGCAAGTGGCGAGCTTTACTGAGAGCCCTAATGTCCCTGATGAGGGATAAGAGGATATTATCATCTGATGTTAATGATCACACTCAGATCCTATAAAACTATGTAAGTACTAGGATAGAACTCATATCTAACGTGCCTAAAACACGAACAACTCAAATCAGAAAACAAACATCGATATTCATCATGCATACATACCTAAAACTAGAATAAACGACTCTCAGACATGAGAAATCGACAAAAACGACAAAGAATCGGATTGAAAAGACTTGAACCAACCACTAAACTTTGATTAAGATGAATATTCATCATCATCAATAGATAGTATAAAATAAAGTCGCTTCCCGCGTCCCTATGTTTGCTTAAATCTTTAAAACTATGCAACGGATTTTGATGCGGTCTTTTTTAATAGATAGAGTGATTGAAGAGGAAGGTTTAAAAGTATTTCACGTGCACAAGATATAAATAGGAACGTTTGGTAAGTAGTTACTGTTAAAACTACCATTATAAAATGCAGGTGATTCGTTCTCAATCCTCTGTCATAGAATTTGAGTCTGATCCGCGGCATGAAGCGGCAGGTACAGTCTTGGTCGCGTGGCATAACAGCCGTCTACCCTAGTACCTACCAGAGCTCGGCTATTCGAACTAGTATGTCCATCTGAAGACAGGTTGATTTCACATTCGTTTGTCTGAGCCGTTTGATGGGCGCCCTGAACTACCTCACCTCTCACAGTATAGGCACAGAGAATATAATACGTATAGGATACTTAACTAAACATAAGGTACTAACTAAGTAGTCGTAATTGACTTAAAATAAGAGATATCTTCTATCCTATATTAAAATAAATCATTTTTTATTTCCATTTTCAGATTAATTTTTTATCCTCTAGCTAGGTATCTTCGCCACGCCAAATGTGCGATATAATACTTAGTGCATTGTTCTAAAGGATTTCTGTCATATTAGTACTACATGTTTGGCCGGATTTGATCCTCTGTTTTCCAGATTTGTTGTTTAAAAAAAACACATCGAGACAATAGCCCAAACTAAGCTCAATGCTAAAGCATAAAACATTATCTATTTAAAAGAGACTAATCTTTCATTGCCACAAGACACAAAGGAAGACTTATGTTCTAGATTCTAGCTTTGAATGGTGACAAACCAAACCATGTATACTCTACAGAGTATTTACAATTTTTTTTTTGAATTCGTTAAACGATTCTTCTTGCAGAGCGTTTTACTTTTTTTTTTTACTTGTTATAAAAAAAAACGTATTGTTGTAAAGATTATAAATTTGACTGCTCCGTGGCTCAGTTGGCAGTGATGTGGACTGAGTAAGCGTGTGCACCGGGTTTCGATTCCCGGGCGGGGCGAATATTGATTATGATGAACATCGATGTTTGTTTCCGGTCTGGGTGTGATGTTCGTCTCTGTGTGTGTTTCGGGTACCCTAGATACAGGTTCTTCCTAGTTAGGGGCTCTGAGTGTGATGTGTTATTATAAATTGTTAATTACATAATTAAAATTTCTTAGCTTATAAAATTTGACATAAACAACAATAGTAACAACTACAACTAATAAAACATGTTTAAAAAACCTACTTTTCATAAACTTAACAGACGCATCAAACTTAGAGCCCCTAACTAGACCTGTTTCTAGGGTGCCCGAAACACTAACGTGCAAACACACCAAGAAACGAACATCGATATTCATGAAAACATGTTTGCTCCGCCAGAGATTGAACCTCGACCTTTCTAAGCCACATACAAACATCACTCAGAGAGAAGGTAAATCACTAACTTCACTGGCTGTTGACAACATTAATTGGCATTTTTTTTTTTTATAGTTATTTTATTTTTCTATGAGTGGCAACACTATATGTCGAGAGAGTATAAAAAGTTGTGATTTGATCAGACGTGTTTTTCCTATATTGCTATTGAAGATGAGATATAATTACTCAGCTGTTAACACTGGCAACAGAACCACATAGTCTAAAACATTAAAAAGCACGTGCGTAAATAATTGTTTTCAATAACAGTAAGTAATCCTATACCACGCATGTAATACCTGTGACAATATCTTTTCACAGCATTGCGTGTATGCAAGCACTAAATTTTAGCATAGGTACACAAATAGGCACCGTAGCTAATACTAGAACAAAAAACTAGGTTTTCTATTGACACTCAGCTCTATTTGAACATTTACAATGGTGATTTGTAACAGTTCTTTACATTGTAGTGTTGAACTAAAGAATGTTTTTTTTTTAATAGACAAAACATGTGTGTCATTATCATATTATATTTAAATTATCTAAACAAATCCTTTTTATTTAAATCACAAGTATTTCTTTGGGTTTTGTAAAAGGCGACTAAGGGAACACCTAGAAAGACAGGCCGCTTCTTCGTTGAATTTTTTTTTTTTTTTAAGTAATTCTAATTTTATTGTACACGGTACTGGCTGTTTTTTTTTTCTTTCTTAAAAAAAACAAGCTAATACTGGAAAGAGAAAGCTTATTATCTATTATTTTTCATTTCATAAAAACAAATGAAAAGCTTAAACATAATAATATAACGCATTCGATAACCCGGTAGCATTTTGTTTCTATTTTAATCCTAATTCAAAACTGGATTTGGACACCTGTGAAAATAAACGTATAAAGAAGTCGAGACCAAGCGCTTTGATGCATGCAGCACATATATAAAAATGTAATTACCTAGGTATCCTAAATTAACATTGGCGCGGAGAAGATACCTAGAAAATACTCATGAAAACTTGACTCTACATCTATATGGCACAAGATTCAGAACAGGTTGTCAATAGAAAATTATTCTAACCTACCATAAGAAACGGTACGCAAAATTTTCTCGCTGTGCGACAGAAGTTTTCTATGGCACAGTAACCGTTCAGTGGTACATTCTTAGTATTATCGCCGCGCCTTGCGCTGGATCTTCATTTCAGGCTATTTATAGACAGCGAAATTATATTTTACAGTATCAAAAATCTCCACGTACACCACACATAATAACCCATCACCACACCAAATTATTCTAACATCTTGCAAGATCAGACAATAACTATAACACCATCAAACAAGAATTAAAAAAACCAGCCCAACAACAAAAGCAGAAACTAAGTTCTACCCATCACCATAACACCTTAAATTAACCAAAAAACCACCACCAGCAGCCAAAAACTAGACCAAAAGCCAAAGAACAAAATCTAAAGGCTTTGTCAAACAGACGGCGCTCGAGCGGCGCGCTAGGAAGCCTTAGGTGGCGCTAGAGCGGGGACTTGTAATATACTATGACAGCATTACCCTGTTACACAAAGCGCCGAAGCTAAAACGCTCTGACGCCGCGCGCTCTGTGTGACTGCAATACTGTTATAGAACATAACAACTGGACACTCTAGCGCCGCGTAAAGCTAGCGCTCTAGCGCCATCTATTTGACAAAAACTTAAACACGTACTTCCAACATAATTGTCCATGCTCTCCCGCCGAACGATCACAGAGGACATCTTTGTAGCGTAAACTATGCAGCTATCCAGAAACGAGGAGTGCGGAGCCACCACGAGGATCGGAGCCTCTTGTCTAGTGGCCTGACGACCCCTGACCGTTATCGCCATTCCGCCAGCCAAGTAGGACATTTTGCCAATAATGCAGATTATTGGCCTGAGAGACCTGGGGCAAAATTTTTGGGTTATAGAGGTAGCGTCGAGCAGGGCGGTTGTGTGTTGTGTGCCTAATGTGCTGAGGGCGAGTAAGAAATTATAATCGTGTTGCTAGTTTTTTTGCGATAGGTGTTTTACACGTATACTTGCGCCAATAGCGAAAAAACTTTTAAACACTGGCAAATATCAAATAATGTGGAACAATATGACACTAAAAAACTTTGCTTAGTCTTTTTAGGACACTGTTGTGTTTAGGGATAAGCTCGAAATTGGAACAGTTTAAGCGGTTATGGTTTACGAACATTCTAGCATGCTATTACAAGAACCCTTTTTTTTGTAGATGTGTGTGTGTGTATGTATATGTGAATGTGAGTGTGTGTGTTTTCCGCAGTAACCGCCTTGCAAAGTAGTTGAAAAAATTAGCCTGCCAACGAAAAGTTATCTTTTGATTCCTATCCAATTAAAAAGTTGATTTTATCGAAATATGCTGTCATTAAAAAGAGAGTAAAGAATGTATGCTCCAGATAATTCAAAAGTATGTATGCAGGTCCTTAATTGAAACCTATTAAAACAATGAAATTATGTAAAATATCTTGATTCTGCCTACACAAGGAGATGAGTATTTAAAAAATGAAAGTGGTTCAACTTTTTTTTCTGGGTAATGACTATTCTTATTAAAAAAAATGACAATATAGGTAGTCAAAATATTCTTTTAATTTGTATTTAGATATCGTAACAAGATCGTCACATTGATAAAAATCTTTATTTATTCATCGAATATTTGCGTTTATTTATAATATTAGAAGGGTTTCCTAAGTAACAGGTTCACGGTTGTAACTTTCTAAAATATAGAATTAATTATGACAGATGATAACCTACTTGCGTACCGCGAACGATGCTGCGATATTATAAATGTCGGGCACTTCTCAAAGTAAATGATGTAAATTATAAGCTCTTTATGTAATACGAGCTATCCCGGCTTACTTCGTTACACCATAGAATATAGATACTTCTGAAGACTTTGCTCTATAGACTATGTTCTTTTGCCTGCCCAGAATGGCCGAATAAAAAACCAACAACAACAACAAACCACCTGTCAAAATATGTAAACAACGGAAAAAATATTGCACCTTGGGTTACATTATTTGACTTTAAGTAAGGATCCCTAAATATTTTAAAAATCTAATATAGCCTATGTCACTCGGGGATAGTGTAGCTTCCTACCAGTGAAATAATTTTTGCAATCGGTTCAGTATTTCCGGAGCCTATTCGTTACAAACAAACAAACAAACAAACAAATCTTTCCTCTTTATAATATTGGTATAGATACATTAAAGGTATGTACTTATTATTATACGAAACCCGATTTCCTCGTACATACTACTTACAAACGAAAAAACGTACAGCTGACTTTTAGTGATATTTCCAGAAATATGGTATAACACTACGGAAATTTCAGTTCCGGAAATGCATTTGAGAAATGTCATTAACACTTGAAAAAATATTTCAAAAACCTGGGAACAATACCGTAGGTTTTTGTTAGTATCTCGGTAACTTCTTCGCTGTACCTAAGTTTTTTAATAATCTAATAAATTTTAGTTTTGTTTTATATTATGAGTTTACCTCTGCAATACTGCTTGACTCTATACAAAATACAGCCTCCGTACGCGAAACAAAAACATGCTACTAGAAAAACACGCGAACAAAACAATTGAACACTACAAAAACAAGCTAGCTTCTACGCTTAGCTTTGGGTTGTATTGTACGCTAGTAATAGGCCGGGAAACGAAGCCAGAGGCCTTAACAAGGCTGTTTCAAGCTGTACACTTTTGGTTCATCTGGCGATGTTTCTAGGACTTTTTGCTCTAGCTAGATGAACGAAAGGTGTTTCGCTTAAAGCGGCCTTATTGCGGCCTCTGGCTTAGTTTTCCGTTCATTACAAGCCTTTATTTGCAAGATTAAATAAAATAATCAAACGGCTTTTAGTACATTTATTTAGCCAATACTCAGTGCCTAGAAAACTTTAGTGACAGCCGAGTTATTCTAGCTCAAAGAAATTTTCAATCGGCTTGTCGATATTACTTAATTGGATGAACACAATGAGCGATCATGGAGTAAGTTTTATTTTTTAGAACTTACAAACAAACTAATAACTTAATATTAGACAAAAAAATAAAAGATTTCTTTTTCAACTCAAAATTTAAAATACTTACTTTGTATTTTACCTATTCCAACAGAAAAAATTCAAAACTAGAACCTCAAAACTTAGACCAATAACCGCTCACCGCTGAACCAACAGCATAATCAAAAATCACCATGCTACAACATACGTCCTATAAACGGCAGTCTTGCCGTATCAGCTTTCGCAACCACACTTGGCGCTCCAAGCACCACGATTGCTATAGCATCGAAGAACGATGAATGTGGTGCCATGACCAGGACTGGTGCCTCGCGGGAGCTGGTGGCCGAATGCTGTCGACCCTTGATCCTGACACGGTGGAAACCAGCCGCTACAACCACCAGACGCATCATGTTCAGGATTGATGGCCGAAGTTTTCTGTTGGTTGATTGAATGCTCATAGTAGAGTCGAAGTTATCGTTGATGGTTTGATTTTAGGGTGATTTATTTTAAATAGGTAAATGAATTTTGATTACATTTTTTGTACATATTTTCATTTAAGTATTTAAAATTTAATATACTTAACCTACTCTACCTATTCTACGGTTTTTTTTTAATTGAAGACTACATAGAGAGTCCGGTATTTTTTTTACTTAGAGTGCAAATTTTAAATCGCCTTTTAAAATAAAAGAGCAATTCCAAATCATTTTTTGGATGTTGGAAGAAATAGAGCAAAATAAATTCTTTAAACGCCTGAAATAAAAGTTATTATTTTTGTGATACGGTGGTAACTCTTGCTATGGCGCGAAATTCAAATTTTTTCGTGTTTTTTATTTATTCTGGCGAAAGTATACATCAATATATATAAAACTCTTGCGTTACTGACTGACTGACTGACTGACTGACTGACAGACAACGCAGAGCCGAAACTACTGGGAGTACAAAGCTGAAATTTGGCATGTAGGTTCCTTAGGGAGTGTAGGTGAGCACTAAGAAAGGATTTCCCGAAATTCCCACGGGAACGGAAAAAACGGGATTTTTGTGTTTATGAGAAATCTGCGCGGGAAAAACCGCGGGGCAGCCTCTAGTTTTGAATAAAGTTTAAATGAATTCGCGTATGTAAAAAACCATCTCCCATATTGCAATACAACGTTTTTGGAAGACAGACCTACAGATTTTGTGTCTAAGGGGTAAAAGGCCAAAAAACAAGTTCCTTGAATGGGTTATTCCATTAGTCTCCAAAAATCATTTTTTTTTATTTCCATTTAGTATCCAAGCTAATTTATTCTTATTATTACTTAATTATTTTTCATTTCCTATAGTCTCCAAAATATAACCAGGCAAAGATGTTATAAACGGCAAAACAAGCAAGAAAAACGAGTGTTATTAGCATTACAAAATAAAAATATAGTAACCGATGCAAGATTATCGCGTAGATTTAAAAAATATTTGCACTCGTTGTCAAAACACTTAAAAACTCTGAGCTACCTGATAAGGGGCGGCTAAGACAATAGATTTGCGGAAATAATAGCCTTGCGGTAATTAAACCAATCACAGAGCGCTGCTCGGTAGTCCTTCGGCGAAAGTAGGTACCGTTATTTATAATATAAAAAATAGTACATGTGCAAAGGCGCATTATTAGTATTACACCATATGAAAAAAAAAACTCATGGAAGAAAATAAGATATTCTTCCTAGATGGAACATTATTTAGCTGCCCACCTCCATTTGACACAATTCATGTTGATGTTGACTGTAACCAAGATGAAACTATACCCGGTTTTATTTGTACTTTTTCAAGACAAAAAAGAAGTCGGTTAACAAGTGACGTACGAAATTATTTTCACTATAGTTCATAAGTTCACGATAGTTCATATGTAAATATTTATTAAAACCGATAACTACTTAAAAAACTACGTTTTATTATAATTACTAAACTTTTGTTGTTGTCTCTACATAGTGAAACTTACTTGGAGACTAAAAGGAATAGAAGTATGAAATATTTTTTTTGTACCTACCTTTACCAAAATAGTGTTTTGGAGACTAATAGGAAACGTTGTATGGAGCGGCAAAATTTTGGACATCAAAGGTTTTGGAGACTATCGGAATAACCCCCTTGAATGGGTTATACACAAAATCGGTAACTCTGTCTTTTAAAACCGATATATCACAATGTGGGAAATAGGTTTTTACGTACGCGAATTCATTTAAACTTTATTAAAAATGAATACTTTCGACAAAATAATTAAAAAACGTGAAAAATTTTGAATTTAGCGCCATACCGTGAGTTACCACCTTAACTAATAAGTAATTTTACAGACATCCTATCTACCTAGTTTTCAAAGTTCCTTTTTTATTTTGTTTTTTCACTGCTGGGAATTGTCGCCGCATCGTCATATCTCCGAAGTATTGCAATAGGTACTGCAAGACTTGGAGCCAAAGCTTTGACGTGAAAGTAAATTAATAAACTTACTATTTATTAAATAAATATTGTGGTTTCCAGTCATAATAATACTCCAATAAACTATCTGAAGGAGATGCATACAACACTGCCGTCCTAACTGACTTTCGCCCGCTTTCTAACTTTGTAGTGCTTTGACTATGAATCA
Source organism: Euspilapteryx auroguttella (assembly GCA_951802225.1). Classification (NCBI taxonomy): domain Eukaryota; kingdom Metazoa; phylum Arthropoda; class Insecta; order Lepidoptera; family Gracillariidae; genus Euspilapteryx; species Euspilapteryx auroguttella. The sequence continues at coordinate 11,068,768 of OX637648.1, read as the reverse complement.
CTTTGACCCAGTCACACTTGCCTTGGATAATATACTTGAACAAGAAAATGTAGACGGGTTAATGTTCTTTTTTTGAGCAAACGTTCAAGCCAACATTTGTTACCTAAAAGCACAGAATACCTAATAGTACTAGCTAAAAGAAAGATCAACCACCATTAGCGAAGTGATCTACCTTTCTCAATTTTCTTTACCTAACACTAATTTTGTTTAAAAAAACTTATCCGTTAAATAAGTCAAAGAATATTGGTAAAGTTAAACTACGTATTATACCTATCTGCCCGAATACCTACTAGGAGCTGCCTTAAAAACAGCCTTTTCTATAAGCCATACTTTTAAATTCAAAGTAAACTGGCTGTTGTAAAAAATACAAAATTTATCGAACAGTATTTTTTTAGTTTTAAGCATCAAAATTAGTGCTGTAAAATAATATTTTACGAATTAACCGGTTTTATGGTTGTCTTAACGGTTAATTAATTGTAAAAAAAATATTATTTTAACAAAAAATTATAATTGTTAAATTGATAACAACCCATCTCAGTCAGAGCCCCAATAAAGAAGGACCTCTATATATCTAGGGTGCCCGAAACACATACAAAGACAAACCATCAACACATCCGACCCAATATTTGCCCACGCCAGGAATCGAACCTGGACATCGAAAGACACAGTCAACATAAGTGATGGACAAAGGAGGTGGTCAATAAGGATAGTTGAGATACATATATACTATAACACATTGATTTCAGTAAGGCTTCTTAGCGTCAGCTTTTAATCAACGTTTGATGCTGCATGGCTTCGCTTCACGGAGCACGCGACCTCGTTACTTCATGATAAGGTCAAGTTCTGTTCTAGAAACAAATTGATAGACAATTTATCAATTTGTCTTTTTTTTGGCTGCATGTGGTACTTGTCACTGTGCTACTTAGTATGTAAAATATAAGGAGCTCTTTGAGTATAATAAATAAACCTGTATGCTATATTATTTTTTCCTGTAAAACTCACAGGTTTTATGTGTAAGATTTTTGAAGTGAGTCAAATTCAAACTTGGTAGGTAGTTCTTTTCTTATAGACTAACTTTTGAAATGCCAGACTGAAATTGCTCCAGCCGGATATATATTAACGTGTATTTATTTATGATCTTCTTGGTAATAATACGTTTGTGATAGTTTTAGACAATACTTTGTTTTAAAATGATTTTGGTGACAATGGTTAATTGTTGAACATCAATCTTACTAATGTTAAAACCATCAGAAAAACATTTTCTTTACGCTTCAACCTTCGGCTGCAAGACGCTGAAGCCTTCACGCTGAATCAAGCTTTTGTTGGAATGACCTCAAAGTTTTTCAATTATCTGAAAAGGCTCGTAAGTAATCCGAATACACTAATCTTAGTAATGTTTTTATATTTTTAACAAATGTTATGATTGGTGTTGTGAGTATCAATTTCATAAAATTTCATACATTATTGTTAGAGTCGACGCCTACCTTCTCCATCCTGTCATGGGTTCTCTTCTTAGATCTTCTTCTGTGAGGCCATAAAGGCCGATGCATGCCAGGAACCAAGCTGTGACGATGAGGTAGCAAATCACAATGACCCGAAATGGCAGCAGTATTACTGTGAATATTGCCGTCTGGAACAATAACAGCAATATTACGAAATGATAGACAATGCATAATTGGTAGTAATGATACTATTGTCTTTGAATCTATACTACCTATCATTAATAAGTTTAACTCTTATTTAGTAGGTTTATTAAGTATATTTTACTATTTAATACTCGAATTTTCTTAAAACTCGACGGTTTCCGAAACCATTAAAACCCACGTAGAAGTGATAACAAGTGTTTCACAAAACTTAAATTACATTACTCGAATAGGATCCAAATAGTTGACCTTGAAAATGCAATCAATACCATTTAAATCCATGAGTCGAGTATTACTCTCATTGACATTGTCAATGGATTTGTGAACGTGACCCGGCTGTTGCTGTCGGAGTAAAAGTACCGGTTTCAGTTCGCTTGTCCCACTGACTTGGATCATCTCGCTTGAGAAATGCTATTAAAATAAACTTGTTTTATCAAATCGAAAGTGATAAATTTTTGAATTAATTTCGTATCCCTAATCCATGCGCAACTTATAGTTTGTTTATAGCGCATCTTTACAAATTTTCGTGTTCAAAATTAGGAACTGAGAACACTCGTAGCTCTCTGTCAACAATTTACAGAGAGCCACGAGTGACAATTTCATTCAAAATTGAGTATTTTCAGACTTGATGTTGCCACTATGGCTTGCGTGCTTCCGAAAGCATGGGGATCCTGCATCTCTGCATTTCTAGCTCTTCGTCAGTCGTTTGATCAGTCGTCCCATTGACTCAAGGGATTTAAAGACTGGATAGTGGGGTTGTCGTCAGCGCAGCTGCTTTCCCACTATAAACCGATTCACGCGATATATATCCATTTAGTCCTAATGTTGACGATGGTCGCCACTGTCGAATACGACAGCATTTTTTTATTTATTTCTAAAGCTACTTAGATTGTCTTTCTTAAAATTTCGTAGGCCCTATTGACAATTTTCACATTAAAGATCACGTTTTTACCAACGAGTGAATACACGACTTTGAAAACATAAACGTACAACTCCAAAAATACATTTGAAATTATTTGGCTCGTTGAAAGGTCGTTGTCGGTTACTCTCATTTTCTGAATCGAATCACGTGGATGTGCAAAATCTCTGGTAAATAAAGTGCGGCATTTTCCAATGCCAGCTACCACTCGGTCAGTGCACGCACATCGTCGTAATTACGTAATAACTATTAACATCAACTTCCTAGAAAGGTCTCTCTTACTCTTATCATAGCAAACTTAGAGGCAATTGAAACTTTCTCTTGTTTGCGTGAAGCAAGAAACGTAAATTACACAATGTTTTGAAGAAATACTAATGAATACAAATTTCATAAGTACGAAGGAGGGTTTAGACTGCTCATTAAAAATATTTAAATATTTAATATGTTCATAAAAATATCTGAAATCTGTAGATTCATATATCAAAGCATCATCGTCATCTCCAATTTCTTTAATTATGGATAAGTAAGATCAGCCTTCCATAGATTTTCCAGATAATTCAAATTTGCTTTTTCATTTGCATTTCGTTACCAGTAAAAAGTTCAAAAGCAAAACCATTTTGTTTCCTTATCCTGAATTATTAAAATATGATTATATTTTTTTATTTGATTCAAAGGTTCTCGCTCGTGTGTATCTTAATTATAAAACATCTCAATTCAAACCAGTCGTTTTTGCTCCTCTTTTAAATTATTACAATACTTTCACTTAGCATAATTTATGGTACTGGTAATCATTAAAATTAAAGTATCACGCAAAATCTTCTAAATGGACCAGCCAGTGTCTGGTAAGAACAACCAGATGGTTTTTGAGGTCATTTTATAACTCGGAATGCTCATTGTCAATAACGGTTAAAAATCTCGACAAAATTCTTTAAACTGTGTTATGCACACAAGAGCTATGCACAAAAAAACTCATGTTTTATAGCGTAGGTAGAGCAAAATCAAATTAAAAATATAAATATTTATCAATTTTTTAGAAGAATTTTTTTTTGTATAATAGATGGTGCTGAATACTGATGTAGGCAATTGTGATTGCATCCAAATTTTATTGTGCCACAATTTGGATTAGTATTCGGTACATGCGTCAAGGTTACTTTGGGAACGTGATGATGATTTCATGATGTATGTAATACACTCATTGTTTCGTAAATAGTTTTTTGGAAGCCTTGAATAGGGTATTCGTTGTGAATTAATAATGTGCACTACCATGATCATGGTTCAATTCCTCATGCAGTGCCTTATTTAAAATTATTTCATTTTTCATTTTACCTACTAAGTACCTTTTAAAATATTTATATTAAAGAAAATGTTTAATAAGGTACATTCTAACACAATCTTTATAATAAAAACACCGTAAGAAATAAAAATCTACGCAGTTGCATTTTATAATTTTGGAGTTTGCGCACTGGCTGGCTGGCTAAATGTTTACTACATTTCCTTAATATTTTTGCCGATTTTCAAATGTTATCCTTTGCTTTCCTTTACACACCTTTATCTTATCGTATGTATTATCTAGCTCCAACTTGTGCACAAAAGGGTTTAATATTTCGGCGCGCATGCCGTCTGAGAAAGCACTAGTGCCGGCTTTTTTGTGCATTTTTCCATTCATTTTAACACATAAAGTCTCCTCAATAAAACTTGATAAAAAAACACAAATGATCACATCTTCTAACACTGTATATGGGACCCAATTTTCCTTGTCTCACTTTCGCTTGGCACTGTTTGAAACGTGTTTACGTTGAAAAAATCCATCGGGGGCGATACATGCGCCAGGGTTTACGAGCTTTCGCAGACTGACCGCATTAAGAGCGTACTAGCGGTTGCCGCCATTGGTCTAACCATTTGACAGCTGCCTGGCTGCATCGACCGAAGACTGATTCAACACAACCTATAGAAGAAGGCTTTATTTACTTCTACTTGTAAGGCTATATTTGAATAGCAAATTTTCTAAGAGAAAGTCCGATGTTCCTACTTAACTTTTGATTGAACCGCACCGCACACTACACTGCACAGGTTGATATTAAAACAACATACTTAGTAGGTAATAAGATAAAAAGTATTATAAAACACCAATTTAGAAATAAATAAGTAGAAGTATATGATAAAGTTTTATGTAGGTAAGTGTACTTAATTAAATAATTTTGAATAACCTAAAAATCTTAAAAGTAAAGCAAAATGCAATAATATCAATTAAATTAGTATAATACCTAGATAATTACAGTTAGTGTTGTACTTATTTTTTTATTAATTTTATTAAAAAAAATTTACACAACACCCCAAGCTACTCTAAACATTTGTTAAAAAATTATTATATCCTAACAATGGATTGCTAAAAATCGCTATGAGCGATAAGGCCGCTCTTTGCAATCAATAAAAAGTGTCTATCTATCTGTCCAAAAGCCCGACCCGAAACAACCGGTTAATTTATTCGTAAGTACTACGTTTTTGCCATCACTAGAAAATTTCTTCGTAAATCTGCGTGACTGATTGACTGACACACACAACTGATTGATAATATATTTACACCGAATCCCGTTTGCCGTTTTCATTTCAGATTTGTTTGCTTGTGTGATTTCTAATTTTTCTTTCGTTGAAAAATGCATTTTAAATATCAATTATGGAAGGAAGAATACAAAAGTTGATCATTGACTACTTTTCGTTTTTTGAAGAAGTACTTAACACATCCAAATCCAGCCTGAAAGAGTGCCAGAAGTGCGCCATTGCTATAAATAAACTTTTGAAGCGTTATAAAAACATTCGAGCGTAAGTCAGATCAAAATATTAGTTTATTGCGACTTAATACTGTTGAATCGTGCTAATTACAATATCTACATTTTAGGGCTGAAATCCAAGGCACTCCACTCGAGCCATTTGAAGATATTCAGAGTAAACTTTGTGCAACCGTCCATAACCTTATCTCTGAGGAAATTCAAAATATCAGAAGGCATTTGTAAGTTTATCATTTAAAATATCCTAACCATTATTAATAATATTTAAAACTCAGTGATCAATAAAGTTTTATTCTATTTCAGGTCTAAATTGGAAGATTTATTTGAAAAACTTTGCAACAAGTATAAAAACTTCACAGAGAATTGTAGAGAGGTTGATTTCACAAAGCAAACTCCATTAGTTAAAGGAACTCCGCTGCAGCCCTCACTTGGTCAACTGCGTCTGTTTGCAGAAGACACAATAACATTTGCCAGTCAGATTTGCGCTCAGATTGATACGTCGTTGACTGTGCTATCGCTCAAAGGAGTAAACACAGAAGCATTTACAGAAAACTTCCAGATTAGCCCGCACTGGCAGAGGAAGACCTCTGAAATAGTTGCGTACACCTCATTCTGCTCGGAAAATAAAATATAATGGATTTTCTAGACAACATACTGAACTCTATGCAAAAGCCTCCTACAGCTTCTGAGGCGCAGAGAAACGCAATGAAAAAGCAGAAAGAGGAAATGGAAAAGAAAGCAAGAGAGGAAAGAAACTTAATCAATAAATTCCGCAAGCGAGTTGAAGACCGAATATGTGAATTCGTCAAAGATGATTCTGCAAAGCATGTCCAATTTGAGCCTATGGAACATGTGTACAGGGCTATAATAAGGGATGTGGCAGAAACAGCTGGCTTGCAAGTCTTCTCATTTGGCCAGGAAGGTATAGACCGTTACGCAGTCGTCTACACAAAAGAGAGAGGTCCTACTGAGGACGAACTAATTGTCCGCAGAGCAGGTGGAGTCTGGGACGAAGAAAAAGCAGCAGAAATGACTCAACAAAGACTTGAAAATGAAAAGCAAGCAGTACTTGATTCGGAGGATGATAAAAACAGAAAACGCAAAAGGGGCAAAGAGGAACTAAGTGGAACGTTTTACAAGCAGAAGTACGCCCATTTGATTGGAGAAGACGCAGCACTTAATGCAGCGCAAAAGACTAACATGAATAAAAGTTACGGGGAGGTTCCGAGTGAGAATAAGAAAGATCAGCGTTCCATTGAGCAGACCATGGCTGATATTAAAGCTAAGAAGATGAAGAAAGCTGAAGCCTCGGATGATGTTCAACCTTAGTTCTGAAGCACTTAGATAGGCGACTCTAATTTTAAAGCGAAGCAACAAAGATTTAGATTATTGCTCTTCAGTTTAAGCTATTCAAAATGTTCTTTACTTAAAGTAGTTTCAATTAAATGTGCTGATTATATTCAAATACATGAAATACCAGAAACACTTTAATGTTTATCATATCATTGAGATAGTAATGAGATAGCAATGATTTGCTTGTTAATAAGACGCTGAGCACCTTACCTAATAGAGAAAAAATTGCGCCCACTCACATCCGGCAAAAAAATTATCTCAGCCGACAGACGTCCACTGCTTGACATAGGCCTCCCCCATAGATCGCGCCATACCGACCAGTCTTGAGCGACCCTTATCTAGTGACTCCCGCAACCATTACCAACCAGGGGCCTATTTAATATAACTTACAAATTGTAGAATTGTAATTGTAATTTACAGGCTACAATTTACAAGTTTTTGTTTAATAAAAAAAACGAGTTACAAGTTTACAATTGTAGAAAATTTACAAATTGTAGAATTGTAGCTACAATTTTACAATTCTCTGTTTAATAAAGGTTTTCTTCTTACAGGTGAAAACTTACATATTTGTAAAGAAAACAGTTTTATTGAACGCACAATTGTAATAAAAAGTTTACATATTTGTAAATTGTAGTAAAATTTCTACAGGTGGATCGTCATGTGTCAGATATTTACAATTTAGTGCATCAATCTATAAGTGTTTTTTTTTGGAAAAAAAAAAGTATGAGTAGTAGGTAAAGCAGTAGTTATAGATAGGTTTAGACTGTTTTAAGTACTACAACTGTACTGTTTGTTTTTAGAATACTATTTGAAATACTTAAAAAATACTAAGGACCAATATCCTTTACCAATATTTGACTGCTCCGTGGCTCAGTTGGCAGTGCTGTGGACTGAGTAAGCGTGTACACCCTGGTTCGATTCCCGGGCGGGGCGAATATTGATACGATGAATATCGATCGATGTTTGTTTCCGGTCTGGGTGTAATGTTTGTCTCTGTGTGTGTTTCGGGCACCCTAGATACAGGTTCTTCCGAGTTAGGGGCTCTGAGTGTGATGTGTTATTATTATTTTATTATTTATTATTAATATCTAACGCGCTAGGGAGCCCTTTTTTTTGATAGAAACCCTTACGACTATGACTTCTTTTTAGAGTGGCGTCACTGTTCGCGTTAAAGGACTCTTAACAAGTTTATTAATTTTTATTTTCGTATAAACTTGTAGCTACAATTGTCATAGAAATCTGCAGGGGTTTTCTAAACTTGAAAACTTTTATTAAACGGCACTTGTAATTGTAATAGGTAATAGTAAGATTGTTACCTGTAAAATTGTATCATTGTAAGGTTTATTAAACAGCACTTGTATTATTAAACAGCACTTGTAATTAGTACAATTGTAAGGTTTTTACCTGTAACATTTTTACTATTTGTAAGTTTTATTAAACAGCACTTGTAAAAAAACCTTACAAATATGTAGCTTTTTTTCACAATTGTGGACTTGTAAGTTATATTAAATGGGGCCCAGGTCGTCCGACAATCTTGTGGAGGTTTGCCTACTCTGTGTCTTCCGATACGTGGTCGCCACTCGAGAACGCCTTAGCGACCAGGGTGTCAAGTTTGTTCACTAAAAGCGATCGAATCGTGATTGTCTTGTTAGCGACTTCGTTAACCATTGCCGCTTTAGCAAAGGCAATTTCTGTTGAACGCCCAAAGAAAACAGCAATGGTTAACAAAGTCGCTAACAAGACAATTACGAGTCGATCGTTTTTAATTTAGAAACTTGTCCCCCTGTTTACTGCCCAATGCCACTTAAGTATTTCAATTCATTGGGCTGTGTCGGTGAAATTTTGGGAGGCTTTGTGAAAGAGACGGCGCTATAGCGTCGGCTTGCGCTTCCTGTACACTGGGCTATATTAGCATTATCTTTAAAAAATTACTAGTAGACCCGGCGAACTTCGTACCGCATTACCTACTACCATGTCTGCTCCGTGGCTCAGTTGGCAGTGATGTGGACTGAGTAAGCGTGAGCACCCGGGTTCGATTCCCGGGCGGGGCGAATATTGATATGATGAATATCGATGTTTTTTTCCAGTCTGGGTGTGATGTTCGTCTCTGTGTGTGTTTCGGGCACCCTACATACAGGTTCTTCCTAGTTAGGGGCTCTGAGTGTTATGTGTTATTATTATTATTACTTTCGTCTTAAGGCAGAGCTTTTTTCTATCTTTAGCATTGGACAAGGCGATAATAAGTGAGTAGATCGGTGATATGTACCTATTTGGATTTTTAAATAAAGATTCAACACAAGAAATATTTTATAATATTATTATTTTTATTATTTACCATCAACATGAATAATTTAAATTTTACACAGAAACAACAAGTCGATAAGAACTAAACCTCTGCGGTCATTATATATTGGGATATTGATAGATAAATAGTCAGTATATAAGTTGATATTAATTTAATACATAAGACAAATCAAATTGTTAAACAAAATTTGAGGGTTTTCTAAGACTATTTATAGTCATTAACCTTTTAACCGCCAAGCACTTGATATGAAGTAGTCACAAAGTTCTCCCACCACGCCAAGCACTTCTCTGGAAGTAGCTTACATTTTTACATTTTATGACCCAACTATATGTTCTAAAGAGAAAAATCCAATTGGATACTGTTCTTGAAGCTTCTATGAAGTAATTCATGTTAACAGATTTTGTGAAAAGTTAATAAACTTAGAATAATAAGACGATAAACTTTAAGAAACTTTCAAATGAAAAATAGTGTGCTCTCCCACGCCAAGTACTTTACTGGAAGTGGTCTAGTGTTGTGACATTACTCGGAATTTTCGATGATTCCTAACAAATATATTTTTTAAATTATTATAACTATACACTTTTTCAACCATCTCATAACGTGTACGCATAGTGCGGACTGTAATAATATAATTTCTATTAGAATTTACTATTGATTCCTTTATTGTAGACATTACACATCCTCGCCTTTGAAAATGTCGACAACAATTAATAAGGTAGGCGGGCGGCTCTAGCGTAGCAACCCGTTCATCAGTTGTTTGATATATCCCGTACGCCAAGCACTTGAGGTGAAGTGCTGCTGTGACGTCACATACGCAAGACAAGTTTTTTAGTGCTGTGCTAAAGAGTGGACATTTTGGTACATTGTGTCCAGACTGTTGGTACGCTCAGCGTAAAAAATAGTAAAAGTACATCTACAGATGAATTGCGCTGCGCATTTTCCAATGGTTCTAATTAGAAACTAATAAAATATTGTTGAATTGAATTAAGTCAGTTTGGATTTGGTCGTAAAAGTACCTACCTACTAATACTACGTTTACTTCGAAACGTGTACACTTAGATCTACAAATGGTCATCACAGATTTTTTACAAACATCCATACATAGCTGGGTAAACGCTTAAATAGACACCATATAATTGAATATTATACTATAGAACAAAATCACGTCTTTTAAAAAAGCTTTCAACATTTTAAACGGTATTCACAAAGTAATAGGAAATACCCAGCAAAACTAAAAAAAAAATATTGGCAATTAATTCCATAAATGGGTTTGATTTGTTTGCAATTACAAATAGATGTCGCATTATGTTGTCTTTGTGTGTAAGGTATGTTGGATAGGCACCCCGCCTATGCGTTTATGCTAAAACAAAAGCGTCGATTCCAGGTAAGAATACTCTGCAAAAAACCCTTTACAAAAATGTGATTTATGACTTTGTTTACCTTAAAAGTTATTCTTTCCCACGGCTTCTACTACTGGAATACAGATTTGCAGAGAACCATTGGGACCTTACCTCATAAGTTGTTTTTTTTGAACTAGTTAAAAGTTCATTAAAAAAAACTCTACAACATATATTTGTTTACGTATGTAAATGACATACTTAAGAAAATTCCTGATGAAAATTAAAAAATCTCTTTGATGAAGTGTAGAGGTTGTAAAAAGAGACTTTATAGTATTTTACAATTATTTGTAATTTTTAATTTAAATGTTATTTATGTCCTCAAAATTAAAACAATCTTTGATTTTACATAGTTCTTTATAATGACGTTTTGGATACGATGTTATCTATGATTGATTTATGGCAATGGTCGAGGGACGAACAGCTACAAACATAAATTTTATTAATTTTTAGATTTTAAATTTATAGAAAGTAGGTATAGTTTTAATTTTGTACATATTTGTATTTGAGGACGAAAGAGAATAATTTAAAAAAAATATAATTTGCCAAAAGAAAACTAAGTATAGGTACTATATATTTTTTTTATCCAGATTTAATTACGTATTTATTCAAAAATAGAAAGAATGCGCGTGTGAAGCCTAGATCTCTCTGGAGGGGCACGATAAGGACCGATGCGCTCGCGACACTATAGGCTCCGTCCGCCCCATTTATATTGTCTCCATAATGTAAGGCCCCTGCAAACGCAAAAGCGGAGCGTTTTTTAATGGTGGCGAAAACGCCAAGTGAACATTATTTTGTTGTTACGAGTGTTAGACAAATTTACCCAACAACTTCCATGTCCCAATACAACTCAATTTAATAAAGCTTGACGGCTATTGGTTTTTTCAAATTATAAGCTTTATAACACTACTATACGTTTTTTTAACTAACAACTATAGCTTTTGGAGTATAAATTGAGGTGTGTTTCCATGCCCATTGTCCAGGTATGATTCAATGAAATATCCCGCCACGCTCATGACAAAATGGTGCCTTAAACTGTAACGAGAAATGCATCACATGACATGTGACTCATGAACTTAAAATTATTAAGTTACTTGAGTGAGATTATTTTGATTGGTACATAAATCGTTTTATTAAAAACTAGTCCACCCGGCGAACTTCGCACCGCCTAACCAATAACTATCTTGTGCACGTATTAAACTTATAAACCTTCCTCTTGAATCACTCTATCTATTTAAAAAAAAACCGCATCGAAATCCGTTGCATAATTTTAAAGATTTAAATACGATTAAATAAAAGATTAAAAAATATAGTACAAAAAAACTATCGACTCTGTGAATAACAACCCTTTAACGAGATCGAACTTCGCAGTTTTTGTGTCTCTCCAGCGCCGAGTACTTGATATGAAGTAGTTAGTGACGTGCCACCGCTTTAGTTTGTTATATAATTCAGTTGAAAGTAATCAGACAAAACTCCATAAAAGCAAATTCTAATTGGGTTCTAGCATTACAAAAGTTTAAAAAACGGGAAAATGTTTAGCTTTTCGTATATTAATCACTCCATTGTTTATTTATCTCACATAAAAATTTTGGTTGATTTTGTGTGTCGATTGAATTTTGCAATCACTAATGTTTTTGAAGGTAAAATGCCTTGGCGTGGGGGAGCAACCTTCGTTTATTTCCTGCGGCGCCGAAAAGGTTAATTAACTAAAAAACAATAATTAAAAATTACTTACCTAACCAACTTCCATTTTGATTATGTATTGCAGGATATGCTTTGTTTTTTTTTTCTATAATTGTATTTACTACTTACGTAAAATGAATAAATTGCTTAAAACCCTTGGTAATATTCTAAACTAAAAAATTACTGCCGGACTTTAAAAATAATTGACATCAGATTTTTACGTGAGTACAAAAAAATCTCACAATTCATATTTTTAGACACCCCTGACAACTCTAAACCTAGAAATATGTATTTGTTCATGGACAACTTATTATTTTATGAAATCTTTTCTGTTTTACATGCCTAAGTATAATATTACAATTCATAATGTAACTAAGTATTTATTATTTAACAATTAGAATTTTACTTAGGTTACTCATACGTTACTTAGTTCATTACGAACTAGTTACGAACTAAATTTATTGTCTACGCGCTAAATTTTTGATTATAATAATTACATAACTTTTAAACTACAAGTCAATAATTATTATTTTTTCAAAGAGTTTTCTATTATTAAAACTATATCAACTATCTTGATAAAGTTTCAAAAATAAAGACCTCCAGTCGTAGGTTTATTAGACAACGACTGACTTTTTGACTGCTCCGTGGCTCAGTTGGCAGTGATGTAGACTGAGTATAAGCGTTGTGCACCTGAGTTCGATTCCCGGGCGGGGCGAATATTGAAATGATGAATATCGATGTTTGTTTCCGGTCTGGGTGTAATGTTCTTGTCTGTGTGTGTTTCGGCTACCCTAGATACAGGTTCTTCCTAGTTAGGGGCTCTGAGTGAAATGTGTGTTAACGAAGACCATCGACATCACTGACGAAATGGGCATTTGTCCCGTGCCCGTGATGCGGATTGCAGTGGGAAATTAGCAGCGAGGACCACAAACTTCTCTGGTCTCTGTCATCAATGGGACGGATGACTGACACTTATGGCGGACGAAGAGCTAGAAAGAGATGCAGCTAGAAATACATGCCCCCCGAAGCGAGCGAGCGATATACCATGTCTCTGTGTCCCCCAGCTTAACGTGCCTTCCGAAGCAGTTTTAACAATAGTATGACACGTAAGTTAAGTTTTACCAAAAATCCGGTGGTTGGGGAACTCGTCGTCTCGCACGCACCACCATACAGGCCTTTCTTATCAGTGCATTAAAGGTCATAGTTCAACTTACGTGTCTCGGTCTAATATATTAGAAGCCGAATTTAAACATCCTGTAGGTTTAGATTTAGAGCAAGTTAAATTACGTTTCAACAATTATACTTAAAGATACTTCTAGCAAGTTTAAAAACAGTTATATAAGTAGAGTAGTAGTAGTTTTACAAAAAGATAACAACATTTTAATGATTATCACATCGACTCTTAAATACTAGGACAGGCATTTTCTTTTCATGATTAAAAAAAAAAGTTCTTGTCTACAAAATGTATAGTAATCCCTCCATAGTGTTGTAAAGTGGCGGGTTAGGACGGCGAAAAACTTCCGGTTTTTCTGTATTGCAAAAAAGTCTTGTTCTTTTTTAATACAGTCTAGGCCGAACGAGACCATAGACAAATCTGTTACGCCCTCCTAGACCGCCACTGCAGTGTCATCACTATGTAACATAGTGATGACACTGCAGGCAGCCTAATATTAATAATATGCATAAGCATAATAAAAGCTCAAAATTGTTTGCTACACTGTTATAATAATTTCTAATAAGAAATACCTGTGTTAAAACTGGAAGAAATTTTTGCACATATATAAGTCACACACGACTTTACAACGATTATGAACAAGGTTTATACATAATTTAAAAACATCGATATATTTATTGCGAAATATACTACTTAAAAATACTTTCATATAATATACTTTGGTGTAACCAGTTATCTATAATTTATTGTCATAAGTACCTACATAAAAATATGTATTAATTTTATTGTCTTTCAACTTTATTATCTCTAACTACCGGAAAAGCTTTTTCCTGTAATTTTTCGGTTTCGCAGGACGTAGTGATTGGCCCTAGATGGGAAATCAATGGCCTCACAGATGATTATTGCAAGCGCCCTATAGAGTCTTAAATTATTGTTACCACTGTAGCTTAGCTAGATTGCTCAAAATTATTTTTTAAGGTTTCTCGCTAATATCTCATTTTGAGCGAGAAATAAGATGCCGTCATTCCTTTCTAAAAACATTTTTTTTCCAAACTAAGTGTAACTTATTAGGTAACCATGTTATGCAGTTCTAAAACATTATTTATCGGCTTTCTTTATATCTCGGGATTTCTCTGCGGGATCGAATCAGAAATGAGGACATACGCAGAGAAACCAGGGTCACCGACATAGCCAAGCGGATAAGCTCGTTGAAGTGGCAATGGGCAGGTCATATAGCCCGCAGAACAGATGGCCGCTGGGGCCGAAAAGTTCTCGAGTGGAGACCACGGATCGGCAAGCGCAGCGTAGGACGTCCACCGACCAGATGGACGGATGATCTGCGCAAGGCTGCGGGTCCACGCTGGATGCAGGCCACCTGCGATCGGTACAGATGGAGAGCCTTGAGGGAGGCCTATGTCCAGCAGTGGACGTCCTTCGGCTGAAATTATGATGATGATGATTCTTTATATTGTTTTATATGAGAATGAATTAAAATTTAAATGATTTCAATCTTCTTATCAAAAATCACCCGGTGCAAGAATAATAAAAATTGCCTTGCCTGCAATCTGAAAACAGGAAAATGCTTTTCAGTGAGGGAGCATTTTTGTTAACCAACTAACTTCTTTTATTCAAGAATAAACTAATCTACAAGCGTTTTATTTGTTTGTTTAAATTTCTTATTATTTACGTTCATTTATAAACACGCTATCTACAACAATAGGATATGTACGAAAGGTTTAAGTAATTGAATTTGTTCTTATAGTTTGCAGTTGAATTCAACACATATGTCGGAACTCATTAGCTCATTACCCATTAAAAATGCCATTACGTAGGTACAGTGGCGGACACAGTCGGCGTAACACTTCCGGTTTTTCCGTATTGCAAAATAGCCCATGTTCTTTGGTAATACAGTCTTAGGGCTGATGAAACCATAGACAAATCTGTTACGGCCTCCTAGTCCGCCACTGTACAAATAACAAAAAATTAATCGATTATTATAACTAAACCAAAACTAAACCATTACAAAATATATTGCGGTACTTTGCGCTACATTTTTTTTAACATTTTTTTTTATTTTGAACTTTAAATCCACATTTGTAAATTATGTTAAAAGTTAGAAACCTTTAGGGCCCAGAGCACATCTGGCAAAGCGCGGCGAGTAAACCGGGAAGAAAACAATTTAAACTAGTCAAGTTTTCATTGAAAATTATTCGAACTACCATAAAAAACGGTAAGCGATTTGTTCTCTAGAGTCCAGTTTAATTAAATTGTGATCTTCAGATGTTAAACTAAATTAGTTTTCATTTTCAACCTAAACACTATCGCAGTTGGATTGTGATTATAATTTCTCTCTTTCAACTCAACTATACATACTTTTTTTATAATACAGAGATACCTACTACTTCTAGCTGCTTTTTATTTAAAAATTTACTACATACTTTCGAAAAATTTGTGCTTTACACTATTAACACTTATATTAGATTAAATAATTTTCACACTTAAATTAATAAAATTTATTTTAAAGTTATTGTCACGTTACGTTTTTGTCACTGTTTTAGTAAAAATAACTGATTTTTAAATTACGATAAATATTATCCAAAATGAGCTTAGACTCGACTTATGGAAAACTGTAAGTAACATTTTAAAGATTTTAATTCTTAATAACATTTTTAAAACAGGCAGGATTATTATTTTAGCCTAAAACACTTAGAAAGTATAAATAAATATGATATCTAAAAAGATATGTAAGTTAGTGCAACAATATGTCCCTATTCTTTGCGTATATTTTTTAAATGTAAACCGTTGATTTTATCTCAGAAATAATATTGTCGATATTTTCACCTAAGAATGACCAACTAACCACGCCAGCGCTTTTTCGATATTCCAAAATGTAAGGGTAACACTATATACTATCTCTGTTATTCATAAAAAGTTAAAGAGGATTTTAGTTATTTGACGTATGTAAATATAGACTGGATGTCACGTATTTACCACACAACAAACCAGAGAAGAGGACCTCCAGTAATGCTCCTTAAAACCTTCTGTATCTTTATGAATAATACGGTATGAATATATAGAGACGTAGGTATTGTGATGTCGGATTAATTATTTCATTTATAAAAACAGTTTAATCGACCGACTAATAGACTTCGCGGCTCAGATAACCCTGATTTTGACTGTGTCTTCGAAAACCCGTCCGATGCAACTTTTAAAGTAAAAGCGCCGGCGCAGATACAATGGCCACTAAAAAGAAAATTCTACATTCCCAGAGATTGCTCCTACTCCTCATCATCAGTTTCGCAGCACCCTGGCCAGCAGAGTCTCTCGGTGCCATCAGGTCTGGTGCAGAAGAGCAGCATCTCAGCTTTTGTTACAGCCCTGGGTTCTATGCCGTGGAAGTCCCGAAGATCATCAGCTGGGAACCAGGCTCGCTCATCGTCTTCCACTATTGGCACGTTGTAGTACCTGGAAGGCATAAGACATTTTTTTTTTATCTTGTGCAAACATTTCATGTAGATTAATTTTTAGGCACTTTTCTCTGAAACACAGAAAAAAGTACCTTTGACTGATGGACGGACTGACAAATTTGTCTTATTAGTAAGGCCCCGGGACGAGGGGAACTTTAAAAGTGGCCGGTGAAAAAAAAATTGTGTGCTACCTTTATGTGTGCCAAAGATTGCGATATCATATCAAGCACTATAGATGGACTAATTACCTTTCTCACTTACTGTTTCTGTAGTAATCTTAAAATCTGTGTTCACTTCAGTAACGTTTTCCCCTCAAAATAACTGTCAACCGAACTAACTACAATATAACATTGCAATAAACCGATTCACGATCACGGCGTCTTTTCTTCCCTTCATCATACACAACAACATTCCACTAGGAAACAATTTCGATGCCTTTCTTTCCAACTGGACGCAAGTCACACAAGGAGGGGCATGTGGCTACGAAGGAAAAGGTTTTTCCAACATTGGGCCATATTCTAAACTAACCTGCAAATAGCAACAACAGGTATCCACAGCACAGAAGCTAACACCATAACCAGGACCAAGATCACAGCCCACAGAGGCCAGGGTTTCTTCACCGTGTCTCCAAGTGCGGGAATCCACGCGTCATACCCAGACCCGTCTACAGCCAGCTCGATGAACGAAGAGATGAGGATCATCAGCATTGCCAGGGGTGAGAGGTACTTCCAGCAGATCAACCAGTATATCCCTGGACGCTGTCCCGTCATCAGCTCTATGTCATCAGCAAATCTGTTTAGAATTTTGTTTTGTCATTTGGTCGTTTTTTATAAGTATTATTGCTGTTATATTTTGCATAATATGGTTAAACTACCTATTACGGCGGTAGTCAAAATCACGCCCTAATATGAACAGAGGCATTCTTTCTTTGTGATTATAATTAAGCATATGTTGAAACGTTATAGTTAGTAATAGTAACGTGCCTATTATTGCTTGAAAACAGTTTCGAATAGGTACTGCCGTAATAAAAGTTTCACCACATATTTCCGATAAGACGGTATATATTGAATTAGGAATTCAAGTGAACACACCGGACTTGAAATCTTTTGCAAAAATAAATAACGCCTGAGGTTTATTTCAAATACTACAGGAGCCAAATAATGTTTAACACATTTAGATATATTTAAATTTCTGTATTGTTTATTTTACTTTGTTTGGCTTCCATGGTATATACCGATAGATAAAAACTTTTTATCAAAAAATTAAACCGCCGAAAAAACTGAAAAGCATTAAATAATTGGAAAACATTTTCTATTAGGACTTAATTTACTCACTTCTTAAAGTAATTTTGGTTAACCAAGAAATTTTAAGTCGGTGCCACACCACACAAGCAAATTCCTTAACTACCATAGCGCGATGCGCGGCGGCACACGTTTTTCGGTTATTTCTTTGAATTTCAGGTAATTTAGTGATCGTTATTCGTTGATTCTGTGGCACCGACTCAAAATTTCTTGGTTAACCAAAATTACTTTAAGAAGTGAGTAAATTAAGTCCTAATAGAAAATGTTTTCCAATTATTTAATGCTTTTCAGTTTTTTCGGCGGTTTAATTTTTTGATAAAAAGTTTTTATTTTTTGCTTTTCAGTTTTTTTGGGCTAATTTTTTTGACCCCAGCCAATCACCCTTCACAGGGTGGTCGCACCCCGCAAGGTGGCCACACAACCTGGTGAAGGTTTAGGGACTAACAGGATGAGGTTCGATCACGACCGGTCGGTGAGGCGATTTTTGAGGGAGGCCTATGTCCAGCAGTGGACGTCTATCGGCTGCGATTATGATTATTAACATTCATATAAAAAAGACTAATAATTATACCTAGCAGTTTTCATGTAAATCACAAAACGGCAATACAATCTGTGAGTGAACAATAAAGTCACCCCTATTTTTCCACCCTTAGGGTTGGAATTTTATTTCCAAATTTTTATGGGACCAACTTCAAGGTATACCCTGTCGATTAAAAAAGGAATTATCAAAATCGGTCCACACAGTAAAAAGTTATGCGTGATCATACATAAAAAAAAAAAAAAAAAATATATACGCGACGAATTGAGAACCTCCTCCTTTTTGTTTTTTCGTCGGTTAAAAATAATCCTTATGCGAAATAGTACTATTACAAAACCAAATCTTTTGATATTATTGTTAAGATCGAGAAGATTCTAAGGGGTTTATTAATATTGGACTGATATAAATGTTTTGTTAAATTTAAATCTAGGGCAAAACTGTGGGTTAGGTTAGGTTTGGCTTGTGATCATTTTGGGTTACATCTTTTAAATTTAATTCTAGGGCCAAACTTCGCCATTTTGTAATTTCGGCATTATATAATTCGTATTTTAAGCTTAGGCATTAATGGTATTATATTTTTTCCAAACTAGGACCTTTAAATGTCGCTTTAACACTTTGCCTTTGCGTTAATGCCCATTGAAATGAGGCTAGAAAACTCAAAACCAATAAATAATGTTGACCTTTAAAATCTAAACTTTCCACCTCAAAAACTTTCAACTAAATCTTAACAATACCAAAGAAGCATCAAAAACCACTTCAAAGTCAAGTTCCAAGAGAATAAACTTAAACCGAAGACATCGGTCGGCGAAAATGGAAAGATCGTTTAGCAAAGTGCTGTACTTTCAGATGTTCGACTGAGCTCTCTCACGAATAAGCATTTTACTTACAGATTTTACCTATCTCTGAATTTGCGACAAGAAAGGGTGCATGTATTGTATGCTTTGCAATTTCCTACATGGCTCAGTCAAAAGAAAAACAACGTCAAAAATGATTTATTCCATATAGGATAATACAAGATATCACTTATTGAAAGTCAATAAGACTAATCTAATTGGTATTGATACCTAGAGGCGAGGTAGTTCAGTGTGCAATGCAACAAAAATAATAGATAGAGTGATTCAAGAGGAAGGTTTATAATTATAATACATGCATAAAATAGTAATATATAAGGCGGAACGAAGTTCGCCGGGTCGACTAGTAATCGATAAATCTTTATTCACACAAAATAAAGATAAAAACGCCGTATTGAAAAGGAATTTGTTTTTCAGGCCCAGCTTAGGGAACGAGACAAAAAGGTTACCTACCAAATAAATTTACTTTTTTGTAAAACGACTCTCTATTATAGCCCTCCGTTTCCTGTTTCCGTAAGATTTCTCAGATAACCTTCTTTGGCTTCAAGATACGATTCAAGCAATTATTATCAAGATCTGTTCATTGGTTTTAAAGAACGAAATTATCTTATAATATTTTCTCTGCGGCTCATAATTTTAACTGTTTGCGGGAACTAAGTGAGATCCGACATAGCAAAAGGGTTTATATTTAGTTTATTTTAGAAGTAATTTTTTGTAAGCTGATTAAGAATAATAAAAAGGCGTCAGACAAACTAGAATCTAACAAGAAACCTTTATAAGTCATACACACAACAAACAAACAATCATAATATAACGTTTGGCCCGGGTATCGAACCCGGTCCTATGGAGGTGGTGGAATCAATAATAACTTTATCTTATGTTAACTAAGCAGTAACACAGTATGATATGGCTGCTTTTAAATTATAAAATTCTTAGTAACTGGCCATTCACCATCCCTGCCGGGTGACGTTCTACTGTTAAACTAAGGCCTCCCACCCAGTTTTAGGTGGGTTGGTGATCGCACCAACCCACCTTCAAGCGTGAAACTCTTTACAACACCCATGTGAGGAAACGAAGTGGCAGTCTTTTAAGCTGCCACAACACACCAATTAAGCCATAAAACTGGCCATTTAGAAAAAAGAAAAAAAACTCACCTCTTAACCCCATAGACGTAAGAAATCCCGACGCACTCGCAAAACGCAATAATCAGAAGCGGGAAATTTCCACTGTACATGTCGAAGAGTAGAAAAATATAGCTGCCAGCACCATGAGCGAAACCCATGGACAGTAGACAGCACAGCAAGCAGATCACTCCAGTTAGGTATTCCTTGCGTAAGTTCGGGAACAGTTTCATGTCGACTATAGATGTGACGACTCCCTCCAGAGTTCCGAATTGAGAATCGATCCCCAGAGTGAAAAGCATTAGGAAGAAAAGGACGGACCAGAATTGGGCCCCTGGGAATTGGTTTATTGCTTCTGTGAAGATGATGAACGCTAGGCCTGTTCCTGAGGCTGTCTGTGGAAAAAAAGAATTTAAGTTTTTTTAATGTGAATTCTGCATTTAAAAAATAACGGCAAAAAGTAAGTTGTAAATTTGAAATTTTGCACACATCTTGATTATGATACCGGATACACAAATAAAAATATCACGAAATATCAACCTTACATTTAAATATCCCTCGATATACTCTTGATAGTTTTTTGGTAGAATATAAAATAATACATAATATGAATAGAAAAGTTTTGAATTAGAGGCCAAATCACAGTTTATAGTTTCAAAATCGATTATTACACCCTGTATAGCCATTATCGGCAAAACTTTTAATATTATGGACGGTAATGGCTCTTTTAGTAGCTCCTTAATGTTCCAGTGATGAAGGTAAAATCAATACGTTATAAATAGCGAAGCCGGCTGACTTTGAAAAGCTTGTCTGACTTAGGAAAATGGCGAGATAAAACTCTTCTTTTATTTTGGGAAGGTAACGTTCAATAATTTAACTATTGACTAGTAATGCGTTAGTTAGTATCTGCAGTATACTAACAAAACAATACTATTAAAATAAAAAATAAAATCTTTATAAATTCTAGCCTATGTGTTATTCTGGTTTTTAAACTATATTATTGTAAAGTTTCATTTAAATCCATTGTGTAGCTTTTACGTTAAAGAGTAACAAACATCCTTATTATAAGCTGCGCACATTAAGAAAAAAAAAATGACAAACATCATGCTGTCTCGCTCAGAAATATCCATTCCGAGCAAGGACGCATGATGCTGTCATGGTTTTTTTTTTTATGTGCGCGAGTTATACAAACTTTGCGTCTGTTGCGTCTATAATATTAGTAGGATTGACTAGTAATCTGCGTTAGTTAGTATCTTCAATACTAACAAAACAATACTAAGTTCAAGGCAAGGGTTCAAGGATTTTATAAGCGGATGCCCCGCGATTTTATGCGCGCAGATTTCTCATAAACACCAAAATCCCGGTTTTTCACGTTCCCATGGGAATTTCGGGAATTTATTCCTTAGTGCTCCCCTACACTCCCCAAATAACCCACGTGCAAAATTAAAGCCCATTACGCCCAGTAGTTTCGGTTATGCGTTGTCTGTCAGTCAGTCAGTCGGTCAGTCAGTAACGGAAATGTTATATATATATTGATAAAATTATTATTTTATATTTTATGTTCTTTTAAAGAAGCTAAAGCTATCTAATCTTATTAAACTTCATAAAATCGCTTGCTGACAATTTTACATACACTTTAGTAACAAGAAAAGTTTTATCAACTTACATTATCAAGTTCCTTCTGCAAATCGCATTCGGGCAATATCGGCATAATGAGCTTGGTGAGATTCCCTTTTATATCCATCACCACCGTCTCACCAGCCTCCGGGAACACCATGGACCTGTACCCAGATCCAAACAACTCCCTCAAAGTTTCATTCCTCAAATCCAAACACCTCTCGTAAACCATCGTCGCTTTAAAACCGATGATCGAAAACACGACGATGCCAGCGAACATAGACGTTAAGCAATTGGTCATGGAGACCATTATCGCATCTCTATAGCAGTTATTATCCACCGGATTGTAAGATGAGAACGCTATTAAGCCACCAAAAGCCAAGCCAAGAGAAAAGAAAATCTGAGTCCCAGCCTCCAGCCATACCACAGGGTCGAGAATCGTGTGCCACTTCGGAGTGAATAGATGGGCTAGGCCGTCACCCATTCCCTTCAGGGTTATTCCTCTGAAGAAGAAAATGACCAGGACAATGTAAGGGAAGGTGGCAGTGACGTAGACGACTTTGCCAGAAGAAGCGATGCCCTTGATCATGCACATGTAGACGAGGATCCAGGCGATGACTAAGGCCAGAGCGATTTTGTAGTTGAATGTCTCCGGGTAGTTGATGTCTTCGGATATTTGGAGCGTGGTGCGGTACCAGAAGTACTGGGTCGGACTGCTTGCCTGCAACAATAAGAAAATATGGTTCACTAACTGATTGGGCCAAATTCGTACCGCTAGCAATATCGGTTATTTGATCGATCGAACTTTTTTTGAATCATAATAGCCTATGCCATATTCATCAATGATATGTATGTAAGGGTGGGTGTTTTTTTTTAAATAGTCCTGTATTTTCGGAGCTTAATCGATAAAAATAAAACAAATGTTTTCTCTTTATAATTTAGGTATTAATTGAAATATAACTTTATCCATTTACTACCATGTGGGTTGCCTGAAAGAAATCGCTTTTAGCAATAAGATCGCCCGTTGCATGCAAATTCTAATGTTTTTTACCCCTAATAAATTATTTTTGTATATTGCTATATGTGCAATAAAGTATTTTTTACTTTACCTTACTATATAATTAATTTACTATTCATTAACTCTAGCTAGTTAAATAAAAATACAATTAAAAATAAAATAAAGACGAAAAACCTTTAATAGAGAAAATAATTACTTTTAAATAAAAAAAAATACAAATAAAATGAGTTCCCCTGAGTTACGGAAATCAAATGTGAACTTTTTAAAGATAAACTAAATCTTATATATTTAGAGATTAGCCCTTTCCTGTGCTTAAATTTATAAAAAACCTCATATTTACAGAAATTCCCTACGACTTAGGGAATTTCCCTCGGAATTACCTTGCTCGTTCCCGGGAGGAAGGTTTTTTTATTTCAAGATTTTTACGGACCAAACTCTTTTCTATTCGAGCTTAATATCCATCGACATCAATCACTAAAGGGTGTCGTCAAAGTCAAAACGATGAAAAAATAGTAATGCAAGAGTTAGAACCAACTTTAAAAACACAGTGAAAATACAGTGAATTAGAGGATACTTTAAAAGTTTCCAATAATTCTTTATAATGTCTTTTTTCGAATTTCAATAGTGTTTTTTAACCGACTTCAAAAAAGGAGGTTATAATTAGTTTGACCTGTATGTATTTATGGTTACATATCATTATAACTAAACTCATTTCAACTATTTTCAACTCAACTACGATCGATTCACATAAGTTCATAATACATAATGGACGATTCAACTAATGTACAACTCAACTATTATCAAATCAACTAAAATTATTACAACTAATGAACGATTGATCTAATTATCAGTTCAGCTATTGGATGTTACAACTAATGTACTACTCTCCTAAAGTTAAATAATAATAAATAACAAAAAATAAACAATATTCTACAAGCAATCCAAGAGTACTCACATATGGAATTATTGCAAGCTATTGCTTCACATCTTTAATCGGTTGATTATTTATTTATATATATTTCGATTTATTTCCTTCATTTTACATAGGTAGCTATTTGTCCAAAACATAAAGAGTACGCAGAACCGACACGCTACGATTAGGTTAGCAAGGAGCGACCGAAGGGAGCGAACTTGCGGTATTGTTGTATATATTTACACATGCACGAGCCGAGCGAGCGTTGCGAGCGACCGCGGCAGCGGGCGGCGAGTGCCAGAAACACTCCTCAAGGCGTTTCAATTAGGTAATTAAAAAAACGTCCCTATTTAAAGGCTTTTGCAAAAAATATATAAAGGTACTACAGCCTAAACTGAACGGGAGGAGCAAGGGAGGGGGACTTCTAAAGTAAGGATGACATTTCGTAATTACCCAAGATCATCAGTGGGTATAAATCGTTTGTTAGTACCTACAATATCTATTAGGTGAGTTGATCATTAGTTGAATCGTGCTTTATATGATTCGTTTATTAGTCCAATCGGTTTTAGGTGAGTTGAACATAGTTGAATTAAACGTAGTTGAGTCGTGCTTTAGGTATTTCGTTCATTAGTCCAATAATTTTTAGATGAATCGATTATTAGTTATTCTGATACGTAGGTCATTTGGTCATAGTTGAGTTGAAAGTAGTTGAAATGAGTTTAGTTATAATGATATGTAACCGTATTTATGTTTGTTATCTCAAGTTTCTTTGAACAAATTTTGATGCCAGAAAATAAGAAGTTCATATAATTTAAATAATTTCATAATAATTTAGTAACAACACAGAATACCTAATCTATTACCAATATTATAAAGAGGAAAGATTTGTTTGTTTTTTTGTAACGAATTGGCTCCGGAAATACTGAACCGATTTGAAAAATTCTTTCACTGGTAGGAAGCTACATTAACCCCGAGTGTCATAGGCTATATTAGATTTTCAAAAAAATTAGGGATCCTTACCTAAACTCAAATAATGTAACCCAAGGTGCAATATGTTTTCCGTTGTTTACATATTTTGACAGGAGGTTAGTTGTTGTTGTTTGTTTTTAATTCGGCCATTCTGGGCGGTCAAAAGAACATAGTCTATAGAGCCAAGTCTTTTGTAGTATCTTATATTCTAAGCGTAACGAAGAAAGCCGGGAAAGCTCGTAGTATATATAATAGTTCCCAGGTCGTCTAAGCACCTAGTGGGAAGTCTGCCTTGCCTACGCTGCGTAAAATTTTACGTCCAATACAATAATTTGTACAAACTTTTACAAACAGTCTAATGTACAGGTCCCCCGTACTAGACCCGTCACCAAATCGATACGACACACGAAGGGTCGTCGAGGTCAGTCCATTGACCCCAATTTAAGCCCTAACCTGTCTGCCGAAATTTTCAGCTTTCAGCTAAGGATTTACGGATTCCCTTCGCTTCTATTTCGTTAAATCTGTTTTCTTGTGCTTTTATTACTTTGAATGAGATTTATGTTATCAGGAGATTTTAGACATACGTTGTCAAGTGATGATAAAGGTACAGGGAGTAATTGGTCAAGAGTCTTGCAAGAAGGGTACTTGTAACTATCTTTGAAAGCGGTCTATGCTTAAGAAGTAAACGAAAGGTCTCAGTCATTCAAATTCTGCTTGCCGATTTTAACATAATATGCATCGAAATCGTAAAAAATGCCGAAAGCGCATTGTTCAGCAGTCCCAGTCCCAGGTGGATTCCATATTTCACGTTGTTATAACGTGCATTGTGTGAAGTCTATTATATCACCTTTTTAAACTAAAAATCTCGCTACGAGACTTTAAATAAAATTTAAATATGTATATACAGTGTGTCCGGGGAAGTTATAACATAATTTTAAGGGTGTATTCTATGATCAATTTCATCGATGAAAACACCCCATATGGGGGGTCGCAGCCTCACCCCCCCCTCAGTATGACGTTTTTAATTATTTTTTTGCAAAAATCGACCCCGCCTACTTTTAAATTCACAGTTAAAGGTCTAAGGCTCACAGAACCTTCATTAAGGTCTTGATCGAAGGCTAAGTAGTTAGGCTAGCTAAGTTACTAACAAAATTACCAAGTATCGCTTTTACTTTTTTTTTTTAAGATGATAAACCAAAAAAAAAAATTATTTTTTGTGCATTTTTTACGCTTTTTCAAAGTTTCCACAAAAAAATGCAGATACTTTTTTTTATTTTTTGTGTTTTATTGTTAGCTTTTGAGTTGTTCTCCAAATTGGTATTAGATTTATTTCTCTAGGTCTATTACTTCAGAAATTATCAACTACCAAAAAGACCCTTCGCTTTTACCTTTTAATTTAAGATTTCAGTTTAACCCACTTTTATTAAAAAATAAAGTCAATATTTAATTATTTTGCTAGTTATTTAGGTAGCCTACCTACTTAGCCTTCGTACAAGACCTAAATTAAGAGTCCTTTTACGCGAACAGTAGCGCCACTCTCGAAAAAAATTTTTTTTCTAAAGTAAGGCTTTTTTTCAGAAAAAAGTGCTCCCTTGGGCATAAAATCTTGGTCCCTTGGTAAGGTAAGGCTTTTTTTCAGAAAAAAGTGCTCTCTTGTGCATAAAATCTTGGACCAAGATTTTATGCACAAGAGAGCACTTTTTTCTGAAAAAAAGCCTTACTTTAAAAAATATTTTTTTTTCTAGAGTGGCGCCACTGTTCGCGTAAAAGGACTCTTAATTTAGGTCTTGCACGAAGGCTAAGTAGGTAGGCTACCTAAATAACTAGCAAAATAATTAAATATTGACTTTATTTTTTAATAAAAGTGGGTTAAACTGAAATCTTAAATTAAAAGGTAAAAGCGAAGGGTCTTTTTGGTAGTTGATAATTTCTGAAGTAATAGACCTAGAGAAATAAATCTAATACCAATTTGGAGAACAACTCAAAAGCTAACAATAAAACAGAAAAAATAAAAAAAAGTATCTGCATTTTTTTGTGGAAACTTTGAAAAACCGTAAAAAATGCACAAAAAAAATTTTTTTTTTTGTTTATCATCTTTAAAAAAAAAAAGTAAAAGCAATACTTGGTTATTTTGTTAGTAACTTATGTAGCCTAACTACTTAGCCTTCGATCAAGACCTTAATGAAGGTTCTGTGAGCCTTAGATCTTTAACTGTGAATTTAAAAGTAGGCGGGGTCAATTTTTGCAAAAAAAAAATTAAAAACGTCATACTGAGGGGGG
This sequence comes from Euspilapteryx auroguttella, assembly GCA_951802225.1. Classification (NCBI taxonomy): domain Eukaryota; kingdom Metazoa; phylum Arthropoda; class Insecta; order Lepidoptera; family Gracillariidae; genus Euspilapteryx; species Euspilapteryx auroguttella. Next base: position 11,041,433 of record OX637648.1, on the reverse strand, counting down.
GGTGAGGCTGCGACCCCCCATATGGGGTGTTTTCATCGATGAAATTGATCATAGAATACACCCTTAAAATTATGTTATAACTTCCCCGGACACACTGTATATATATATAGGTGTTTTATTACTGCCTTGTCAGAAACACTTTGTATAATAAAAACATATAATAATAACAATTAAAGGTTAAAGAAATCTGCTTCAAAATCGAGTTGCAAGATTTCACCCGAACATTCATTCATACATCCTTCCTTACATACATTGCAAGTTAAATTAAAGCTTATAAAAAAACTTGTCGACCCGACGAACTTCGTGTCGCCTAACCCACTACTATGTTGCTTATGTTTTACTAGAGGCTGCCCCGCGGTTTTTCCCGCGCAGATTTCTCTTAAACACAAAAATCCCGTTTTTTTTCGTTCCCGTGGGAATTTCAGGAAATCCTTTCTTAGTGCTCTCCTACACTCCCTAAGGAACCTACATGCCAAATTTCAACTTTGTGCGCCTAGTAGTTTCGGCTCTACGTTGTCTGTCAGTCAGTCAGTCAGTCAGTCAGTAACGGAAGAGTTTTATATATATTGTTAACTAAAAACCTTTCTCTTGAATCACTCTATCCATTAAAAAAAAACGCATCGAAATCCGTTGCATAGTTTTAAAGATTTAAGCATACATAGGGACAGACGCGGGAAGCGACTTCGTTTTATACTATGTATTAATACAATGTAGTTAATCTGTGTAGGGATAATTGAGATCATAGAGGGACTAAGGGCTAACGAGCGAGGCTTTTTTGTCGTAAAATGCTTTTGTTCGGTTAAATTTAGGTCCTTTTTTATGTGGGAATAAGTGGCTCAGTTTTTTTATTAAAGTCTTTCATAATTTTATTTTATCAATACATAGCATAAAACAAAGTCGCTTCCCGCGTCTGTCCCTATGTATGCTTATATCTTGAAAACTATGCAACGGATTTTGATGCGGTATTTTTTAAACGATAAAGTGATTCAAGAGGAAGGTTTATAAGTATAATTCATTCACAAAATAGTAATAGGTGAGGCGGTACGAAGTTCGCCGGGTCGACTAGTTATATTATAATTAAATCTTTAGAAAAAAAGAAGTTGCATAATGCATTCCTAAGATACTTTCGAATAAATCGTGCCTACTCAATTCTTATCTTTTACAGCATAAGGCATATATTTGAAGCACATTGCTTAGAGCGGTGAAGCTTATCTAACCATAACACGCGTTAGTACGTGACAAAGTCTCAAATGAAGAGATTTCAAAGCAATATAAACCCTATTTGCTCACGTGTGCGGTTTAAAATAGAACGCTTCGAATAAATATGAAATGTCTTTGAATTTCGCCTCTCAGTGCGATAAATTCACTTGGATCTTTTGTGGGAAAAAAAATGTTATTAAATCTGTGATTTGAGATTTGAGACACACTCGCATTGCTTCCATGATGCGATAATATTTATCTCATTAGACTTCGACTCGTGACTTTTTCGGTTTTTTTGGGTTTCTTATATTGCTAAAAGTGGCCGTTTTAGCATCAATCAGCAGCTTTCTTTGGTATTTAACCTAAAAGCTATACGACAGTGCCCTAAAGATACTAGGCTTCATTATCTAGTGGAATACTGTTACGTATTTTTGATATTTGCCTAAGTTTAGAAGAGATAAATTTTTTTTGCGGGTGGCGCTACTTTAGCTGTGCTATGCCTCTTAATCAGAGGTATCTCGTAGTATATATTAATTTCATTTATTCTAATAAAGTGTTTAACTATATTGATTCTCCCTATGTCCCATGTTAGAATATCAATAAACTGGGTGTGTTTTTTATGAAACTATCTCCGACAGAAAATAATCTCTGAAAATAACGATAACGCATTCTATTATTATCTTTTCTGAAATTTTAGTTTTAGGAAAAATTACTGACTGGATATCTTAATAATTATGCAACGGATTTTGATGCAGTTTTTTTTATAGATAGTAATTCAAGTGAAAGATTTAAATGTATATAATACATGCACAACTAGTGATGTTATAGGTTAGGCGGTACGAAGTTCGCTGGGATGCCTATAATATTAAAGTAACTTATTCTGTCAGTATTGCTTGCTTAACTTAAATAAATAACGCAAGGGTTAAAGGGCACTTAATGAAAACGAGTAGCATTTGCAGGCGTGGATATTTTGCGTTCTAACGTTAAACGATTTTTTGCTTTTCCATCCTTTTGGAAATAACGCATGTAGCCGTAGAATATTATTGACCTTAGCTTCATTTTAAATAGAGATTTTATTTCAATTTAATATATGATATACAATCTAATAATAAAATAGTTACTTATCGACAAGTAATCCTAAACTTCACTTCAATTAGTTTCTCTACGATAAATATTAAATTATAACTTGACGCTTCTTCCGTGTTTCGGAAGATAAGTAAATGTATCTCTATAGCTCCTCAACAGAAATTCTTTATTAAAAGTTGACTAGTAGGCAATAACATTGCAGAATGGCTGTGCATAAAATAAAAATAACCCACAATTCTGTCCCTAGAGAGAGAGAGAGCTAAACTTAGTTTACCCACGTACGTAACCCTAATGTACGTGGTTTGGCTACACAATGATCGTAACAAACGCCTACGTCTACGTAGCGCGTAGCTAAGTATTCGCCTACGTAGCGGCTACGTTTAGCCTACGTAATTGCTACGGTGTCGCCTACGGACTACGTCGCTGCTACGAACCCACCCACGTAGCAGCTACAAATTATTTTTCAAAGCAAAAAGATGCTCTGTTAAGTGTTTTCCTTGTTAATAATTTCGCTGCCGATTACACTAGAAATTTGGCAGACACACCAATTCTTTAAATTAACTGCTTTTATACATAGTTAAACACCTAGTAGTAAATAGATTATATTTGTTTCTGACGTGTTCAAAAAATTGGTCACGATATAGTGGAGAGTTCTTGAGTGTTACGACGTATCACGATATAGTAGAGAGTCTTTGAGTGTCACGACGATATGAAGTTGATAAAAACGAGACGACCCCAAAAGCAGTCACCTAAGAGCACATCAACAAAGCTCTTAATAATAACAATACAGCCAGGATTCAGGCTTTATGGCAAGGGTCGTGATATTTTAGTACCTATTCGTTTTATAATCGTCTTTATGCCAAATTCAGAATAGGGTAAAATTAAGTCCGGTATTACTTATTGTCGAGAGTTCACTAAACAACAACAACAACAACTGGTTGTTCTATATATAATTCTATATATAAAACTCTTACGTTACTGACACAGACAACGCAGAGCCGAAACTACTGGGGATAGCGGGCTTAAATTTTGTACTATTTTGTGCAAAATTTAAGCCCGCTTTTTGGGGAGGGACAATTTTGGGGAGCACTAAGGAATAATTTCCCGAAATTCCCATGAGAACGGGATTTATGTGTTTATGAGAAATCTGTGCAGGTGAAACCGCTGGGCAGCCTCTGGTACTTCTATATTGCATAAGTCGTCTCCCATGTGGCTCCAGGTAAGCAAATGTGAAACCAAAAGTCCACAGAAGCACACACCTTTCGAGTAACAGAACACTGTACGAAGACAGCTGTCAGGTCACACGAGCCAGACTGCACCCTCCTGCGGCATGCTTCCGATTAGACCCATCCGCAAATCCAACGATGGAGTCACCAGGAGACGCCACCAAAAGAAATTACCTCTGTCAAATTATTCAATTCAAATACATAGGCATCTATACCAATATTATAAAGAGGAAAGATTTGTTTGTTTATTTGTTTGTAACGAATAGGCTCCGGAAATACTGAGTCGATTTGAAAAATTCTTTCACTGTTAGGAAGCTACACTATCCCATAGGCTATAATTATCTTCAAAATAATTAGGGATCCTTACTTAAACTCGAATAATGTAGCCCTAGGTGCATTTTTTCCGTTGTTTACATATTTTGACAGTTGGTGGTTTGTTGTTGTATTTTATTTTAATAGCCCATTCTGGGCAGTCAAAAGAACATAGTCTATAGAGCCAAGTGTTTAGTAGTACATATCTTAAATTCTGTGGCGTAACGAAGTTCGCCGTGCCAGCTAGTAATCAATATTTTTATGCAGCCCATAAACTTTTTGTGTCTCACTTTGTATGCAATAAAGTGTTTCTATTCTATTCTTTTCTACGTTTACTTACTTAGTTCGCGAACTCTTAGAGCTATTAAATTTGAAACAGTAATTTAAAATTATTACAAAATGGCATCACCTGTGAAGGCAGCCATTCATCGAGCACCCATTAGCGCGCTGTTAGATTAATTCAGCTCTTAAATTAAATGAATTGCCGGTCAGGGTTGGGCAACCATTTTGAATTGCAATTCGAAAGGTTATTAATATAAATTGAGTTGAGCCGCCTCCGTATCTCAGTAGCGTAGCGCGTTGCGCCTTTGATTAGGGCACGGAAGGTTGTGGGTTCGATCCCCGCAGAAAACACAGCATATTGATTTCTAACAAAAGTCACGTTGTGGTTGTTTTCGGTTGGATAGGACATTGTAGGCTTGAATCACCTGATTGTCCGAAAAGTAGGATGATTCCGTGCTTCGGAAGGCACGTTAAGCCGTTGGTCCCGGCCGCAGTAGTAGTCGTTGTAACCGCGGCGACAAGCTGGCCCCATGTCACGTCGGTAATAAAGCATAAACTTGGCTAAACGTGGGTCCGGCTCTTGAGCTGGTGCCTCTGCCTAACCCTTCGGGGAATAAAAGGCTTGAGATTATGTATGAGTTGAGAAATTTACAATTCTGTGATGCTATTCACGATAAGACTTCAATAATCATCAATATATATAAAACTCTTCCGTTACTGACTGACTGACTGACTGACTGACTGACTGACTGACTGACTGACTGACTGACTGACTGACTGACTGACTGACTGACAGACAACGCAGAGCCGAAACTACTGGGCGTAGCGGGCTGAAATTTTGCATGTAGGTTCCTTAGGGAGTGTAGGTGAGCACTAAGAAAGGATATCCCGAAATTCCCATGGGAACGGGAAAAAACTGGATTTTTGTATTTATGAGAAATCTGCGCGAGTGAAACCGCGGGGCAGCCTCTAGTACAAATATAATTAAATGTTCTTTTTATATGTGTGGTGTGGTGTTCCGTGTGGTGGAGGTATAAAATACCACAACCCCATCTTCTCCCATGAATGTCGTTAAAAGCGACTAAGTGCGTATACGCACTATGCGGTTAGCTGCACGGTTGGCCTTTAATTTTAAATGTTGTGCGGTTAGGTGTATACAGCTTGGCACAGATATCTAGATAATTATGGGGGCGCCACTTTGTATATGGACTTAGTTTCGCTGCTGCACATAAGCAATATAGTTTCTGCAGCAGCATTGTGTTTGTAATAGAATTAAGTTGAATTGGTAAAATAAAAATAAAAAATAAAATCGTTTTTTATTAGTTTTCTTCAATACATAGTATAAAATGAAGTCGCTTCCCGCGTCTGTCCCTATGTATGCTTATATCTTTAAAACCATGCAACGGATTTTGATGAGGTTTTTTTTGTTAGATAGAGTGATTCAAGAGGAAGGTTTATAAGTATAATACATGCGCAAGATAGTAATAGGTTAGGCGGTACGAAGTTCGCAGTGTCAACTAGTCTAAAATAAAACACCATTAAAGCCCAAAGTTACTCAAAAACAAAAATCATAAAATCCATGATCTGTTTCTTCACAAGAAGTAATTTTGTTTTAGGTTTTACAACTTAAAATAAAAATGGTTCCGTTTCAAGACACCGCTAACAGCGTAGTGCGCGTATACGGCCTAAGGGAAAAAGGGGACCTGAAGGACGCCCAGCAGCGCCCTTCATTGAAGAAAAACTGGAAGAGTCCGACTACCAAGCGTAGAGATTATGACAAACCCTCCCAACCACAATGTTTATGCTTGTGGCGATTTATGGGGGAGGTCTATGTCTAACAGTGTTTGTCTTTCGACTGAGATATATATAACTAGCTGACACGGCAAACATCGTTATGCCACAGAATTTAAGATTGGTAAGATTAATTTAACACTTGGCTCTATAGACTATGTTCTTTTGACTGCCTAGAATGGGCTAATTAAAAATAACAAACAACAACCACAAACCACCAACTGCCAAAATATGTAAACAATGGGTAAAAAATGCACCTTGGGCTACTATATTCGAGTTTAAGTAAGGATCCCTATTTATTTTAAAAATCTAATATGGCCTATGTCACTCGGGGATAGTTGTAACTTCCTACCAGTAAAATAATTTTTCAAATTGGTTCAGTATTTACGGAGCCTATTTGTTACAAACAAACAACCAAACAAATCTTTCCTCTTTATAATATTGATGATTGGTATATAATTACGCAATATTATTTTTAAAGGCGCATTATTTTATCTTTCTGAAAAACCGTCGTCTAAAACTGTAAACTAGCTCTAATGGTGATTAATTAGATTGTATTTTGTTATCCTTTTTTAAAGCTTTGTACAATTTTCTCAATGTCACAAAGCCGAAAGAGATTACCCAAATTTTCCGCCTAATTCGCAAAGAATTTGAGGCACCGCACACGGCAACTTTATCGTCTTACTTATTGCGTTTTAGCTTAAATAGTTAATTAAATAGCAATGCTCTATTACAATAATTTAAATTCAAATATGTGGATCCAAAAAAAAAACATTCATTGCGTTTTTTGCACAAGGAGGCAAACTATTATACTCAGTGGGAGACTGCAATAACCTAACCTAGTGTGATATACTGTGTAAGCTAGTATTTTTAAGTTTTTAATTTTTTTTTGCTGCGCCCTTACGGGGTTTATGAATGTTTTGTACATCTTAACTGTGTAAATTATTTCATAAGAGCATTAAATAAATCTTATCTTATCTTTTCTTATCAAAAAGGAGATGTAGGTAGGTATATTTAGAAAATTAATTTTTTCACTCCATCAATATATATAAAACTCTTCCGTTACTGACTGACTGACTGACAGACAACGTAGAGCCGAAACTACTGGGCGTAGCGGGCTGAAATTTTGCATGTAGGTTCCTTAAGGAGTGTAGGTGAGCACTAAGAAAGGCTTTCCCGATATTCTCGGAACGGGAAAAAACGGGATTTTTGTGTTTATGAGAAACTGCGCGGGGCAGCCTCTAGTTACTATGATAAAACGAAATGTTAGTACTGTGATGTGCATTCCCAAAGTCCATTTGCAGAAAAAAAAATTGTAGTAAGAAACGCAATGTTTTCCGTGTCGCCGTGTGCGCAACCAGTCATGAACGACTTTTACGACTTACGAATTACTTTGGCAACAGATTGTTCAATATTATTTTATTAAATCAGAAGACATTATTCTGCATATAAATGGTAATGAATAAAATAATACTCATTGCCGACTTAATCTTAAGATGTATGGCTTATAAAATAAATCAGAATAAAAAAATAAAAAAAATACTCATGATTACTAATATTATTATGAACCTGAAAATTTGTAAGGATGTTTGGATGTGGTTTCGTCTTGAATCGATGTTCGTTTTTTTAATCTCTGTGTGTTTTTACGTCTTCATATCTGTTTCGGGTACCCTAGGTAGAGCGACTCTACCTACAATAGTTAGAGGCTCTAAGTGATTTATTTTATCTGCAAAACGTGGGTTCAGCTCCTTGCACTGATGCCTCTCGTAGGCTCAGTCAGTGAGCTGGTACCCTGGTGCCTTTGCTTAACCCTTCGCGGAATATAGGCATTAGATTACGTTATATAGGTATGTCATGTTAATTTTATCTGCAAATAAACCCTTAAATAACACATTCATCAACTCACCTCGCACTCCGGGTTAGTAATGTAAGATCCATTAGTAAAGTACTTCTTCGGGCACTCAGACCACGGCAGCTCGGCTTGGAAACTCTGGGCGAAGTAGAACAGGCACCACGCTATAATAGAGTTGTAGTACAACGCCACGTTGAACGATACGACAGCCGAACTGATACCTATACCTCCTAGGTACGGAGATACTTGGTGCCATACTCCGATCGCACCTTTCCTCAAACGCTGCCCGATCGCGAGCTCCAAGTAGAATATTGGAATGCCCTCGATTGCTAGCATCACGAAGTATGGTATGAGAAACGCCCCGCCACCGTTCTTTTGTGCTAGGTACGGGAACCTCCAAACGTTACCTAAGCCGACAGCGTAACCTACGGTTGCTAATAAGAAAGTCAGTTTGCTGTCCCATGATTCTCTCTCGACACCTTCGGGCTTGGCAACTTCGCGTTCCTCAGCCGAGCTGGCTTTGCTAGTCGGTGTCTCAGAGGATCTTCTGTTAGGACTCGTGTCTTCGTAAGCCTCGTTCGTGGCTCCATACATTACGTGGGTTCTGTGAGACGGGTGCCCGTTCTCCATAGTAACTAGGCGACCTCTCAACTCTTTCATTTCCATTCGTTCAATAGACCTCTGGGCGTAAAGGTCCCGAGAGCTTTGCCTCCTCATCAAATGGGCAGTGTTCGCCATTTTAGTTTATCTCAATTTAAATCTGCTTAAATCTATGTTATTGTCATATCTTGGACTTTTAAATTATTGTCTTATTTATTAAGTTAAAAATTTAGACCATCAGTTGTCGTTCTCGTCATGGCACGTTATAATAAAGAGCAAGTAGCATGTGAGGAAAATCTGAATAGATTTTGTGATGTCGAAATCTAACACTAATGGCATGCCTATTGATTTATTGTTGAGCATTTTAACACCCCTTCCCTAAGTTTATCACTTCGTCTCTTTTATTTTTTTGTGCACTGCTTTTATTTTAGGATATATATTGCTATTTTTTATATAATGTGGGTGTTTTTTGTAACTTTGGCGACTGATGGCGAGTCGGCCCGAGGGGTGGATGCCGTGCGACACTGGCGACTGCCGGAAAACGGTCCGCGGGGGCGGGAAATCGGCGCCATCTTGAACGCGCTTGCGTAACAAAATAATTTTCAAGTTCTATTTTTAACTGTACAAAAGGCAACAGATGGAGGAACCTAAATCTTTTTGATTATAATAATAATAAGGCGTACTTTTTTTACTCTATAGCACCAGTTAACCGGTCCATTCAACGTATCACCCCTCGGGAAACAAATATCGATATTCATCATAGGTAAAAATGTTCGCCCCCGCCGGGAATCCAACGCGTCGCTCCCGCGTCATGGCCCACATCGTTGCCATCTGAGCCACGGAGCAGCAGATAGGAATACATTTCTATAACAGGCTCAATAAACACAACCTTGCATTGGGTCGGTAAATCCTAACTACTCCGAATGGATTATCTTGAATGAAAGGTAATTATTGAGAACTTATGAGCTTCTTCAACTTCGCTCTTTGATGCGTCTCCTCTGAAATCTGTTATTATTTTAATATTTTCTATCGGTAGGCTATACCTATTTGTTATAGTTATCAATATATATAAAACTCTTCCGTTACTGACTGACTGACTGACTGACAGACAACGCAGAGCCGAAACTACTGGGCGTAACGGGCTGAAATTTTGCATGTAGGTTCCTTAGGGAGTGTAGGTGAGCACTAAGAAGGGATTTCCCGAAATTCCCACGGGAACGGGAAAAAACGGGAATTTTGTGTTTATGAGAAATCTGCGCGGGAAAAACCGCGGGGCAGCCTCTAGTCAATATATATAAAACTCTTCCGTTACTGACTGACTGACAGACAACGCAGAGCCGAAACTACCGGGCGTAGCGGGCTGAAATTTTGCATGTAGGTTCCTTAGGGAGTGTAGGTGAGCACTAAGAAGGGATTTCCAGAAATTCCCACGGGAACGGGAAAAAACGGGAATTTCGTGTTTATGAGAAATCTGCGCGGGAAAAACCGCGGGGCAGCCTCTAGTAAGTATATAAAATGGGGTTTGCTAATGTGAGTTGCTTGGAAGAAATCGCTTTAAGCGATAAGGCCGCCCATTGCATGCAATTACAATGTGTTTGTAGTTTGTACCCTGAATTTATCAATGTACTTTTGTATCTTACATTGTATGCAAAAAATATATTCTATAAAATAAGAAAGTATTTGCATAATTCTGTTTCATGTAAGTACTAGTCGACCCGGCGAACTTCGTACCGCCTTACCTATTATACTATGTAATGTATGTATTATAAATAGGTAGGTATAAAACTTCCTCTTGAATAAATCTATATTTTCAAAAAAAACGCATCAAAATCCGTTGCATAATTTAAAGATTTAGCATACATAGAGACAGTAACGGGAAGCGACTTTATATTATAAACAATGTATTGATTGATATTAGAAATAATAATATATGCAAATATATTGTAAGTATGTAAGATTAGATTAGATTAGATTAGATTAGATTCATTTATTTCACACTATCATATTCATATTACATACAAAGATGTATAATTAAATGTCAAAGTATAATGTGATCGTCAAAATATGTAAGTACTTACTTTACACTTTAAAATTTATCTATTTTCTCTTGTTAAAAAAAAATTCATCATCATCTCAACCAAACATTTTTTAGTGCTGGACAAGGACATAAAGCCTCCCAACATTTCATCAACTTTATGAAAATAGTAAAGTAGCTAGGGTCCATGAAATATAGTTTCTTCAAACAAAAACTTTCGCATTCACTTCTTCAACTAAAAGTAGGTTACCCTAATTCCTAATTCCGAAAAGTTACGCTAGGAAATACGAAAGGGTTCTTGAGTTGAAAATGATGAATGACAGCGAACGTTGATTTATTAAAAAAGGTCCGGCGGAGTGGCAAATAGAGTTGTGGCTTATATTTATTTAGCCTTTATTCAAGACAAGTCGACCCGGCGAACTTCGTACAGTCACGGACTAGGAGGCCGTAACAGATTTGTCTATGGTTTCATCAGCCCTAGACTGTATTACCAATAAACAAGAACTATTTTGCAATACAGAAAAACCGGAAGTGTTACGCCGATCGTGTCCGCCACTGTACCGTCTAACCTTTAAGCACAGAGTATATAATACTTAACCAGCTTTAAGTATTTTGTGCACTTATTATACTTAGGTACTTATAAAACTTCCTCTTGAATCACTATATACCTATATTTAAAAAAAAACGCATCTAAATCCGTTGCGTAGTTTTAACGATTTAATCATACATAGGGACAGACGCGGGAAGCGACTTTATTTTATACTATGTATTGATGAAGATTAATATGTCCGATTGTTAGATCTATAGTTTTTTATACACAGTGAATCGATACTATGATATAGCTGTAACAAAGCTCTATACGTATGTATGTCGTACGCTTTATGTCGTCTTATCAATACATAGTATAAAATAAAGTCGCTTCCCGCGTCTGTCCCTATGTATGCTTAAATCTTTAAAACTATGCAACAGATTTAGATGCGGTTTGTTTTAATAGATGGTGTGATTCAAGAGGAAGGTTTATAAGTATAAAACGTGTAAAGAATAGTAATGGGTTAGTTAGGTAGGCGGAACGAAGTTCGCCGGGTCGACTTGTTAAAGATAAAAACCTCAGAATAAGGACTAGCATAGAAGCCGGGCTAAAATAAAAAGTTATTTTCATATTGTTACGCTCCTTACTAAACGGCAAAAAGACTATTAGTTAGAGAGAGATAAAATATAAGAATTCTTTGCAAGTTTTCTTCTTGTCGCATCAAAGTGGTTTATTGATGGCACTGGTTTATTAGTACCGTACAAAATTAAAAACCAATAATTTGGTACATATTTGGTGGTTTGTTTATGGTTTGTTTTATTTTGACGTATAATATGACATTGTAAACATCGGTAGCAGCTCCAAAAGTTTTATGATTATTTTTTATGAAAAAGGTGTAATAAATTGGTTTTGTGATTGTGAATGTTTAACTTAACGTATAACAATCTCTTGTGTAGTGACGGGATGTGAATAAAATGCGTCAAGGAATCAAAATCTTGATGTTTGGGTCACCTACCATTCGGTAAATTATTTTGTTTCATTGTAGACTTCTGGGCACTATTATGACTAATAAATTATCAAGAACATCTATTTTACACGCTGTTTGTCGAACTCGTACCTAAATTTATTGAATTATTACGGTAAAACACCTTCTGTAAAGGTTATGATAGTGTTGTGCCAAAATATGTTTAGACAAAAGTTATCTAACCTAAATCATCCGTTCTAACTTAAGGACAAATAAAAATCAGACATAATAATATGCTAATTGTTGTATGTTTTTCAGTTTTCAAGTAAATTATATACTAAAAACAAAATGACTGGATGCTATAAAGAGACAAGATTATAAACATTCACAACATACTGTTTTATCAACAAAGAAGATTTAAGATGGTGAAGATTATAACCTGAAACTGAAACAACAGTTTTGCTGCTGCAATTTGAATAAGTTGGTTGGTGGTAATCATAAAATATTGCCGTTTCAATTGCAATAAAGCGTTTTTATCTTTGTCTTTGTTTTCTTGTTATTATAATACCATACAATTACTCCTGAATTAGTTATGATAAGTTCCATAATAAAGAACCATGTCTTGTATAAAAGTATAGACAACTTGATTAAGGACAAGCTATTTTTGCCATCACTAGCTTTTTAGAAAATTAAAAATAAAAAGTCGAACCCAGGTACGGGCAAGGTTCGGAAGAGTCATACGACCCAGTGGAGAAATTATATTGGTCTCTTTTTAACATATTCAACGGTTGCACTTAAGTAAATAGCGTAACACAATGATGTGACTTTTTATTTTAGGACTCCTTCTATGCTTGTCCTTATTCTGAGATAAAAACTAATAAAATAGCCACAGACATAAAAGTAAGCAGCGTTTGCATTGTCTATGAAAGTAAGAGGGCAACAAGGACAACCTGCTGTGCTGTACAATCAATCAATCGATGAAAAAAGAAGATCTCAATCAATCAAATAAAATTAACAAAAAAATTGCGTTGCGACGACGACGCAAAATTCATAGGTATAAAAAATAATTTATTAAAAATTGTCAATACATAGGTACATAGCCCATTTAATCAGTTCAAAACACTTCAAGATAATGTTATCTATTAAACCATGTCGATGCGTACTTTTACGGTTACAATAATAGTTGAATCGCGATAGTGCAATATCTACGACCGTGAAACGAAATCGAAGTCATGTATTGTTTGCAATGGCTTATTCCTGTGTTGCTGATACCAAAGCCCGTGAACCCAGCGCTGGTGAACACGCACGTAATGTTCATGGTGCTCTACTTAATTGGATTTTTCTTGGAGCGCAAGCCGTGCACTTTGTGCAGCTTCCTGTTTCTCGCTGCGGTTTTCCTTATCTGCTACAGCGGCATCGGAAACTGCCTCTTTTGGGCTAGTCAGTGCGAAAGCGAAAAATACGATACCTAGACCCCCCGAAGATGCTTCCAGAGTTACCAAAGGTTTTTGTGCTCAAAGTGCGACATCCGCCAGTAAAGGCGGGAAATGGGATGCAATCAACTTTGCAGCTGTGACAGAATTGATCTAAACTAGATTTAATTGTATTAGATTAGAAATATTTTTGTATTCGGGAAGTAGGTTTTATTTTAACTTATTTATTAAATTTTAAATTAAGAGTGCCCAAAGCATTTGCGAGTAAGTGACCTGTCAGTTTACTGATGCTATTGAAAATGTGTTGCTGAAAACAGAGGATATACCTAACATAAACAATTTTATTTTAATTGGATTTAATCATGTTTTTGTCATTTTAACATATATTCAGACTTGTTATCATATACCCTATTTATGAAAACATTTGGGGTTTTTTTATGTTACCTTCATAACCATGAACTATGGTACATTGGGGATAATTTTATTTTTGCAGTCTGTTTACAACACTTCTTCCTCTGTGCATTACAGCTAAAAATTTAGATCTAGGATAAATTCTAGCCATGCCATTAGCCACGCTTAGACAGGAATCCTTCTTATAATACAAATTAGAAAGGTTGTGAGGATGTTTGTTCCACATTCACACAAAAACTTCTAATCAGAATTTAATGGAACTTTACAGTTAGGCAGCTCAAACATCAGCTATAATTTTTGATAATATTGCATTTAATTAACAATTGTTTAGTTAGTTTAGTTTAGTTTATGGGCAAGTTTCCGCAATTTGACAGCTATCGTGCCTATTTTGCGTGAAAATTGTTAACAATTGTTGTCAGGTAATATAAAGTTCTACTAGGTCAGAAAGTAATGTAGTGAATCAATGAATCAATGGAAAATGTTTATAGCTACACATTTCATGAAAAAAACTACCAGAGAGAAGTTAAAAAACTACCTTACTGAGACAAAAGAAAAATCTTAGGTGAAGTGCACACAAGTCTAGGGATGGCAGGCAAAGTCAATAGCAAAGGTACCCAGAAGCAGGCAGTCGTATTCCAATTTCAGTATTTTGTATGGTAAATGTAGCTTTGTTTGAAGTTTAAACCCACAACATGCTGCACCTTACCAGGGGGCCAAGTTTCTTAACTAAAACCGAGTGACTCGTAATTGTCTTGATAGCAATTTCATTAATCATTGCCGCTTTAACAAAGGTAATATCTGTTGCACGCTCAAAGAAAACAGCGATAGTTAACTAAGTCCCCTGATGTACTGGGCCTAAGGGAATTAATGTAACATTATTTCAAAAATAATCTGTAAAAATGTACTTTTTGTTATTCACTTTTATGTCAAAATAAATTAAACTGCATTATAATAAATATGGCTCCAGTAAAGCCAATCACCAGCCACTGGGTTCATATTGAAATTCATTTATAAGAAAACAATATTTATTGTATTCCAGTGTGTATTGAATAATGTGTAAAAGTAATTAACAAATAACTTTTTAAACTAAGAGCTATGGTTAATGAAATGAAACAACAAAAATGGTCTTAATAATTTTATTACGAGCAGTTGTTACACATTGGGAGATGTTATGTTTGACGGTTTATAATGTTCTGTAGATACATTGAATTTTTAAGTTGTTTCCTTATAGCCTTAACACTAAGTGATCCAGCCACCTGAAACCAATAAAACGAAATGGATTAGGAAATTATACTTAGATAATTTTGATACAAATTTAGCCAGTGATTGTAATAGAATATTGCGTACCACTCAATCAAAAACAAGTGTCTATTTAGAATGGATTTAGGTACTTAGAAATAAATAGGTCTATAGAAAGATTTCAGTATCGACAAGGCAGGCACCAAGTTTACCTAATATTTGAGACCTAACCTCAAAATATGAAAAGAAAAACAACAAATCTTTCAAACAAAATTCAACGCATGGCAAATGGGTACACACATCTACCTGTTTATCTTAGTCTCCTGGCTTCACGCTCAGATTCTAGGAGGGTCAGGATATCTCCATCGCGAACTGGCCCCTTCACGTTCCTGATGATTTGACGGCTGGTCTCTCCGATGAACTCAACCTTGACCTGTGTACACTGGCCCTGGGAGCCGGTGCGGCCCAGCACCTTCACGACGCGAGCGAGAACATTAGGTTTGTCCATTTTAGCTTATTTTTGTAGCGAGAAATCGCAAATTACACGTGCGGCAAAGCAAGCGTGATGAGAAAGAATTTTTTGACAGCTCGAAACGAAAAACCGGAAATAGCGGTGGCACAGATTAATAAAACTTTATCGTTTCAGTGTTGCCGTCCTATTTAATGAATCGGTAAAACAAATCATCGGTTTTTTGTGTACCATACATATCACGCATGACACTAATGGCCAACACTATGTTGCGTTTTGTTTCAGCTATTGCATCTGCTGTACATACATCTACTGTTAAGGTATGTACTTAGTACCTACATACATACTCTAGCTTCATGACCTACTGAACTAGCGGCTGCTGCTGCTAAGGTTTTGTAAATCTATGTATACCTATAGCGGTAACGCGGCGAACTTCGTCTTCCTACCCACTTGCTCACTTCGTACCGCCTAACGTGTGCTATACTAAAAATGTTGACAATATTTTACATAGGTATAGACATAGTTGTAGAACCTTAAAAGCGCTTCGCTTCGCTATATTTTATAATTATCTACTAGTCAACGCAGTGAACTTCGCACCACCTAATTTATTATTAGGTTTGTGCATGTATTATACAATGTAAACCCTCCTCTCTCTATTAGATAAAAAAAACGCATAAAAATCCTTTGCATGGTTTTAAATAGGTATTTAAATTAAATAGCGACAGGCAGACAGCGGAAGAAACTTTGTTTTATACTATGTACATACATGTACCAATTGTCAGGAACACATAATTGTTCACGCCCATTGTTCGTGCACATCAACTAGACCTGGCGCGGATTCAAATCTGCAGCGCTTCCACCACCACCGACATCACAAACGAGCAAGCTCGGCGCGGGACGCGGTGAGAGGCGACCATCGGCGAGGCCGTTACAAGCGCGCTAGCCCAGCACCCCACTTTTTCGGAACCCGCAGCACAGCAGCAGCTACCACAAAGAGATCTTAAAACCAAACCAAGTTAAACCCCTTTTAAACAGTCAACTTGCCTTTCCATTTCCATTAATTCCCGATGGACCTACGAGGGACTAAACATTGAACCGGCTCGAAAGACCAATGTTTGGTCCCTCGTAGCTCCCTGTGTGACATTTAAAAAAGCAAGTTTCGTAATACGCCCGTAGATGGCGTTATAGACATATGTAAGTAATTCAACTAAGATCAAATTAACTTGAAAAGTACAAGTAAACAAAGAAAAACAAAAACTATTTGACTGGCGCATGACAAGTTTCAGTTTTTTTTTTAGCTGTATAGAATTTATTTCAACTTCACCTGTAGTTTTGCTAGCGCCATCTGATAGCGGCGTGATAAAACTTGTTTTTTTTTCTGAGATGTCTTATTGAAATCTTCTCAAGGCAAGTGGATCATATCTAATCTGTTATATATTTCTTTGTATAAAAAAGCTAAATACATATAACTGTCTGAATTAACTTTTGTTTTTTATCTTATACTAGTCGACCCGACGAACTTCGTACGGCCTAACCTATTATTATCTTGTGCATGTATTAAAATCATAAACCTTCCTCTGGAATCACTCTCTCTTTAAAAAAAACAGCAACAAAATCCGTTGCATAGTTTTAAAGATATAAGCATACAACATAGGGACAGACGCGGGAAGCGACTTTGTTTTATACTATGTATTGAAACTAACATAATTGATTCACGTTTATATCCTACCTACCTAGATATGTGACATTTTAAATAAAATAAAAAACAAAAGGTACCTAAATGTTAACAAGTGTTTATTTTTTTAAATAGACTGTCTCATACACGCTCAAAATAAAAAAAAAAAACATCCGCGCGAAAAATTATTTGTTCCATAATTTAAACTCACAACACACTTAGCAACTAAACACTGTAGTCCGACCAAATTAAGAAGCACAAACTAGTGAACTGGTGTTATCTTTATCACTCTTGGGCAGTTGTTGTTATTGTCTCTGTCTGACGTTCTTACGTCGGCACTCTTGCGCACCCTATGGTGAGCATTTTGCAACCTAGTCGTCGCCGGCTGATCGCTTTGCCTTTCTCAAACGGGGCGACTGCTTTGGCGACTTTGGTGATTTTTCTGTAGAAAGAAAATTAATATTAATAAAATTGTCGTGAACACAATCAATAGGGTTAATTTCAATGTTAGTAAGAAAATTAATTAAAAAAATACAATAAGGCATTTCTTTCTTCAAGTTATAACTGTTCGTAATAAAATAATTTAGAGCATTTTTTTTTGTTTTATTGCATGAACCTTATACTTAACTACAGTGTTAAAATTTCTTCAATACATAGTATAAAATAAAGTCGCTTCCCGCGTCTGTCCCTATGTATGCTTAAATCTTTAAAACTATGCAACGGATTTTGTTGCTGTTTTTTTAATAGATAAAGTGACTAAAGAGGAAGGTTTATAAGTTAATACGTGCACAAGATAGTTATAGGTTAGGCGGTACGAAGTTCGCCGGGTCGACTAGTTCTAAATTAAATTACTTGTACACCGTACACACACTGGAATACATTTAAGTGGCTCCACTGTTTCTTTAAAACCTTGATATTAATCCAGTGAGATAAGCTTAACTGGAGCTTTTTACGTAGTTTAATTTATTTAGAGTCAAATTTTAATGAATTAGTCTACAACGTTAATAGAAGCATGACATAAAGTGACAAACGATAAGTGTTTTTTTTTAATAATTTTTATGTTAACTCCCACCGACCAGTCTTGTGCGATCCTCATCCAATACTATAGGTTAACTTATAAAAAATATATTATCCGGTTAACAACTTACTGAGCTGGTTAACAACTTCCTTTGGCAGCCAGTCGTAGTCAACATCATTGGCCGTCCCCGTCTCAAGTGGTTTAGGAGCGGACCGTGGTGACCGGCGCCTAGCAAGCGAGGACAAACCCTGCTGTCCCAACACTAGTGCCAGTACACAGGCTGCTCCAAGGAACACGTAGAGGAAGAATGTCTCTCCATCTAGACCTTCGGATACTTCCACTATGTTGACCGTCTGGTTGTATACTGCTTCCTGTTGGTTAGTAAAGTAAATTATATGTTTAAAGGCTTTGTCAAACAGACATCGCTATAGCACTTGCTACAGTATTAGAGACGTCGACCTGTAATTTACTATGTATGACAGTGTTAGTAAATTCGACGCTCTAGCGTCACGTAACGTAAGGCTAGAGATCTAGCGCGACGCGCTATAGCGCCGTATGCATGACAAACGCTTAAAACTAGAGCCCGACCAAAGGTTCGGTTTCGACTTCAGCCAAATTCAGTCAAAAAATCTAGTTTCGGCCAGGCGGATAAAAACTCGATGTTCGGGCGTCGTTCATCTCGGAATAATTCGGTGATAAGAGAGCGCGGAGCTCGCTCGCACAAGCTGTCCCGCGCTCCCATTTTTTACAAGGTCACGTGAGTTTCGGTTTCGGCCGAAACTGAGACCTAGGCCGAAGGTTCTTTTTCGGTTTGGTTGAAAATCATGTTTCGGTTGGTGTCTACTTAAAACAAATTTGTGTTTTTTGTTCGTGATGGCAGCCGTTTTTTGATTGAACAGGCTACTTGTTTAGTGCCCATTGCATTCTAGCTAGTCTATTACATTTCCCTCACACTTCTGTGTGAAAACTAGACTAGTGGAAGTTAGTGCTTCCTTTCCCGAAAAGTTTAGTACTTAGTCTAAAATTTAAGATCAAATGTTAAGATTGTGCATTTCTATGTAAAAGCAAAAATAAACTTAAGATCAAAAGACCCTTCTTACTCACTATCCTTAAAAACCCAACCTCATTAGCAAATGAATAAATAATTCATTACCTAATTGCCCAAACATATAAAAAAAAAAAAAGTAATATTTTCTTCCATTACCTGATAATAGTTTCCACTGATATCCCTGTAGTTCAACTGAATGTTGAGTCCAAAAGGTCTTCCAGCAAAAGCTTCGTTAGGAATGAACGAATAAGCAAAAGTAGCCTCTTGTCTTGGCTTCACTTCCCGATTGAATTGCAAAGCCGTGAAGTTCTGGATGTAGTATGTGTAGTCCATGGGGTAACGGAAGGAAGCCTCCATTGATTCAACAACATAGTCTTCAGAGCCCTTGTTGACAAATCCAACGAGGAATTCCACAGGGTTTCCGGCTTGCAGGTCTGAAATATTATTTAAATAAGTTAATTTCTGCTTACAGAAAGGTATTAAAATCTGTTGAGATTTCCTTACAACACTGTCCTTTCCTGTCTATTCTAGTGTAATTTTAAGGGACAGGTAGGACTAATCAGTTTCAAGCGTAGGTTAGCCTAATTGAGAAGTTATTCATAATTATCATCTTAAGCTGTAAGACATCCTCTATTAGATAGGCCTCTACTTAAGACTGCCACCCCTATTAAGTCTTGAGAATCAGTCAATGATATTATGTAAAAAAAAAAAATTTAGACTACTTATAACCACTCAATATACATTATTTATACCAGAAAATTTATAAAGATAGAATTTAACTTACCTCCTACTTAGAGCTATAATATAATGTAATAGGGCGGTTTTCTGAAACGTTGTACGTAACGTAATGGAATTCCACCGTAAAAAAAAATATAAAAATAACTTGAAACGTTTTTAAATTGATCTTAATGAATTATATTTTCAGAAAATAATAATGGTTCGCTTGAATTTTTATTAGTTTACCAGTAAATTGAAGTCAAAGTTGTACTTGTTCAATTTTGTGTTCCATTACGTCACAGTTTTAAGTTTTCATGAAATTAAAACGAGTTAATAATATTTATAACGGGCTCAATTGATCAAATATTTACAACAATAAGACTCACTACAAAAAATCTGTTCTATACATCTACGCTCGTAACCGAGATAAAGACCTAAATACAAAATTACGTCACATTTTGGCACACACCGCCTCAAAACTTAGCTTCTGTATGCTTCATACGACACATTATAACATATTTATATAAACTCCTGAAAAGTTATGTTAATTGCCCTTCTTTTTTATATAACTTACATAGTATTTATCTTAATACTTTTAAAATTATATCAATAAAATAACACAGATCGGGTGGGACACGTCACGGTAATGGAAAATGACGTGACGTAAAGGAATTATAAAGAATTATGCACATGGCAATAAAAAACAACTGATGTAAAATAACATGATGAGAATGTTGATTTGTTACAGTTATTTTATGATGCGGTTTTCTTAAAGGTTCTGAAGTGCAAGAAAGTGTTTCTCGGGCTTGTATTTTATATTGTCGCAAGTGACATTCATAATTATTGACCCCTGTCTACCCCTCTGGTAATAATGAGTCACAATATAAAAAAAACTCAATCGTTACGATACAATACGCATAGCGGGTACATTATTAGGATGTGAACTAAATTTCAACATTTACAATAAAAATAAAATATCTCTTTTAAACGACTATGAAATACAAACAGAGAACATAGCCAAACTACGTTCAGCCTACGTTCAGCAGTGGACATCTTCCGGCTAAGACTATGATGTGATGTTGATCATCTTTCTTACAACTTCAAAAACTTAACTATTTATATTACAGAAAATTAGTCCTTCTTTTAATATAATATCACTTTAGCCATAGAGAAGGTAATAACAAGTAAATTACCAATGTGCTCAAAGTTTTAGAATTCCATTACATCACATTTATCATTCGCTAGTACATCACGCCACGTAATGGATGTGACGTATAGCTACCCGTCGTGAATTTAATCAAAATTACTCCTAGGTCGATGAAAATTATAAGAAACTAGTAACTTAATCCAGAACTAGATAAAATAACACGTATTACTGCCAAAATTTAATAGTAAGCAATCTATATTACCTTCAAAATGCCCGTTCGTAGTTGAACGGAAATTTTGACACCGTGACGTACACAATCACTTTGGACTGATTTTTGATTAAACTGATGAAAATAATCAAATACGGTAAATGCACAAGGAGTAGAAATATTGATATCTATCGTAATAAATCCTAGATAAGGTAGTTATTTCTTTGAAACTTGGAAAAAAGTACCCGTGACGTATTGAGGAATTCCACTCGAACGTATTTTAAAGAAAACAAAAACTTGTAATTTTTTATTGTTTTGTACTCTAAACTCTTGTAAAAGGGTTTAAATTTGAAATTTAGGACATTAAATGATCCCAAAAAAGTTGCCGAATCCGCCTTAAAAGCAAGACATCAATTAAATTTTTGACTTTGAACCTTGCTGATATAGGGAGGACACGCTTAATTTCGCATATTTTTTTTTGTTTTTGCTAATATTTTTTGTGTTATTTACTGATTATTGTAGATTTTAATGTATATGTGTAGGGTTTTTTTATTAATAAATCGATATAAATAATAAAAAATAAGCTACATGTTATGGATTGCCGAAAAACAAGCCGGACGTGGAAGGACATCGTCATTTTCTATAGAACAAGGTTTCTGAAAACCGCCCAATACCAAACAGTCCAGCTGTTACAAAATACTTACCAAAAGCATTGTCTCCATACTGTGTTATAGGCTTTGTGAATAGAATAGAGGTATCAATATCTTGGGAGGACTTCACAACTGATTCGTCATCATCAACTAGGCCGTCTCCGACCACCTGGTTGTCTTCGCCCTCAATGTCCACAACATCGTCCAGCTCATCCTCATCGGCACGAGCTAGAATTGTGTTTGCTGAAAGAATTATCAAAATATAAAAAATGGAAGAATGAATAAACTTGGTAAGTAAATAAGTATGGTATGGTTTTTGGTATTGACTTTTTAAAGGTATATTTTTGACAAAATATAAATAATTAAACGGAAGTGCTTTGGGGATAGGGATATTACTTTAGCAAATTCTCTAGAAACAATAAATGTAGGTATACAATATGGTTATAGAGAGAACTAAATACATACCGATAACTAGAGCACAAGACATGTTAGTGTTTTTGGGACAAAGTACAATGATTTCATCCGACAGGAATGACATTAGTTAAGAGCATGTTTAGATATCCAAAGATAAATTCAGAGGACGTTTTAGAGATCTATTTCTTTTAGAATACCTTTATAATGCCACGTATTGAAGCCGATCACAATTAACACTCGCAAAACTCAATAAAAAAGACAAACTCACCATTTTGGAAGCACAGAAGAGCTGCCGGGAGCACCAACAGAGTTAGATATATAAGTTTCATTGTTTTATGTGATGTATTTCTATGTTTTTTACTTGAAAAAGTCTAGATGAATGTCCGCGGAGTAAGTAGGACATTCACTTTTTGACCAACGTTCAAAGAAACTCGAGGCAAAATGCCAAAATTTGTCTGCCAACTCGATTGACGTGGAATATTTTGTCACTAGTGATGGGGTCACTAAAAAAACCGGTAACTGGCTGGAAGAATCGAAGTCGATAAGTACCATAAAAAACAGATTTAACAATATCATGATATGGGATCGCCTATGGATACAATGGGATGGGCGTTGCCCATCTCACAGGATGATATTGGGATGAAAGATAAGGATGCGCATTTTGAATAATTAAATAATAATTTTAAAAAAATATCAGAAATTACTTCCATAGTAGTAGGTAACATAGGTAGGTTCTTAATTTAATTTACATGGATATCGTTCCAGAACTTAACTATCGGAAAGTCATAACTCTCCGCAACCCGAGCGCAGTGCGAGTTTAATTTCAAGAGTGAATTCCCGAGCGTAGCGCGGAGCTGATGATCAACCCATTAAATCGAGAAAGCCTGTCTGCAAACTTTCACAGGCAAAATTTCAGAATATTAAATATAATGATACCGGATAATAATACTTTTCGTAAATTTATTTATAAACAACCTAACCTACGTCGGTTTATAAACTGACGTACGTAAATTTATAACCTATCGGATGTGTTATTTTACGGTGACATAAACATTATACAGGTGTAACATTTTCGACATTTTTGAATTGTCAGCGTGTTTTGGTTTGGAAAATGTAATTAACATAGAGGAAAAAACAAATTTAATTTTATAAGTAGTGACTGTAAACAAAAAACAATATATGAAAAAAAAATTATGTAATTAATATTTTAGGTATACTTGCATAAAGCTTGTGTATTTGAAATAAGCACTAATATAGTGCGGTCGCGATGCAGAAAGTAATTCGTACATTGACTGGATATTATTTCTCTCTGTCGCAGACTAGTAATTATCAAACTTATCTTAATATTTTTAGCTTAATTTAAATTTGAGTTTCCACATAATTTTGTTCACAAATTTGTTTCGGGAGAACCCTAAAAATGTAGGTGCATGTAATGTATTCATTAATTCAAATGAGTAGGTAAATGACTCTATTGTATTGGAATTTATACATAAAAGTTTTTAGTTTTAAGTTTATTGCGTTACTGTTACGAAGTTTGATATGGCTGCTAATGGTAACTTTAAAATAAAATTTTGGTATTTTTCTGTTCAATCAGCAGTTTTGTTTTTCATAAAAATAAACAATTATTTTTAGCTAGAAATCTCCTAAATCATGGTCACCGCTACTCAAGAAACTATGGAAGTTTTGAAAGGCATGCAAAACTACCTCACTGTAATGTGGCACCTCAAATCTACAGGGTATGAGGATTTAAATTTTTTTTCCACACCTGTGAAGTTTGCATTGTTTATTTATTGTCTCCATGAAATTGAAACTTAATAAAAAATACGAGTCAATTCATGATTTATACAAAATTGATTTTATTTTATTTTTAATCTTGTTAAAGGGCCCAGCATTGAGTAAAACCGACAAGATAAAGTCAGATCACATTCCACCAGCGGTGTACAACATATACAAGAAGCCACTTCTTATACACCAAGGTCATATGCAATGGCTATTTGATCATGAAGGAAAGAGATACTTGGATTTGTTTGGTGGTATCGTCACTGTTTCCGTAGGGCATTGCCATCCGTAAGTTACGATCAATTCCAATCCAAGAAGGAAACTAAATTTAAAGCTTTTTATGATAATAAAATAGTTTTTTAGATATCTAGGATGGGATAGTAAAACCTTTTTTTTTTTTCAGAAAAGTTGTAAAAGCATTAACGGAGCAAGTAAAAACACTGTGGCACACAACTAACATTTATCGACATCCAAAAATATACGAATACGTGGAGAAATTGACTTACAAATTTCCTGGTGATCTTAAGGTTAAAATTTGCATTATAAATTGTGTCAAAGTATGTCAGTAGCATTATTTGTCGTAATAATGATTGATTTCATTGTTTATACGAGAAAATAGAAGGATTTACTAATAGTCACAAAAATCTGCATAATATTATGATTATAAGATTATTGAAAAAACTAAAGGAACACATTAAAATCATACTTGATAGAATTGAATCCTATACCGTTTTCTGATTATATTTAACAGCTTTTGCAATTTTCACCAAATAAAAAAATTCCAGGTCGTCTATTTAGTAAACAGCGGCACTGAAGCCAACGACTTGGCTAGTCTTTTAGCCAGAGCCTACACTGGTAACCACGAGATCATCTCACTACACGGCAGTTATCATGGATACTCCAGCTCTATGATGGGTTTGACGGCTTCACAGACTTATCGGATGCCAGTGCCAGTGCCTAGTGGGTTTCACCACGTAAGATCCTCAAAGTATTTTGACTTAAAGATGAATTGCAAAAAAAAAAACAAAAACTATTAAATCTTTCAAATGCAGCTATCTTCTCACTCTTTAAGTTGTAGGTAGGTAATAGGTAAGTACCTACATCAATTCAATTATTTCCTCAGGCAATGCTACCAGATCCATTCCATGGTATTTGGGGTGGGTGCAGAGACTCTCTATCACAAGTTCCAGGATCATGCTCTTGTGTTGGTGATTGTGTCAGCTCTGAAAAATATATCGGACAGCTTAATGAGGTTCGTAAACGACTATTTTGTGTGTCATTGCTAGGCAAAGTCCTCCCCCATTCTTTTCTACTCCTCTCTATCCAAAGTCACCTCTAAAAAAAACTCACCTGAAACTTACCGAAGTAGTCCCGCCATCTCTGCTTAACTAAATAAATTTCTAAATAAAAAAAACAGTTTGAATTTGGAATTTATCTATTTTGATGATGAAATATTTCTTTACGCAGGTTCTGAAAAATTCAGTACCAGCTGGACGCGTGGCTGCTATGTTTGCTGAGTCAATTCAAGGAGTTAACGGCACCGTTCAGTTCCCAAAGGGATATTTGAAGAAAGCTAAACAGTTGATTAATGAAAATGGTGGAGTTTTTATTTCTGATGAGGTGAAAATAGATTGATTGATTTAGCATTAAATCGAAGTAATAGTTACTTATTAATTTTTAGCAATAGTTACTCTTTTTTTTCTGCAAATATATTCCTGCTATGTTATATTTTTATATCTTTATTAAATAAATAATATTTTGCAGTACTAGGGTAAGAATATTTTTTAATATAGATGAAAAAAGTGAAAAACTTTAAATTTAAAATTTAATTTTTTCAGGTTCAAACAGGCTTTGGTCGAACTGGCAACCATTTTTGGGGATTTGAAGGACACGACATAATTCCCGACATTGTGACCATGGCTAAAGGAATTGGTAACGGCTTCCCCATGGCTGCTGTGGTTACTTCAAAGGCCATCGCTAACGCTCATATGAGGGCCACTTACTTTAATACCTTTGGCGGGAATCCTATGGCTGGCGCTGTTGGAAAGGCAGTTTTAGAGGTGGAAAACACATGAAGAAATATTTTTTTACACGACCAAACCACCTTCATTATAGCATCTTCTTTTTTTCCCTTGTTAATATTATGTCTGTATTATCATCGAACACCCGCGAGTTAATTATAATATATGTTAACTGGTTGATGTTATTGTTGTAACCTGATATTTTAATGTTTTATTTTAGGTGATTGAGGAGGAAAATTTACAGCAAAACTCAAAAGTTGTAGGAACCTATTTTATTGAACAACTTAAAAGTTTGCAATCAAGTCATTCAATAATTGGAGACGTAAGAGGAAAAGGTCTGATGCTGGGCTTGGAGCTAGTTGTCCCTGGGACCAAAGAACCTTTGGATATTCCGACTGTCTCAGCTATTCATGAGGCAGCAAAAGATTTGGGTGTTCTAATTGGCCGAGGCGGTAGAAGGAATAATGTAATATTGTTATTAATTATTTTGGTTAATAATTTCAAACTTATTTTCAATACCAATCTGATTTTGTTCCATTTAATTATTTTCAGGTACTACGCATAAAACCACCTATGTGCGTAACTAAAGAGGACGTTGACTTCACAATAAACGTCTTGGATCAGGCAATGAACTTAATTAAGAACAAAAATAAATTTTGAAGTTATATTTTTAACAAAATATTTTACTCGCAGTCTATTAAAAATATATATAATATGATTTTGTGACGATATATTTTTTTAGTATATAATAAATTTTAATGTTATTACTACCAAACAATTTTTTTTTGGGTTTATGCATTAGCATTACATCCTGT
The DNA here is from genome assembly GCA_951802225.1 of Euspilapteryx auroguttella. Classification (NCBI taxonomy): domain Eukaryota; kingdom Metazoa; phylum Arthropoda; class Insecta; order Lepidoptera; family Gracillariidae; genus Euspilapteryx; species Euspilapteryx auroguttella. Next base: position 11,014,512 of record OX637648.1, on the reverse strand, counting down.
ATCACTGATGGACGGACGGAGATTGTGTTACCCTAGTGCATCCCTAGTGTTACTTAACGTACTTAGTGCTAGTGTTATCCTCTCTTTGGGTTGTGGTCAGTGAGGTGGGGAAAGTTGTGGTACCTACCAAGGATTATCCCATCTCTCTGTTGAAAAAAAAAAGGCAGTGAGATGGGAATCGAAACGCTATGCGCTGTACTGTATACCTATGTAAAGAAGTAAAGAAATAGGAGAAATAGCGTTTCCCGTTTCCCCAAACAACACTTCAAAAAAAGTCATCCCCTTGTCTCTGCTTTTGTTTTGTCTGCCCGTCATTCAAGTCAGTTCAATAAGAATTGACGGTTTGTCAGTCACAGTCAGTTCAGTTCATTCTTTATGTTTGTTTTGTCAGTCCTGAATTTAAGGTTATGAGGTTTTGTTTGAATTTTATTTGATTCGTGGGTTTCATAACCCTCCAAGGAATCCTGATAAATATTTGAAGTAAAGTTTTCTGTGCGGCGGAGATGGTTTTCAAGTGCCAGGAGGATAGTTTCCTCAAAGAGGTCAGTATCAGTATTACTCAGATTAACCTACAAATTTCGTAAAACTTTTTCCAAAACTTTGTTTACTATTTTACAGTTTACAGCCAAAGTAATAAAATGTGAAGAAACGAAAGAGCCTATTGTGGAGTATGGAAAGGTTATTAAATTTGAGGGCTACCATGTTGTGCTGGACAATACTATTATATTCCCTGCTGGAGGTGGACAGGTTAGCTATTTTATTATTTTCCCGTAGGAATTTTGGAAATTCCTAGCTTTGTGTACCCCTACACCCCATTAATTATAACAAAACTATACTTAAGTAGTTCAGATTGTTTGTTACTTCTGAAAAGTATAAGAACAATAAATTCTATATTGCAAAGGGAGACAGTTCGGGCAAAAGCATCTGCAGTCTACAAAACTCACTCATACATAAAAAAATAAGTTTCCTCCTTGCCCACCTGCTATCTCTTGCCTTAATCTTCTCTGGCCAAATATTTAAAGAATCTTATCCTTTTTTTAACTTTCCAGCCACATGACATTGGCTGGCTAAATGACCAACAAGTATACCAGGTACTGCGCCAAGGTTCTGATGCATTACACTTTGTTAAAGAACCATTAGAAATTGGTGCTGAAGTTGCACAAAAGATAGACTGGAATAGAAGGTTTGATCATATGCAACAGCATTCAGGTATTTATTTATTTTTTACGTCGGGGAAACTCCTAACTCATTAGGAGTTTCCCCAAGTGGGAAATTTTGGAACTAATTAATCTTGTCATCTTATCTGCAATTTTTTATCATTGTCCTTTGGTTCTGTTTATATGAAAATAGTTGGATTATTGTTTGAAATTTGGTTCCTAAATCACATATGTATAACTATCTAGGTATATAATATCAACCAAAGAACATTGATTTATGCCCACCCTAATTTGAGAACTTGATATTGGTTAAACACTCCACCAAATTGAAGTTCATTTATAAATTTTATTATCTCTAGGGATCAACTTTTATAATAGGTAACAATTTATTTATTAGGAACATTTAAACAAAAAACTTCTCTAAGTACCTACATAGGTATATCATCCTTACAAAACTAGTTTTTCTTACTTTTTTTTTATTCATATTTCTTACAGGCCAGCATCTTTTATCAGCCATCCTTGAAAATGAACACAATTTGAACACAACAAGCTGGTGGCTTGGTGCCTATGAGTCCTATGTGGAATTAGACTGTACTAATTTAACTAATGACATTGTGATGAAAGTTGAAGAGCAATGCAACGAGATGATCCGTAAAGCTCTGCCAGTGAATGTTAAATTCTGCAGGATTGATGATCCAGGTTTGGATGAGGTATGTACTGTGTACTGTGTGTGTGCTTTTGAAATGGAATTTCCTGAACAGAAACAAGCCATATAAGAATGGCAATATTTGTGATAAATAAAAAAAATGTAAGTAGGTAAATAAAAGCAATACCATTAGAAAAAAAAATATATCTGATTGGTCAAAGAATTAACATTCATTTCATTTCAAAGAATTAACCCACACTCATACTACAGCTTTCTACTGTGTTTCGTTACAAATATTACAATTTTATACAAATATTATAACAGGCGCATACTCGTGGACTGCCCAAAGATTGCATGGACACAATCAGAATAATCTGCATAGGGGACTACGACCAAAACATGTGCTGCGGAACTCACGTTGCCAACCTGAGGTATGCGTGCATTGCGGAATTTTTTACTCTCTAAGGCTTGAGACTTATTTATTTATTTTATTTTTTAATGTTAAGGCTTCAAATGCACAGGCGGATTTTTTCCGCGCGGTTTTTATGTGACCTATTGAATCATATGAAAGTGATAAAAATCACACCAGCGGATAAAAATCAGCTGCTGCAGTTTTATTTCCGCGCGGATAATAATTCGCCTGTACTTTTGAGGTCTATGAATAAGGTTGAAAATGAAATAACCTTTAAAACCGCGTGGAAATAACACCGCATCAGCGGACTTTTATCCGCGCGGTTTTTTTCCGCACGAATAAAAATTCGCCTGTGGGTTCAAAGCCTAAGATGTAAAAGAAAACTCAAGTAAAAAACAGGGATTTAATAAAAGAAATTAAAGTGCGTGTCGACTTTTTTTTACTTTTTTTACTTTTACTTCGAGCCAGAGATGCAGTTCCGTAGAAAATTAGGTAGATGTTCATAAAAAGCCATCTATTAATGAAAATTGGTACTAATGATTTTGGCACTCAACACAACAATAGATAGACCGAGCTAGGAGTATGTTAGCAGGAGCAGACTGTTATATAATAAGTTTAATTTTAAATAGTTTTAGTTTGATTGACTGCTCCGTAGCTCAGTTGGCAGTGATGTGGACTGAGAAGCGAGTGCACCCGGGTTCGATTCCCGGGCGGGGCGAATATTGATATGATGAATATCGATGTTTGTTTCCGGTCTGGGTGTGATGTGTGTCTGTGTATGTGTTTCGGGCACCCTAGATACAGGTTCTTCCTAGTTAGGGGCTCTGAGTGTGATGTGTTATTTATTTATTTTTATTTTATTTATTAACTAAATGACGCTCTAATATTTTATATTCCAGTCAACTCCAAATGATCAAATTCACAGGATGGGAACCCGGCAAAAAGGGAAAGACGAATTTAAAGTTTCTAGTGGGCGGCAGAGTGGCTAAGACAATGCAAACAATGTTGGACAGAGAAAAAAGTCTTACTGGGTTATTGAAGTAAGTTATTAATCAAATCAAAGTTATTTATTTTAGATCTTAGATATTTTGCGTTTAAGGCGGTAAGTCACGGTATGGCGCGAAATTCAAATTTTTTCGCGTTTTTTAATTATTTTGGCGAAAGTATTCATTTTTAATAAAGTTTTAATGAATTTGCGTATGTAAAAAACCATTTCCCACATTGTAATACAACGTTTTTCGAAGACAGACCTACTAATTTTGTGTCTAAGGACCTAACTTGATTTTTGGCCTTTATGTCCTTAGGCACAAAATCAGTAGGTCTGTCTTCTAAAAACGTTGTATTACAATGTGGGAAATGGTTTTTTACATACGCGAATTCATTTAAACTTTTAAAAATATGTATACTTTCGCCAGAATAAATAAAAAACACGAAAAAATTTGAATTTCGCGCCATAGCGAGAGTTACCACCTTAAAAGTGAGTAAGTTATTTAGTTATAGAACATATTAATATCTATTTAACCTATGGGTTGCCTGTAAAAAATCGCTTTAAGCGATAAGGCCGCCCATTGAAATCAATGTAGGTACTATTTAAGTTAACCTCATTTATTTCGGTTTTTAATTATTCTTTATCATTGGAGCCTGTGTTTTCCCACTGCTGGCAGAGGCCTCCCTCACTGTTCTTTCGCCGCCAATTACTGTTTAGGGAACTCAACTCAGCTCGTCGTCGATTATTGATTATATCGATCTAAGATCCGAAAGAAGGTTTTAATCACAGATTTATTATATTTCATGATCTTCCAGAAACGAACCGTCAAAACACGAAGAGCTAGTACAGAAACTGCAGAAAAACCTTAAAATAACAAGTAAAAATCTACAAAACGTCCTATTAGAGTTGGCACAGAGCGAAGTTGAAAAGATAAAAGCCAAAAAACCTAAATATGCCTTCATGTTCAAGAAGGAAGCTACTCCGGAATTCAATAGGGCTGTCTGCAAAGGCCTAGAGGGCGAAGGTCTGTTCTTATTTTTGGCCTCTGAAGACCCTGACAGGCCTAAGGAAGGCCAAATTATAATACAAGGGCCGGAAGAGTATTGTAATGTTTTGGGGACTCAGTGAGTATTGTGTATATTGACCAGAACATAAACCTACTGTTGAATACCTTATTGAGTACTGCTTAAAGACAAATTTAAAATGATATCTTTCAGTTCTGGCTACTGTTATGTTTTGTTTTGTCAAGGTTTATTATTTTTATGTTGTATTTTTGTTTCTTACCTACTTAACCGCCAAAATGATGATGATAACCTACATAAATAAATATTTATTTTGTTTGTTTTAGAATAACTGATTTGCTGAAATGTAAAGGTGCATTCAAAAACGGCAAGTTTCAAGGAAAAGCAGGTGATCTCAGTGGTATTAATAAATGTAAAAAGTTGGTTGAAGATTATTTTAATAATTTGCAATAATGTATTATCTAAGTTTATATACTTAAATAAAATAAAATGCAGTTCATATTTCATATTCAAATACACAAAATATTGCCAAAAATAGCTTAACTTATTTTAATAAAGTTTGAAAATAATAGACAGTTGCCTGAAAAATTCTAATAAATATTATAAAATCTATTTTGTTTTTTAATTATTTTCACTACCTACTTAAATCCTTTAAATTTTCTAAACTTATTTGGTAGGTGCATATCATATCCCATAAACCCCACCTTATATAAATTAGGGAAATAAAATATTTAGAGCAACATTCCTCTGAAAGACACATTGTTTTTTAAATTTAAAATATAAATTCTATTGATTAGGGCCAGTATCCCAAAGTGGACCTTTATTGGTCTATGGGTGACTGGACAGGGGTCCATGTTGTTGTGATTTTTTTTTTTTTTTTATATCCTTGCCAACATGCAATCGGTCTTTCGACCATAAGCAGTTTTTATCCATGAGATTTTATGGTTTAAGGCATTCCCTTCCGGTGTTGGGTTGCCTTTATTAGGTTGCTAGTAGGCCAAGTTGTCCCACATATGAGCTCTTTTGAGGCGTAGTGTCTGTAGTGGTTCGCACAGTACGGACGCGAGCTTGTTTTCATGTTTTTTTACACGAGCATTGTAGCTCTCAGTCGCCTTGGTCACTTCCTCCTGTATGGTAGGTATTTGCAGGTATTTATGTACTTCTATTGTTTTGGTAAACCATGGAGCTTCTGTTATAGTTTTTAGTATAATGTTTTGGTATCTTTGCAGTATCTCTATGTTTGTCCTTTTTGCAGTTCCCCAGAGTGGTATTCCGTATGTCCAAATCGGTTTCAAAACGTTTTTGTAGATAAGTGCTTTATTATTTACAGATAGTCTAGACTGTCTGCCTAATAACCATTGCAAGGATCGGAATTTGAGATTCAGCTCATTGCGTTTTTTCTGGATATGGACTTTCCATGTCTGCTTGCGGTCTAGATGGAATCCAAGGTATTTTACTACCATGCCATGTGGGAGAACATCTGCCCCTAGTTTAACTTCAGGGCAATCATCTTTCCTAAGGGTAAAGGTGATATGCTGTGACTTTGTTGTTGTGATTAAAAGTTATCTACTCAAAGTTTTGGGATTACGGTAGAGATGTAGCTCCAAGCAGTCCACAGGGGTTAAGTTAAGAGCAAAAAAAGTTTGGGAACCTCTGGTTTAGGGAATGTTCAAAATAATTTTGCCTGCGGTCAAAATATGAACCAAAATCACAATCTGTCAGTCAAGAGACAATTTGTTTTGAATGGCGGGTGAAGTATGTCAAGAACGCATACAGTGGCGCCCCCTGACGCGTGCAGAGTAAGCTGGCGCGGACTCTAGCTACAATCTGTCCACAGGAACTAACTTTTGATAGTGGTTTAAGAGAAAAATACTTTGGGAACCTCTGGTATAGTCTTCTGGATGTCCTGTGGGTAAACTAGTCTAGTAATCAATACAGTATGACGCATCCAGACTGGCAACAAGCTTCTCGATGCCCAGGTTGGTCCAGTCTTGAGTCTGGTCGTCCAGGTAGTTGTCAAAGTCCACCAGGTCCCGAGCCACTCCTCGCTGCACTAAGTCTGATACTGTTTTATTGTAATATGAGTTTTCTGTCGGAAAATAAAAAAGAAATTATCACCATTGTTAAATGTGTTTCAGGTTTTATATATGATCAAACGAACTTCTCAAGTGAAGTTCGATCAATATTATATGAGTGGTTTCATTTGAAGATATAAATCATTTCACTAGGTAGTCCTTTCACCTACAAGGCAACATTCGCACGTTCTTACAAATAACTATTAGTCGATCGATTTAATCGATATCGATTACTCGATTAATTTGAAATTTACCCATGCTCCCATCCCTACCACTCTACGTGCCCATCACTAGCAGCGTCCGCCAAGCCTGTCATTCTTTTTAGAGATAGTTTTCTGGCATAAATTACGTCGTTTTGACTTTTTTGACAAAACTCGGGATTTGGGTAGGGAGGGTGATTTATATCTTCAAATGAAACCACTCATATAATATTGATCGAACTTCACTTGAGAAGTTCGTTTGATCATATATTATATTTCGTGGTTTCATTTTCGATATAAATCATTTCACTAGGTAGATGTTTAGAGACATTGTTTTGTCTATATTTTTTCATGATAATGAAACAATATTAATTAAAAAGATGTAATTTTGGCTTGTTTTATTTGAACTCTTAGTATAGGTACCTACAACTATTAAATAATATTACTCATCTTATTAGTTAAAAACACTATATTTTAACATATAAAAGTAATCATTATAGTTAGTTTATAGAGTACTTCAAAGTTTAACATTCATTGCGTAGTTACTTAGGTAAGTACTTGGTAGGCTACATTATTTATAACATACTTATATACTTATTGTATATTTTTTAATGAACTAATTTGGTCAGAGATTTGATAAAAAATTGATAATCAATCATCATAGGACATTGATAAGTTTAGCAAACTTGTTAGAGGTAGAGGTCCAGGCGGCCGTCTTTTGATCTGATCAAGATTGACGCCGGTAGCATGAGCAGCCGATGTGGCGGCGGCGTGTCGCGTGCTGCTGTGTGTGCCGTACACCGCAAGGATCTGCCTGATCCACATGCTTATTGACTATGCTGTTGTGTTCCTGTGAGGACGTTACGCTTCACAGTTATTAAGAGGTGATTGGCTTATTTAGGTCTGATTTATTTAGTTAAGGTTATATAACCGTCTTATATATAGACGGATTCACCGTAAGATAAAGTAAAACTAACAATGGTTGATAGCTTTTGATTGCATTTAGCGCCTATAGTTTTGATAAAATTTACATTTACTTTATGATTCTAATGCCATTGCTATTTTTATTTATAATAATCTGTTATTTAGAGAAAGACTTTCAACCATGTGTGCTGTAGGCTGTAGATAATGTTAGTATAAAGCTACTTTTGTCTAGGATAAGTTCATTCTTGTTTGGTATAAATTTTTAGAGATTTTTGAGAACCAATTGTGGATACTTACCAAGTACCTGTGTACTTTGGTGGATTGGGTATTAGTTTATAACATCTTTAAGGAAGGCGCTGATGCAATCATCCGAAGAAATACTTTGCTTTTACTGTAATGGCATTTTGTAAATATTGTAAATAAATAAAAATAAATAAATAAATAAAATATTTCTGCCTAAAAGCAGAGATAAAGCGGTGGCTCTTATGATGATGCCCTGTGAATCCTGTGATGCGTCTTTTTCGAAGACGTCGGAGGGAAAAGTAATTACACTAAAAACAGAACATTCGAAAGAATCTAATTTAATCATAGTATTGAATAACATTATATATTGATATTGTTGAATAGTAATATTAGAAAGTGAGGCTAGTATAAGATGCTGTTGAGGGGATAATGAGACCTGGCATTGCCTGCTCGAGCATACTGCGGCACTCAGGGTAAGCGTGAGTAGGAGAGGGTGACGGTCCCTGTTAGTAGACAACATAGGTTTTCGTCACGCCCTCAAGTGATTATTACGAAATAACTATATCAATCAATGGAGGATAACAGGCAGGTCTAGAAGTACTAGAAGGGAATACTAGAATACTGGTCGTTTCGTCCTCAGTAATTTTTTGTAGGCCGTTAAGAAAAACGAAAAATGAAGGATCGGCATAGAAAAAATATGCATCTGCCCCTTTGTAGCATCTGGGTCTTGTTTCAAAGAAAAGTATTTCTTAAGTTTTGCGCTAGAATGTTTGAAAAGCATCTTTAAATTAAATCTTCGATCTGCCTCTAAATTATATTTCGTGTAATATAGGATGCTAATAGCTAGATTTTTCGCTTCTCGAACCAAGGCCAAATATATCTGGTAAGTTAATTGAAATTAGGAAATTGTATGCAACTTCGTGTCGTAATGTAGCTGATAGCTAATGCTAATATGTTATCTACCCATAATAAAAATTAACAAATTGTTTAAGTTTCGGGGCATCTAAGGCTTAGTATATTGCTAATAATACGACATATAATTACTATAATAAGTTTGAGTTACGACTTTACGACTCGAGTCCGTGTTAACTTATGAATCATATTTTTGTGTTTAAATGAAATTTTAAAAGCTTTTAATATTATTATCTCATCAATTCAGGTCCTGTAAAATAATTATCATAGTATTCTCTGAATAGAAGGTAGGTAGAAGGTACCTGTACCTTTGCCTTTCAAGTATTTTTGGTTTCAACCAGCGTTTTGTAAAATGCTGCGCTAGCGGACATTAGGATGCCAATCATTTGTGAAAATTATCTGATTGTAACAGGTGGTAGTTGAGAACACTTCAGAACCAATTCTATTATTTTATTACGTTTATGGCTTGTAAGTGATAAAGTCATATTTAAGTCATCTACTTACTTAAATCCTGAAAATTTGTTATTATTTTGTGGCTATAAGCTACTATTTTCATAGTTTTTAATAAAGCCCAAGCACTCGAGTGATTAGAGTGTAAACCTAACTTTATTTAAATATTCCATGTAACTACGGTCTATGTAAAGGATATCGTCACATACAAAAATTTACCAATTTTTGACCAAATGAACGCAAGTGACCTACGACCCCTTCTTTAATCTTAGTAAAAGTTCTAGGCGCTATCGTGAGCCAATAAGATAAGGCATTGGGTTGAAATCATAGGTGGATAACAAGATTCTGTGTGTTCACATCCTTAAACAGGAAACGTGGGTAAGTACTTACGATAGTTTTAAGCGACAGAAATAAAAAGTTACGAGACATTTTAGGTCAATAGATGCCATGTAATAATAGCTTGCATGCTGTTCTGCCATTTCGAAATGAAGTTTAGTTACTTACAAATTTATTACAGTTTTAGGTTAAAATGAAATCTCTTACCTCCATTTGAATTGGTGTCAAAAAGGTTTTAGATACGATTTCTAGCAAATTATTAGTTGCGATTGACATTTCTTGTTGTTACTGTGCTAACCATGTTACAACAGGAACATATTATTGCTCAAGTGGAAAATTAGAAAAAGATTTAATTATTCTGTTACAAATCCAATTAAGGATACCTTTATTGTTTGTGATATACAATACAACCAACACATTTTAAAAATATTGTACTGAATTCTGCCAGAATGGTGGTTGAGCACGTGGCCTGATGGGTCGTTCTCTAAACGTGCGACTGCGTCGGTATTAAGTCGTTGTAATTTGGAACTTGACGAGTGGTATCTTCGTACTCTGGCCCTGGCACGCCCCCCCCTTGTTTTTCGCAAAGCGAGGAGGGCCTGAGTTTTCCTGAAACTGCGGCCAAGCTGTGCCCGTGGAGCTCGTAGAGGCGGCTGTGTTGTGTAAGCAACAGTATTTCTGGGAAGACTACTGTCTTCCTGATTTGAAGGCATTGCTATTCAATTTTGAAGCTTAATTTAATTTTCTCTAAAATTTGGCACCGAACAGTGCTTTATCTCGTTTTCTGTACTGAAAGATATTCAAAAACGTCTTGATAGACCTGGTGCGGTCTTTTAAATGCGAGCTTGTGTCTCCGAGCTATAAAGGTTGCATGAACTACGGGAGCCCTCGCTTAGAATCTTGATTGCCTCTATTTTATATCTTGAGTTAGGAGAATGGCCATGGCCCTACTCCCCGATGTGATGTGAAGTCAGTCCAAGTTGAGATGAGAGTATTTTAGTATTTAGCTTTGAAGCTTGAACCAATATGTAGTTGCTAGGTATAGTATATTGCTGAAGGATTTTTTCCTTGACTTCTCTAGCCATTTGAGAGAGATTATCGTAGATTCAATCACACAACTTTAGTTCATCATCCAGGGCTTCGCCCAGGGTTAATAAAATTTATGGGTCCAGTTCCGGAAATTTAAAATTTGCCTCAGGGTCCGAGTTCAATTGGTTGTTGTAACCGCTACTAGTTCCAATAAGGAAGTTATTGCTGGTGCTTGGACCTGTTTTTGGTGACGGTATTGAAAGTGGTCACTGTTGGGGCAGTGGTGGCAATTGGCACTTGGTATGTCGCCATCATGATTTTTGGTGATTCAGTCTCATTTAGACCTGATCATGGGTTGTAGGGAATAGTTTCGGCTAGAAATATATCCTCATATTCGAATGATATTTGCTCTGGGCATATTCCTTAAATTGTAAAGGCGTTTCGCCTACTGGAATAAGAAGAAAAAAGAAAATTATGCTTTTTATATTTTTATACTTACATAAAAAATTATGATTATTTTTGCATTTTGCCGCGTTCCTATTGGAATCTATGGCAGTATGGTAGCCTGGTTCATATTTGAATCTATGGCTTTGCAAATAAAATTATTTTAATGATAAAAACTGATGTACAGTTTTGAATTTTGCCGCGTTCCTATTGGAATCTATGGCAGTATGGCAGCCTGGTTCTTGTTCGAATCTATGGCTTTGCAAAAATATTTCTTTTACACTTTTTAAATGTAAGTTTATGCAGAATTTCAATTCGCAATTTCTGTCTAAATATTTTTTTTTTTTTGAAGGTAGGTAAGCAGATGAACTTACCGTAACATTAGACATTGTCTCTCGATTTATAGTATGAGGATAATGAAATCCATCAAAGTTTAAGTAACTCACTTATTTTTTTGTTAAATATTCGTAGGATCTTTTCGGTATCTTGAAAAATTAATTTTCTGCGAACAAGATCCGAACGCGTGCTTTCGTTGCCTCGCACGGAAAAAGAATGACAGGCTTGGCGGACGCTGCTAGTGATGGGCACGTAGAGTGGTAGGGATGGGAGCATGGGTAAATTTCAAATTAATCGAGTAATCGATATCGATTAAATCGATCGACTAATAGTTATTTGTAAGAACGTGCGAATGTTGCCTTGTAGGTGAAAGGACTACCTAGTGAAATGATTTATATCGAAAATGAAACCACGAAATATAATTGTTGAATCAGCAAGAGGTCAGTCTTGGAAATCAATAAATTATTATTATAAAGCTGTATATGTATAACACCTAGCTGTTTTAGTAAAAAAACAAAAAAAAAATTTGAAGTTTATTAGAGAACCACCTTACCTATTACTATGTTGTGCATGATTTATGCTTATAAACCTTCCTCTTGAATAACTCTATCTTAAAATAACTATCAAAATCCATTGCATAGTTTTTAAGACGGGTAGCAACTTTGACTTCAACTTTGACTTCATTTTATACTATGTATTGATGACAAATGGCAAAACTTGAAACTGATTTGAATGTGTTTTGGGAGTAATATCCTATAAAAATAGCAGAAGCAAAGCCGTAAGGTAGTAAAGGGGTGCTCCAAGGAATGCCTAAAAACAAATAGCTGCAGTCAAATGTACTTACCAAATAGGACATTATCTTTTTGTTTCCACTTTCCTTCACTCCATTTGTACACTTTTATGGCTGAAGTTTGAAGTTCTCTTGTAAATCTTTTATTGTCAATCTGTAATAAAAAAAAAATTTTTTTTTTTTGGTGAAGTGTATTTTAAGAGAGGAACTCCCAAAATTCACATGATAACAGACAAGGTGTGCCTTGCAAGATTTAAATTATGAAAACTGAAAATGTTTTGGCTAAAAATTGTGCTTGACCAGTAACAGCATTTACCATCAGCAAAGTTTAATAAATAGTACTACAATACAGTATGGATACTCCCTGCCTCCCGAAGCAAGGGCGACTCTCCTGCTATCCGTCACATTTCAGTAACCTCTCAGTACAAATAAGCAGTGTTGCAAGTCTTATCTCACTCACACAAGCACAATATGGGTGCACATACACAAGTTTCATCTGCGCCCAAAACAACCCAATTTTGCAATGAAGTGTCAAAGGTGTGGTGTTACTCTACACTGATGGCAGCGTTAACCAATAGTGTGGCACTATTTGCAAACTTATTGAAATCAAACATTCTGTATTGGATAACAAGAAACGAAGATCAGATAAAAATCATACTAACAACAACAAATAAAGCAGCAGGAAATGTTTCAGCAATTTTCTCTGCAATCTTCTGTCCTGGACATTTCTCTGGCGTGTTATCCCTGAAGTTCTCACAGCCAGCGTAGTAGCCAGCAATCACAAGGTTTTCTGACTGGGCCATTGTGTCTATCTGAAAAAATATGAAGTAACGTTTTTAGGAAAATTCTTTCAGGATAAGGTTATAAAAATGTTGAATAGAAAAGTTGAATTACCTGTGTCAACGCAACCTCAGCCATTGGGGTAACGTAGTGGCTGTGGTGGAATAGAGGAATAGCATCCACTATCTCCAATTCTGGGTTTTTAGACCCATCCTTGAGCTTGGAACCATCGGCTAGCAAAATGCCGTTTACAGCACAGTGTGGGTATTTAGCTGCGTGCAGAATGAGCTTCGCGTAGGCCTTCGTTTCTATTGTAACGTCCCCCATTTTATTTTTAGTGAAAATGCTGGAAAATCAGGAATACAATTTGATTTTAATTTTCACAATGACTACAGAACAGACCACAGACCAACTAGAGATAAAATCTGATAAAAGAACAAACAATCTATCAATCATTAAACACGCACGATCAAATCAATCATGAACCAAACTGATAACATCCGACCATTCGTTCATCACAGATTAGCAGAAGAATCGTTTCATTTCATTCGTTCAACAGCTGTTTTTTGGTTCCAGTTTCAGTTCGGTCTTTTTAGAGTTGGTCTGTGGTCTTTTTCTCGACAAACTTAGATATATTGAAAAAGATTTTAGCTTTTATAATTTAATATGGCTATGTGTCTCATTCCCCAATAAACATGGAAAAGTACGACCCGTCCCAGCTCACGGAGTTCCCTCGTTTCGAGTCAGAAGCCACGCAAAGTGGTGTATCAAGCTTTCTTAACAAAATTTGGAAGTTACCGTTGTTTTCTCAAGGAGAAACCAGTGATTCTAAGGATAAGAATGTTATTAAAGAGAAGCCAGAAGACCAGGCGACTTCAGGCGAGGTAGATGAACAGAATTATGACGATATGAAGACTGAAACTGGGACGTACGCGGTTGAATTTGAGGGGCGAAGTTTGCCCAATGTTTTGAAACGTATCAGCAGTCTTATTGCACTAGGATCTGGAGTAAGTCGCAAAATGACCCACTTACCTTTCCTTAAACCTATTAATTATACCTAATATAGTTGTAGTTTTGTTTTGGGGGTGCTATGGGGCAAAAAACTTACAACAAAGTTTTGTATGGAGAATTTCGAACAGTATAACAATCCTATATTATAATTCCCACTGTGTTCCTTAAAATTAAATACACAAAGAGCTAGGCAGATTTCAATGAAAACTAATTATCTACTACTTCTCCTTAATAATATAACTTCTAATTTATACTCTGTTCTGTACACAACAGGGTGGTACCCGTTATGCAGACACGGAGCTGGCTCGCTACTGGATGCCAGATGACATATCACGTGAATGCTACGAATGTGCAGCACGTTTCAGTGCGTTACGGAGACGTCACCATTGCCGTGTGTGCGGCCAGATATTCTGTTCCCGATGCTGCAGCCAGCGAGTACCTGGTAATGTTTAATTTTATACAGAAATCTAAAATATTTATTTGTTATCAAAGTAGATAGTAGTATATATGTAGTCTACTTGTACTAATAGAAAACTTAATTGTGGTTTGTTAGTCTCGCTAAAACTCAAGAATGGCCAGGCCCATTTAGCTGATTTTGGTTTGAAAATGTTTATAGTAGTCCAGTTAAGGTATAAAGGTTGAAGGGAAGTTAGTCAAAGCAATAATATTTTTTTTCTATATAAGATAGTATGACGCGTTACGAAGTTCGCGGAGACAGAAAATTATGGATAAATTTGTCACTAGTCTAGTAGACCACAATTCCACCACAACATTGCAGTTTATATGCAGACTAGTTGACCCGGCGAACTTCGTACCGCCTTACCTATTTCTATGTTGTACAATGGTTCAATAGATAATATAATACAAAGTCGCTTCCCGCGTCTGTCTGTCGATATATATGCTTAAATCTTTAAAACTATGTAATGGATATTGATAAATATGTTTCAAGAGAAGGTTCATAGCTATAATACATGTACAACATAGTAATAGGTTAGGCGGTACGAAGTTCGCCGGGTCCACTAGTTATACATATGAATGAACCTTCCTTTTTGATCACTTTATCTATTAAAAAAAAGCTGCATCAAAATCCGTAGCAATAGTTTTAAAGATTTAAGCATATAGGGACAGACGCGGAAATCGACTTTGTTTTATACTATGTATTGATTATTGCAGATGGCAGATCTAGATCTTAATTGGTAAAGTATCCTAGACATACTTTACCAATTAAGGTATCAATAGCAATTAGATTAGATGTAGTCTAATTGACTTTCAATAAGTGATATCTTGTATCCTTTATTGAATAAAGAATTTTTGACTTTTGACTTTGACTTTCCTTGCATATTCAAAACTATACTAAATCCTAACCGACCCAGGTCAGATATTCGGATGTGCGGGTGGCCTACGCGTTTGCAACTACTGCTGCAACGTTGTACTGAGCTACCTACGAGAGAACGACATGAGCGGAGACATGTCACCGGACTTGAGGACCCTTCAGGAGAACTTACAGGTGAGTGCTAGTTTAATGACTATTTCAGACAGCCATTAGGTCGCCTTATTTAAAGGATCTTGTTACAACAAAAAGGTTACCGTAATCCCACATTGCGCTATTGAAGTTTCTAACGCAGCTAGAATAGAGATTTCCAAGGTAGATTAGGAGGCACCAGGAGGTATTGACCAATTCCTCTTTGCACAATTTAAAAAGGAATTTAATATGTCTTTAAAGCTGTACACTTGTAAAGTGTATTTCATTCATTCATTCACTTAACATTATGTAACTTAATGAAAATGTAATGTAATATTATAAAATGTAATCTAATAATTATACATAATGAGTGTCGACCAAGAACCACCTCGCGCCTCTTTAACTTTTTTAGGGCATTGTAGTTTAATAAAGTTTCGATAAAAATCTTAGGCATCTAGTAAGTATACTAATAAGTAAAGTAAATTGCATTTATTAATATGAATCATTGAATGTAATTTTTCTTGACCAACAGGCAAAGTTCCCTGACAACAAGTTGTCTCTAACAACAAGTAAAGAGTCATTCATGTTCGCGGGCTCGCACTCGGGAGGGCGGGAGACGTCGCGGGGGGCGCGGGAGGGCAGGGAGGGGAGGGAGGAGCTGCACGAAGTGTTCACTAGGCTGGCTGAGGGGCTGCCTACTCAGCAACATCGGTAAATAACCTACATACAGCTTGGCAACGGTGTCTTGAAATTGTAACTACTAGTAAAGAAACAGATCATGAATTTGTTAATTTTTGATTTTTTTCTAATTTTGGGCTTAAATGGTGTTTTATTCAGGGAGAAATTAAAGAAAAAATATTTAGTCCACATACAAAGTGGCGCCCCCATTATTTTCTGGTTATCTGTGCCAAGCTGTAGATTATAATATGTAAATATATAAAGACTTGGCTCTATGGACTATGTTCTTTTAACTAACCAGAATGGGCGAATAAAAAAACAAAACAACAAACCACCATCTGTCAAAATATGTAAACAATGGTAAAAATGCACCTTGGCTTACATTATTTGAATTTAACTAAGGATCCCTATTTCTTTAAAACTTTCTCTTGACATAGAGAAAGTTTAAAAAAAAGTAAATAGTTAAAAAGTAGTTCAAAAACCAACACACAAGCTAAACATCTGCAGTAAATTGCAGTCTAGTGTAACATAAATGTATGTCTACATAAGTTGCACTCGTAACCATTCACTTCTTTTCAGATATCGCCTCGTACGCTACAATGGAGTGTGGCGTGGTTGTGACATTTTGCAATGGTTAATGGACAACACTGACAACAAAACAAGGTACTTATACAATTTATATGCAATAGTTTAGCTTACTTACCTGCCCTAAAGTCTAAACAACACCCCTCTTCAGTTTCGTTCACTAATTTAAATTAACATTGTATATCTTCTTTCATATTTCTTTAAAATTTAATGTAAATATAATGTAGTAGCATAATAAAATTGTCTTTAAAAAATCAATAAAAAAAAATCAAAAAATCTTTATTCAATATAGGATACAAGATATCACTCATTGAAAGTCAATTAGACTACATCTAATCTAATCGCTATTGATACCTTATTTGGTAAAGTATCCTATACTGCGAGAGGCGAGGTAGTTCAGGGTGCCCACCAATTGGCTCAGGTAAACAAATGTTTGGCTTGCCTTACGACAATAGTCGCCTGGAGAGGCCCCCAAACGAGCCCTCTTCTGTCAAATGATTCTACTCTATTCTTAAATTCTATTGTAAAACGGTATAGTTTGTAGGGACACATATTTACAAATAAAAATTAAAAGTAGCTTGTTATTAAAGACAAGCTACTTTTAATTTTTTTATGTATTTAATTTAATTTTACAACCTTATCACAACAAGAAATTTAATTTAAGAACGTACTTCCTGCCATACCTACGAAGTTTTTATTAATTAAAGCAGGTTATTTGAAATAAATATTTTTGAGCGATAAGGTCGTCTTTTGCCACCTAATTGTTATAAAAATTCTCAATGTCACTGTATTGATGCATTAATTCATCATCATCGTCATCATATGAGCCGAAAGACGTCCACTGCTGGACATAAGCCTCCATGAGCGACCCTCATCCAGACCTCATCATTTTTTTATTTTTTTTATTCATTCATTCATTCAGTATTGTTACACCATCAGGGCACAGGCCACGCAGATCTGCCAGAGCTTACTGAAGGCCTGCTACATGGAGTGTAGCACGGAGCTTCAACATTTTGCTGATTACGGACTTTACAAGCCTATATCATTGCCCCCGCCTCCAGAGATTGAGACACGTAAGTATACCTTTGATTGATTGATTGAAACCACTATACAGGGTGCTCCTGACAAGTCAGTAATGTGTATGAGTTATCAAAATTTTATTAATAGTGCAGTTTGCAAGTATAGATTCGTGGTATTATTTTCATCATTCATTACAGCAGATAGACGTCCACTAAACTTCTAGTCATAGGTCATCCCCACAGATCGCCAAAAGGATAAACATTGTGGTGGGAGTTTGCAACCGCCAATCTTTGCAGGCGGGTTGGCGATCGCAGTGTCTCTTCAAGTATTTCAATGAAGGACGCTGCTGCCCGTCTTTCGGCTGTTCCCTTAGTCGCCTTTTATGACAATTACGTGATGAGATGGGGTGGTGATATTCTTTGCCACCTACATTCTTATTCCGGAACTAGACGAGTCGACCCGGCGTACTTCGTAACACCTAACCTATTACTATATTGTGCATGTATTATACGTAATATAAACATTTCTCTTCAGACGTTCTTTATATTAAAGAAAACTGCATCAAAATCCGTTACATAGTTTTAAATATTTATGCTTATACAAAGTGTTTCTTTTCGTACCCGACAGACTTTAAGGGTGGATTCTATGAGAAATGATGAAATTTCTCATAGAATCCACAATAGTAAAGTAACACATTGTATAGCGACAGACAGCGGAAAGGACCGTTTTTTATACTATGTATTGATATTGATTAATTTCTAACAAAAATATTATTTCTTTCAGCAACTGAGGATAGTCCAGCCAGGCTGGTCGAGAGCGTGTCGTCATACTGCCTGGATTTGAATCTCGGGGAGAGTTCAGCTCGACTCACCAAGGCTATGAGAACTGGTATGTGTGTGTACCTACTTCCCAACTTATCTAAATATATGGAAATCTACCGATTGGCACAAATAACTACAAAATAATGGGACTTAATAATTTTTATTTACAATATTCCTAAAAAAAACATTTAAGCCCAAAATTAGTCGAAATCAAAAATCAACAAATTCATGATCTGATTCTTTACAAGAAGTTAATTTTTTTAATGGATTTCAATTCAAAATATAAATGGTTCCGTTACGTACAGTGGCGGACTAGGAGGCCGTAACAGATTTGTCTATGGTTTCCTCAGCCCTAGACTGTATTACCAAAGAGCAAAAGATATTTTGCAATACAGAAAAACTGGAAGTGTTACGCCGACCGTTGCGAAGCAGAGCTGTATTGCTATTAGTTTTTTACCAAGCACTTAATTGTATGGCGAGGGCTGTTATTTCATCGCTTTTTTTATATCTTAGCGAAGCAACGCACTTGTTTCTATGAAGTGGTGTGCTAGGGGGCTAAAGTCTACGCCCTGCAGTACCGGGCTGAAGAATAGGACTGAGGTATCCCCTGCCTGTCGTAAGAGGCGACTAAGAGGAGACCCCGGGGTCGTTGGGTGCAAAAAAGGGGGCTAAAGTCTCATAAGACATTGTCAAACAAAGGCGCTATAGGTCTCGCTATTTGCACATTACGCAACGTAAAGGAGCGTGTGTTAACAAAGAGCTTATGAGACTTTAGCCCCCTAGCACTCCTCGGCCACTTCATAGAAATGGCCGAGGAGTGCTAGGGGCTTCGCACTTCGCGCACAGTTGAAACTCGTGTACTGAGCGTCACTGAGAGGAGCCGAGCGCGCCCGAGCGCGCCCGAGCGCGCCCGAGCGCGGCCGCACTTGCTGAGGGAGGCAGGGAGTGCCCGTACTGTATGTAGTACTATTTGTACGTAGTTACTGTTTATTATACTATGCCTGTATAGTATCTTAAGATTCTGTTATTAATATTATCCTGTTATTTACAAGGGTGGTTCTCTGGGGTTTTATATATCTTGGCAGAATTAAAAATGATTGAATAATCGGTATTAATATGACTACAATTATATTAATTTTTTTGAGTGAGGAAGCTGCGAGATTCGGCGTTTTTCAACGTGCAGCGTCCTGTAAATAAAGGTGAAGTGCTGTTCCCAACTTTCTGTTGTTTTTTTATATAAATGAATTGCTTTCAGAGGAAGTCAAGGCATCGCCAGTTAGTGAAGAGGAGAATCCCATATTGGATCAAAGCGAAGGTAATTTTTTTTTTAAGTTTTCAGGATCCAATGAAAATGAGTGTGATACTAGCGCCACTTCGATAAATAATTATATCTTCTAAAGTTTAGCTTATATAATTTACCATACCATGGCTGAAATCAAAACTATGCGTCAAAGACACCCTATTATTTTGCAATTTTATTCCGCCCCAAGGCAAGATTATTTGCTTAGATTTTTTAAGGCCCAATTGTGTAGCTTTTAGGATAATGATCTTAGAAATAGGGTTGAAAAGTAACCCTGTAGGTAAGTAGCCATCTAGCCTTCTCGTAGTAACTCTTTCCATTCGTCATAAGCAACGGAGACTCAGAGTCAGAGAGAGAGAGAGTTAACTCTGATTTTGTGTCTTAGGACATAACTTGATTTTTGGCCTTTATGTCCTAAGACACAAAATCAGTAGGTCTGTCTTCCAAAAACGTTGTATTACAAATTTGTAATTTAAAATGTGGGAGATGCTTATTTACATACGCGAATTCATTAAAACTTTATTAAAAATGAATAGGTACTTTTGCCAGAATAATTAAAATCCGCGAAAAAATTTGAATTTCGCGCCATACCGAGAGTTACCTGAAGTGACAGTTTCCTTGCATCAGAGGCAACAGAGACTCGGCACGAGTGCCCCGCCACGGCGGAGTCGGGCCGCGAGCACCTGCAGCTGCTGGCGCGGCAGGTGCTCGCGCGCGCCGCGCTGCCGCCGCACTGGCTGCGCACGCTCTACCCGCTGTGCCGGCGCGCCGCTGACACCATAGTACTAGGTAATAATAATAATTTATTTGTACAACAAGATAAATTACAAACATAAAAAAACAACTTTGAGCAATACATAAAATACATAGTTAGACATAAATTCCAGCCCCTAAACTAGGTAAAACCTGATTAGGGACTGATTAGTCATTCCCTCAAAAAATTCCATGAACAATTACACGCGGACGAAACAATGCAAATTATATTATAATAAATATTCATTTTTAATTATTTAGGTACATGCATTACCAACATTATAATATGTACTTTAAACCAGCATGCAAACATTCATTAATTATGTTTTTTTTTAATTATTAATTATGTTTTTTTTTAATTATTTAAAATTGCTTTATGTAGTAAACTACAATCCTAGGCAGTTTAAGGTAGAAGAAGTAGTCCAGCTCTGCACCTAAGATTTCTATATTTCAAATACGATATATCACAATGCGGAATATGGTTTTATTACATACGCCAATTCTTTTAAACTTTATTAAAATTGAATACTTTCGCCAGAATAATTAAAATACTTACGCGAAAAAAATTAAATTTCGCGCCATACCGAGAGAATGGATTTATGTTTTTTTTGTGGTGCGGACTGACGCGGGTGCACCGGGTTCGATTCCCGGCGGGGCGAATATTGTTATGATGAATATCGATGCTTGTTTACGGTCTGGGTGTAATGTTCGTTATATGTTTCGGGCACCCTAGATACAGGTTCTTCCTAGTTAGGAGCTCTGAGTGTTATGTTTTATTATTATTTTTATTAACTCAATTAAATAAGATTCTATCTCATGTATTTTTATTTGTTTGGAGGTTTTTATGTATGTAATCTGACTCTTTTGGGCTCAATTTTGTCCCAGATCAGATTTACATGAAAAATTATCAATGAATGATACAACTCGTATCAAAAAAGTTCTAATTATGAAAGCATATTACAATGTTAATGATTATGTAAATGACATATACACATGGGATTAGTCTAGTTCTGCTCCTAAGATATCTCATTAAACCTATACTTACATTAATTGCACTGCTAATCCTTACAGATATGTACGCAAATGACATAGACGTTCGTAACTACGTGCAAGTGAAAAAGGCACCGGGTGGGGAGCCCGCCGATAGTTGCCTTATACCGGGGGTCGTGATGACGAAGAATGTTGCGCACAGGTAAGAAATATGATTTTTTCAAGATTCAGAAAGAAATTTCATCAACGAATCACTGAATACAAAAAAGGCCCAATAAAAGTAAAGTGCGTGCCATCTAAGTCTGCGCGCGTTTAAAATACGAACCAAGCTGTCAGTCAAATACAATTTGTTTTGAATGGCAGGTGTAATACGTCAAGTAGAGTTGCGGACACGCCGGCGTAACACTTCCGGTTTTTCTGTATTGCAAAATAGCTCTTGTTCTTTGGTAATACAGTCTAGGGCTGCCGAAACCATAGACAAATCTGTCACGGACTCCTAGTCCGCCATTGTACGTATACAGTTGCGCCCGCAGTCACGCGCAGTCTTTGCTGGCGCGGGCTCTAGTCTTCACACTTTCATTTCTACAGTCACTTAAATAGGCAGACCTAGTTTCATATGGCCTTTAAGCTTCAACTATCCTGGGCTGCTATAGTTTCAGTTTTTTAACATCTTAAAGTTCGAATTAAGGCTTGGTGGTTCAAAAATTTGTGTTTTTGAGATTTTTTTAAACAATCTGAGACATACAAAATTGATGTCTTCATTCTGAAAAAAATATATGTGTTAGTTAAGGATCTAATCTAGTCATCATACTAAAGGGAAATAGGATCTAATTAATTTTAGTTGATAGAAAAAAATCTCAAAGTTACCCCTTTTTGTTCCGTTTTTTCCATTTTATTTTTAAACCGCTGATTGTTTTTATTTGATTTTTGGAATGAAAATTGCTGACCTTAAATTTTAGACATACTACTATAGTAAGAATTTTTAAGTTTAACGAAAAGACAAAAAACCAGCAAAAACTAAAAAAAAACATCGTTTTCGCGCGGTCCGATGCCATGCCGCGCCGCTCCCTACCCCGTCAGTACCCTTGTGGCCACGGCCGAGGCCGGTTCTGTGTCAAATTTTTGTTTTCGCGCTCTCGTATTTCGTTTTATTTTTATTCAAATGTAAACAAAATTTGACAACAGATGTCAAAACAATGAACCATAACATCTGATTAGGATCTGTATGGAGCTGAAAGAAACCAATTTTGATACCGATATTACATTTATAAAACCGTCGCATTACAAACTTACCTTTTTTATTCCCACAAATAAAACTTAAATCATAGGTTACTTATTATATAGTTATATCATATCTTTGTTAGTTCTGTGGCGCCGATAACACAATATTAATATTACATTAGCACAATATTACGTGGTATACTTACTCAAATTACTTTAAGAAGGCAGTAATTTATGTCTTAATAGAAAATGTTTCCTTTTTATTTAACGCTTTTCGGTTTTTTCGGCTGTTTAATTTTTTGATGAAAAGATTTTATTTTTTGCTTTTCAGTTTAATTTTAAGGAATTCCCCCCCCCCCTCACTTCAAGGTTCACCTTCACCTCAAATCACCCTCCAAACGCTGGTCTCACACCCCTGAAGGTGGTCAGACGACCTGGTAAAGGTTGCGGCCTATGTCCAGCAGTGGACGCTATCGTGTGAGATCGGCTGCTTAAAATCAAAACCTAGTAACTCGTTTTAACAAAAATATTCAGGAGAGCCAAAAAACGGGTCGACCACATTAATTCGTTGCCCCGAAGAAACCAGACGCAATAGCGATTTCGGTGTTTGACCAAAAGTTTGACTATATTGTTGACTATAGTCACACTTAAATCGATCCCACTATTTTTTTTTTTAATTTACCCAAATATGACAATGAAAACAATTTCAAAACATAGTATTTCACACTTAGTTAATTAACTAAGTGTGAAATACTATGTTTTGAAATACAATCTCTGAGTTAATTCTCTACTTTTTAAAGCAATTTATATTTTTAGTTGTACGTTTCGAATGAAAAATGTTATTTTTTGAAGTGCATTCATTTAAAAGTTATACAAATGATTTATTTGTGGCAGAATTAAGTTTTGTTTACTATTTGGTTACGACTCGTGGTTAATTCAGCCAAATTTGTATACTGTTTTTGTAACTTACTAAATTCCATCAAAATTTGATTGATTTTATAATCGGCGCCAAATTCAAAACATAGTAAGTCAGCTTTCAAATTCATAACCTAGTAAGTCGGTTGAGTTGCTAGGTTTTTTTATTTGTAATCCGACATGCGCTATGTTAAGAATATGTACTTCATGGAAATTTCAATAACTTTTCCAAATTGGGTAGACTTAAATTAAATTTTATTTTTAAAATTACGTAAGAAACTGGGTGTTTTAAGGTTCATATCAAATCTATACCGCCTAGTAAGTCGAAAAATGACAAAAATGGTTTTTTTGCAAAAACACCAGTTACTAGGTTTTGAATTTGGGCAGCCGAGATGATGATGATGATTATTATTATATTAGTCGGCGAGGCGCTTCTCCAGAAGTCCCCCAGAGTCCTCCAGAAGAAGGCAGGTAGTCGCCACTTACAATGGAACTGGTGGGGCGAGTGTTGAAAATTTTGCGGTTTTTGTAATCCAATCGTCGTAGGTCGCCAATTTAGAGAACTCCTATGTCCGCCCGCCTGCAGTAGAAATAACTCCAGAGGTTGAAGAAGGGATGATATATTTACACATGGTTAGGTACACTATTTACAAGAAAATGAATGCATGTTAATGTGTACAGCGGCTGAGATGCACTGCCTAGCGCACGCAGGGCGTTGCGCGAGGCGTCGTGCGGGGCGTGCTGCGCCCAAATCAAATGTATAGCAATAGTATGAGACCGTTTACGGAGACGCGCATAGGCCTATGTTCGATATCGTATAAGGAAACGCGTCGGCTCCCGCGGCGGCGCCCGCGGCGGCGGCGACCGTGGTGGCGCCTGCGTCGGAACCCACACGACATCCCGCACTACACGCCGCGTCTTCGTAAAGGAGGCCTTAGGGTGTGATTTTAGTTCCAAATAAAAAAAGTTATCAACTCAAACTATATCGTTATTTGTTTTAAATTAAAACAACCAGTGGTGTTTTATTTATATTGAGAAAACACTACAAAAAGGGTTTACTTTGATATTTATTTCTACAGAGTGAAATTCATTACATCTTGTTACTTTTTAATAACTTGTCTAAACTAAATCCTACATCTATATTTTTCAGAATTAAGAAATCTGTTTTATATTTCTCAGATGGTTTAAAAAAAACTCGTTATTACAAATACCTTACCTAAACGCAAATTCTTGTGCGCTGAAACGAAAATCGGAAAGAAAAATTGTGCGGTAGGTATAAACATCTCGATTTAACTTCGGCTTGTATGAAAAGTAATAAAATTTAAAACTGCCGCGACATTTCGCATTTCGACGCGCGCATGTCACAGCTGCGAGGGTGGGGGACCCTCATACCTAATTAGGTAAGAAGCTTCAAAGTACAGGCCGTTAAGTGAATATTGCATAAGGCTGCAAGGATTTTTGTCCATTTGCCCTTTTGACAGATAAACATGGACCAACCGGCCACTGCTCCGTAGCTCAGTTGGCAGTGATGTGGACTGAGTAAGCGTGAGCACCCGGGTTCGATTCCTG
Source organism: Euspilapteryx auroguttella (assembly GCA_951802225.1). Lineage (NCBI taxonomy): Eukaryota > Metazoa > Arthropoda > Insecta > Lepidoptera > Gracillariidae > Euspilapteryx > Euspilapteryx auroguttella. The sequence continues at coordinate 10,989,443 of OX637648.1, read as the reverse complement.
GGCGGGGCGAATATTGATATGATGAATATCGATGTTTGTTTCCGGTCTGGGTGTGATGTTCGTTCAGGTTCAGGTTCAGGTCACAGGTTCTTCCTAGTTAGGGGCTCTGAGTGTGATGTGTTATTATTATTATTATTGAAATATGTAAACAATAACCTAACTTTGACCTCAAATCAAAATCTTAACGAAATGCTAAATGCTAGTTTTTTTTTTGTTAAGGGGAATGCCGCAGGAGTTAACAAACCCAACAGTGCTATTGCTAGACTGCTCTATCGCTTACCAAAGAGTGGAAGGAAAACTCACATCACTGGAGCCAGTTCTTTTGCAGGTAATAAATTATCAAACACACAGAAAATACAACAGATATATGAACAAAAAACAAGGCTTGTTAATTATTTATGTCGATGCAATGTTGTCATGGTAATGAGGTGTCATTATCGTAATCATTATTTATTTCTTCCATTATAGTCTCTATTTTAGAGTTTCCCTGTACTGATAAATGAAAAATATAAGCATCATCGCTCTTGCTGAAACCCAAGTTTCTAATTACCATCGAGCGGTTACATTTATTTTATACAATATTTACTTTTTTATCTCTAGGAACAAGAATACCTAATAAGGTGTGCAGCAAGAATTTCTGCACTCCGTCCAAAAGTGCTTTTAGTGCGCGGCACTTGCGCACGCGCCGTACAGGACGTGCTACGGAATGAGGGGGTCGCTCTAGCTACAGGTTATTTGTTGTTTTGCTTTTATCATTCCCGTCACCTATAATAAGAGGTTACACAAAAAAGATGTTATTGTAATGGAATTTGCGCATAGTATTTGCCTTCAGCTAAAAAGCGATTATATTACTTGCAAAAATGCATTTCCTGCCATAAAATAATTTTGAATCACAATAAAGCTTTGTTTTTCAGGTGTAGGAGCAGCGGCCCTAGCTCGTGCCGCGAGGGCCGCCCGGGCGGACATTGTGACGTCAATCGATGCCAGAATTGGCCTCCCGAGGCTGGGGACCTGTGGCAACTTTTATGTTAAGAATTGTAAGTATAATTTCATATTTGTTGGGGTGTGATTCTGAAGATGAAAGCATATTGCAAAACATTATGAGATACCAAGCAGCTCACAGATGAGTTATGATTATATTTCACACAACCCTAATAGGGTAAAGATAATAAAAGATGAAGTATCGCACGCTGTCTTTAGTTTCGTTGCAATTATTATTATTATTAAAATGGAAAAACAAGTCAATACCTCACAAAAATACAATTACATATAAACAGTATTTGTTTTGTCCTTTTAACATTTATATACCTAAACAAATTGTCTCCTAATAACATAAATTTACTTATCTACCTCTGAATATTTTTCTTAAAATTAAAATGCCATAATTGAAAAACAAAATATTTTTTACAGTTTCAAACAAAACTCTAATGGTACTTGAGAACTGTGCAGAACCACAGCTAGGCTGTTGTATTCTGTTGCGAGGGGCGTCTTTAGAAGAATTGGCACGTGTCAAAAAAGTTGCAAAGTTTATCACGCTCGCTTGTTACAATTGGAAGTTGGAGAGATCATTCCTTTGCGACACTGAAGCAATTTTACCTGATCCTGGCATGACTTTCTGTAACGACGATAATGAAAACGATGGTAATGAAAACGACGGTAATGATAAAGTGGTAACAGATAATAAGAACGATGAAAATAAAATGGAAATTGATACAAAAAACATAGAAGATCCTTTGAACAAGGCAAAAAGTTTTCGTAAAACGGACAGTGATAAGAATTTGAGTTGCGGAGTGCCGATAAGAGATAACAGTGATCCTTTGAGGGCGAGGCAGATGTCTGTAGATGACGAAGTTTTCCTTCCTGGTAAGGGCGGTGCAGATACGGTTTTGACTGCGGCTGCTGATACTGATCTTGATAGGTGAGTAATAGAGGTAGACTAATGGTTATTTAAAGCCTTTTTAACCCTTGTATGTAATAACTCCCGTTGATTATGTTGCTAAATTACTACTTTATCATGGATCCTTGAAAGGCTATACAATTTTACTCAAAAAATTTTGAATAGCAATTGTTCTTTTTCTCGAAAAAATCTAGGATCTAAGTTAGCAAGGTGATACGAAGTTCGCCGTGTCGGCTAGTAACTATTATTTGGTACTAGAAATTAACATTCTGACTTTGAAATCAAGAATAAGTATCCGAATGATCTCCCAAGTCTCTCTTTTGTATGTACAGTGGCGGTCTAGGACGGCGAAACAAATTGGTCTGTGGCCTCGTGTGCCCTGACTGTATTACCAAACAACAAGAGCTATTTTGCAATACAGAATACGCTGACATAGACCGGCACTGTACGTACCTATAATATCCAACGTAGATGGTCGACGGACGACACAGTGCTGTCAATGTCTCCCAACGTGCGCATCCCTCCCCCCCGCGGCCCGCTGCCCGCGCGCCCCCCGCCCACGCCGCGCCCCCCGCGCGACCCAGCCACTCGGCCCGTACCACAGAATACACTGGTTACTGAGGTCAGTATTGTCTGGACTGGCTACCCCGCCGTTTAGTTATAGAGTAGTACTCGCCTCTGGACGACAAAAGAAGAAAATAATTGAAAAATACTTCTATCGACCCGGCGACCCTCGCCACGCTACGGAACACTCTTGTTACTTAGATCAGTTTACAATCTAGATGGTCGACGGACGACACAGTGCCTTCTCAGATCGGGTCACTTGCCTTGTCGCTTCGACTTCAGCAGTTCTCCTTTCTGTGTTGGATGAGGATCCAACACCACAGGACCCCACAGGACACCCTTGTTACTCAGGTCTGTTTTACTCCAGACTGGTTTTTCTGAGGTTCGATCCTCAGTGGCAGCAGATACAATTAATGTTCAGACTGTACGGAAGGCGTTTCGGAAGGTTCGTGTTGTTCGGGTTCTTTATCTCTAGCTTCTCATCAGTTGCATTCCAGCCATTCCATTGACAAATAATTTTTTTTTTATATAAAGCCAGTAATAATCACAATGATGATGATGCTCGCAATAAATATATATTTATATTTTTCATGGAAGGAACTCCACCCGTTTGTAAAAGAGCCAATAACAGCGCCGATTGATGACCTCGCGGTGCGCGCTGCGCTCGCGCACTTTCGCGCCACCGGCTGTCGGATTTACAAGAGTAAACATAGTGGTAAGATACAATACTTAAAATATTAAGCATTCAATTCAGTGTTTGCCAATTTTATGTTCTAATCTAAGTCGACGGTCCTTACTCCTTTTGTTGTAAAAATTATAATTTTTATATTGTGATATCACTACAAATAACTGAGATACAATATTATAAAATTTTAATGTGACAGTATAATAACTATGGAGTAAAGTGAAAGCATGCATAAAATAACACATGGATACTTGTCGCATTTTTATATAATTATTGTTATACGTTATTATTTGCATAAATAAATCTCTGTCTATGCATCTTAAGGGCTAAGCAAATCGCCCGTCTGCCTTTACTTTCGTAGTTTACGATATCTAACAACGTACCATTCTTCCAGTAAACTGTCCCCTATACAAGCCGCCCGCCCCCGTCCCCCTTGTCCCCGACGCGACGCGAAGTCTGCAAAGTTCCACCGAACACGAGGCGCCCCGCGACCCCCTCGCGCCCGACCAGCACCAACGGCTCAGCCTGCTGCTGTACAGCTTCAGCGATAAGTCGCCGAACGTGCCGGACTTCTGTGTTAATCCTTGGTGAGTCATTAAATCAAGAAGTCACTCATATAAGTTGTTTCTTTGTGATGCTGAAGCCATTTTACCTGATCCTTGTATGATATTTTGTGACGACGGTAATGATAACGCCCGTAATGAGAAAAACGTAACAAATATTATCAATGAATTCTGTGTTATGCCTTGGTGAGTCGTTCATTAATTATCAAGACGTTTTATTGAAAAGATTGTTGGACATAGGTCATATCATACCCACAATGAGAAAGAGATAACAGATAATAACGACACAATAACTTAATAAAAGAGCGAAGAAAATCTAATGGAAATTTATTGGAAAAATATAATTTTCATTGAACAAATGAGAATAAATGGAGTGGTGATGGTATTCTATGCTACCACCACATGGCATGATTTCAGTTTTTTTTAAATAATAATTTAATGCGATGTACAGGATAGCAACGATGGAGATGTACGGCACTCACGACATCACCCTGGGCGCCTTCCTCCACAAGTACTGCTTTAGTTCAGACAGCAGGTGCCCTTCGTCCAACTGCACCATTCCCATGAACCAACATGTTAGAAGGTTTGTATTATGAGAAAAAATTGAAATTCACACAATGTAATAATGAAAAACACCTATCATGTACACAAATATTGCGCAATTAACAAGTTTTGTGTAAAAAGGAGGACGAAAGGCGGAGACTATATATTTTTTTCATCTTGACAGGTTTGTCCACGAAGATGTCTGTCTGACGATAACATGCAATACAATAGGACACAGCAACGTCGATAAAGTCAACGACAATCAAAGCAAACAGGTAGATATTTATCTTATCTTATTAATCAATACATCGTTTAAAATAAAGTCGCTTCCCGCGTCTGCCCCTATGTATGCTGAAATCTTTAAAACTATGCAACGGATTTTGATGCTTTTTTTTAAAAGACACAGTGATTTAAGAGAAAGGTTTATAAGTAAAATACATGCACAATACAGTAATAGGTTAGGCGGTACGAAGTTCGCCGGGTCGACTAGTTAATAATAATACAATCTCGGCCGTATTCAGCCACAGCGACTGGCATCATTACAATTATTGAAAACTTTGTTAGTGGCGACTGACGTAGCCAGTTTTTTCGACATAATTGTAATGAATAGCAGTAGATGGTCAGGCCAAGTACTCACAACTGATTTGAAGTTATACACTATGCCATGAAACCGTCGTATTAACGAATGAATGAATGCGTCAGGTGATGTTCTGGACGCGCTGCCAGTCGTGCGGCGCGTCGGGTCGCGGCTCGCGGCTGTCGCGCCGCGCGCTGTCCCTCTCCCTCGCGGTGTACCTGTCGCTGCGCGCGCTCGCCCCGCGCTACTTGCGCCGCGACGCCGCGTGCCGGCACGCGTGGCACGCGCACGCGCACTGCTTCGCCGTACACGCTGCCAGTGCTACTATCAAGTTAGTATGGGTATAATGTTATTATATCTAGCCTGTACTGTTTCGTTGATTTTCAGAGTATTTTGAGTTTCTGTTAGTGAGACACCGTTTGTTTTTATTTTATTTAATAAATACTTAATACCTTTTTATTTTCTATTACATATATTCATTAAAAAATTACCACGTATTTAAATAAAAAATATAATTACCGTAATTTTCTTAATTATAATTACCGTTCCATTTTTTTTAAAGAACTGCTTTTTTACTGTTTTAAAATTTAATAATCTCTATTAGATTCACCTAAGCAAAGTACAGTCACGGACTAGGAGGCCGTAACAGATTTGTCTATGGTTTCGTCCGGCCTAGACTGTATTAGCAAAGAACAAGAGCTATTTTGCAATACAGAAAAACCGGAAGTGTTACGCCGATCGTTTCCGCCACTGTACCAAGATTGAACAATTAAATTTGGCGAAGCCACTTAACTATTTTTTGTAAAGAGTTCACAATCGTGGATGCTTATGCCGAGCTTAGGTACGGTGGTATGTCTCGTCCTGTTTGGAGGGTTAGACTCCTTGGCATACCACCCAAAAGAAACGTCAGCTGTCTTTGCCTTGACATGACGTGTTATAAAACTAGCAAATAAACATACTGAAAAATAACATCTAAGACACGGATCACTATATTGAATACAAAAAGTTCTCGCGACCCGCCGGCCGGCACGCGAAGGGTGCGTCAGAGTGGAGCCCGACTGCCAGCCTTCCATCGGTGAGTGAGACAATCTGCCTACTTGTAGTTCGGTGTTAGCATACACGTTTGTGAGCTCGTCAGGTAGGTAGTTTTGATATCGCCACCCAGGCCAGGCCTAGTGCCAGTTTGGTCTTGGCCTTGGCCTTCCCCGTGTTGGGGATTCTGGGGTTGGCTATTTATACGCCACCCCATTGTTTGGTCCTTGCGAGCAACGGATATTGTATCCAGCTTCTTAAGAGTGGCATTACGTAATTTTGGTAGGTTCACTCAAACTAAATTGATTCCAATAGTCCTAATACTAAAGGCCTCTGTTTATACATAGTTACTAAATGCTCGGCTAGCACTACATAATATTAGTACGTTGTTTAGTTTCGAATTTGTACGAATGTTATTCACAGGTACATAGGCTACATAGTAGGGCTGGTTAACGATTTCATTTTATAATAACTTTATTTTGTACTGCATACTTTAAGTTAGCGTACTTTTTCGGACTTAAGAAATTGTTTCTACGTAGTCCTCAGGTCAGGTTAAGTCAAGTTTTTTATACTTTATATTCGTAATTGGACAATAGGAACTACATACATTTAGTAGGGCCTGTTCAGATAGAATTTTAGGATATAGATAGACGTAGACTAAATAACCTACCTTCATTTCATATTCTTTGTTATTTTTTATTTCTCTTAGGTTCTCTTACAATGTCTAAGGATCCAGAGAAAAGGCTAATTTTGCTACAGGCTAAACTTGAATCGCTGTTAGAGCGCATGAATCGCTTGTATAAGCAAAGTCAGAAGGTATCGATGACATTTGAGTCTCGGTCGAATGAAAGTTTCATGGCAGATTCAGAGATGGTAGATGACATGAGATCTCAATACGAGCATATTCTTGACGAGGTGAATGAGCTGACGCTAGGAATAATTCCTAAAGCGAAACCCGACTATAGGCTTTTAACCGATTTTGATGATATGTACAACCGAGTGAAGCGCGTACGCACCAACATTACGTGTGCTGCGGCTAAAGTCGATTCGCCTCCATCAGCAAACCAAGGTGAATTCGCGAGTGCCTCTTCGGTGAAGTTACCACCTATAGAGATCCCGTATTTTGATGGGAAGACTGAGAACTGGCCTATGTTTTACGAGTCCTTTAAGGCGAACGTCCATAACAACAGTCAGTTGTCAGACTCTCAACGAGTTCAATACCTAGTAGGAAGGCTAACTGAAGGTGCGGTTAAGGTCACGGCAGGTATTGTACCTACCAGTGAAACATATCCGATTTTATGGGAAAGTTTGGTGAATAAATACCAACTGGTGTTAGGTACTCATTACCTTAGGAATATTCTAGACATAAAGGCGTGTTCAAATGATGCCAAGAGTCTGGATGAATTCGTCGAGAAGTGTTCTGCATCAATTGCCGCTCTGAAGCAATTAGGTATTGCCGATTTATTAGATTTCGTCTTTTTAAATTGCGCGCTGCGTAAAATTGATTCACAAGTCATACAGAACTTCGAGCTGTCACTTCGCGACATTGAGATTCCTTTATGTAAGGATTTGATAGCGTTCATACAGAATCAAGTTAAGATTTTGGAGCGCTCAAATGCGCAGATCAATAGCAACGTTTATAAGCCACCTACATCTGTCACTCGTGCTTCTGCGTCTCCCTTCAAAGGCCCTGGTCATGTCAGTAATACGTTTACGACCAGCAGCGGCAATACGAGGGATGTTAACAACGTTTGCTCTTTCTGTTGCGGCTCAGATCATAAGTTTCTGTACGATTGCGATCTGTTTAAGCAGTTGAGTTCAGCTAAAGACAGATTTACTTTTGTTAAATCGAAACATGGCTGCGTTAAATGCCTTAATTTAACACATCGCTTTAATAGCTGTACTTCGAAGTCTCTTTGCGAGTTATGCCAAAGAAGACATCATACGATATTACATTTTGAGAACAATACATCTGCGTCTCCGGTCGCCTCTGCCCCTGCTCCGGCTACGGACCGCTCTGCTTCTGCTACTGATTGTTCGCGTTCTGCGATTCACAACTATGACAGGATCAATGCAGGCAGTTCGATGGTTAATCAGCAGCATATAAGTGGTTCCCCTGGTTTTGCTCATCAGAGTCAACATTCCTATTTAAATGCGAATAGTGAGATGAACGAGCCGTGTTCTACAACCCTGTTGGCTACGGCTCAAGTCTATGCAAAACCTAAATATAAGGTCAATGGAGATAGGAAGGTGATTAGGTGTCTACTCGATAGTGGAGCGCAGGACAATTTGATTACCGCGGATTGTTGTAAACTGCTCAACATTCCAGTCACACCTTTGAGTAACTCATTTATCAGAGGTGTTGGTTTAGCGTCAAGACCAATTTATGGTCACGTGTACTTGGACATTGAGTCCCGGGTATATCCAAAGCATAAATATAGCGTTTCTGCCTTTGTTGTGGATTGCCTAACCGACAATTTACCATCACATCATGTAGATATAAGTAAGATGCGCTGCCGGGATGACTTGCAAATAGCTGATCTCAGCTGGAATATTCCTGGTACCATTGATCTTATCATAGGTGCTCAATTGTTTCCATCTATTTACGTGGGAGATAGGATGCATGTCGGAGCAAATTTGCCTCCGGCATATTCAACAACGTTTGGATATGTTCTTATAGGTGATGTTCCACTTGCAAATTGTTTGCCCGCCACATTCGCAGGTCTTGCCTTGAGTGATTTAGAGTCAAGGTGCGGGCTTGTGGAGGAGGTACTGCCAAGAAAGTCCTTGCAGTCAGAAAACAAATTTTCAACTCAGACGCGGGAAGGGTGTCGCCGCTATGGCATGGCTCTACCAGTTTCGAATGGTTACTTTCCTTTGGCCAAGTACCAAGCCATTGCGGCTCAGGGTTACAATACCTACAATACAATACCTCACTATGCAATGCTTCATAGAGTTTCGGAACTTGAAGCTGGTATCCCCTTTAATTTTTCAAAACGACGACGTTCTGCGCGACGTTTCTAATTTATAGAACGATTTTTTTCGTTATTTTTGAATTTTCATTTGTTTCCTTTTCATAAGATGTTAGAAACATATTATAATTGCATATTTTTTCGATTTTAATCTATTCTATGGTGCTTCTACCTATATAGTGTTAACTCACTCCGTTTAATACCTAAAGACAGCAGTGAACTACCTAGGCTTAATATTATTGCGATGCTTAGGAAAGTTCAATCTGAGGCGAATGTTATTTATTATTTGTCTCTCCGTGTATCTGTTTATGGGTTAAACTTCAACCAATTTTCCTTGTCTTACCTGGACATAAAAAAATAGATGTTACTGGGCTGTGTTAGTACAGATAGAGTATGTTACAATAACTCTTCTTTATGAGGTGGATTCTTCATATCCTCTCATGAAGTGCTGTCACCAGCACATTAGTCTTCATTTGCATCTTTGCATAATTTGTTTGCAGCTTATTTGCTAGACGTAAATGTTGGCCTTAGGCAAGTTAAACCTTTGTATTCTTTTTTTAATTTTTGCATAATTTGTGTGCAGCTTATTTGCTAGACGTAAATGTTGGTCTTAGGCAAGTTAAACCTTTGTATTCTTTTTTTAATTTTTGCATAATTTGTGTGCAGCTTATTTGCTAGATAGCTAGACGTAAATGTTGGTCTTAGGCGTCTTAGGCAATTTAAATTTTGCAATGAATTTTCGGTTGATTTAACAGAAGTTGCTTTTGGAGTATTTTTATAGTCTCCAAGATAAGCACAAATTGCTGTCAACTGTTTGTCCTGTATAATTATGTCCTGTGGTTCTTAATAGCCAGGACGGCTTTCGTTGTTTCTTTAAGTTAGCCTGTAACAGTAATATTGACTGATCATTTAGGAATGGATAAAGTTGTTAGGGTACTGCATAGATAATATTAATTATGGGGTACTGCTGTCAGAATCTCTCATGAATCTTTCAAACGACCTGTTGCTTATTCAATCCCCTATTTGATTTGTAATTTCTCAAGTTTCTTAGCCATAATCTTAGGTTAACTTTTAGAATGTTTTTTATAAATTTTTTTTTAAATATTATCTGAACTTCTAGGCCATACACTTAGGCTAAACTTTAGGAATTAGTAATATTTTATTATTTTAAATTCTCCGAGCTTCTAGGCCATAATATTAGGTTACTATTGGAAGTGAGGTTATTTTACTTTGAAGTTCTCCAAACTTCTTTGTGCGGGGAGTATGGCGAAGCCACTTAACTATTTTTTGTAAAGAGTTCACAATCGTGGATGCTTATGCCGAGCTTAGGTACGGTGGTATGTCTCGTCCTGTTTGGAGGGTTAGACTCCTTGGCATACCACCCAAAAGAAACGTCAGCTGTCTTTGCCTTGACATGACGTGTTATAAAACTAGCAAATAAACATACTGAAAAATAACATCTAAGACACGGATCACTATATTGAATACAAAAAGTTCTCGCGACCCGCCGGCCGGCACGCGAAGGGTGCGTCAGAGTGGAGCCCGACTGCCAGCCTTCCATCGGTGAGTGAGACAATCTGCCTACTTGTAGTTCGGTGTTAGCATACACGTTTGTGAGCTCGTCAGGTAGGTAGTTTTGATATCGCCACCCAGGCCAGGCCTAGTGCCAGTTTGGTCTTGGCCTTGGCCTTCCCCGTGTTGGGGATTCTGGGGTTGGCTATTTATACGCCACCCCAAAATTTATGCCTGAATTATTCCTAATTTATTAGAAACGCAACGAATGTAACTATACATTTCCACGAAGTTTTATTTTATTTATTTTTAAAATTAGCTTTGTTAGTATTGGAACTAGGGTTCATTCCCGGGATTTCTCGGGTCGAGAATTCCCGGGAAATCCTTGGTTTCTGTTCCCGGGAAATTATGCTCGAGAAAAGTCGAGAACTCGAGAAATCATATTTGAGTCTATGAAGTGCAAATAAGTTCGTGAATTACGTAAAAGATGGAAATGTACTTTTTACTTTTATAAGCATAATGATGGTACGCGGTGGAGTCAAGTCTCGTAACCAAAATCGATCGACTCGTAATCGTATTACAAGCGACCGTCTTAACCATTGCTGGGGGCCAAGTTTTTTTAACTAAAAACGAGTGACTCGTAAATTGTCTTGTTAGCGATTTCGTTAACCATTGCCGCTTTAACAAAGGTAATTTCTGTTGCACGCTCAAAGAAAACAGCAATGGTTAACTAAGTCGCTAACAAGACAATTACGAGTCACTCGTTTTTAGTTAAGAAACTTGGCCCCCAGGTTTCTTTAGGAGTATAACAGAAATCGACTTTACAGAGTGGCAATGGTTAACGAAATCGATAACAAGGCAACTACAATTCGATAGAGTTCAACGACGAAGCTTGACGGTGTACTGCTTGTGTATATTTTGTGTTTTATTTTATCAAATTAAATTTATAAACTTATGAATTTCACAGTTCACTACCTACATCTGAGTATCAAGTCGCTTACTTAATTAACAATGAAAATTTGATGTAAGTGACAGCATTCGAAAATCATTGCAGCTTTTTAAAGACGACAACAGTACATGCCTACCGAAAAGCAGCAATAGTTTTCGAATGCTGTCATTGTCATCGAATTTTCATTGATATTTAGCTAAGCGACTCAGGCCCTTCTTTTCTATAAAATTTTCTTTAAATGTAAACACTTATTTTGAAGTATAGTTTTAGTTTAACGTTGACTATTTCCTAATCAACAAGCCGAAATTTGTGCATTTTTTATTAGTTAACGGTATAGTAGGTAGATATTGAGAGAAGTTAATTTTTTTCAAGTTTTATAACTTATATATTTGGCAGAAAAACCACTCAATTTATTGGTTTAAAACAAGTTCTTTTTATTATGATTCACATTGTTAATTTTGTGTCAACTTTTTTCATTATTTGAATCGAAAAGATATGCAAAAACATAGGTAAATGTAAATTTCTCGACAACCCGAGAAGACCCGAGAAATTGGCCTCGAGAATTCTCGAGACCCGAGAAACTGAAAAGCTCGAGAAATCATGAACCCTAATTGGAACTTTTGTCATTACACATCCTTTTCATCGTCTTCTTTCTTTTTCGTACAAATTACATATTATCACTTTATGAACGCTACCTACACAAACAGGTACAGTGAAGAACTTTAAGTTTTCATGATGAAGCTTTGGATTGGGACGTTTATGTTATAGCACAGAATACCATATATGTACAGTGGCGGTCTAGGAGGGTGTAACAGATTTATCTATGGTTTCGTCAGCCCTAGACTGTATTGCCAAACAACAAGAGCTATTTTGACATACAGAAAAAACCGGAAGTGTTACGCCGACCTAGACCGCCACTGTACTACTAGTGTAAAACATCCAATTCTTGGCACTTGATAAATTGTAGAGTAGGTTGGTTCTATCGTGTTGGAAGTGCAACAAGTGTAATCACAACACCTCCAGTTGCAGTTAATAAAGATGTGGGACATTGACCTGCCTCCTCGCTTGTCGCACAGATGTACGACTTGCTATAATCTACTAATTAATATTTTATTTAGCTAAGTGAAGCGACTTACTCCCCCCGCCCCCCCCCCCCTCCATCACGATAGAAGTTCAACAAGTGTAGTCATAACTCTTCCTGTAGGATCAGTAAAAAAAGACGTGGGCGATCGACATCGAGCTCCCTCCGCGAAAGATAAGCACGGTGACGCTGATGTCAAATAATTGTATTTTCATTGTTTATTTACTTATAGATATAAGCGACTTACCTCCTAGCCAGTTTATTCTGAAGTGCAACAAGTGTTATCATAACTCTCGCTCCAGGTACAGTAAAATAAAGACATGGGACATCGAGCTGCCTCCGAGAGAGATAAGCACGAAGTACGACACGCGCGAAATGCGAGACGCTCTTGTGACAAAGGTCAACGACCTCGTGCTTAGAGGTAAGTCGAGTTGTAGCCGCTAGATGGCATAGCTTCGTTAAATATTTAACAAAACAAATTTATGTTAAATCTATCTACAAGAAAAAAAAATGATGTTCGTTTGTCTAGATATAATTTGAGAACGGCTGGGCCTATTTACCTTAATTTGGTTTGGAAATGGTTGTCGTTGTCCAGGGAAGGTTTTAAACGGTGTGAAAACATAAGAGGAAGATAGTAAAAACAACAATTTAAATTTCCCATACAAACTTAACTATCTATTTTCCAGTATTGTTAGGTGATACAAAGTTTGCCGGGTCAGCTGGTTAGCAATAAAACCTTTTTTATAAAGTGCTTTGGTTGCCTGGAAGCAAACGCTTTTCGTGATATGTGTAGTCTTTTGCCTAATTTTTTAACGTTTGGACTGATTGAGTGACTGACTGATTGATTGTTTCAGGTCACGAGACATTCTCGTCGTTCACTGACAGCGAGTCAGACAAAGATTATCAGATATTCAAACAACATGTTGAACAAATACACGTCGCTCTAACTTCGGCCGCTCTGCTGGAAAACGCCACCTCAGCCGGTTAGTTGTACTTTATTACCATTACATAAAGTTCATTTTTACATTTACATTACATATTCATTTTTAAAGTTCAGAAGTCGAACTAGCAAACCTTATAGTTTCGTTTCGCTTTTTATGTTTCTTATCAAATATTTTTTTCTCTTGGGATGGAATAAAAAAAGAGTATAGTAAACAAAATGCTCGGGGTGCTACTCGGCTTGGGGTGCTGTAACGGTCCCTCGCTTGTTCAAGTTTCAAGTAACAGGAATAAAAAATTTGTATACTTACCCTTTGTTTGGTTACCAACATAACTTAAAACAACTCACACCACAAACTGCCTGCCTCATCTATTGACAAAACTCTACTAACACATTGCACATCATTATTGAATCCAAATTTTTTCCGTAAATAGCCATTTTTTTTAGAGTGCTAAAAGTGGCGGTCTCATTTAACGTAACCATTTTATCTATAGTTTCGTGGGCACTAGAAAAAAAAACAGAAAAAAATATATATGCGACGAATTCAGAACCTCCTTTTTGTTTTTTCGTCAGTTAAAAATACACACACAAAATAGAGATAGCTACAGTGGCGGACTAGGACGGCCAAACACTTTCGGTTTTTCTGTATTGCAAAATAGCTCTTGCTCTTTGGTAATACAGTCTAGGGAACACGAGATCGTAGACAAAATAAAGTGTTACGTCTAGAAGACCGCTAGTGGCGGACTAGGAGACCGTAACAGATTTGTCTATGCTTTCGTCAGCCCTAGACAGTATTACCAAAGAGCAAGAGCTATTTTGCAATACAGAAAAACCGGAAGTGTTACGCCGACCGTGTCCGCCACTGTACAATGGTATAATTTGCTGGTTTTTCAACAGGAGTGGTGCGCAGTCTGTGGGCGGTGTCGGATCGCATTCTGTTTGCTGAGAAGCTGCGGAGAGACGCGCAGGAGAAGTGGTCCAGCCCCACCAAGCCTAACAAACCACAGCCTGACACTTGTATGTATGAAAACGGCCACTTTTGGCGACAATTAGTAGCTTTCATTGGTCTTTAACCTAAAAGCTATACAACAGTGCCCTAAAAATACTAGGCTGCATTATCTAGTGGAATACTGTTTCACATCAATATCATCAATACATAGTATAAAACAAAGTCGCTTCCAGCGTCTGTCCCTATGTATGCTTATATCTTTAAAACTATGCAACGGATTTTGATGCGGTTTTCTTTAATAGATAGAGTGATTCAAGAGGAAGGTTTATAAGTTTAATATATGCACAAAATAGTAATAGGTAAGGCGGTACGAAGTCCGCCGGGTCGACTAGTTTTTGATATTTGCCTTAGTTTAGAAGATATTGATTTTTCTTTTTCGAGAAAATTTCCGTCCTAGCGACCATCTGTTCTTCGAGCTCTGTGTCCTGCCCTTTGCCACTTAGGTTTTGCTATTCGTTATGTTATTTATATTCGACATTTATTTTATTCTATTTTTGTTTCAGCTGACGAAAAGCCTATCGAAAATGAAGACTTAACAACGTCTGACAGTGGAAGCGTTGAGAATTCAGGTAAGATGAAGATAAAATGAAGGAGTGAATCAGCTCACCATACCCTATAAATTTTCTTGATCATCACGTAATCTGTTTTTTTAAGTATGATTTTTTTTTAAAGTTTGTAATTTTTATTTGTAGAATCAGCCGCAAAAGATGAGACAGATAGAGCAGGTTTGTGTTTTGTCCTTTTTTTATTTACTTATATTTTTAATTTCACAATGAACCAACTCGCCTTTTACACTATAGGATACTTTACTAAATCAATATATTATATAAAACTCTTCCGTTACTGACTGACTGACAGACACAACGCAGAGCCGAAACTACTGGGCGTAGGGGGCTGAAATGTTACACGTGCGTTCCTTGGAAAGTGTAGGGAAGCAATAAGGAATAATTTCCCGAAATTCCCATGGGAAAGGGAAAAAACGGGATTTTTGTGTTTATGAGAAATCTGCGCGGGTGAAACCGCGGGGCTGCCTCTAGAAAGGTATAAGTGTAATTAGCCTACAATAAGTGATACTTTGTATCCTATATTGAATAAATAATTTTTTCTTTGGATTTTTGAATCTTTTTTTTTTAATAATTAACTGTCTCCGTAGTTCAATTGGCAGCAATGTAAACTGTGACGCGGCAGCACCGGGTTCGATTCCCGGCGGGGCGAACATTGATATGATGTCTATCCCGCTTTTGTTTCCCGCTCTGGGTGTATTTCTTGTCTCTGTATATGTTTCGGGCACCCTAAATACAGGGTCTACCTAGTTAA
Organism: Euspilapteryx auroguttella; assembly: GCA_951802225.1. NCBI lineage: Eukaryota > Metazoa > Arthropoda > Insecta > Lepidoptera > Gracillariidae > Euspilapteryx > Euspilapteryx auroguttella. Next base: position 10,973,802 of record OX637648.1, on the reverse strand, counting down.
GGGCTTGAGTGTGATGCGTTATTTGTGTTTTAGGAACAGAAGAAGACGAGGATAAAGGTGATAAGAAGACTGTGAGACGGATTATATCACAGTTCCTGACGAACAATCAGCCGTCCAATCAGGTATGTGGCATTAAATTCCTGTTGTTGAAATTCAGTAAGGGTTGCCTGGAAGAAATCGCTTTAAGCGATAAGGCCGCCCATTGCCTCCTTTCCCCTAAATTCAAAATTTTACTGTAATTGTATCATTTTGATGTTTTATTTTAACTGTATTGTTGTTGGCAATAAAGCGTTATTTCATTTCATTTCATTTCACTTTTAGCAACTAACCGCATATATCTAAGATCGTTATCCTGATAGCTACAGAAAAACGCCTTCAAAAATTCGAAGGCAGATTATCTAGTGCAATGATACAACATTTTTATTTCGATAATGGTTTAAAGAATATCACTCTTATTCAGTAAAAGTTAAAGAGCATTTTAGTTATTGACGTATGTCAATTTAGACTGGATGTCACGTATTTAGCATACAACAAATCAGAGAAGTAGACCTCCAGTAACGCTACTTAAAATCTACTGTATCTTTATGAATAAGACGGTATGAATTTATAGCGAAAGTGGCGCTAGTGTCGCGTTACTACACGGACGGCGTATTCGTCATTTTGTGAAATGCCAAGATTATTTAATTTTTTGTTACTTAATGTAATCATTTCTTTTTATTTAAGTACAAATTAAGGAACCTGTCTTCAAAAAACTGACACATGTTCATCAACTGAGCATTTCCTCTTTTTCGAAGTCGGTTAAAACAGGTACTAAAACCTCCTGAATGAAACATGAAACAGCATCAAAATCGGTTCAGCCAAACGCTAGATAATCGCGGACAAACATACATACGTACAGTGGCGGACGAGGAGGCCGTAACAGATTTGTCTATGGTTTCGTCAGCCCAGCCCCCGTAGCATGACGGACAATTTGTCGACTTTGTCGTATCTATCTGTCACTTTTGTCGATCATCTCCATACATTTTCCAGCATTGAAATGTCAAAAGAGATTAAAAGTGACAGTTAGATTCGCCAAATAGTCCGTCGTGCTGCGGGGGCAGTTGCGTCAGCCCAGTTGCAATACAGAAAAACCGGAAGTGTTACGACGACCGTGTCCGCCACTGTGCTATCAAGCTTTAAAACGCTTTTACACCCTAAGGGACATATTCCTTTGCACTGGTCAACCACCCACCAATGTTATTCTACCAAAACTACCAATAACGTGAAAGCTCTAGATGTGTCCCATCGTTAAGTTTTACAGCAACCAGATGCTCAAATTCAAATTCAAATTCAAATCAATTTATTTTGCAAACATACGTAAGTGCCGCATTCTCAATTCAATTTTTTTCGGCCATTTTGGGATAACATTTTGGTTCAAACGAATTTGTTTGAAAGTGTTAAGGGGCCGCGATTGTCGATAGCACGTACATACAGGTCAAACAGATAACCTCCTTTTTTGAAGTCGGTTAAAAATGGTGGGTTATTCTATGTTTTGGTTGGTCCAGAGCGGTATAATAATAACGGGCGGGTCGGTGCCCGTGGAGGTGGCGCCGGGCGACGCGGGCGCGCTGCTGGCCGCCGCGCTCGCCGCGCCCGCCTGCCGCCTCGCTGCCACGTGAGACACGCTATACATACATAATAATACATCACACATCACACTCAGAGCCCCTAACTAGGAAGAACCTGTATCTAGGGTGCATTCAATTGGTACTTCAGCTAGTACCAATGTTTTACACCACATAAAAATTAGGTTTAGTAGCATAATGCCAAATTAGCAAAATGCAACATAGTCGCAAAATGCCAAATTCTCAAATTGCCAGATTCTCGAAATGCATGGTTATAGTTTGTTATCTTTACATGTAGATAGGACATTTTATTACGGAATTCCTTTCCTTAGTCGAAATGATTTAAATAAAGGATAAAAGATATCACTAAATGAAAGTCAATTAGAATAATCTAATTTATATAATAATAATAATAATAACACATCACACTCAGAGCCCCTAACTAGGAAGAACCTGTATCTAGGGCGCCCGAAACACACACAGAGACGAACATCACACCCAGACCGGAAACAAACATCGATATTCATCATATCAATATTCGCTCCGCCCGGCTTACTCAGTCCACATCACTGCCAACTGAGCCACGGTACAGTCTATCTACTATACATCTATACCAATATTATAAAGAGGAAAGATTTTTTTGTTTGTTTGTTTGTTTGTAACGAATAGACTCCGGAAATACTACTTTTTTCTTCTATGTAGGTACCCTGTTTTTTAATTGTAAAGCGGTTTTAACACGTTAAATCTAGAAGTGAAAACTTGTAATTGGCTTTGTTTAACATCATATTTTTTCTATAAACTGAATATATTTCATATTTTCTCATTCAACACCTCGCAACTTTAGGATACTAACAACAATTTTTCTCTTATCTTCTTCAACTATCTTCTATGTGTTTCTGACAAGCCGGTAATAAATCTAAGGAGGGATTCTCCGCAACATCACTAACAACTTTTCCAAAGCAACATGGGTCGAAATAAAAATAAAAAACAGCCGTTCCGTACATTGATTCGTCCAGCTGAAGGGGTCAATGTACGGGACAGCTGATTATTGTTTTGAGATGTCTCCCTTTTTTGATTTATTACCGCTTTGTCAGAACCAACTTGTATATAAAAATGAATCGTCGTTCGATAGTCTCGCAAAAACTCGAGAACGGCTGGGCGATAAAGCTGATTTTGCTTTTGAAATGTTTCCAAATAGTCCAGGGAAGGTTTAAAAGTTAATAAAATATAGACAAATTGCTGAGAAGTGAGTAAAAACAACGCGATACGAAGTTCGCCGGAACAGCTAGTATTATATAAAAGCAAAAGTTTGTATACTACTATATACGCAATATACACGATACGAGAGTGCTGCCTTATAGAGATAAGCCCTATTATCTCTTGAGTGCTTCTGACAAAAGCTGTTATAAATAAAATAAAAAGAAATTGATTTTACCATACCTAGCAACTTTCCCCTAGTCATAGTCCATAAGTAAATACTTGAAATAAAAAAAAAGTTTCATACATTGGTTCGATAACCTGACGGTGTCAATGTACGAGACAGCTCTTTTTTTATGTATGTTACTTGTGGACATAGAGAAGGTGTTAGGCATTGTAAGCTCAATCATTCCTCGAATTTGTCTTGTGAGAAATGCCCAGTATATTTATTTAATTAATTTTCTAGTGCCCAACCAGTACAGGAAGAAACGGAAACTCAAAATTCCAAAGATAAGCAAGAGGGAGAGAAGTCTAAAGCCAAACCGAGCGAGCACGTAGAAGTCGTACTCAAAGTAAGTTAAGAAATTACATACTATTCCCTATCACATCGCTCTAAGCGATAAGTCCACTTATCATTACATAGTATAAAATAAAGTCGCTTCTTGCATCAACAAATATTCTTATATCTTTAATACTTTTCAAAGGATTTTGATGCGATTTTTTTAAATAGATAGAGTGATTCAAGAGGAAGGTTTCTATTTAAAAAAAAATTAACATACAGTTTACACAGGCAGCGGGAAGCGACTTTGTTTCATTATATGTATTGATACATACACAAAATTTTAGGTTGGTACAAAGTTCGCCGGGTCGACTAGTTATTGTATAAATAACTAGTCGACCCGTCGAACTTCGTACCGCCTTACCTATTACTATGCTACTCATGTATTATACTTATAAACCTTCCTCTTGTATCACTTTATCTATTAAAAAACACATCAAATTCCGTTGCATAGACAGACGCGGGAAGCAACATTGTTTTGTTTTATACTATTGACGAGCTTTCCCGGCTTACTTCGTTACGCCATAGAATATTAAGATACTACAAAAGGCTTGGCTTTATATACTATGTTCTTTTGACTGCCCAGAATGGCCGAATTAAAAACAAACAACAACAACAAACCACCTGTCAAAATATGTAAACAACGGAAAAAATATTGCACCTTGGGTTACATTATTTGAGTTTAGGTAAGGATCCCTAATTTTTTGAATATCTTATATAGCCTATGACACTCGGGGTTAATGTAGCTTCCTAACAGTGAAAGAATTTTTCAAATCGGTTCAGTATTTCTGGAGCCTATTCGTTACAAACAAACAAACAAATCTTTCCTCTTTATAATATTGGTATAGATATTGAAGAAAGAAAGATATATATTATTAAAGAGGGAGTGAGCGAATGAGTAAAATGAATTGTTTTCTGAATGTCAGGAGGGTCTCTCGTGCCGCGTGTACTACTGCCAGCAGTTCCACCGCCTGCGCCACGCGCTGCTCGCGCGCGCGCCGCAGCCCGACACCTGCGACGGTCCGCCCATATTTTAATACTTCTTCTCTCTTTAAGAGCCAGTTTACAGCGATGCTAGCGCCATTCGCGAATAAAAATTAATATCTTCTAAACTAAGGCAAATATCAAAAATGTGGCACTGTATGACACTAGATAATGTAGCCTAGTATTTTTACTTTTTACTTTTATGTTGAAGACCAAAGAAAGCTACAAAGTGTTGCTAAAAGTGGCCACTTTTGGCAACATTCTATGTTTTTTTTTGTTCTTTTTACGTAGGACTACTTTGCTGTGCTCAAAAAATACTAGGCTACATTATCTAGTGTCATACAGTGCCACATTTTTCATATTTGCCTTAGTTTAGAAGATATTAATTTTTATTCGCGAATGGCGCTAGCATCGCTGTATACTGGCTCTTAAAGCTCTGCTGTGACACAGCAATATACAGACTACATACAGTAGGGGCACTCCCCGCCTCCCACCGAGACATTGGGCACAGGATGAGAGAGGCGGACCGAGAAGGGCTCGTTTGAGGGCCTCTCCAGGCGACCATTGTGGTAAGGCAAGGCAAATATTTGTTAGCCTAAGCCTATTGGTGGGCACCCTGAACTACCTCGCCTCTCACAGTATAGGATACTTTACCAAATAAGGTATCAATAGCGATTAGATTAGATGTAGTCTAATTGACTTTCAATAGTGATTGTATCCTATATAGAATTTTTTTTTTTTTTGTTTGATTTGATGCTTATTACACCACTAATAAAAATTAAAACGTTGCTTTCAGGTAAAACGTTATGTGATGTCGAGGAAGGTTTTATAAGATCGCTCGCCCACTGCGTGCCGTGGGCCGCGCGCGGCGGAAAGTCGGGCTCCACTTTCTGTAAAACTACCGGTACAGTAGTCCCATGAATTATCTCAGCCGATAGACGTCCACTGCTGGATATAGACCTCTCCCCATAAATCGCCACAACGACCGGTCTGGTCGAGCCTGACCACTTTGTGGGGGGTTTGAATATTCTCAGTCTTCTGGTGCGCGATTGCCACTCGAGAACTTTTCGGCCCAAGCGACCATTTTTTCTTCGAGCTATGTGCCCTGCCAATTGGCACTTAAGACGCTATATGAGTTTTGAAGGTTTTTTAAATCACGTAAGTAATTCTCTTAATCTATAGGAGGTAAAGATCTGGAATTTCAATATAACCTTTTTGAGGATATAACAAAGTTTTTTATAATTGAAAATCACTAGTGGAATCAAAAAACCTCGATACATTTTTTCGTCAATGATAACCTTTCCAAAAAATGGGAATAGCTAGTTCTTCGAAATTACTTACTAGTTTTTGTTAAAACTGCCTAGGAATAATGATTATAAACAAAATCAAATTCTGGTGTTTCAAAACAAAGCATATTCAATATTTATTACCTTTTCCAATAAAATGTAGTAACCGATGTGGGCGACTGACATATGACTGTCGCTTTCCCTCAGTATGCTATATCAAAGAGATAGACTCTGTTCATTCGGTCGTTTGATTTATTTGTCGTATATCGTCTTAAGTTTCATAATTACTTTGGCTATGTCGATGTCGGTGACTTTAGTTCATCCGCGGATCTCGGAATTTCTGATTCGATCACTATGATACAGTTTCTGTGTATTTATTAGCTTTGAGTAAAATGCGTAATTATTATTTTATCCTCAGACGACCGCTACGTGCTGAAAGAGATGACTCGTCCGGAGTGGCAGCAGTTCCTCGAGTTCGCTCCGCACTACTTCAACTACGTTTACAGCTGCCTGCAGAACAACCAGCCCAGCTTATTAGGTATAGTATAACCTGCGCACATAAAAAAAAGATCTCAAAATGGCAGCCGTTGTATGGGCTGTCTCTCTTCTTAACTCTTCCCTCATACTGATATTCGCGAGATAGCTGCGTTCGGCCGCCATTTTGAGATCGCTATCAAGTGGTGAAATGCAAGACCAAATTCGGCAAGTAATTTTAGGTTATTTCTGACTTTTCGGTTTAACTTTCCGTACACACAATACACACTACAAAAACGTGTATTAGGAATGTAACAAATTAACTTAAAACACCCCTCTGTTTTTTCGGTGGGGGTTAAAAATTATTGCATAAAATCGGTTTTTCTTCGTTTTCCTGTTAAGAGGCATAGCACAGCTAAATTAGTGCCACTGGGGAAAAAAATTATATCTTCTAAACTAAAGCAAATATCAAAAATGTAAAACAGTATTTCACTAGATAATGCAGCCTAGTATTTTTAAGGCACTGTTGTATAGCCTTTAGGTTAAATACCAGAGAAAGCTAGTGATTGTTGCTAAAAACGGCCACTTTTGGCTTTTTCTTTTATTTTATTATTTAAAATATTTTATTTTATTCTTTGATCTTTAATCTATAAGCTATACAACAGTGCCCTAAAAATACTAGGCTGCTTTATCCAGTGGAATACTATTTCACATTTTGATAGTTGTCCTAGTTTAGAAGATATTAATTAATGCCTCTTATAGGTAACAAAGGGAATAGGGTTCCGTTTTCAAATAAATTCACGAAGCACTGCGTGTTCTATGGCAATCTCAGGGTGAGAATATGTCGAACAGTAGAAGTCTTGCTGTTGTGATGATGATGATGAACGTTCAAAGCTCGTATCCTAGGCGTGTTCGGCGCGGCCGGCGTGTTAGTAACAGAGCAGGGTTTTAAGTGTGACTTTGCGGGTGTTTAGGCCATCCTAGACACGAGTTTATTTAGTTAGAGTGTAGCTTTTTGCGGATCAGAGAGGTTGTTTTTTTTTGTTGAAAGCACGTTAGTTACAGGTTCTAAGTACATAGATAGTGTCTCGTTTCCCACACCCAGTATCCTATCTAGTCAGGGCTATAAGGGTGACATTGCAGATGTTTTAGTCTCTGTGACACGTCCATCTAGTTAGAGTGTGTTTCGTTGCGGGTGTTTTGGCGACCTCCTCTCCTATCTAGTCAGGGTCAGGCTACGAACAACAATACTCAGGAAGCGTAACTCTCCTACAAAACCGCTTCGATTTTGGTTCTACTTACGCACACAAAGTTATTGCAAACACTCACACATTTTCATAGACAAGCTTGCACGCTATTGGCCGCTTCGCTCGCGTCTGTCGACAAAGCAGCGAGCTAGGCCCCCTGCTTTTGGCTGGTACATATTATCGCTACTAGATGGCGGTCAAGTGTTATTTTACAAAATATTTATTTAAAGGTGATATTAGTAATTTTTTGTCTTTATGGCTTTCTACAACACTTTATAATGCACGAAGGCATATTTGTAAAGATAAAACACGGTCAGAAATACCCAAAAACACATTAATATGCTCCCGACGCTGCAGTCAAACGTCTCAAGGTGCCACTAGGAACTGACGCGGCATGGTGTCCGTAACCTAAGCCCCGCCCACCGGGGCTTCTTTTCCGTGTGAGCATTTCATTGGGCTAGTTACGCTTCTTGAGTATAGTTGTTTGGTCCCTCGTAGCTCCCTCGGGAATTGATGTAAAAGCAAGTGGACTGTATAATAAGGATTTGTATTTTCTGGTAACAAATTATCGCGGTTACAAATGGCGGGAAGTAAGAGGTGACAAAAAGAGCTATGTGGTCGCTGCTGCGGGTTCCGAAAAGTGAGTCTCGCTAATGGTCGCCTCTCCCCGCGTCCCGCGCCGTGCTTGCTCGTTGGTGATGTCGGTGGTGGTGGAAGCGCGGCGCCGGTAGCGCTGCAGATTTGAATCCGCGCCAGGTCGCGTTGATGTGCACGAACGATGGGCGTGAACAATAGTTGTTCGTAGGGGTCAGGGCTTCGACCATTGCCCCTCCACAGCTGAAGTGTTATATGGTCGGCAGCGCGCATCCTGGGCGTGTTCGGCGCGGGCGCGGGCGGCGTGCTGGTGGCCGAGCACGTGTTCTACGGCGCGCGCGCGGACGACAGGTTCGACCTGAAGGGCTCGCGGCGCCACCGCCTCGCCGCGCCCGCGCCGCACGCCGTGCTCATGGACGAGAACCTGCTTAATAGTGAGTTCACTCTATAACTAACTTATACAGTGTGTCCGGGGAAGTTATAACATAATTTTAAGGGTGTATTCTATGATCAATTTCATCGATGAAAACACCCCATATGGGGGGTCGCAGCCTCACCCCCCCCTCAGTATGACGTTTTTAATTTTTTTTGTTGCAAAAATCGACCCCGCCTACTTTTAAATTCACAGTTTAAGGTCTAAGGCTCACAGAACCTTCATTAAGGTCTTGATCGAAGGCTAAGTAGTTAGGCTACCTAAGTTACTAACAAAATAACCAAGTATTGCTTTTACTTTTTTTTTAAAGATGATAAACAAAAATAAAATTATTTTTTTTTGTACATTTTTTACGGTTTTTCATTGTTTTCTGTTATAAACCAAAAAAAAAATATATTTTTTGTGCATTTTTTACGGTTTTTCAAAGTTTCCACAAAAAACTGCAGATACTTTTTTTTATTTTTTGTGTTTTATTGTTAGCTTTTGAGTTGTTCTCCAAATTGGTATTAGATTTATTTCTCTAGGTCTATAACTTCAGAAATTATCAACTACCAAAAAGACCCTTCGCTTTTACCTTTTAATTTAAGATTTCAGTTTAACCCACTTTTATTAAAAAATAAAGTCAATATTTAATTATTTTGCTAGTTATTTAGGTAGCCTACCTACTTAGCCTTCGTACAAGACCTAAATTAAGAGTCCTTTCACGCGAACAGTGGCGCCACTCTAGAAAAAATTTTTTTTTCTAAAGTAAGGCTTTTTTTCAGAAAAAAGTGCTCCCTTGTGCATAAAATCTTGGTCCCTAGTCCTTTGGTCATACGGGAACGGGAAAAAACGGGATTTTTGTGTTTATGAGAAATTTGCGCGGGAAAAACCGCGGGGCAGCCTCTAGTATATATATAAAATTCTTCCGTTACTGACTGACTGACTTACTGACTGACTGACAGACAACGCAGAGCCGAAACTACTGGGTGTAGCGGGCTGAAATTTTGCATGTAGGTTCCTTGGGAGTGTAGGTGAGCACTAAGAAAGGATTTCCCGAAATTCCCATCTTTTTTTTTTTTTTTTTGCAAAAGTCGACCCCGCCTACTTTTAAATTCACAGTTAAATATCTAAGGCTCACAGAACCTTCATTAAGGTCTTGATCGGAGGCTAAGTAGTTAGGCTACCTAAGTTACTAACAAAATAACCAATTATTGATTTTACTTTTTTTTTAAAGATGATAAACAAAAATAAAATTATTTTTTTTTGTACATTTTTTACGGTTTTTCAATGTTTTCTCAAAAAAATGCAGATACTTTTTATTATTTTTTGTGTTTTATTGTTAGCTTTTGAGTTGTTCTCCAAATTGGTATTAGATTTATTTCTCTACGTCTATTACTTCAGAAAATATCAACTACCAAAAAGACCCTTCGCTTTTATCTTTTAATTTAAGATTTCAGTTAAACCCACTTTCATTAAAAAAAAAGTCAATATTTAATTATTTTATTAGTTATTTTGGTAGCCTACCTACTTAGCCTTCGTACAAGACCTAAATTAAGAGTATTTTTAACAGTGTCGCCACTCTTGAAAAAAAAAATTCTAAAGTAGGGCTTTTTTTTCAGAAAAAAGTGCTCCCTTGTGCATAAAATCTTGGTCCCTAGTATTTTTTTAGTACTAAAAATAATATCTAGGTTTAGAATATTTATTTTTGACTGTTTTTTGCTAAAAGTGGCCACTTTAGGTTTATACTGTTTCATGTATTACTGTTTGTTCCTAAAAGTAGCTAAAAGTGGCTACTTTTAGCAAAAAACAGTAATCCATAAACATCCTAAACCTAGATATTATTTTAAATACTAAAAAAATACTAGGGACCAAGATTTTCAGTAATCACACATGATTTTATGCACAAGGGAGCACTTTTTTCTGAAAAAAAAGCATTACTTTAGAATTTTTTTTTTTTTCAAGAGTGGCGCTACTGTTCGCGTAAAAGGACTCTTAATTTAGGTCTTGTACGAAGGCTAAGTAGCTAGGCTACCTAAATAACTAGCAAAATAATTAAATATTGACTTTATTTTTTAACTAGCTTTTGCCCGCAGCTTCGCACGCGCTTTTTCATTAAAATCGTTAATTACTGGTTGATTTACGACTCAGGATTTTGGTGACATCATTTCTGATCGCACCCATACCCCCTAAAAACAACGGCAACTCCAGAAGTTCCTTTCTACACTCCACCATTCAGACACTGACACTTCTACATTTTTATTAGCTGGATGGGTAAAAGTAGTTAGATATACGTACCTACATATCTTATATATGTACCTACTCGAGTAAAAAAAGTTGAAGATTTTTTAGGCGGGATAAGTTTTTGGGAATGTTCCGTTACCATGTGAATTTTGGTTAATCTTTTCTTAATATAACTCTGAATCTAATTACACCCACTGAAGAACCCGTTTTCCTATTTTTACGTCGAAATAAAGAAATATATCTACATTGTTTTAATACTAACTAAAGAGTCCCGTTTTACGTTCCCGTGGGAATTTAGTATTTTTCTTTCTTCCAAGACCCCTAAATCCACGGAGACACTATTGTAGACCAAATTTCACGTTGACGTACTCAAGAAAATCGATTTTTCATAGTAAATAATTAGTCCGGTAATCCCCATTCCCATGGGAATATAGTTAATTATTTTCTTCAAAACCCTTTCATCCACTGAGGAATGTACACAAATTTCACGTCGATACACTCAAGGAAGTAGATTTTTCATTCTCACAAAAAAGTCCCGTTTTTCTCGTTCCCGTGGGAATTTTGTAAATTACTTTCTTTCAACATTCCTACATTTACTGAGGAACCTGTACACCAATTTTCACGTCGATACACTCAAGGATGTCGATTTTTCATTCTCACTAAAAAAGACCCGTAACTCCCGTTCCCGTGGGAATTTTGTGAATTCCTTTCTTTCAACACTCTTTCATTCACTGAGGAACTTGTACACCAAATTTCAAGTCGATACACTCAATAATATCGATTTTTCATACTAACTAAAAAGTCCCGTAATTCCCGTTCCTGAGGGAATTTCGGGAATTCCTTTCTTAGCGGATGCCTACGTCATAACATCTACCTGCATGCCAAATTTCAGCTCAATCCGTCGAGTGGTTTGGGCTGTGCGTTGATAGATCACTATGTCAGTCAGTCAGTCAGTCAGTCAGTCAGTCAGTCACCTTTGAGTTTTATATATATAGATAAAAGTGGGTTAAACTGAAATCTTAATCTTTTGGTAGTTGATAATTTCTGAAGTTATAGACCTAGAGAAATAAATCTAATACCAATTTGGAGAACAACTCAAAAGCTAACAATAAAACAAAAAATAAAAAAAAGTATCTGCATTTTTTGAAAAACCGTAAAAAATGCACAAAAAAAAATTTTTTTTTTTGGTTTATCATCTTTAAAAAAAAAAGTAAAAGCAATACTTGGTTATTTTGTTAGTAACTTAGGTAGCCTAACTACTTAGCCTTCGATCAAGACCTTAATGAAGGTTCTGTGAGCCTTAGACCTTTAACTGTGAATTTAAAAGTAGGCGGGGTCGATTTTTGCAAAAAAAAAAAAAAAACGTCATACTGAGGGGGGGGTGAGGCTGCGACCCCCCATATGGGGTGTTTTCATCGATGAAATTGATCATAGAATACACCCTTAAAATTATGTTATAACTTCCCCGGACACACTGTATATCTATCTATTATATTATATATATATGTAAGATTGGATAATAAGATTTTTTGCAAAAAAAAACTAGGGATTTTGCTAAAACCCGGATAATTTGATATAAGCATTACTTTTTTTTCAATCATCCTAACACTAAGCAGGTTTTTTGCAAAAAAACCTAGTATAATTGAAAACTTTGAAACATTCCTCAACCCTGATTGACTAGATTATTGCTTGCTGGTAAACTCTTATTCTGATTGGTTCATTAAAATATCCTTTGACGCTACAAAGAACCAATCAGAATAAGAGTTTGCTAATCTAGCCAATCAGGGTTAAGGCAGGTTTCAGGTTTTTCAATTATACTAGGTTTTTTGCAAAAAAAAACTGCTTTATGTCAGGATGATTGAAAAAAAATGAATGCTTATATCAAATTATCCGGGTTTTCGCGAAATCCCTAGTTTTTTTGCAAAAAACCTAATTATCAAATCTTACTACGACATATATAAAATCTAGACGACCCGGCGAACTTCGTACGGCCTTACCTATGACTATTTTGTGCATGTATAATACCTTATGAACATTCCTCTTGAATCACTCTATCTACTAAAAAAAACCGCATCAAAATCTGTTGCGTAGTTTTAAAGATTTATAGGGACAGACGCGGAAAGCGACTTTATTTTATACTATGTATATTGATGAATTGTGATTCTTTAGTCTCGTTAAAACTCGAGAAGAGCCGGGCCGATTCAACTGTTTTTGGTTTTGAAATGTTCGTAGTTGTCCAGCCCCCGCAGCATGACGGACCATTTGTCGAATCTTTCTGTTACTTTTAATCGCTTTTGACATTTAAATGCGTGAAAATGTATGGAGATGATCGACAAAAGCGACAGATAGATACGACAAATTAGACAAATTGTCCGTCATGCTACCACCGCTGGGAAGGTTTCAAAGGTAAGAAAATACTTATAGAAAAATGGGTGGTAAGTTAGTAAGAAAAACAATTGTAAGGCGCCATACAAAGTTCGCCGGGACAGCTAGTAGATAATACATTTATAATTCAAGAAGAAGTTTTCTTTTCCGCTTCACGTAATATCTTGAACTGATACTAACTAAAGGATTAGTCAAACAGACAGCGCTATAGCTTTACTAGTAGTAAAAGTAAGTAGCATCCAGTATTATAAAAAGGAAAGATGATTGTTTGTTTGTTTGCATTGAATAGGCTCCGTAAGTACTGAACCGGTTTGAAAGATTATTTCACTGTTCCGAAGCTACAATATCCCCGAGTGACATAGACTATAGAATATTCTCAAAAATTGAGAACGTAAGGCGCAATGCCATTTTTTTTTAAATTATAATTTTATGTATTGAAAGTGATCCAATGTTTAATGGGTCACCTAGTATAAACATATTAAAACAATCATATTTGTTGTTTCCAGTGCGCTGGCAAACTCAACTCTATCTCCAGTCCCATACGGCAGCGACTCTCATGTCGTGCATCGAGCGCGATACGACGTTTTTAGCGTCGCACTCTGTGATGGACTACTCGCTTCTTCTCGGCATTGATGATGGGAAACTTGTGCTGGGACTTATAGGTAAGAATCCAAAAATATAAAAATCAATATACAGGGTGTTTCTGACTAGGCGGTAATAAATCAAATGAGGGCTTAATAATTCAGCCCACCAGCTCACCCAAAATAACAGCTGTTCCATACATTGGTTCGATCAGCTGGCGGGGTCAATGTACGGGACAGCTAATTTTTGTTTTGAGATTTCGACCCATGATGCAAAAATTATATAGGGATTATCTTTTCCCTGTCTGGGTGAATTGATCGTCTGCATGTGTTTCGGGCACCCTTGATACAGGTTCTTTCTAGTTAAGGGCTCTAAGTGTGGTGCGTTATTATTATTAAAACTTGTATCTTTTAAATACTTTTGCATAAAAGATTGATGAACCAAAACCGCCATTTTTTTTCTTCCTAGATTACATCCGCACTTTTACATGGGACAAGAAGCTAGAACACTACGTGAAAAGAAATCTCGGAGCGGGTCAGCCCACGGTGGTCTCTCCCGCGCAGTACAAGGCCCGCCTCATCGCCGCCGTCAAGAACTATTTCCCGCGCGCCGTCGGCCATTGGGACCACTTCACTGACAGCTTGAATGATTGATTGATTGATTAAATAAAATTTCGTGCTAAGAGTGCCAGCTAAGTCTGCGCGTATATGTATATGTCGTAGTAAGATTTGATAATTAGGTTTTTTGCAAAAAAAAACTAGGGATTTTGCAAAAACCCGGATAATTTGATATAAGCATTACTTTTTTTCCAATCATCCTGACATAAAGCAGTTTTTTTTTTGCAAAAAACCTAGTATACTTAAGTGAAAAATCTGAAACCTGCCTTAACTCTGATTATTATTGCTTGCTGGTAAACTCTTATTCCGATTGGTTCTCTGTAGCGTCAAAGGATATTTTAACGAACTGAGTAGGTTTTCTAGGTTTTTTTTGCAAAAAAACTGCTTTATGTCAAGATGATTGAAAAAAAAACTAATGCTTATATCAAATTATCCGGTTTTTTTTTGCAAAATCCCTAGTTTTTTTTTTTGCAAAAAACCTAATTATCAAATCTTACTACGACATATACTAGTGAAGTAAGTACTTCACTCGCCACAAATTGTTATTTGTTTGACGGCGTTACTATAATGAATTTTAGCGAGAATTTTACTGGATAATTACTTATTACATACTGGCATAATTATATTAGAAGTTGAGTTTACGTAATAGATCTTTTTTAATCTATTGTAATGAAATTTTATGTTATGTAATTTTTATATATACTAACTTAGTCAATACATAGTATAAAATGATGTCGTTTCCCGCGTCTGTCCCTATGTATGCTTATATCTTTAAAAATATGCTACGGATTTTGATGCGTTTTTTTTAATAGATAAGAGTGATTCAAGAGGATTATAAGTATAATACATGCACAAAATTGTAATAGGTTAGGCGGTACGAAGTTCGCCGGGTCGATTAGTATAATATAAAGTATAATTAATTATGTACATTCCTTTGAAATAAGATAAGCTTTACCAAGGTACAGTGGCGGACGCGGACGTCGTAACACTTCTGGTTTTTCTGTATTGCAATAGTAGTTTATTCAACATGGGTGTAAAGTGATGTATTATGTACGAGGGTGGTCTGTTAAAACCCGAGCGCAGAGAGAGTTTCAAGGGTTTATTCCCGAACGTAGTGAAGGAATTATGGCTTGAAACTTAAACAAGCGAGGATTTTAACCTCACCCGAGGCAGAATAACTTTACCCCCAAGTTGTATATACTGCTTTTTATTCTATCCGACAAGAAAATTTACATATAAAAAAGAAGCACCCTATGTACCTACCTAATTTTGCTAAACTAATCAGCTAGAATTTTTTTTCAATCCCACATCATTTCAATCATTTATTTTCGTAACTATAATACAATTAGTACATCATAATTGCCCAGAGGTCAATAATGTATGTATGGAAATTCATTATTGACCGGCTGCAAACCGCATGTGAATAATGAGGAACTTTATGACCTGAGAACAGTAATAAAAGTCTACTTTTTGAGTCGATGGGATAAAAAATATATTTTGTTCTTTATTTAATACGAGCTTTCCCGGCTTACTTCGTTACGCCATAGAATATAAGATACTACAAAAGATTTGGCTCTATAGACTATGTTCTTTTGCCTGTCCAGAATGAGCTTGATAAAAAACAAACAACAACAAACCAACTGTCAAAATATGTAAACAACGGAAAAAATATTGCACCTTGGGTTACATTATTTGAGTTTAGGTAAGGATCCCTAATTTTTTTGGAAATCTAATATAGCCTATGACACTCGGGGTTAATGTAGCTTCCTACCAGTTAAAGAATTTTTCAAATCGGTTCAGTATTTCCGGAGCCTATTCGTTACAAACAAACAAATCTTTCCTCTTTATAATATTGGTATAGATTACAGTCTTGGGCGTACTAGACCATTTTGCACTTTTGCATATATGAAAAAGTGTTACGCCGTCGATGTCCGCCACTGCACAACATATATTTTATACCTTTAGTATAAAAATAAAAACTACTTTTATTGTTATTTAAAAGTTGTATTTTACAATTTTATTTCCTATTCAAAGCCAGGAATCCTATTAATAAATTATATATATTTTTTTAATGTTGTAAAAGAATTTTTATTAAATCGTTTACCTAGTAGGTTACCCTTTCCCACAAACTGTTGTGATAATATTAAAATTAAAACTAATAATTTATTCATAAATGATTTATTTACACAAATTAACTTTAAATTACACCTCAGCGCGAGTATTTGGTAGGGTTTGCTCTTTTTATTTATATTTATTTATAATACAAGTTAAAACACAATATAATCACATTACAAACCGAATACATTTGTCACCTTACAAGATACAGGATGTTAAATTACAGCTTAAAAGCAAAATCACTAGTTTCGTCGAAAAACCTAATTTGCGGTGAAACATTTTTTTTTGTCTAAATTGTTTTTTATTTATAAAATTAACGTGGAATTCGCATCTTGTTTGCAAAAATAGTTACACTTTATTTTAATAACAAATATATTTATTGTCAAACTACGTCGTGTTTTTTGAAAAAGAAAAATATACTACACAAAAAATTGCATAAAAAGAAAAATAAACTATCTAAATTAGCGAGCTGTGTCAATTATTCCATGTTTTTGGAGATGTGGTCAATAAACACCCTGTATTCATATCATACGGTTTTGTATTGTACAACATGTTACAATATAAGGTAAGTACTAAATATCAAAACTAGCAAATTATACAAAATGAAATAACTTCATATTACATGATTTGATTAGTGAAGGTAGTCTATCGAAATAACTTAATATTTGTGACAGAGAAATAAAGTTCGTTTTTCTCGCTAAATCGAACGCCAGGGCAGATTCAACTGGTTTTGATATTGAAATCTTTGTCGTAGGGGAAGGTTAAAAACCTTAAATGGTGAGAAAATATGTAAAAAATGCATGAAAGATGGTAAAAACAACAATTTCATTTTGTACCATAATCAATTTCATTATTACCCATAAAACTGTTCTATAATCTTATAATGTAAAGCGATACGAAGTTTGCTGGGTCAGCTAGTAGTAAACAGGGTGTTTCAGACAAGGCGGTAATAAATTAAAGGAGGGATTCAGCTCACCATACCTACCTAACAACTTTCCGTCAGCTGATTGACCCATTATATGGTACAGCTGTTCTTTTTTTTTTAATATTTCGACCCATGTTGCTTTGGGAAAGTTGTTAGTTATGGTGAGCTGAATCCCTCCTTTGATTTATTACCGGCTTGTCAGAAACAGTACATAAAAGTGTAAATTTTATTTTAAAACATACTTACACTTTTCGATGAAAATGTACATGGAAAAATCAAGCCTCGCGAAGTATACAGTTGCTACAATTAGGTAGGTATATAAAATATAAATTACATTTATTATTATTAGTTAATATTTAATATTGTATCATGTCGGGTCGAGCGTTGAACTTAGGGTCTTCAGTTGATCCAAGCCTGCTAAAAGATCTCTGTAAATAAAAATAATAATATTTCATTCAGTCAAAGATTGAAAATCTGCTACCTAAGCTAACTAAATGAATGATAACGTGTTGAAGAAGTTTAACTTCAACTTGAGGGTTGAGGGTCGAATTGTCGAGGCTCGCCATCACTTTTTTTTCTAGAGTGGCGCTACTTTAGCTATGCTATGGCTCTTACTTAATTGATTGTTACCAGCGTTGCCAATGTGTGGGGAATTCCCCAAAGTGCGGGGAATCCCAAAGCGATTGGGGAATTTGTGGGGAGAGACACTGTGCGGGGAATATGTGGGGAATTTAGCATTTTACCAATTCAAAAAAACTTACAACCAAAACATCTATTCATCGAATATAAATTACTGCCTTTAATTAATTTAATTTCTTAATTTCAAAATCTTTATGGAAGAGATTATTTACCTTAATAATTAAGGTATGATAAGACTAAGGATATCCAACTGACTGAATTTAGGGTGGGGTGATACATTTTCACTATTTTATTTCGCTATTATTCAGTAATATAAAACGAATATTATTCGTTTGAATCGTTTCGCTATTATTCAGTAATTCAAACGAATATTATTCGTTTGAATTACTGAATAATAGCGAAATAAAATAGTGAAAATGTATCACCCCACCCTAAATTCAGTCAGTTGGATATCCTTAGTCTTTGCTAATGTATAATATTTGTTTCTTTTAAGTATAAATTAGAAAACATTGATATTTTTTTTTTTTTTTGGTTTTTGTTCGAGTAAGTTAAATTTACACTTCATCAGTTTTTACATGTAGGTATTTAAGCTAGTATTTACTTTTAAGGCGGTAAGTCACGGTATGGCGCGAAATTCAAAATTTTTCGCGTTTTTTAATTATTCTGGCGAAAGTATTCATTTTTAATAAAGTTTTAATGAATTCGCGTATGTAAAAAACCATTTCTTACATTGTAATACAACGTTTTTCGAAGACAGACCTACTAATTTTGTGTCTAAGGACCTAACTTGATTTTTGGCCTTTATGTCCTTAGGCACAAAATCAGTAGGTCTGTCTTTTAAAAACGTTGTATTACAATGTGGCAAATGGTTTTTTACATACGCGAATTCATTGAAACTTTTAAAAATATGTATACTTTCGCCAGAATAAATAAAAAACACGAAAAAATTTGAATTTCGCGCCATAGCGAGAGTTACCACCTTAAGCCTGAACATAAGAGAAACCCGGAGGAGGATTATAATATACCAGCTGATGATTTTTTTAAAGTGATATTGCGATTTTTGTAAGTGTTTGTCATTAGTGAATGGTTGATTTTTAAAGTTATTTCGTAAATAGTTCATTAACTCATTGTGTGGGGATTTGTGGGGAATCAGGATATTTTTCTCCTTAAATTTGGGGAATTTGACCAGTGATCTTGGGGAATCTGGTAAAATAGCCATTGGCAACATTTATTGTTACCAACTAGTAGGGTACCTAAATGATACCCCTCTCAAAAATTCCATTATTGAATTTCAGCTGTTTTCATTGCACTGTAGCCTTATCATGACATAAATTTTATACGGCTACGGCAAGACAACCATAGCGCGATGTAGACTTAGCAGCGCCATCTAGAGACAATATATTCCACAAATCCACAACCATTCCGTTGGTGTGTGTCTTGGGCCCTTAGTCTCATCGCGCAAAACGTAACTATCGAATAAAAGTAGAGTAGAAACAGTACGTTAATCGCAAGAAAATACACATTTGGTAGTCTCGTAATCAATTTTGCTATAACTATAGCAGTAGTATCGCAACAGATTGGAATTGACCAAAAAGGCTAGTCTGATCCATAATAATAATATAATGTTATATGATTACGTTCGACTGACATTATAGATGTCAATAATGATTGCACTACGCCTGTTCCAATTTCGTCTAACAAAAAACTTTTTATAAAAAAATTAAACCGCCGAAAAAACTGAAAAGCATTAAATAATAGGGAAACATTTTCTATTAGGCCTTAATTTACTCACTTCTTAAAGTAATTTTGGATTACCAAGAAATTTTAAGTCGGCGCCACACCACACAAGCAAATTCATTATCTATGTAAAGCGCGATGCGCAGCGGCATACGTTTTTCGGTTATTTCTTTGAATTTCAGGTAATTTAGTGATCTTTATTCGTTGATTCTGTGGCACCGACTCAAAATTTCTTGGTAATCCAAAATTACTTTAAGAAGTGAGTAAATTAAGGCCTAATAGAAAATGTTTCCCTATTATTTAATGCTTTTCAGTTTTTTCGGCGGTTTAATTTTTTTATAAAAAGTTTTTATTTTTTGCTTTTCAGTTTTTTTTGGGCTAATTTTTTGACCCCAGCTAATCATACTTCACCGGGTGGTCGCACCCCACAAGGTGGCCACACAACCTGGTGAAGGTTGAGGGACTAACAGGATGAGGTTCGATCACGACCGGTCGGTGAGGCGATTTGTGAGGGAGGCCTATGTCCAGCAGTGGACGTCTTTTGGCTGATTTTATTTCATTTCCAAAGATATTGTAAGTAGGTATCAAAAGTTATAATGTAACACGGAAATGCAACCTGTGAGTGGATAAATCGACCCGCCGACCAAAAAGTCACCCCTATTTTCCCACCTTTAGGGTGGGAATTTTATTTCCAAAATTTTATGGGACCAACTTCAAGGTATACCCTGTCGATTAAAAAAAGAATTATCAAAATCGGTCCACACAGTAAAAAGTTATGCGTGATCATACATAAAAATATATATATATATATATATATACGCGACGAATTGAGAACCTCCTCCTTTTTGTTTTTTCGTCGGTTAAAAACAGGATTCACTATTTAGGTAAAAAAATCCCAGATTATTCTATAGCTTGCTATTCATATTCTCTTGCTATACTATAATGATCGATCAAAGTTACGAGACTCGCAATTTTTGACACAATCGTAATAGAGTAATAGTAGAATAATAATAGAATAGAAGTATAATCGTAAGTTTAAGAGACTAGAGTCCCTGGTGTGGTAAAGTAATTAACTCGCGTGTTTGGAGCCATTATGCATTTACCCACATTTATTGGAGCCCAGCTCATCAGCAAACTGCAGGATGAGGCCAGGCAGGATGCTCCAATTTTTTTTTAATTTTTTTTCAACGTTTATTTGGTAAAGCTATTCAGGCTCCTGGCACACCTCGGACACTAGTGATCACCTCTATGAAACAAACGCGTTGTTACGCACACAGTCTAAGCTCGTGTACGCGCACGCGCACCATGCTTGTGTGTAGAGATAAGCAAGTGATTTGTACTGAACGGTAACTAAGAGGTGACCGAGCGCGGCGGCACTTTCAGCGGGGGTCAGGGAATGTCCATACTGTACGCTTGTACAGTCACGGACTAGGAGGCCGTAACAGATTTGTCTATGTTTTCGTCAGCCCTAGACTGTATTACCAAAGAACAAGAGCTATTTTGAAATACAGAAAAACCGGAAGTGTTACGCCGACCGTGTCCGCCACTAGGGCTGACGAAACCATAGACAAATCTGTTACGGCCTCCTAGACCGCCACTGTACAACAAGTTTCAAATACTTAGTTTAAATTCTCGGTTCCGAACTTGTGCAAGTTTTAGTTAGTTTGCTTGTACTCCTTCTTATACTGTGCCCCAGCCCTAGTAGCATGACAGACCAATTGCCGAATGTTTCTGTCACTTTTGATCTCTTTTGACATCTGAAATGCTGGGAAATGTATAGAGATGTTTGTCTAAACTTTAGACAACATCTCTATACATTTCTGAAAGATTCGACAAATGATCGATCATGCTACCACTGCAGGTTTCGATTGTGTCTGTTGGGTGGGGTAAGAACTCGGTATTAGGTAGGGTGTGTTGTGTAGTGAGTGTTACCTGAGCGAGCCCTCGGCGACGGCGGCGGCGGCGCGCAGGTCCCGGCCGGCCGCCGCGCCCGCGCCGCGCAGCGCCGCCACCTCCGCCTGACGACCACACATACAAACTTATATTATTTGATATTTAATTAACGGGCCACACTGTGCGACACTAGCGCCACTTCGGATAAATAATTCTGCTAAACCATGGCCGAAATCAAAAATATGCGTCTTTGACTCCCTAGGTAATCTTGCTTAGAATGTTTGACAGCCGTATAGCAGGGTGGGAAGGATTGTATTGTCCATGGCTTTTTTCTTTAGTCTTAATGGAAGTTTGCTCTTGAAAATGTGCTTTAAAGACCAATATCTTCCCCAAGCAATTTTAATTCGTCTTTCTACTTCCTTTAGTGTTTGGTTTTTTAAAGTTATACTTTGGCCTAAATATACGTATTCTTCCACATATTCAAGTGGTCTTCCTTGTATTTCGATTGGGTATCTAGTAGTCTCGTTAGTTAGGATACAGGTGTTACTAGGATTCATCTCCAGGCCACATTTTTAACTCTCTGTATTCAAAGTTTGTAACATATAAGACAGGTCAGTGTGGTTCTCGCTTTTGATCGCCATGTCGTCCGCAAATCGTAGATGATTAAGATATTCTCCATTGATGTTAATTCCTTTGAATACCCAATTGAGTTTAGAAAATATGTATTCCAAAAGAGCTGTGAAAAGATAAGAAGAAATAGGGTCATCCTGTTTTACCCCTCTTTTTATTTAAAAGTTAGATCCTTTTCTATCAAGTTTAATTGTTGCTCTACTTTTTCTGTACATTTCTGTGAGTACAGAGATATACTTTTCGTTTACTCCCTGTACTTTTAACCCTTCCGCTCATCAAATTAATGTCGCAAGTAGGTAGATATGTCAAAATTTTCCCAAATTTTCACCAATTTTCAAAATGGCGGCGTAGGTACCCGATACCTGCAAATTTTTTTTGTTAACATTTATTAATTTTTTGGGTTATTATTGATTCAGTGATTGATTGTCAATCCATTCAATCATTCATAGTCGACACATTTGTCAAACATTGGTTCAGCCAAAAAATAAAAAACGAGTAAAAAAAAGTCGCGCGGCGCCTCGCTCGTGACCGGTACAGATCTGTACCGAGTTGATTCCACGCCCGTTATAACTTATCGGTACAGATCTGTACCGAGTTGAGCCGGGGAGCAGATAGCGGTTGGCGGTTTAGCGGTGGTTGCAGTCCAGCGGATCATGATAGATAGAGTCAAACGCCTTAGTATAGTCAACAAATGCAATGTAGAGTTTTTTTCCCATACTCCAAGTATCGCTTGATTATTTGTGTTAGAGTGAGTATGTGGTCGACTGTTGAATAATGTTGTCGAAATCCTGCTTGTTCTCTAGGTTGACATATTCCCAATATATGTCTGATTCTTATTAATATAACATTCGTGAACACTTTGTATATGAAAATAAAATGAAAGACGCAACTCGTATCAAAAAAACAAAACTGATTAAGAAAGTTTATAACAATGTTGATGATTATGAAAACGACAAAGACGCATGGAAGTAGTCTAGCTCTGCATTTAAGATGTACTCATTATTTGATGTACTTTAATTTTAATTTATTTATGTTCTTTGTATTGACGCCAAATTGCATGTCACAAAAGAACGAAAAAAAAAATAGAGATAAATTGTAAAGTAGAGTTTGTTACCTACGACGATGTAAATTAATTGCGAAAGGGAGTAGAATCATTTGACAGAGGAGGGCTCGTTTGACGGCGTCTCCAGGTGACCATTGTCATAAGACAAGGCAAACATTTGTTTGCCTGAGCCAATCGGTGGGCATCCTGAACCTCGCCTCTCACAGTATAAGATACTTACCAAAAAAGGTATCAATACCAATTAGATTATTCTAATTGATTTTCATTAAGAGCCAGTTTACAGCGATGCTAGCGCCATTCGCGAAAAAAATTCATATCTTCTAAACTAAGGCAAATATCAAAAATGTGGCACTGTATGACACTAGATAATGTAGCCTAGTATTTTTAGGGCACTTCTGTATAGCTTTTAGGTTGAAGACCAAAGAAATCTACAAAGTGTTGCTAAAAGTGGCCGCTTTTGGCAACAATCTGTTTTTTTTTGTTCTTTTTACTCAGGACTACTTTGCTGTGCTCAAAAAATACTAGGCTACATTATCTAGTGTCATACAGTGCCATATTTTTGATATTAGCCTTAGTTTAGAAGATATGAATTTTTTTCGCGAATGTGATATCTTGTATCCTTTATTTAAATCATTTCGACTAAGGAAAGGAATTCTGTAATTAAATGTCTTATCTACATGTAAAGATAACAAACTATAACCATGCATTTCGAGAATCTGGCAATTTGAGAATTTGGCATTTTGCGACTATGTTACATTTTGCTAATTTGGCATTATGCTACAAAACCTAATTTTTATGTGGTGTAAAACATTGGTACTAGCTAAAGTACCAATTGAATGCACCCTTTCAAAAAATGTTTATACTTCAGAAGTGGGATAGAGCCCATCTTTCCTTCGCTGTTAATTAGACAGCTAACGTGATTAAATGTTAATACGGCAACGGCAAGACAACCATAGCACGATGTAAAATTTTCAGCGCCATCTACTGAGCGACTTAGAATATTTTTTTTTTATCATTATATTCTTTTTACATACCGATTACAAATAACATAAAATTTAAGAAATTGTTTTGCATTTTCAAAAAA
Organism: Euspilapteryx auroguttella; assembly: GCA_951802225.1. NCBI lineage: Eukaryota > Metazoa > Arthropoda > Insecta > Lepidoptera > Gracillariidae > Euspilapteryx > Euspilapteryx auroguttella. The sequence goes on along the minus strand of OX637648.1, from coordinate 10,949,531 downwards.
TCTGATAAATTTTGAAAAAGGGCTTTTGCGTTCGATGTTACATGCTACGTCATTCACAGCCACGTCACTATCAAGAGACGCGCGCGGGGTCGCGCTGAGTGAGACGGAATCGGTTGAACATAATATACACTGTTGTACAAAAGTGCTTTTAATATTTCCATTTTTTTTAACTTTTTTTTTAATCAATTTTAATTTAAAAAAAATATCTAGAGTGATGTCTTATTCTTTACTGATGTACAGTGGCGGCCTAGGAGGCCGTAACAGATTTGTCTATGGTTTCGTCATGTATTGCCAAAGAACAAGAGCTATTTTGCAATACAGAAAAACCGGAAGTGTTACGGCGACCTAGACTGCCACTGTATAAATGACAAATAGGCATTATTTAAAAAAAAGATGACAACGCCGATTTTTTTTAACCAATTTTTTATCGATTCAGTATGATGGTCGGAGTGCCCTGTGAAATAAAAAACGCTGGATTTCAAAGTCATCCTCTAGTGTGAAAGGTTTTGGGCCCGTACTTCTTAATAATTAAAGATGTTATTTTGTTTGAAGTAAGTAGCTAAAATTATGTTTGTTGAGGTTGAGTTTGTTTATGGGTTTTGTAAAAATCAACAAACTACATTTAATCATAATACATTTGATCAACTTTACTCAAAAGGCATACAGCGCTCTACGGGTTCAATATAATAACGCGTTCAGGGCGCTGCTGGCTTCTGTAGCGCATCAGGGATGTTCGCAGCGGAAAGAGTGGACGACTTCCCTACTATTATGCGCAAGCGAGTTGCATCCTTGATGCGGCGCGTACGCGACAGCGCCAACAGCCTCCTGCTCACGGTGGCTGACCGAGTAGACGGCCCAATCAATCAACCGTTAGTTGAAGACACACGTGGTGCCGTCAAATAGGTCTGCCAAGTGAATTGTAAATATTATAATGAATAAAATAAAATACTTATGTAAATATTTAAAAAAGGTACTAACAGTAGAATAAGTTATTATATTGTACAGTCACGGACTAGGAGGCCGTAACAGATTTGTCTATGGTTTCGTCAGCCCTAGACTGTATTACCAAAGACCAAGAGCTATTTTGCAATACGGAAAAACCGGAAGTGTTACGCCGATCGTGTCCGCCACTGTACTAGAGGCTACCCCGCGGTTTCACCCGCGCATTTTTTTCATTAACTCTAAAATCCCGTTTTCTCCTGTTCCCATCGGAGTTTCGGGAAATTATTCCTTAGTGCTTCCCTACACTCCCCAGGGAACCTACGTGTAAAATTTCAGTCCGCTACGCCTAGTAGTTTCCGCTCTGCGTTGTCTGTCAGTCAGTAACGGAAGAGTTTTATATATATTGACTAGAGGCTGCCCTGCGGTTTCACTCGCGCAGATTTCTAAAAAACACAAAAATCCAGTTTTTTCCCGTTTCCATGGGAATTTCGGGAAATCCTTTCTTAGTGCTTCACTACACTTCCTAAGGAACCTACATGCAAAATTTTAGCCCGCTACGCCCAGTAGTTTCGGCTCTGTGTTGTCTGTCAGTCAGTAAGTCAGTCAGTCAGTAACGGAAGAGTTTTATATTTGTCGTAGTAAGATTTGATAATTAAGTTTTTTGCAAAAAAAAACTAGGGATTTTGCGAAAACACGGATAATTTGATAAAAGCATTACTTTTTTTTCAATCATCCTGATATAAAGCAGTTTTTTTGGTTCGTTAAAATATCCTTTGACGCTACAGAGACCCAATCAGAAGTTTAACAGCAAGCAATAATCTAGCCAATTAGAGTAAAGGAATGTTTCAAAGTTTTCAATTATACTAGGTTTTTTGCAAAAAAAACTGCTTTATGTCAGGATGATTGAAAAAAAAGTAATGCTTTTATCAAATTATCCGTGTTTTCGCAAAATCCCTAGTTTTTTTTGCAAAAAACCTAATTATCAAATCTTACTACGACATATATATTGATTACTTACACTATGGATGTATTTCCGAAATAAATTTATTATTATATCACTATAATTAAGTCATTTTAAGATATAAACAAAATACAATGATCCAGGCAGTCTTTCTCGGTGCCTAGTTGTTGCTCGCAGGCAGTTGGTATTGGTAATCATTCATTTGGTTACCATGTTCGAAACTGCACTGTGGCGGACACGGTCGGCGTAACACTTCCGGTTTTTCTGTATTGCAAAATAGCTCTTGTTCTTTGGCAATACAGTCTACGGCTGACGAAACCATAGACGAATCTGATACGGCCTCCTAGACCTCCAGTGTACATAGTGTTAAATACTATATTTTCGAAAGTGCAAACAAAAACATGAATAGAAGTTCGGGCAAAAACGAAGTTATCAGCATCGCCTCTAAAAGAAGAGAAAGGCCAAAATCTACTTAACTAGATTTCGATCTCTGCATCAATCAGTAAATCTATGATTTTATGGGTCTTTAAAACAAAATCGTCAAGTTGTGCAAACAAAGGTGTAAAACATATTGATATACAAAATAAAATACCAATATGTACCTTTCCAAAAATTTATGTTTTTTAAATATTTTAAAACAAATCAAGTGTACAATTTGAAACTACGTAAAGCAATTTATGCGGCAACGGCAAGACAACCATGACGCGATATAAAATTATCAGCGCCATCTAGCGATAAATATTAAACTTTGTAAAAGGTAGACAAAACCAATATAAAAATCTACGAACAACAATACTCAAGAAGCGTAACTAGCCCAATAAAATGCCCCACGCAATGCACACCAACGAATGAACCAAAATCGAAGCGGTTTTGTAGGCGAGTTACGCTTCCTGAGTATTGTTCAGTTGTTCGTAGATTAAAATAGAAGTTCAGCCAAAAAGCGAAGTTATCAGCCTTGCCGAGTTGCCGACATAAATGAATGAATGATATTTCTGGATGCCAAGTTCCACCGTTTTCCACAGATAATAGTAAAAGATACATCAACATAAACCAGTCTTCAATTATTAATACATACTATAAAACAAAGTAGCTTTGCCGTACCTATGTATGCTTCTATCTTTAAAACTATGAAACGGATTTTTATGCGTTTTTTAATAGATAATAATCATATTAATTCGTTTATTGGTAAACATAGGTTCAATTACAGATGTCTCAATAATATAAGGCTCAGACTATATAATCTCTAGTCTATGCTATACCTACCACTAGGTGTACAAAATTGTTGCTGCTGCAGTCAAGTCGTAAGTTCGAGTGGTGTTTAGGGTGATGTGATGGTACAGTGGCGGACTAGGAGGCCGTAACTGATTTGTCTATGGTTTCGTCAGCCCTAGACTGTAATACCAAAGAACAAGAGCTATTTTGCAATACAGAAAAACAGGAAGTGTTACGCCGATTGTGTCCGCCACTGTACAAAGTAAAAGTAATATCACTTGACAGGAAGTAATGCTACGCGATGTCAGCTGTACAGTACAACCCCATAGAGATCATTGGTGAGGGCGTGTCAAACATTGATACTATCTAAAATACCAATACAATCCACCCCTCTCAAAAAGTAAATATTCAACAAATCAGAAGTGGAAGTACCCACTAAAATAAAATGGTTGGTTACACTTTTTACAGTGCGACGGCAAGACAACCGTAGCGCGATGTAGAATGAGCAGCGCCATCTAGTTTTTAAGTTTTTTTTTTTTCGATTTAAAAAAATCTTTCACTGGTAGGAAGATACACTATCCCCGAGTGTCATAGGCTATATTAGATTTTCAAAAAAATTAGGGATCCTTACTCAAACTCAAATAATGTAACCCAAGGTGCAATCTTTTTTCCGTTTACATATTTTGAAAGGTGGTTTATTGTTGTTGTTTGTTTTTTTATTCGCCCATTCTGGGCAGTCAAAAAAAGTCTATAGAGCCAAGTCTTTAGAAGTAAGTATCTATATTCTATGGCGTAACGAAGTAAGCCGGAATAGCTCGTAAATTTATAAATCTATAATCATCCCTCTTTCCTTTTAATATTTGTTCCTGCTGGGACAGTGTTGTTAAAAGTGGCCACTTTTAGCAACAATCTGTGGATAATTTAGTTCTTTTTAGTTAGTACTACTTTACTGTGCTCAAAAAATACTAAGCAAGATTATCTAGTGTCATACTGGTTTGATATTTGTCTTAGTTAAGAAGTTTTTTTTCGCGAATGGCGCTAGCATCTGGCCCTTAATTAGATATCTGGCTGCGCAAAAAAACGTCTCGTCAAATAACGCCTCACTTGTGGCATGGATGGATTCCTATTTTTCTTTGGTTTGACCCCTGACCTGACAATACGCGCACCACTCAGTTTTTAGTTTTAATTTTGTATGGGACCCCCCTCTATCTGCTCATGTCTCTTTCTTATTGTTGTTTAAAATGGTTTTATTTTCTACAAAATCGATGTACAATATTTTATGAAATAAATAAATTATTATTATTATTATCTAGTTAGGTATTTAGTACCTACAGTGGCGGTCTAGGACGGCGTAACACTTCCGGTTTTTCCGTATTGCAAAAAGCTCTTGTTCTTAGTCTAGGGCGCACGAGACCATAAACAAATCTGTTATGCCCTCCTAGACGGCCACTTTACCTACTTGATCAAAGCTTTAAACTTTATTTTTTAATATTGGTCTTGAACATTGACAAAGATAATTATTTTTAACCATGGTCGTCCAAATTGCAATGTATTATTTGTTCCACATAAAATTTCCAAAAAAAAAAAAAACGAGAGAGGGGGAGCCGCACTTGCTGAGGGAGGCAGGGAGTGCCCATACTGTATGTAGTATAATTTTTAATATTACATTATATCTTTTTAACTCACCTTCAATCTCTTTATTTCATTTTGAAGTGCTATAACTGTCGACTCTTCTTCTGGCGAAAATTCCTGAAAAAAATTAAATAAGGCTATGTTTAATAACATAAAATGGTTTAAGTAATATCTAACTCGACCACCAACTACTTTAGATAGTCATCAATAGTAAAAGACAAAGGATGATGATGAAAATAAAAAATTGTTTAATAATGCAAATTCTAGCAAATAGGTAGAAAAATATTTAAAACTATACTATCCAGCGAACTTCGTACCACCTAATCTATAACTATTCTGTGAATTTATTAACTTTTAGCTTAATAAATTCACAGCGAGAAATTCGTTTCGCGCCTTACAATTTTTTTTTTTTACTAACTTCCCCTCAATTATTCCAAATTTAAACCTTGTAAACCTTCCCAGGATTACTACAAACATTTCAAACCCAAAATCAACAAAATCGGCCCGGCCGTTCTCGAGTTTTAGCGAGACTAACGAACCACGATTCATTTATATATGTACAAAGTAGATAAGTAGAAGTGGATTTTTTTGAATATTATCGTTATTTTTCGCTATTTGCCATTTGGAATTCTCTTATTTATCCTTTAAGATCAAACTTACACTGTCTCCTGAGAGCGCTGACCGCTGTGAACTCGCTGCCCCCGCTGCCCCAGCTGCCCTCTCTGACCTCTCTGCCCTCACAGCTGCTAAGGCTTGAGCCAACTCGCTCTCTACTCGGGAGCGTCTAGCACGCTCTGTTAGAAGCTCTGCCCTGTTTAATAAAGCAATAGTGAATTAATTAACTTAAGAGTCATAGCACAGCTAAAGAAGCGCCACCCGCGAAAAAAATGAATATTGTTCCCAAAAGTGGCCGTTTTTAGCTACTCTCTGTAGCTTTCTTTGGGTCTCTAACCTAAAAGCTATACAACAATGCCCTAAAATACTAGGCTGCATTATCTAGCATTATTATTATTATGTACTGTTTCACATTTTTGTTATTTGCCTTAGTTTAGAAGATACTAGAGGCTGCCCCGCGGTTTTTCCCGCGCAGATTTCTCATAAACACAAAATTTCCGTTTATTCCCGTTCCCGTGGGAATTTCGGGAAATCCCTTCTTAGTGCTCACCTGCACTCCCTAAGGAAGCTACATGAAAAATTTCAGCCCGCTACGCCCAGTAGTTTTGGCTCTGCGTTGTCTGTCAGTCAGTCAGTCAGTCAGTCAGTCAGTCAGTCAGTCAGTCAGTCAGTCAGTCAGTCAGTCAGTCAGTCAGTCAGTCAGTCAGTCAGTCAGTCAGTCTGTAACGGAAGAGTTTTATATATAATGATTAATTATTTTCACAGGTATTTCTACACGTGGTTATCGGAACAGAGCAATTGGTTTAGACAAAATACCTCGTCCGCTCCAATTCAGACAGGATTTGTGACAGCTGCTCATCATGGTGCTCAGGCTCCGGAGAAGTCCTGCCTGGGTGCACCGGCAGGAAGTCTGGCAGACGCATCGCTTCTGCACCTGGAATATTTATACGACAAGCCATGATACGAGATTACAGTGTAGAAAATATGGTAAAATTTCGAGAATGCCTAGAGAAATTAACATTCTTTGATATTTACAATAATAACAATCCAGATGAAGCATTTAATGAATTTCATGATTTGTTTCAATTCTTCTATAATCTGTGTTTTCCCATAATAAAGAAAAAATGCTCCATAAAAAAGAAACAAAGATGGATTTCAAAGGGAATAAAGAACTGTAGTAAGCGTAAAAGACAACTTCTCATAGCATATAGAAGAAATTCCAGCATACATAACAGAAATCAATTAAAAGCATATAGCAAAAGACTAAGAAAAATAATAAAGCTTACTAAACTTTCACAAAATTTGCATTCGCTATCCCAGTCAAGAAATAAATCACGAGCTACTTGGCGTATTATTAACAAAAACAAAAATAATTTTCCTAATGATAACATTGACAGAATTAAAGTAGATGGTAAAGTATATGACAATCCTAAAGACATTGCAGAGAATTTTAATAATTATTTCATAAATTCTATAAAACAAAGCACTGACATTAATCATAATTATAAATACAATAATCTTATTAATAATAAATTATCTAATTCTATTTTTTTCAATCCTATTACTCCTGATGACATAAATATAATAATAATGAACCTTAAAAATACTAATAGCACCGGATATGATGAAATAACCACTAAAGTAATAAAATATGTTTCTGACAAAATATCACCTATACTTTGTTATATAATAAATCTTTCCATAGAAAAAGGCATATTTCCCAGCAAATTAAAAATTACACTTATTAAACCGCTCTTTAAAAAAGAAGACAAAGAGGATATGAATTTCTACCGACCCATAGCACTTATTTCAATCTTCTCAAAAATATTTGAGAAAGTTATATACAAAAATCTTTACAATTACTTTAAAAATTATAAATTGTTTTCTGAAGAGCAAAAGGGTTTTCGAAGAAATAAATGTATTAATAAAGCTATTTATGAATTCCTAGCTAAAATTATACAATGCAAGGACAGAAAAGTCGATGTCTCTGCCGTTTATATGGATATGACAAAGGCTTTTGATCATGTCCAGCATAGTCTTCTTCTTCACAAACTCGAAAAATATGGTGTCAGAGGAAATTCACTCGAATTATTAAAATCTTACCTTAGCGGAAGAAGTCAAATTACACAAATAAATAGGATTGATACCGATATTAAAACTGAAACATTATATCATTCTGCATCAAAATTTATAAAGCAAGGTGTGCCACAGGGTAGCGTTCTAGGCCCACTTTTATTTTTAATTTATATAAACGATCTACCTAAAATTTCTCAATTTGATACTGTTTTGTTTGCAGATGATAGTACTATAATATTTACTGATGACATAAATGATAATCATGGCGAATATGAAATTAAAATAACTAATTGTTTGGAAAATGTTATTGACTGGTTAAAATGTAATAATCTTATTCTTAATGTAGGTAAAACAAATATTATGCACTTCGTAAATAATAAGCATTCTGACTTAAGCATTCATTATAATGGTGAAGAAATTAAGAAAGTTGAATGCACTAAGTTTCTGGGCCTTTACGTAGATTCAGAACTGAATTGGGACAAACATGTAGAACATGTCTCAAAAAAACTTAATTCCTTCTCATATGCGCTATATCACCTGTCCAAAGAAGCAAATACTGCAGCACTTTTAATGTCATACCATGGTTATGTTGCTTCAACCATCCAATATGGTATTATATTTTGGGGAAACTCCAACAACTGGGAATTAGTTTTCAAAGCACAAAAAAAGTGTCTTAGAACCATTGCAAGGATTCAGATACCAGAGACTTGTAAACCACAATTCATAAAATTTAAGTTGCTAACAATGCCAAGTCTTTACATATTTGAGGTAGGATTGTTTATTAAAAAATATATGGGAATGTTTAAGACATTAAGGAGCCAAAGAAGACAGAATGTTTTGCAATGTACTCCCCTTAACTATGTCAAAAATTGTAAATCTGTATTAGGTATGGCTCCAAAGGTATTTAATAAACTTCCACAAGACATTAGAAATATCGAATGTTTGCACAAATTTAAAACTGCTTTATTTAGTTTTTTAGTCGAAAAAGCTTATTATAATGTAACTGACTTTTTTAATGATGACATAGCTGATTCAATTTATTTTCCAAAGTAATATTTAAGATTATTATTATTGTAGTAAGTACTTATTGATTATTAAATTTTCTTGTTTTTTTTGTACATACATGTATAAAAATGCATGATGCATGTTAGTATAGTTTTTTGCACGCCAGAAATGGCTAAACATGCTGTACTTACCGCTTAAAACTGATAACCATATTTTATGTCACGTGTGTTTTGCAAAATAAATTATTTGATATTTGATATTTGATAATCATCTTATTATATTATGCACTCATACCACTAATGGTTATAATAATAACTAGCTGCCCCGGCGAACTTTGTAGCGCGTCGTGCAATTTGTATGGGAAAAAGCAATTGTTACTTTTACTAACTTCCTCTCATATTTTCCACATTTTCTTACCTTTTAAACCTTCCCTGGACTACTACGAACATTTCAAAACAAAATCAGCTTAATCAGCCTCGCCGTTCTCGAGTCTTAGCGAGACTAACGAACACAATTCATTTTTGTAAATATAGTAGATAGAAGATAGTAGATCGATAGTAGATGAGATAACGCATCAAACTCAGAGCCCCAACCTGTATCATTTATGCCATATTTCTATTTCAAAAATTATTGAATGTTCTTTTTTTTTTTAATCCTTTGCTTCATGTGCGCTGCCTTAAGTTACTACTTTATCACAAATTGCAGAATCAAATTAGATAATGTACATAATTTAAAAACATTTATTATTTGTTCTTTAGGATTTGATTTGCTAAAGTAGGACGTTTGCTCATAATTTATTCAGAGGTGGAAGTTTATATACAAACAATCAAACCACAGACTACATGATAATGCAGTATAATATTACACAGTCAAAAAATACTAGGCTACATTATCTAGTGTCATACTGTGCCACATTTTTGATATTTGGCTTAATTTATAAGATATTTTTTTCGAGAATGGCGCTAGCATCGCGGTAAACTGGCTCTTAAATCTATTTATAAATACAATATATTCAAAATACTTACCAGCATTCAGAGGAAGATCTAATGGAAAAGTGTTTCTTGGAGAGTTATTTCTTCTGTCTGCAGGATTGACAGACTCTGTCAGGTCCAGGTTTAAATGCGGCGGCAAGTCAAGAGGCAGGCCTGCAGCCTCCACCCCTACTGGCAAATCCAGAGGGACATTCCTGTCAGGTACCGAATCTGATGTTGACGCCCCACCCGTGTACGGATCATAGTCATAGTTCCTACCACTGTATCCACTATTGTTACGCCTTCCCCACGAGGAAGAATTATAATTAGTATTAAATGTAAAGTCCGGCAAATTGTCCAAGTCAACTGATATAGGGCCATTAGAGTTCAAATATGCCTGTTCTACTAGAATGTGGTCTTGCACAAAGTCTGGTAACGACGGCATGCCTAATGGCTCCGAGGCTAGATTGGGGCGATGATAGAATGGCGCCTCGTTGCTGTCGGTGTACAGATTGCGTTTTGATTCTGAATTGTCCACTGCACTGAATGGTACCTCAATTGAGCTACTTGAGGTTGTGTTATCACTGAGGCGGTGTGCACTGCCTTCACGGCTGTTATCACAAGGCTGAGGGTCCGCGGAGCGTGTCTTCTCGCGCCGCGGCTCAACGCTATCGGCCCGGCTCGGAGAACTCTGCACGGTGTTAGCATAAACCTTCGGTCGGGCCCCAGTGTGCTCGTACGTAGAGTTGCCCGGCAAAGACAGATCCCGCTTCAGGAAGTGCCTGAACGAAAACGGATTCTCTTCCTTACGAACCGCCCCATCTGGCTCTGAAATAAAAACAAAGCCGTCAAGGAATGCCTTTATATTTAGAGCACAAAAAACAACTTTGTAAAAAACACTCACTGGACGATGAACTCTGCGGCTCACTGCTCGGTTTTTCGTCATCCTCGTTACTGTTGTACTTTGCCTCTTCTATTCCCAAGTCTGGCCGCTTTGTGTTTTGCTCATTAATAACTGTATTTTCGTCTTCATTTAGGTTTTTGCTTAATTTTTTGTTCGAAGCACCATCTTCATCTTCCGCCATGATAATTTTTAATGACATTCACAGACAAGAAAGGGATAGGGATACCTACACAACTACACAATGGATCATCATAGACGCTAGAATGCTATTAAGTCTGTGGATACATACAGCAGATTTTCTACAGCTTCGCCTACGCTTTTACTACCTGAGTTGAGTATAGGATTCTAAAACTACTGACCTGATTTTGTTGATGAACTTGCTAATTTAAGTTACTATAATAAATATTTTCAACGCAGCAACCATTCAAATCGGGTTCTTTTGCCTTAAGTAAGCTAAGCGTGCCTTAGCAAACAAATTAATCGACATACAAACAAACGAACAAAGAAAATAAAAATCTTTTAAAAGTATAAATAACAAGAACCTGCCTTCACACGTTGGCGAACAAGAATTCTTCAGCTGTTTTGTTTTTTATATTAAAGTGTTGCCATTATTCATTAAATGTCTAAAGGCAAAGGCAACTGATACTGCACAGATGTTAGATTATATTTATTATTATATTATAATCTGTGGCATGCGGGTGCCGTGTCCGGCAAAGTATATTTTCGTGTGTTTTTCAGATTATGAAATCCATAATTCAATAATAGTTTAATTTATGTTGTGTGACTGAATAAAATATGGCACTATCATTTCTACGCACCAAAGTTATAACAAGAAATCTGAGAAATCAGATTTGTCAGAAACGCAGTGCTGGATACCTTGTTCTGTAAGTTGGGGATTCTGTCTGTCTGTGTCGGTCGACTCACTGACCATCAGCCCCTGTTTGTACCATATTTTTATACTTACTTATATAGGTAATAGGCTTAGACATTGCGTTGACAATGTGGTAACAATAACATAAAAACAAACAACCTCAAATTATGGTGCAATAATACTATGCTCCTAAATAGCCAAGTGTGGAAAGGGTCGATGGGTCGTTAGACTTTCAAGACATGTAGATACTATTGTACTGTTATTATTCTACTCATCAACAGATGATGCTAAGGCTGACAGATAAGCAGATACATAGTCGAGTTATAGTATACTGAGTAGCTCTATAAAGTTTCAAAATGTAACTTTTAATCGATCTCCACTTCAATTTGATACACGCAGTTGAGGTCCAAATTCAAGACAGTAAAGCAAACTTACTCATCAAAGTATCACATGGCTCAAGCCAAACAAATCTGTACTCAAAAACAATTTGTTTGATTGCATATTCGAGTGATGGACTGTACACTAAACTAAACAGTCAGTGTTTGGAGCCTGGAGATTTTTAAATTATTATTTTTGGTGTTTGTGTGCATGTTGTGGGTATTAAAGATGTGTGCAAAAAAAAAAACAGATTAAAAAAATAGGAATACTATAAGGCTTCATTGTCTGTTATAGGAATACTAAAAAGAAAATAATTGCATTTCTTAAAATTATTATTTATTATTATTAAAATTTTACTAATATTACTATTGTGCTTATATAAAACTAGAGGCTGTCCCGCGGTTTTTCCCGCGCAGATTTCTCATAAACACAAAATTCCCGTTTTGTCCCGTTCCCGTGGGAATTTCGGGAAATCCCTTCTTAGTGCTCACCTACACTCCCTAAGGAACCTACATGCAAAATTTCAGCCCGCTACGCCCAGTAGTTTCGGCTCTGCGTTGTCTGTCAGTCAGTCAGTCAGTCAGTCAGTCAGTCAGTAACGGAAGAGTTTTATATATATTGATAAGTAACCATAGCCAAATGAGTTCTTAATCTACATTATACATTTTAATTAGTGCATAGTGCAGGAAGGTGATCTGTCATTACAAAATTACTCAGTCAGTGGGTTTCTTTTTGACCGATTACTTACAAATGGACAAACAAACCAATATCAATAAATAGTATTAAACAAATGCACTTCCGGCTGTCCCTATATATGCTTAAATCTTTATGGGGTCATCAGAAAATGTTTTAATAATATACAATTTTACTGATGGGTATTGTTTAGAACTGTAAAATGTATTCTAACTAACCAACTAACCATAGAAATGTTGTCTCCTTTCAGAATTCCAGAGATTGGTGAAGATGCTGACAAAAACATTCTTTTAGCAGAAAATGGTTTGCCAGAGTTCAATGATATTACTATTGAGAAATGCATTGCAGCCATCACCAAAGAAAGCTTAGAGTATGAATCAGGAGTCAAGCAGATAGAAGCATCAACTACAGAATGTAAGAACGCATTCGTAGAAGTGTTCCAGCCACTAGAAAAACTTGATTCTCAGCTGGAACTAGCCTGGGGAATGGCAAAAACACTGTACTTGGGAAACAGTTCACTTATGCCAACAAAGTCATACATTAAAATCCACGAGCGAGCTCACAATGCAAGGTCCACAAAGTTCCACAGTGTTCCCATATTCGAAGCTGCAGTAAACGAAAAGAATAGACACAAAGACCTTACAGATGAAGAGCAAAGGCTGCTCGACAAATACATCCTGGAAGGTAAACTCAATGGTCTTGGTATCCGTGGAAGCAAAAAAGATAGGCTGAATTACATTCGCAATGAACTATCGAAAGAGAAAAACATGTTTCGTGAAAAGGTTAACCTCGCCACCAAAGCTTTTAGCGGAACAATAGACAACGATGATATTGTTAAAGACTTCCCTGAAAGCCTTCTTAGAGCCATGTCAGTCACTAACGAACCTGACAAGGGACCTTGGCGGCTGTCCTTAAAGCCTCACGTTTATGAACCTTTCCTCCAACATTGTCCTATTAGAGAGATGCGATGGAATGCCTGGCAAGCTTACAACACGCGTTGTTCAGGCTATGCCAACAAACAGTTTGAGTCAAGTACGCATTTGGAGAAAATCAGAAGTCTAAGAGGAGAGCAAGCAGCAATACTTGGCTTCGAATCTTACGCTGAAATGAGCATGGAAACAAAAATGGCGGGTACTGTAGAAAACGTTTATAACGTCTTAGATAGTTTGCTAGAAAAGGCTAAACCAATGCAAGAGGTTGAACTAGAGATGTTGCAGAGGTTTGCAAAGGAACGAGGTTTCGATGATCAGCTACAGTTCTGGGATATACCCTACTGGCAGCGCAAGCAGAAGTGGTCGGTCTACAACTTTGATGAAAACAAAATCCGAGAGTACTTCCCGTTACCGAAAGTCATAAACAGTGTCTTCAATTTGTGCAGCACTCTTTTCAACATACACATCGTTGAGCGATCTAACGTTCACACTTGGCACAAGGATGTCAAATTCTACGATATATTTGACGAGACAAAGAATCAACCAATTGCGAGTTTCTACTTAGACCCGTACGCCCGGCAAGACGAAAAGATCAGAGTCTACGACGACGCCGGCTGGCATATCTCGATTCAAAATAAATGCTTAACTACTTCCACTAAACCACTATCAGCATTGATCTTCAACTTCACAGCTCCTGAAGGAGAGCAACCGTCACTCCTAACCTTCAATGAAGTGAAGGTATTTTTCCAAAAGTTCGGGCATTCCTTGAGACATTTCTTAACTAAGGCAAATTATTCTGAAGTGGCTGGGCTAAGCAACGTGGAATGGGATGCAGCAGAAGTTTGCGGCCAAGTCATGGGCCATTGGCTGTACGATCCTCATACAATCAGAGCTATTAGCGGTCACCATAAAACTGATGAACCACTACCCGAAGAATTTATAGAGAACTTGCAAAGCGTGCGAAGTCACATGGCTGCAACTGAACTCTGCAAGGAGTTATACCTATCAAGATTAGACTTGGAGTTGCATTCAAAGAAAATCTTCTGGAGAGATTTGGTTCGACAGTTATGGCCAGAATACCACACTTTGCCATTCGACAAGTTGGACTCCCATCCGCTTTCGTTCACAAAAATCTTCTCCGAAGAGTGGGGGGCAGCTTACTACAGTCATGTTTGGTCTAGAATGATTGCGGCCGATATTTACAGTGCATTTGAAGAAGCTAGGAGGGGTGACGGTAAATTGAGGGATGTAGCCATGAGGTACAGAGAAACTTTCCTAGCGTTGGGTGGGGCTTGTGCCCCCGCTGAGGTCTTCCGCAGGTTTAGAGGCCGAGATCCGTCACCGCAGGCGCTTTTAAACAACTTAGGTTTGGCGAAAAAAACAATTGAACCTAGTGAGCATTAGATATTTATTTTAAGTTGTGTACATATATGTTTTTAGTATTATATACCTCTATGTTGTGTTAATGTATTAGAAAATTTTAGTAAAATAAAATTTTAAAACTTAAAAAAAAATCTTTTTCTTCACTTGTCTATGGTCAGCCATTTAGCTGGATTGTGGACAGTTATCTTGTCTATGACCTCTTGTGAAAATCCCTTGTCCTTCATCCGTGGTATAACGTTATTGATGATGTGGGAGTAACCATGTCCACCAAAGGCACTCTGGAAAATAATCAGTTTTTTATGCTAGGTGGTTTTTGACAAGGTGGTAATAAATTAAAAGAGGGTTTCAGCTCACCATACCTAACAACTTTTCAAAAGCAACATGGATCAAAATCTCAAAACAAAAATCAGCTGTCCCGTAAATTGACCCCGTCAGCTGATCGAGATCGAACCAGTGTATGGAACAGCTGATTTTTGTTTTTCTGATTTGACCCATGTCTCTTTGGGGAAGTTGATAAAAGTAAGTATGGTAAACTGAACTGGTCCCTCCTTTGATTTATTGCCGCCTTGTCAAAAACAAGCATCATTAAAATCCATACTATAATGATAAACATGCGAAAGTAACAGTATGACTTGCTTTCCAGAGAAAACAACTAAACCAATTTGAATGAAATTTTGTATATGGATAGTCTAGAGCCCGAGAAAGGACATAGGCTACTTTTTCTCCCGAAATTCTCACGGGAAAATTGGGAATTTGGTATTTTAAGGGAAAATGCGCTGGCGACGAAGCCGCGGGGCGCCCTCTAGTTTTATATACCTAAGGTAATTACTTATTTTGTTTAGTTACGATTTTGTATGAAATCTTACCAATCGATGCTTAGTGTGAATATCATGCGATATAGTAATACGATCTTCGTATCCTTCGTCGACCAAGACCTTCAACTTCTCCAAACGTTGAGCGTCTGATGGCATGTCCGTAGTCGAATTCAATTGATAATAAGAAACTTCTATGCCGAATAGATCAAATTGGCAGTAAACTCCCAGTTTTGCGAATTCGAGAAGATCCTCGACGTTAATTAGAGTACCTGTGGAAGTTTAAATTAAACATTTGTATCGTCTCTATGATTGAGAGTCTGAGACAGTCCACTGCTGGACATGGGCCTTCGTCACAGATCGTCATACCCGCCGTTCTTGAGCGAAACTCATTTTGTACTGGCAGCCTTTACCAGATCGTTTGACCATCTTGCGAGGAGCCTGCCTACTTTGTGGCTTTCGGTGCGCGGTCGCTACTCGAAACTCGAAACGATGCAATTTATCATCTCGAATCTTGAAATTTTCTGCCCCAGTAATTATCTATTCTTCTTACCATCACATAATACCTAATAGTAATACTATGTATGTAAGTTCTTTGCTTAAATTCGCTTTAGTATTTTACTTCTACGTTGAAAACAGGGTGGTTCTTACCGAAAAACTATTCTATTTTCAACCTTATAAACAAATAAATAAAAAATATTAGAATTTATGTAATACTAGAGGCTGCCCCGCGGTTTTTCCCGCGCAGATTTCTCATAAACACAAAAATCCCGTTTTTTCCCGTTCCCGTGGGAATTTCGGAAAATCCCTTCTTAGTGCTCACCTACACTCCCTAAAAAACCCACGTGCAAAATTTGAGCCCGCTACGCCCAGTAGTGTCGGCTCTGCGTTGTCTGTCAGTCAGTCAGTCAGTAACGGAAGAGTTTTATATATATTGACTAGAGGCTGCCCCGCGGTATCACCCGCGCAGATTTCTCTTAAACACAAAAATCCCGTTTTTTCCCGTTCCCGTGGGAATTTCGGGAAATCCTTTCTTAGTGCTCACCTACACTCTCTAAGGAACCTACATGCAAAATTTCAGCCCGCTACGCCCAGTAGTTTCGGCTCTGCGTTGTCTGTCAGTCAGTCAGTCAGTCAGTAACGGAAGAGTTTTATATATTGATTACTCAGAATTATTATTAGAATAATAACTCACGGTCCAAATGCGACATAACAGCTTTATCAGCTTTCCCGCCAGCTTCGAGATAGATACGTATGATCTCAGCCGGGGCGGCCTTATCGCGGTGTGGGTGGAAAGTGACACCACAACCCACTTGTTCCTGCACTTCGCCCGTTGCGCTGATCGCTCTAGTTTCGAATGCTAGATTGAAAAAGTTATAAGACACGAGAGGATTTTGGATTATTTATACAGTAACGGACTCAATCAGTGTAACACTTCCGCACTAGACCATAGACAAAAGTGTTAAGCTGGATGATATACCTACCGCCACTTTACTTACTAGCCGACACGGTGAAAATTGCACCGAATTTCAATAGAAATTCACACAAACATGATAAAAATAGCCAATGTGTTCTGATGTCGCTCTCTATATAATATAATACAGTGTAAGTATTTTCATCACAATAAGGCTTCAAACGCACAGGCGGTTTTTTGCCGCGCGGATTTTATGTAACATATTGAATCCTATGGAAGTGTAATGCACCAGCGGATAAAAAACCGTAAAAACACGCTTGTGCGTTGGGGGCCTATGAATAAGGTTGAAAATTAAATAACAAACTTTGACACCGCGCGGAAATAAAAGCGCCTGTGCGTTCGTAGCCTATAATCTCTAGTTATAACATCCTCTCCAACTTTCGCAGGGAGCGATTCCTAAGCCTTTTTTATATTTTTAACTAATCATTTAATGGAACCTGATAATTTATTTCTGTACGCGAAACAAATTAAATTATCTAGGTAAATACGATAACTTTAGTTTACTAACGCTAATGAAGAAAAGGGCCGTAATGCGGGGGCAGAAAACTTACATTTCAATGGCCAGACACTAGCAATCTCTCCTACCACACCAGCCTTAACAGCTGGGTTATCAATACATCCCTCAGTCAACTCTTTAACCATATGATTATACAGATCTTCCTTGGTGTATTTAATTTTGTTATCAGCTTGCATATCGGCGATGTAGAAGCCAGTTCCTGCTACAACGTTCACGCCGGTTTCTTTGGAAACTTTGACGAAGAAATCTAAGTTTCTTTTCAAGCCTTCAGTTGTGTTTTCTACTATTGTGCCTGAAATAAGGAAATATACTTCGTAAAAATGCTCTTAGCGGGCCGTAAAGTATTAATTCATTCATGTCTTGTTATTATTATTAACCAATTTGGTTGTATCTAACTATATGTAAGTATACTACCTCTTGTACTTATGTACCTACCTAATAGAACGTAGAAACATAGATTAGGTACTATAGATTGTAGGTTAAGTACATAATTATTTGATTGTAACTTAGTAAGTAGGTAGGTACCTATAGTTAGCTAGGTCTAGCTAGCTTATCAAAAAGTAAGTTAGTTAGGTTAGTAGTAAGTAGGTAGGTAAGTACCTAAATAAAAACGAAATAATAAATCTCGTTTTTATTATTTACAGCCTGAAGCGTCCCACTGCTGGGCAAAGCCCTCTTTCCCCTTTCTCCACTCCTCCCCATCCTGGGCACATTCCCACCAGGTTCTAGTGTGGGCTTCCAGCTCATCGCTCTATCGCTTCCTAGTTCGACCACGTCAAATTAATAAATCTCCTTCTTCTTCTCTCTAAAGAGCTGTGCTCTTGTCGGTGGAGCCTCCTCTATTCACCCCTGTTCCCCACCATCTTCTTGACCATCTGATACGACTCTGCACTGAAAATCTCCTACAATGAATTAACTTCTCATCAATGCAAATTGCGATTCCTACCAAAAAAAATCCAAACAACCACAAAACAAACCTCCCCCAAACTGCTTGTAAAGTTTCAAATCATCCATCACAGCTTGACAAGAATCTTCATCGTTCAGCACCAAGTTATACTTCAAGCTATAAGGATACTGTCTTATGAACCCGAGGTTTTGTAAGTTTATCTTTTGGTTGAACGCGAAGTTTAGCTGCTTCGGAGGTTGGTTGTAGAAGTGCGTGAAGTCCATTGATAGATGCTCGTGGGTTAGTGTTCGCCCGAGGATCGATGGGTCTACGTCTCCGAGTACTGAAATACAGAAAAAATAATGGTAGGTAGGTAAATAAGGAACCTTTATAGTTATTTGGTAAAATAAAAAGTTTTAAGTAGACTTAAATACCTATTAGGTATTTTAAAAAAAGTTTGTAATAGTGCGTTTTTATAAAAAAAATTAGAACCATTATTTGTTTTACCTAAGTAAGTACTTACTTAAATATTAGGTAAGTATGTACCGACTTACCTGTTTGTATTTTAGGAGCCATGGTTTGGGTACTACTGCCAACTGAAAAAAAAAATTCTAATGAAAGTAATAATAACCTTAAACCTATTTAAAGGTTTACCTATATTAAAACACCTAAGTATTCACATGTATATACTTATACTTACCTACTTTAGTTTTAAACACAGTTAACTAACAGTTAACATACAATACCACAAAGAACGTCACAATCACAATAGCGTTAATCAAAATCAAGCACTAAACAGAAACAAAAGATGCTGTGAATAGTTCACACTTACGATAACGCTTATATTTACTAAACGTTATCTGTTATTCAGTCTGTCTGCATATATCAGTCTTTGTAAATAATATCATCGTAATAATATAGTTACGCAACAACATTTGTGGAGCAACCGAGCTGAGTGGAATCACACATCATATCACCAATATACACTTAAATAAAATACCTATCTCAGAATATGATGAGATGCGTGCGTGAGCGCGACCTCAACCTCTTTACAAATCGCGCGCGAATATTGAATCACCATAGCAACCCAATTTGTTTATTACCATAGCGATTTGTTTTCCTGATTTGAGGCTTATTTGAGGTTTTCAATTCTCTTATGGTTTTCTTACGGTTTCTTCTACATAAACAGTGATCTGAGACTGAATTCTTGAGAAAAACTAATAAGAAATTTGGAAAACTGGTTAAAATGCCAATTCTAGTAAAAGACCACACTTGGACCCAAACGACTGATAGGATCCACATTCGCGTCCCGGTAAGCCAAGTAAAACACGAAGATGTAGATCTATTTACAACTGACTCGTACATAAAAGCCCATTTCAGCCCTTTTCTATTCGAAGTCTTTCTCCTTCACGACGTTAATATTAACAAGAGCAGGTGCACAGTCAAAGAAGACATGATCATCCTAGATCTCATAAAACGAGAGGAGATCGAATGGGAAAATTTGGAGAAAGACTTGACAAAGACCGAGAAAATGGAATTGAAACGGCAGGTTCTGGAAAAGTCACAGGAGGAAGCTCAAAAGGCATCGGAGGAGAAAAGAATTAAGAAATCTGAGCTAGACAGATTCATGGTACAGAAAGCAATGGAAATTGATACGCGACAACATTCGTTGATGGATGCTAGACGTGATGAACAAATAAAGAAGGCAATGGATGATTTGGAAGCTTGGAGAATCAGTAATGGGGTCAGAAAATCTGGTGTTACTATCACTGAATTACCTGACGATGAACCGGAGAAAGATAAGCCTATAGAAAATAAGCAAGAATGTGCATCAGTTAAAGATAAGTCAGATCTAAAAGCCGTTAAAGCTATAACTAAAGAAAATAACACCGAAACAACAAAGATAATAAAAAAAGAAAACCAAAACCCAACATCGAAAAAGACATTGGTGAAATCTGAATATGTTTCGAAGAAAAAGGAAGAGGCAGCTAAAAGAATCCTTCCTAAAATGAGAAATACAGCTCAGCTGGACATCACACACACTCCGAGGACCTTCCCGACTCCTAGCAGGGAATCCACGGCTGTTGAAGAAGAGACTTGGCTCAAGAATATTACTTTGGCTAGAAGAGCTACTGGTAAGTGTAATCATATTTTAAAATCACCATTAAGGTACAGGCGTAACACTTCCGGTTTTTTTTATTGCAAAATAGCTCTTGTTTTTTGGTAATACAGTCTAGGGCGCACGAGATCAGACCGCCACTGTTCCTTTAACATCATTTTTAACCGTCTTCTGGCTTTAGATTTTTTTCCAAACCAAACTCGATAATCCTCATAATCTTATCCGAAAAACGTATACTGTTCAATATAGGCCTTTTTTTTTTTGTAACGGGGGGAAATGCCTAACGCATTTCCCGACGCTCGGGGGAGCGTCGGGGGTATGTGGGGCTCGCACCCACTAAAACCCCCCGGCGGCCGTCTTGGCGCTTTTGGGAAGGACCCCGGGAACCACGCATTACTGGCGTCCGAGGTTCTTCCCACGCTCAACTGATATCAGCTTCGTGCACGGGGAGGGCATATTGTTCCCTCTCCGGCTCGCCTTTGTAGCTGCGGCGGCACAGTGCCACAAGCTGTGCCGCCGCCCATCTTATGGCCGTTTGGCCGTTAGGCCTCTCCACAGTTCGCCATTATAATCAATCAACCTTATGTTACCCCCACCCATCAGATGCACTTCCGCAACATTAACCATGTTGTCAAGGGTACAATTACCTACGGCCAAATTTGTAATTAATGCTTCTCGTCCTCTATAGTGTCAAAGTAAAAAAATAAAACTCAGGACGAAAAGTAATTCTTCTCTTCTTGTGTGTGGTTTTCCTACTCTGCTATAACAATTATTTGCCTGGATTCCGATCCGATATTAACTAATCGGAGATCGCCCGTGGCCGTGGGGAACCAAAGACGTCCGAAGTGACAGTCAATATCACTGGAAAAAAAAACATAGTTTTTCGTTAATTAATTGTTTGATGCACATAATATTCTTACCCTGTTATTCATAAAAAGGTAGAGCACTTTATTTATTTGACCTACTTACTTGTCAATTTAGACTGGATGTCACGTATTTACCATAAAACAAACCAGAGAGTGGACGTCTTACGGCTGAAATGATGATGATGATGATGAAACCAGAGAAGTAGACCTCCAGTAAAGCTACTCAAAACCTACCGTATCTTTATTAATAATATGGTTATTTTTTTAAACCCAGGTTTCGTCTCAGAAGACCTAAGACCGGAGGAGCAAGACCCTCAATGGTGCAAGGATAAAGGAGACGAGTTCTTCAGAAATGGCAACTTTTTGGGTGCCATTAGTGCGTATACCCATGGCATCACTCTATCTGATAAACTGCCCAGTCTCTATGCCAACCGAGCTGCCACGCATTTTGCTTTGGGGAATTTTAATAAGTGTGTAAGTTGTATTTGTCTTCTTCTCTCAGACTATAAGATGGCCACTGCTGGACATAGGCCTTCTCCGCAGTATGAGCGTTGTAGTGTGTGTTTTGCCATACATAATCGGCAGGCGGGTCTTGCGTTACAATCATCACACTAATAATTATAAAGGCGAAAGTTTGTGTATGTTTATTACTTCTCTACGTCTAAACGGCTGGAACGATTTCAATGAAATTTGGTATGGAGTTAGCTGACAACCTGGATTAACACGTAGGCTACTTTTTAGTGCAGTAATAATCCGCACCGTCTTCCGATTCGCAGTCGCAACTCAAAAACTTTTCAGCCCAAGCGACCATCTTTTCTTTAAGCTAATGTGCCCTGCCCATTGCCACTTAAGGCGTTAACTCTTTGTATGGCGCGAAATTTATTTTTTTTACATAAGCGAATTCATTAAAACTTTATTAAAAATTAATACTTTTGCCATAATAAATAAAAAACGCGAAAAAAACTGAATTTCGCGCCATACCGAGAGTTTCCACCTTAAGTTTCGTATTTCTTTGGGCCATGTAACTATATGTAACAGTCTCACTTTCCTCTCCAGCTGAACGACTGCTCGACAGCTCTAGAACTGATGCAGCCACACTGCGAAGCGAACCGTCGCAGTAGAGCCAAATGTATCGCCCGCCGCGCAGCCGCACTCGCCCGCCTTGGCTATTTGAACAAGGCGATTGGCGAAATGAAGGCTGCATCTAAACTTTTGCCTGAAGACGAGGCTATTAAAAAGGATGTTTTTGATATGGAGAGGGCGTGGGAACAGAATCCTGATTCTGATTGATTTTGTGGCCGGAGTAATATTAAAGAAGTGAGCTGAAATTGTTTGGGAGCGTCTCCTGGCGACTCCATGTTGCTCGCAAGAGGTCAACGTACTCGATCATTTATCGCGCCATTGAAGTTTCTAAGCCAGCATAATTATTGCACTACTTACCTAAAATTGTATCCTAAGAAACTATCTAAAATTAATATAATTATTGCACTATCTAAAATTGTATTATAGGATATCATTAGTTTTCAATTGGTCCAATCAACTGCAGAATCATCAGCGACATCAAATTGTTGTGTGTACCTATATGCAACACTAGCCATTTCACATCCACAATTTGTACTACTACTTTAGTATGTACCTACTAAGTATCAGTTAATCTGCGTATCAGTTTGGCCTGTATGTATGTATGTTTGTCCGCGATTATATCGAGTTTGGCTGCACCGATTTTGATGCGGTTTTCAGAAAAATATTCGTTACATTCAGGAGAAGGTTTTAGTACCGAATTTAAACGACTTCGGAAAAGAGGAAGTTCTCAGTTTATGTGTGTGTCAGTTTATTGAAGGTTCCTTTTTAGTAAAAAAGAAATTATTCTTAATTTTAACTGTTATGATATTTATATTAAACGTAGGCAAGTTATTAAGTTAGCTTTCGATATCTGTATCGGTAGGTACTTACTTTAGTTCCCTTTTCTCAAACTGTTTTTTTTTAATCTTTGTAAATAAAACTAAATGTTATTAAATACATAATTTCTTCTTTTATTTACATGTTGAGTTACAAAGTATTTATGCTCTTAAAAACTGAAATATTGTCGCATATTTTAAATTAAAAAAAAAGCAGCAAAAAAATTTAAACTAAGTAAGATGTTGCTTTCAGAGCGTTACGTTTTGATTGTTTTTAAATAAAACAAGACCAGCCTTTTTAAAAAAAACGTACCTACCTAATAACCAGAAACATTTTTCCTCAGGCAAAAAGTTCAACTCAGAACTGATGATTAGCTATTCGCGAAAAGCTACGTTTGCAAAGATATACCTACGGGCAGTATTTGCAACCTTAAAAAAACAATTACGCATCGCTCTAAAAACTTCCCTAAACAATTCGTTAACCCTAATCCTCTAGATCTAAATCTTGTAATTCCTCATCTAAATCTTCGTCAAGGAAAAGGTTTTCATTGATGGGCACTGCGTCACCACTTTCGGCAGCTTCGCCCCCGTTGGTAGCTTCGTCCCCGTTGGTAGCTTCGGAATCGCCATTGGTGAGTCCCTTACCGAGTTGTTGGAGGCGATCTTGCGTCGCTTTCGTGCCCGAGTCGTTAACCTTTAAGCGAGAGAGGGATGGTGTTATTTTGGTGGCTTTGGCTTTGTGTTTGTGACTTGATTGAAGAAAGTTTGATTGGAATGTAAGTTTTTAACTAATCTTTTACTACATAATGCCCGGAATACACGAGGCTAGTTTTTGATTGATTGATTGATTGCATTCCTACGTCGAAAAACTAGCCTCGTGTGGCTAGGCATTATCGGCTCTACCACAAAAAGAGTTAAACCGGGTCTAAATTACTACACTAGGTTTAAATCACTCTTTCGTCATACAAATTGGCGATATTGGACCGGTCTAACTTTTATGTGGTAAGGGGGTAAGGTTAAAATACAGCTAATCAATAAGTTACAACATGACATTATAACAATAGAAAAAAATACACTTTTTTTTTTAAAGGTTACCATTTAACCTCAAGAAAAAGAAACCACAAGTCTAATTAGGTCTATCTGATCTAGTTTCTTGACGTAGACATAGAATATCTGAGCTCCTGCTAAAAACAATGACTATTCCTTTTACAGTAGCTAAAAACCTAGAAATCTTCGAGTCTTATAAGATCCAAGCAAGCAGTAAATCCGTGGGGCTAGTGTGTATAGAAACAGCATCCTTGGGGCTAGTTTGTATCGAATCCTCTTTACTTGAGGTAGGATCTTCTTAAAGCCCAATCAGCTTCATTCTTTGTAACTTTTTGAGTTAGAAGAGCATAATCTTGAATCTGCTATCTAAAGTGTAGATTTCTTAAGAGTGTAGCCAAATACAGCGTCCAATGGGGTCTAGGTCTATCCCTGTTATATTATTGAGAAGAAGAAAGTCTCCCACTCCCGCTCCATCTAAGATCAGTGATTCGTTGCCACTTCTTGACGTAGTTAAGATTCCTTAAGAGTAGCTAAAAAACAAAGCAACATCAGACAGAAGCCTCAAGTCCAATGAGGTCCATTCTCCGAAGAAGTAAATCTTCAACTCCCGCTCCATCTAAGAACAGTGAGCAATCCTTCAGCCTATCTAGCACTAACCTCCTCAGCCTCCAGTCCGATGAGGTCCAGCTGCAGCTCCCGGTAGTCGGGCTCGTCGTCGGCGGGGTACCTCCTTCAGCTAGCACTAACCTCCTCAGCCTCCAGTCCGATGAGGTCCAGCTGCAGCTCGCGGTAGTCGGGCTCGTCGTCGGCGGGGTACCTCCTTCAGCTAGCACTAACCTCCTCAGCCTCCAGTCCGATGAGGTCCAGCTGCAGCTCGCGGTAGTCGGGCTCGTCGTCGGCGGGGTACCTCCTTCAGCTAGCACTAACCTCCTCAGCCTCCAGTCCGATGAGGTCCAGCTGCAGCTCCCGGTAGTCGGGCTCGTCGTCGGCGGGGTAGCCGGCCAGGTCCACGGCCTCGTCGCCGTCGTCGGCGTCCTCGCCGGCCGCCAGCGCGGGGTCGAAGGAGAACATCTCTCGTCCGGACAGCCCCACGGCGCGCCCGGCCTTGTAGTCGCTGCGGCGCTGCTCGTCCGCCTGGGCTAGGGCGTCCTGGTGGGTTGAGCAACGGATCAAGAACCAGTTTACAGCGATGATTTAAAAAAAAAATCAATATCAAATACATAGTATAAAAATGAAGTCGCTTCACGCGTCTGTCCTGCGTATGCTTATATCTTTAAAATTATGCAACGGCTTTTGATGCGGTCTTTTTTTAATCAATACATAGTATAAAACAAAGTCGCTTCCCACGTCTGTCCCTATGTATGCTTATATCTTTAAAACTATGCAACGAAATTGGATGCGGTTTTTTTTAATAGATAGAGAGTGATTCAAAAGGAAGGTTTATAAGTATACAGTGTGTCCGGGGAAGTTATAACATAATTTTAAGGGTGTATTCTATGATCAATTTCATCGATGAAAACACCCCATATGGGGGGTCGCAGCCTCACCCCCCCCTCAGTATGATGTTTTTAATTTTTTTTTTGCAAAAGTCGACCCCGCCTATTTTTAAATTCACAGTTAAAGATCTAAGGCTCACAGAACCTTCATTAAGGTCTTAATCGAAGGCTAAGTAGTTAGGCTACCTAAGTTACTAACAAAATAACCAAGTATTGCTTTTACTTTTTTTTTTAAAGATGATAAACCAAAAAAAAAATTTTTTTTTTTTACATTTTTTACGGTTTTTCAAAGTTTCCACAAAAAAATGCAGATACTTTTTTTTTATTTTTTGTGTTTTATTGTTAGCTTTTGAGTTGTTCTCCAAATTAGTATTAGATTTATTTCTCTACGTCTATTACTTCAGAAATTATCAACTACCAAAAAGACCCTTCGCTTTAACCTTTTAATTTAAGATTTCAGGTTAACCCACTTTTAATAAAAAATAAAGTCAATATTTTATTCTTTTGTTAGATATTTTGGTAGCCTACTTACTTAGCATTCGTACAAAACCTAAATTAAGAGTCCTTTTACGCGAACAGTGGCGCCACTCTAGAAAAAAAAATATTTTCTAAGGTAAGGCTTTTTTCAGAAAAAAGTGCTCCCTTGTGTATAAAATCTTGGTCCCTAGTATTTTTTTAAAGTATTTTAAATAATATCTAGGTTTAGAATGTTTATGGATTACTGTTTTTTGCTAAAAGTAGCCACTTTTAGCTACTTTTAGGAACAAACAGTAATACATGAAACAGTAGAAACCTAAAGTGGCCACTTTTGCAAAAAACAGTAATCCATAAACATTCTAAACCTAGATATTATTTAAAATACTTAAAAAAAATACTAGGGACCAAGATTTTATGCACAAGGGTGCACTTTTTTCTGAAAAAAAGCCTTACTTTAGAAAATATTTATTTTTCTAGAGTGGCGCCACTGTTCGCGTAAAAGGACTCTTAATTTAGGTTTTGTACGAAGGCTAAGTAGGTAGGCTACCAAAATAACTAACAAAAGAGTAAAATATTGACTTTATTTTTTATTAAAAGTGGGTTAAACTGAAATCTTAAATTAAAAGGTAAAAGCGAAGGGTCTTTTTGGTAGTTGATAATTTCTGAAGTAATAGACGTTGAGAAATAAATTTAATACCAATTTGGAGAACAACTCAAAAGCTAACAATAAAACACAAAAAATAAAAAAAAGTATCTGCATTTTTTTGTGGAAACTTTGAAAAACCGTAAAAAATTTCAAAAAAAAATTTATTTTTTTTGGTTTATCATCTTTAAAAAAAAAAGTAAAAGCAATACTTGGTTATTTTGTTAGTAACTTAGGTAGCCTAACTACTTAGCCTTCGATTAAGACCCTAATGAAGGTTCTGTGAGCCTTAGCCCTGTTACCACAAAAAAGTTAGACCGGTCTAAATCGCAAATTTGTATGACGAAATAGTGATTTAAACCTAGTCTAGTGATTTAGACCAGGTTTAACTCTTTTTGTGGTAGAGCCGTAGATCTTTAACTGTGAATTTAAAAGTAGGCGGGGTCGACTTTTGCAAAAAAAAAAATTAAAAACATCATACTGAGGGGGGGGTGAGGCTGCGACCCCCCATATGGGGTGTTTTCATCGATGAAATTGATCATAGAATACACCCTTAAAATTATGTTATAACTTCCCCGGACACACTGTATAAATCATACACAATATAGTAATAGGTTAGGCGGTACGAAGTTCCCCGGGTATGTATAAAATGAAGCAGAGTATAAAATGAAGTCGCTTCCCGCGTCTGTCCCTATGTATGCTTATATCTTTAAAATTATGCAACGGATTTTGATGAGGTTTTTTTAATAGATAAGAGTGATTCAAGAGGAAGGTTTATAAGTATAATTCATGAACAAGAAAGTTATAGTTTAGGCGGTACGAATTTTGCCGGGTGAACTAGTATCTTCTAAACTAAGGCAAATATCAAAAATATTATATGACAATAGATATTCTTTTGCTTAGATTTTTTTTAACACAGTAAAGTAATCCTAACTAAAAAGGAACAAAATTATCCACAGATTGTTGCTAAAAGTGGCCGCTTTTAGCAACACTTTGTAGCTTTCTTTGGTCTTTAACCTAAAAGCTATACAACAGTGCCCTAAAAATACTAGGCTACATTATCTAGTGTCATACTGTGCCACTTGTTTGATATTTGCCTTAGTTTAGACAATTTTTTTTTTCGAGAATGGCACTAGCATCGCACTAACATTATAAAGAGGAAAGATTTGATTGTTTGTTTGTTTGCATTGAAAAGGCTCCGAGACTACTGAACCGATTTTAAATTTAAAAAAATTCACTGTTTGGAAGCTGCACTATACCCGGGTGACATAGGCTATAGAATACACCGTCTCATAATTTTTACTCTTTATAATATTGACGAGCTTTCCCGGCTTACTTCGTTACGCCATAGAATATAAGATACTACTCAAAGACTTGGCTCTATAGACTATGTTCTTTTGACTGCCCAGAATGGCCGAACCAGAATGGCCGAATAAAAAACAAACAACAACAACAAACCACCTGTCAAAATATGTAAACAACGGAAAAAATATTGCACCTTGGGTTATATTATTTGAGTTTAGGTAAGGATACCTAATTTTTTTGAAAATCTAATATAGCCTATGACACTCGGGGTTAATGTAGCTTCCTACCAGTGAAATAATTTTTCAAATCGGTTCAGTATTTCCGGAGCCTTTTCGTTACAAACAAACACACACACAAATAAATCTTTCCTCTTATAATATTGGTATAGATATAGATTGGTCATGTTAAAACCAAAGCATATTGAGTTTCAAGAGTTTCATTCTGAGCATATCGAGTGAAAAATGGCTTGAAACTTGACCAAGCGAGGGTTTACACCAAAGTTGTATATTCTGTTTTTCATTCCAACCGAAGAGGAAAGTTTCCATAAAAAACAGATATCTAGGTAATTTCCCAGCTAAAAACCAGAGGTGAATAACAAGACAATTTATGATTACGAGAACAGCTTTCAAGTTAAAGAACTGAAAGCAACTAGATTTTGCTAAAATAAGCCACTTGGGCATCAATCAGTAGGTAGATTATTTAGGTCACATTTTTTATTTTGGCCAAGGTTTAGATTTTTTTTCCTAAATATAAAAGTAAATTTCCCCGAGTTTACTTATTTTTACATGTGTTTCGAGCATCCTAGATACTGGTTCTACCTAGTTAGGGGCTATAATAGGCTACAAGACAAACCTTCTTATCCTTAATCTTCTTCTTCTTCCAAGCGAGGAACGTCTCCAAGGTGATCCTTGTCTGGTTGGGCCCGAGGGCAGCCCGCTCCCGTTCTATAAGATCCACTAGTGATATCTCGTTCTTTTTCTCGTCCGCTTTCTTCTTGTCTCTTTTGAGGACGAAGCCTGGTGGTAGAGCGTGACGGTAGATGCATTTCAGCCCAGAAGGACATTCCCAAAACCAGCCGTACTTGCATCTTTCTACCGCTTCTAGAAAATGTTTGCAAATCTGTGGGGCGAAAAAAGTTTTTTTTTGTTAATGTTGCTGTAATTCGCTTATTCTGAGGAGGCAAAGGAACATTTAAGCGAAACAATATTTTATTTTAAGTTTTTGTAGTTGGTGTTTTGATTATTCTGGTGAGGCAAAGTAACAAAGTCCATACAGCCTAGTGTTCAGAAGTTTTTCTTAGTTTTTTCCTAAGCTAAAATAAAAATGTGATGGTGTTTGATTACATCTTAACGCTGAGAAATCGCTCCTCTCCGAAACTTCTGATGACAATTTACATGCAAATCCAGGGCCCTTAGACAAAAAACCAACCCTACCAAATTTTGAGCTCAATCTGTCCATCGGGTTCATCGTGGAACGATGACTAAAATACACACTAACACACACACAAACTTAAATTGTTTTATGTGGAGAATCAATATATATAAAACTCTTCCGTTACTGACTGACTGACAGACAACGCAGAGCCGAAACGATTGGCACGTGGGTTCTTTGGGGAGTGTAGGTGAGCACTAAGAAGGGATTTCCCGAAATTCCCACGGGAACGGGAAAAAACGGGATTTTTGTGTTTATGAGAAATCTGCGCGGGTGAGACCGCGGGGCAGCCTCTAGTATACAATATTTCAGTGCATGTTTGAGAGAGTTACAACTACTCACAATATCAGTGGTGGGCCGCTGCTTGTTGTTCTCTCCGTGCTTCTTCTCGACCACCTCCTGCAGCTTGGCCTCGTCCCAGGTGTCCATGTTGTCTTCCTCATCGTCTCGTTCATCAAAGTACAATGATCGCTTCTCTGCCTGTGTAGAGATAAACACTGTATTGTTCGTTTTTGACAAGTTATGAGTAAGTTAATGTGATGTGATTAAAGAAAAAAATTGTAGTTTATCCAACAAGGATGTAAGTAATAAATAAATTATGTATGTATCTTAAAGCCCGAGCGCAGAGTTTCAAGGGTATATTCCCGAGTGTAGTTAGAAGTACAAACCTACGAAGCAGCCTTACATTTGATACTATACAAAAAACAGCCACCGCATGTAAGCAATAACAGGCCACAGGTGATATTATTTGTATTTTATTCTTCATATAAGTCAAAAGTAATATAAATAATAATAAAAATAAATTTAAATATAGGATACAAGATATCACTTATTGAAAGTCAAATAGACTAATCTAATTGTTATTGATACCTTATTTGGTAAAGTATCCTATACTGCGAGAGGCGACTTTAACATTTATTTATTTATTTATTACATTTATAAACATACCTTTCTCTCAATAGTGAGATCATGAGAAAACTTGCACTTGTCTCCCTTGCTGCACTGCCCTTGCTTGAAGAAGGCGCACACCACCGACTTGGGATCAATGCCTGTAATAAAGACGAGCTTCATAAATGTATTGCTTGCTTATCACCCTTAGGTATTATTATTATGTCTATCTCGGATGCCTGAAACACATACGAAGGCATTAAAACACACCTAGAACCAGGAAACAGTAATTTTTTTTTTTTTAAAGTGCAGTCACACTCTTAAATTTCTAAACTAGTCGACCCGGCGAACTTCGTACCGCCTTACCTATCACCATGTTGTGAATTATACATATAAACCTTCCTCTTGAATTACTCTGTCTCAAAAAAATACGGCATTAAAATTTGTTTCAGCAAAAGCATACATAGGGACACCCGCGGGAAGCGACTTTGTTTTATACTATGTATTGTATGTATCCTTGCTAGCATGCAATTATAATAATAATTAAATTAAATAATAATGCATCACACAAAGAGCCCCTAATTATGAAGAACCTGTATCTAGGGTGCCCAAAACACATACAGGGATTAACATTACACGCAGACCAGACCGCAGACCAGATCGGAAACAAACATTAATATTCATCATAACAATGTTCGACCCACCGGGAATCGAACCCAGGTGGATAGATAGATAAAATATTTATTTCGGTAAGCAATACACACACACAAAAATTAAATTAACAATAAATACAAAAAGACTATAAAATTACAATATTACAAACAGTTATATTAAACAAATTTATACACAGTGTAAGGCACAGTGGCGCATATCACAACCGAAATAGGCTCCGACTCAGCATGTGTCACAAAAATCTGTGACGCTGATATTCTGTCGGTACCTTTCGAGAAAGGGGTGAAATAAATAAATATTTTTTATGGGTATAAATAAATAAAAATGAAAATGAAAGAATGGTGCACAGCTTACTCAGTCCACATCGCTGCTAACTGAGCTACAGAGCAGTCATCAATTGGTCTTCAATACGTTGTATAAAATAAAGTTGCTTCCCGCGTCTGTCCCTATGTATGCTTAAATCTTTAAAATTATGCAACAGATTTAAATGTGGTGGGTGTTTTTTTATAGACAGATTGATTAAAGAAAAAGTTTATAGGTATAAAACATGCACAAAATTGTTAGAGGTTAGGCGGTATGAAGTTCGCCGGGTCGACTAGTCCATCACAAATGCAATCCATGAGAGTTTATGGTTTAAGGCATCCCCTTACAATGTTGGGTTGCCTTTATTAGGTTGCTAGTGGCCAAGTTGTCCCAAATTATGAGCTCTTTGGAGGCATTTTGTTTTTTATTGAAGTTGGTTAAAAACAAAAGAATAATGTAAAATATACCTTTGGCAACTTTCTGCGTCTGCACAGGCTTGAATAGCGCAGCAAGCTCCTTCTGCTCCTTCAATTTCTGTTCCTTTTCCTTCTTCTTGTCCTCGACTGGCTTGGCGGGGTGAATGCCCCCGCTCTTCACTTGTTTCTCTACATGCTGAATGAACTTCTGCTGCTTTGCCCCCTTCTTGTTCTTAAGGCCAAAGGTTTTATCCTGGAATAGAGAGAAAGCGATATTGTTTTGGTGGATTGTTAAATTTTGATTTATACTCTTAGTTGATTTGTGTAAAAATCATGTGTGAAAAATTTCACATGTCCTAATTTGTATGCCTTTTCTTTTTAAGGTGGGAAAACTCCTAATGCGTACCCTGCAGCCTACCAGAGCCGAGGGTTATGTGGGGTTCGCACCCACTTAATCCCCGCTAGTGTGCATCTTGGCTGTTAGCAAGGGGGTCACCGGAGATCTTTTGATCTCTATGTTCATATCCATGACCCAATTTGTATGCCTCGCTTGTGCTGATTCCTAATATACTCTTAGATAGAATAAAACTATTTAATGCAAACAATCAACTTAAAATTATCACAATTTTCTTATGATATTACATTGTTTACCCTGGGCAGCCCTGGGCGGCACTAGAGATAGTTGGTGGGTTGTTTTATGATTTCTTCCACGCAACTGATTGTTAAGATAAATTAACTAATATACTTACCTAATTATAAGAATGTAAGAGAGTTAAATGCATCACATTACATTGCTTGAGCAGGCACTTCCTCTAGCATGTACAATGGACATGAAGCTACATTCACAATGATAATAACCTAGATACATTTGTTTGTCAAATATTGAACAACTTTAAACTGCTACTAACTAAATTTACGAATGAAAAGTTGTATTGTCTTACCTCAATGACCTTTTCCTTCTTTTTTGTCTCAGTTTTCTTGCTTGAGGCTGCAGGTGCCTTTTTAGGAGGCATGGTTGGTTGCTGACTTTTGTGCCTTTAGATCAAGTTAATCCACGATTGTTAGTTTAAAGAAAAATAATAACCTATCCGTATACGGCAACGGATAGTGAAGAGCTTCCTAATAATAAAATAATGTCTATTTTCACAAAAAAGTATGAAAATATTTGTTTCAGTTTCGCCACGACGAAGAGCAAAATTTTTCTCGACTCGATGAAAGAAAAACTGATCAATCGTAAAACGGGTAAAACGTCACGATGATCAATCAGGTTTAATGCCAATCAATCAACAATCAATGAATTTTTTTTCTTGTTGCTGTTTCGAGCCTTGTATCTTGTATCACATGCTAGCGAACGAGTGAAGACAAGCGAATTTTTAAATTCCTTTTTTTTAAACGGGCAACATTTTCCGACTGAAATGTCAATGTCAGTCATCTGTCTGTGCTGTCAACTGCTGTCATGGCCGCTCGTTGCGCTGCTGCTGCCTACGCTGCGCGATTAGTTTCGAATTTTGGTTTTGCATCGGACGCGAGAAAATAAATAGTTCGCCAATGCATGCCATGGAGCGCTATAGTTTTAGTGAAATTCCGTGAATAATAAAAAAAACTTGTGGTTTAATTAAAACGAACGACGAACAGCTGCTATGGAAATGGTGGACGTTGAGGGTGGCGAATCGGATCCCTCCGTCGTTGTGCGAAAGAAAACATTGTGGTCTAAAATAAACAACAGGAGCACTATTAGTTATTTTATGAATGTAGTGATATCGATACTATTGCTCACGTGTTTAGTGTTAGTACTTTATTTCTTCAAGGAGTATCTAAAGACGATATTGTACTGGGTGGACGCTCAAGATCCATGGATTATATTTTTGTTGTTCATGGGACTGTTCTTGATAGTCAGCTTTCCCGTGACAATAGGATACTTAATTCTCATAATTACGAGTGGATACTTGTTTGGGATAGTGAAAGGGTTGGGAACTGTGCTAGTGAGTGCGAACTTTGGCGTAGCAGTGGCGCATTTTACGCTGAAAGCGTTGCGAAGATTCCTGCCTATAGATAGGCTTCTGAAGAACGATACTGCTCGTGCGCTGCTGAAAGTGATCGCAGGCCCACAAGCCTTCAAAATTGTGTTTTTTGCAAGGCTAACTCCAATACCGTTTGGGCTACAAAACACGATTTTTGCTGTAAGTTTTCCTTTCTAGTTATAATTAGCTTCCTTCTCTACAATCCAGTTTCATCTAGTTTCCTTTGAGTTGCTGTACTTCCTGCTCTATAATAAATGATAAGATTCAACTCAAGTTTTGCTACGACTAGGTATAATAAAGATGCTTAGAGATAATACTTTAATGATAGTAAAAATTTGAATACCATATTTCTTTAGCTCTTCTATGTTTCAAGTGTTAAAAGTGTGATTTTTCATGTCAAATTGTCCCATTTACTAAACATTTTATTACACTTTATATTTCAGAAATTCATAATTTTACACATTAATTTAAAAAATGGTAAAGTTATTTAAAATACAATGCAATTGAATTGAAATGACTTAAAATTTAATAAATGATGATTAAATATATATGTCTAAAATAAGTTATCATGTTGTCAAATTCCCAAGAAAAAAAGGCTAATTCTACACTTGAGTTTTCACGGAAATATTTGCTACAATGTCTAATAACTAATAATGAAATGAAAGAATTAATTGACTTTTTATTTGAAGATTTTTTTCCAAAAAAATTTTTTTTTTTAGATTAAACAAATTTTTCAGTAAGTTTTTTAAATAATTTAATTTGCGAACTAAAATACATTTGTTTTGCTTTAAGCAAAGCCTTGGTAACTTCTTTCATTGATTGTTTAAATAATGTTTTTATTGCCAATTCACTGTTTTTATAGGTAAGAATTTGTGCTTTTCTTTCCATATCAGTTGGAAATGCAATTAATGTTAATCAAAATTTCACAAATTTAAAAACTTTGTAAATTTTTGTTTTCCTAGCTAGATATAAATAAAAATAACCCGCGCGTCGAACGCAACCTCCCTCCGAGAAATGGGAAGAGCATTTCATTTTTAAGGGTTTTTTCAAGGGTCAAGATTGCAGTTCTTTTTTTTAACTTGAAATGGTAACTAAAAACATCAAAATAAAATCAGTTTAAAAAGAGTTTTTTAATAACATAATCTAGGTTGTTGTAATTTGCGAAACTCTTGATGACAGAACAATAAAGAAATCGCTAACGAAAGAAAGCAAAATTGCCACTAAAAACTTTCACTCTGCAACTAAAGTGCGACATTGGTTTGCATTCGGCGACCGCGGACCGAATCACTTTCAAAATAAAATGAACCGTGGACGCATTTAGAACGAAAGTCTTGCTTTTACGAATTCTGAATGTTTGTTAAAAACTCCTCTACGTAAAACCGGAAACAAGCAAGGATATTATTTATCATGTCAACTGGCAAAATTACGTATAAATTTTTTCTTTCATTTATGCCCCCGGAATACACGAACGAAGGTAGTTTTTCAAGCTATATGATGATAGTGTATAGAAAGCTAGCAAGCTATATACTTCGGGCTGCGTGCGGGCAAAGTTAAAAGAAAAAAAGTTTGTGGATTGAACTCTGTAACAAGCAAGGGATCCCATTGGGACAGGCAAAGGCATTGAACCGTACAGCCTCACAGCCTCGTCTAGATTTATTTTTCTTAAAAGTATGAGTGACAAGAGAATACAAATAACACGCGCCAACACTTCCGAGTTTTTTTCTTCATAAATTCCTACCGGTCAATGCACACTGGCTGGCTGGCGCTTCGGTACTATTTTTAAATAAAACAAAACATTTGAAAATAGAGTAAATTATAACGAAGAAAAGTTCGCTGGCGACCCCTTACCGGAAGACGCAGAGTAGGCAGACACCCCATAATGTGGTCAGACGACCTGGTGAAGGTTGCGGAAGGGGGAGGCCATGTGTCGTTGTACAGTGGCAGACTAGGAGGCCGTATCAGATTTTTGGTTTCGTCAGCCCTAGACTGTATTACCAAAAAACAAGAGCTATTTTTCAATACAGAAAAACCGGAAGTGTTACGCCGTCCTTTTCCGCCGCTGTACATGGACATCTTTCAGCTAAGATGATGATAAAATAATACTCTACACTTAAAACCCTAAATTAACTGTTAAAAGGCTCTTAAAGTAATTTAATCTAATAAAATAATATGCCTTGTGTTGTGGTTGTATGTTACAGACATTATTTGTATTATTTTCGTAGATTAAGCTGATAAATTCAAACACTTACTTGTTATCAGTTCAATTATTATCGGTCGTACTTGTGGTCGTACTCAGTGCAAATAACTCGAATCAACGACTAATTAAACAAAAAAAAAAACAGAATTTCTTTGTTAATTTATGCCGTCGGTATCAGTTCTGAACTGTACAGTGTAATTCAGATTAACAATGAAAATTCGATGCTTTCATTCATTGCATTTCATCAAAGCATTTCTTATTTTGGTTTTAATCAGTCGTTGATTCGAGTTTATTAAAAGACTTACCCTCTTATTCATAAAAAAGTTAAAGAGCATTTTAGTTACCTATTTGACACATGTCAATTTAGACTGTATGTCACGTATTTACCATACAACAAACCAGAGAAGTAGAGTTAAGTAGACCTCCAGTAACGCTACTTAAAATCTACTGTTTCTTTATGAATAAGACGGTAAAACTTAAAATTTATATTTTATGGCACACGCACGACAAGAATGTGCAACATATAGACCTATATTATAGTACCTATATAATATTTTTATGATTAGTACCTGTACTTATCATAAAAATAATAAAAAGGGTGATGCTATCGGTGCAATGTCCTTCAAGGATGTAAAGTAAACCCGACTGCATTATTGATTTTTAAGCGCGTGCAGCGAGCCCGCCCTTTGTTGTAAGCGTAAATATATAAATAAATATAGCAAATGTGAATATTCGTCGCAGCTTCGATACCTGCGGGAGAAAACACGTAGTGATTTCTGAAAATAATCACGATGTGGTTGTTTACGGTTGGTTCGGATCGGACATTGCAGGTTTGATTCACCTTATTGTCCGAAAAGTAAGATGATTTCGTGCTTCGGAAGGCACGATAAGCCGTTCGTCCCGGCCGCAGTAGGTCGTTATACCGCGGCGACAAGCTGGGGGCCAAGTTTCTTAACTAAAAACGAGTGACTCGTAATTGTCTTGTTAGCGATTTCGTTAATCATTGCCGCATTAACAAAGGTAATTTCTGTTGCACGCTCAAAGAAAACAGCAATGGTTAACTAAGTCGCTAACAAGACAATTACGAGTCACTCGTTTTTAGTTAAGAAACTTGGCCCCCTGGCCCCTTGTCACGACTGTCAGATAGTTTTAAAAATTAACTAATTTGTAAAAACTTTATCGAATAAGGTGCAGTCTTGTAATCAATATCAAGATCACCCTCTTAAATGGCTGTGTTATATTGTTTCGTTTTTTTTTTTGTAGCAGAACTATCATACCTGGGCCCTTAGTCCCATCGCGCAAAACGTAACTATCGAATAAAAGTAGAGTAGAAACAGTACGTTAATAGCAAGAAAATACACATTTGGTAGTCTCGTAATCAATTTTGCTATAACTATAGCAGTAGTATCGCAACAGATTGGAATTGACCAAAAAGGGTAGTCTGCTCCATAATAAGATAATGTTATGATTACGTTCGACTGACATTATATATGTCAATAATGATTGATATTAAGTAACAGTTGCACTACGCCCGTTTCAATTTCGTCTAATAAACCCGGATTCACTATTTAGGTAAAAAAA
This sequence comes from Euspilapteryx auroguttella, assembly GCA_951802225.1. Lineage (NCBI taxonomy): Eukaryota > Metazoa > Arthropoda > Insecta > Lepidoptera > Gracillariidae > Euspilapteryx > Euspilapteryx auroguttella. The sequence continues at coordinate 10,911,907 of OX637648.1, read as the reverse complement.
TCCCAGATTATTCTATAGCTTGCTATTCATATTCTATTGCTATAACTATAATGATCGATCAAAGTTACGAGACTCGCAATTTTTGACACAATCGTAATAGAGTAATAGTAGAATAATTATAGAATAGAAGTATAATCGTAAGTTTAAGAGACTAGAGTCCCTGTTGTAGTATTTAAGCTAGTTTGCATAGTTGCTACCTTAGTTAAACTTTTCAGTAGAAGATTTTAGTTGGATAGTTCTGTTAGTAATTATTATTATTTCAATTTAATGGACTTGACTCCAATTCAGTGGAGTATTTTGCCAATGTCAAGTTCACAAATTTGATTAAAAGGGTGGGCTTATAGCCCGGCAACGTTGTACGGTTATTAAAGTTTATTAGATTATTGTTTTAAAGCCCGCTAACAAAACACGTGGTTTCGGAACCAACGTTAAAACAATCCTCTGTTAGTAATATCTCCAAAAGTCACTACAATCAATACCTTTATCAATTACAATAACATTTACAATGGCAAGTTTACAAAGTCCAAAAGAGTCATAAATTGCCTCTAATACGACCTATTCGTTAGCAGAATGTTAAACAAAGCTGGCATTTGTTTTGATTGTGCTAACTTGTTTAAATAATCTAGCTGCTAACTGAAAACATCCGTCGCTAGCTCGCTCCCACGTGCCTAGATCAGTTAAGGCTTGGTACTCATTAGCGAGCTGAAACCGTAACCGTTGAATGCACTGTAAGTACTGTTACCATAAAACATAGTGTGTACAGTGGCGGACACGATCGGCGTAACACTTCCGGTTTTTCTGTATTGCAAAATAGCTCTTGTTTTTTTGTAATACAGTCTAGGGCTCACGAAACCATAGACAAATCTGTTACGGCCTCCTAGACCGCCACTGCACGTGGTTCGCTTACTTGGGTGTCAAGTTCATTACCTAAAAACGATCCACTCCTAATAGTCGCTTTAACAAGGGGAATTTCTTTTGCACGCCCCAAAAAAACAGCAATGGATGACTAACTTACTAACAAGACAATTACGAGTCGATCGTTTTTAGTTAAGAAACTTGACCCACAGTTTGCAGCGAGGCGAAGTTTGCTACGACATACGCACAGAACCTCTAATGGCTGGCAAGTGTACAGCCTACTCAGTTTGTCTTCTACGAACTACTTTACTTTACATTAATTTGTAGTGTGTAATTACTATAATTTTATTTTATATTTTAAATTTGATTTTTATTGACATTGTATTTTACACATACATTTTGTACCCTGTTTTATATTTAATTTTTTGACATTTTATTTTTGTTATTTTATATCATAATTTACTATTATAATCATTATTATAATCTTGAAAGTGATAGCGTGAAATAAATAATCTAATCTAATCTACTGACTAACTTACGTGCAGTCACGGACTAGGAGGCCGTAACAGATTTGTCTGTGGTTTCGTCAGACCTAGACTATATTACCAAAGAACAAAAGCTATTTTGAAATACAGAAGAACCGGAATTGTTACGCCGATCGTGTCCGCCACTGTACGAGTTCCTCTTAAGTTACCTCCAAACGGTGCTAGTTACTGCGGTGCATGCAGCAACTCGGAAAACTGACCCATAAGCTAGAGCTCGCACTGTGTAAACCAGCCATAACAGTATTACGCATGTTACGGTTACAGCTCGCTAATGAGTACCCGCCTTTATATTACGATTATTATAATATTTAACTTTTTATTGAATAGCAGAATCTAAAATTAGTAGTAGAAAACCAAATTAGTAGTAGGTAGCTTAGAACCACGAAACGGCCAAAATATATTTTATTTATGCCTAAAAATCCCACGGGGAAAGAAAATTGAGATTTGTCGGTCTCAAGAGAGAATTGCCAAAACAAAATAAGTATGTAGTATTGCAAAAGCCTTGCTTGATACTATAAATCTGCTATGAATTAATGCGAAGTGGGAGATGTATAAATAGAATTCGTTGCATTATTCATACTTGAAGTGGGTACTTTAGTGTCGGGCAGGTAAGGTCAGAGGTTAAGCCCTGTAGGTCCGGGCGTAAGAATAGGTCTATGGTATGCCCTGCCTGTCGTAAGAGGCGACTAAAAGGGGTATTTGGGGTCGTGGGTGTGAAGGGCGGGGGCCCGACACACTCATCAAACGGCCCTGAGATGGGCGGCGGCACAACTTGTGGCACTGTGCCGCCGCAGCTCCAAAGGCGAGCCGGGGAGGGAGGGAACAATATGCCCTCCCCGAGCATGAAGCTAATAGTAGCTGAGCGTGGGAAGACTTCGGACGCTATAATGTGTGGTTCCCGGGGTTCTTCCCAAAAGCGCCAAGACGGCCGCCGAGGGGTTTTAGTGGGTGCGAGCCCCACATACCCCCGACGCTCCCCCGAGCGTCGGGAAATGCGATAGGCATTTCCCCTCGTTAAAAAAAAAAAAAAAGGTAAGGTCAGAGGTTAGAAGGCTATATATCCTACGTATTATTCTGTAAAGTGTACTTCTACTATACTAATAAGTAAGACTATTATTAGTATACTTTTTCTTCTTCTCAAGCCCAAAAACATCCACTGCTTGGAAATGGTCTTCCCCACTGACTACCGCAAGGACAATATACTATTGGGTTTTTTATTTCAATATACTATTGGGTTTTTATTTCCATAATCGCGGGGTTCCATCCTGAACTAACACAATAATTCCAGAAACACTTGAAAATATACAGAGATTATTGTGTGATAGGATTTTTTGGCAGAGTCAAATAAATTTGATCCACAAACATATTGCTTAGTAAAATATAAGTTTAATATGTCTCCCCTGTTCAGTTAGTAGTATTTCACCTTCAAAATTGTGTAAAGTTGTAATTACCAGTATGTTGTACATTCTTTTGAAAATACATCTGGTTTTCCTTAAATAAATAAGGCTACTTTATGGTCTTAAGATAACAAGTGAATCACAATAATAATTGTCTATTGTTTCAGTCGTTATCTTTAAAAATAAACGGAACGTGGTTATTTACATAATTTAACTGAACAGTCATGCCTACATTTAGCGCACTTGGCGCGCCTGTAAAGAGCGGGCGGGTTTACGTGGGGCTTCTTTGAAACCTGTTTATGGGAATTTCTTTTTGAGAGTTCCATGCTCAAGGTGGTGAACGAAACCCCTTTTCCGAGGCCTCGTCAATGCATGTAGGGCTCTGTTGTTTAACTTAAAAGAACCTAAGAAAGCCAGTTGCTCAAAGTGGTCGGGCAATAACCAGTAGAATAAAAAGTAATACAAACTAAGGACAGGAGAAGTTAGGAGATCAAGTTTCTTATCGGTATAGCTTAGAAAACATTAGTTAAGTTATCGAAATTATCTGTTTTGTTTTACAGACAGAATACCTAATGGTAAAGTGGCGGTCTAGGACGGCGTAACAGATTTGTCTATGGTTTGGTGTGCTGACTGTTAAAATACCAAGAGCCATTTTGCAATACAGACAAACCGGAAGTGTAACTCCGTCCTAGACCGCCACTGTACTAAGGTAGTTGTAAGTGTTGTCGGTGTAATAGGTATTAATACTAAAAAGTTATTTTCCGTTGTTTTTGTACTGAACTTAAACCCTTAGAAGTGCGAGTGAATCTCGTACTTAGCCAGCTATTCTAGTATTTTCCATGTTAAGAACGGAATGCGCATTGTTGTTTCCCATAAATTTAAAATGCATAGAATTTAAAAAAGGTAACACGCATGGCGTGGTCTCGTCACATATGGAACACGGAATACGGAATTGCTTGCTCGCTAGCCTAGCTCATAGGTTTTTGAACTAATATAACCACACGGAATGCATTATAACTTGCAACAGTAAGCCTAGCATACACCTTGCTAGGCGCAGCGAAAATTCTGAAGGTTGCGAAAACCATTAGAGATTCTTTCCACTATAATATTGGTAGTTATCTAGATAACTTGATAAATATAAGTCTTATTGGCATTTAGTTTCAAGAATTCTACTCGAAGTCGTACTTTAAAAATACAATAGTTTTTCAATAGCATTGTGCTGGCGTGTCTCTTACAAATTGAGTATTTCCCGCGACATCCATAGCTAATAGCGCGAGAACAGTACATACAATGCTTCACGAACATTAAAAAAAAGTCTACAAAGCAATACTGAGCAAGATTATCAATAGTGAAGTCAGATAGAGATGGGAATCGATGCGTAGAGTTCTTCTTCAAATTTAAGAGCTAGGCTCTTGTCGGTGGAGCGTCTTCAACACCTTCCGTTTCCCCGCCAGCTGCTCGACCTCTTGATACGACCCCGATCTTTTCTTTTATTTGATCAAAGTAACTCCATCTTGCGTGAAGTTATTGAACCTTTAATAAAAAAAAATCTTTTCTCTCCAGGTAAGCGACGTACGCGGCTGCGGCTACCACCTGGCGACGATGCTGGGCCTGCTACCAGCGCAGCTCATCAACGTGTACCTCGGCTCCACGCTGCGATCCATGCACGACGTGCTGCACGAGCCGCAGTTAGCTAGCTACGCTGTTTTTGCTCTGCAGGTTGGTTCGGCTTCCGTAATAATATCTTCAAAGTCTTTCGTTTATCTAGCGTTTTGCTAGATTGAGGTTCCAAGACTTAATACTCATAGGATTTTAAGATTAAGCTGGTTCCGGTTGATCCCTTACAACTACATTTCTACTATTTTATCAAAACTAAGATCTAGTCTTCCGTAGAATCTTGCAGCTTAACCTGGACCACTTTAGAAACTACTGCTCTCAATTAACCAAAAGGTAAGATGTCTAGATAGATGAAAGCTTTGCGGGGTCTTCAACTTTCTGGCGACAATGCTAGGCCTGCTACCAGCGCAGCTCATCAACGTGTACCTCGGCTCCACACTGCGATCCATGCACGACGTGCTGCACGAGCCACAGTTAGCTAGCTTCGCTGTGTTTGCTCTGCAGGTTGGTTCAGCTTCCGTAATAATGTCTTTAGTCTTTCGTTCATCTAGTGTTTTTGCTCTAGATTGAGGTTCCAAAAGTATTTTCTTATAGGATTGTAAGATAAAGCTGCTTCCGGTGGATCACTTGCATTGCAGCTAAATTTCTACCATTTTCTCGAAACTAAGATCTAGTCTTTCATAGAATCTTGCAGCTTAACCTGGAACAATTTAGAAATTACTGTAAAAGTTAAGATGTCTGTTTTGCTCTGCAGGTTGGTACAGCCTCCTTTAATAGGCAAAGAGAGGCTGTCTGCGTAGGAGTCTCTAATTATTACGTAATGCACACTGCTTCTTGATCCTCCTAAATTAGGAGTTTAGTAACCTCGTCGCTCTTCTGCCGACCATGCTACCGCGTAAAACACTGATCACACGTACTGATCGGATGATGCCGGTTTATTCTAGAATGTTTCCTCAGGCTTTCCCACTATAATTCAATTCACGCGACACACATGGCCAGATTGTCGGAACTGTCGAGGATAATCATGAGTATCCTGCTCTGACTAGGAACAGTCAATGACTCAATTACGCAGAGATAAAAACACTGTAAGCTTTAAATTTTTTTTTTGTGTAAAATTCGTTACTTGTTAAATTAACTGTCGCACTTGGAATATAGGATTTACAAATAAATTGCCGAAATTCCCGCAGAATCAGAAATGTAAGTAAAAATAGCGGCGGACGAAGCTGCGTGCAAAGTTAATTTAATGGGACGAACTATATGTGACTGCTTCTTAGCTCAGTTTGGCAGTGATGTGGACTGAAAAGCATGTGCTGTGCACCTGGGTTCGATTCCTGGCTGGGCGAACATTGTTATGATGAATATCGATGTTTGTTTCCGGTCTGTGTGTAATGTTCGTATCTGTATGTTTCTAGATTCATTCTAGATACAGTTTCTTCCTAGTTAGGGGCTCTGAGTTTGATACGTTATTATTATTCTAATCTTTAGAACAGTAGCGTCGGTTGTTGTGATTCATCTTGAATTTAGATTTAGATTATCTATAACAGTATGTTTAATGTTACCTTGGCCGAATTCTATTATAATACTCGATCGGTGTAGGTACCTAGCCCAGTTAGATAGCAAATTGTTTCATTGTGTGTGTTAGTTGTAGGATCGAAATAGTTACGAGACGCTAGATCGATGAATTTCTCACGAGAAACAGTCTGTCTAATAATATAATGTTCAAATACCTTATCTTTATTTATTAGAACCTGATTTGCATAGGCTATAGAATATTCGCAAAAATTCATACTAGTATGTATGTAAATTGGCTATAATTAATAGTATTGTCTGAATTATATTCAAAGTAAAGTTCGCCATGTTTGTAACAAATATAATAGCTAGATAAACGAGAGGAAAGGTTATTGTTATCTTAACTTTTCATTTTCGTGTAACAATCTTCATATATGACTTGTTTTTGTATACCTACTTAATTGTAATGTTTGTTTCTTTTTGAGGAGAATAAATAAATATTATTAAACCTTTTTGTTCTCTGGGTTATTTGTCAAAGATTTCGTTTAATCAATATTATAATATGTTACAGTGAATAGCATTTTGTATACTTTTGTATTATTTATTTGTATTGTATTCTTATCTTATCGAATACTTTGTTCGTGTATTGATTGACGCAATAAAATATTATCATAAAATAAAATTAAATCTGATTGAAAGTTATATTTGAATTTAAGATATCAAAATAAATCGCATTAAAAAAATAATTTATAACGTAGTAGGTAATACTTTGAGTACAGTGGCGGTCTAGGACGGCGTAACACTTCCGGTTTTTCTGTATTGCAAAATAGCTCTTGTTCTTTGGCATTACAGTCAGCACAGCAGACGAGACCATAGACAAATCTGTTACTCCGTCCTAGACCGTCACTGTACCAACCGTTGACTCATAGAATTGTGTTTTCCTCTCGGTATTTTCGGCTTTCCTCGCCAGATGTTCTCTTGAGTAAAGGTTAAACTTGACTTATACCTTTATTAAAGAGTATTCCATATCATCTATAATTTTATTTTCTATTGACATTGCACTGACAGCAGTCGTTTAGTCAATTGTAACCATTTTAAGCGTTACCTGCTGCTCGGTATATAAAATTTTAATTAAATTCCCAACTTAGCAATTTCGAGCGTCACTCTACAAATCCATAGAATCATAAATGGCTCTCCATTAACCTCTACTTCAAACCTCGATATCTCGATCTAGAGCTGGCAGTTCTGATATCTTAGGTTTAACAGTCCTCGTGTGCCAAACGTAAACCCTGGTACAGTCCTCTGCAATCGGCTCCAACTCCTCCATACTCGTGAAGTACTCCAGTATCGCCGTCTCCTGGTAACCAGTTTTGATATCTCTAGTAAACTTTGCCTCTGGATGCTCTAAGAAAAGCGTTGCATTGATCGCAAATCCTGCCATGTCAATTGGGAACGGCCGGTGTTGCTTCCAAACCGTGTTGAATCCGACTACCCTTCCACTGGTGACTAAAGGTCTTTCTACTCGTAATAAGCCTACTAAGCCGACCGGCCAGATCCCCACTTTCTTTACCTTGCGAATCTCATCGAATATCTTTAAGGAGTAAGTGTTGTCGTCGTCCATAAAGTAGACCATGCTTCGCTTGTCCGGCAACGTTGCCAAGTGTCCCCGAAGCCAGTCGAGTGCTAGGTTGCGCTGCTCTACGCCCTTTTTCATATTTGACTGTCTACTCTTTGGTGTCTTTACGCTTAGATGCGTGTAAGTCAGCTTTGACTCCCGAAGCAGGGTTGTCACCAGGTCTGTTTTATTCTCCGAGTCCTCGACTAGGATCCAGTGGAAGTTTTCCACCAACATGAGGGTTTGTGATAACCTTGTCAGATCAGCTTTCTGCACCAGCCTCGCGTATGTCGGCGTTATGCCGTATATGGTTGGAAGATTTTTGATCGGGTCTCTTCTGAATTGACAAGGGCATTCATTCCTTCGGTTTACTATGATGAGCACTAATAATACTAGGGCTAAGAGCTGTAGCTTTTCATACAGGATTGACATAGCTAGCACGTGACCACCGGAATTCTTGACTGAGACGATATAAAAATTTAAAGTATGATAAACATTATGTTTTAACACATTGTGGTAGTAAAAAATACTGTTCACGCCAATTTTAATTTTTTTATTTCTGACGGTTATCACATTTTACGGTTGCATGCGTTTAAAAATAACATTTTCATTCCTTCTGCTACTAGGAGAGTAATAGTTTCTGAGCATGCATTATGTTAAGTATAATGTTCACTATGATTTCAGAGGGTTCTATTCCTTGCGGGGCGAACATTGATTGTTACGATTGATATCGGGACGTTATCTTCTTTTTTTTGAAGGCGGGGAAACTCTTAACGAGTACCCTGCAGCCCTGGGAAGAGCCGCCGGGTTATGTGGAGTTCGCACCCACTTAAACCCCGCCGGTGTCCATCTCGGCTGTTAGTAAGGGGGTCACGGGAGATCTTTCGATCTTTATGCGATGTTTTCTTCCTGCCTGCGTAGCATGACGTACCATTTGTCGAATCTTTCTGTCACTTTAATTGGTTTTGACATTTAAATGCGAGAAAATGCATGGAGATGATCGACAAAAGTTTTAGATAGATACGACAAATTCGACAAAGTTTCCTACATGCTACCACTGCTGGGCGTGTCTTCATGTTTTGGACACCCTAGAAGATTCCTGAATTCTACCTAGTTAAGGGCTCTGAGTGTGATGATTTATTATTATATTAACATGTAGGTTATTAGAATTGTCAAATTAAAAAAGAAAACGGTACTTAGTTTTTGTTTGCAGAAACATATAGATTTAACTTAGAGACAGTAAATTATTGGGTGTATGAGGTATTTCAATCTACTTACAAGTTCCTCAATTCAAATTGCATGAAGGAAAATTATTATAATGTCGATAATTACTCTACATTATCATATGAGCTCAAACTTTTTTCACTCGGGCAAAGGGTCAAATTCTCCTAATTACATTAATCATGAACATTGACGGCATTCGAAAACCACTGCTGATTTTTAAGACTAGCACAGTAGTACTTGCCCTAAGAAAAGAAGCAGTGCATGATTAATTTAATAAAGGAATTCTGACCCCAGGTATTATATACTCTGTACCCCAGGTCACAATCAAGGACCGGACTTGATAATCAAAATTAAAATGTATCAAGTCGCAGTCACCACCGAAATTTTTACCGAAATTACACTTACCTACATGAGTATTATTTTGCCTGCGACTTACATAAAAACTGAAATCAAACAAACTGACAAATATTAACAGCAATCTGATAACGTGGCAATAAAGTATTAGGGAAAACTTCATATCGCACAATGATTAACTGTAAGTAAATATCATTTGAAATGTTTGCAGGAATTAGGCTATTGAGGGTTATTGCACAAACACTCGCCTAATCCGCTAATACTGAGCTATTCTGATAGCGCAGTATTGCTGTGAGATAAGTGTCCTTATCTATAGCTGAAGCTATACCAAAATAGAAAACCAGACAAAGGGATTAAAAAAGTTCTACGGTAACACTCTTAAACCACTCTGGGGGGCTATTACGGCCGCTTTTGCAATATTGCTTTTCGTTCTCTTTGTGTTTTTTTTTGTATTGAGTTTGACACTCTTGAGGAGTTGAGGACGAAAAGTAATGTTGCAAATGTGGCCGTAATAGTAGCCCTGGAGCCTTCAGCAATGCTGAAATTAGCTGAAAGCTATGACTAGGCCTACACCGTGCCCTTTCGTGTTCATCTGGTTGCCCATGAACCTACAGGGGACGGGCAGAGGCATAACTTACGCTGTTGCGCTTTGCGCCTAGGCATGCGTCAGGGTAAGACGCGCGATGAACGGAAAGCGTACAGAGGCCCTATCACAATATTGCTTTTGCAATATTGCTTTGCATGCTTTTTGCGTTTTTTGTATTGACTTTGACACTCTAGAGGACGAAAAGCAATATTGCAAAAGCGGCCGTAATAGCCCCTGTGTAGACATAAACTAATTAGAGACGTTTTATGCTGTATTTCATGACAGCTGCGTCGTAAACAAAACAAACAAATTGTGTTTATATCTTTGTTTTAAGAGCCAGTTTACAGGGATGCTGGCGCACTTTGCAAAAAATCTAAACTAACGCAAATATCAAAAATGTGGCACAGTAGGACACAAGATAATCTTGCTTAGTATTTTTTGAGCACAGTAAAGTAGTCCTAAGTAAAAAAAACAAAATAATGCACATAAGTGGCCACTTTTAGCAACACTTTGTAGCTTTCTTTGGTCTTTAACTTATCAACTATACAAAAGTGCCTTTAAAATATAAAGGCTACATTATCTAGTGTCATACTGTGCCACATTTTTGATATTTGCGTTAGTTTAGAAAACATTAATTTTTTTTCGCGAATGGCGAAAAAACTGTAAACTGGCTCTTAATATTTTTTCCTTATTCTATCAAAATTGATATTGATTTCAGAAGGTAGCTCAGCTAGTGACTATTCTGCGTGCTTTGAGGCTGTAAAATGTATATTCCAATTAAATTTCTTATTGCTTGAGTCGTGCGATTGTTACCAAGCTACGAGTAAATAATAAAGCGTAGGTTTAATTTACTGAATTGATTGATTCACTATCACGAAGGGTTTACCTTTTTATTTGCTGTTCAATAACGAATTGTACTTGATCTAAATTAGTTTTAATGTCATGGACAATTTACTACTAAAAGAAAAAAGAAAGAAAGTATTCTACTACTACTAACTAGACTGGGCAATTTATTTATATCAATCAATCAATCAACCTAATTATTTACCTACTTAATTACAATTTCCTTAAGGTGGTCCCTCTCGGTATGGCGCGAAATTCGAATTTTTTCGCGTTTTTTATTTATTAATTTCCGAGAGGGACTACTTTAAGGTAACAAATTGATTCGACTCTCACCTCCAGAACTCCGGAGGTGGCACAAGGTCGGAAGCCTTAGCGTAATGGGGGGGGGGGAGGTCTTTGCCCAGCAGTGAGAAATTAACTTGGCTAAATAAAATAAAAATAAAAATTTATTGCAATTAGCGACCGATCATATCGCTAGGAGCGACTTATAAAGACAATTTAAAGGTATATTGAGGTAGAACGCTTCAGGTGAAATGATTAGTTCAGTATACAATGTGGGTGAAAAGCTATTCCGCTTGGGCTGCTGTTACAATCCTCGCTTGTTCAAGTTTAGAACAACAAAAATATATCAAAAACCATACTGCGCTCTCCCCATGGTATATAATCTAACTAGCTGGTGCCCTCGACTTCGTCTGCGCAAGATTAGTTTTTCGTGTAGCTTATACCTTTATTAATTGTAGCTAATGTGTTATTCTCATAGAGAGCTTTATATGATTGCAAAGTTTCATGACAAGTCCATTTAGTAGCTTTTACGTGAAAAAACAACAAACATCCATTTACAAACCCTCGCGTCTAAAATATTAGTATGATTCGATGCCCTTACAGGGTTCATGTGCTGTACTTTACCATACTCTACCACCTGTATCTTACCACATGTACAGTGGCGGTAACAGATTTGTCTATAGTTTGGTCAGCCCTAGACTGTATTGCCAAAGAACAAGAGCTATTTTGCAATACAGAAAAACCGCAAGTGTTACTGCGACCTCCACTGTACGAAATAAATGTTTCTGATTCTGGATATTTTTAACCGACTTCAAAAAAGGAGGTTATCAGTTTGACCTGTATGTATATATGTATGTATGTATGTTTGTCCGCGGTTATCTCAAGTTTGGCTGAACCGATTTTGATGCGGTTTTCACAGAAGTATTTGTTACATTCAGGAAAAGGTTTTAGTACCTATTTTAACCGAATTCCGAAAAGAGGGAGTTCTCAGTTTTATGTATGTGTCAGTTTATTGAAGGCGGGTTCCTTTTTTGAAAAAAAGAAACTATCGTATTTTAAAAGCACCCGTTATAACCGTCTTCCTCGTTTCAGATCCTGATCGGGATAACTCTGATGGTCTGGGTGGTGCAGAAAGCGAAGAAGGAGCTGACTCTAGCGATTATGGAGGCAGAACTTGGTCGAGACACGCTCTCCACTTCCAGCTCCTCGTCTGTCAGCTAACCAACGCCTAAGTGGGTATTATTCAATATCAAAACATTTAGACAATATAGGATAGGTGCAGGTACTAGGGTATATCCTATAGAAAGCCTAGTTAACTGCAAGACTAAAAAAAACTGCTTCAAAATCGGTTCAGCCAAGCTCGGAAAATCTCGAACAAACATCTATACCAATATTATAAAGAGGAAAGATTTGTTTGTTTGTTTGTAACGAATAGGCTCCGGAAATACTGAACCGATTTGAAAAATTCTTTCACTGGTAGGAAGCTACATTAACCCCGAGTGTCATAGGCTATATTAGATTTTCAAAAAATTAGGGATCCTTACCTAAACTCAAATAATGTAACCCAAGGTGCAATAATTTTTCCGTTGTTTACATATTTTGACAGTTGGGTTGTTGTTGTTGTTTGTTTTTTATTCGGCCATTCTGGGCATTCAAAAGAACATAGTCTATAGAGCCAAGTCTTTTGTAGTATCTTATATTCTATGGCGTAACGAAGTAAGCCGGGAAACCTCGTAATACATATAGGTCAAAATTATAACTTCCGTATTCGAAGTCTGTTATTAAAATTTAAAAAATGTGAAACAGTATTTAACTAGATAATGCAGCCTAGTATTTTTAGGGCACTGTTGTATAGCTTTTGGGTAAAAGATCAAAGAAAGCAACTAATATTTGTCAAAAGTGGGCGTTTTTAGCAACAATCAGAAGCTTTCTCTGGTCTTTAATCTAAAAGCTATACAACAGTGCCCTGAAAATACTAAAAAAAATACGACATATACGTACGAATTTAGACTACCGACGACGGACTATTACGAAATAGGACGTTTGGTTTGACCTTATATTTGTTATCTCATTTTCCAGGGCTTCCACTGACGTGGACAGCGTTTCCGACAAGAAATCAGTAAAGAGCTAGCTGGGCAGCGGATGGAACTGGTATGATGAATTGGTTATTGTGAAGTGATTTACTTAGAGTAATTATGACATTATAGAGTCAATCATGCCATGAAACGGGAGGAACGTGTAAAGTGTAAACTTGTAGCAAAGCAAGCCGACCGAATTAATATATTTCTGAATGGCTAGCACAGAAAGTCACATGAAGCGTCTCTGTTAAAGTTTTGGGAGTTTCGGCATAAAAATAATTGGAAAATCACAAAACATGTCACAACTTTGTGCTGGTTTGTGTGATTGCCATCATTTCATCTTGCTTGAGACGATGGTGGACTTCGCATTGTTTTTAATAGATACCCGCATTATACCTTCGTATATGTATAGTATTGAAATTTTTTAATGAAAGAAGCGTTGGCCAAAATGTAAGAATGTAATCTTAAGTCTAATTTAAAGACTTTCAGCTTCTCTAATGATTGAAAAATCGACTTTGTCATTGTAAAGTAAATTTAAATGAAAGAGGTTATACAATGTTGCTTTAAATTTGTGAATGATAATTTACAGATAATTTTCTATTGTGTTATTGGTAAGATAAATAATTTTTCATTTTTTGGCTGGTCCGCGCGAGAACACGTTTTCCAAAAAAAAAAAAAACTCACAGTATTCTCATTTAAAACACACGTTAGATTCGCAAAAACTTTTCTACTTAGTTGGTTCAAGGCTCGGTCGTTACCGCTCGATTTGATGATTTCATGTTTTGAATATTTTTTTCGTGAAAACCTGTGCAGTTTCGTTCCTCATCTAAAGTAACGTTCAACAGCAGAGTTAAAATTTTTTTAAAACGGTGACTCTAGACGACAGATCCTTTACCGTTTGATTTATCCTGCCGTGATGTTGGCACAATGGTTTGTTAATCTATGCTAACAGTGTGTGCTAATAAAGTGCCAACATCACGGCAGTGTAAATATTACGGTAAACGATCTGTAGAAATTTTCCCTGTCGTATAAAATAAGACCGTAAATAAATGTAAGTATTCTGAAACAATCGTTCCCTGATACGAAGTATTATTTTGAAGGGAATTTTCCAGTGATATTTAACTGTAGCACAGTGAAATTGTGAATTTGTATATGTTTCTCGTTCTCGTTTTAGGTAGGTATGTAATGGAATTATTTAAAAAAAATTAGTCGGTTGCACTGACCTTTGGAACATGTGTCAATCTTTAGTTAACAATATCAATGAGAATACTCGCAAACCTATTTAAAGTAACTCTTCATTTAACTAAGTAATAAGTAAAGTAAAGTAATACTTGTATGTTATTTTAGGGGCAGCATATATTTTAAAAGGTCAACTTAGAAAAACTCGGTATTTTCATGGCGTATTGCTACATGAACGCGTGTCCTATAGTTATATTAAAACGCAGTAAAGTTACCTAGAAAAGTAATAATAATCTCAATCGTAATACTTAGGTCACACCAAGGTGACCCGAAAACCTAGAATACCTCTAACTTATTCAGTACACTTGAAGTGCCTGCGCTAGTAACAATTTATATAGACCCGTTTCATGAAAGGTCACGGTCGACTCTATTTCGGTTCTCTCGACATTTTGTGTGAAATACTTAGTTAGCGGCACACACTAGCGCTAGGCAAGGCATAAATATACAATCTGCTTACTACGATCTTGATTAATTAAGTTTTTTTTTCTTTTTTAACGAACGTTTTGTTTCTACTAGGTCATATGAGGGAGCGTTTCGTTCGACCAGAGATGCGTAGCGAGGAATGTTTAAAAAAAGTATGTTTTCCTGAAGAATAAGATATATTTTTTCCGCCATGCGAAATTTAATAGATTATAGGTTTGTACGTACTTGAAATTTCCAGTTTACCTGTGCTATGAGTCTTAAGTTATTCTATTGGTTGTTAAAAACACATTCCTCGGTACGAATCTTTTGTTGAAACGTAGGTACTTTAAGCTACTCTTTTTACTGACCCTGATTTCACTATGGATGGATCTATTGTGATAAAAAGCTCGAACTTTTATAAGATTTAACAAACGATAGGCAGCGGGTCAAGTTTCTTAACTTAGAGCGATCGACTCGTAATTGTCTTGTTGGCGACTTCGTTAACCATTGCCGCTTTAACAAAGGCAGTTTGTGTTGCACGCCTAAAGAAAACAGCAATGGTTAAAGAAGTCGCTAACAAGACAATTACGAGTCGATCCTTTTTAGTTAAGAAACTTGACCCCCTGTTGTAGTGATTTTATAAGTTTCATCGCTATCCTTTTTTTTGTCGGAAGTATTTTGACGGAAAAGTGGACAAATATTAAAAACTTAGTAAATGCGGTAGAGGCCGTTTCTGCTGTTATTACATAATAAAATATTTCCCGTCCGGGGGCGCTGAGATAAATTTCACTATAAAATGCGTCTTAAAAACTAATATTTATCTCGCAGTGAACATTTTTTGGCAACTGCCCAAGCGCGAGCGTAAACTTTGTCCCCCTTACCACAAAAAGTTAGACCGGTCTAAAATCGCCAATTTGTATGACGGACTAGTGATTTAAACCTAGTCTTGTGATTTAGACCCGGTTTAACCCCTTTTTGTGTTAGAGCCGTGTATTTTTTTCGCATGCTATGAAAATTCGATTTGAAAAGTTTTAGTAGGTAAGGTGTTCTTTGAAGTTTTCCCTCGAAGCAAAGCTTTTTTTTATTACAACAAACAACAACAATTATTTCTTACTAGTCGACCCGGCGAACTTCGTAACGCCTAACCTATTTCAATAATAAGCATGTATTATACACATAAACCTTCCTCTTGAATCACTCTATCTATTAAAAAAAAACCGCGTCAAAATCCGTTGCAGGATTTTAAAGATTTAAGCATACATAGGGACAGACGCGGGAAGCGACTTTGTTTTATACTATGTATTGATAATCGATTTGCTTGTGTCTTGTCTATTTACAGCTAACTCGTTACGAATGCAATATGTGCAGAAATAAAAACAAGTTCTCTTATAAAAAACTGTAATACTCGTATCGTAGAAGTACACGGAAACAAGCGAAGGCCAGTGTACGTTATTTGATAAGAAAAGGTGCAAATGACACGATAACGTTTTGCACTTAGAGTAGACCTGTCTGAGAACACGACGGAAGTAGAATAGAAAATACTTGTTTTCTAAATAGCTGGTCCGTCGTATAAATCTTAATATTATACCTACTTATCGCCTTATTTCTGATATTTTTACATATTCTATAGCCTATGTACGGAAGAAATCAGGTAGTAATGGTGAAATACTTTTGTTGCCAAGCTACTAAGTTTTATCCACTTCCGATTAATAATTAATATCTTCTTAACCATGGCCAATAATCAAAAATATGCGTCTTTGACATGCTAGATAATCTTGCTTAGAATTTTTAAGGCCCTGTTGTGTAGCTTTCTGGTTCATAAAAAAATTAGATTTTGCCTAAAGTGGCCACTTTAGTTTCATAAAATAACTAGAGGCTGCCCCGCGGTATTTCCCGCGCAGATTTCTCATAAACATAAAAATCCCGTTTTTTCCCATTCCCGTGGGAATTTTGGGAAATCCTTTCTTAGTGCTTACCTACACTCCCTAAGGAACCTACATGCCAAATTTCAGCTTTGTACGCCCAGTAGTTTCGGCTCTGCGTTGTCTGTCAGTCAGTCAGTCAGTAACGGAAGAGTTTTATATATATTGATATTTCTAAGATCATTATCCTGAAAGCTTCACAACGGAGCTTTAAAATTTCAAAGCAAGATTATCTAGGGATTCAAAGATGCATATTTTTGATTTCGGCCATGGTTTAGAAGATATTAATTATTTATCGAAGTGGCGCTAGTATCGCAACGTTTCGCCCCTTAATTTTGACTTTTTTAAAGTAAAAGTAACTCATTATATTTTGCATAACATTTAACTAATGAAATGCTGTCCATTAGTTACTTTACCAGTATTTAAATTTAATTGAAGAGTTAATTTAAATATGCTTTGGTAAACAGAGGTTATTAGATTGTGTTGGCACGTTCTGCACTAGCACCACTCACATAAAAAAAAAAAGTTTCCTGTATACTATATCTAGATAGGTAAATGAATATAAAATAAATATGTACATATGTATGTAATAATGTAAATTGAAACATAGAGTTAAAATATAAGTGAGTGAAAATAAATATTTTTCAGAATCTTTATTCGAGTGATGATAGTATTAAAATGAAACGGATGCCAAATTCTTTATGATTGATTGATTGCCAAGGTACCTAATAAGTTTGACTTTGTATTTGTAGCTCAAATTATTTGAATTTTATGATTAGGTACCTACTGAAACTTTATATTTTAATAGACTAACATGGAATTAGGCAAAACGTCAATCACGGTTAGCCTTATGAAATATTACTCTTGGATATGCCTGCCTAAGTTGTTCATAAGTCTATATAAATAAGAGTTTTTGTTTTAATTGGGTCGTCAGCAGAAACAGGCTGTATATGGTTATCGTATAAATAATGCGTATTAAAATTGTTCAAGAACATAATCGGCATACTTATAATATTCTTATGAATAAAAGTCCTATTTATTTTACTACTCTATTATAAAGTAATAGTAAGCTAGCCTTGTTTTGTTTTTTTAAAGGTAGGATTAACCTTCATGAAAAGTATGATTAGACGGTAAAAGCCCAGTGAAAATACCTAGAGGTTAAAACTTAACCCTCTTATTCATAAAAAGTTAAAGAGCATTTTAGTTATTTGACGTATGTCTGACTTTCAATCAATTCAATCTGAGTCAATTTAGACTGGATGTCACGTATTTACTATACAACAAACCAGAGAAGTAGACCTCCAGTAACGCTACTTAAAATCTACTGTATCTTTATGAATAAGACGGTAAGTTTATATTTTTGTTTGTATAAATACAATCAAAAAAGTTGTTTTTTGACAGTGGCGCTTCTGTGCAAAGTTTGCTTTAATTTCGTAAATTTCCAGTTCGAAACTCCAAATTCTTGTGTTCTTCCTATAAATTGTTTGAGACTGATGTTTTATTTTGTTATTTTAAAATATAAATTTGATTAAAAAAAACAACACTCAAAAGATTTCCGATTTCGGTCGTGGAGTTATCAGATTTTGTTCAAAGATGTAGTGCCATAATGTTTTACGGCATCTATCGCCGGATTAGTGCATTTATTAAAAAAAGATTAGGTAGCGAAAGTGCCAAAATTGTGATTGATATATTTAATTGTTTTTAATGGTAAACTCGACCATTTTTACAGTAGAAAATGTATGTAAAACTGTAAGGCAATAAATTATAAAATATTCAGTAAACTGCTGAATTTGTGTTCTGTGTATAGCTATTAATATAAAAATAACGAGACCCTTATTTTTGTTACAATAAGTCCTAAGAAAGGTTGGAGAAAAAAAAAAGGGTTTACTAAAATTGCATTTATTGTTAACGAATTTATATATATATATTTATCTGTTTTTGTTTTAATTTTGTAAATAAGTCCTAAATGTTATAGTTTAGTTTTTAAAACACGTCTCTTTAATAATGTGTAATAGTTTTCTTCGTGAAATTTAAACCTGTGAGCCTTATATTTATAACTAGATAAGTGCAATAAATTGATTCTCAAATCTATTTTGTTTTTAATTTTGGTCGACATATTATGTATAAAAACTTAAGTAACTTCTATTAAAATAAACATAGCCTTATAGTTTTCACCTATTTTAAATACTATGCTATTGATGTTTTAATATTTTTTTTGCCTCCGAGAAATATTCTTGTAATAGTAGTAAATGCGAACTCTTTTAATTTATTAACAGTAATAATTAGTGAACGTAAAAGGTGACTCGAAAAAAAAAAACACATTTTCACTTACGATAAGTATAAGTTGGTTCAATGTATTTATAACTAAATAAAAATACTTATACATAAATTCTAAGTCAAAAACAGATATTATTAACACAAAAAAAAACCTAATCAACAAAACAGGTTATCTCCCTACTTAAGACAAACAAAATCAGCTTTCTCCTCTATAACAGTATCGGCTGTTTTGTCCGTCTTTTCCTCATTAGTCTCTCTTATGGGTGGGTTGCAGCAGAATTCCACATCCAGGCCCATCTTCTCTCCATCCTCCAGGGTTTGGGGAAGGTGCTGGTTCAAGGTCTCTGGGAGTAGTAAGCTGGCTATGCCTCCAGCTACTAATAACGCACCCATTATGATTAGGGGAAGAATTAACATGTCCGAGCCCTGAGAAAAAAGTCACTTATTTATCACCTAGAGATGTGGTGTTTGCCTATGGAAATAAAATCGTTGGTTTATTGCACTGACTATTCATAGCATACTGATTCCATTAATATACCAGATACCACATAATAAGATTGAAAAAATGGTAAAAAGTTTACTTGTTTTCTTTCATAGTAATAATACCTACAAAGTAGCGTCCGCGTCATCCGAGCGAGCGCTCTCGGCCGTCGAAGAAAAATAAGTATTTATGAAAACTTCTCATTGAATAAGGTAGTTACATTTCGATGGTGACAACGAATTTCCGGGGTTTATTTTCCAGGCCAATATAATATTATGTATCTATGTACCGGTACATATGTTTCAGGCACCCTAACCTCAGTTACCCTTCCTGATTAGGGGCTCGAAGGCTTAGTGCACTTAACTGGTCTAACTTCTGTTATCGCTTGCTGTAATAATTTTCTATTGAAACCCCTGGTTTTAAACCATGTGCCATAGGTTTTAACCCCTCTTCACGTGCCTTACCGGTCTCCTGGGCCTAAAAATATGATGGGTTTATGTGTTATATGTACATTTACTTACCAAATAATTAACAAGCGGTATAAATATAGGTCCAAGCATCCCCAGAACGGAGCTCAGAGACATCCCGAGTCCTCGCACGACCGTCGGATACAGCTCCGACGCCATCAGGGGAAGAACTACGAAGGACGAGGATATACCCATCTTGCCTATACAGTAGAGGGCTAGGGTCACGTGGGCTTCTGTTGGAAAAGAACAATATGGCACTTAAAGAGCCAGTTTACAGCGATGCTAGCGCCATTCGCGAAAAAAATTAATATCTTCTAAACTAAGGCAAATATCAAAAATGTGGCACTGTATGACACTAGCTAGCCTAGTATTTTTAGGGCACTTCTGTATAGCTTTTAAGTTGAAGACCAAAAAAATCTACAAAGTGTTGCTAAAAGTGGCCACTTTTGGCAACAGTCTATGTTTTTTTTTGTTCTTTTTACTCAGGACTACTTTGCTGTGCTCAAAAAATACTAGGCTATATTATCTAGTGGCATGCAGTGCCACATTTTTGATATTTGCCTTAGTTTAGAAGATTTTTTTTTTTTCGCGAATGGCGCTAGCATCGCTGTAAACTGGTTCTTAAGTGGTTTTACGTCTAAGCATATTGGAGGAAGATGGCAGGAAAGATAAAGAGATTTATTTGCATGAATAGGAATTTAAGCAAATAAATTTAAACGCACATTTAAAACTACGTAACGGATTTTGATGCGGTTTTTTTTAATAGATAGAGTTATTTAAGAGGAACGTTTATAGGCCTACATGCACAAAAAAGTTATAGGTTAGGCGGTACGAAGTTCGCCGGGTCGACTAGTAAAATATAAGTTTGCTAATGCTGAGCTTCAACAAGCAAAAAAAACATTAACAATTGGCTGATGTCGTTACGCGTATCATAATGTTGCTCGCCCAAATTAGAGAGTCGCACCAACATTTTAACCTACTTACTTCAAAAAAGGAGTTTATCAGTTTGACCTGATGTATGTATGCTTGTTTGTCCGCGATTTTCTCGAGTTTGGCTGAACCGATTTTGATGCGGTTTTCACAAAAGTATTTGTTACATTCAGGAGATGGTTTTGGTACCTCTATTTTAACCGATTTCGAAAAAGAGGAAGTTCTCAGATTATGTGTGTTAGTTTGTTGAAGGCGGGTCTCTTTTTGCAAAAAAGAAATTATAACCTACTTCAAAAAAGAAGTTTATCAGTTTGACCTGATGTATGTATGCTTGTTTGTCCGAGATTTTCTCGAGTTTGGCTGAACCGATTTTGATGCGGTTTTCACAAAAGTATTTGTTACATTTTGGAGAAGGTTTTAGTAACTATTTTAACCGACTTGTGAAAAGAAGAAGTTCTCAGTTTATGTATGTGTTAATTTATTGAAGGCAGGTCTCTTTTTGTAAAAAAAATATAATATACTTTTTTAATAAGAATATTTTTGTTCTTTTGGGGGACGAAATGTTCTATGAGGATCAAAAGTTAAATGTACAGCAGTTAAATGGTGCTATATAAACACTTACCATGCTGAACCAAGAAAGTGGTCAAACAGGCGACTCCCCCAACAACCATGCTCATACAAAGCGTCCACCTGCGACCCAACCTCTCCATACACGGCCACAGGAACAGATACGTCGGCAATTCAACTATACCAGCCAGGAAGAAGTTCAAAAACTCATCTCCGCCCAAAACTGGAGCATAATAGGACAAGCCCACATACACACTTGTGTTCGTAAACCATATGAAAGTTATTATTATAGTTTTCTTCCTGAGATTTGGTGTACGGAATAGATCTAGTACGCCGTATTTTCTCGTCTTCTCCTTTTCTAAGTCCTGCTTAGCTTTGTCCGATTCATATTTACGTCGTAGTTGAACCATGTAGTTTGCTGGTAATGATTTGCCGTTTATTCTGAAATAGATTAAGGCATGATTTTGCTGAGAAAAAACCTGGAAATTCAGAAACAAACAATATAACTTTCACTTAACCACTAGATGGCGTTAGAACGAAATTCGGCGGGTCACACAACATATAGGTAGATAGAAACATTACTGCCATCAATAAACTTAAATAATAACTATTTTCTTAATTAAACCCTTGATTGCATGGGCGGCCTTATTTCTTATAGAGATTTCTTCCATCCATGTGGCTGCGCCCTAACCAAACCTAAATCTACCCAAACTTTACTCACCGTGCCATAGTCCTCAAAAGCTTATCGGCAGCATCAAACCTGCCCCGAGCTAGCAACCACCGCGGACTCTCAGGCATTGCGCAAACAAGCAGAAATCCAGCCACGAAGGGCAAGCTGGTTGCTAAAGCCAGCCGCCGCCAGGCGCGGGCCGTGTGCGCCGCGCCTGCGAGTCCCACGAGTGCGAGGGAGTAGGCTATGTTGGAGAGAATAGTGCAGAGTGTCCTGTGACGAGGACCTACTAGTTCGATTGCTGGAAAGAAATTATAAGTAAGTAGGTATTGAATTTGAGAGAAGAGGCCTATGTCCATCAGTGGGCTCTTACAGGCTGATGATGATGATGATGATGATGAGTTTTTAAAATTTACTTTAAAATATTATTTGTTATTGTTTTTTCCTAAGACGTTCTAAGTCAGTACCTATTGTATGGACTAATAAATTTGGGGAATCATCAAATGAGATAAAAAAAAAAGTTAATGGATACTTTACAAAATTAGCACTGCTCCTATATTAGCTTAGCAGTATGGTATGGTCACAGAAGCTCTTCTGTACCGAGTCGGGCTTGATCTCTAGGCCGTCAAAGAAAAAGTTCAGGCCATCAATCTAATAAGCGCAATGCAACGATAATATAAGAAAAGACCGGCACAAATCTAACTAATATTAAAAATGCCCAAGTAACTATCTGTCTTTCAGTCTGTCCCGCTTTTCAAACTTTTGCACCGATTCTAATGAAATTTGGTAAGTACACAGATAGTCTAGCTAGAGCCTGGGAATGGACATTACAAATTAACAATTTTCATTATTGATTGAAGCCTAGTCTATAAATTTAGACCACGTTTTTTTATTATTTAGATCAAGTAGAGCCGCGGGTAGATAATGGTCTTACCTAAAACATAAGGAGTGGCCATAATAGCGGGTACAGTGAAGCCTACACCGATCCTGTAGAAGAGCCAAACGTAGTAGTTCTGTGCGAACGCGGTCGCCACCCCGAAGATACACTCGATCAGCAGGTAGATGAAGAATGAAGGCTTTCTTCCTATAGTATCCTAAAACAATATTATTATTATTATGTTTCTCAATACTCTTCGGTATCACGGGATGCGCTCGTTGGACGGATAAGCTCGTTGAAGTGGCAATGGGCAGGTCATATAGCCCGCAGAACAGATGGCCACTGGGGCCGAAAAGTTCTCGAATGGAGAGCACGGATCGGCAAGCGCAGCGTAGGGCGTCCACCGACCAGATGGACGGATGATCTGCGCAAGGCTGCGGGTCCACGCTGGATGCAGGCCACCTGCGATCGGTACAGATGGAGAGCCTTGAGGGAGGCCTATGTCCAGCAGTGGACGTCTTACGGCTGAAATGATGATGATGATGATCACGGGATGGAGCCCGGTCCTTTGAGAGGCGTGCGAGGGGACGAATCCAACTCGTAGAGGCCCTTTCGAGATTTTTGCTATATTGTATATGGATCACCAACCAGGCACCGCCACTAAATGCACAAATAGATCATGCACCCAGAAGCGGCACCCAGAAGGTGATAGGAACTATTGTAAAATGGGTGACAAGAAATGGTTTATTATTATTATTATTAACCTTGGTTTAGAATACCGCCGCATTTCCTCCCATGTGTGGTAACAGAAGATGTAGACTCACTAGCGCTACAGTGGACACAAGAACCAAAATTTTTACATCGCCCCAGCGAAGTTTCACGTAGAAAGCTGGTATCAGCGCAGGTATTTTCTATACATTTTCCGAACCAGCAATAACCAGCGCAGGCAACGCTGGCAACGCAAAAGCTTTCTACGTGAATACGGCCTAATTCAGAGCTAGCATTAATATAATTTCCAAGTTAGATAGAATAGAATAGTTTATTTTCCTTCATGTGGTAGGTACAAAAGGTGTTCTAAAAATGTATGAGCAGCACATGAACCCTGTAAGGGCACTGGAATATCTTAAAAAGTAACTTAAGTCTAACTTGCATTGGGTCCTCTTTCTCTATGCTCTGCTTACCTTTCAAGACTAAGGGAACGCCTAAAGGACGATCAGCAGCGTCCTCCGTTAAAAAACTTAAAGAGCCATTGTGCGATCGCCAACCCACCTGCCAAGACTAGCGATAATGGCAAACAAAACGACCCACAAACTCCTAGTCCTTGTGACGATATGAGGCCTACGACAAACACTGGAAGTCTAGGCTGTGAGGTTGCCTGAAAGATGATAGGTATAATACTGATGATGATAGCAAATAACTTAATAAAATGTACCTGTAAATATCCAAAGATGTAGTTGCCAACGATGCCGCCCACAGCTAGCAGCACCAGGCCGAGGGTGGGGTAGAAGTCTTTGTCGCAAACCAGGTCCCACTGCGAAACCAATTTTTCATAAGTTCTCTACACTAATATTAACAAAAGGAAAGAGCCTTTTCGATGGCTCGAAACTACTGGAACTGGACATTTTTAGTTCTCCTTGACCTAGAACAGAAGTTCCTAAAGAGACCTAAGTGCACACCAAAGATCCACATGAGATACGTTGGTCTGATCGTTTTTCCTTATACGATATCGAACATAGGCCGATTTTTTGTTCTTGAAGCGTTGAACGACGCGTCTTCGTAAACGGTTTCATACATTGCTATACATTTGATTTAATCGCAGCACGCCCCGCTCGACGCCCCGCGCAACGCCCGCGTGCCCATAAATGCGGCCTTAGTGTTAGTTGTAATATGTAAATTCTGGAAACAATAAATGATTAACGGTGGATACACACACCCACACCTCTGCTGTAAAATAAGTATAAGGGAATTTCCCTTCTTTGTCGCCCCAAATTCACGTTGTTCAGTTTTTCGAACAACGTGAATTTACTGCTCTAATGATAGTGAAATTCTCTGCTCTATGTAAGTATGAAACTGTTGAAAAGTTTCGGCGGTTTTGCCTCTTGGATTTCGCAGCGGAGGTGTGCTGTGCTTACCACCATGAGTATTAATCATACCTCAGTAACAACAGTTTCCTTGTAAACGCTCTTATCGTAGACCCAGCCACGTTGGCAAGGAACCACCTCGGCTGGCTCCTGCCGCTGCAGGGCTTCCTCCAAGCTCTGCTGGCTCACCAGCAGCTCACTGTAGTTCCTCTTGTACATCGTACATTGCGAGTGTTGGAGACGCTCGTTTTTCATCTCTAGGGGTATGCTGGAAAATTAACAGAAATTTATGGAAAAAAAAAACATCTTAGAAGAACTACGACACCACATCAATAGTATGGTTTCCATACTAATTACAAATGCGACGCAACTCTGTCTGTCTGTACTTCATGCTTTAACTACCTACTTTAACCGATATGGCTGAAAATTGGTGTACGAGAAGTCTAGTAAACCACAATATTTCCATAATGTAAATTAATTAGAAACTTCTTAGCATCCTACAATGTATGAGACATCTCCCAAGCGGCTCCAGGCCGTCGAATGTAACGGAGCACAGCCCGGTCCGAAAAACAGAAGAACACTGGTACCCCTCCGCGACATCCTAAGTTATCGAACCCACCTTCTAAGTCAACAATGGAGTCGCTCAGGAGACGCCCCCGAACGAACTCAACTCTGTCAAATGATGCTACTCTTTCGCAAAGACTACAGCGTAGCGCGAAGAAAAAAAGGAACTAATAATCTTTTTTTTAAAGGGACCGACTTCCATAAAACGAGAACT
Source organism: Euspilapteryx auroguttella (assembly GCA_951802225.1). NCBI lineage: Eukaryota > Metazoa > Arthropoda > Insecta > Lepidoptera > Gracillariidae > Euspilapteryx > Euspilapteryx auroguttella. Next base: position 10,886,311 of record OX637648.1, on the reverse strand, counting down.
GCCTCTTTTTCAAAGTCGCTTAAAATGGGTAAGTACTTAAACCTTCTCCTGAATGTAAAAACTACTATTCTGAAAACCGCATCAAAATCGGTTCAGCCAAACGTGAGATAATCGCGGAAAACACACATATAAATTTACATACAGGTGAAACTGAGAACCTCCTTTTTTGAAGTAGGTTAAAAAGTTACCTCAAATTCTTGATAGCATCCTGATCGAATCCCTCAGCATGATCAGCAGCCTTGCACCAGTGATCCACCTCTGCTGCCATAAACAGTTGAGAGTACGCATGGAAGCCGCACGGCAGGACAGCTGGCAGAAGCACCAGGTAGATTACCAGCTTCTGGTACCGGCCGAACTCCCCTACGTCTGCTAGGATCGCGTCGAAATCCATGGCTTTTGGAGTATAAAATGTTCTTTTTAAGTCTTATTGTAATCAAGAATTAAAGGCTGATAGGCCGATCGATTTATTGCTAAGTTCTACTCTACATTCGTTCCATCTGACAGGTATTTTGGCGGGAAATAGTGACCTCTTTAATCCACAGCTTTATAAAATCTGCCTTTCCACCAGAACTGTGCGATCCGAGGGATGTTTTTAGTCTCTAAGCCAACAATTTCACTTCACTTACCTATCCCAGCTCCGTTGAGCTGTTTTTACTTAGGATTGAGCTAAGCGAGGAAGGGTTAACGTAGTGTTTCTTTTGGTTCTGACAAACACATCACTAACAACGCATCCTCGCAAAGCTCCGGTATGGAAGCCAAAGAACAGCAAAAAAAGTGGAGATTGTATAAAGATGTGGAATAATAGAGGTCGCTTGAGACGAACGTTTTCTTCCAAAATACCTGTCAGAGGGAACGAATGAAAAAGTACATATATAAAACAGTTGAGAGTAGGTAAGTAGGTACTCGTGGAAGTCACACGGCAGAACAGCTGCTGGCAGGAGCACCAGGTAGATCACCAGCTTCTGGTAGCGGCCGAACTCGTCTACGTCTACTAGGATCGCGTCGAAATCCATCGCTTTTGGAAGTAAATTGTTTTTTTAGTGAATTGTTATCGTGATCATTTTAAATATGGCCATGGGACGAGTACCGGAAGGGAACGGCGCCCTTTTCCGGATCGGTTTATTGAGAAGTTCTTTTCGTCCATTATTTGACAGATATTTTGAAAGGGAAATGTTTTGTCTGTTTAAAGAGACCTCCATTAATCCACACCAACAGCTATAAACTTTAAGCTATCAATTGTCTTGTCTTGTGTTTAATAAAGCTATGGGGCATTAATGTCTTTTAGCCTTAGCTTTTATCCCTCGTTTTCATTATGTTTATAAGGAGAGCAGTAGTAGAGATTAGTCTTTGTATGAATTGACAAGCTATCTATCTGGATAGATACTTTATTGAAAAGCCAATAATTTCGTTTGGGTTTGTGTATTTAATATTTTATTAACTTATTGAAATGACTTACCCACCAACGTAAAAACCTAGCAAAGGATCCGCGACAGCTCCATAAATTCGCAACTACGATTGACAGTTTAACGGCGCACTCGCAAATCAAAGTCGGACTATCAACTGAGTTACCTGCGTTGAGGACTAGGCTGACCACTAGTGTGTACAGGATGCTCTAAAATATTATTAATTGTTGCCTATTGTACAAATACAAACTGACATAGGAAGGTATAATAATAATTGCACACCGCAACACTGTTCGCACACGCCGTCACTGCGCCGCCGCCGCGGCTCTGCCCTAACTAGGTAGAACTTGTATCTGGACAGCCGAAGGCGACAACACTTATAAAGACAAACAAAAACTCATACAGAGAAACAAACATATATATAAATAACTTACTATTAATGCTAACTACCAGGGCACACTGAACTAACTCGCCTTTCGCAGTATAGAATACTTTACCAAAAAAGTTATCAATACCAATGAGATAGATAGTCTAATTGACTTTCAATAAGTGATATCTTGTATCCTATATTGAATAAATCATTTTTGACTTTTGAATAATAATGTTCGGAATCGACGCCTGGTGCTACCTAGTCGCAGCTGATATACTGCTTACTAAACGCAGTCATTAGAGGCTTTCTTTCAGTTATGCCAAACGTATAAATAATCAAAGCTAACAAAAATGCAACACCCTGTATAGCGGAGGAAGTGCTCCGCAATTATTCCATCATCATCAATCGGGACAGTCATTCAATTCGATTAGCTGGATTATAGTAATTGGACGCGTAGTCTCCTATTTTAGACCCTCCAAAGGTCATGAGGGGAGGGTATTGTAGAGTTAGTAACGAGTAGTATTTAGTGTAACAAGGGACTTAATAAAAATAAGATAAAGTTAGAAAAATACTTTTAATAGCAAAAAAAATCTAAAAATTACATCTTAAAACATATAAAATATATAGTATGTAGAAATAAAAATAAAAATTCTGCCGTTTATAATTTGTGGCACATCTTCCGATACCATTCCGGGTCGTTTTTGGCCACCGATTCCGGTCTACCAGACTTATTTCTGAAAAAAAAAAGTTAAATTATTTTAAAAAGGGCATGCGGCAACTAAATAAAAGCATCCGTTGCTGTTCAGTATAACAATAATAACGCATTACACTCAGAGCCCCTAACTAGGAAGAACCTGTATCTAGGGCATACAAAACGTATAAGAGACGAACATTACACCCAGACCGGGAAATAAACATCGATATTCATCATAAAAATGCTCGCACCGCCGGGAATGGAACCCAGGTGCACCCGCGTCTTAGTCCACATCAGTGCCAACTGGGCCACGGTGCAGTCAAAATAAAATATTAAGATACAAAATAAATAATAGCCAACCATTAACTTAGCCACCAAAAATGGGAGAATAAGCAGGAATAAAAACTCATTTACCTGTAATGAAACTCCGAGACGCCTCGTCCAGGTACTCCGTTGACTATAAACTTGCAAAATCGTTCCACCATACGCGCCTCCCACTCATCCGATACGTAATGTATTGACTCGTACTCTACCAATACCTGGAAATATTGAATTTATTGTTAAACTAGCTCCAGGCAAACTTCGTACCGTAACTTCAGACCTATTACTATGATCATTGATGTATTATCAATATACCGGGTGTTTCTGACAAGGCGGTAATAAATCAAAGGAAGGATTCAGCTCACCATAACTAACAACTTTCCCAAAGCAACATGGGTCGAAATCTCAAAACGAAAATCAGCTGTCCCGTACATTGACCCCGCCTGCTGATCGAACCATCCTATGATTTATTACCGCCTTGTCAGAAACACCCGGTATATAAAACTCTTCCGTTACTGAATGACTGACTGACAGACAACGCAGAGCCGAAACTACTGGGCGTAGCGGGCTGAAATTATGCATGTAGGTTCCTTAGGGAGTGTAGGTGAGCACTAAGAAGGGATTTCCCGAAATTCCCACGGGAACGGAAAAAAACGGGAATTTTGTGTTTATGAGAAATCTGCGCGGGAAAAACCACGGGGCAGCCTCTAGTACATACATAAACCTTCCTCTGGAATAAATTCTTCTTAGTTATAATGATTTAAGCATATATAGCGACAGACAGCGGAAATTACTTTGTTTTATACCATATATTGATTTATTATACGGGACTTATAAGGGAGATAGGGTTCTCAGTAAAGCTCGCTACCTGTCCTGGGCTCTAAGGCTCCAAATGAAGGAGCCTCTTGAATGAATAATCGGCATTATTATAAGATTTCGAATATTTCTATCATGTTGCTAAGGGTAAGATGTTAGGTATGGTAATCTTAATCACTCCTTTATTTTTACTACCGCTTTGTCAGAAACTAAGTTACTTCATCCTCTGACTCAACTTTTTTCGGAGGATGTGCTCCGAGTTGAGTCAAGAGCGCGCATAGAATCCTACACACACCTTGCTTTAGTATTTCCTTTACACAATTCAAGCAGAAAAAAACCATTATTACAATTATAATAAGGCAGCAAATCGTCAAACAAACCTGAACAGTATACTCCTCATCCCCAGCTCGACATCTAAAAGCGTAATCCCTGGGAGCGGTCCCTTGTTCCCCATGCTTGTACAACTCCAGGTCTACCCACTGAACCGGGTGAATTGTGCCATTTGGTAACGCCACTTCTCCGGCTTCGAAACTAGAGGAAAAATTGGGTTATTAGTAGTACTTACTCTATAATTGTCTTAAACTCTATAAAAAAAAAGATTTAGACAAGCTATGGAATTAAAAAAAATTAGGTTTTCGCATTTTTTTTTGTATATGGTATTTCGTTATCAATTGTCTCTGCCGACCCCGATGGGATACAGGCGTGACGGACGTTATGATGTATGTTATGTAATTGTATTTCTATTCGTAGCATTTTTTTTTTCGTAAGTCTTATTACTTCTCGTGAAATGAAAACTAGAGTATACAATACAACGTGAAAGTAAAGCTGTTTGTTAAACTGCGGGGGCCTCGCTTGTTCGAGTTTCAATCGATTGTTATTTAAACACATCTTGCAAGTTCAAAGCCAACGGGGTGGTGGCACGTTGTTACAGAGTGTCATTAAAGTAACTAAGATTTTTGACTGACTGCTCCGTGGCTCAGTTGGCAGTGATGAGGACTGAGTAAACGTGAGCCCCGGGTTCGATTCCTGGGCGGGGCGAATATTGATATGATGAATATCGATGTTTGTTTACGGTCTGGGTGTGATGTTCGTCTCTATGTGTGTTTCGGGCGCCATAGATACAGGTTCTTTCTAGTTAGGGGCTCTAAGTGTGATGTGTTATTATTATTATTTAGTTTTATACCCGCTTTTACTCCCATTTTCGGTGGCAAAACAAGATTATACTAGATCTTTCCCATAAAAACTTACACAGTAGCAGTGCAGGGCTGGCATATGACGCCGACGCTCATACTGGTGCCGTCCTCGAGGAAGATGTGGTGGAAAGCGTAGCGATGCATCAGCGACCAGTCGCGCTTGTGGCCTGGATATCAAGAAATTAGGAAAACATTTAAATACAGAAGTTAGGTTTATATATAGGTTATGGTTCTCATAAAAAAATTAAATATATGCTGAGTCAGACAGAGGTCTTTAACATACATAATACTTATACCATAGATTCTTTCTTGATTTGTAATCATTTAATTACGTCGGGGTCACCAATTTGGTGATGCATCTACTTAAATATCGATACTCTTTTAGGTGTTTGTGTACATTTAACCATGTTAAAAATATATTTATACCTTTACAAGTTGTGCTAACATACCATAGCTGTGATCTCTGAACGAGGGTAGTTTGTAATCGAACGTTTCGTTATCAATGGTAAACTTGCATTTTAGTGTGCCAAACTGCTCGTAGTGTGATTGGTGGGCTCTGTAGCAAAAAAATTAATACATTGCGGATTTTGCGTTGCGAAAAGGAAAATGAGCGAGTTTTAAAATTATTATACGGGTGATGAAGGATCTAAGTACGAACGTTTTTTCTTCTAGAAATACTGATAATTTAAGGCAATACGAAGTTTTCTAAGTCGGCTAGTATTAAGAGGCATAGCACACGTAAAGTAGCGCCACCCGTGAAAAAAATAAATATATTCTAAACTAAGGCAAATATTAAAAATGTGAAACAGTATTCCACTAGAAAGTGTAGGTAAAATAAAAATTGCCACTTTTGGCAACCATCAGTAGCTTTATTTTGTCTTTAACCTAAAAGCTATACAATGCCCTAAAAATACTAGTCTGCATTATCTAGTGGAATATTTCACATTTTTGATATTTGCCTTAGCGTAGAAGGTATTTAATTTTTTCTCGGGTGGCGCTAGATTAGCTGAGCTATGAAATACTCACGTCTTAAGACCTTCAAAGTAATCCCTGGACCATTTCTCTCTAGCAATAGACCTGATGACAGCCGGTGGGTACAGATCAGTGTCAAAATCAAAGACGCCCGTCGTGGCCGACCATTCACCTACAAACACCACGTCTACTAACTTTGTTGGGTCGTTCTGGTACCTTTTGACAGAGAAAACAGGCGTTTTATGTTGATGAACATACGCATATTACCCCAAGGGGTAAGCAGAGGCAGCAGCTCATTGACTGCGCCCACGAGAGGCAACATGCACTGAACTGGCCCCACATTAGAATATAATGGAATCCTTATGTAGCAAATTTATAAATGTATGTACTTAGCAAATACCAAATTTAATTGAAATCGCTCCAGCCGTTTAGACGTGAAGAAGTAACAAACATACACACTCACACACTCACAAACTTTCGCCTTTATATTATTAGAGAGATAGTTTCAAAAAAATAAAAAAAGACAGTGAGTTTGACGGGTCAGCAGGTTATTTCTAATCAAAGCATTAGGTATCCTTTTTTTAACCGACTTAAAAAAAAGGAGGTTATCAGTTTGACCTGTATGTATGTATATATGTTTGTCCGCGATTATCTCGCGTTTGGCTGAAGCGATTTTGATGCGGTTTTCAGAAATGTATTTTTATTACATTCAGTAGAAGGTTTTAGAACCTATTTTAACCGACTTCAAAAAAGAGGAGTTCACAGATTATGAATGTGTCAGTTTGTTGAATGCGAAAAAGAGACCCCTTTTTGCAAAAAAGAAATTATTCTTTAAATAAACTTACCACATAGGCCCTTTATAAGAAATAGTCCACTTCTTCATCGGCTCCACCGGCTTCAGTGCGATACCCTCGGCACCAAACTCCCCGATCTCGGCACCAAACAGCACCGTGTCTGGAATCTTCTTGCTGCAGAGCAGGCCTTTACCTGGAAGCTGATTAAAATATATAATTAAGGTATAACTGGCTGTCTGTCACGCTAGATATAGCTTTTAGCGATTAGGTCGCCTATTTTCACCTTAATTTTAAATATTTTCTAATAAAAACACAATAAAGTGTTCATCAATACATAGTATAAAATAAAGTCGCTTCCCGCGTCTGTCCCTATTTATGCTTAAATCTTTAAAACTATGCAACGGTGTTTGATGCGGTTTTTTTTTAAATAGATAAGAGTTATTCAAGAGTAAGGTTTACATGTACAATGCATGCACAATATAGTTATAGATTAGGCGTTAAGAAGTTCGCCGGGTCGACTAGTAATTAATAAGAACAATTCGAAAAAAAAAAAAAGTATTTAGTCGTTGAAATAATTGAAGATCTACACTGAGAAAGTAACTCGATCTGTCTACGTGTTACTGTTACGCAATCATGCCTAAACTTACGAACCGATATGGCTGAAAATTGGAAGGAAGCTAGCTTACAACCACGAGACGGACATAGGACCACATTTTAGTTCAAAAATCCCAAATTAACAAAAAAATAAACTTGGATTTTGGGGTTCGAACTGAAATCGCGCTGGCGAAGCCGCGTGAATATTGTGAATGAATGAATGAATGAAACATTTATTCAATGTAACAGTTACGATACAAAACATTACACGATATGCATTCAATAATAAAACAAGTTATAAATAAGTTATATACTTACAACAGACACGGTATTAATACACTGTAAGTACATACAAATTTGTTGCACCGCAACTGCACACTGAAAAGGCTCTGGCTCAGCATATGCAGCTGAAAAATATGAATATACCTTTCGCTGCGCTGGTATTCTGCCATTACCCAAAAAAAAAAAAAAAATTGAAATTATATTTTAAAACTTACTCCGACATAAAAGAGTCCATTACACATTCCAAGCGGCCGCCGCTCGCACCCAGCGATCACATACACGCCCTTGTCGTTTTCACTCTTCATAGCCGATATGAAGAATATTGCGTCGAAAGCCTGCAAGATTCAAATTCTTAATAATACGTTACATACATACACGTACCGTACTTATACTGCCTATACTCAATGCACAGAAAAGGCCGAAACAAGCGCCATCGCGTTAAAAAAATATCCCAAACCATGGTAAGTATAAAAAAAATAAACCATTAAACAGGGTTTTTCTGACAAGGCGGTAATAAATCAAAGGAGGGATTCTGCTCACCATACCTAACAACTTTCCCAAAGCAACATGGGTCGAATTCTCAAAACAAAAATCAGCCGTCCCGTACATTGACCCGTCAGCTGATCGAACTTATTTATTTTGAGGTTATTTTTTTTGAGATTTTGACCCATGTTGCTTTGGGCAAGTTGTTAGTTATGGTGAGCAGAATCCCTTTTTTGATTTATTACCGCCTTGTCAGAAACACCCAGTATATAGTCGCCTATCATCGTCTATAAGGGGCGAAACGGTGCGATACTAGCGCCACTTCGATAAATAATTAATATCTGCATAACCATCAATAACCATCAAAATCAAAAATATGCGTCTTTGACTCTCTAGTTAATCTTGCTTAGAATTTTTAAGGCTCTGTTCTCGAGTGTCGACACTGAAAGACAGTGTAGGCAAACCCCTCAAGGTGGTAAGACGACCTGGTAAAGGCTTCGGAAGACGACACTGGATAAGACGACGAACGACCCTCAGCCTGCGTAGCATGAAGAACCATTTGTCGAATCTTTCTGTAACTTTTATCGCTTTTGACATTTAAATGCGGGATAATGTACGACAAAACTGACAGATAGATACGACAAATTGTCTATCATGCTACCACCGCAAGTCACTCAAGACCGGTCGTTGTGGCGATTTGTGGGGGAGGCCTATGTCCAGGAGTGGACTGTCGGTTGAAATGATGATGATAACGCAATAAACATCTTGTATTGTAACCTTAGCATGATCAGCGAGCGGCTGGGCGCGGTCCATTTCTTCAGGTTTAGACAGAGCCTTCACCCCCTGCCCCGCGCCGCCGTCCTTCCCCGCCTCCTTGTTCTTGGCTGTATACTGAAATTATACTGAAAGGTTTTAGACGCGAAGTTTAGGATATCATTTTCTTTTGATGTGGACTGAGTAAGCGTGTGCACCCTTTCGCCCCCGCCGGGAATCTAACCCGGACCTGTTAATGTTAACACAGTCAACATCACTGCCAATGCCAACTGAACCACGGAGGAGGTCAGAAGAAGTTTAATTTTGTTAACAGTCTAGGTGTAGGGATGTTACCGATCCATTGTTCTTCTGAGTAAACAGAGCAAAGTAAATCAAAATGAATAGAATAATGGATGCTTATCTTAAAACTAGGTTAAATTAGAGAATTTAAGTCGTTCCTAAAGTTGATCGGTACAGTAGGCAGCACAAAAACTGCCTTCGTAGTACGGTATACCTACTAAGCTACGCCTGTATTGAATGCAATTACACAAATTTTCATGGCAGGCATAAGTAAAATTGTGAGAATAACGGGTCTTAGGTGAATTTTGAGGTCCTTCCCAAAAGCTGAGACGGCCACCGTGGGTGGTTTAGTGGGGTTGTTCCCAACGAGTACTACCAAAACCTGTACCACTGGTACACGTTGGGAATTTCCTTTTTTTAAATTCCCAACCAGTACCACCAACTAACTTGGCAAGTTTTCGTGGTACTCGTTGGGAATCAATGTTTTTTTCACTTTAGTTGTATCGTGGGTATTTTATTAAGATTAACAATACCAGTGAGTGAGTGACCCTAGTAATGAACCTACCTATTACTCGCTGGGTGCGTGCGAGGCCCAGACCCCCCTAATCGAGGAGATGTGCAGGCAAAGTGAAGGCATTTCCCTCCTTCATTAAAAGAAAAAAGAATGAATGTAAGTGTGTATAGTAGGTTAATCATAATATTATTTTGCATAACTTATAATACTTATACTAGTCGACCCGGCGAACTTCGTACCGCCTAACCTATTCATATTTTGTGCATCTATTATACTTATAAACCTTCCTCTTGAATCACTCTGTCTATTAAAAAAACCGCATCATAATCCGTTGCGTAGTTTTAAAGATTTAAGCATACATAGGGACAGACGAGGGAAGCGACTTTATTTTATACTTACTATGTATTGATGATATTAAAATAAAACTCACCTTTCTATAATAATACAGGCACGCGAAGAGCACATATTTGACATAATACCACTTCCCCTTCTGCGTGTAGACACCAAAAATCGGCTTTGGATCTTTTTTAAGCCGATTTACGACGAAAATAGCCAAAAAGGCGACACCCACTGCTAATAAAGTCCACATTGTATAATTTTACTTTGTAGAATGAGTAATGGAATGGAGTTAATTTATCAATTGCCAGACTTTGATAAGGCGAGGCGAGCCGGTGCACGATAACTGTTACTTACCTCCTCCGTAGCTCAGTTGTTAGTGATGTTAACTTTGACTTAGGTCCGGGGTTCGATGCCCGGTGGGGCAAACATTAGGATGGATAATCGTTACCGTTTATTAATTATTTGTACGTTTTAACCAGTCCGGGACGTTCGTCATACTGAGATAACATTTTGAACCATAATATACTTACGAGATATCTTACAAATATTTTTAACGCAATTTTTAGCGTTATAAAGCGCGAAATCACTTAGTAAGTACAGTGGCGGACACGATCGGCGTAACATTTCCGGTTTTCTGTATTGCAAAATAGCTCATGTTCTTTGGTAATACAGTCTAAGGTTGACGAAACCATAGACAAATCTGTTACAGCCTCCTAGTCCGTGACGTACCTACCTACATCAAATTGTTTAAATTCACAAGCTGTTCACGCCCATCGTTCGTGAACATCAACGCGACCTGGCGCGGATTCAAATCTGCCGCGCTACCGGCGCCGCGCTTCCACCACCACCGACGTCACCAACGAGCAAGAACGGCGCGGGACGCGGGGAGAGGCGACCATCAGCGAGGCCGCTACAAGCGACGCGCACCAGCGCCCCACTCACCTTTCGGAACCCGCAGCAGCGACCACATAGCTCTTTTTGTCACCTCTTACTTCCCGCCATTTGTAACCGCGATAATTGTTACCAGAATACAAACCCTATTATTATACAGTCCACTTGCTTTTCCATCAATTCCCGAGGGAGCTACGAGGGACCAAACACAAGCCATAAATACAAATACTATTTATCTTTTCTTCGTCGGATAAAGTAACACCTGAATGAATTAGATAATAAACTGATACCAACTAAGTAATTAATAAAGTAACCTGTGATTATTGATTATATTTCTTGTTACCATTCGATTTTTTGCGTTGCCAAATTTGCTTTTATCGACTGCATTTGATATGGTTGTTAGTTTTTTTTAGTAAGTGGTATACTTACTTACTAAAAAAAAAAAAACGAAATCGATAGTATATCGCACTAACACTACGGTCACACCTCGGACACTTCATACAAAAAGCGCGTTGCTTCGCTCACAGCCGAAACTTGTGTACGTGCACGCGTATCATACTTGTGTGGGTGAGATAAGACGTGCGACGCTGCTTTATTTATACTGAGCGTCACTGAGAGGTAACCGAGAGGGGGTAACCGAGAGGGGCCGCACTTGCTGAGGGAGGCAGGGAGTGCCCATACTGTATGTAGTACTATTTAGTATACGCTGGTCTGTGCTACGGTGGTGGTGCGGCTATAACAACAAAAACAATCCATACTAAATTACAATTATTATATTACATTAACAAATAATAACTAACTAACGTACATAAATTACATTTTTACGATTTTTTCAGCAAAGCAAAACCTTTGGGCTTCAGTCTGTCATTAATGATCTTCTGTCTCTCTTGTTCCTTAGCTTTCTTAATATTTTGTTCTCTTTCAACCGCAAAGTCCACTTCTGAACTGAGTTCTATTATTTTCTTTGCAAAGCCCTGCTGTTTGAGCATCCTTAGTTTTTGTTTATGCTGTAAAAGAAATATTTATTTTTAATACACAATAACCAGTATGTATCTAAAAGATGCACATCCTTAATGAGAGAGCAATATTACATGCACTTATAGTTTTTGTGACTATATTGATTTTCTTAACATATGATTGCATAACATACAATAATAAAAAAAATCATAGATTTAGTATTTGGTAATTATCAACTAAAGTAGCGCCACCCGCAAATAAAATCAATATCTCTTATATACTAAGGCAAAAATCAGAAATGTGGAAAGTGTAACTAAAAACATAATCTAGTGGAATACTGTTCCATATTTTTGATACTTGCCTTAGATTTGAATTTTTTTTTAAATATTTTTACTTAGCTATGCCTCTCTTGAGTTTTCAAATTATTTTATTTAATTAGGTGGGCACCAGTTTTAATGTGATTCTTACCATTATAAATTAAGTACACAAAAACTTTATAATATGGTCAATATTCAAAATATCAGTTTTTTTTGGATCTTGAATATTTTTTTTAACTAAGTACAGTGGCAGTCTAGGATGGAGTAAAACTGTATTTCTGTATAGCAAAATAGCTCTTGTTCTTCGGTTATTCAGTCTAGGGCACACTAGACTATAGACAAATCTGTTACACTGTCCTAAACCGCTACTTTACCAAGATTCGGAATGCAAATATTCTTTTGAGTGTTACTACATGAACAAACTCTAATTTATTAGAGCTAAACAGTAACACTAATGTTTTACCAATAAAGGTGTGGGCCGACCATCCAAAAATGTATAGTCTGGTCCATCAGTCAGAACACCCTCTGAATTCTTTAGTGCAGGCAGTCCTTGAGATGCCCGCCATTGTTTTGTCCCTAGGGCTGAAGTTGAACTTAAATATCTTGATAGAGCTGAAAAAATTATATGGACTATATTATAATTTGTGTGATGGACTGAGACATAATCATTAATCCCACAAATTAAATGAAACTGATATAATTTATAAAATTGCGAAGGTTGCTTAAAATGCTGCTTTTGAGCATTAAACGACCCACTGACCCAACATTTTGTTTATAGGGACCCTTCTAACTACATTAGCCCAGGCGAGCACTAGCTGCCGGGCCGCGACGGCCAGCGAAAATTATGGGGCCGCTGGCGGCGTGCGTGCGTCCAGGTGCGCGCGATCCATAGCGATTTCATACCAATATAAATATCTCGCTGGCCGCTGCGACCCGGCCGCTTGTGCGTGCCATGTGCCAAACATGAATTTCCTTGAACTGAAACATTTATAGGCTTTAGTATAAACTTTAGATAGATCTAGGGCCAAAACAAAAGTGTACCAATATAACCTCGAATTAATACTTACTTTTAGAACCAAGGCTTAGTATTCTTCTAGTATTGATAATACCAGCCATTCTATCTTTTTTTTCGATACCTAAACTGTCTGACTTACGGCGTTATCATAGAAAAAAAAATAAAGTTTATTTTAAAAATAAACATGAAATTTTGTCCACAGCACAGATTAAGAAGAGAAGAGACGAGAATAAATTTGTTTTTTTACATTTCCAGTCAAGAGTGAAATTTAGTCTATGGATCAAGGGCGAAGGAACCTAGTCGATTAAGCCTTGTTTTCAAAAACTTCCTATGCCCGCCGCCACGCCGCGCCGCCGCCACGCCGCGCCGCCGCCGGACGGAACTATGAAATGTGTGTACTTCAAGCTGTAATTCTCATCTTTTAAATCTTCGCTAAAACAAATTTTGAAAATGCAAATAATTAGTCATGAACATGAATTGATCCAAATTGGTCCACAAAGTAAAATAATTAGTCCACTTATACTTTAGAAGTTATAGCCAAATGTTTGTGAGGATTATGGCTTGACGTTCAAGCTGTAATCCTCATCTCTCGTCCAAGAAAACGTTAGGGCCTATCGACTTGGTTCAGGTCTAAATAATTAGTCCTCAATTGATCCACACGAAATGCCAAATCTCAGAATTGGTCATCAAGAGGTTCTGGAGTTATAAGGCCATCTTAGTGAGGATTATGGCTTGAACATTTGGCACCTTCAATTATCTCCGGAACGCCTATAGCTATTGGTTAGAAATTTTGCCAAAAATTAATCCTCAATTGGTCCACCAGAATTATAATCACTTCGAACTAGGTTTCCTTTAAAGAAGTACGTTAAAATCATCAGTTTTACTTTTCCATACATTGCGATCTATGTACAGTTGTGCACAGAATAATTTATCAACATTGTTATGAACCGGTTACCTAATCAATTGTTTGAGTAGGTAACCGGTTAATACCTTCAAATAGTGAAAGAGGTTTTTGTTATGTATGTTATGTAAGTATGTTTAAGTCAGCACCGATTGTATTTTCAACGGGTTTGTGATCCCTTATTGCATTGCAGGTATAAATAAATAATGTCTGCGGAAACGGATGGCAAAACACTTTTGTCTAACGTTTTCGTGCGCCCTAGGCTGTAATATATTTCTATTGCAATACAGAATAAAAACCGGAAGTGTTATGCCGACCGTGTCCCGTCACTGTACCAAAATATTTGAGCAAAAAAACTGTCAGTATCATTAATATTTTCGTATATAACAATTAAAAGTTTGCAAAAGTTTCTTTACTTAACAATATAATTACTTAGAGCGGGCAACAAGTGAGTGAACGCCACATGCCGTGTGTTGGTGGCACTGAATATCACCACAAACACACTATTTCTCCCTGTGGGTGTCGTTAAAGTCAATTAAGACAATTTCTAAAAGTATAAATTTAGGTTTTTTCTTTCTTTATTATAGCGTTAAAAATAAACTTGTTTTTAAATATATTTTTTTATTTAAAACGGCGAAAGGGGACACAATTTTTAAGTTTTCGATATATGGTTAACATTTTCTAGTTGTTTAGTTGCGCTGATCGAAAATTACATCCTTTTTCAAATAAAGAATATTTAATTTTACATAAAATCTGAATTATTCAGTAGGATTAGATAATGATTCAGAAAATGAGGTTATTCAAGTCAGAATGTTGAAAATGTTGTTTTTTACATCCAAGTTATTCAACAAAATGGCCCAATTTAAGTATCTTTATCGGCAGAAAAAAACGAAACTTGCTCCTGTCAAACAAGTGTCGCATTTCCCTTTGCTCGGAGGAGCAACGAGGGTATGAGGGGCTTGCATCCTCTAAAACCCCCTGGTGGCCGTCTCGGTGTTTTTGTGAAGAACCCCGGGAACCATTGATGATCAGCTTTCGGTTTCCTTTCCACTGTACTGTATGTGTTAACATTTCATTTTTTCTGAATTGCAAAATAGCTCTTGTTCTTTGGTAATACAGTCTAGGGCGCACGAGACCATAGACAAATATTTTACGCCGTCTTAGACCACTACTGTACAAACATAAGAAAAACCTCATCTTCTAAAATATCTGTTAGGTAACCGGTTACTACCAATGTTGATCAATTATTCTGTTCACAACTGTACATAGATTGCAATGTATGGAAAAGTAAAACTGATGATTTTAACGTACTTCTTCAAAGGAAACCTAGTTCGAAGTGATTATAATTCTGGTGGACCAATTGAGGATTAATTTTTGGCAAAATTTCAAACCAATAGCTATCTATAGGCGTTCCGGAGATAATTGAAGGTGCCAAATGTTCAAGCCATAATCCTCACTAAGATGCCCTTATAACTCCAGAACCTCTTGATGACCAATTCTGAGATTTGGCATGTCGTGTGGATCAATTGAGGACTAATTATTTAGACCTGAACCAAGTCGATAGGCCCTACCGTTTTCTTGGATGAGAGATGAGGATTACAGCTTGAACGTCAAGCCATAATCCTCACAAACATTTGGCTATAACTTCTAAAGTATAAGTGGACTAATTATTTTACTTTGTGGACCAATTTGGATCAATTAATGACTAATTATTTGCATTTTAAAAATTTGTTTTAGCGAAGATTTAAAAGATGAGGATTACAGCTTGAAGCACACTGAAATGTTTGAAACTTTGAAACCGATATGCTTCTAGCACGCGAAGCACGCG
Organism: Euspilapteryx auroguttella; assembly: GCA_951802225.1. Taxonomy (NCBI): domain Eukaryota; kingdom Metazoa; phylum Arthropoda; class Insecta; order Lepidoptera; family Gracillariidae; genus Euspilapteryx; species Euspilapteryx auroguttella. Next base: position 10,870,574 of record OX637648.1, on the reverse strand, counting down.
TCTTTAACGCACACACAACACAATCAACAACCACAACAACACAGTACCACGCAGAGAGTAGCTTCCAAGTCTGTGGTGCATATTGATTGATCATAGACTTAAATAAGATTACTATTTAATCTGTGTCAAATCAGAAAAGAAAATATTTTGTGCGACTCAATCGTGTCTCCGATTTTATTTCGAGATCATTTTAATTCAGTGATTTGTGATTTTGCTATCAGTTACCCTTACGCATAACAAGTGAGTACAGATTCCTGCTATTATTAATGATTGAAGTAATTAGCAAGAACAAGAAGTGATGATAAACCTACCATGTTGTTGCGCCATTTCGCACTTTTGTTCGCCTCACCCTCGTAGGTACTTTCTAGAACCTTCTTAGCTTTCCAAACAAATATTTAGATTGATTACCAAATCTGATAACGAGTGATGCATCACCTCTCAGCAAGTGTGGAAATGTTAATGATTCCATTTGGTAGTAGGTACCTATGAAAAAGCTACAATTTATTATTTTCAACTTAACATCTTGTTTTAGCCAAGAAGAATTTTTTTTTCTGATAAAAATATTGTATGGCTTCTTAGGTATCTCTAGAATTCTAGAATATAATCTTATTCCTCTATTGATTATTGGGCTATGTTGTAGAAAGTTGTGCAATCTAACATTCTTACTTTCTAGCTTTCCCCTTTCTTCATAAAGTGTTGGTTATTATTGTTTTATTAATCTTGGTTTATAAAAGTCATATATTTAAAGTAAAGCAGATTGATCTTGTATTCAAAAGCCTAGGAAGAAAATAATAAGAATATTCTTAACATAAATTTGTAACTCATACAATTTATAACTGAAGAACTTTATTACCTCAATACAAAATTCATTTAATTCAAATGAATTAAATATTTTGTTATTTTAATTTTTTTGCTTTAATAGTGCAGTTCCAATAATATTGATATTGGAATTACGGTATTGAGTAAAAATGTCCAATATCAGTATAGGAATTGAAAATTTTCTAATGTTACAAATGTTCCACAGTATTTGGAAGTTTCTTGCAAAATATCTGTTTAAATAACTTCTCATTTAAAAAAGTCCTTAACTACTAATTTTTATTTCAGCCTCTTGAGCCAAACTCTGCGTAAGTCAATCTTTAACAACGGATACCGAAAGACTTAAAACTAAAGAGCAACCAAACTACAGCACCATGTGTATGTATACTTTTCCTTTTTTAATTTCTCAAATTAGTTTCTTCCGCAGTTCGCTAACCAGACATGTGGCAGAACCAAGGAGGCGTTTATCCTGGAGGTTCCTAATAATACTAATTATTTTTTTAATGTGTCTCTGTAATTTTTTTTTATGCCAGCACATAATTTAAATTTATCTACTTGCCAATTATTTTGCTATTAATTAGTTGGTTTTGCTTAAAAATGTACAAATGATCTGTTGAATAATAAAAAAACAAGCTTTTTATATTCTTGAAAAATGGCTAGTAGGTAATTAATATTATCCAAGATGTTTATTTTACTAGTTTTTGAATTTGTCTTAATGGGTAAATAATGACTTAAACATCTTGGACTTAACATGAAAAAAAAAAGCATTGGTTCATACACAATACATTGCCATACACAATTTTTTTTTAATTAATCAAATTATGTGCTCAGCAAACTGCCTATCGTGTACCACTTTTATGTCCTGCGTGCAAAATACTACTGGCTGCGAATGTTAATACACAAATTCAATGGAACTGTGTATCCAATTTGTATACCATAAAAAACACTATAACTGTACATATACAATACACCATACAGCACTGTCTTTCTCAAAGTCTTTCTATACTGCACAAAATAAACAATACACATAGAAATAAGTTGAGAATATTGATAAGGTTGTTTACCTTGAGTTTTCTTTTGCAATGTCTTTGTTAAGTTTTGGGCATCCCAGATATTTTTTCTACCTGATTATTAATTATGTGTTTATTAATATTATAGCTGCAGCTTTTTTTTCTAGCAACTTTTCACCAATTTCTGCTAAAAATGCAATGCCACCCTAACTTAAAAAAGGTGAATAATAATTTCATAATCTCAGCCGAAATTTACTCTCTAATGCAAAACACAAAATGTAGTGAATACTTAACAAGTAAGTACGCGAGTAAAACGCGAATAATTGCCTCTGATAACCACAAGGCCTTATCATTACCTACTTCCTACCTATCATTAAACAATATGTTACGTTGAACAAAGCACAAAAATGGTTGGTTTGTTTCCCACAAGATACTCATAGTATTAAACTCAATGGCAATGAAGGCAATGTACTGTATGATTCATTGACCTAAATTAAAGTGTATTTTTAAATTAAAATGAATTATAAATAAAAAAGTGTGTGTGATACCTTTTTTTATTTGTTTTAGCTTGATTCAATTTAATAACAATAAGAAATGTTTTCTTTTTTTTATCACTTATTTTTATCATTTTAATTTTTGCAAGTGATTTATTTATACACCTTCTACAAAAACCTTTTTTACTGAGTTACTTTTAACAAAGTTTGATGGCTTGTATTGTATGAAATTGACCCACTATTTCCAGCCAGTCATCATCATCTGGGCCCTCAGTCTCATCGCGCAAAACGTAACTATCGAATAAAAGTAGAGTAGGAACAGTACGTTAATCGCAAGAAAATACACATTTGGTAGTCTCGTAATGAATTTTGCTATGACTATAGCAGTAGTACCGCAATAGATTGGAATTGACCAAAAAGGGTAGTCTGCTCCATAATAAGATAATGTTATGATTACGTTCGACTGAAATTATAAATGTCAATACTGATTGATATTAAGTGACAGTTGCACTACGCCCGGTCCAATTTCGTCTAACAAAACAGGATTAACTATTTAGGTAAAAAAACCCAGATTATTCTATAGCTTGCTATTCATATTCTATTGCTATACTATAATGATCGATCAAAGTTACCAGACTCGCAATTTTTGACCCCATCGTAGTAGAGTAATAGTAGAATAATAATAGAATGGAAGTTTAATCGTAAGTTTAACCCTCTTATTCATAAAAAGTTAAAGAGCATTTTAGTTATTTGACGTATGTCAATTTGGACTGGATGTCACGTATTTACCATACAACAAACCAGAGAAGTAGACCTCCAGTAACGCTACTTAAAATGTACTGTATCTTTATGAATAAGACTGTAAGAGACTAGAGTCCCAGCAATAAAAAAATAAATTGCGGGCTTCCTTTACGTAGTTTTCATTCGCAAATCCGTGAGTCATAGAAACACCAGATTGTATGACGTAATATTTTTTAATGACGTCACACACGCGACAGTACACCTACGCCGTTATCGCGATGGTGAATAGCTTCATATTTCCTTTTTTAGTTTCATTGAATTACACACTCTATGCATGTGACGTAAGGTTGATTTTAGGTATTTTACTTGCTGACTTTTGATGTTTGCACAACACTGTGTTATGATGTGTCTAACAAGACAGTGAGATTTTAAGATTGTCACGACTGGCTACTTGACTTGAAGAAGATATTTTGGTGCATGAGGAAAAGGGGTATCCTATCCATAAAAGGTAGTTAGTGTCAAGGCTGCTGTGTTATCTTTATTGGGAGTCCCAACGGCGTAAAACCAGTTTATTAAAGAGTATCCAGTATAGTAACACAATTTACCGTGATAGTAACCGGTATTTATTTTAATACTATGTAGTCGACCAGGCGAACTTCGTACCGCCCAACCTATTACTATTTTGTGCATGTATTATACTTATAAACCTTCCTTATATTAAAAAAAAAACATATCAAAATCCGTTGCATAGTTTTAAAGATGTAAGCATACATAGGGACAGACGCGGGATGCGACTTTATTTTATACTATGTATTGACGCTATCCTCTGAGGCTCTTTGCCGCGCTTCGCCAGAGATGCGCGGGGCCTAAGAGGCAGAGTCCTGAAAAAGTGCAATATTATCTATACCATCTATACCTCTATACCAATATTATAAAGAGGAAAGATTTGTTTGTTTGTTTGTTTGTTTGTAACGAATAGGCTCCGGAAATACTGAACCGATTTAAAAAATTCTTTCACTGATAGGAAGCTACATTATCCCCGAGTGTCATAGGCTATATTAGTTTTTAAAAAAAATTAGGGATCCTTACTTAAACTCAAATAATGTAGTCCAAGGTGCAATATTTTTTCCGTTGTTTACATTTATTTTGACAGGTGCTTTGTTTTTGTTGTTTGTTTTTTTATTCGCCCATTTTGGGCAGGCAAAAGAACATAGTCTATAGAGCCAAGTCTTTAGTAGTATCTTATATTCTATGGCGTAACGAAGTAAGCCGGGAAAGCTCGTTATACATAAAAAAAAAACAATTCTCTTAATAACAACCGGTAATGATGATGATATCAAACCGCGTTTTACGCAGATCTAGAATAGGAACTGTTTTGATTCTTGACTTTTATGACAACTTTGTCTTATCTATACCAATATTATAAAGAGGAAAGATTTGTTTGTTTGTTTGTAACGAATAGGCTCCGGAAATACTGAACCGATTTGAAAAATTCTTTCACTGGTAGGAAGCTACACTAACCCCGAGTGTCATAGGCTATATTAGATTTTAAAAAAAATGAGGGATCCTTACCTAAACTCAAATAATGTAACCCAAGGTGCAATATTTTTCCCGTTGTTTACATATTTTGACTGGTGGTTTGTTGTTGTTGTTTGTTTTTTTATTCGGCCATTCTGGGCAGTCAAAAGAACATAGTCTATAGAGCCAAGTCTTTTGTAGTATCTTATATTCTATGGCGTAACGAAGTAAGCCGGGAAAGCTCGTTTATTATACGTAGACAAAACTGGCGCCTTGCCAAGGTCGAAGGAACTAATCAATAAGGTGTACTCGCAACCCTCGGTGAACTGTATTTTTCTATGGGGACTATTGTTGTTTGCGTTTTAAAGTGCGCTGCTTGTAAACAATGATGTTAGAAATTAGAAACTGGGGGCCTATTGCGGTTCTCAATGGCTTTGAGTATGAAAAACATATGAACATCTCTTGGTCAACTTAACAGATTGAGTTGAGACTTGAGATCCATAATCTATACCAATATTATAAAGAGGAAAGATTTATTTGTTTGTTTGTAACCAATAGGCTCCGGAAATACTGAACCGATTTGAAAAATTCTTTCACTGGTAGGAAGCTAAACTATCCCCAAATGACATAGGCTATATGAGATTTTCAAAAAAATTAGGGATCCTTACCTAAACTCAAATAATGTAACCCAAGGTGCAATAATTTTTCTGTTGTTTACATATTTTGACAGGTGGTTTGTTTTTGTTGTTTGTTTTTTATTTGCCCATTCTGGGCAGTTAAAAGAACATAGTCTATAAAGCCAAGTTTTTACTAATATTTTATGGCGTAACGAAGTAAGCCGGGACAGCTCGTGAATTATAAGACGTCACAGGTACAATTTTTCTCAGTCTTTAATTAGCCAATCTTTTTGTTTTCATAGTGATCAAGAACTGAAATTAACCAACGTAGGTATATTATAAGAACATGCGGTCTAATCAGTATCTCCGTTTTTAACCGACTTAAAAAAAGGGCGGTTATCAGTTTGACCTGTATGTGTATGTATATCCGCGATTATCTCGAGTTTGGCTAAACCGATTTTGATGCGGTTTTCACAAAAGTATTTGTTACATTCAGGAGAAGGTTGTACCTATTTTAACAGACTTCGAAAAAGAGGAAGGTCTCAGATTATGTTTGTGTCAGTGCGTTGAAGGCGGGTCTCTTTTTATAAAAAAAAGAATTATGTAAGTATGTGTAAATTTTTTGAAAAAGAAATAATTTGGATTCATGTTTACATTTGTTGCACTTCACACGTGTACTCAACCCAGACACAGTGTCATTGATTATTCAGTCGATAGAGAGAGAGCTTATCGCATTGTCGTGTGTTTTTGAAAATTTGCAGTTTTATGTTTAGAAGCATTGCTATTTCTATTTGGTTTTCTTCATATGATTATTTAGTTGCGTTGCGTAAAATACATAAACTTATTTAGTAATCAATTAAATTAATGTTTTTATGCGGCTCATTCAACAAGTGTTTTTCTCAGTTTGATCATTTCATAGACAGTGATAAATTAGTGAAAAAAACAAGTGACTAAGTGAATGCCTGAGAATATTACAAAAATTATCGCTTTTGTCCGATATGTGAGATATCGTTATTTGTAACGTGTGTTAGTCGAGCACTGCTAATCGCCGCGCGATGTCAACTGGTATATTTTTTTTATTTCTCTGAATATTGACTAGCTGCCCCTCAACTCAATGCGTTGCTAACTGCAATACCCTGTTTTTTTAAGGTTTTTTTTTATTTCTCTGAATATTTTTTATTTCTCTGAATATTGACTAGCTGCTCCTCAACTCAATGCGTTGCTAACTGCAATACTCTGGTTTTTTAGGTTTTTATTTATTTCTCTGAATATTTTTTATTTCTCTGAATATTGACTAGCTGCCCCTCAACTCAATGCGTTGCTCACTGCAATACCCTGTTTTTTTAGGATTTTTTTTTGTTTTTTAACAAATTCCTGAGCCCTTTTTACTCTGAATATCCTTTATCTTTAAACGCTATATAAACGAAAATGAGTTCCGCTTTATATCGCCTTGTTACGGGGCATCACCGATATACATTTTTGTTAGCAGTAGAGCTATTAAATATAATAATGGAACATCAAAATCAAGGAGCTCACAATTAGGCCTTACATTTAGTACTATTAGGTATCATGTGTGTCCTTACCTAGGTTCTAACAAGTGTTTAAATAAGCAAACATTAACAAAGACATCGCAAAAGAACATTCAGACCCGTAAACAGACATTTCGTCAAACTTTGAGCGACTGCATGTAATAACAATTTATATGTTGTAATCTTGTTGGTGTAAAGTGAAGCTGTCCAGTACATATATGGAGTTAATCTGTAGAAATACCCTAAACACATACAGTACCACAAACTTATCTGAGCCGGTGGCCAAAGTGGAAATATTTGTCGCCATTTTGAAATTGGTAAGGGCTTAACTCCGTCTACGGCGTAAAATTAAATCTTTTCTCACCCCGTTCTGGTCTCAATTCTACAGCATTTAAACTTTAAACCCACCATGCATTGTGTTTGTTTTTAATGCTGTAAAATAGAATAGGACGGCTGACTCTAGTCTAGTATGTTGTTTTGCACGACGACGTCAACGGGTCAGATAAGTTTCTCGTACTAAGTGCCTATAGCTTGCATTTACACTAGCGATCTCTTTTTTTATAGTTTCTTGGTCTTAAAGCTCTGACGTGTTTTGATATTTAAAGTTTAATTTTCGAATTAATAATTAGCCATGGCCATAAGCACAAATAGTGGTTAAAGTAAAAAGTTCAAAAGTTTAAAACCCGTTAATAACATTTATTAAATCACAGTCAAAAGTCTGAATGGAGGTCTTTTTCAATAAGCTTTATAAACTTTACACTAAGTAACATAACAATTTTATTAAATTAGCCGTTAAACTTTTATCATTTTCATATAGTAACGTTACTTTTTCTCTCAAAACAGATCAAAATCAAGGTGGCTACCCACAAGGCGGGTACCCTCAACAGGGAGGCTACCCTCCCCCAGGGGGTTACCCTCAAGCGGGTTACCCTCAAGCCGGGTACCCGCAACCCGGTTACCCCCCGGCTGGGGGTTATCCTCCTCAACCAGGGTTTCAACCAGGATATGGTGGCGCGGCAGGTGGTTATGGAGAGGTATGATTTTAAACTAATGTTGAAATGTTAATTTTGACGTTTCCGTGCAAGTCTGCGGTTACTTTTGTAAAACCTGTCGAATGGATGGACAAATAGCTTCAAGACGCTGGTAGCTTTAATATCAAGATGGCCGCGGTTCGCCTATTTTATTGTTTGTGTATTATTTTCTTGATTTTTAAAACGAAATTATTTATTATACAATGAATTTAAATTAATTTAACATCCGAAATTAGCTATGTCATGGCAGAGGGCATTCTTGTCTCGTATGAATGTAAGTTTTTTAATATTCCCTTTAAATAATAAAGCTCTAAAAACATAAAAAGGCGCACCATATTGGCTTCTTGAAACAGAGCCTTTACCGCGATTCTCCCGTTATTGACGCTATAAGTGATTTTTTTGAAGGGCGGGCTTGCGTTTAAAGGGTTCTTTACCAAATCCCAGAGAATAAAATTATATGAATTTAAATCGGTGTTTTGAGGAATACTTACCACAATTACAAACATAAATTTATACGTAACCTACCTCCGATCTGTTATCGTCCATGTAAGCTATGCCCTGTATCCTGTATGTGACACATCTACTATCTACTTTCTATTATATATATAAAAATGAATCGTGGTTCGTTAAGTCTCGCTAAAAGTCGATAAAGGCGGGCCAATTTCGCTGATTTTGGTTTCAAAATGTTCGTAGTAGTCCAGGGAAGGTTTGAAAGGTGGGAAAATTTGGAAAATTTAAGGGGAAGTTAGCAAAAACAACAATTTATTTTTTCCATATAAAATTGTAGGGCGCGGTACGAAGTTCGCCGGGACAGCTAGGTTAGTATTAAAATGATGTAAGTAGGAACATATTTTGAATCACAAGGTGAAATCACATTCCAAGATAATAAAGTTCGAACCAAGCCTAGATTTGTGCAAAGAGAGACAAAAAAAAAAGGTTTTATCGATCAACACCTCGCCGGTTATCATGTAGATATGTGATAACTTATCATTATTTAGCTAGCAGTGCTTCGTGACGGGTGTGTGCTGCAAAATGACTGAAGCGGTGTGTTATATTTATTTTGTACTGACTTTTCCATGTTTTCTTACCATTCAATCGATACCGATAATTTCGCCAATGTACTTCCCTGGAGTACAGTGGCGGTCTACGTCGCCGTAACACTTCCGGTTTTTCTGTATTTCAAAATCGCTCTTGTTCTTTAGTCAATACAGTCTAGGGCTGACGAAACCTTAGACAAATGTGGTACGGCCTCCTAGACCGCCACTGTACGACAAACATTTCAAAACCAGATTCACCTTAATAGGCCCAGTCGCTCTCAAGTTTTAGCGAGACAAAAGAACAGCAATTAAATTTTATAGAAGAAGACTTGTTTGCGCCTCGCCTATGTTACGCCTGCGAAAACAACATTTTCCGCTGCCATGGGGTTTGCCAAAAAGTTTCCGTTGCCCGTCTTGTGATTCTAACTAAACCATTTTTTGATAGAAGCCTGTGACAGTTGCTTAATTTTTTTTTACCCAAAAAAAGTCATCTTAAAATAGCCTTTACTCTGTGTACCAAATAACAAAATGCGATTTTAGCGATAAACCCGCCGATTGCAATTAATGTATTTTAATTTTGGTTTGGTCACTTAGAGCGGATGGATGACAGGAGATTGACAAAAGAAATATATAGAGCGGATGCGGAAGGCACGGTTGGAAGAGGTAGGCCACGGAAAATGTTCACCGACCAAATTGGTGACGTTCTGAGGAAAGGCCGCGTGAAGAGTTCACGAAACCGACGTGCTTGTATGAAAAGGCTTATGACTGTGGAAGAAGCGAAAGAAGTGTGTCAGGATCGTAGCAGGTGGAAATCAATTGTCTCTGCCTACCCCGATGGGATACAGGCGTGACGTTATGTATGTAATTTAAACGAGATTTTAATTAGTATGTCAAGTTCTATCTATGTCTCTCCCCTAAGTTCCAATTTTAATATTATTTTCAGCCGACAGGCTACGCCGCGCCGGGCGGGCTCGGCGAGGACGGGGAGGTCAAAGGGTTCGACTTCAGCGACCAGATGATCCGCAAGAACTTTATTAAAAAGGTAAATTAGTACCAATACTCGATTCTAATCCTACTCTTATACCATAGAAATTAAAAAAGTAACGGCTTTCGTAAAATCTTCTTTTAAACACAGCCAATACATTACACAGTCTACGTCACCACACATTAATTAATTAATTCAAATGTTCAATTTTTTTAACCAGTTATTTTACTTCTTTTGTAAGTATCTTACTTTGTGTGCAATGCAAGTGTTTTTTTTTCTTTACTTTACTTTACTTTACGACCAAACATATAACACCGTCCTCAAATTTAATACTACTTTGTCCCTTGATATAATACTACTTTGTCCCCATGTTACACAACTTATCATTAAAATTTACATAACTTGACCCCAGATTTTCACCAATCTCTGTCCCTAGATTTTTACCAAACTCTGTCCCCAGATTTTACACAACTTTTTCCGCAGATTTTTTCAACTTTCCCTTCCAATTTTTGCAACATCATCCCTACATTGGATTATTCTGTGTAATCCAGGTGTACTCAGTACTGATGTGCCAGCTCCTGGTGACGATGGGCTTCATAGCTCTGTTCCTGTTCCACCAGCCGACTAAGTTGTTTGTGCAGCGGAATCCGTTCCTCTTGTGAGTATTTTTAACCGATTTCAAAAAAGGAGATTATCAGTTTTACGTGTATGTATGCATGTTGGTCCGCGATTTTATGTAATGTCTGTTTATCTCGAGTTTGGCTGAACAGATTTTGATTCAGATTTTACAAAAGTATTAGTTACATTCTTAAGAAGGTTTTAGTATCTATTTTAACTGACTTAAAGAAAAGAGGAAGTTCTCAATTTATGTATGTGTAAATATATTAAAGGCGGGTCTCTTTTTGTACAAAAGAAATTGTAACTTAAGGCTTGGTGGTTCAAAAATTTGTGTTTTTGAGATTTTTTTAAACAATCTGAGACATACAAAATTGATGTCTTCATTCTGAAAAAAATATATGTGTTAGTTAAGGATCTAATCTAGTCATCATACTAAAGGGAAACAGGATCTAATTAATTTTAGTTGATAGAAAAAAATCTCAAAGTTACCCCTTTTTGTTCCGTTTTTTCCATTTTATTTTTAAACCGCTGATTGTTTTTATTTGATTTTTGGAATGAAAATTGCTGACCTTAAATTTTAGACATACTACTATAGTGAGAATTTTTAAGTTTAACGAAAAGACAAAAAACCAGCAAAAACTAAAAAAAACATCGTTTTCGCGCGGTCCGATGCCATGCCGCGCCGCTCCCTACCCCGTCAGTACCCTTGTGGCCACGGCCGAGGCCGGTTCTGTGTCAAATTTTTGTTTTCGCGCTCTCGTATTTCGTTTTATTTTTATTCAAATGTAAACAAGTTTTGACAACAGATGTCAAAACAATGAACCATAACATCTGATTAGGATCTATATGAAGCTGAAAAAAAAACAATTTTGATACCGATATTACATTTAAAAAACCGTCGCATTACAAACTTACCTTTTTTATTTTCACAGACAAAACTTAAATCGTAGGGATGATAGAACAATAGCTGCTGACGAAAACTTGGTTGTTTAACTGTAGCAGCGAGCGGTCTCAGATCAGACAGTGATATTATAATATTATATAAACATACATAGACCTAAATATTTTACACAAGTTATTTTGCGTATAGTGCTTGATAGCTCAGACTTGCCTTTGGAAAGTTTAATAGCTCGAATTTCTGCCATCTTGGTTTCAAAATGTTGGTAGGTATGTCATTTTCGTTATCAGCGAACCCGGAAATCTACTTATTAAATAATTTTTCTCGTAAAAAACCTATATACTTACAATGCAATATACGCGCTACCGCATCCAGTGTGCCCGCCAGTTTGAGAATTAAACAATAGATAATAGAGGTACACAACAATTTTATTTAATCCAACAGTACACGCAAAATCATACCTACAATATAATTAAAAACAAAAAACATAGTTTACCTTCAGTTTACATATTTAACTAAAATAAAATAACATGTATGTAATGTAAATGTGCATGGCGTGCCAGAGAAGAGGCCTATGTCCAGCAGTGGGCTCTTACAAGCTGATGATGATGATGATGAATGTATTGTCAAGCCTTTTTTTCTGGCTTACTCCGCACTTTAGGTATAAACCTGCAAGTACGTGCGGCGGCAATACGGAAGCGCAGCGTTCTACTTTGTCTATGCCTAAATACAGAATGTCAAATCAGAAGAAACCCAAGTTTCTTAAAATTAAAAAAATATTTAAAAAAATATATTAAGTACATTTTCAGAAATAATTAAATTGTGTACTTCTTACAATATTAATTTATTTTTTGAAAATAACACCATCTTAATGTGATCCGTTACAATAATTGTAATTATTAGAGGTACAATTGCGGCACTCATGCAAACGAACGTCTAAAAACTTTTTTATCAAAAAATTAAACCGCCGAAAAAAAAACCGAAATGCATAAAATAATAATATAATTACTAAGTTCTTAAAGTTATGTAGGGTATACCAAGTAATTTTAAGTCGGATATCCGATTCGGATATTTTCTTTTTGATCAATAATTGTCTTCGGATTAGTTTTTATTTTATTAGACTTTAGTCTAAAGACCCTCTAAGAAAACCCTTTAAGAAAAAGTCCTTTGAAGTCAGATCTGGTGGTGGCCAGGGAATGACGACTACTCTTAGAGAAATAAATTGCGGACGATAGGGAAAGTGGTTTAAGAGATGTATCTATTTCCCGCATTTATAGGTATGTAAACATAGTAAATTGAGCAAAAAGTTATCAACTCAAACTATATAGTAATTTGTATGTAATGTTTTTTGAGTCACAAAATCAAATTAAAACAATCAGTAGTGTATTTCTAATGGAAAAAAAACACTACAAAAAGGGTTTACTTTGTTTTATTTCTACAGAGTGAAATTCATTAGATCTTGTTACTTTTTAATAACTTGTCTAAACTAAATCCTACATCTATATTTTTCAGAATTAAGAAATCTGTTTTATATTTCTCAGATGGTTTAAAAAAAAACTCGTTAATACAAATACCTTACCTAAACGCAAATTCTTGTTAGCTGAAACGAAAATCGGAAAGAAAAATTGTGCGGTAGGTATAAACATCTCGATTTAACTTCGGCTTGTATGAAAAGTAATAAAATTTAAAACTGCCGCGACATTTCGCATTTCGACGCGCGCATGTCACAGCTGCGAGGGTGGGGGACCCTCATACCTAATTAGGTAAGAAGCTTCAAACTACAGGTCCTTAAACCTATGTACAGTCACGGGCTAGGAGGCCGTAACAGATTTGTCTATGGTTTACTTAGCCCTAGACTGTATTGCCAAAGAACAAGAGCTATTTTTCAATACAGAAAAACGGGAAGTGTTACGGCGACGTAGACCACCGTACTTAATTTAGATTGTATTATAAGATGTGTTCATCATAATCAGCCTTTAAGAGCCCACTGCTGGAAATAGGCCTCTTATCTCTCGCACCACGGTCCTGTGTCCTTTATAAAATGTTTGCACGAAATCTTTCTTGTTGTCTATGAATATTAATAACGGACATTTTGAGATAAATCCAAAATCCTGGCAGGATCACCAATTTACCATGTAAAGGTGGTTTGCCCTTTGTGTTGGTGCGATAAACGAAGGGAGAAAGGCGGGGTACAGTCACGGGTTCGTGCAGCGTAACACTTCCGTTTTTTTTTCTGTACTTCGAAAACGTTCTTGTACATTGGTAATTATTACAGTCTAGGGCGCAAGAGACCATAGACAAAAGTGTTACGCTTGATGGGATTGCCACTGTACAGTGGCAGTCTAGGACGGCGCAACAGAATTGTCTATGGTCACGTGCACCCTAGACTGCAATACGAAAGAATAAAGAGTTATTTTGCAAAGCAAAGGTATCAATATTAATAAGATTAGTCTAATTGAATTTCAATAAGTGATATCTTGTATCCTATATTGAATAAATGTGGAGTCCTATATTAAATAATGAGGAGTGTAGGCAGACCACCAGCCAGATGGACCGACTGTTGCGGGGTAGACTTGGATGAGATAGACAGTCGACAGAGCGAACTGGAAAATAATTGGATAGGCATTCGCCCAACAGTGGGCTGATGTGTGCTGACGAAGAAGAAGAAGAAGATAGTAAATAATTATTTTTTTACTTTCACGTTACTTAAAAAGAAGAACCGGAAGTGTAACGCCGTCCTTGTCCGCCACTGTTCAAATAACTGTCTATTTTCGTACAATTCCAGTATAATAGCGCTGGTGGCGCTGTTCGTGTGCCTGATCGCGATGGCGTGCTGCGACGGCGTGCGCCGCTCCTTCCCCACCAACTTCATCTTCCTGGGAATATTCACGCTCGCGCAGAGCTTCCTGCTCGGCGTCTCCTCCAGCGTCTACAATGTCTCCGAGGTAACTAACTGATCGCGATGGCGAGCTGCGCCGCTCCTTCACCACCAACTTCATCTTCCTGGGAATATTCACGCTCGCGCAGAGCTTCCTGCTCGGCGTCTCCTCCAGCGTCTACAATGTCTCCGAGGTAACTAACTGATCGCGATGGCGAGCTGCGCCGCTCCTTCACCACCAACTTCATCTTCCTGGGAATATTCACGCTCGCGCAGAGCTTCCTGCTCGGCGTCTCCTCCAGCGTCTACAATGTCTCCGAGGTAACTAACTGATCGCGATGGCGAGCTGCGCCGCTCCTTCACCACCAACTTCATCTTCCTGGGAATATTCACGCTCGCGCAGAGCTTCCTGCTCGGCGTCTCCTCCAGCGTCTACAATGTCTCCGAGGTAACTAACTGATCGCGATGGCGAGCTGCGCCGCTCCTTCCCCACCAACTTCATCTTCCTGGGAATATTCACGCTCGCGCAGAGCTTCCTGCTCGGCGTCTCCTCCAGCGTCTACAATGTCTCCGAGGTAACTAACTGATCGCGATGGCGAGCTGCGCCGCTCCTTCCCCACCAACTTCATCTTCCTGGGAATATTCACGCTCGCGCAGAGCTTCCTGCTCGGCGTCTCCTCCAGCGTCTACAATGTCTCCGAGGTAACTAACTGATCGCGATGGCGAGCTGCGCCGCTCCTTCCCCACCAACTTCATCTTCCTGGGAATATTCACGCTCGCGCAGAGCTTCCTGCTCGGCGTCTCCTCCAGCGTCTACAATGTCTCCGAGGTAACTAACTGATCGCGATGGCGAGCTGCGCCGCTCCTTCACCACCAACTTCATCTTCCTGGGAATATTCACGCTCGCGCAGAGCTTCCTGCTCGGCGTCTCCTCCAGCGTCTACAATGTCTCCGAGGTAACTAACTGATCGCGATGGCGAGCTGCGCCGCTCCTTCCCCACCAACTTCATCTTCCTGGGAATATTCACGCTCGCGCAGAGCTTCCTGCTCGGCGTCTCCTCCAGCGTCTACAATGTCTCCGAGGTAACTAACTGATCGCGATGGCGAGCTGCGCCGCTCCTTCCCCACCAACTTCATCTTCCTGGGAATATTCACGCTCGCGCAGAGCTTCCTGCTCGGCGTCTCCTCCAGCGTCTACAATGTCTCCGAGGTAACTAACTGATCGCGATGGCGAGCTGCGCCGCTCCTTCCCCACCAACTTCATCTTCCTGGGAATATTCACGCTCGCGCAGAGCTTCCTGCTCGGCGTCTCCTCCAGCGTCTACAATGTCTCCGAGGTAACTAACTGATCGCGATGGCGAGCTGCGCCGCTCCTTCCCCACCAACTTCATCTTCCTGGGAATATTCACGCTCGCGCAGAGCTTCCTGCTCGGCGTCTCCTCCAGCGTCTACAATGTCTCCGAGGTAACTAACTGATCGCGATGGCGAGCTGCGCCGCTCCTTCCCCACCAACTTCATCTTCCTGGGAATATTCACGCTCGCGCAGAGCTTCCTGCTCGGCGTCTCCTCCAGCGTCTACAATGTCTCCGAGGTAACTAACTGATCGCGATGGCGAGCTGCGCCGCTCCTTCCCCACCAACTTCATCTTCCTGGGAATATTCACGCTCGCGCAGAGCTTCCTGCTCGGCGTCTCCTCCAGCGTCTACAATGTCTCCGAGGTAACTAACTGATCGCGATGGCGAGCTGCGCCGCTCCTTCCCCACCAACTTCATCTTCCTGGGAATATTCACGCTCGCGCAGAGCTTCCTGCTCGGCGTCTCCTCCAGCGTCTACAATGTCTCCGAGGTAACTAACTGATCGCGATGGCGAGCTGCGCCGCTCCTTCCCCACCAACTTCATCTTCCTGGGAATATTCACGCTCGCGCAGAGCTTCCTGCTCGGCGTCTCCTCCAGCGTCTACAATGTCTCCGAGGTAACTAACTGATCGCGATGGCGAGCTGCGCCGCTCCTTCCCCACCAACTTCATCTTCCTGGGAATATTCACGCTCGCGCAGAGCTTCCTGCTCGGCGTCTCCTCCAGCGTCTACAATGTCTCCGAGGTAACTAACTGATCGCGATGGCGAGCTGCGCCGCTCCTTCCCCACCAACTTCATCTTCCTGGGAATATTCACGCTCGCGCAGAGCTTCCTGCTCGGCGTCTCCTCCAGCGTCTACAATGTCTCAGAGGTAACTAACTGATCGCGATGGCGAGCTGCGCCGCTCCTTCCCCACCAACTTCATCTTCCTGGGAATATTCACGCTCGCGCAGAGCTTCCTGCTCGGCGTCTCCTCCAGCGTCTACAATGTCTCCGAGGTAACTAACTGATCGCGATGGCGAGCTGCGCCGCTCCTTCCCCACCAACTTCATCTTCCTGGGAATATTCACGCTCGCGCAGAGCTTCCTGCTCGGCGTCTCCTCCAGCGTCTACAATGTCTCCGAGGTAACTAACTGATCGCGATGGCGAGCTGCGCCGCTCCTTCCCCACCAACTTCATCTTCCTGGGAATATTCACGCTCGCGCAGAGCTTCCTGCTCGGCGTCTCCTCCAGCGTCTACAATGTCTCCGAGGTAACTAACTGATCGCGATGGCGAGCTGCGCCGCTCCTTCCCCACCAACTTCATCTTCCTGGGAATATTCACGCTCGCGCAGAGCTTCCTGCTCGGCGTCTCCTCCAGCGTCTACAATGTCTCCGAGGTAACTAACTGATCGCGATGGCGAGCTGCGCCGCTCCTTCCCCACCAACTTCATCTTCCTGGGAATATTCACGCTCGCGCAGAGCTTCCTGCTCGGCGTCTCCTCCAGCGTCTACAATGTCTCCGAGGTAACTAACTGATCGCGATGGCGAGCTGCGCCGCTCCTTCCCCACCAACTTCATCTTCCTGGGAATATTCACGCTCGCGCAGAGCTTCCTGCTCGGCGTCTCCTCCAGCGTCTACAATGTCTCCGAGGTAACTAACTGATCGCGATGGCGAGCTGCGCCGCTCCTTCCCCACCAACTTCATCTTCCTGGGAATATTCACGCTCGCGCAGAGCTTCCTGCTCGGCGTCTCCTCCAGCGTCTACAATGTCTCCGAGGTAACTAACTGATCGCGATGGCGAGCTGCGCCGCTCCTTCCCCACCAACTTCATCTTCCTGGGAATATTCACGCTCGCGCAGAGCTTCCTGCTCGGCGTCTCCTCCAGCGTCTACAATGTCTCCGAGGTAACTAACTGATCGCGATGGCGAGCTGCGCCGCTCCTTCCCCACCAACTTCATCTTCCTGGGAATATTCACGCTCGCGCAGAGCTTCCTGCTCGGCGTCTCCTCCAGCGTCTACAATGTCTCCGAGGTAACTAACTGATCGCGATGGCGAGCTGCGCCGCTCCTTCCCCACCAACTTCATCTTCCTGGGAATATTCACGCTCGCGCAGAGCTTCCTGCTCGGCGTCTCCTCCAGCGTCTACAATGTCTCCGAGGTAACTAACTGATCGCGATGGCGAGCTGCGCCGCTCCTTCCCCACCAACTTCATCTTCCTGGGAATATTCACGCTCGCGCAGAGCTTCCTGCTCGGCGTCTCCTCCAGCGTCTACAATGTCTCCGAGGTAACTAACTGATCGCGATGGCGAGCTGCGCCGCTCCTTCCCCACCAACTTCATCTTCCTGGGAATATTCACGCTCGCGCAGAGCTTCCTGCTCGGCGTCTCCTCCAGCGTCTACAATGTCTCCGAGGTAACTAACTGATGGCGATGGCGAGCTGCGCCGCTCCTTCCCCACCAACTTCATCTTCCTGGGAATATTCACGCTCGCGCAGAGCTTCCTGCTCGGCGTCTCCTCCAGCGTCTACAATGTCTCCGAGGTAACTAACTGATCGCGATGGCGAGCTGCGCCGCTCCTTCCCCACCAACTTCATCTTCCTGGGAATATTCACGCTCGCGCAGAGCTTCCTGCTCGGCGTCTCCTCCAGCGTCTACAATGTCTCCGAGGTAACTAACTGATCGCGATGGCGAGCTGCGCCGCTCCTTCCCCACCAACTTCATCTTCCTGGGAATATTCACGCTCGCGCAGAGCTTCCTGCTCGGCGTCTCCTCCAGCGTCTACAATGTCTCCGAGGTAACTAACTGATCGCGATGGCGAGCTGCGCCGCTCCTTCCCCACCAACTTCATCTTCCTGGGAATATTCACGCTCGCGCAGAGCTTCCTGCTCGGCGTCTCCTCCAGCGTCTACAATGTCTCCGAGGTAACTAACTGATCGCGATGGCGAGCTGCGCCGCTCCTTCCCCACCAACTTCATCTTCCTGGGAATATTCACGCTCGCGCAGAGCTTCCTGCTCGGCGTCTCCTCCAGCGTCTACAATGTCTCCGAGGTAACTAACTGATCGCGATGGCGAGCTGCGCCGCTCCTTCCCCACCAACTTCATCTTCCTGGGAATATTCACGCTCGCGCAGAGCTTCCTGCTCGGCGTCTCCTCCAGCGTCTACAATGTCTCCGAGGTAACTAACTGATCGCGATGGCGAGCTGCGCCGCTCCTTCCCCACCAACTTCATCTTCCTGGGAATATTCACGCTCGCGCAGAGCTTCCTGCTCGGCGTCTCCTCCAGCGTCTACAATGTCTCCGAGGTAACTAACTGATCGCGATGGCGAGCTGCGCCGCTCCTTCCCCACCAACTTCATCTTCCTGGGAATATTCACGCTCGCGCAGAGCTTCCTGCTCGGCGTCTCCTCCAGCGTCTACAATGTCTCCGAGGTAACTAACTGATCGCGATGGCGAGCTGCGCCGCTCCTTCCCCACCAACTTCATCTTCCTGGGAATATTCACGCTCGCGCAGAGCTTCCTGCTCGGCGTCTCCTCCAGCGTCTACAATGTCTCCGAGGTAACTAACTGATCGCGATGGCGAGCTGCGCCGCTCCTTCCCCACCAACTTCATCTTCCTGGGAATATTCACGCTCGCGCAGAGCTTCCTGCTCGGCGTCTCCTCCAGCGTCTACAATGTCTCCGAGGTAACTAACTGATCGCGATGGCGAGCTGCGCCGCTCCTTCCCCACCAACTTCATCTTCCTGGGAATATTCACGCTCGCGCAGAGCTTCCTGCTCGGCGTCTCCTCCAGCGTCTACAATGTCTCCGAGGTAACTAACTGATCGCGATGGCGAGCTGCGCCGCTCCTTCCCCACCAACTTCATCTTCCTGGGAATATTCACGCTCGCGCAGAGCTTCCTGCTCGGCGTCTCCTCCAGCGTCTACAATGTCTCCGAGGTAACTAACTGATCGCGATGGCGAGCTGCGCCGCTCCTTCCCCACCAACTTCATCTTCCTGGGAATATTCACGCTCGCGCAGAGCTTCCTGCTCGGCGTCTCCTCCAGCGTCTACAATGTCTCCGAGGTAACTAACTGATCGCGATGGCGAGCTGCGCCGCTCCTTCCCCACCAACTTCATCTTCCTGGGAATATTCACGCTCGCGCAGAGCTTCCTGCTCGGCGTCTCCTCCAGCGTCTACAATGTCTCCGAGGTAACTAACTGATCGCGATGGCGAGCTGCGCCGCTCCTTCCCCACCAACTTCATCTTCCTGGGAATATTCACGCTCGCGCAGAGCTTCCTGCTCGGCGTCTCCTCCAGCGTCTACAATGTCTCCGAGGTAACTAACTGATCGCGATGGCGAGCTGCGCCGCTCCTTCCCCACCAACTTCATCTTCCTGGGTGTCGCGGCAAACGCGAGTATACCAGACGAATTGGTAAGTATATGATTGTTAAGATAGAATTAATGTGTGTATGTCTGACCGGAAATAAAGACGAACGAACCAAGAGAAAGAATGAGACGTTAGAGAGAGAAAGGGAGATAAAGGGGCGAAATGAGGTTAGGAAAAGTGTGGTCGGCAGACGCTAACGAAAAACGTGGGAAGCTGGTGACTTTGATACACTTGGGGGGAGAAAAGTAACGTACAAACGCGTTAACTATGGAGGTGAGTCCATTTACAGAATAATTACTAATCTGAACCTTCTATGTGTTGTTAATCAGACCTGGATGCGATTTAACCCGAGATCATGATCATAAAGTAATATGATATAACCTTTCGGGGAGTTGAGATAATAAGAGAGAGAAAAGGGTAGTGCTGGTGTGGGATACAGCTCTCTGGGCGAGAGAGGGGAGAGTTGGCACTGGCACAGGCCCGCCGATGAGAGAAAAGGGTAGTGCTGGTGTTGGATACAGCTCTCTGGGCGCGAGAGGGGAGAGTTGGCACTGGCACAGGCCTGCCGATGAGAGAATAGGGTAGTGCTGGTGTTGGATACAGCTCTCTGGGCGAGAGAGGGGAGAGTTGGCACTGGCACAGGCCCGCCGATGAGAGAAAAGGGTAGTGCTGGTGTTGGATACAGCTCTCTGGGCGCGAGAGGGGAGAGTTGGCACTGGCACAGGCCTGCCGATGAGAGAATAGGGTAGTGCTGGTGTTGGATACAGCTCTCTGGGCGAGAGAGGGGAGAGTTGGCACTGGCACTGGCCCGCTGATGAGAGAATAGGGTAGTGCTGGTGTTGGATACAGCTCTCTGGGCGAGAGAGGGGAGAGTTGGCACTGGCACTGGCCCGCTGATGAGAGAATAGGGTAGTGCTGGTGTTGGATACAGCTCTCTGGGCGAGAGAGGGGAGAGTTGGCACTAGCACTGGCCCGCCGATGATAAGAGAGTAAAGACTAAGAATAACCCTGGTGGCTTGGGTTGGACTATAAGGGGTGTTGTGGAGGTCCATCCAAGGGACTACAGGTCCCGCTCAACTTCCTGATGATAATGAAAAGTAAAGTTACAATGAATAAAGAATAGTATGAAGTAATATTGATCATGGGTTGGTCGCAATCAGATCATGCTAAAGATTGCCCAAATTATGAGTTATATCCCTTAGCAGAGACTTTGTCGCAGAATAGTTATTATTTAACCTAGGCTGAAGCAGATCATAAAGAATCCTCGCGACAAATTTGGTGAAGGTGCTGGGATATGATTTTCAAGAAAATAATTTCTTGAAACTCATTGTTGTCTAGTCAAACAGAGAAATATTTTAAAAAATTATAACGAGAAAATTTTTTTTTGGGGGGAGCCTCCTCGATACTACTTTATTACGTTGGTTCTTATAAACTTGTTCATTGCATTGCATATAGATTAGTTTAGTGATTAACTCAATCGAACGTGATTTTACCAACCATAAGTAATAATTAAGTTGGCATAATGGGCTCTATAGCCTTGGGGAAACAAAAAAAAAAAAAAAAAAAAATAAAGAGCATGGGTTATGGTTCCGGTTTTAGTCAGTAGTGACGTGCCGCAACTTTTGCTTTATCTTGTAGAAATACGAATCTCGTGCAATTATAATTAGGTGTTATAAAATAAAAAGATGAAAATGACAAATGGATGTGTTTTATTTATTTTAAAGAGAACCTTGTTTTATTTACTTGTTCTGTTGCGTCATGATTTATTTTGTATTTCGCCTGTGCTTAATAAATAAGAAATTTGTAAAACCTATTCAATTTTGGAATATTTCGAGTAAAATATTTGTTATTGTATTTCTGTATTTAATTCAGGTACGCAATATAACTAAATAGTATATAATAAATATTTTTAATTTTAATGAGGGGTTTTCAAAGTGACAGAAAAGAAAAAAAAAGAGTTTCATAATACGCCGATAGATGGCGGTGTCTACAGCAATATAAGAGAAATGGGAGATCGAATATTGACTGAATCTTTGGAGTGGATTATTTTCTGCTAAGTATAAATCGTATAAATCTTAATTCAACCTACTCCGTCACTGCCTCAGTTAAATTTTAATTTTTATGTTTCATTTTGAGCTATTGAATCATTCATTTCAGCATGACCTATTGCTCCTGACAGAGCGCCATCTGATAGCAGCTTAATAAAACTTGTTTTTTTCTTCTGAGCTGTCAAATTGAAAACCTCTCATTGGATTCCTAGTCAAGTACGCGATTTACACGTACCGAGATGTCACGTCACTATTATAAGATCGGAAATTCGAATGAACGGAACTATTGTCTCTGA
The DNA here is from genome assembly GCA_951802225.1 of Euspilapteryx auroguttella. Taxonomy (NCBI): domain Eukaryota; kingdom Metazoa; phylum Arthropoda; class Insecta; order Lepidoptera; family Gracillariidae; genus Euspilapteryx; species Euspilapteryx auroguttella. The sequence continues at coordinate 10,848,351 of OX637648.1, read as the reverse complement.
CCGAAGAACTTCCCTTTTCTTTGAACCCACGCCACGCCGCCATTTCCTTTTTCAATTTCTTTGAAAGCCGGCCGGGGTTTTTGTTTTCACCGTATTTCCAAAAAAGATCACAGTGCTAAGAGTGATTTTTAAGTTGCTAAGGCAGTGCGGCGTGTCCTGAATAGAGTGCGTGCACGGAGGATTGTGGAAATACGGTTTAAGGTATGTAGCTAATTCAATCGTAAGATTTGTAAGCAGGGATATTTTTTTCTTTTCTCCTAAACTAAAACGACCCACCGACCAAAGACGTTTATATCTTGAAATTGCCAACAGCTGGGCGAAAGCGGCTGGGCACCGACTTTGCCTGCCACTTGTTTGAAGAAACGAGACAGACACACATGGAAATTTTCTTTACCCACCTAGGTAGGTACTCAATCAGTGAGTATTTTACATTCAAAAATTAGCACAGATGAAAGAAATCTTAGTAGAATCCACTGGAATGTCAAAGCTAGAACTTCTTTAATGTTTTACAGCTGTGGAGTGAGGAAAGACCTTGTAAATTGACCCATACAGCGGCAGGAGCAGCACCCGGCTGACAGGTTTATCTTCCTACCTACATATTGTTGAAATAGGAGCCCAGATCAGGTATGTTATATCTTTTTTTTGTTAGACAGGATGGAAGAGATCATGATGTCCCAGCTGGGTCGTAGGCGTACAAACCTGATGAATTTTATACAAGAAGCTGATGCGTTACAACAGTCTAGCGAAGTTGGAATCTCTTATGAGAATCTGATAAGGGTATCTTTAGGCCTCAAATCCTCACTGAATACTTTAAAAGAAGAAGTTCGGTTTGTGTTAGGTTATAAAAATTTAAATCTCAGTCCATTCTTAGCAGAGATAGCTCTCTGCAACGAAGCCCAAGAGAAAGGTGAAGAAAGTGTTAACCTTCTCGAAACTATTACTATCATGTCGGAAAAAACCACGTCTTCTCTTGAACATAACAACATTACAAGCAGGCTGCCAAAACTAGAATTAAAAAAGTTTAACGGAGACATCTTAAAATGGAATGAGTTCATAGCCATTTTCAATGCAAATGTTGATAGTCGGAACATTTCAAATGTTGAAAAGCTGTCATATCTGATAGCATCACTTCAGGGGTCACCCTTACAAACTATTGAAGGCTTATCTATCACAAATGATAATTACAAGATCGCACTAGAGCTGTTGAAATCAAGATATGGCAAAAAGGATAAAGTTGTTGAAGCTCACTTTAACGCTCTCAACCAACTGCCAAGGTGCACTGACAGTCCAAACAACTGTAGAGACACACTTAACACAATAGAAACTCACTTAAGAATACTAGAATCATTAGGCGAAGTAACAGATAACGGGCAGATAAAGACGATAATGATGCAAAAATTTCCTCCATCATTGGTGTACCAAGTGAACCTCAATGCACCAGAAGAAACAAGTGTCATTAACCTGAGAAAGATTTTAGATCAAATTATATCAGCCAAGGAGAAATCTATACAGTTAGATATGAGTCAAAGCTGTGGAGTATCAACAACAGAGATGCTACATGTGAGGGAAGGCACAGGAACTGATAAAACTAATGGACGACCCAATAATCTGGGAAGGGCAGTTGATGACCAACGTTGGGATAGAAAGAGAAACTACAATAAAGGAAGAGACTTTAACCATAACCGAGGTGGCAGTAATTTAACAAATAATAGAAAGCGAACTAGAGACTGGACGGTTAGAGGTCAGGCCTCTTCACAGGATAGTGAGCCAGCAGAAAAGAGGAGGACATTCAAGTGTATCTTCTGTGATGGCAACCACTACAACGATGAGTGTCAGAAATATAAAGAAATTAAAGAAAAACAAAAAGCTCTAAGAGGAAGATGCTTCCTCTGTTTTAGGAGAAATCATCAATCTAATTCATGCCAAAGAAATACATCTTGTGTCTATTGCAAGAAAAAACACAATAGAGCCCTCTGTCCTGAGAGACACACTTCTCTGAAGCCAACAAAAATCGGTAAATCTGTGACTGCAACAACAAACGCTAAAGTATCTGCTCTATTCACAAATTTTAATCCCAATGTGTCATATTTACAGACGGCCACAACAGAAGTCACCAGTAGAGGTGGCAACAGAGTGTGGTGTAGACTGCTCTTGGATTGTGGCAGCCAGAGGAGCTACATCACGCACAAATTAGCAAGTAAATTAGAATTAAGCAATGATAAAGAAGAGATTTTGATGATTTACACATTTGGAACCTTGACACCCGTGGCAACAAAGAGTGCCCATACTGAAATTACACTAGAGACGCGACGAGGCTTCACCAGAAAGATAAACGTAAACGTAGTTCAGCATATTACAAACAGATTACCCAAAGTAGCAACAGAATTCAAAGACAGGAATGAAATAGACTTGTGGGCTGATGATGATGCTACTGGCGGTGGCATAGACCTTCTTATAGGAAATGATTATTACTACTCAATGATTAAGGACAACAAAATTAGAATCCATGACAATGATGAAGAAGCAGTAAAGGGATTTAATGAGTCAGTACGTTTTGAAGGAGGTAGGTACCAGGTGAGATGGCCTTGGATAGAATACCCACCTGACCTGCCAACCAACTTCGGCTTAGCCTTCGGAAGGCTGAAAGGTATTCACCAACGAATGAGTACAGAAATACAGAATGAATATGAAAATATCTTAAAGGAACAAGTGGAAGCGAATATAATAGAACAAGTCGAACCAAGCCCAAGATATGACCAAGTAGCCGATCGCCCTGTGCATTATTTACCCCATCATATGGTGAAACAAGAACAAAAAAGGGGAAGAATTGTATATGACGCCTCTGCAAAGCTAAAAGGCGAAAAGAGTCTCAATGAGTGCCAATACCGAGGCCCATCTATGATAGAAGATCTTACAGCCCTCCTCATAAACTTCAGAATAAAAAAGATTGGAATTACATTAGACATTGAGAAAGCATTCTTAATGGTGGGTTTGCAAGAGCAGGAGAGGGATGTGACGCGATTCTTGTGGCTGAAAGATCCTTCTAAAGAACCCTCGATAGACAACCTCTTGCACTTCAGATTTTGTAGGGTACCATTTGGAGTTATCTCCAGCCCATTCTTGTTGACGGCAACGATTCGCTATCACATGGCAAAGAAAGACCCTTCGCTCCTAAAAGAGGTAGCTGATAACTGCTATGTTGATAATTTGGTTACGAGCGAAGGTACCATAGCAGAAGCGCAGCGACTGTTTAAAAGAACAAATGAGACTTTTAGTGAAATATCGATGAATATTCGAGACTGGACGTCGAACAACCAGGAATTTCTAGATAGCATACCACAGGGTAAAAAGTTGGAGACTCAGGGTCCAATGAAGGTTCTGGGTTTGATGTGGAACCAGAAGGATGACACACTTCAACTGAAAAAGCTACGAGTTACATTAAGTGAAATACCAGAGGATGAGAAACCTACAAAAAGAAGCATTCTACAGAAAACAGCATCTGTTTACGATCCATGTGGATTTGTAGCTCCATTGTTATTACCATGTAAGAGCATTTTTCAAGAGCTTTGTGTGAGAAAGATTAAATGGGATGAGAAAATCCCAGAAGATTTAATAGTGACATGGACGAAGATCCTCGCAAAGCTCCGGGAGGTAGACCTGGTAGAAATACCTAGATATATTGGACTTGACATCCCAAATACAGAAGTAAGACACGAACTTCATGGCTTTACGGACGCAGCGGCTAAGAGCTACGCAGCTGTAGTTTATATTTGCAGCAGAAGCAGGACAACAGTAAGAGTGTCACTACTAATTGCTAAGTCACGAGTGGCTCCGTTGAAGGACAGAGAAAACCTGAAAATACCAAGGCTAGAATTGTTGGGCTATCTGATCGGCAGCAGGTTACTAAAATATGTGAAGGATATACTGAAGATAAAGATAGATGAACAATATCTGTGGACGGATAGCCTAATAGTCCTCAGTTGGATGAGATCGCAGAAGCTGTTACCTCCTTTTGTAGCTCGCAGAGTAAAAGAAATAAAACAGAATAAAGAAGTGGAATACCGATACGTGAACACAGAGCAAAATCCTGCTGACTTGGCGACACGACCTGAGCTATGGGACAAGAAAAAGGATCTGTGGTTTGAAGGACCAAAGTTTCTGCTAAAAAATAAATGTAAATGGCCCACGGATAAAGAAGTTTCTGAAGATTTAACATACCTGGTTGGAGAAGACTCTTCAAATAACAAAATTAAGGATGTGGTTGAACGACCTACGATACAACAGCAACCTGAAAGAAAAGAGATTACATCAATAAGTAAGAATATGGACATAATAAAGTTACAAGAAAAATACTTTCCAGATGAAGTCACAGGCAAAGAGACGAACCTAAGTCGGAACTTGGGTCTATACCTAGATGTCGATGGTGTGCTTCGATGTCGGGGACGAATGGCCAATACGTCATGGGCGTATGATATGAAGCACCCTATTCTAATCCCCAAGATTTGTGAGTTCACTGAAAAGATTATAAGAGAAACACATGAGAATAATTATCATGTAGGAGTATCCCATACATTAAGTATTATTAGGCAAAAATTTTGGATTCCCCAAGGGCGAGCTCAGGTGCAGAAAGTTCTAAGAAGATGTGCGAGATGCGTGAAACACGGTGGCGGCCCGTTCAAGCTACCGCCGCCTCCAGCGCTACCTGCTGAGAGAGTAAGCTACAGTGCACCCTTCACTTACACTGGCGTAGATTATTTTGGCCCTGTATACGTACGAACTATGAACGGGAAAGAGAAGCGATGGGTATGTCTGTTCACTTGTCTCGCGGTGCGTGCTATACACTTAGAAGTAGTGGAAAACTTGACAGCGGAAGAATGTCTCCTGGCCATCCGAAGATTTGTTTCATGCAGAGGCCTTCCGGCGCTAATCGTGTCGGATAATGGAACTCAGTTTAAGTTGACAGGAGAAGTACTTAATAGCCCGCTCTGCACCGAGAACAACGTACGCTGGAAATTCATAACTCAGTTGGCGCCGTGGCAGGGTGGATTTTATGAACGTCTTGTAGGACTAGTAAAACACTGCATGAAACGTACACTAGAAAAGCATTTGCTCACCGACAGTCAACTGGCCACGGTGATGAAAGAGATCGAAGCTGTGGTGAACAGTCGCCCACTAACATGCATTGGGTCAGAGCCTGAACACATACTCAAGCCTTCAGACTTCCTTTCTTTAGGAAAATGCGTTACTGCTAAACCCGTCGAGACACAGACTGGATTGGAAATGTCAGTGACCAAACGCTACCTTTTAGAAGGCTGGAAAAGAGGTCACAAGATAGCAGAGGAAATAAAAAATATGTTCATTGGTCAGTACTTACCGAGTTTGAGAGAGAGATATAAACATTTGCCCAAGCAGCCGAGGGTCAAAACCATTATACCACCGCAGGTGGGAGACGTAGTTCAGATCAAAGGAGAGTTGAGCAATCGCGAAACCTGGAAAGTTGGCAAGATTGCGTCACTCATAGAAAGTTCTGATGGAGAAGTCAGAGTTGCAAAAGTTAGAGTAGGTGATGTAGAATTCACGAGGTCGGTTGGACATCTATACCCCCTGGAAGTCGAGGAGCAACATGTGCAACCTCCGCAAGAACAAAAAGAGTGCGAAGAACATCCAATAGTATCGAATAGAAATAGTTCTTCACAAGAGAAAGTAACACTAGAAAGTGAAGAAGGAGAGGTGTCTGACCACGAACAGAGTGAACAAGTAGAGGCAAATCATAAGAGTCCAGCAGAGGAGATGGACGACATGGAAGCGACTCAGCAAAAAGATAAAGATGAGTCAGAGACTTTAAGAGCAGAAGACCAGGTAGCCGGACGAAGCAGGAGAATTGCTGCATTGAGAGCCAGACAGAAGATTGCCGAGTGGTCTCGGCATTTACTTGCCCTCCTGTAACAGCTTTGCCCCGGGGAGTGTCGCGGCAAACGCGAGTATACCAGACGAATTGGTAAGTATATGATTGTTAAGATAGAATTAATGTGTGTATGTCTGACCGGAAATAAAGACGAACGAACCAAGAGAAAGAATGAGACGTTAGAGAGAGAAAGGGAGATAAAGGGGCGAAATGAGGTTAGGAAAAGTGTGGTCGGCAGACGCTAACGAAAAACGTGGGAAGCTGGTGACTTTGATACACTTGGGGGGAGAAAAGTAACGTACAAACGCGTTAACTATGGAGGTGAGTCCATTTACAGAATAATTACTAATCTGAACCTTCTATGTGTTGTTAATCAGACCTGGATGCGATTTAACCCGAGATCATGATCATAAAGTAATATGATATAACCTTTCGGGGAGTTGAGATAATAAGAGAGAGAAAAGGGTAGTGCTGGTGTGGGATACAGCTCTCTGGGCGAGAGAGGGGAGAGTTGGCACTGGCACAGGCCCGCCGATGAGAGAAAAGGGTAGTGCTGGTGTTGGATACAGCTCTCTGGGCGCGAGAGGGGAGAGTTGGCACTGGCACAGGCCTGCCGATGAGAGAATAGGGTAGTGCTGGTGTTGGATACAGCTCTCTGGGCGAGAGAGGGGAGAGTTGGCACTGGCACTGGCCCGCTGATGAGAGAATAGGGTAGTGCTGGTGTTGGATACAGCTCTCTGGGCGAGAGAGGGGAGAGTTGGCACTGGCACTGGCCCGCTGATGAGAGAATAGGGTAGTGCTGGTGTTGGATACAGCTCTCTGGGCGAGAGAGGGGAGAGTTGGCACTAGCACTGGCCCGCCGATGATAAGAGAGTAAAGACTAAGAATAACCCTGGTGGCTTGGGTTGGACTATAAGGGGTGTTGTGGAGGTCCATCCAAGGGACTACAGGTCCCGCTCAACTTCCTGATGATAATGAAAAGTAAAGTTACAATGAATAAAGAATAGTATGAAGTAATATTGATCATGGGTTGGTCGCAATCAGATCATGCTAAAGATTGCCCAAATTATGAGTTATATCCCTTAGCAGAGACTTTGTCGCAGAATAGTTATTATTTAACCTAGGCTGAAGCAGATCATAAAGAATCCTCGCGACACTGGGAATATTCACGCTCGCGCAGAGCTTCCTGCTCGGCGTCTCCTCCAGCGTCTACAATGTCTCCGAGGTAACTAACTGATCGCGATGGCGAGCTGCGCCGCTCCTTCCCCACCAACTTCATCTTCCTGGGAATATTCACGCTCGCGCAGAGCTTCCTGCTCGGCGTCTCCTCCAGCGTCTACAATGTCTCCGAGGTAACTAACTGATCGCGATGGCGATCTGCGCCGCTCCTTCCCCACCAACTTCATCTTCCTGGGAATATTCACGCTCGCGCAGAGCTTCCTGCTCGGCGTCTCCTCCAGCGTCTACAATGTCTCCGAGGTAACTAACTGATCGCGATGGCGAGCTGCGCCGCTCCTTCCCCACCAACTTCATCTTCCTGGGAATATTCACGCTCGCGCAGAGCTTCCTGCTCGGCGTCTCCTCCAGCGTCTACAATGTCTCCGAGGTAACTAACTGATCGCGATGGCGAGCTGCGCCGCTCCTTCCCCACCAACTTCATCTTCCTGGGAATATTCACGCTCGCGCAGAGCTTCCTGCTCGGCGTCTCCTCCAGCGTCTACAATGTCTCCGAGGTAACTAACTGATCGCGATGGCGATCTGCGCCGCTCCTTCCCCACCAACTTCATCTTCCTGGGAATATTCACGCTCGCGCAGAGCTTCCTGCTCGGCGTCTCCTCCAGCGTCTACAATGTCTCCGAGGTAACTAACTGATCGCGATGGCGAGCTGCGCCGCTCCTTCCCCACCAACTTCATCTTCCTGGGAATATTCACGCTCGCGCAGAGCTTCCTGCTCGGCGTCTCCTCCAGCGTCTACAATGTCTCCGAGGTAACTAACTGATCGCGATGGCGAGCTGCGCCGCTCCTTCCCCACCAACTTCATCTTCCTGGGAATATTCACGCTCGCGCAGAGCTTCCTGCTCGGCGTCTCCTCCAGCGTCTACAATGTCTCCGAGGTAACTAACTGATCGCGATGGCGAGCTGCGCCGCTCCTTCCCCACCAACTTCATCTTCCTGGGAATATTCACGCTCGCGCAGAGCTTCCTGCTCGGCGTCTCCTCCAGCGTCTACAATGTCTCCGAGGTAACTAACTGATCGCGATGGCGAGCTGCGCCGCTCCTTCCCCACCAACTTCATCTTCCTGGGAATATTCACGCTCGCGCAGAGCTTCCTGCTCGGCGTCTCCTCCAGCGTCTACAATGTCTCCGAGGTAACTAACTGATCGCGATGGCGAGCTGCGCCGCTCCTTCCCCACCAACTTCATCTTCCTGGGAATATTCACGCTCGCGCAGAGCTTCCTGCTCGGCGTCTCCTCCAGCGTCTACAATGTCTCCGAGGTAACTAACTGATCGCGATGGCGAGCTGCGCCGCTCCTTCCCCACCAACTTCATCTTCCTGGGAATATTCACGCTCGCGCAGAGCTTCCTGCTCGGCGTCTCCTCCAGCGTCTACAATGTCTCCGAGGTAACTAACTGATCGCGATGGCGAGCTGCGCCGCTCCTTCCCCACCAACTTCATCTTCCTGGGAATATTCACGCTCGCGCAGAGCTTCCTGCTCGGCGTCTCCTCCAGCGTCTACAATGTCTCCGAGGTAACTAACTGATCGCGATGGCGAGCTGCGCCGCTCCTTCCCCACCAACTTCATCTTCCTGGGAATATTCACGCTCGCGCAGAGCTTCCTGCTCGGCGTCTCCTCCAGCGTCTACAATGTCTCCGAGGTAACTAACTGATCGCGATGGCGAGCTGCGCCGCTCCTTCCCCACCAACTTCATCTTCCTGGGAATATTCACGCTCGCGCAGAGCTTCCTGCTCGGCGTCTCCTCCAGCGTCTACAATGTCTCCGAGGTAACTAACTGATCGCGATGGCGAGCTGCGCCGCTCCTTCCCCACCAACTTCATCTTCCTGGGAATATTCACGCTCGCGCAGAGCTTCCTGCTCGGCGTCTCCTCCAGCGTCTACAATGTCTCCGAGGTAACTAACTGATCGCGATGGCGAGCTGCGCCGCTCCTTCCCCACCAACTTCATCTTCCTGGGAATATTCACGCTCGCGCAGAGCTTCCTGCTCGGCGTCTCCTCCAGCGTCTACAATGTCTCCGAGGTAACTAACTGATCGCGATGGCGAGCTGCGCCGCTCCTTCCCCACCAACTTCATCTTCCTGGGAATATTCACGCTCGCGCAGAGCTTCCTGCTCGGCGTCTCCTCCAGCGTCTACAATGTCTCCGAGGTAACTAACTGATCGCGATGGCGAGCTGCGCCGCTCCTTCCCCACCAACTTCATCTTCCTGGGAATATTCACGCTCGCGCAGAGCTTCCTGCTCGGCGTCTCCTCCAGCGTCTACAATGTCTCCGAGGTAACTAACTGATCGCGATGGCGAGCTGCGCCGCTCCTTCCCCACCAACTTCATCTTCCTGGGAATATTCACGCTCGCGCAGAGCTTCCTGCTCGGCGTCTCCTCCAGCGTCTACAATGTCTCCGAGGTAACTAACTGATCGCGATGGCGAGCTGCGCCGCTCCTTCCCCACCAACTTCATCTTCCTGGGAATATTCACGCTCGCGCAGAGCTTCCTGCTCGGCGTCTCCTCCAGCGTCTACAATGTCTCCGAGGTAACTAACTGATCGCGATGGCGAGCTGCGCCGCTCCTTCCCCACCAACTTCATCTTCCTGGGAATATTCACGCTCGCGCAGAGCTTCCTGCTCGGCGTCTCCTCCAGCGTCTACAATGTCTCCGAGGTAACTAACTGATCGCGATGGCGAGCTGCGCCGCTCCTTCCCCACCAACTTCATCTTCCTGGGAATATTCACGCTCGCGCAGAGCTTCCTGCTCGGCGTCTCCTCCAGCGTCTACAATGTCTCCGAGGTAACTAACTGATCGCGATGGCGAGCTGCGCCGCTCCTTCCCCACCAACTTCATCTTCCTGGGAATATTCACGCTCGCGCAGAGCTTCCTGCTCGGCGTCTCCTCCAGCGTCTACAATGTCTCCGAGGTAACTAACTGATCGCGATGGCGAGCTGCGCCGCTCCTTCCCCACCAACTTCATCTTCCTGGGAATATTCACGCTCGCGCAGAGCTTCCTGCTCGGCGTCTCCTCCAGCGTCTACAATGTCTCCGAGGTAACTAACTGATCGCGATGGCGAGCTGCGCCGCTCCTTCCCCACCAACTTCATCTTCCTGGGAATATTCACGCTCGCGCAGAGCTTCCTGCTCGGCGTCTCCTCCAGCGTCTACAATGTCTCCGAGGTAACTAACTGATCGCGATGGCGAGCTGCGCCGCTCCTTCCCCACCAACTTCATCTTCCTGGGAATATTCACGCTCGCGCAGAGCTTCCTGCTCGGCGTCTCCTCCAGCGTCTACAATGTCTCCGAGGTAACTAACTGATCGCGATGGCGAGCTGCGCCGCTCCTTCCCCACCAACTTCATCTTCCTGGGAATATTCACGCTCGCGCAGAGCTTCCTGCTCGGCGTCTCCTCCAGCGTCTACAATGTCTCCGAGGTAACTAACTGATCGCGATGGCGAGCTGCGCCGCTCCTTCCCCACCAACTTCATCTTCCTGGGAATATTCACGCTCGCGCAGAGCTTCCTGCTCGGCGTCTCCTCCAGCGTCTACAATGTCTCCGAGGTAACTAACTGATATCAAAGAATACATAAACATAATCTCACGGCTATCTTTCCTGAAGAGGTAGGCAGAGGCACCAGCTCATTGACTAAGCCCACAAGAGGCACCAGTGCATCGAGCTGGACTCACGTTTGGAACAGTTTATGTTTATACCAGCGTGACAGAAATCTAATAGTTCTAAAGTACGAAAGTGTAGTCTATACCAATATTATAAAGAGGAAAGATTTGTTTGTTTGTAACGAATAGGCTCCGGAAATACTGAACCGATTTGATCTGTTCTGAAATTATTTCACTGGTAGGAAGCTACATTAACCGCGAGTGCCATAGGCTATATTAGATTTTCAAAAAAATTAGGGATCCTTACCTAAACTCATATAATGTAACCCAAGGTGCAATATTTTTTCCGTTGTTTACATATTTTGACAGGTGGTTTGTTGTTTGTTTTTTTATTCGGCCATTCTGGGCGGGCAAAAGAACATAGTCTATAGAGCCAAGTCTTTTGTAGTATCTTATATTCTATGGCGTAACGAAGTAAGCCGGGAAAGCTCGTCGTTAAATAAAATAAAATTCTAGCTGCGAATACATAAAGCACAATATAGCTCGCTCCGGCCGGTTACAACAGAATCGAGTTCGATCAACACCTTTCTTTAATTCTACGAATAAACAACATTTAAAAAACAAAATAAATTATTAATAACTCGAGGCGTCCCGCGGTATCACCCGCGCAGATTTTTCTTAAACACAAAAATCTCATTTTCTCACGTTCCCATGGGAATTTCGGGAAATCCTTTCTTAGTGCTCACCTACACTCCCTAAGGAACCTACATACAAAATTTCAGCCCGCTACGCCCAGTAGTTTCGGCTCTACGTTGTCTGTCAGTCAGTCAGTCAGTAACGGAAGAGTTTTATATATATTGATAATTTATTGCTTGATTATTATTTTTTAATAATAATAAATTTAATTTTAATAATTTATTTCCAGGTCATGATGGCGGTCGGTATAACGGCGGCAGTGTGCCTGGCTCTGACGCTGTTCGCGTTCCAAACGAAATGGGACTTCACAATGATGGGAGGGTTCTTGCTCTGCGCTACCGTCGTTCTCATGGTGTTCGGTAAGTTGAGAAATCTATACCAATATTATAAAGAGGAAAGATTTGTTTGTTTGTAACGAATAGGCTCCGGAAATACTGAACCGATTTGAAAAATTATTTCACTGGTAGGAAGCTACATTAACCCCGAGTGTCATAGGCTATATTAGATTTTCAAAAAAATTAAGTATCCTTACCTAAACTTAAATAATGTGACCCGAGGTGCAATATTTTTCCGTTGTTTACATATTTTGACAGGTGGTTTGTTGTTGTTGTTTGTTTTTTATTCGGCCATTCTGGGCAGTCAAAAGAATATAGTCTATAGAGCCAAGTCTTTTGTAGTATCTTATTCTATGGCGTAACGAAGTAAGCCGGGAAAGCTCGTTATTAAATAACTAGCTGACCCGGTGAACTCCGTATCGCCTGAGATTAAAAGTTTACACCATTATTATTTGCTAGCCAACCCGCTTTGCTGTATGTATTTTGCCAGCCCAGAATTAAAGAATTAAAAAACGAAGTCAAATCAATCTTTTGATTGATAGGAAAATAGATGGAGCAGTAATGGAAAATTTTATAAGGAAAATGAATTTTTTTGTTTTAACTAACTTCCCCTCAATTTTTCCATATTTTCTCACCTTTTAAACCTTCCCTGGACTACTACGAACATTTCAAAACCAAAATCAGCTAAATCGGCCCGGCCGTTCTCGAGTTTTAGCGAGACTAACGAATCACGATTCATCAATATATATAAAACTCTTCCGTTACTGACTGACTGAATGACTGACTGACTGACTGACTGACTGACTGACTGACTGACAAACAACGCAGAGCCGAAACTACGTCCAGTAGCGGGCTGAAATTTTGCACGTCGGTTCCTTAGGGACTTTAGGGAGTGTAGAGGAGCACTAAAGAATAAATTCCCGAAATTCCAATGGGAACGGTAAAAAACGGGATATTGATGTTTATGAGAAATCTACGCGGATGAAACCGCGGGGCAGCCTCTCGTTTTATATAAATAGTAGATAGCAGATTAAAAAATGCAAATCGAACTGAAGTGAATACAACGAACCAACATTGGCTCGTTTCATTCTCCACTCAACCGTTGCTACACTTGCGTACATTGACCCCGCCAGCTGATCGAACCAATGTATGGAACAGCTGTTATTTTTTTGAGATTTTGACCCATGTTGCTTTGGGAAAGTTGTTAGTTATGGTGAGCAGAATCCCTCCTTTGGTTTATTACCGTCTTGTCAGAAACACCCAGTATAATATTAGATTTTGTCATAGTTTTTTTTTCAATACATTAATTTTTTTTTCTTCGGCAACAGGAATAGTGTGCATTTTCATCCCGAAGACCCGCATTCTGACCCTGGTGTACGCGTCCATCGGCGCGCTGCTGTTCTCGCTGTACCTGGTGTACGACACGCAGCTCATGCTGGGCGGCAAGCACAAGTACACCATCTCGCCCGAAGAATACATCTTTGCTGCTCTGAACTTGTATCTTGATATTGTCAACATTTTCATGTTCATTCTGACCATTATTGGCGCTTCGAGGGATTAATCCCTCATACATAAAAAAAATGTTTTTTTTTTTTTTTTTGTGGACGCAACTAGTTTTTTTTTTTTTTTTTGTGAAAATAAATGTTTTGAAAGTGTCTGTAATGAAGTGGTTTTAGTACAATAGTTTTGGTTTTGATTTGGAAAATAATAGTAATATTTGGTTTTTTAATTGTTTTTTTTTTTGTTAATTTGTGCATGTGCAAGCGTTACAGCAAAAGTACTGAAGTCATTAGAAATTGTTTTTTTTTTTTATCTGCGAGTTTGGAGCTGCTGCCAACTTCTAGTAAAAACAAAAGTTGCGTCCAGGTATTATTATATTTTTAACTACTTAATTAAAAAATAAATTTCAGTAGGAGACTGTTTTTTTTTTTTTTGTAAAACGATTTTCACATTGTAAATTTTTTATTTCACATTAATTCGTCTTACTGAATGTATGGTAATTTTAATTGGTAAGTTAACTGTATTGATAAATTTTGGAAACTTAAGGAAATGTAGACATCACTTGCCATCAGTTCACATTACAGTTAAAAAAAAAAACCAACTAATAGCACAGAACTTTCTAATGAGAGGTTTTCATTTTTGACAGTTCTACTAGTTCCAGGCAAATGCTGATAGATGGCACTGTAGAGCCAATGTATGTAGGTAATATGTCAACGTCAAATCTGACTGACTTGACTGACTGATTGAATTCATATAGAATTTTACATTACTGAATCAGAGAGGTTGGAAACCGTCGCTAACTGAATGCTGCTAGTGCCATCACATGGCAGTCTTTGTAACTAAAAGTGACATCGAAAACCGCTCACTCATTAGGGACTGGCACGGTGTTAAAGTTTTATCCACTTTACGGCTCCGAGAAATGAACCAACGTTATAATACCGAAACAATAGATAGCAATAAAACAATCCTACCAAAACAAAAAGCAGCCAATTACATACCACATGCATCCGACCGTCAAGTGCAAATTCGAGGGGCCACAAGTAAAACGCGAATTCCTCGTGCCCCCCCCAGGGGGCAATGTAGGGGGACCACGTGTCTGTCGTGCTTTATTTATATTTGCTCTCCAGTCATCATCTTTTGTTTGTTGAATTCACACTTAAGAGGCATAGCAAAGCTAAAGTAGCGCCACCAGAGAAAAAAAAAATAACAGCCACTTTTGGCAACAATCAGTTTCTTTCTGTGGTCTTTAACCTAAAAGCTATACAACAATGCTCTAAAAATACTAGGCTGAATTATCTAGTGGAATACTGTTTCACATTTTTGATATTTGCCTTACTTTAGAAGATATTAATTTTTTTCTCGAGCTACTTTAGCTGTGCTATGGCTCTTAACGTAAATCGTCATAAGTTAAATCACCTAACCTATTAGTATTAGTTACGTAATAGTAAGTGTTTTTTTTTTTAATATAGTTTTTTGGTTTCGGATTTGATAATTCTGTCCATAGTAAATAATATATGCCATCGCATTTGTATATTTCACACTATTTAATATTTATATTTATAACCCAACCATTGAGGGATGACACTATTTGTAAGAAGTGGGAAGAAAGTGTAGGTCGTTCTTTAAATGGTTGGTTTATCATTGCGTGTTAGAATAATCAAGAAATAATCACATGAACACGAATACAATAAAATGTGTTAAAACAATAATAAAAGTAATTATTCATAATATTTAAATTTAAATTCTATAATATAAAAAAGTACGTAAGTCGCTATAAAATTCTTAAAGCTTTATAAATTTATATGGGCAGTTCTCAAATGAAGCTAGTGAAAAATATATGTAGATTCATCAAAAAAAAAAATTAAATATTGTACATTCCTGATGAAGCGATTTTTTTCTCGGTTTTTTTTATTCTTATCTACTTACCAAATTTTATTTAGTGCAGCATTTAGTTAAATATTTCGATTTTTTAATGTTTTAAACTTGTTACAAATTATGTACCTAATAAGGACAAAACTAAGAACGTTTTTAGCAAAAAATACAAATTTTGACAAAAATGCATTTCTTTGTTAGCCTCTAAAATTAAACCTCAATAGAATAAGGGACCGTACACATGGAATTCCGTTAAAGATTGAGGAATGTTTAATTCAAACTCCGGTTTTTTACGAAAAACGTTAACTGCTGCTTTGGTTCGGCAAAATAACTAATTTTGTTACACATAGCAGCAGTGTGTATGGGTTTTCCAAATATATGCGGCCTTTCCTAAGATAAGGCCTTCCCAGGCTAAGGATCAGAGGTCGGTTCTTATCGCCGAATAAGCTTATTTATTAGTTCGAAATTCTGTCTAACAAAAAATAAATTTTTGTGGAAATATTTACTTACATAGGAATATAGACTTTCTATTTAAAAGATAGAAGTCAGTTTCCTGTGTCATATTTCAATACTTTTTTTGCTCTTTGTTGAATGTGCCTTTGACCTTCTTTTTCTCTATTTAGCGAACATTTCTCGATACCAACCGATACGCAGCAAGAAGCATTATAAGTATTCTCAAGTGGCTTGTCGTAGTGTTACTTTGCCACTAAGAATACTAGGATTCACTTGAATTGATTAACTAACAACTTACAATATTATTTAGTCGCGTAAAGAAAGTTAGATTTTGAGGTTAGACGCGCTCGCATAGTTTTACAATAACTAAAGGCTTTGTCAAACAGACGGCGCTATCGCGCTAGAGCGCTTGCCTTTTTTTTTTTTTTAAACCGGGAAAACTCCGAGTACGGTTTTGCGGGTTTCGCACCCACTAAAACCCCGCCGGTGTCCACCTCGGCTGTTGGCAATGGGATCACGGGAGATCTTCCGACCTTTATGTATAACGACGTCGGAGCATCCTTGCGTCGGCGCTCTGTGTGACGACTAATACTGTCATAGTACAGTTGCGGACACGATCGGCGTAACACTTCCGGTTTTTCTGTATATTGCAAAATAGCTCTTGTTCTTTGGTAATACAGTGTAGGGCTAACGAAACCATAGACAAATCTGTTACGGCCTCCTAGTCCGTGACTACATTACAAGTCGACGCTTGTTCTTGCTGTAGCGCTGTCTATCTGACAAAGCCTTTATGTAACGATTTTGTGTTAGTTAGAATTGCTGTCTGATTTTTTTGTAATGTTTAGCTCTTTGTAACGTGGTACAAGTTTATTGATGTTATTAAAAGTCAATAATATAATAATTATAATTGTGATTTTGGTGTTTTTATTTTACAAGCAATTGGTACAGTGGCGGACACGATCGGCGTAACACTTCCGGTTTTTCTGTATTGCAAAATAGCTCTTGTTCTTTAGTAATACAGTCTAGGGCTGACGAAACCATAGACAAATCTGTTACGGCCTCCTAGTCCGTGACTGTACTTGGTTACTAGGGACCAATATAAATTGGCGATGGTTTAGATTGAGATGGCGCTAGTATCGCTCGCTGTCTGCACATTATGATCTACTTAGTTAGTACCCTTTTCACTCCACTTAAAGATTACTTATTTGACTACGCAACCCTAAAAACACTTTACTTTTATGGTTGGTTTACTCGGTGCGAGCTAGCGTACGAGTCAGCCTTCCGAGTAGCTGCACTGCATTAACTCACACCGTTTTGACTTTAGCTGGCTAACACAGTTCGAGCAGCTCACCTGGCAAGTGGTCAGGACTATTATATAGCTTCATATGATTATAGTATACTTAGCAACAAGCATGTAACCAGTATTTAATCAGAAGAAATAAATCATATCTTATTCGAGACGGTTGTTCCCACTATAATCCGCTCCCTAAATGGCGACCCTGCCAGTTTATACCTACCCTGCCTGCTACTCTGTGTGTGTTTTTATTGATTTGTAACTCGCACGTACAGTGGCGGACACTGTCGGCGTAACACTTCCGGTTTTTCTGTATTGCAAAATAGCTCTTGTTCTTTGGTAATACAGTCTAGGGCTGACGAAACCATACACAAATCCGTTACGGCCTCCTAGTCCGCCACTGTAGGTACAAAGTAACTACTTTACTGGTAAGTTCCGTCCAAATGGTGCGAGTAACTGCAGTGCAGCTACTCTGAAGGCTGACTAGAACGCTAGCTCGCACCGTGTAAACTAGCCATAAAACCACTAAGGCGGTCTTCACACTGCCACGCATCACGCAGCGTGGCGCGTGAATGCGTTTTCTAACGTTCATTGTAAGTACCTCCATTTGTATAGAAACACGCGCAGTCCAACACACAGAAAACGCATCCACGCGCGCGCGCGTAGTAGCGTCGAAACGCAACATACAGCGTGGTGCGTGGCAATGTGATAACCGCCTAACACACTTAAAATAGTTTGTTGCTAAATAACTGAAATTCGATAGGTCTCGGACTCCTCGGATCACGGTTCCAAGAAATGATAACAATTCCTATTACTCGCTCATACAAAGCTAACCCATTGTGTTTGTTTTAACTTTTTACAATGTTGTTCTTTGATTGGTATGCATAACAACTCATATTTGTTCTAATTATTTTAAGGCCACTGTTGTGCAACTTTTAGTTTAGGTTAAAAGCCAGTTTACAGCGATGTCAGCGCCATTCGCGAAAAATATTGATATGTTCTAAACTAAGGCAAATATCAAAAATGTAGCCTGGTATTTTTAAAGCACTGTTGTATAGCTTTTAGGTTAAATACCAAAGAAAGCTACATTTTTGATATTTGCCTTAGTTTAGAAGATATAATTATTTTTCGAGAATGGCGCTAGCATCGCGGTAAACTGGCTCTTATAGTAAAGAAGAAAGGAAGCTATTTGGTAGGAACAGACTAGTTCAGCGTAACACTTCCGGTTTTTCTGCATTGCAATAAAAAAAACTCTTGTTTTCTGGTATTACGTCCTAGTGCACACGAGACCATGGACTCAACTGTTACGCTGAACGAGTCCGTGACTCGAAAGTATTATCTATCTTAGAAGTTTCTTATTTTAGAAAATAAGTTGTTACTTTAAAAAACTAAAGTGGCGACTTCTAGCATGATTTGAAATTTTAAAGATTCTGAAAAAACTTCTTAAAAGTTAGGCAAGTAGTTTTTTGTTAGTACTAATGTCACTACTTAACAGTAATTATTTATAGATAACGCATCACACTCTGAGCCCCTAGGGTGCCCGAAACAATAATATACAGAGGCGAACATACCTACCAGACCGGGAAACAAAGAGAAGAAAGAGTCAAAAGGGCAAATAGAGATGGCTTTGCCGCAGTAGGGTCGCCTTTTGTCAATTTGTATGATTAAGTCGTACTAAGATTTGATAATTAGTTTTTTTGCAAAAAACCTAGGGATTTTGCGAAAACACGGATAATTTGATATAAGCATTACTTTTTTTTCAATCATCCTGACATGAAGCAGTTTTTTTTTCAAAAAACCTAGTAAGATTGAAAACTTTGAAACCTTCCTATAATCTGATTGGCTAGTTTATTGCTTGCTGGTATACTCTTATTCTGATTGGTTCCATAACCAAAGGATATTTTAACGAACCAATCAGAATAAGAGTTTACCAGCAAGCAATAAATCTAGCCAATCAGATTATAGGAAGGAAGGAAGACCTACATATTTTTTATTATTATAGTAAATGCAGAATATAATATTGGGCGTTAGTCGGCATAAGAAGTTCGCAAGTCGACTAGTAGGTAAGTCTATAATAAAAAAGTACTTTTTTATGATCCTGAGAACAGTTAGACAGGCTTTAGGCTGTTTTAAACAGGCTTTTTTTAAGATGTTGAAATTTTACAGCCATGTTTGTCAATATTAAAGATTTATACGCATTGAGCGTATAAATCTTTATCTCAATTTTTGATCTAAATTTATATAGGTACCGAAGCTTACTAACAATGTATTTTTAAAATAACGAATTTTTCAATCAAAATCCAAACCATGAAGATACAGGCTAGCTAAATAACACAAGTAGGTAGTCACTTTACAAGGCGTGTGAGTGTGACATGCATCTATCCTGCTCACTCTCGTGAAAGCAATTTTTTCTGGAACTGCTCAGATTCATGTTTCAGAAAGCTTTGTTTGAGTGCTGCAGTCTTTATAAGTTATTTGATTAGTGAACAAGTGTGGTTCGCGTGACTACGAAAAGGTTTGTTTTCTTTTTAACCGACTTCAAAAAAGGAGGTTATCAGTTTGACCTGTATGTATGTATGTATGTATGTGTGTTTGTCCGCGATTATTTCGAGTTTGGCTGAACCGATTTTGATGCGGTTTTCAGAAAAGTGTTCCTTACATTCAGGAGAAGGTTTTAGTACCTATTTTAACCGACTTCAAAAATAGGAAGTGCTCAGTTAATTTTTGTTTGTGTCAGTTTATTGATGGCTTTTTAATTTTTGTTAAAATAAATTATTTAGGACCGATTCACGAAAGCAAAATTCGAAAAATGATTTACCGCTCTCACTTGGAAGCATTCGAAAGTTTTTTTTATAAAAAAAACAAAAATAAAATAATACAAACAAAATAATATACCGGGTGTTTCTGACAAGGCGGTAATAAATGAAAGGAAGGATTCAGCTCACCATACCTAACAACTTTCCCAAAGCAACATGGGTCGAAATCTCAAAACAAAAATCAGCTGTCCCGTACATTGACCCCGCCAGCTGATCGAACCAATGTATGGAACAGCTGTTATTTTTTTTGAGATTTCGACCCATGTTGCGTTGGGAAAGTTGTTAGTTATGGTGAGCAGAAGCCCCCCTTTCATTCATTACCCCCTTGTCAGAAACACCCGGTATATACTTACCTACAAAATATATAGGCAGTGGGTAGGTACCTACTTAACTTACCCACCATAATCTAATTTCACTGATTTGCAATGTTAAGTCTCAACTCAACTCAATTTAACGTTATGGATCGTCTTACCAGTCTTACCTCGTAGGTACTACCCTCGTACTACCTGGTATTCTGTGGACTTTATGACGCTGTGTATAAAATATGAGACAGCACTCGGAATGGTAATTTTAGACTTCCTGTCAGTGAATTGTGTTGCGATAGGTTCTAATTGGAATATCTACAAATTTGACCAAGCAATATTGAGAACTATTGGGTAAGTATTTAGAACTAGTCGACCCTCCGAACTTCGTACTGCGTAACTTTTTACTATTTTGTGCATGTATTATACTTATATCTTCTATCTTTTTGAATCACTATAAAAAAAAACGCATCAAAATCCCTTGTGTAGTTTTAAAGATTTATTTTATACTTACTATGTATTCATGATATTGATATTGATAAAATAAAAATTATTTCTTATTTTCAAAAGCTATTTTTTTTGCTGATGACCATATTATTTACCAGACTGCGGTAGAAAGGGTACATAACACAGAACAAGGAAGACTGCTCTCTTTTCTGTGGAACATAACGTTCCTAGAACTAGAACTTTTATGTGTATATTTAACGTTTTTTATATATTCAAACTCGCTTCTTATAGAGCATTTTACATTTTTTTTTCTTTTTTGCGCTTTTTAATAATCGATTTATAAAAATATATGTGTGTTTAAAAATTAACTTATAGGGTACTGTTAATAATATAATTAAGAACCCTCAATTTCTTTTTCAGATCACCAAAATGAACTCGATCATTATTAACCCTGTAAGTACCTTTACCCTGATTATAGGGTAAAACGTCCTATTACCGCGGTAGTCAAAATCACGTCCTATTACGGCTCTATTTTATCTTTTTCAATTTATGATTCGTTGTGACTGTGTATGGTAAAGGTGACTACATAGTGTCCAAGGGAAACTAACAAGTAACTTATTACCCAGCACTCGTGCGTTTAAAATCGTTTAAAATGAATTAAATTAATTATTTTGTGTAACGTCAGCGAAGCGAGAAGCTGTTTCATACAAACGCAGACTGACTCGTGGTAGAACATTGAATTTTCAGACTTCGTTTTTAGTTCAAACAAATACTTTAAGATTATGTTACTATATTCGAATACTTTTTACATTCAAGAAGTCTTAGTTAATGAAGTTGATTGCCCTATAAAATCAAATAAAACAAGTAAATATGAGTAAACAAAAGTCCGCCGTATTAGGAAGGCTATTTGAGGGTTCCGCCTATTACGGAGGGTACCATCGGTAATAGGAAAAACGCAGTGTCGGTAATTTTTAAATTTAGTGGTATAATAAATATAATTTATGAACATATTGTTATTTAAGTGTAATTTTCATTAGTTCTCAAGTATAAAACCAATTTTGGAGGTTCATGTTTTTTAACTAAAATCCTTGTTTTTGACGCTTAAAGTTGACAGTAAAATTTAAGTTTGTTAGAATACTGTGAAACCTAACGTATGAGTTTTTATGAAGAAAAATAGTCTAATACAGCGATTACTAACGATTTGAGAGTTTTATGGTAAAGTCAGAGTGCTCTTATGTGTAAGTAATAACTTACATTACCGAAATATCTTAACATTATATTTCAGAATTAGGATATAAAAACTCATTAGATATTTTAGTACCTACCGTATTAGGCTGTAAGGAATCCTAACACGGTGTATGGAAATTACAGAGCTAATAATTTGACCGTATTATTCATAAAGGTACCGTACATTTTAAAAAACTTAATTGCAGGTCTACTTATTTGGTTTATTGTATGGTAAATACGTGACATCCTATCTAAATTGACATACGTCAAATAACTAAAATGCACTTCACAGGGTAAGTAAATAATTAAAAAACTTTCAGAAAAATGTATACTAAGGTTAGTTTATAATAATTTAATACTAGATTTTACCGCAACTTTGACACCATACAACTGATTATGATTCGTTGGTTGTTTTATTTATTATTGTATTTTGGTTTACTGTTTTGTTGTTGTTTTTTTTTTGTGTTCCATTTTTGCATGTTTGTGTCAACGTTGTTGTAAAAAAATGTATCTTTCTTTTTTTTAACTTTCTCCACTTGGGTAGAAATCCATTTTCCATCTTTTTTTACCGTTTAACTTAACCTTCACTGACTGCACTCTGCTGCTTCGCCAGTTAAATTTTCCTTCAAATATGTTTTATTTGTAAGTTTTCATTAAAATCTATTTCGTAGTTTTTACGTGAAAGAGTTACAGACATCCTTTATTATAAACTTTGTTGTTTAGAATATTTAGTAGGATTATTAAAACCCTCGGGCCTTTTTCAAATTAAAGTTTTATAACGAAAAAAAAAAGGTAAAGGAGGTTATCAATTCGACCTGTATCTATGTTTGTATGCATGTTTGTCCGCGATTATTTCGATGTTGTCAAAACCAATTTACACAAAAGTATTTTTTTAATTCAGAAGAAGTGTTTTAGTACCTATTTTTAACCGATTTTAAAAAAAAAGAAGTTCTAAGTTTAGGTTTGTATCAGTTTATTGATTAAGGTTTCGGGTACACGTCCCGGGACCTTATTAATATGTCTTTTCCATCCGTCCGTCTGTCTGTCTGTCTGTCTGAAAAAAATTCACGATATTTTATTTGTCGTCAAAAGAATACTAACAAATATTAAAAACTTCAAAAAATTATGGAAATTTAGAGAAAATTTCAAAAATTTCAAAAATCTTCCTTTTTTGAACAAAATTTTGTTGAGCCTCTACTGACCTGGTCAACAGACATTAAATAATGATCATTTGTAACTTCACTTCACTTCACTTCACTTGCACTTCTTCGTTGGTAATAAAGCATAAAATCGGCTAAACGTGGGTCCGGCTCTTAAGCTGGTACCTCTGCCTAATCCTTCGGGGAATAAAAGGCGTGATATTATGTTTATGTATGTTTATGTAACTTCACTTAATGAAGATTAACAACAAATATTAAAAATTATGTTAAGAAGCTAGCCAAATTCACACCAATTACGCTTTTATGAGTATAATCTGCGCACATAAAGAAACGATCTCAAAATGGCGGCCGTTGTATGGGCTGTCTCGCTTCTCAACTCTTCTCTCATACTAATATACGCGAGATAGCATTCGTTCTGCCGCCATTTTCAAATCGTTTCTTTATCAGCGCGGTTTATAAAAAAAAACGTCCGCATATTTAATTCATTCCGTTCCGTTGTGCAGATAGATGGGAGAAAGTTACGATGCCATAGATTGATTGATTGATTGTTGTTTTGTTATTCGCCCTTTCAGGTCAGGCAAAGGAACATAATTGCCCATACAGCCAAATATCTTAACTAATGATATTACTGGAAACTTCTTAGCGCGAGGCCGTTTATTTAATAGTTAATAATAATAATAATAATAATAATAATAACACATCACACTCAGAGCCCCTAACTAGGAAGAACCTGTATCTAGGGTACCCGAAACACACACAGAGACAAACATCACACCCAGACCGGAAACAAACATCGATATTCATCATATCAATATTCGCCCCGCCCGGGAATCGAACCCGGGTGCACACGCTTCTCAGTCCACATCACTGCCAACTGAGCTACGGAGCAGTTGATACACAAAATATTATCAAAATAGCCCCTTACTAGGAAGAACCTGTATCAGTGCCAGTAACAATTACAGCCATTGCATACCATTTTCTGATTGCACGGAACCGTGAGCTGAGATGAAAATGTTTCATCGTGCGTGTGTTGGCATCCCATACTCCGTAATAGGCAGTGCTTACCGCCGTAATGGGCTTCAAACTTTTTTTTGCCGCCGTAATAGGAATTCCGAATTGTCAGAAAAAATATTTATTTAAAATTAATTATCACTCTAGAATAAATAAAACGACAACTGAAATAGAAAATATAATTATCATGAGTGTCAAAAAATCTGCTAACATATTTAGAAATGCTTAATTTCTTACCCTACTTTAAAATGTCGTCAAAACGCGCCGTAATAGGGCATGTTACCCTAATTAAAAAAACTCGATAGAACCTTTAACTAGGCCCCAAAAACGACAAACTCAACTAAAACCTTCTTGGCGATTTTTAAGCGACTTCAAAAAAGGGAGCTTATCACTTTGACCTGTATGTATAACCGTTTTTCCGCGGTTTTCACAAAGTATTTGTTACATTTAGAGAAGGTTTTAGTACCTATTTTAACCGACTTCAGAAAAGAGAAAGTTCTCAGTATGTATGAGTCAATTAATTGAAGACAGGTCTCTTAAAAAAAAAAGAAATTATAAATTATATGCAATTATTGTTGACCATATATTTTTCAGGATGAAGCGTCAGCTTTTAAGGACGCCACGGTGCGTCGCTGTTTTCTTAGAAAGGTAAAGACTATAAAATAAACTATCTAATCAAAAAAATATTACTTAACGGCATCAAAAAATTTTTTATAATTTATAACAATTTTTTTCAGGTTTACTTTATATTGGCCATTCAGATATTGGTAATTTTCGGGTTTCTTCTAAACTTGAAGCTCATTGAACCAGCGAAGCAGTTCTTCCATGACAATACTTGGATACTGTAAGATTTCTTTATTTATATTTAGGTCTATCCTATCAGGGCTTCCAAAACCGATGATTTCAAAATTTCGGAATTGCTCTGATATTGTGCTCTCAAAACATCGGTATTCTGGAATTCAGGCTAACTGAACTTTTCAAAACATGAATATCCTACTAACACGCAACAAAAAACAATGGGCACAGAATTATGTGGCGATAATTGTACGAAGTGGTAAAAAAAATTACGACAGGCAGCCAAAGTTGGACACACCATGCCCCGGGGCCGTATTCGCTTATTTTGACAGCCACTATTTGTGCCTAGCGAAAGTCAATCTTAGCCATAGTAGCTTTTCAATTAATTTTTGTATAAATACTTATCGTTTTAATGAGTTTTTGTGATTTTTAAAATAAGAGAAATACCCCCCAGAACGAAATTTTAAGCCACTTTTGCACTCCTTAGAACTAAAAAAAAAACTCTTGCAGATAAAAAAAATATTTCTTTTTTAGACTTGTGAAATGAGTTATTTTGTTTTACAGGTATATGGCAATGATATTCTTACCGATTCTGGTAATTTCGGTGAAGTACGAGTTCCTGAGAGAGGCAGCCCCCGTCGCCATCGTGTTTCTGGCGGTTCACACTTTTGCCCTCTCCGTCATTCTGGACTGTTACTACGTCACTTCGTTTCTTCCAAATAAAACGGTGAGGAATACCTAATTAAAATTTAATATTTTACAAAGAATTCTGTTTCGGTAACGATGGGCGGTGGGGACCTAGCCAAGAAAAAGAAAGCGTTACAGTGAAGAGAGTAAGATTGGACAAATGGTCGGTCATGCTCATGCTCATGCAACGTCCGCTGGTACACCTAAGGCCGCATTAAGGGGCATGCGGGGCGTTGCGCGGGGCGTCGTGCTGCGATCATATCAAACGTATAGCAATGTATGAGACCGTTAACAGAGACGCGTTAGCACAATCAATGCGGGCACCCCTGCGGGCGCCGCCGCAGGCCCAAAACATAGGCCAATGTTCGTACAAGGAGACGCGTCGGCGCCCGCACGACGCCCCGCGAAAGGCACCGCGTCTCCGTAAATGAAGCCTGCGTCCGGTGAGCTTATCAGGTTACTGATATATGACGCTGTTTATTCTTTAGTTTGAACGTTGCAATTTTTATTGGACACTTTCTTAGGTATAAAATCATAGGTAAATCAACAGATGCTTCGCGGAGTGACAGCGGCGGAGGGCGTGATGGCTACGCTGTATGCCCTGTCTTTCTACAGGATAGAGCTTTCCTGGAGGCGATACGGACTTGTCAGCTTGCTGTCGTTGCTTATAACTTATGGTAAGATTACCTACTTTATTGTTTTAATAGTCGATATGGCGAACTTCGTATCGAATATGCATGTATTATTTACACATATCAATATCAATACATAGTATAAAACAAGTCGCTTCCCGCGTCTGTCCCTATGTATGCTTATATCTTTAAAACTGTGCAACGGATTTTGATGCAGTTTTTTTAATAGATAGAGTGATTCAAAAGGAAGGTTTATAAGTATAATATTATATGCACAAAATACTAAAAGGTAAGGCGGTACAAAGTTCGCCGGGTCGACTAGTTATTTATATAAAAGTACCTCTTGTATCACTCTATCTTCTATTTTAAAAAAACCGCATCAAAATCCGTTGCATAGTTTTAAAGCGATAAGCATACATAGGGGCAGACGCGGGAAGCGACTTTATTTTATACGAGCTTTCCCGGCTTACTTCGTTACGCCATAAAATATAAGATACTACAAAAGACTTGGCTCTATAGACTATGTACTTTTGACTGCATAGAATGGCCGAATAAAAAACAAACAACAACAACAAACCACCTGTCAAAATATGTAAACAACGGAAAAAATATTACACCTTGGGTTATATTATTTGAGTTTAGGTAAGGATCCCTAATTTTTTTGAAAATCTAATATAACCTATGACACTCGGGGTTAATAGAGCTTCCTACCAGTGAAAGAATTTTTAAAATCGGTTCAGTATTTCCGGAGCCTATTCGTTACAAACAAATAGGCTCCTTCCTCTTTATAATATTGGTATAGACTATGTGTTAATGGTGAGATTGCCTACTGTATTGTTTTATTAGTCGACCAGGCGAACTTTGTATCGCCAAACCTATTACTTTTTTTTGCGTGTGCGTACTTAAAAACAGTCCTCTTCAATCACTCTATCTATTAAAAAAAACGCATCAAAATCCGTTCCGTAGTTATAAATGACGATCGTATGATTTTTCGAGTTTATAATAGAAATTGAAAACGTTTATTGCCAAAAAGTGACACACCATTACAAAAATACGCAAAAAGGTTAACAAAAACAATATTACGGTTACAATATGCTACTATAGCAAAGGGCACTGCCTCAGCATTTGCTATGGATTTGAGCCCAAAGCGCTGGTGTTTTAAGGAAAGACACTGTCGACCGTCATTCAGGTATTTCCTTAGTCGCCTTTACGACACCATGGGAGGAGAGATGGGGTGTGGTGTTCTATGGCACCACCACGATGCTAATGGACAATATTTTTTTTCAGGTATTGCAGCGTCTGTTATTCCTAACCCCGGGTTCGACCTCTTAGGCGAAGGTCTAATTGTTTTCGGACTCCTATTGTTACCGCCCTTCCAGCCACAAGTCATAATTGGTGGAGAAATGGTTTCCCAGGATCACTATTTTGCAGTTCTTAATATTCACGTAAAATTGATAACAATGCTCGTTAAATTTGTTATCATAGTACTTTGTTGTATCGGTTTAATGTATCTTATAGTCTTTATAATATCATACGCCGTTTACAGACATGAGGTTGAAAATAATAAGTATTATCAATTTATGCTTGTTCTTAATTCGATCTTCCAGAGATAAGATGATAATTATTAGTATTTCATGAAATAATTCCTTTTCTTTTTTTTAATCTTATAAGAATTTTGTTTTTTTGTGCGTGGCGCTAGTGCTTGATAAACTAAGTATTATTATTGCTGCAAGATATTATTGGTCGTGAACACTGCTCGGTATTTTATTATAAATTTTTAATGAACTAATTTCTGTCTTTTTGCTTTAATAAGAATCATTAAGTAAGTATAAATAATGTATTCTACTCCCTGTCTCTGTCCCTAAATAATCTAGGGTGCCCGAAACATTTTTTCTGAAACCATGTCTTTTATTGTGTTTCGGGCACACAGGTTGCTTTCTAAGTAGGGGCTCTGAGTATGATTACGTTAATTATAAAATATAAATAAAATCCAACTATTTACTTTAATTAATGTTTTACATATTAACCTTTCAGGAGTCTAAATTGCCATTTCCTTACGAGGTCACGTAGTTTTAAGTACTCTTTGCTTAAATTTTAAAACTATGTTACACTTTTAGTACGTAAATTAATATCGTATCTTAGCGCTCAGCGCTGTGGTCTACAGTAGACCACTAGTCTACAGCACAAGCTGAGTTGGGACCCTTTTGCAGTGTTGATATACGAATATGCTATTTTATTTTGTTTATATTTATCTAGTATATAAAATTTTTATATCATTATATACATTTGAAAGAAATTTATTATCTATCTATTATTACGGAAATCGATTTCTCTAATGACTGTATGACGAACAACATTTCATGTCCTGTCGAAAGAGAGTTTATACCCAATAATAGTCTCATATATTATGTCAAAACAATTTTTACAGAAGCTCTTTAATTTCCAAAATACTAGGTAAGTAGGTATTTTACCTAGTGCAGATTTTTTTAAATTTTGACTAGAATTTTTCAGGGTTTTTTCAAATATAAATATATGTTTTACTTTCATTTGTTTTTCTTTTTAAACCATTTCCTTCGTGGAAAAAAACATAATTAAACAATACCTTCCATACAAAAATAAATAAATTTAAAAGCTACGACCTTGCTACGACATTGACCAAGAGTTCCATTGTAGCTTTTTCCATTAATTTTATATAAAAAAAAACTCTTCTTAAGGGCTTACACGGTGCAAAATAGAAAAACCGTTTGTTGCCTAAAGTGGCCACTTTAGTTTCATGACGCTTTTTTTCTTTGATATTAAACCTAAAAGCTACACAACAAAGCCTTAAAAATTCTAAGTAAGATTATCTAGGGAGTCAAAGGCGCATATTTTTGATTTCGGCTAAAGTTTAGAAGATATCAAATATTTATCTAAGTGGGGCTAGTTTCGCACCGTTTCGCCCCTTTACGTTTAAACTGAGGATTCACTTGAAATTCTTAAATAAAGGCACTCCAAGTTTAGTTTAAACCCTGTAGTTAATGGCTGACATTCACAGGCAGTGTTAGGAGGCTACTCGGTCGAGTATGATACTCGGACAAGTAGTTCCCAAGAACTGATTATCCTGGCTCGAGCTCTCTACTCCATCGAGCATTGGGCGTTTTCACATTGAACGTTGACGGTAACGACACGATATCGTCGGACTGGAAAATCCATACAACACTACTAAACGCTTTCACACTGTGTCGTCAACCGTCAACGGTATCGTCGCCGACAGATTGTCGTGCCGATATCGACTGTATATGTGTAAATATTAAAGATAAAGCAAATGTAACTTGTTCACTGCTGCCATTATTATCCTACTTCTATATATATAAAACTCAAAGGTGACTGACTGACTGACTGACTGACTGACTGACTGACTGACTGACATAGTGATCTATCAACGCACAGCCCAAACTACTGGACGGATTAAGCTTAAATTTGGCATGCAGGTAGATGTTATGGCGTAGGCATCCGCTAAGAAAGGATTTCCCAAAATTCCCTCAGAAACGGGAATTACGGGAGTTTTTAGTTAGTATGAAAAATCGAAATTACTGAGTGTATCGACTTGAAATTTGGTGTACAGGTTCCTCAGTTCATGAAAAAGTGTTGAAAGAAAGGAATTTACAAATTCCCACGGGAACGGGAATTACGGGACTTTTTTGTGAGAATGAAAAATCGACTTCCTTGAGTGTATCGACGTTAAATTTGTGTACAGGTTTCTCAGTGGATGAAAGGGTTTTGAAGAAAGAAATTAACTAAATTCCCATGGCAACTGGGATTACCGGACTAATTATTTAGTATGAAAAATCGATTTCCTTGAGTATGTCAACGTGAAATTTGGTCTACAATAGTGTCTCTGTGGATTTAGTTAGGGGTCTTGGAAGAAAGAAAAATACTAAATTCCCACGGGAACGTAAAACGGGACTCTTAAGTTAGTATTTAAACAATGTATATATATTTATTTAATTCGACGTAAAAATAGGAAAACGGGTTCTTCAGTGGGAGATTAATCAAAATTCACACGGAAACGGAACATTCCCAAAAACATAAAGCGCCTAAAAAATCTTCAACTTTTTTTTTAATCGAGTAGGTACATATATTAGGTATGCAGGTACGTATATCTAACTACTTTTACCCAAACCAGCTAATAGAAATGTTAGAAGTTTCAGTGTCTG
Organism: Euspilapteryx auroguttella; assembly: GCA_951802225.1. Lineage (NCBI taxonomy): Eukaryota > Metazoa > Arthropoda > Insecta > Lepidoptera > Gracillariidae > Euspilapteryx > Euspilapteryx auroguttella. The sequence continues at coordinate 10,818,188 of OX637648.1, read as the reverse complement.
AATGGTGGAGTGAAGAAAGGAATTTCTGGAGTTGCCACGGGTACTGAAATAAATAAAAATTAATACTGTAAATAGGTAGATATTTTTAGGGGGTATGGGTGCGATCAGAAATGATGTCACCAAAATCCTGAGTCGTAAATCAACCAGTAATTAACGATTTTAATGAAAAAGCGCGTGCGAAGCTGCGGGCAAAAGCTAGTACTATTATAAAGGCGAAAGTTTGTAAGTATGGATGTATGGATGTATGGATGTTTGTTACTCTTTCACGTAAAAACTACTGAATGGATTTGAATGAAACTTTACCACAATATAGCTTATACATCAGAATAATATATAGGTTACAATTTTTGAGGTTTCTAATGTGAGGTCGTAAAATTTTTGAGGTTTCTAATGTGAGGTCGTAAAAAAAACACATTTTTTGCGCTTACATTGCAAACGCTGGCTGAACCCTACAAGATAGATCAAAACACTGTACTACAGTATTGTACAACTTAAAAAGGTCTCCAAAAAAGTCCGTGATGGTATATGTTTATCTCTTAGGAATAACCCACAATAACCATTTTTTATCCTTTACTTTGTACGAAAAATAATGGCTTATTTACGAAGCGATTTTAAGCAATACAGTAATAATACAGTACATTTTAATAATACAGTACAGTTAATCCTTATCCAATTAAGTATCTTAAATACATTGTGCATTTAATAAAGATCAATATGGCTTTTTACAGCATGTAAATTAAATAAATATTTTCGAAGATATCACAGATTTAAAATGCAGAGTCATAGCAATTTCGGCGATAAATACCGTTTCAATGATAAATACCGGCAGCGGTGCCAGGCGAACGGGGCGTGGGGGTAGGTGCGGTGGGGAAGAAGTGGCTCATCGCTGAGTGCGCGACCCGAACGCGGGCAGACGCGTGAGGGCAGACGTCGTTGACGGTTGTGTCCATTTTGCGAATTGCGATAAAACAAAGTCGCTTCCCGCGTCTGTCCCTATGTATGCTTAAATCTTTTTAACTACGCAACGTAAGTTGATGCGGTTTTTTTTAATCGATAGATCTATTCGAGAGGAAGGTTTATATGTATAATAAATGCATAATATAAAAGAGTAACACGGATAATTTAAGAGGTTTCTAAAGTGATGTCGTAAATGATTTTTTTTGAGCTTACATTGCAAACGCTGGCTGAACCCTAGGAGATAGATAAAAATAATGTACCACAGTATTGTAGATCTCAAAAAGCTCTACAAAAAAGTCATGGATGGTATATGTCTATCTCTTAGATATAACCCAAAATAAACATTTTTTATCCTAAATTTTTTACAAAAATAATAATGGTATATTTTCGATGCAATTTAAAGCAATACGGCATTAATCCTTATCCAATTTAATACCTTTAATACATTGTGGATTTAATAAAGATCAAATAGTCGTTTACAGCATGAGATTCAAATGAATATTTTCGAAGATATAACAGATTGAAAATTTCCCGATATGCGACACATGGCCAATGATGGTCTTTGTTCGCAAATGCGACAGGAGTTCTCCTTAGCCTTATTATTATACCTAAGCTTTAACTTTTCCACGGCAGAGCAAAGGCCTCATTCCTCCTTTTCCATACTAAACTGTCCTAAGAATCAGATTTCCACCAGGCTCTGTTAAGCGCTTCCAGTTCGTCGCTCCACCAATCGTTTCCCGAAGCAACCACGTCATCTCTGAAAGTTTTTCAAGACCCACTCAGTGGTGTTCTTAGCCCTAAGATCGCAGTTTATACAGGCGACATGGCTGGCCCAGTCCTATTTTTTTTAGCCGCTTTTTCAACTATACATTCACTTTATGAGTTCTGGCGCGCAGTTCGCTGTTTCAGACTTTATCCATCAATCACAGCACCATGCGAGTTCCCAATATGCCATGCGGTATATATGTATGCACTCTATATTGCCCATAGATCGTAGTTGACATAAGCGACATATCCAAGACCAAAGTAGTGACAAACTGTTTATAGCAAACAGACACAGCCTGTGGCACTGAGCTTAGAGGGGAGCCGGCGAAGAAATGACATGCCCTCCCCGAGAGGAACAGATAGGCTTGGGAGGCACAGGACACTGGATGTCGATCATCACAATTCTTCCCAAATTGCCACGACGGCCACCGGCGGGTTTTGGTGGCTGTGAGCCCCGAATACCGCCTTCGCTCCCCGCGCTACAAAAAAAGTGCAAAGATCTTTGTCCCCGGCGGCCGTCTTGGCGCTTTTGGGAAGAACCCCGGGCACCACGCATTATAGAGTCGAAGTCTTTCCAACGCTCAGGTGCTATTATCAGCTTCGTGCTCGGGGAGGGCATATTGTTCCCTCCCAGGCTTGCCTTTGGAGCTGCGGCGGCATAGTGCCACAAGCTGTGCCGCCGCCCATCTCGGGGCCGTTTGATAAGTGTGTCAGTCCCCCGCCCTTTACACCCACGACCCCTTTTAATCGCCTCTTACGACAGGCACGGCATACCGTAGACCTATTATTTCGCCTGGACCCACAGGACTTTTCCCACCAGGCCCTGCCGAGCGTCTATACGTCGCTCCATCGTTTTCTGGTGCAAAGTCATTTCTTGCCATGTTGCTGAACCCACTCAGAGGTACTCCATGCCCAGAGATCAGATTTATTACGCGCGACATGACCAGCCCAGTCCTATTTTAATTCAACCGCATTTTGAGCTACATCTTATTTGAGTTTTGTCATGACCAACATTTTGTAGCAAGTAGTGGATGTGGATCGTGAGAGAATTGCATAATACCAACTTTTGGCCAAATACTCTCCTTACAGGCGTGACAGAATAAAGAAGTCGAAAGACGCTTTAAAAACGCGTTGCGGAGCTATCGTGAAGGGCTCATAAAGGCGACCTTTACTCATATGTCTGAATCGAAAACTCATGAACATGTGCATTTTCCCCATCCTTACCTACGCAGCTCAGACTTGGTTTTTCAATGTCATTCAAAAGTCTAGGCTTAAGGTCTTTCAGATAAATATGGAGCGAAGCCTTATTGGGAGTTCGATTGGTTGATACATGAAAACGTATTTTTTTTATTTCATCGTGAAAATAGGAAAACGTGTTCTTCAACGTTTGTAAGTAAGCTATAACAATGGATTTTCAAAAAATTCTACGGGAGCGGTAAAACAGAAAGTTTTAAAGGTATTAAACTCCTAGAGCTAGAAGGTGAAGTAGAAAATAGATTACCAAAATTCACATGGGAACAGAACATTATCCTCTACACTATTTTTATTTACGTAGTTAATACTCCAACCAATTAAAAGTAGTGCAACACGCTACTATCAGTATTAGGAACTATGAAAATATAGGTTTCTTATGAACGGTTCAGTGTAAAAATGTTTTTTTGGAGTTTCCACGTAAACTGAAATATGTGTACTTACTAATTTTAACTAATATAAGGACAAACCGCTGGAAATTTTTATTTTAAATATATGTTATGTTTAGGGTGTATGGGTGCAATCAAAAATTATTTTCCTAAATTCCTGAATAAGTCATCCACCAGTTAATTCCGTAAATTATGAAAATGCGCGTGCGAAGCTGCGGGCAAAAGCTAGTCTCGAATAAATACACTTTTGGAATCGCACGGATACTTTTGCTGTCGCAGTGTGACTAACCGCACAAGCTGTAGGTTATAACGAGTCACATACCGAAGACTTCCCGATATCGCCGGACGATATCGTTGTCGTCCGAGCTGACGATATATGAGTATCGTGTTGGTGTCGTTATCGTCGCAGTGTGAAAACGGCCATTCTGTTTCACTGTCGCGAAGTCGGCACTCGACTATGTATTTCAATTTGGAGTTGAGAACGATTTAAGAGGCATATCACAGCTAAAGTAGCGCCACCCGAGAAAAAAAATTATATCTTCTGAACTAAGGCAAATATCAAAAATGTGAAACAGTATTCCCCTGGATAATGCAGCCTAGTATTTTTAGGGCACTGTTGTATAGCTTTTAGGTTAAAGACCATAGAAAGCTACTGATTGTTGCTAAAAACGGCCACTTTTGGAATACTGTTTCACATTTTTGATATTTGCCTTAGTTTAGAAGATATTTATTTTTTTCTCGGGTGGCGCTACTTTAGCTGTGCTATGGCTCTTAAAGTTACTTTATTGTCACTTTAGAGTGCGAATCCAAGCTGCGAAACCTGCCGGAGTCCCTTTCGGCCGATTGAGAGGACCACGGGAAGTCGCAAGAATATCAACACCGCGACTAGGGGTCCCAAAACCGGTTTCACCGAAAACGAAAAAACCGTTTAAAACGGTTTTTGAAGCTAATATTCAAAACCGGTTTTTTAAATTACGAAACCGGCTAATTCGGTTATTTCGATTATCAAAAATTAACTGAAATAATGACTGATTTTTCATCGTATCTTGTAGTATTTTACTTTATACAGATAATGGTCAAAGTTTAAATGGCTCTATTTATGAAGGAAGGAAAAATGCTTCTGCAGGAATACGAAACATTGATGAAAGTGGCTTTTTGTGTAGTTAACTATTTGAGGAGTTTACACAAGGATAATACCCTGATGAGGAATTTGATAAAATTAAGGACCTAAGAAGGCAAAGTAAAAACTAAATAACTAGTATTCCACACTAAAGGTTAAAGAAGTAGTCTAGCGGAAAATTAATATCTTCTAAACTAAGGCAAATATCAAAAATGTGAAACAGCATTCCACTAGATAATGCAGCATAGTATTTTTAGGGCACTGTTGTATAGCTTTTAGGTTAAAGATCTAAGAAAGCTACGGATTGTTGCCAAAAGTGGCCGTTTTTAGCAACAATCAGTAGCTTTCTTCTCTGGGTGGTTTGTTTGATAATCGCTTGTTGAGTTGAGTACATAGTCTAGGCACAGGTTCTACCTAGGAGTCCTAAGCGTGATAATATTACTATTGTATTGCATTAGTTATCTTGGAACAGAGGAGAGTGATCACTTTTAGTACCGAAGCGAAGGCTCATTAGCGATGCCGTTTACCATCTACGTTAGAACGTGAGGCAGGTCGTCTCGTATTTATCAATTTTAATAACGTTGTTGCACCGTAGTAAGTGGTAGTAAGGTGCTAAAGAGGTGTTAAATACTTGTTCATAATTAGTTTCCATCACGTTTTCATGTTGATATTAAGTAAAATAACTTGATTGTTTTGATTTTTAACCGACTTCAAAAAAGGAGGTTATCAGTTTGACCTGAATGTATGTATGTATGTTTGTCCGCGATTATCTCGAGTTTGACTGAACCGATTTTGATGCGGTTTTCAGATAAGTACTTGTTAAATTCAGGAGAAGGGTTTAGTACCTATTTTAACCGACTTCGAAAAAGACGATGTGCTTAGTTAATGTATGTGTCAGTTTATTGAAGGCTGAAAATAATTATTTAACTTGCAATGTTTGTATGTATGAATTATGTTTTGGTGAAATCATGCAACTCAATTTTGAAGCAGATTTCTTTTATCGATTGAACTGAAATTTTGTACTAAAAGCTATACAATCTATGCCCTAAAAAAACTAGGCTACATTTTTCATATTTGCCTTAGTTTAAGAGATAATATTTTTCTTTGCATGTGGAGGTAAATCTAGGTACTTTATCTACCTCTACAAACACATTATCATATACCTTAACTACGAGTTATAACTACGAACTAAGTCACGTTAGGTTCAAATAGACTTTATCATTATCTTTAGTACTAGAAGATGCTGCATCGGAATTCACTCCAAGCAATATTGCCCGGCCGAGATTAAATTCCAAACCTAAGTCACTATAAGGCTCTGTGTACAAATTTGCGGTTAGCATTAGCATACTCACAATTCAGTGTTTTGAGTGTAACTCAAGTTTGAACTCGAAAAATCCCTTCTCGAGTCCAGATTGTCCAAGTTCAGGTCAAAAATAATGTGTAAGTCAGACCTAATGTGTCACTTTTGCGACTTTTACGCAGATATTTTATGGTTGGTGAACTCAGCCCTTAAGACCCTGTACTTTGAAGCTTCTTACCTAATTAGGTATGAGGGTCCCCCACCCTCGCAGCTGTGACATGCGCGCGTCGAAATGCGAAATGTCGCGGCAGTTTTAAATTTTATTACTTTTCATACAAGCCGCAGTTAAATCGAGATGTTTATACCTACCGCACAATTTTTCTTTCCGATTTTCGTTTCAGCTAACAAGAATTTGCGTTTAGGTATTTGTAATAACGAGTTTTTTTTAAACCATCTGAGAAATATAAAACAGATTTCTTAATTCTGAAAAATATAGATGTAGGATTTAGTTTAGACAAGTTATTAAAAAGTAACAAGATGTAATGAATTTCACTCTGTAGAAATAAATATCAAAGTAAACCCTTTTTGTAGTGTTTTCTCAATATAAATAAAACACCACTGGTTGTTTTAATTTTAAACAAATAACGATATAGTTTGAGTTGATAACTTTTTTTATTTGGAACTAAAATCACACCCTAAGGCCTCCTTTACGAAGACGCGGCGTGTTGTGCGGGATGTCGTGTGGGCTCCGACGCGGGCGCCACCACGGTAGCCGCCGCTGCGGGCGCCGCCGCGGGAGCCGACGCGTTTCCTTATACGATATCGAACATAGGCCTATGCGCGTCTCCGTAAACGGTCTCATACTATTGCTATACATTTGATTTGGGCGCAGCACGCCCCGCACGACGCCTCGCGCAACGCCCTGCGTGCGGCCTGCAATTGCGGCCTAAGGGTGGATAAAATATGGATGCCTTTTTTATTCACTCACAGATTGTATTGCCATATTGTAATTTACATGAGAACTGCTCGCATAAGTATATATATTTTTTTATATAAAAGTAAATTATGCCTTTCCTCCAACCTTTTTGTAACCAAACAAATTTTTAATACTGTTACTTTTTAATTTATAGAAGAAGATTTTAAAATTGACATTGTTACCTTTCAAAAAGACTTTTGTTAACTAGGCAGTACATCTCAGCCGCTGTACACATTAACATGCATTCATTTTCTTGTAAATAGTGTACCTAACCATGTGTAAATATATCATCCCTTCTTCAACCTCTGGAGTTATTTCTACTGCAGGCGGGCGGACATAGGAGTTCTCTAAATTGGCGACCTACGACGATTGGATTACAAAAACCGCAAAATTTTCAACACTCGCCCCACCAGTTCCATTGTAAGTGGCGACTACCTGCCTTCTTCTGGAGGACTCTGGGGGACTTCTGGAGAAGCGCCTCGCCGACTAATATAATAATAATCATCATCATCATCATCTCGGCTGCCCAAATTCAAAACCTAGTAACTGGTGTTTTTGCAAAAAAACCGTTTTTGTCATTTTTCGACTTACTAGGCGGTATAGATTTGATATGAACCTTAAAACACCCAGTTTCTTACGTAATTTTAAAAATAAAATTTAGCAAGTCTACCCAATTTGGAAAAGTTATTGAAATTTCCATGAAGTACATATTCTTAACATAGCGCATGTCGGATTACAAATAAAAAAACCTAGCAACTCAACCGACTTACTAGGTTATGAATTTGAAAGCTGACTTACTATGTTTTGAATTTGGCGCCGATTATAAAATCAATCAAATTTTGATGGAATTTAGTAAGTTACAAAAACAGTATACAAATTTGGCTGAATTAACCACGAGTCGTAACCAAATCGTAAACAAAACTTAATTCTGCCACAAATAAATCACTTTTATAACTTTTAAATGAATGCACTTCAAAAAATAACATTTTTCATTCGAAACGTACAACTAAAAATATAAAATGCTTTAAAAAGTAGAGAATTAACTCAGAGATTGTATTTCAAAACATAGTATTTCACACTTAGTTAATCGACTAAAAATTATCTCGAAAATCATTTATTGAACAAAACACATTTTAAATAAACATACAATAAACAATATCGATCTGCACAAGCTTCGTCAATAAAAATAAAAAAAAAACATAAAATACAAATACATGTCAGGACAGCACAATAAAAACAAAATAAATAAAGACACGCTAACTAAAAAGGCCTCCACTCAAAGCTCCCTGCTCGAAAGCCCCCATCACACTAGCGGCATTGCCACGCTGAATTGCAATGGAGAGCCTCTGCAGCAGAAAAGAGCCAGATCGACGGTCCAACCCACGGTCTATTAGGCGACGGCCCAATTTGTGAACGAAGGCGGCTGCCTCCGAACCCCAAACACCCGAAGTCTCAAAGGCTACAGGAATAAAAATATAGTCTTTTTCCAGAGCAATGTACTTCGAGTGCTTGAGTTTAGCGGCATTTTCAGCTGCGGAGGCAGCTACCCGAGTCGTCGATGGCAGATGTGATGCTGCATAAGTGCTCACACACGTGGCATCCCATAGCAAACATCGGCCCTTCTCCCAGGGCACCAGGGTTAAACCATCTGGGCGTTTTCCATCCGTGCGACTCAGCCCCGGTGGCTCCAAAACGCACGGAATATTGGCCGACACCAATGCCCTGCGAATTATATCATTCAGAGCATGGTGCCGGGGAAACCTCCCAACACACCTTTGACAGTTCAACCCATGGTAGCCCCTTGGATCAACGACTGCGCCGCAGAAGCAGCGGTGCTCTTGGCAGACATTACAGCCAAGCCTCAAAGCAACCGCTATTCTGAGCGAGTCGTTGTCCAGGAGCGTTCCGAGTTGCGGAGATGGCAAGGCATGCAGCCAAGCTCCAGATTCGGGTTTAGCTGAAGCTTTTAATCTGGCCAAGTCAATGCCCGTGCTGTTGGCGGTCAGCTGACCGAGAACAAACCTAGCCTGAATATCGTCCCAATTACGTTGATGGCACCTGTCACGCCCAACTGGAGCATCTTGGCCAGGACACAAGGCAGACCATTCCGAAAAAGCCTCTGCCGCAAAAGGTAACTGTAACTGATCACCATTTATAGAAAGAATGTGAGTGACCAGCTCCAGCACCCCATGCGACGAGGCTAAAAATGCAGGAAGCTGCACGTCCTGAACACGACGAATGCCCAGTCCACCGTGACGAATAGGCAAAGACGATTGGATCCATTGACTGGCATTGAGGTCTATGTTCAATATTTCTTCCAAAATATTTTTCAATGTTTGGTCAAAAGAATTGGCTTCTGTACTAAAACGCCAGACAGGAGATGTCCTTAAAAAATAAGTCAGTTTGGGCATAGAAAAACATTGGCGAAGAAGTGTCAAAGCTGCATGAGCAGAAAGATCCTTAAGACGTGTTTTTGCCAACACGAGATCCTGTCTCTTCTGTTCCAAAACCGAAGGTATGGCCTCCGGGAATATAGGCGAACCCAGAAGAGTAAAATTTGTTTTGTCCATCAATCTGATTCCCGGTATTTTGGTTTGAAATTGGATGAAAGCATCAGTTGAAACAGATTGATCGTTGCAGAAAAACAACTCACACTTGCTGGTATTAAACTCAAGACCCAATTCACTGAACCCGACCATAAGCTGTTCTACATCCTCTAACACGTCGGCCTGGGTTCCACCAATAGTGCCATCATCCAAATACCAAACATTTAATTTAGACTTCAGAGCTATTATTTTGGAATGAATGGCAAGACTGAAAATGAGTGGACCCAAAGGATCGCCCTGCTGCGCACCAGACTGCGAAAAGAGAGAGGATGTGTCATAAAAAAGTTTGCTAGGAGAAGAATAGCACTGGTGTAGAAAAGGATACAAACCTGGGATGTGCTCCCTCACTTTTCCCAAGATGGTATCCCTTTCAACGCTATTGAATGCATTCTTTATATCCAATTTTATGACTACATCATCCGAATCACAGCGCGATACGGCAAAAGCACGTGTTGCATGTATGGCAGCCTCGCAGCCAAGTGAGGAACCGAAACCCAGCTGATGCGGTTGCAAAAAAGAGGACATCTCCTGTCTGACACTCCGACATCCTAATTTTGCCACCAAACGTCTAAAAACACTGCCCACAGCAATTGGTCTAACACCACCACCCTTTTTTTCCAAAGCACAGAGGGATGCCCCATATAGTATAGGACAAACCTCTCTGTTTAGCAGACCTTTTAATAGAAAATTGCACAGTTTTGTCAATGCTTCAAGCAGGCGGTGACCGTTATCCCCAGCGGAGAAAGAAGTGAGCTCCTTCAAATGCTCGGGCCGCAAACCGTCCAATCCAGCAGCCGACCCGTTGTAAAATGAGTTGAGTGCATCTTGCACATCGGCTATAGAGAACGAAAGAAATTCCGAGCTCGAATCAGGTTCTGGAGGGAAAGTTTGCGGACGTGAAGGAGAAGGGTGCTTATCCCGTAGGGCTTGTAAAGTTTCTTCATTGTTAGGAGCCAGAGAAGAATGAGATAGCAAAATCCTGACCGCACCCCTTAGATCACCCTCATGAACCTTACCCTCAATTAGCTTATCTACAGAACGCCGACTACCAGAAGCTTCAGCACTTATAGGTGTATTAATATTAATATGACCCTGATTACCAGATGTCACATTATCTTTAACTTTGGCAGTCAGCGAGCGCAGATCGCTTTTGTCAGGGACTCTTAAAGCGGTAAAGGAAAATGTGAATAATGAAATCCAATCATCTGTACAGTTGCTCTGTAGACACTGTTCTATTGCCCTCGACAGTTCACCAGCTGCAACACTGCGAGCACCCTTTGGTATGTGCCTAAGGACTCGCGTTTTTCTCTTTAGGCTGGCAATACTATCCAAAGAAACAGTCCCAGGGTTAGTGAGGTCAGATTGCGAAGACACCACCACGCTAGGCCCTGCTAAAACAGGCTGGGAATGTGAAAGTACATGTTTGTGCATGCGACTAATGTGCACACTTAGACCGCGGGGTACAACAAAACTTTTTGTTGATTGTGGACAGTGGGGGCATGTTGACCTATTTTCACAACAGCTACTCATGCTTTCATATAAATTCCAATAAAATAATAATAGTTATTTATAATAAAATAAAATAAATCAGCAACCTGCTTAGTCAAGAATAATTATAAATAATAAAAAAAAAAAAAATACATTTAAAGTTATAAGTTAAGTAAAAGTTCCAATAAAAAACTAAGTCTTACATGTAAAAATAATACTATGATTATAAAATTCCATTAATAATGTATATAAAAAAAATAAAAAAATAGACAATGTGATAACGGTACCTATGTCAATTATTAAAAATTCTAATTTTATTATTAACAATGGAAAATAATTTGTAATAATTAAAATAAAATTATAAATAAATAATCACATATCAAAAAAAAAAAAAAATTAAGCGGATTTGAACCCACATCGACGAAACCACGCATCCAAATCCAGGGCCTTAACCGCTACACTATTATAACTCAAGGTATCCATTTCGAATTATTGTTTTATTATACGCTGCGCCAACGCTGCCGCCTTGCTTGACTCATCATTGATTGTTTACCAAATTGTAGAGTGTGTCTCTAATCGAAATCTACCTGTAGTTTGGTATTTTTATTCCGATTCCCACTGCATTCAAACAGAAGAACAGCATTGATTTAACCACTTATCACTGTTTTGCTTTCATTATTAGCACATCATTTTATTCATTATGTTTAATGGTAACGACGACACAAGTTTCAACAAATTTAAATACTTTGTTCTATTTTAGAATAATTAAAAAAGGTGAGACAGTATCTGAGTGAGTATTTACTTAGTTAATTAACTAAGTGTGAAATACTATGTTTTGAAATTGTTTTCATTGTCATATTTGGGTAAATTAAAAAAAAAAAAAAAATAGTTGGATCGATTTAAGTGTGACTATAGTCAACAATATAGTCAAACTTTTGGTCAAACACCGAAATTGCTATTGCGTCTGGTTTCTTCGGGGCAACGAATTAAAGTAGTCGACCCGTTTTTTGGCTCTCCTGAACATTTTTGTTAAAACGAGTTACTAGGTTTTGATTTTAAGCAGCCGATCTCACACGATAGCGTCCACTGCTGGACATAGGCCGCAACCTTTACCAGGTCGTCTGACCACCTTCAGGGGTGTGAGACCAGCGTTTGGAGGGTGATTTGAGGTGAAGGTGAACCTTGAAGTGAGGGGGGGGGGTAATTCCTTAAAATTAAACTGAAAAGCAAAAAATAAAATCTTTTCATCAAAAAATTAAACAGCCGAAAAAACCGAAAAGCGTTAAATAAAAAGGAAACATTTTCTATTATGACATAAATTACTGCCTTTTAAAGTAATTTGAGTAAGTATACCACGTAATATTGTGCTAATGTAATATTAATATTGTGTTATCGGCGCCACAGAACTAACAAAGATATGATATAACTATATAAGTACCCTATGATTTAAGTTTTATTTGTGGGAATAAAAAAGGTAAGTTTGTAATGCGACGGTTTTATAAATGTAATATCGGTATCAAAATTGGTTTCTTTCAGCTCCATACAGATCCTAATCAGATGTTATGGTTCATTGTTTTGACATCTGTTGTCAAAATTTGTTTACATTTGAATAAAAATAAAACGAAATACGAGAGCGCGAAAACAAAAATTTGACACAGAACCGGCCTCGGCCGTGGCCACAAGGGTACTGACGGGGTAGGGAGCGGCGCGGCATGGCATCGGACCGCGCGAAAACGATGTTTTTTTTTAGTTTTTGCTGGTTTTTTGTCTTTTCGTTAAACTTAAAAATTCTTACTATAGTAGTATGTCTAACATTTAAGGTCAGCAATTTTCATTCCAAAAATCAAATAAACACAATCAGCGGTTTAAAAATAAAATGGAAAAAACGGAACAAAAAGGGGTAACTTTGAGATTTTTTTCTATCAACTAAAATTAATTAGATCCTGTTTCCCTTTAGTATGATGACTAGATTAGATCCTTAACTAACACATATATTTTTTTCAGAATGAAGACATCAATTTTGTATGTCTCAGATTGTTTAAAAAAATCTCAAAAACACAAATTTTTGAAGCAGCAAGCCTTAAGGCTGTGAGATGATTAGATTATTACCACTTTATGGTAATACCACCACATATCTGGTTTCGTAGTGCTTCAGGTCGAGTATTAGTGCCATTGAACCTAATATAGGTAGTACTATGTTACTACTACTACTATTTACTTTGATTGTAAAGGAAAAGCGGATTCTTATCAACACAGGTAAATTAATTAAAGAGAGGAATCCAACAAAACTTTCTATAAATTTTAAGTACAATAAACTTTTATTATTTGGACGAACGTCGAATCTCTCATGGACCCCTGGGGGCCCCCTGAATCACTTTGGGAACTACTGATCTAGACCAAGACAGTAGAATATTAAATGGCTCAGCAAGTAAAAATCACGAAGTAAAATGAAAGCAGCATAAAAAGACCAAAAGTAAATTTTAAAAATCACAAATAATGCGGTGTATTGGAGTTGAAAAGGTTGAGTAAAGCAGTTTATGTATTTCGTTTGCCATAATTTTTCTATACTGTTGCGTTGCATACCTACTACCCAAGGATTTTCTCTATGAAAGTCTTTTAAAATTGGAACGGAAGCTAATATGGCAGTTGGCAGCGTACAAAATGGCGGCGCAGAGACGTTGTTGCCGCGCTACTTGGCAGTAAGAGCATTCATTAGACGCATATTGTTATGAGATCTGCCAAAAAAAAAAACAAATTCATTGCATTGATGTTATATAATAACACATCACACTAAGAGCCCCTAACTAGGAAGAACCTGTATCTAGGGTGCCCGAAACACACACATAGACAAACATCACACCCAGACCGGAAACAAACATCGATATTCATCATATCAATATTCGCCCCGCCCGGGAATCGAACCCGGGTGCACACGCTTACTCATTCCACATCACTGCCATGCCAACTGAGCCACGGAGCAGTCAAAAATCAGCCTAACTTTTGGGTTTTACGAATGGATTTTAAGAGGGATTAGCAAAAGCTATAGTAATGTAAGATTACTATGGCAATGCAAAATACTGCAATGGGTGGATGTAGAGATGGGGCGAACGGGTGCGACACGAGCGCCACTTTCGATAAATAATTTTATTTTTTAAACCAAGGCCGAAATGAAAGATTATCTTGCTTAAAATTTTTAAGGCTCTGTTGTGAAGCTTTTAGGATAATATTCTAAGAAATATTCGTTTGTGAAACTAAAATTGGCCACTTTACGTTAGGCATTGTAAATATGCTTGGATATGCTTTAAAACTATTCAACGTGTTTTGATGCGTTTTATAGGTAAACTAGAGGCTGTCCCGCGGTTTTTCCCGCGCAGATTTCTCATAAACACAAAAAACCCGTTTTTTCCCGTTCCTCCGGGAATTTCGGGAAATCCCTTCTTAGTGCTCACCTACACTCCCTAAGGAACCTACATGCAAAATTTCAGCCCGCTACGCACAGTAGTTTCGGCTCTGCGTTGTCTGTCAGTCAGTCAGTAACGGAAGAGTTTTATATATATTGACTAGAGGCTGCCCCGCGGTTTTTCCCGCGCAGATTTTTCATAAACACAAAATTCCCGTTTTTGGCCGTTCCCGTGGGAATTTCGGGAAATCCCTTCTTAGTGCTCACCTACACTCCCCAAGGAACCCACGTGCCAATTTTCAGCTTTCTACGCCCAGTAGTTTAGGCTCTGCGTTGTCTGTCAGTCAGTCAGTCAGTCAGTCAGTAACGGAAGAGTTTTATATATATTGATTGATACAAGAGCAAGGTTTATATGTGTTTTATACATGCACAACATAGTAATAGGTAAGACGGTACGAAGTTCGCCGGGTTGACTAGTTATTTTATAAATAAAAAGGATGTAAAAACTTTTATCATTTGGCTTGATAGCTTATTTTAATTAACTTTTTTTTTTCGAAAAAAAGAAAACTACAGACTAAACGAAATGAAAGTAAAGTTACTAAACTAACAGGAATTTTATCAAAACTTTACGTTAAACTGGCGCAAATTCCGCAAAACTTTGCTGGGAAATAGCAAAACTTAAATGAATGTGTGGGACTATGTAAGTGTGCCGACGGACGGAGACTAACACGATATCTACTTTGCCTAACATTCTTAAGACAATAACCAAGACACACCAAAAAAAGAAGTAAAGTACCTAAAGTACTTTGTTCCTCCTTAAACACTGTAAAGTTTTACGAAAAGGTAGAATCTCAAAACACAAGGTATTATGGACTATCACGACATTTATAAATAAAAGTATTTTTCCGCTGTCTGTCGCTCTATTTGCTTAAAACTTTAAAACATTGCTACGGATTTTGATGCGTTTTTTTAAATAGATTCAAGAGTAAGGTTTCTATGTATAATACATATCATCAATATCAATACATAGTATAAAACAAAGTCGCTTCCCGCGTCTGTCCCTATGTATGCTTATATCTTCAAAACTAAGTAACGGATTTTGATGCTGTTTTTTTTAAAGGATAGAGTGATTCAAGAGGAAGGTTTATAGGTAAAATACATGAGCAACATAGTAGAAGGTTAAGCGGTACGAAGTTCGCCGGGTCGACTAGTGTAATTTATTAATGAAACGCTGATAATTTTAGGTCGGTGGAAGTTCGCCTATGAGCTTTCATACTTGTAAAGTTACATAAAATTTATCTCTGTAGTTTTAGTGAGCGAGTGGAACGAACATGAAAATATCAATCATTTTAATGGGCAGAACGCCACAGTGACCGGTCTTGAGCGTCCCTCGTCCAGTGTATTCCCGCAGCCTTCACCAGGTCGTCTGACCACCTTATGTGGGGTCTGCGTATTCTGCGTCTTCTGGTTCGTGGTCGCCACTCGAGAATTTTTCGGCCCCAGCGATCATCTGTTCTTCGAGCTATGTGGGCACAAACCTATGTAGTACCGCTGTAAACAGATGAGGCCTATGTCCAGCAGTGGACGTCTTTCGGCTGAAATGATGAAGATTAAGATGTTTGTGAATTTATGAATTGTAATATTTGTAATGTCACAAAAAAAGAGAGATATAAATTGTAAAGTAGAGTTTGTTACCTTTTTCTTCTCTAGGCTGTAAAATCATTGCGAAAGGGAGTGGAATCATTTGACAGAGGTGGGCTCATTTGGGGGCGTCTTCAGGCGACCATTGTCGTAAGGCAAAGCAAACATTTGTTTGCCTGAGCCGCTTGGTAGGCACCCTGAGCTATCTTGCCTCTCGCAGTATCATACTTTACCAAATAAGGTATCAATAACAATAAGACTAAATAGTCTAATTGAACTTCAATAAGTGATATCTTGAATTGAATAAATAATTTTTCACTTTTAACCTTTGATAATAAAAAAGAAAATAAATTGAATTATTTATTAGCTGCTTCTTGTGTTTTTCTATTCAATACAGTTTCCTTCTAACAAAATTCCACTTCGATCATGGAAATAGCCATCCGACGAGACAATTGATTGCCGGCGTGGACAGAAGCCGCATTCTAAGCCAAATTGCCTCATGTCAATATTGCTTCCCCTTTGATAAAACCATTTAGTAGCTAAGCTAACCTACCAGAGTAAATACATAGCTGTTCTCTCACAAAGTGGTCTGGAGTCTAGACTCCTAGACTTTGTTGTTTAAAGTATATTTTAGAATACTAGTACTAAAGTACAGAAGGCATGGAGTCTGAAACAGTGTTGGCCACTGGGAGTTTTAGGAGCTAGATTAAGCTCTAAATCGTCTTGGTTAGCTCTTAAAAATTGGGTTTAGCTCTTAAGCTCTTTCTTTTTTACAATTTTAGAGATAAAAAATAGTTCTATATTTACCTCATGTATAGTGATAAAGTTTCTTAGTCAGTGTCTATGGTTAGTTCGCGTGGCTTAGTTCGTAACATTTTTCACCGCGTGAATAGTTATAGTAACACTAGCACCTAACTTGGGCACCCTGAACTACCTCGCCTCTCGCAGTATCGTATACTTTACCAAGTAAGCTACCAATACCAATTAGAGTAAATAGTCTCATTGACCTCCAATAAGTGATATCTTGTATTTGTATCCTATAAAAAAATTGTTTTGACTTTTGATTTTTATTATTCCAAAAGTATTAAAGTAGCGTGGGAAAAGTTGCGGTAACACCCTTCCCCTAGAATGAATTTATATTCAGGAACTGTAACATTCAGCAAATAAATGTAGATCCCTCCCTTACAAACAATAATCCCCACCCTCTGTTAAAACATAGAATTTATTTATTCCTCTCTCACTTCAGAGACCTTTGTGTTTTACTCAAACCAATCTAGCGGTCTTTGTACAGATTTAGCCTATTTAGACAGTTCAAAATGAACTTTAAAAACCTATAATATTATCATCTTCGAGTATTTTAGTAGCAAAGCTTTAGAGCTAATTACATTAAGAAATTTAATTTTTTTGACTGAAAGACAGACGGACAGAAAAAGCGAAATTATGTATAAAGTTCCTTGTTTGATAGACTAAAATTTTTTACATCACACTCAGAGCCAATTGTGGTAAATTTACTAGTTGAAGGCTCAATTTGTAACTAATCATCATCTGGCATCTTTTTTTAAAAAAGGGTTTATTGTATTTCTTCAATCTATATATATAAAATTCAAAGGTGACTGACTGATTGACTGACATAGTGATCTATCAACGCACAGCCCAAACCACTTGACGGATTGAGCTGAAATTTGGCATGCAGGTAGATGTAGATGTTATGATGTAGACATCCGCTAAGAAAGGATTTCCCGAAATTCCTTCAGGAACGGGAATTACGGGACTTTTTAGGTAGTATGAAAAATCGACATTATTGAGCGTTTGGGAGCGCAGCTCTATCCCTGAACTGATCTAACAAAGGATACTCTTTATTTGTGCTTAGTAGAGTTGGTGTATATTTACAACATGTTTTACAGACCGTTGGTAAGAATAGTAATAAATCGTGACGTATGACAATGACAGAATTATTTACAGGCATAGATAAAATGGATGAATGTAGTAGTATGAAGTAGTACTTACGTTCGAATCCTGGTCACTTTCCTCCACTTCGGTGAAATGTTTCTAAGATTTCCTCAGCTTCGGAAAGTGCCTTGTAATAAAGGTATCATAAAATATGGTATTGTCGCGTAGTAGGTATACTTGTATTACTAAACTACATACTAGGTATATAGCATGAAAATATCGAACAAAATAGTATAATTTATACTATTCCAACCCTGCTTCCCTCTGCCTCACCGCACCGCAGATCCTACCCTTACGCATGCATCCTGTATATAGCTGCAGTTAAAATTTTGTATCGGCAGATGTTATCTGCAGATCTTTCAATTTATATGTCACGGCTCAGATATCTTTTACATTATCTGCGTAGTATGTGGTCGTCCATAGGATTACATAGAAATTGATGTTGAAAGATGATCTGCGCCGATACAGATATCTTATCGTATCTGCGCAGTCTGTGACGGGCAACACATTAATTAACGTATCGACGTGAAATTTGGTGTACAGGTTCCTTTAGTGAATGAAAAAGTTTTGAAAGAAAGGAATTTACAAAAAACTTTTTATAAAAAAATTAAACCGCCGAAAAAACTGAAAAGCATTAAATAATAGGGAAACATTTTCTATTAGGCCTTAATTTACTCACTTCTTAAAGTAATTTTGGATTACCAAGAAATTTTGAGTCGGTGCCACAGAATCAACGAATAAAGATCACTAAATTACCTGAAATTCAAAGAAATAACCGAAAAACGTATGCCGCTGCGCATCGCGCTTTACATAGATAATGAATTTGCTTGTGTGGTGTGGCGCCGACTCAAAATTTCTTGGTAATCCAAAATTACTTTAAGAAGTGAGTAAATTAAGGCCTAATAGAAAATGTTTCCCTATTATTTAATGCTTTTCAGTTTTTTCGGCGGTTTAATTTTTTTATAAGATTGAGTTTATCGACGTGAAATTTGTGTACAGTTTCCTCAGTGGATGAAAGGGTGTTGAAGAAAGGAATTAACTAAATTCCCATGGGAACGGGGATAACCGGACTAATTATTTAGTATGAAAAATCAATTTCCTTGAGTATGTCAACGTGAAATTTTGTCTACAAGTGTCTCTGTGGATTTCGGGGTGTTGGAAGAAAGAAATTTACTGAATTCCCACGGGAACGTAAAACGGGACTCTTTAGTTAGTATTAAAACAATGTATATATATTTCTTTATTTCCACGTAAAAATAGGAAACCGGGTTCTTTAGTGGGTGTAATTAGATTCAGAGTTATATTCAGAAAATATTAACAAAAATTCACATGTTAACGGAACATTCCCAGCAACATAAAGCGCCTAAAAAAATCTTCATTTTTTTTTTACTCGAGTAGGTAGCAATCCACGCTCCGGGGGGACAACCATCATGTCCCTCTGAGATAAGGCTAATAAACTAATGCTGGAGGGGGTCGCGGAGTTGAACATGACGATCGAAAGATTACCCGTGACCCCCTTGCCAACAGCCGAGATGGACACCGGCGTGGTTTTAGTGAGTGCGAACCCCAAATAACACTGCGACTCCCCCCGGGGTCGCAGGGTACTCGTTAGGAGTTCAAAAAAAAAAATGGATAATCTGTATTCGAGAACCGCTTGTCAGAGTTGAAACTTGAGCAAAAAAAACTCAAAACACTGACTGAATATCAGCCAAAATCATCCTTGTTTGACTAGAAACACTGTGTAAGTGACAGTTCTACTTTATTAGAAAAATAGGCATCTCCTGTTTAGGGCTCTTTTCGTTCATTAGTAACACACCCTAATTCAATTGACCAATCCACTTCTCTTCGTTAGGAGAGCCCTTTAGGCGAAAATAAGACCTTATTAAGGTCCCTTTAGAGTAGGTAGGGATTTAAATCCTGTGCTGTTTTCCACAAAAAATACTAAGATAGGCGATTCTGAGGTCACTGGCCTAAGCGTTACTTGACCCTCTCGTAAATTCATCGATTCCTGAAAATAACCTAAATTCCGTAAAGTAAAAATTCGGATTTCTTCGAAACTACAAGTTGAACTAATTCTGCAATTAGCGGACTGATTTGACTAATTGCGAAAAAGCTCCGTGCCAAGTTTCATCAGAAAATAAAACGCCGTTTAGATTTTAAAAACATTACAAGTGTTCGCCCAGCAGAATATGTTTTTCTTCAATTATACTCCTAAACTATGAAACGACGAATTCTGAAATTGCACCCGACTTTAAGAGGGCATACCCATTCACATCTTCCTTGTTCTATGTACCCATTGGACATCAATGTATATAATACTCTTCCGTTACTGACTGACTGAGTGACTGACTGACTGACATACAACGCAGAGCCGAAACTACTACGTGGTTCATTGCGGAGTGTAGGGGAGCACTAAGAAATAAATTCCTGAAATTATCATGGGAACGGGGAAAAATGGGATTTTGGTGTTTATGAGAAATCTGCGCGGGTAAAGCCGCGGGGCAGCCTCGTGTTATTTCATATATCAGAAAACTTCAATTGTTTCTACGCGCAATTAAAGCAAAGGTTTTGAACTTTAGTTAATCTTGACGTCTACCCGACTGTAGCTCTCTATATTAGATGTTACCTAGCTTCATGACCTGACGCCATGACATTGCGAGCTGTTTTCGATGGTTTTCCCGCGATATTTTTTATTTTTATTAGGTAAAATTGTATAAAACTCAGTCTTGATTTTATCACCGTAATTAAATTTATTTTAAATTTGTTTGAACATTACGGAAGAGGATTTAAAAAAATAATCGGCTCGCCTATTTATGGTCCCTAAATTATATGACACAGTGTTGTTCAAAAAAAGCTTTCAATCGAAAATGCTACCTTAAGAAAAGCATGTATTGGTTTAAATTGGTCGACTGGTGCGCTGGGCCTAATACCTCAAACAAAATTATCTTTCCAATACAATAATTATAAATGTATTTGCCC
This sequence comes from Euspilapteryx auroguttella, assembly GCA_951802225.1. Lineage (NCBI taxonomy): Eukaryota > Metazoa > Arthropoda > Insecta > Lepidoptera > Gracillariidae > Euspilapteryx > Euspilapteryx auroguttella. The sequence continues at coordinate 10,797,366 of OX637648.1, read as the reverse complement.
TTAACTGTCATTCTGTAGTGTCTCCTCATATAAACCCTATAGGGTTTGAGTAGGTGGCAACATATATATGTAACCATGTATTATTTATTATGAAAATAAATGATTTATAAAAAAAATTGTAATGTATGTAGCCTACATAATGTAAGGAGGAGCCTAATGCTGGCCATTCACGAGCAGTCCATTTGGCCTTCGTGCCATCGGCTCGATACTCGTCGTCGCACCGAGCCAAATTCATGGAAAAGACAAACGTGCCAGCGACCCGTTCTTTTTAATTTTGCTCATCTTGAGTGTACGCGTCGACAGCAAAATAGCGTCTCTGGCTCGCGAGTAACACCATTTACGAATGAGCCCTTTCCGTCGGCAGCGCCAATTGACTCGAGCGAAGATGAGGGCATCCATTTGGACCTACCGGCTTTCACAAAGAACAAAAAAATTAGATAAATTGTAAAGTGGAGTTGTTGTCTCCTTTCTTCTCTCTACGCTGTAAAATCATTACGAAAGGGAGTAGAATCATTTGACAGGGTCTCTTTTAGGGGCGTTTTCGTCACCAGATGACCATTTTCGTAAGGCAAGGCAATTATATTTGTTTGCCTGAGCCGTTGGGTGGGCACCCTGAACTACTTCGCCTGTCGCAGTATAGGCTACTATACCAAATAAGGTATCAATACTGATTAGAGTGAAAGTCTAATTGACCTTCAATAAGTGATATCTTGTATCCTATTTGAATAAATAATTTTTGACTTGACTTTTTCGAATATATGAAAGGGTTTTGGATCGACAACGTGCCAAATGGATCGATGGATAGTGAATAGCCAGCTCCTGCTGGTAGGTAAGTAAATAATATTGTTTTTATTTTTTAACAATCAACTTGTCAGAAACATTACTGACCCAGATCAAAATGGAAGTTAGAAGAATGAATTAATATAAATACAATTTGTTTTTATGTTCAGGTTTTAGGCACATTTTATCCCGGTGAACTTCTTTATCATCATCATCGGCCAAGAGACGTACACTTACTTAATGACAGTTTACTGTGATTGCAGACGTCCGGGTTCCATTCCCGGTGAGGGCGAACATTGTGGTCACTCTCGCCGCTCGTCACACCTCGGACACTTCATAGAAAAAAGCGCGTTATTTCGCGCACAGCCGAAACTCGTGTACGTGCACGCGTATCATGCTTGTGTGAGTGAGATAAGACGTGCTATTTGTACTGAGCGGTAACTGAAAGGTAACCGAGCGCGGGGGCCACACTTGCTGAGGGAGACAGGCAGTGTCCATACTGTATGCAGTACTATGAGGCAGGGAGAGCCCATACTGTATGTAGTACTATTTATTCGACTGCTCCGTTGCTCAGTCTCAGTTGGCAGTAATGTGGACTGAGTAAGCGAGTGTACCTGGGTTCGATTCACGGGCGAGGCAAATATTGATAAGATGAATATCGATGTTCGTTTCCGGTCCGGGTGTAATGTTCGTCTCTGTGAGTGTTTCGGCTACCCAAGATACAGGTTCTTCTTAGTTAGGGGCTCTGAATGTGATGTGTTATGGTTATTGTTATTGTATTTATACTGTGATCTCACGGTCTCCACGAATCTGTTATACGGAATAAAAAATCATTTTTGTCAATAACACAGTAATTTACTATTTTAAACTTGATGATAATAATTCTACATACATTTTCTATCTATGATATGAATTACAATAATTTTCTTAACTATTTTATTTTCTACTTATTTACAATGTCAAAAATGCGGTCAAAATATTGCTATTATTTTAAAGTTTTTGGTGTTATTTCAAAGATATTATAATTTACTTACAAACTTTTTAAGATAATAGGGTAAGCAACTCCATTCTTGGTCTTCCTTCTTATTTATTTATTAAAGCACACGTAACAGGAAAGAATCCAAAATGCTTTAAACATAAAATTAAACATATTTATTTCCTTCAAACATTTTTTATTATTGTCATGGTACATTTAAAGATGCTGAATACAAATAGTCTTTGCATTCTTAATCATTTTTGTTTTAAATTATGTAAAACGCAAAGAAAAATCATTTCTCAGCAGTTTATCGGACCATACCAATTATAGCAAGTGGGGCCAAGAATGGGCGGCTACCCTAGTTATATTCTATTATAACAGTAACTACACTCAGAAATACGAGTTTTTTTATGTTTTTTTTTTGTTTCAATAATATTGTAGTACAAATGCGTGAGTAATTCTGTTTGTTTATATTTTATTTTGTACGTTTTATAAATATATTTTTTTCTTGAACAATCTAAGTCCATAATTATGAAGTTATACATATAAAATAAAAGTTTATAACATATTTTGTATGGGTTCTACAGAATTTTTTATTGTCGATTTATACTTATTTACAAAATGAACTTTTTTTTGCTAATACAATTATAATCCTATTAAAACAAGCTCATATTTTTCCCGAATGCATTATGTATAACATTTTTTTTTGTGTTACATGTTACATATATATTAAAATCAAATTAAGAACTAATGGGACAATAAAAAGGCACTGTGATTTATTAAAATACAAGGGGAGAGAAAATTTTCTAACTAAAGTAGAAAAATCTAAAGTTTTGCTACGTGCTACGCCTCACGTACCTACTACGCCGTAGCAAAACGAAGCTTGAATCGTAGCGGTACAGACTAAGAATCCGTATCAAGGCTTTTTTATTTCATACCACCTAATATTTTTTATGTAGCAATGTTGTTCTTTCCAACTTTTTTTATTATAAAAAAGGAGACATTAAATAAAAAACACTTTTTCTCATACAAAAGCGTTTTAAAAAGAATTTCGTCGTGTACGACATTTTTTTAAATTACTTATTTATCACGACATGAACAATTATCTTATTAATAGGCATAAGAAGATGATATTTAAACTATATAACAAACTTTGTTTTGTTGCGACATGGTGGAAAAGTACCTTCAGCTTGATTTTATACACATATTTTTAATTTCAACAAAAAGGTTCAAAAAAATATCTTCAAATCCTTAAGTGCGTTTGCATTAAACATTTAAATTTACATACAACAAACCCTAAATATTGTTAACTGAAAAGAGGCTTATTTAAATTCGGAACAGGTTTTCATTAGTTTAACATTAATATTGTATCATAGGACTAAGTATATGGATGGAAGGATTAAAATGGACCCATTTGCGGATTAGGGATGGACCCGTTTTTTTTTAATAAATGAAATATTGAAAATAAAACATTATTTTATAATTATAAGTATCAACCTGTATTTTTTTCAATAATTATTTTGTTTTCTATCATTTTCAAAGCGCCCTAAAGAACCAGAGAGCACCAAAGCTTATAGATACGTAATGGATCTAAATCATAGTAATTGTGACATTGGTCACGTTAAAAAGAGCATATTTCTTTCCGAAGAATGATGGAATTTAATTTTAAAACAAAATTTTAAACGTGACGTCTTTTTATGTTAGGTGCTCGTGGTATTATAACTTCCGTCTAGGACATTGGCGAGGCGTGGTGAAAATAACAATTTAAACAGGTGTCTTAATTCTATGGCATATGGTTAAAATATATTATGAATCGAAAATTATTCTTAGCTACAATAAGAAACGGTACACGATTGGTCTTAAACCCTATGCCATACAAGTTGAAGATCAGTTCCCATTGATATTCTTTCATATAGGAAAGTAACCATTACGACACCTTGGACACTGCATAGAAAGAAGCGCGTTGCTTCGCGCACAGCCGAAACTCGTGTACGTGCACGCGATGGTTGTGTGATTGAGATAAGCTGAGCTATTTGTACTAAGCGGGAACTGAGAGGTAACCGAGCGTGGTGGCCGCACTTGCTGAGGGAGGCAGGCAGTGCCCATACTGTATCTAGTACTCTTTATTATACTGTGCCATTAATATTAGATAATATTATTTTTACGTCGACTATTAAATTTTTATATCTTAATTTAAATATAATTTTATTATTGCTGATAGTTTTCTTATAACTATAGTAAAGGTAATATATTGTATGTAGTATATTTAGGTAGATATAACGTATACCAGGTGTTAAAATGCAGGAGCCCAATTCAAAACTATAACATAATTTTTTTTGAATCGTGCGATATCATTGCACAAATTAATTGTCATTTGACCATTGTTTTTAACTGCAGCCGTAGAACGTAAAATTGGTCATTTGATTTGACAAACCAGATAAAAATGTTTAACTCGTCACTTAGTTTTGATGTTTGGTCATATTATGCTACGGCCGCTGTTATGTTCTTATGTTTTGTTGAATATCATTTGTTTTTTATTGGGCTGCGGCGTGTTAACATCCTGTATTTGTGAAATACTGTTTTTCAAAAATCTTAAGGTATCATAAACTTAATAAACCTTATGTAATAAATTTATATATAAACTTAGGATAAATTTTAAATTCTCTTAATATTTTTTTTTGGCACGTTAGTAAATAATCTTAATTTATATTATAAATAGAAGCTAAAAATTTCGCAGAAGATATAAAACTTAACTTTAATTTATATAATTTAAGACTAATTCACATTTTAATACTATGTTATATTCTCCATACCTATTTGCAATTATCTTCGTGCAGTATACGGTAAGCTGCACTTGTAACAAACTTTTGTTGGTAAACCGACCTTATGTAGTTTGTAATAAGGTTGATGTACGGGCTTCAGTACTACCGCAAAGCTAGACAAACAAATCATTTCTAAACGAAATTATTTGAACTGATGTTTACGGAACTAGCGACAATAAAGTAATAGTGTTATCTTTTTTGTTTTCTTTTACCTTTATTTCAAAACTAAATAACTTTAAATCCATTGCTTTAGTCCGATTTTTTTTGTAATTTGGTAACTAATCATAAAAAATGCCAGGATTTTATTTTTTTAACAGAGCAGCAGCCCTGCCACTTGCTCCTGTCTTGTGCAATCTACTCTATCTCTCTCCACGAGGCTCCGAGTGTAAGTCTGACATTCACAGCCGAGTCAGAGTATTAACTTGAACTCCAAACAGCCAAAATATACTGGGCTCCCGATGACACATACACCGGTTGTGTTCCGCCTTTAACATAGTGAGCAATCGCCAGAAGGAGTATGAGACGGTTCGAGTCAGGATAATCTGTACTCGATGAAGGCTTGTTCAAGTTAATACTTGAGCGAGTAAACTTAGAAAACTGACTTTGAATGTCAGCGTAAGAGCCTATCCGATCGTGCGGTGCCAGGTCTACTTTGTTGGCGACTGACTCTGCGACGCTCTTTTGGGCACCATTTTATATCCCATATCTTTACTTACTCCAATTCCGTTCACGCATTTGAAAACTATATAAAAAACAGAGTAACTATATAAAACTCACACTTTAGTGTCCAAAACCCGTTTCGCCTATACGAAAACGGGACCGCTCTCTACTCACAGCACGTTTAAGTTTTCACAGTTTTTGAACTTTGTGTCTTCCTTCCCGAAGATCCACGTTAGCATCTGCCTAGCCTTCATACTGGCTCTGACGACACCTCGTGTTTTGTACCAATGGGCAGGGGAGGATTCCCTCCCTCCCTCCGCATACTGTTGTCTCTTTAATCGAATCTGGTTCAATACTCCGACTAGCAGCTCGTCCACGTTGTGGTTGATCCCCACTGATACTTCTATGAATTTTGCCTTGTAAGTGCATGCCATGCATTTGCCGTCTGTAATCAAAGAAAAGAGTTTTTATGAGATTGGGATGGAATAAAATTATGGCATATTTGGTTCGTCTCTCCTCAACCTCTCGGTTATCACGGGATGGGGCGTGGTGCTGCGAGAGAATCCAAGTCGTAGAACCTCTTTTTACTTTTGCGTGTGCTATATTGTTATGAATATATTTGGCCTTACTATTCCACTGTAGCCCCAATATTATTCAATTAGTAATTAGTAATTCCAATAGTATTGAAAAAAGAATTTGTGTGGTTTTCTGTAGAAATATTTTTAAGCGCCAAAGCCGCTTAAAACATATTTTTATTATTTTTTCACTTGTTTTTATTTCGGAAATGATTATTTTTGTAACTAAAAAATCTTTTGAAGATATAATTTCTAGAATTTTATGATTTAACACTAAACAATCAATTCTAAATTGATGAAAAATATTTAAATCTTACCTCATAAATATTCTGAATTCAATTAAGACACAGCTCGAGAATCTTCAGCCACAAATTGGGGACAAAAGCTTATAAATTACTCAGTGATTCCTTTTAAAAGTAAAATCATTTTAGGGAACATCTGACAAAAACCGGTATCTCCGAAAATTGAGATCCCGAATACCGACTCAAAGTTGCGATGGCCATTTAATAAGATTAAAAGAATAAAAAACGGCAGTTTTTTTTCTTTCTAAAAGCGAAGTAGTAGCGGATCGGTTCTTATTCTGAAAACCTTCATTTTGACATGACAGGCAGGACCTAAATCTAAATGAAAAGGAATAAATTAAACGGTTTTATTTTTTTACAAAATCTCTTCCTTTTTTTTTATAAAAGAGCTAAATATATGAACAGATATAAAGCGTAGATGAGTGCTTAGTAGTTCTATACAATACATATATTGTACATGTAAAACAAGATTTTTAAAGAGCACTCCTGAATTATCTAATCTGTGGATCTCCAGGTCCTTTAAGTGTATCAAATTGTTACTATCTTGTTTATTTCTACACGACTGTTTTATCCGAGACTAGAGGCTGCCCCGCGTTATTTCCCGCGCAGAATTTTCATAAACACAAAAATCCGTTTTTTTTTCCGTTCCCATGGGAATTTCGGGAAATCCTTTCTTAGTTCTCACCTACACTCCCTAAGGAACCTTCATGCAAAATTTCAGCCCGCTACGCTAAGTGGTTTATGCTCTGCGTTGTCTGTCAGTCAGTCAGTCAGTAACGGAAGAGTTTTATATATATTGATATAATAAATAACAAAATACTTGCTGTACTTTCCGATACTATAGCATAACAAGTGATAAAGCTTTTTCTATGTCATACATAACACATTATTCTGCGGTTCTGTGTGCGTTGGATATTCGTGCCTACATCAGATCAAATGAGCCGTGGTCGCGCAATCACGGAGTGTTCTAAATGTTTTAAACAGAGTTAATGAAAAAAGAAACATCATGCACTATATGTTATAGAAAACTGACGAGGGAAAATGATAGGCCATATAATACGCCACGATATTTTCTTTTAGAATATTATAATAGAAGGGAAAATAAAAGAAAGAGAGACGTGGTAGACTGAGAGTAAGCTACATGAAGCAGATAAAGAAGAAAGTTGAAATTTGGAGTGGAGACCTACAAGGACGTGAAAGAAGCAGTGGAGAGACGACAGGAGTAGAGGGACTACACAGACAAGAGCTCGGCTCATAAATAAAAGAAGAATAATGGATGATCTCACCTTGCGTAGAGACAGCCCGACTCCTGGCCAGGTCTATCTTGTTGGCAACGAGCAGCGCGGGCCTGGCTCGCAGCATGTCGTGGTCTATCAGCCGGGCTAGTTCCTGCTCAGCCTTCTGAAAGGAGGCTTTGTCGACCACGGAGTAGATGACCACGAAAGCGTCTGGTGGCTCGGAACGCTCGATCTCTTCCTGTTACGAAAGACAAAGCTCTGTTTTATTTTTATGAAAATATTTTCACTTGCTATTTTCATAGTGGTTCGGGTTTGACGAAAATACATAAATTATAATAAAAAAAAACATGAAAATCGGTTCAGTAATTCTCGATAAAAGTTTGTTCATGATTAGGTAGGTTAGTAGGTATAAAAATAGTTGACTATCAAAACATTAACAATATACATTTTAAACAATTCTGATCTAGATTGAAAACCAGAAAATATTTTTTTTGCGCATTGCGCATTTTACTTTCGTTTTATATCCAGTAATGAATGGAATACACTATTCTTTGCATAAACTCATGTTACATGAACATAAATATAAATTTTCTTAATTATTAACTACCTTCGTAAAGTTACTTTGTCTACATACCGGCCTATTCTTAGTTCGGTAACAAACGACGAGAGTAACATAAACTAAAACAATATTCGCCAATAGCAACTTCACAACGAAACAGTGAAGAAAACCCAACTCTTGCGGAACCCTAGATATTGCTCTTTCCCTAGACGTGAATAAAGTTTTATTATACCTAGTTCATATTTGGTACTTTGCTGAGTCGGTTGTGTTGTGATGTGACGACGCAGCGCACATCAGACGAGGCGCGATATTTAATAAACAAAATAACGTTTTTTTTTTCTTCTAAATGTTGATGTTTCGTCTTTTGGTTCAGTGCCGGTCTAGGAAGCCGTTACAGATTCGTCTATGGTTTCGTCAGCCCTAGACTGTAATGCCAAAGAACAAGAGCTATTTTGCAATACCTACTGAAAAACCGGACGTGAAACGGCGACCTAGACCGCCTCTGTACACATTTTATACGCCTTTCGCCCGTGTGAGGTGACATAAAATACAACCACCGTAAAAGGCGACTAAAAAGACAGTATAGTCCTTCGATGTAATACTTAAATAGCTATACTGCGATCGCCAAATTCCCTCCACAATGTTTGACCTTGTGAAAATCTGTGCGGGAGACCAGGACCAGCAGTGGACGTATATTAGGTTGTAATGATAATGATGCTGCCTGCTATTTTATTCCGAGTTTTATCTGTAACGTTAACGTTTTTGTATAAGATAATGAAAATGATATTACAGTAGATAAGTAGGTACAGACAGACAGTAGGTGGGTAGTTAAATGATCGTGTCGCGTAGATGAACCAGCTCAAATAGATCTCCCATGACCCCTTTGCCAACAGCCAAGGTGGACACCGGCGGAGTTTTAGTGGGTGCGAACCCCACATAACCCTGCGACTCCCCCCGGGGTCGCAAGGTTAGGTTAGGAGTTTCCCCGCCTTAAAAAAAGGACCAGCAGTGGACGTCTAGTAGGTTATGATGATGATGGCCCCTATTTTATTTCAAGATTTGTTTGTAAATGATAATGAAAATGGCATTAAGTAGGTAGTGAAATGATCATGAGTTTAACAGCCATGAAGTATTCGGGCGTTAAAGATACTTTAAAATCTCTTTATCACATTAAAACAGGAATAAGCAATATAAAGTGCAAACAAAGCTGGGTAAAAGCCAATCATTTATTTAAGTCCCCTTTTGAAGCCCCAAATTAACTAACTATGACAGTCAAAAGTACAAAGCAAAGCCAAAATAATAAAAATTTAATTATCATTCTTCACATTTTATAAAGTAAATTTGTGCTTTTGTGTACATTTTAAAAACAAAACATAACGTGACATTAATTAAGAGTAATTGCTTTTTTCAGCATAAAATTAATTGAGTGAGATTTTTTAATTGTAATAATTGTAGAGTTTGAGTTTTAATGAGATATCCACAGGATCATCGCAGTGATGAAAAAAATAAATAAAAAAAATTGAAGGTAAAAAACAAAAACACGCTTTATTCAAAGATATTTTTCGATACTCGTCCTGCCCCAGTATTAGGACGAACCATTTCGTTCATCTTTTTTTTTGATATTAACTTTTTACTCTAGATGAACCAAAACTATTGTTGCAAATGTAGCCTTCTTGGAGCCCCTGTGTACATCATCAGATCATCCAGACTACAACCATTTTTATTAACCGACGAAAAAACAAAAAGGAGGAGGTTCTCAATTCGTCGCGTATTTTTTTTTTTTTTTTATGTATGATCACCCATAACTTTTTACTGTGTGGACCGATTTTGATAATTCCTTTTTTAATCGACAGGGTATACCTTGAAATTGGTCCCATAAAAATTTGGAAATAAAATTCCAATCCTAAGGGTGGAAACATAGGGGTGACTATATTGTTCACTCACAGATTGTATTGCCGTTTTGTGATTAACATGAAAACTGTTAGGTATAATTATGAGTCTTTTTTATATGAATGTTAATAATCATAATCTCAGCCGATAGACGTCTACTGCTGGACATAGGCCTCCCTCAAAAATCGCCTCACCGACCGGTCGTGATCGAACCTCATCCTGTTAGTCCCTAAACCTTCACCAGGTTGTGTGGCCACCTTGTGGGGTGCGACCACCCTGTGAAGGGTGATTGGCTGGGGTCAAAAAATTTGGCCAAAAACTGATAAGCCAAAAATAAAAACTTTTTATCAAAAAATTAAACCGCCGAAAAAACTGAAAAGCATTAAATAATTGGGAAACATTTTCTATTAGGCCTTAATTTACTCACTTCTTAAAGTAATTTTGGTTAACCAAGAAATTTTGAGTCGGTGCCACAGAATCAACGAATAACGATCACTAAATTACCTAAAATTCAAAGAAATAACCGAAAAACGTGTGCCGCCGCGCATCGCGCTATAGGTAGTTAAGGAATTTGCTTGTGTGGTGTGGCACCGACTTAAAATTTCTTGGTTAACCAAAATTACTTTAAGAAGTGAGTAAATTAAGGCCTAATAGAAAATGTTTCCCAATTATTTAATGCTTTTCAGTTTTTTCGGCGGTTTAATTTTTTGATAAAAAGTTTTTTTAGTCTCAAACAAAAACAACCCAGCGCAAATCTAGCGAGGCGCGGCGAATATATAGATAATCGCAACTATTTTTATACTTTTTAATATCATGAATACGAAAAGAATACTTACTGTATATATGAACATATGTGTGTAACGCAATCACACGTAAACTACTAAACCGATATGACTTAAATTTTGTATCTTAGAACCACGTGACGGATATAGGATTGTTTTTAACTTTCTTAGACCGCATTAAGACGCACGTGCTGCTGTGATTAAATCAAACGTATAGACCATTATATAAGACCGTTTACAGAGACGCGTTGGCACAGTCAATGTGGGCGCCGACGCGTGCACTGCCGCGGGCGTCGTTCAACGCTTCAAGATCAAAACATAGGCAGGGTATAGATATACAGTGTGTTTCTGACAAGGCGGTAATAAATCAAAGGAGGGATTCTGCTCACCATACCTAACAACTTTCCCAAAGCAACATGGGTCGAAATCTCAAAACAAAAATCAGCCGTCCCGTACATTGACCCCGTCAGCTGATCGAACCAATGTATGGAACAGCTGTTATTTTTTTTTTGAGATTTTGACCCATGTTACTTTGGGAAAGTTGTTAGTTATGGTGACAGAATCCCTTCTTTGATTTATTACCACCTTGTCAGGAACACCCAGTAGTACAAGGAGACGCGTCAGCGCCTGCACGACGCCCAGCGCGACGTGCCGAGTCTCCCTAAATGAGGACTTATGGTAGCTTTGTTTACGATCGAAAACCTATTAAGGACCCTCTGCCACAGATTTAAAGACTAGTCTAGATTGTTTTTTCTTTCGGTATCTTCGCTGCGCCTCAACAAATGTGTGCGGTGCCTTATGACATTGTACTTAAAGTATTTAAGAACTTTTACCTTTGAAGTAGTACAGTTGACGAAGTATAATTCTGATTCTTCTCCGTTCAGCATTATGGACACTTTCTGTTCGCCGTCCACGTCTGTAGACAAAAAACATTATTATTATTAACGAGTCGACCCGGCGAACGGCGTTCCGCTTAGCCTAATACATTAAGTAATATTATGGTTAGTGTCGCGTTTATGATACAGGTAATAATATTAAAGGAAAGTATGAAGTTATGAAGTAGGTATAATATAATAAAACAATACCATACCCCTTTCTTTTCTACGCTGTAAAATCATTGCGAAAGGGATTACAATCATTTGACAGAGGAGGGCTCGTTTGGGGGCGTCTCCAGGCGACCATTGTCGTAAGGCAAGCCAAACATTTGTTTACCTGAGCCAATTGGTGGGCACCCTGAACTACCTCGCCTCTCACAGTATAGGATACTTTACCAAATAAGGTATCAATAGCGATTAGATTAGATGTAGTCTAATTGACTTTCAATAAGTGATATCTTGTATCCTATATTGAATAAAGAATTATTTTGATTTGAATAAAAAATGAATATTTTCAGACTTTGAATGTTGCCACCTTTGCAACTGTGCTTCGAACATCGGCATGTAAGGTAATACATTGGCTCAATAATAATAATTTCTTTATTTCAGATTAATAAAATCCATAAATGTTAGTAACATAAGTACTTACTTAAAAATAATGTTAATTAAGGAAAAAAAAAAACTAATAAATAAAAATAAAACTAAAAACTAAAATTAAATTAGGTTACATAGGCTGGGTCATATCTCTCATATGTACACTAACCCAGTACTTCATAAATGGGCTATCAAACCTGTCACATAAAAGTTCTAGAATGAGGTTAGGGCTGCCCCGAGTCCTGCGAATCAGAGAGGCTACCCTCTTTCTTATTATAGCTTGGAAGCAGTCGACTCGCGCTTCCGCAAACATCCCTGAATCGCTACAGAATCGCGGCAACCCCAACATCACCCTAAACGCATTATTATATTGCACTCTCATGGCATTAAGAGCTCGTTTTGTATAGTTGACCCATAGGCCGCACGTGTACATTGACTGGCAGAAAGCTCTAAAAAGGGTAATCTTAACTTCCCCGCTACATCGTGCGAACCTACTAGCTAGCAATGCAGTAGCTTTCCCATTAAAACCACATCGTGCAACGAACATGTTTGACACATATGAAAATTCGTAAAGATAATATATCTGTCGGTCACCGAAATTTCTCATTTCTGTCTCTATTATAACAAAGAGAGCTTGTTATTTACTCGCTCACAACCAATGATTGATTAATCATCACCACAAAAGCTATTTTCGGCCAAAGGCTAACGAGTTTTGATAATCAAACCAATTGATAAGTAAATTGGACAGTCCAATAATATAAATACCTATGTCAAATTATGTCCCGGCAGCTACTCCTCTTTTTTTATAATTGTATGGTAGGTAACTAAATTCCAGCATTTTCATGTTTTCGTGAAAATTTCAATAATCAACATTTAAAATTGTAAGTTTATTCTTATTGCCAAACTAGCTGACACAGTTAACTTCGTCCGCTCGCATTTAAAAAAGTTCTGATAAATAAAGAAAAAAGTGCTTTTCCGGTCGATGTTACGGCATGCAAAAAAGGCAATATTTTTTTTTGACAAAGCCGATGTATTTAAAACTATTTTTTATCGATTCAGTATCATAGTCGGAGTGCCCTGTAAAAAAACGCTGATTTCAAAGTCACTCTGTCTGTATATCATAATACTAGAGGCTGTCCCGCGGTTTCACTCGCGCAGATTCCTTATAAACACAAAAATATTTTTTCCCGTTCCCATGGCAATTTCGGGAAATCCTTTCTTAGTGCTCACCTAAACTCCCTAAGGTACCTACATGCAAAATTTCATCCCGCTACGCCCGGTAGTTTGGGCTCTGCGTTGTCTGTCAGTCAGTCAGTCAGTCAGTAACGGATGAGTTTTATATAATATATTGATTGATAATATAGAAATAGTTTATTTCTAAAAGTCTATAAGTGTTCGGCACGAATCTAGCCACACAGTGTCTCCTATTACATAAACTGAAGATTATTACTAAACTTTCTAGTTGATTAATAACTAAGTACCGTAGGTAATTAATTTTAATGGTAATTAAACATCCCTAGACTAATATTTGGTTAATTGCTTAATGCTCGGGTCGCTCCCGGAATTACAGGAAGGACAACGATTTGTGTATACTCAGTTAAATATTACTGACTGTCAGATTAAATTGGTTCTTTGTCGACAATTTTTTTTATTACTATTACTTCCATTTTAGGCAAAAGACCTCTCTATTGAACGTTGTGTTAAACTAGTACTTATTACCTACTTAAAAGTAAAATAAAAAGCATGAATATGTATTTTCACTTACTTAAATTTTATTATTTTTGGAAATTTCCGAACAATAATTAAATCAAAATCAAAATTAAATGTTTTTTTATTTATTTCAGAATATTTTTTTTTACATTAAATGTAACAGTGCAACATTCATTTTGTTAAGTAGGTATAATGTTAATATTTGGTACAATGGTGATATTTGGATTATCCAATAGGTAAAGGTATTCTACTGTAGTCAAAACGCAGTGTGACGTTTCATCACTTTCCATCAGTAGTTTTTGCGTGATGGAAAATTAAAGAAACAATATTTTCACAAACTTTCAAAAAGAATAGGATTTGAAAATATTTTTCTTCGTTTTTTTCTAATCTAAAGGAAGCAAAGGCGATACGGTTCGATACGACCAGCGCGTCTTCACGACTTAGCTTTAAAAATACTCTCAAAGTGGAAAACTCGTAGAAAAAAACATGTAGGTCGTCCCAGACTGATTGAATTTGCAGCTGACAACAGCATGGCTATGGATTGGGGCCGAATTCTACTAACTTCAGCTAAGGTGGCGGTTCGAAACGCCACAGAATTTAAGATACAACATAACACTTGGCTCTATAGTCTATGTTCCTTTGCCTGCCCAGAATGGGCGAATTTAAAAACAACATCAATAACCACCAACTGACAAAATATCTATGTAAACAACGGGTAAAAAATGCACCTTGGGCTACATTAATCGAGTTTAAGTAAGGATCCCTAATTATTTTGAAAATCTAATATAGCCTATGTCACTCGGGGATAGTGTAGCTTCCTACCATTGAATAAAATTTTCAAATCGGTTCAGTATTTCCGGAGCCTATTCGTTACAAACAAACAAACAAATCTTTCCTCTTTATAATATTAGTATAGACAGATAAGATTCGATGAGTTTGTTAAATCTTCTAGCTCTTATGTTTTTTGTTTATCTCTTTAGATAAAATGGCGGTCTAAGACGGCGGGCGTAACAGATTTGTCTATGGTCTCGTGCGCCCTAGACTCTTTTACCAAAGATCATGAGCTATTTTGCAATACAGAAAACCCGGAGAGTTTTGTTTGTCATATATTTTTATACATAAAGTTTTAGATAAGTCAGCCGCCAAGGTAACAACCATCTTATGTAATACATATGGAAAGTAGAGAAGAGGTATTCACACAAATATACATTTAATTAGTTAATTACAAAAAAAAGTAAGTACCACAAAAGAGGAATATTCTTTCGTGCATTAATTAGTCAACAGTCAATGTCATGCAAGGCTTTCAATATAAAATTTTCAAAATTCAAAAGATACTTCAATTATAATATGTTTTTGTAGAGCTCCGAAATTCTTTTTTATGAAAACTATTTAAACGTATAACGGCAATACGGAAAAATATTTTACATTAAATTATGTGCTACGTATTGGTTCTTTCAAATAGCTTTTAAAAAAATTTGAATCAAAATGTTTTGCAAGGCTTCCCAGAGCGTAGGCGTGTCGGCGTCGCACCTAACTACCTATCTTGTTAACAGTATTATATTACAAACGAATCCTTCCCAGCTACCTACATTACATTATTATAGGTTTATTACCGAATTTCCCTGTATTAAATTTGAGATCGTTGTAACAAATTGGCAATGTAGTAACGCTTGGTTACTTGGCAGCCATTTTGGTATTAAATTATTTCATGATGTGTAGGTGTAGGTGATGTGCCATGGGAATCTCCTCTTAGACCCAGACTTTATTTCAAATATAGATTATACTATAGACGCATGTATGTTTAATATATTTTACGCAAAAAACTTTTAGCTGATTAAAATATGTAATTGTAAAGAAAGAAAGAAAAAGTTTACCGGCGACATAAGTAAAATTATAAATTAAAGATTAAAATTATTGTACCTATCTAGTTAAGATTTTGAGTAAAGAAAAGACCAAAATATATCTTATTTATGATTACGCTGGATAAGAGTCGGCCAAGACCGGTCGTTTCCAATTTATGGGGAGGCCTATGTCCAGCAGTGGACTTATTTTTTTCAGCTCAAATTATGACACGCTAAAAATTATTATTGAACCTTTACAAGGAAAACGAATTAATTGATTCTATATCAGAATATTAAAATAAGACTTATTTGAAAAATAGTTTTCAAAAAGTTTGTTGATTTGCGCCCCCCCATAGTACGTTAGAACTTATGGAATATTAAAAAAGCGCAGAGGAAGGTAAGTAATCAATGGCTAGCCTAATGGGAAAATATTGGAGATTTAATATATTCAAGGAAAAATAAAACAGGGTTTTTTATAGTAGAATCCGTATCAGCTAAGTACGCGCGTGGCTGGAGGGCGCCACTGTATACGTACTTCACGTACTTCACCCGCTACCTATTCAAAACAAATTGGTAATTGACTAACGGTGCATTAACGTACAACCTCCGTACAACGCTGGTAATAAGCGCTTGTTGGCGCTGGTTCGAAAAATGTATAGAAAATACCTGCGCGGACATAAGTAGCTCGTTCCAGCGCGAATGTCAGCGCAGGTATTTTTATACTTTTTTCGAACCAGCGCCAACAAGCGCTTGTTACCAGGTTTGTACGTGAATGCACCCTTAGCTAGCACTCACTCGTGGCTGTGCTCTAGCATGGTTCAATGTTCTAGGAAGGTATACGTTGTAGGGTTGTACTCCCGATATAATATTTCTAGAAATTGAAATGTCTTTTTTTTTTGTATTTTTATCGTAGAGGCAAATTTAACACACGGTAGGCACAGGACTAATTCCTGAAAACAAAATTGAAAAATAACTAAGCGTGCTCACTTGAGGTCCTTGGAAAGTTTTTGTAAAAAAAAACTAAAAACTATGTGTAGCATCAGAGCAATGACCTACGGTGGGTTCACAAAAAATAGATTTTTTTGAAAACTCAAAAAAAAAAACCCTCTTTTTTTTTAATATAATTGCTTCGAGTCATCTATCATGCAAAGACTTAGTCCTGAAAGTTTCCGCCACGAAAAAAAAGCGACCGTGTATAAGCCTGGCCAGTAGGTAATCATTTTTCTACAATAATTGCAGACAGTGCTTTATTCCGATGTAGGTGTACGTTTTACTACTATCGAAATAAAGTCTATTATGGTATCAAAATGGACGTCAGTATTGAAATTAGATTTAAGGTCGGCTGGGTGAACAACCATGTTTTTTCAGAACTTTTAGCACTTTTATCAAGAGCTATATTTTATGTGCCGTCAGGAGCGCTGATCCCTACGCAACCACATTTTCGGACTAGAATCTGAATTGCTTGCTGTGACGCGGAAATTTGAGACTGGGCACAGAATATCTAATGAACGAGGTTGAATTTCAATCGAAATTCAATTATGAACTTCAATTCCTATGACTGCTCTGTAGCTCAGTTGGCAGTGATGTGGACTGAGATGAAAGTGCATCTGGGTTCGATTCCAGGCGGGGCGAACATTGATTGTTATGACGAATAACGATGATTGTTTTTCGGTCTAGGTGTATTGTTCGTCTCTGTATATGTTTAGGGCACCCTATACAGGTTCATCCTAGTTAAGGGCTCTGAGTGTGATGCTTTATCCGTTATCCATAAAGAGTCTGTCGACAGTTTTGCCTGAGTTTTTTTTTATTTTAAAAGTAAATTTATTCTTTTAAATTTTTCCTGAAAAATTTCATATCTACCTTTCTTAGTGCATCGCTATCTTAACACCCCTGAGAAGAAAGTATGTCTTTTTCTCAAAGAGTTTGTGGTGTAAACTCGCTGGTCATCAATTCATAATTAAGTGAGATTTATCCGGCAACAATTTAAATTTATATTATATTTAACTTAAAGAGGTCTGTATAACATCGCTACTACCGCAAATCTCAAAAAAAATTATAACTTCTAAACCATGAAAATTATAAAATATGAGATCCTATACGGCACAGCCAGCATTATATTAAATTATAGATGCTAATTTTAAACAAAATTAAACTGTTGTTGAGTGTAGCGTTAAAAGTCAAAGCTCAAATTTTGTAGCTCAAAGTTTTCATCAACACGGGCTCTCGGTTCGGCATGCAAATGGCTCTAAACCACTAAGAGGTGGCTCTTTGGCGCTAACCACTGGAAATACACAAATTTCAGCTTCACAAAATACGTTACAGAGGATTGGGACACTGAAACAGCCCGGAGCTTTGAAAATATCAGTTTAGAAAAGTCTTCTGGTCATATTATGTAGGTAAGATCCTTCAAAACACTAAGCAAGATGATAAATAGAATAACATTTTTGATAAGGTTGGCACTTTAGTCAACAATATTTTTTGTGGTCTATAAACATAGAACGGAAACTGGACTCAGGGTGCACAGGAAAGAGATCTTTACCCAGCAGTGGAACACCAGTCTAGGCTACTAAAAAACACATACTTAGCAAGGTTATCTAGCGGCATACAGTCACTATCTATATTTGCCATGGTTTAGTGCAGTGTCAATTTGCACTAGTATTCAAAATACAAAACTAGTTCGAAATATAGCATGGCACGCTCAAACAAAAATAAAAGATGTTGGTGTAGAAACCGCTCAACTTAAGTGGAATTAGGCTGGCCATATCTGCCGCATGGAACCGAATCTCTGGGCGAGAATAGGCACAGAGTGGATCCCACGCGACGGACGCCGAAAGCGTGGCAGACCAAGACGAAAATGGCGGGACGATCTCGGAACCTACCTGGGAACTGAGTGGCCGGAGACTGCAATGAGCAATGGAAGCAAGCGAGGGAGGCCTTTGCCCAGCAGTGGGACACAAAAGAGGCTATATAAAAAAAGTACAGGGCCAACTTACTTTGTCTATCATAGGCATTGATGCACTCGCTCGTCTGGAACTGGCTGATGAGGGCAGTCTTCCCGACTCCTGGGGCTCCCACCATGGCCACTCGGTGCAGAGCCACAGTCTTCCTCTCCAGGGTTTCAGGGGCTGACTGTGCCGGGGAAGATGGGGCAAGGCTACCGGAGCGGGAACGACGTCGGCGGAAACTGTCGCCTCGGTTTACTATTCCTGGGGAAGATAGAAGTGATGGTTAGTCTACATACACCATCTCTCATGAAAGACATCCACGTGTTTGATAAGGGTCTCCCCTTTATATTGCGATAAAGATAAATATTTTGGGGGTTTTTGCCCTTTACTTCATGCTTGGCAGGCGGCTTGGTAAACGCTGTTACGGCTCTTAAAGTTTTGACATGAAAGGAGATGGGGTGGTGATATACTATGCTGCGACCACAGGGCGTACATATGACATAGTATACCTATTATACACTTACCGTCTTATTCATAAAGATGCAGTAGATTTTAAGTAGCCTTACAGGAGGTCTACTTCTCTGGTTTGTTGTATGGTAAATACGTGACATCCAGTCTAAAATGACATACGTCAAATAACTAAAATGCTCTTTAACTTTTTATGAATAAGAGGGTTACGCCTTATCTAAAAGGATCTGGCTTCAAATTAAGTTGCTTATAATAGAATGAATAATTTTTACAACACTAAGATTCATTGTTAGGTTTGGGTGTATTAATGTATTTTTTGTATTTCGGGCAACAAATATACAGGACTAGAGGCTGCCCCGCGGTTTTTCCCGCGCAGATTTCGCATAAACACAAATATCCCGTTTTTTTCCGTTCCCGTTGGAATTCCGGCAAATCCCTTCTTAGTGCTCACCTACACTCCCCAAGGACCCCACATGCAAAATTTCAGCCCGCTACGCCCAGTAGTTTCGGCTCTGCGTTGTCTGTCAGTCAGTCAGTCAGTCAGTCAGTCAGTAACGGAAGAGTTTTTTATATATTGATAGAATGAATAATTTTTACAATACTAAGATTCCTCACATTGTTAGGTTTGGGTGTATTTATGTATTTTTTGGATTGCGGGCAACAAATATACAGGATTACCTACGTAGGGGCTCTAAGCTTATTATTATTATAATTTTGTTTGTATGTACATATACCTAGGTACTCTTTAACCATCCGCACCGTAGGCCGACTTTATTTGTGTAGAATTCCAATAATATTAGGATGTTAATGTAGGCACATTTGAATAAACCCGCAATATTTGGCGAGCGAACACATTTACTTTGAAGAGCCTCAGCTTAATATCTATTTTATATTCGATAAGTACTCTAAATCCATGAAAGCAGTCTTTAGACAGGATTTCTCAAACTTTAGTACGGCCGCACTTAAATTACGGCGGCGGCTTAGGAACTCGACGGGGGGGGGGCGACTTAAGGTTGAGAACCAGCGGTAATCCAATAAATATCAATCCTGTCACGATCTTTTCATTCCTCTGCTACCTGTTACCCTGTTAAATCATAAAACCTGGGACGTGACTTCTGAGAAGAAGCTGAAAAAAGGACTGAAAAGTATTTTTTATAATAGATTCATATTTCCTTTTTATAGATATTGGCACATTATTCTTCTTTTAATATTCAATAGGGAAAATTGAATTGTGTATCTATTACTAAGAAATTGCCAAATAATATATTGTTATCCTTAAATGTATCTTTCTATCCTTTCCAGCGCGAGCCCGCTATAGTAGGTAATACCACAATGTAACATATACTTAATACTCTGGGGGGTAAGTCGCTTAATAAAACAAATGAACATTCAATAAAAACGACAGAATTCGAAAACTATTGCTGCTTTATAGGGCATTTAAGACGCTATATTGGTGAGGAAGGCGTTTTTTAATCAAGTTCTTATAAACTGCAGGAGGTAGAGATCTAAAATGTTAATATTACCTTCTTGAGGATAGAACAAAGTTTTTTATAATTGAGAAACACAACGAGGATACAAAAACCTCGATACATTATTTCGTCAAAGATTACCATTCCAAAAATTGTTGTGCCGCTTTTTTCTTAAGCTGATGATACTTCTATTCTAAATACTATTCTGCTATAACGATTACGTCAAAAATTTCTAGTCTAATAACTTTCTATTATTATTTTACTAGTCGACCTGGCGAACTTTGTACCGTATATATATAAAAACATTCCTCTTTAATCATTCTATCTTTTAAAAAAAACCGCATCAAAATCCGTTGCATAGTTTTAAAAATGTAAGCATACATAGGGACAGACGCGGGAAGCGACTTTGTTTTATACTATGTATTGATGATGATTGAGTCAAGACCGTTACTTTGATCCGATAGGAATAGTAATTATCATTCTACTATTCCTACAGGATCAAAGTTACTAGACTCGCAATTTTTGACCCAATCTTAATAGAGTAATAGAAGAATAGAAGTATAATCACAAATTTAGGAGATTAGCGGCCGTCTTAAAAAAATAGCAATGGTTTTGGATCCCTTGGAATACACAGAGTTAAGGTGGTAACTCTCGGTATATATACTAACTTGATTTTTGGCTTTTATGTCCTAAGACACAAAATCAGTAGGTCTGTCTTCCAAAAACGTGTTACAATTGGGAGATGGTTTTTTACATACGCGAAGTCATATAAACTTTATTAAAAATAAATACTTTCGGTTACCGCCTTAATCTTTATCATCGGCTCATCTGAGGTGTGTTATATATATTCTTGTCGGCCGCTAACGTTATGATATGGATATCGATTTTCGTATCCTGTGTCTGGGTGTATTTGTATGTCTTTCTATTATATTTAGGGCACCCTAGAGAGAGAGGTTTTACTTAGTTAGGGGCTCTGAACTTTTCGCTTGAAGCAATTTCTTCCTGCAACCGGCAGAGAATGAAAGTGAAGAATTTTAGAGCTCACACGCTCAGGTTGCCTGGAAGATACCAAGCGATAAGGTCGCCTATTGTCACCTTACTTTTTCTTATACAAATAATAATAATAATAATAACACATCACACTCAGAGCCCCGAACTAGGAAGAACCTGTATCTAGGGTACCCGAAAACACACAGAGACGAAAATTACACCCAGACCGGAAACAAACATCGATATTTATCATATCAATATTCGCCCCGCCCGGGAATCGAACCCGGGTGATAAATATTTCTGTATTTAAGGACAATAAAGTGTGTATTCATTCATTCATTCACGTTAAAATTTTTTGGAAGAAGGGATTTCTATTTAAGGAAGGGAAGGGAAAATCTATTGCCATCGCGCTACAGATACAGTGCCCTTCAAAAAGAGTGATAGGGTCTCAGAATAAAGACAAGCATAGAAGGAGTCCTAAAATAAAAAGTCACATCATTGTGTTACGCTACTTACTCAAGTGCAACCATTGAATATGTTAAAAAGAGACCAATATACTTTCTCCACTGGGTCGTATGACTCTTCCGCACCTTGCCCGTACCTGGGTTCGACTTTTTATTTTTAATTTTCTAAAAAGCTAGTGATGGCAAAAATAACTTGTCCTAAATCAAGTTGTCTATACTTTTATACAAGACATGGTTCTTTATTATGGAACTTATCATATCTAATTCAGGAGTAATTGTATGGTATTATAATAACAAGAAAACAAAGACAAAGATAAAAACGCTTTATTGCTATAAAAATGCAAATAAAAATACAAAATGTAACAAACCGTATAACATTTTTAACAGAAAAAGAATAAGGGCAATTGTGCCTTATCGATTAAAGCGATTTCTTCCAGGAAACCTACTGCACACAATAAGTTATTTTAATGAATAAAACGGGTGTCTTGATAAAAATATAATAATACTTACCTATTTCTAAAGATTTTCCGTTCATAAAAACTCTGTCACATCAGATATTATTAGCACAGCTCTAAAATAATTAAAACTAAAAGATGTGTGCCTATAATAATATGTATATATAAAACAAGTAAAACAAATCTATTTTTGGAAATTTCATAATGTATGAATTATGCGCTTCTTTCTTTACACACTCATTTTCAATAATCTTGCTCTGCACTCTGCACCTCAAATGTTTGTTTTCGCCTGGGTTGATCTTGATCATCACTTTGTTTGTATGTGAAAAAACCCTGCTTTTTTTTTGAGACCTAAAAATATAATATGTTTTAATTAAAACTTATAAAATAGAGTAAGTATTATAAAACCTGGGTGTAAACAATTTATACATACGTAAGTGATATCCTGCAGCAACAATGGCGCTTTTGTTTTTATCACAAAGTAAAATTTTCATGGAATTTTATTTGTTTACAGTTTACAGCATTGGTTTACCCAAATTTACGGTTCATATATTCTGTAGCTTTTTTTATCAAAGTATTTTGTGAGGCCTGTAAGAAAGCAAGAAAAATGTTCTTAAATATTATATTCAAGACAATAATAATAATAATTTATTCAAATATATATTAATTAAAGCCTTCGTATTTTTTTTTAGAAAACAGGTATCTTAGAGAATATTAACTTAAACGATGACATCCCGCAACTTAAACTTGAAATTTTCATATACAATTATGAGGATCTGCAGAAAAAAACATAGATAAACTTAAACCTGTTTTATCCAGAATGGGCAAATTGTATGTCACGATATTTTCTTTAAGGCCTATATCCAGCAGTAGACGTTTTTAGCTGAGATGATGGTATTTTCTGGTTGCATTTCTTTCTTAGATATGAAATATGAATTGTCCACTGAATGTCGCTGTCCTATTTCCTTTAACATTAACCGTCTTATTCATAAAGATACAGTAGATTTTAAGTACCGTTACTGGAGGTCTACTTCTCAGGTTTGTTGTATGGTAAATACGTGATATCCAGTCTAAATTGACATACGTCAAATAAGTAAAATTCTCTTTAACTTTTTATGAATAAGAGGGTAAGTTGATAACGAATAACATTTAATTAATTTGATATAAAATAAGCAATTGAAAGGGCAATATTTTATGATTACCACCAACCAACTTATTCAAATTGCAGCAGCAAAACTGTTGTTACAGTTTCAGGTTATAATCTTCACCATCTTAAATCTTCTTTGTTGATAAAACAGTATGTTGTGAATGTTTAAAATCTTGTCTCTTTATAGCATCCAGTCATTTTGTTTTTAGTATATAATTTACTTGAAAACTGAAAAAAATACAACAATTAGCATATTATTATGTCTGATTTTTATTTGTCCTTAAGTTAGAACGGATGATTTAGGTTCGATAACTTTTGTCTAAACATATTTTGGCACAACACTATCATAACCTTTACAGAAGGTGTTTTACCGTAATAATTCAAAAAATTTAGGTACGAGTTCGACAAACAGCGTGTAAAATTGATGTTCTTGATAATTTATTTGTCAAAATAGTGCCTAGAAGTCTACAATGAAACAAAATTATTTACCGAATGGTAGGTGACCGAAACATCAAGATTTTGATTCCTTGACGCATTTGATTCACATCCCGTCACTACACAAGAGATTGTTATACATTAAGTTAAACATTCACAATCACAAAACCAATTTATCACACCTTTTTCATAAAAAATAAACATAAAACTTTTGGAGCTGCTACCGATGTTTACAATGTCATATTATACGTCAAAATAAAACAAACCATAAACAAACCACCAAATATGTACCAAATTATTGGTTTTTAATTTTGTACGGTACTAATAAACCAGTGTCATCAATAAACCACTTTGATACCACAAGAAGAAAACTTGCAAAGAATTCTTATATTTTATCTCTCTCTAACTAATAGTCTTTTTGCCGTTTAGTAAGGAGCGTAACAATATGAAAATAACTTTTTATTTTAGCCCGGTTTCTATGCTTGTCTTTATTCTGAGGATAGGGTCAACTACAGCCCGGATCGAAATTACGCGTACCTTAAATCTTTGTCTTACAAAAGCGCTAGCCTGACGCTTGAGCGTCGTGACAAGGCTAGCGCTCTAACGCGACGCTATAGCGCCTTCTGTTTGACAAAGCCTTTAGAAAGAGGTTCTATCTAGTTGAGTCCTTCTCAAAAGCGCCAAGACGGCCGCCGGGGGTTGTAGTGGGTGCGAGCCCCACATACTGCCGACGCTCGAGCGATAGACATTTACCTCTGTTACAAAAAAAGGTACCTTTTAGCTTAAGCGCTCAAACAGACGAAACCTTCGCCACGCCGCCGCCGCGCAATCAATGTAACACCATGGACCCATTTATCACGAGAGGACTGTTCAATGGAAGATAAAACAAATGCGCCTCCTAGTCGCTAAAAGCAAAAACATTTTGCAAAATAGTTTCTATGCGACAAAAACCGAGAAACAGACCTTTCTTGCGAACAACGCGATTATGTTTGGCCGTGAACATTCGTTTTGTGATTATTATGTCCATGGTAATACATTGCTACTTCTGAACATCGCACGTGACGTCAGCGCGGTGTCAGCGCGGTGTCAGCGCGGCGGCAGTGCGGCGGCGTCGTCGTCTGTTCGAGCGCTAAAGCGACTTCTTTCTACAACCAACATATAACGAAACGTTAAAACACAAGCTTTCAGCTGCGGGTTGTCTGTCAATTATTCAAGTAAGAGTTTCGTATCTAAATGCGCGTGCGCAAACAGCCTGCAACATCTCAGCGCCACGTCGACGGCAACCAATAATAGCCACGTTCCATATACAAAGAGGCACGCCCGAGCCAATGACGTCACTGCATTTAGGGAATGACGTTCAACTGAAAGCGAACGATCTATGCAGCCAACTCTTGCGACTACTGAAACTAAAGGCCGCCCCGCGGTTTCACCCGCTCAGATTTCTCATAAATGAAATCCCGATTTTTTTACGTTCCCATGGGAATTTCAGAAAATTATACATTAGTGCTCCCCTACACTCTTTAAGAAAACCACGTACAAAATTTCAGCCCGCTACGCCCAGTATTTTCGGCTCTGCGTTGTCTGTCAGTCAGTAACGTAAGAGTTTTATATGTATTGATAACGCATTACATTCAGAGCCCTACAGTTGACTAAAAGAAAAACAGCTGTTGACTAAAAAATAAAGTCATAAAAATACAGTTTGTTTTTAAAATTTTATCTTTTAAGTGTACAGGAAAATGTGTAGAACGTGTTTTTTTTTATTCACTTCTTTGAAAGTAAATTCTCTAGGGACCTATATCGTTTTTCAGTTTCCGGTAAGCAACGTATAGAAAAAAGAGGCACTTTAAACTTAATTTTAAATTCCATTCCGTACAAATGCACCTGCATATTTCCGGTTCATTAAAAATCCATTTGAAAATTTCCGTTTCGCGTTTATTTCAGAACACAATCTCATAACATTCGTTTTATAAACTGAACCACTTGTTTTTCGAACCGCGCGCTCACTTGTGTGCATGAATGTACTTACTCTTTTTGCATTTGGCAGGCGAACAGTCACTTGTTTGTGCGACTGTACGCAGTCGCTTGCTTTGAAAAGTACCTAGTATTATATAAGCAAAAAGAGAAATTAAAAACTAGAGGAAAATTACTTTTTTGTTACTTATTTACTTTTCGTTTGACAGTTTGCACGAGCAATCGAAGCGAGTGAGTTCTCCGCTGCAACTTGTTATTTTAGTAATTAATAATATTCACTTATTTCAGGCAATATTTGCATTAGTGGATGTTAAATTTAACATGGATGTAATTTGTAAATGATGTTTTTAGAGATAACTTTCAAAATGAAATTAAACACGTAAAAGTAAAATTTATTTACACTGGTATTGTTTTTATCTATACCAATATTATAAAGAGGAAAGATTTGTTTGTTTGTTTGTTACAAATAGGCTCCGAAAATACTGAACCGATTTGAAAAATTCTTTCACTGGTAGGAAGCTACATTAACTCCGAGTGTCATAGGCTATATTAGATTTTCAAAACAATTAGGGATCCTTACCTAAACTCAAATAATGTAACCCAAGGTGTAATATTTTTTCCGTTGTTTACATATTTTGACAGGTGGTTTGTTGTTGTTGTTTGTTTTTTATTAGGCCATTCTGGGTGGTTAAAAGAACATAGTCTATAGAGCCAAGTCTTTTTTAGTGTCTTATATTCTATGGCGTAACGAAGTAAGCCGGGAAAGCTCGTGTTTTATATATTATTTTACCTAGCTTATACCATTTGATCTAAAAAACATTTTGCTCACATGGACGCCATGGCTGGCTCGGAAGAAGCGTATTTACATATCAATACATAGTATAAAATAAAGTCGCTTCCCGCGTCTGTCCCTATGTATATCTTTAAAAATAAGCAACGGATTATGATGCGGCTTTCTTTAATAGATAGAGTGATTCAAGAGGAAGGTTTATAAGTAAAATACATGCACAAAATAGTTATAGGTTAGGCGGTGCGAAGTTCGCCGGATCGACTAGTTATTTATAAATGTTTCGCCGACAATACCTCGAGTTTCTTTGAAGTGATCCTCATGGAATTCGGTAGGCGTATCAGGAAAACATACAACAAGCATACAACATGTTGAATTTAGAACATGAGTCAAATCGATCAAAGGGTTGTTTAGCTATGGGGGTTCGAATCCACGAGTTCACGGTTAGGGAACAACTCTTTCTTATTAGTTTATTATACATCACAAATAAATATTCTGATTCTGATTCTGATCTGCACCGAGAGGTATCTTTTATATAATTTTAACGTTTCTAAATTCATAATAGCACAAGATTCAGGTTTAAAAAATTATACTGACAGTATTACGCTGGGTCTAAATTGATTGAGAGAATAATTCGCGTAATCAAGGTCCCCTTTCATTTTATATGCAGTTAAAAATTGTTTGGGTTGATTGCTACTCAACTCAACTCACTCAACCCTGTGCCATAAAATGTCGGGTCAAAAATGCCATAAGTATGATAGGTAGTTACAAATTATTATTATTATAACACAACCATTAGATGTCCACTACATAGGGTCTCCCTTACAGATTTTCGCAGGGACAATGAAAATGAAAATGAAAAATGATTTATTCAATATATGATACAAGGTATCTTAATTGTAAATCAGTAAAAAAAAAACTAATTAGTTGGTACTTTATGTTTAGATAAGTATCCTATACTGTGAGAGGCGAGCGGGTCGAGGTGGACAAACTTTGTGAAGGGTTGGCGATCGCAGTATGGCTCTTCAAGTATTTCAACGAAGGACGCTGCTGCCCATCCTACGTTTGTTCCCTTTAGTCGCCTTTTAAGACACTCATGCATGGGAGTAGATAGATAGTTATATGCGGTCGTGGTGATGCTGTTCGGAGGCCTTCCCGTGGCCTCCTTGCCAACAGCCGAGAAGATAGATAGATAGATAGATAGATAATAAATTTATTTCAGAAGTAATACACAACACATTTTTAAGATTAATTAGCAAAAACACAGTATGATTACAAAATAACACGATTGTACATCTTGCAATACAAAATTCAACAAATTTACACACAGTGTAAGGCACAGTGGCGCATATCACATCCGACATAGGCTCCGACTCAGCATATTGTCACAGAAACCTATGACGCTGGTATTCTGCCGGTACCTTTCCGAGAGAGGGTAAAAAGAATATAAATTATAGCTAGTTATAAATAAATAAATAAATCTTGCGTATAAAAATATATATGTAAACGTAAGAATATTTCCCATACCCAGATTATACGGGTTCTAACATAATAATAAGAACAAATAAGTGCTTAAAAAAGAAAATAAATAAAAGAATAAATTATAATACTATTAGAAATAAATAAATGGACTTATCGCTCCAAGTACATGGATATCCTATCCAAATAAAAAACTAGAAATAAAATTAAAATTTAGATAAATCAATAAATCAAATCACATTCAACCTACCAGGGAGTCCCCCAAGTACAAGGCACATTTTGCTGTTGCGATTTCAGAAAGTATGATTTTAATTCTTTTTTAAAAACAAAAGGCGAACTGGCTCTGCGTAAAGGAGGGGGAATGTTATTCCAGCACAATGTTGCCTGGTACCGGAAGCTGCCGCGGAAAGCCGCTGTACGATGATGAGGAACCGATAGGGAGTTAGCAAGCGATCTTATACCGTACCTAAGATTTGCACTTCGCCATGAAAGTTTTTCAAATAAATAGGCAGGTTTCTTAGTATGGATCACGCCAAAAAGTAAACTAGCAAAATAAAGTTTCTGTCGACTTTGCATTTTCAAAATTTTAGCACCATTCAAAAAAGGTGTTACATGAGTTCGAGGCGGAATCCTAAAACAGAAACGGGCGCATGCATTTTGTACTCTTTGGATCAACCTTTGAGTTTTCTGAAGTAAACATGGACCGTAAGCTGTTATACAATAATTAAGCTTCGATAAAACCAGACTATCGCATAACAATACACGCATATTTACACTAAGAAATGGTCTGATCTGGTACAGAACGGAAATTCGGAAAAAACAGTTTTTTACGATCGCCGAGACATGTTTATCGAAATTAAGATGTCCATCCATGAGCAAACCAAGATTCCGCGCTTCAGTCACCATTTCAATAGGGCTATCATTAATCAGTATCGTCGGATTGAGGTTGTTAATATTACAGATTTGCTGTTTAGATCCCAGTATCATGAATTTGGATTTTTGAGGGTTAAGTACAAGATTATTTGCAGAGCACCATAAGGAAATCCTCCTCAGATCCTCATTCATGTTCCGAATTGACTGAGCCATGTCATTAGGTCTTGCAGAAACATATAACTGCAGGTCATCTGCATACAGATGGAAGGAGCTATTCTTTAAACAATTAACTATGTCGGCACTATAAATCACAAAGAGAAGTGGGCCAAGAATAGATCCCTGCGGAACTCCTCTAACTACAGCGCTAGGTTTCGAGCTTAACCTAGACCCATCTAATTTTCGTATGACCACCTTTTGTTGACGTCCATTGAGATAGCTCTCAAACCATCTTATTGCAGAAATATCGAACCCGTAATATGACATTTTGGATAAGAGAACAGTTATATTTATCGAGTCAAAAGCTCGTGAGAAGTCTAAAAGAGCTAGGATTGTTCCTTTACCTTGGTCTTGAGCGGAAAGAATATTATCGATTACGTCAATTAAAGCCGTAGCAGTACCATGCTTTTTCCTAAAACCAGACTGATGACTAGGAAAAATATCGTTCGACTCACAAAAACTAGAGACCTGGTTGTAGACTACTTTCTCTAATATCTTCGATAAATACGGTAGCAAACTTATAGGACGCAAGTCTTTGACACTTTGTGGGTTTCCTACTTTCGGAAGGACACCGGCGGAGTTTTAGTGGGTTCTAACCCCACATAACCCAGCGGTTCCCCCCGGGCACAGAATAACAAAAGGTTACATACAGTACGGACACTTCCTGCCTCTCTCAGCAAGCGCGGCTCTCCCGCTCTCGGTTACCTTTCAGTTACCGCAAAGCAGGGTGGCAGCGTCGCAAGTCTTATCTCACTCACACAAGCATGATACGCGTGCACGTAAACAACGCGCAAGTTTCGCGTAGCAACGCGCTTTTTTCTATGAAGGGACCGAGGTGTGCTCCGGTGCAGCAGAGTATGCGTCAGGAGTTTCCCCGACTCTAAAGAAATCTATACCAATATTATAAAGAGGAAAGATTTGTTTGTTTGTTTGTTTGTTTGTTTGTAACGAATAGGCTCCGGAAATACTGAACCGATTTGAAAAATTCTTTCACTGGTAGGAAGCTACATTAACCCCGAGTGTCATAGGCTATATTAGATTTTCAAAAAAATTAGGGATCCTTACCTAAACTCAAATAATGTAACCCAAGGTGCAATATTTTTTCCGTTGTTTACACATTTTGACAGGTGGTTTGTTGTTGTTGTTTGTTTTTTATTCGGCCACTCTGGGCAGTCAAAAGAACATAGTCTATAGAGCCAAGTCTTTTGTAGTATCTTATATTCTATGGCGTAACGAAGTAAGCCGGGAAAGCTCGTATGAAATATGTTTGATGAAAATGGGTAGTAAAGTTTTCCAGCACACATTTCAAACGTTCGCAGTTCTATTCATGTCTAAATCAGATTGTTTAGTCAACAGCTCAGCGTTACGCTTTTAGTTTAACGGTGAATTGATTGAACCGCAAGTTTGCTGAGAGAGTATTTCAATCAATACTGGCATTGTGGAATACCTAAAGCTGCGTCTCCATCTACAGGCCGGCTCGGCATCGGACGGAATCGGATATTACAATTCTCAAACGAACATAATAAATCGTGTATATGTCGTGGGTTAAAGATGTTTCCCTCGATTGTTCCAAATTTTCTCACCTTTTAAACCTCCCCTGGACTACTAGAAACATTTCAAGACCAAAATCAGCTTGATCGGCCCGCCCGTTCTCGAGTTTTTGCGAGACTAACGAACCACGAATCATTTTTATACATATATGTCGTAGTAAGATTTGATAATAAGTTTTTTTGCAAAAATAACTAGGGATTTTGCAAAAACACGGATTATTTGATATAGGAATTATTTTTGTTCAATCATTCTGAGAAAAAGCAGTTTTTTTGCATAAAAAACTAGTATTATTGATTTTTTTTCGCAAAATACCTAGTTATTAAAAAAAAACTGCTTATTATATCTTCCTACGAGATATACAAGGTTTAAATTTGAAGTTTATCGGTATGTCGGTGTTGCCGGTTCCGTCCGATCCAGAGCCGGCCTGTAGATGGAGATGCAGCTTAAGGTTTATCTAACAGTATAAACTATTCAACTATAAACTGGTCCAATGCAATGTGCTATTATCTATCTAGTAATTACTAATATTAGTTTCTCTGTGAGCGATAGAGCATTGAGGGAAATGTTTGCATTTCAGGCGGTTTTGCTGACAAATTGATCGCCTTTTAAATAATTTTCCCCAAAAACTAAATTTATATGCATACTAGAGGCTGCCCCGCGGTTTCACTCGCGCAGATTTCTCATAAACACAAAATTCCCGTTTTTTTTCGTTCCCGTGGGAATTTCGAGAAATCCCTTCTTAGTGCTCACTTACACTCCCTAAGGAACCTACATGCACAATTTCAGCCCGTTACGCCCAGTAGTTTCGGCTCTGCGTTGTCTGTCAGTCAGTCAGTCAGTCAGTCAGTAACGGAAGAGTTTTATTTGTTACAACAGAAAGAAGTACCTATTAAATGGCAATGGGCAGAGTTGCTGGGGCCGTAAAGTTCTCTAGTGGCCACCGGGAACTGGAAGACGCAGAGTAGGCAGAGCCCCAATAAGATAGACGACCAGGGACTCTAGTCTCTTAAACTTACGATCAAACTTCTATTCTATTATTATTCTACTTTTACTCTATTACGATTGTGTCAAAAATTGCGAGTCTCGTAACTTTGATCGATCATTATAGCATAGCAATAGAATATGAATAGCAAGCTATAGAATAATCTGGGATTTTTTTACCTAAATAGTGAATCCTGTTTTATGTTGTGAATCCGGACGGGCGTAGTGCAACTGTCACTTAATATCAATCAATATTGACATATATAATGTCAGTCGGACGTAATCATAACATTATCTTATTATGGAGCAGACTACCCTTTTTGGTCAATTCCAATCTATTGCGATACTACTGCTATAGTTATAGCAAAATTGATTACGAGACTACCAAATGTGTATATTCTTGCGATTAACGTACTGTTTCTACTCTACTCTTATTCGATAGTTACGTTTTGCGCGATGAGATTAAGGGCCCTGGTGCAAGTTAAGGGAGTACAGTTTGACTGCTCCGTGGCTCAGTTGGCAGTGATGTGGACTGAGTAAGCGTGTGCAACCGGGTATAATCGTCCCGGGCGGGGCGATTATTGATATGATAAATACCGATGTTTGTTTCCGGTCTGGGTGTGATGTTCATCTCTGTGTGTGTTTCGGGCACCCTAGATACAGGTTCTTCCTAGTTAGGGGCTCTGAGTGTAATGTGTTATTATTATTATTACAAATAATGCGAGTCGCTCAAGACCGGTCGTTGTGGCCGTTTATGAGGGAGGCCTTTGTGCAGCAGTGGACTTTTTTTTGGGCTGAAATGATGATGATAGAAAAAGGTTTTTCTTGTACAGTCACTTCATAAAACTAAGCCTAAGACTAACCCCGTTTTAAACGACAGTAAATCCAAGTTAATTGCACGTTAGTAAGTCCGCTCCGCTGAACTTGAGTTTGTTCTTGCCGTCTTTACTTTGATTAACAAACTAAGTCTCAGTAAATAACAGCAACTCGGCTAAATTGCAGTTTTAATTGAAACTTTTTAATCAAACTAGGTGTATCTTTATATTAACACGTTAACTGCGTAAGCCTCAAACCTCACCCTAATTCTAGTGCGTAACGGGGTTTAATATGCCCCGTGGAGGACTACGCCATTGTGCGTAACGGGGTATAATACGCCCCGTACACTTTTTTTGTTGAAATAGTAGTACTCTTTTGTATTAGGTACTTATTTCTATATTTAACTGGATAATCAAAAGTCAAATTGATGTGAGTGACATGTAACAAATTTGTTTGTGAAAACAGTGATACTTAATAAAAACACGTCGTAGAACAAAGTCTATTTTTATTTTACTTAAATCTAAATTCTGCTCAAATACCAAAAATCACAACATTTTTACTTTAAATACATAGAAATTTATGGAATCGTGCTATTTTCATTTTTCTGGTTTTACAACACATAGTTAAGTGAATAAGCTATATCATACTCATTTCGCAAGTGAATACGACACAAAGAAAAGTAAATACGGGGTTTACTGGGCCCCGTATCGCACTAAAATTGCGCTAAAAACAAAAAAATACGGGGTTTATTAAGCCCCGTCACGACTATCTTAGTTTTATCGAAAAAATACTAGTGATGGGAATTTAACCCGTCAAATGATGAGGACCTGATTATGGATGCTGCCGAAATGATCGTCATACTATGCAAATTTTCCCGATTTTCCATAGAAATATGTTCCTGGTACTTAGTAAATATAATAATATGTTATGTGTTATATACTAAAATGAGGGTAAATACATTCCCTTGCCGATACTTATAACTATTTTCGTGTCACTTACTTGTTTACTTCAATATAATTTTTCCTTTTACAAAAATAACGTTTTTCTTTTGTTTGTTTCCCGCCAGTCACATTTTCACACACTGATTTCACGAAATTTATAGCCACATACCACACTACACAACAATATATCGTAGGCTTGCAAGGTAAGGTTTCTATAATTAGTTTAGTTATTATCACAGAAACCCTATTTACTTCACAATAAATATTTATTTACGCGATCACCAAAAAAATGGCGGCCATCGACTTCGCTAGTCGCAAACTGCCGTGCCGGCCGGTACAGGTACAGTTAGCAAAAGAATTTGTATTATCATTATACAATATATTATAAATTACTTTTATAAACAATATTTTTTCAAAGTAAGGATTATGCTCGGATTATGGTACCTTTTTTATTTCTTATAATTATAATTAATTTTTTATTTGTATAATGTAATGGGTTCATATTAAATTTGATTATCAAATAAATAGGAACTCCTTTAGTAAAGAGAATTTGATGTTATTACGTTTATTCATTATATTCAAATAAATAGATTATATATATAGATGGATTCATGTATCTTTTTCTACTTTATATTATTTGCGTAACCAACCTTTTATTACTTGCATATTTTTTAAATAGGTACGTATTCAATATGACAGGGCTGCGAGTAAAATAGAAACGGTTTTTATATGTTTATAAACGCCACGAAGAAAACAAAAACGCTTACACTTAATTATGTATGTATAAGCGTTTTTGTTTTCTTCTCAGCCTTTTTGTATAAGTATATATAAAAATAAGAAAGATTAGAAGTTTAAGTATTTTCTTTTTTAATTATGCCGCGATGCAAAACGGAAATATAAATAAATAAATATACACATAATATAGATCGGCTATGGCCTTATTTAAAAAAGTTAAGCATTTGTTCAGTTCATAAATATTATCTATGCTTGTCATGTGTAAAATGAAATAGCAAGAAAGGATAAAACATGTATGTTACTAAGCAAGTGTTTTACTTTTTACCCGACTGAAAGAGGGTTAGGTAGGTACGTTTTATAAAGGCTTTGTCAATTAGACGGCGCTATAGTCGCGCTCTTTTATATCACTCACGCTCCTTTACGTTGCGTAGTGATACAAAGAGCGCGACGCTCTGGCGCCGCGTAGGGCTGGCGCTCTAGCGCCGTCTGTTTGACAAAGCCTTTAGTGGTAGTGGCTAACTACAGGCTTATTTTATCAATGCTTTCGTAGCCTTGCGGTAAACAAAAGCGCACGACCGTGTATTTATTATGTTATACTTCATATCTTGTAGAAAATACTTACCCTTACAATTACCTCATCCCGACCCGATACCAGCCTACCCGGACCGGAACACAAATGCCGAAACCACCTAATACCATTTTTACCAAATCCAACTAATACCGATTTTACCAGGGTAACAAATATGTGTACATGTTGTAGTAGGATTTGATGGTTGGGTTTTTTGCAAAAAAAAAAGGGGATTTTGAGAAAACCTGGATAATTTGATATAAGCATTGCTTTTTTTTCAATCATCCTGACAAAAAGCAGTTTTTTTTTTGCAAAGAGCCTAGTATAATTGAAAAATTTGGTGGCTAGATTATTTCTGGCTAGTTAACTCGTATTCTGATTGGTTCGTTAAAATACCTTTGACGCTACAGAGAACCAATCACAATAAGAGTTGCACGGTAAGCAATATAATCTAGCCAATCAGAGTTAAGAAAGGTATCAAATTTTTCAATTATACTAGGTTTTTTGCAAAATAACTGCTTTTTGTCAGTATGATTGGAAAAGGAGTGATGGTTATATCAAATTATCAGGGTTTTCGCAAAATCCCTAGTTTTTTTTGCAAAAAACCTAATTATCAGATCTTCCTACGTCATACACAAGCGTCGCAAATAAAACAAACATTTCGTAAACAATGTTTATATTATTAAAATAATATATATATACGCAAAAAAGTCAAAAATCAACATGTATTTATAACAGAACACTGAAGATACTAGGTAGACAGCTGTAGTGCAGTATAGTCTAACAGTACTTCATCATAAGGAACAGCTTTGACACTTTCTAGCGACTGATATCTGAACATGCTCCAGATGCTCGTCACCCTCTTCCTGGTCCACGTCCATCTCCTCCGTTTGCTCCAAAGGTGCGACGCTATAAATAAAGATATTAGAAATTAATACATATAAAATTTGAAATTAAAGGCATACAATTGTCAACAATAGAAGTCAATCGGCTGTCATGATGATGAATGTCATACTTTTTCATAAGAAAATGTTTCTATAATGTACATAATTCAAAATAATAAAAATCTTTCAACTTACTGGATGGACTGCTGAGGCTTCTGAGCTGTGCGCACCGAAACCCCGGGGTCCCCCACGTACATTGAACCTCCCAGGGTCCGCTGCACCCACTCCGCTCGCATTGCTGGTACTGGTGGTCTAAAGAAAAAAAAATATATATATTCGACTGATAAACCAGTGCTTCAAAAGAAAACAACCAGTATAACTGCTACATAAAAATGTATGTTTATAGGTTATGAGCAAAAAAATTTCTCATACAAAACAAAAAAATACAATTACAGTTTTCTCAAAAATAATACACTATAGAGAAAAAGGTATAGGCACTAAAAAAGTATGTTTATAGGTCCCCTACATAAATATATAAAAAAACATCCGTTACGAAACAAAAAATTTTGTCCATACAAAAGAAATAAAAAATAATATTATGTTTTATACAAATTCACGAAGCTAGTCTAATTATGTATTATTCATGCCATACATTGATTTTTTCATGTTAGTATAGCAAAATATATATTCATTTTACGTTTACTTTTTTGCCAACTGTACATTTTCGTAATTTTGTACCAAAACAAAACATAAACGGTTTTTTTACGAAAATTGTTGTGTTTCAAGCTAAACTGACTGAATGTATCGGTTTCTTACTGAATTTAGCACAAACTTATCTATTTCTAATAAGATTCTGATTGAATTTCTGTTACGATAACAAAAACAAAGCAGCAATGACGGGCATGAATTGTTGCATCATAAAAAGTCTCATCGTCTTTTTACTAATAAATTTTACTCTAATGCTAAAAACTACATACTGTACGTGTAGCCTACTCAATTACCTGTAATTTGAGGTATAATACATGTGATAAACACTTACCGTTTATAAAATACAGAAATATTTCTCTTAGAATCACAGGTCAAAGTTCACTCAATAAAAACCGTAATGGCCGCCTGTGACAGAGCGCGTGGATAGATTTCAACTTTTATTTTTTTTCACCTTGTAATTTGCACTTTAGTCTGGTCAAAATATTCTAACTTGTCTATTACAATACTCTGATTGGTTGGATATTTTTGTCAGGGGCACCAACAGCGAAATCAGTCGTACAAAAAAAAGTATTGCCAACCTAAAAGTCTACGCACAGGGTGTGTGCGTAGGACATTTGCCGTACCAAATTCCTACGCACAGGGTATGTGCGCACGACATTTCGGGGGTTAACAGAAACGATAGTTTACCTTACAAGAAATAAAATTATTATTTGAAAAAAGAATAAAAACTAAAATTTTACACAAAAAAAGAATCATAAGATTAAACTTATAACAATTTCAAGAACTTAATGATTACAACTAATGTTTTGCATTTTAGCATGGCCCAAAATCTGTGATCACACTTGTTTCACACAAATTCACACAACAATTTTGCAGGATTACCTCTGTCTTAACTGCTCGTTAAAACCAACATTTCCTTGAACCTACATAAAATGTAAACACTTCATAATTCATCGACAAAATTTATCGACGGCACTACATGAGAATTGGATGCACTATTGTGACTAAGCCATAACCCCGTACGGGAACACTTTCATTCTTTACGGGGTGTTATAAACCCCGTTCCGCACTATAAAGCAATAATTGCATTGCAGTGCGTGACGGGGTCGATTCGACCCCGTGTAATATTAAAATGTAACTTGATACTATTTTAAGTAAGAAACACAAATGTATATTTATTTCTGTCACATGGCACAAACTCCAAAGATAAAGCTTACGCACCAGAGAGTAGACACTATGTTTGCCTTCCCGCACTGAGCGATGACATCGTACGGGGTTCAGGAGACCCCGTTACGCAGTTAACGTGTATACTGGAGGCTGCCCTGCGGTATAACCCGCGCAGATTTCTCTTATAAACAAAAAATCCGTTTTCTCCCGTTCCCATGGAAATTTCGGGGAATTATTCCTTGGTGCTCTCCTACACCCCAGGAACGTACTAATTTTCAGCCTGCTAAGCCCAGTAGTTTCGGTTCTGTTTTGTCTGTCAGTCAGTCAGTCAGTAACGGAAGAGTTTTATATATATTGATTGATGAAACTGATTATGCGAATTGGCCCAAGTAATATATCTATATACATTTATATAAATATCTGGTTGCTGTGCGTTTGTTACGCTTAAACTCGAAAACGGCTGGGCTGATTTAGGTAATTCAATTTTTGAAAAAGTTTACGTAGTTCTCGTTACATCTATACCAATATTATAAAGAGGAAAGATTTGTTTGTTTGTTTGTTTGTTTGTTTGTAACGAATAGGCTCTGGATCTACTGAACCGATTCGAAAAATTCTTTCACTGTTGGAAAGCTACACTATCCCCGAGTGTCATAGGCTATATTAGATTTTCAAAAAAATTAGGGATCCTTACTTAAACTCCAATAATGTAACCCAAGGTGCATATTTTTTACCATTGTTTACTTTGTTTGATCGTTGGTCATTTTTTTATATAAAATTCGCCCATTCTGGGCAGGCAAAGGAACTCAGTCCATACAGCCAAGTCTTCAGTAGTTTATTTCTGTATAATAAAGATTTTTTTTATCACCCATTCTGGGCAGGCAAAGGAACGTAGTTTATACAGCCAATTCTTCAGTAGTTTATTTCTGAGTAGTAGTCTTCAGTAGATTTTTTTTTTGTTTTTTTTTTATTTACCCAATCAGGGCAGACAAAGGAACATAGTCCATACAGCCAAGTCTTATCTTAACTAATCTTGAATTATCTCGAGTTAAATTGAGCTACATTAAGTTATCTTGACATATATTGACTTAACTTACCTATCAATCTTAACTCATCTAAATTTATCTTAGCTTATCTTCGCCTTTCTTAACAATCTTAACTTATCTTCGCTTTTCTTAACTTATCTTATCTTAACTTATCTTAACTCATCCAAATTTATCTTAGCTTATCTTCGCTTTTTTTTAACCTATCTTAACTTATCCTCGCTTTTCTTAACTCATCTTATCTTAATTTATCTTAGCTTATCTTCGCTTTTCTTAACCTATCTTAACTTATCTTATCTTCGCTTTTCTTATCTTAACTTATCTAAACTCATATTAACTCATCTTAACTTATCTTATCTTCGCTTTTCTTATCTTAACTTATCTTAACTCATCTTAACTCATCTTAACTCTTCTTAACTCATCTTAACTCATCTTAACTCATCTTAACTCATCTTAACTCATCTTAACTCATCTTAACTCATCTTAACTCATCTTAACTCATCTTAACTCATCTTAACTCATCTTAACTCATCTTAACTCATCTTAACTCATCTTAACTCATCTTAACTCATCTTAACTCATCTTAACTCATCTTAACTCATCTTAACTCATCTTAACTCATCTTAACTCATCTTAACTCATCTTAACTCATCTTAACTCATCTTAACTCATCTTAACTCATCTTAACTCATCTTAACTCATCTTAACTCATCTTAACTCATCTTAACTCATCTTAACTCATCTTAACTCATCTTAACTCATCTTAACTCATCTTAACTCATCTTAACTCAACTTAACTCATCTTAACTCATCTTAACTCATCTTAACTCATCTTAACTCATCTTAACTCATCTTAACTCATCTTAACTCATCTTAACTCATCTTAACTCATCTTAACTCATCTTAACTCATCTTAACTCAACTTAACTCATCTTAACTCATCTTAACTCATCTTAACTCATCTTAACTCATCTTAACTCATCTTAACTCATCTTAACTCATCTTAACTCAACTTAACTCAACTTAACTCAACTTAACTCATCTTAACTCATATCTCCTCTGAGGAGAGCAGACTGCTCGCGGCAGAGAACGCTCACCTCAAGGGATAGGCGAAGGCAGCCCGGAGGAGGCGAGGAGCCTCCATGGAGAAATGGCCCTCCTCCGAAGGGAGATGGAGGAGCTCCGGACGATTGCTCGGTCTGGAGCCCCCTCTGCCCTCAACTTGGAGGAGGTCAAACGCGACATGATGGTCCAGTTTGGGACCATGTTGAACGCGCGACTGGAGGCCCTGGACGAGCGCCTCCTCCCGGCCCAGCGACCTCGGCCGTCCTTGGCGGCAGACAGAGCCCCCTCGGCTCCAGTGCCTCGAGCGGCCCCGGCCACTCGAGCTACCCCGGCGCCCAGAGCGGCTCCAGCCCCAAAGACCCGAGCGCCAGCCTACCGCCTGGCAACCAGAGGCAGGCACTTCTTCTGCCCCCCACGTCCCTCTTCCCACTGGTCCGGCCAATGATGACGGCTGGACCCTGGTGACGGGGGCCGGAAGGGGCAAAAAGAAGAAAAAGAAGAGGAAGAGGAACAGGGACAAGGAGCGGGCTGCTCCAGTCCCGGCTGCCCCTACTCCAGGGCCGAAGCAGACGGCCTTGGAAAAGTCCAAGGCAGCAGCCAAGAAGCTGCGCACTCCCCGCACTGCGGCGGTGGTGGTCAGCCTTGGCCCGGTGGCTGTGCAGGGAGGTCTCACCTATGCTCAGGTGATCTCCGCTGCAAAAGGGAGTCTCGACCTGGCAAGTCTGGGCATCGACAGCATCCGCTTCCGTGCGGCTGCAACCGGTGCCCGCCTGCTAGAGATCTCCGGGCCTCCAGAAGAAGCCAGGGCCAAGGCAGACGCCTTAGCCCAGAAACTAAGGGAGGTGTTGCCCAAAGACACGGTGAGGGTCTCCAGACCCATGAGGGGGGTGGGGCGCATCGTCAACGAGAGGGGCCTCGGCGCAGTGTGGGTACGCTGCCCAACAGATGTGGCGCGGACGATCGCACTCGCCGGAAAACTCAAGCTCGGATGGAGCATTGTCCGGTCTAGGCTCCTCCCGCGGCGTACGAGGCGCTGCTTCCGGTGTCTGGAGACGGGGCACCTCCGGGCAGACTGCACCTCGCAGAACGACCGCAGTGGCCTCTGCTACACTGCTGCGGTCGACCAGGGCACATTGCCGGAAACTGCGAGGCTGAGGTGAGCTGCCCGCTCCGCCAGGCGAGCGGCCAGCTTGCCTCAAACAGTCTGGGCAGCTGCGGCAAGACCAGCCAAGGGGCCAAAGGAAAGGGGAAGGGAAAAGGAAAGGGGAAGGGGCCCGGTGCTCCCCCTAGGCCTGCCACCGCCGATAGCCAATTCGCGGTGGCCATTGATGTCGTTTCGCCTCAGGACCAGTAATGGCCACCCGGATCCTGCAGGCAAACTTGAACCACTGCGCCATAGCCATGGACCTGTTCATGAAGAGTCTTGGCGCAGTGGAAAATTCACGTCGCAGTGGTGGCAGAGCCCTACTATTTCGGAGGATTTGTGCCCAACGGATGGATCTCGGCCCGCTCAGGCCTCGCAGCCATAGCCGTCCGTCCCTCCGCGGACCACGTGCTCCGGCCGGAGAGTATAACGCGGGGAGAGGGTTTCGTGTCCAGCATGCTGGGGGAGATGCTGTTACTCAGCGCGTACTTCTCCCCTAGCCGCCCATTGCGGCACTCAGAGACAGAGTTGGCAGCGACGGCAGCGGTTCGTTGAAGCCGGAGGCGTTGGAGATTCGGCTCCGCAGCCTGTTCTCCACCTGTATGGAACAAGGTGTGTTTCCCTCTGCAGTGGAAAACGGGCAAGCTGGTCCTCATCAGAAAAGAGGGCCGGCTCGCCGACTCTGTCGCTCCGTCAGATTTCCGGCCTATCGTCCTTTTGGACGAGGCGGGCAAGCTGCTTGAGGGAGTCATAGCTGCCCGTATCAACCGACATCTTCAGTCGGTTGGGCCGAAATACAGGAGTGGGTCTTCGTCTTTATTAGGCAGCTCAGCGACGATATTTCGTCGATCTGATCGGGCTGTATTTTTGTGTCCAGCCAAAACAACATATGACTAAATTGTCTACCCCGTGCGAAGCCGGGACGGGCTGCTAGTAGTAAATAAAATATGAAAAAAATGCTATTCCACGCGGACGAAGTTGCGGGTACAGCTAGTAATGTACATAAGTATAGATATATTCATCATCCATCTATAAGATATTATCCATATTAATAATACATATTCAAACCCACTGGGAGTAAGTATGACTCAAGCTTTCGGTATTGTACTGTAGACGAAATGCTTTTAAATAAGGCATCACAATCAGAGCCTAACTTTGTAGAACCGTATTTAAGCTGCTAAAAACAATTTTTGTCCCCGTCGGGAATCGAACCTTGGAAGTCACAGTCAACATTACTGCCAACTGAACCACGAAGTTCGTCGCTTGAGCTTAAAGTTTATGTTTGATCAGTTGAAAATAACTAGAGAGATAATTAGATTGAAAGAAGGGTTTTCCATTTTATTGTTTTATCGCAATTGTCCGAAGCGAGGAAAGATAATGGAATCAGTGTTGTCTAGAAGTCGATTTTATCGATAAATTATTAAATTTGCATCTTATTATTTTACTGGTTGACCCGGCGAACTTCGTACTGCCTTACCATTTACTATGTTGTACATGTTTTATACATATAAACCTTCATTTTGAATCACTATCTATTAAAAAAAACCGCATCAAAATCAGTTGCATAGTTATAAAGATTGTAGCATACATAGGGACATACGTGGAAAGCGACTTTGTTTTATAATATGTATTGATACAAACATAGTTCCCAACAAATTGATACATACATACAAGTGCATACACATACTACTAAGACAATTAAAAAATAATAAAAAAGATAATCTAGTGTCATTATAATTATTGTACTTACCATATTTTTTTAATTGCCATTGTTTTGACGCTAGTATCGGTGTATGAGTCCCCATTATATTTTGTGTAATTGAATACAATAATATAATCAACTATAGTTAATTTTTTAAACAAATAAAAGGTATGTTACAACACTATACTCGTAAATGGCATCTGTAAAGAGAATCGACAGTGAAATGAGATCTGCAGCCATTCAGCGCAGAAAATTGCAGACGAGGAGATCGAATGACCGAAGTGTGCTTAGTGGTAGACAAATATTTTCTACGTTGTAAAACTGCATGACAGCGAGTAAAATTATTTTCCATTGTACCCGCACTCAAAAAGAGTATTTGGTTACTGTTCTCTAGTCGTAAATCTTTTTAACCGACAAAAAATAAGGACGAAGGTTCTCAATTCAACGCGTATACTCTATTGACTATCTATCTACTGTAAATATAAAAATGAATCGTGGTTCGTTAGTCTCGCTAAAACTCGAGAAGCGGCCGGGCCTATTTAGATGATTTGGGTTTTGAAATGTTCGTACTAGTCCAGAGAAGGTTAAAAGGTGAGAAAAAATGGAAAAATAAAGAGGCAGTTAGTAAAAGTAACAATTTTTTTTTAAGAAGTTCGCCGGGTCGATCAAAATCAAAATCAAAAAATCTTTATTCAATATAGGATACAAGATATCACTTATTGAAAGGCAATTAGACTACATCTAATCTAATCACTATTGATACCTTATTTGGTAAAGTATCCTATACTGTGAGAGGCGAGGTAGTTCAGGGTGCCCACCAATTGGCTCAGGCAAACAAATGTTTGGCTTGCCTTACGACAATAGTCGCCTGGAGAGGACCCCAAACTAGCCCTCCTCTGTCACGTGATTCTACTCCCTTTCGCAATGATTTTACAGCGTAGAGAAGAAAGGGGAAACAAACTCTACTTTACAATTTATCTCTCTCTTTTTTTTTTTTCTTTTGTGATATTACAATAACAATACAATAAGGTGACAATACAATAAACATTATACAGATTAAAAAAAATGAAAGTACATGAAATAATGAAAATATCTTAAGTGCAGAGCTAGACTACTTCCATGCGTCTTTGTCGTTTACATAATCATCAATATTGTAATAAGCTTTCTTAATCAGAACTTTTTTGATACGAGTTTTAAACTCATTATCATTCAGGATCAAGATCTCTTCTGGGATCTTGTTATAGAATCTTACTTCGTTTCATATAAAGCATTTGTTTGTCCGGTTTAGTCTGTTCTGTGGAATACTGAGTTTGTTTTTGCTACGCGTTCTAAGGTCCTTAATTTTATCACATTATTTTTATCACATTATTTTTATCACATTTTTTATCAAACATTTATGTATGTTTCTACGACTAGTACCTATAAAATTTTTTTTAGCTTCCTGTTCAAGGCTGAGCAATAATGGATTTACAAACATAATTGTTTGCTTTAGGAGATAATTTTTTTTTTTTCCAAACGACTAAAAAAAAATTTTTTCATAAGAAAGTAAAATTGAACACGTCGATTATTTTTTCGAGATAAAAAAAAACATTCTGTCTTAATAACATGTTTTGTAACCGAAATCTCATTTTTGCGTGAGTTTCGAATACGTTCTCAAATTATTCTTTTTTTGTATTTAAATGAGTTTCGTTAGACTCGTCTTCGCAGGATACGTAAATTTATTTTTGCTGACAAAGTTTTATATTAC
Organism: Euspilapteryx auroguttella; assembly: GCA_951802225.1. NCBI lineage: Eukaryota > Metazoa > Arthropoda > Insecta > Lepidoptera > Gracillariidae > Euspilapteryx > Euspilapteryx auroguttella. The sequence continues at coordinate 10,753,014 of OX637648.1, read as the reverse complement.
ACTCATAAAAATACCTTCTTGAGTACGACTTTTCAGCATAAATCCGTTTTTGAATAAAAACATAAATACATAGAAATAACGGATTACAGCATCCTGGTTATATTTAGCACTTAATTTATATTAAACTAGAGGCTGCCCCGCGGTTTTTCCCGCGTAGATTTCTCATAAACACAAAAATCCCGTTTTTTCTCGTTTCCATGGGAATTTCGGGAAATCCCTTCTTAGTGCTCACCTACACTCCCCAAGGAACCCACGTGCCAATTTTCAGCTTTCTACGCCCAGTAGTTTCGGCTCTGCGTTGTCTGTCAGTCAGTCAGTCAGTCAGTCAGTCAGTAACGGAAGAGTTTTATATTTATTGATTAAGCTTTTTTAGCTTGCAATTATAGCTTTCGTACCTAATTCTAGAATAAAGTGTAAACGTAAATTTTAGATTTATGTTTAATCTAACCCTGTTATTCTTAAAAAGTTTAAAAATCATTTTAGCTACACAACAGGGCCTTAAAAAATGTAATCAAGAATATCAAGAGCCTCAAAGACGCATGTTTTTTATTTAAGTGATGGTTTAGAAGATATTAGTTATTTATCGGAAGTGGCGCTAATGTGGCACCGTGTCGCCTTAAATCTTGTGCCATAGAATAAAGAGAGCAGTTTTAAATGTTATCCTCTCTATATACACGCCGCTTGTGCGCTGGGGCTAATGTTGTTTCGTAATTTTGTAGACGTGAAGTTATTGCCTATAAAATTACTTATTATGTAGAAGGTGCTAGAAAAAATAGCTTTGGTAAAATTTACACTAATTTTGTACTTACTCTACAAAGATTATAGATAGATAGATAGACGCTTTATTACAATCAATGAACTTAAAATATTACAATATTCTTAAATTAAAACATATACATATATTGTTAATCAGTTATTTGTTTGATGTTTTAAATGAATTATGGAAAAGTTATTGTAATCATTTACCTATACAGCAACAAGTTTTACAGAAAGGCAACAAAAGGCGATTTCAAAGCGATAAGGTAGCGATTTAGTATTATTTTGCTCTTTATTTTCTTTAAAAAAGGCGCTTTGTTGACTTGGTTAAAATTAAATGTTAGTTACTACATACCTATATTTTTTAATGAAAAATTTGAAATCAGCGTTTTTTTAACAGGGCACTCAGACTATGACACTGAATTGATAAAAAATTGTTTTAAATAAATCTGCGTTTTTATTTTTTTAATAATGCTTATTTGTAAATAATAAGAAATCACTCTTGCTTCTTTTGAAAATTAAAATAAATTATTTTTTTTAAATGCGAACTAATTTTCAAAATATTTTTTTTTTTAAATCTTATAATTAGTATAAATTTTGTATTCAAAGTCATCCAGTACAAAGCCAGAAAACTACTGTAAATATCTTTTTCAAGAATAGAGACAAGTGGTCTGAAATCGTTCTTCGTTGTCATGGCAACCGGGTGCAAATACCGCACACGACAACGGAAGTCGAAACGGAAGCGGGACGAGTTTTCCGTTTGCTTCCGTTTTGTGTGCAAGTGGGACATACACGTACAAGCTAGTTGTTAGCATTTTACTTACATTGTATTGAATAATGCAATGAAAAAAGTGTCCAAATGCCCATAATATAATATCCACCTCGGTTTAAACTGCCTTCTTAGCATGACAGATCATTTATCGAATATTTCTGTCACTTTTAATCGTTTTTGACATTAAAATGCGAGAAAAAGTTTATGGAGATGATCGACAAAATTCGACAAACTGTCCGTCATGCTACCACCCCAGTTTTAAGCAGTCTATATGACAAAGAAAGTGACAGATGGTGTTTAAACCAGTTTTAAACGAGTTGATTTTACGGGGCTTAGTAGACAAGGGTTTTGTAAAATAGTAATTTATAAAATCTAAAGAGAAATTTAACAAAACAGACAAAAGTTTTGTAAATTTTAATTGTTTTTAATGCGTAGGCTTTTTTAAATTCCGGTATAGGTAATTGGTTTTATAATTACAAAAACTTGCACAAACTTTTGTAAAAAGACAATCGATCAAATTATTACTTGATGTTGTAAGTAACTTTATAAGTCATGAATACTTAGAAAGACTTTTTGTGTTTTTTATTATAAAATTAATAAAGTTACGACATAAAACTACCACTCGCTGACTGCAATATTAGATTAAAATAAACTCGAAAAAAAAACACACAAAGATTCGCCCTTTTTCAGATTTTTACCACTTTGTAGACAGATTAACGACAGATATTTTTCGTCTTCATCTTTTATAGAACAAAGGTTTTATAAATAGATGTTGCTTTGTTTTTTATTTCGACTGACCTCTTCAAAAAATATTTCATTCAACACAAATTCTCAAACAAAATCGAAAGGAGAACTGTCTAAAAAAACCCAGGCCCGACAGCAACGAGACATATCTCATATTGTTTGTTATTTTTTATATGGTAGAAATAAAATATTTTTATATTCAAAATGGATCGCTAACACCAAAATATTTCCTTGTGCTTTTATTAAGTCACCGAGCCATAAAGTCACCTGGATACATACCATAGCTATTGTATCATCATTTACTCAATAGGCATTATATATATTACTAGAGGCTGCCCCGCGGTTTTTCCCGCGCAGATTTCTCATAAACACAAAAATCCCGTTTTTTCCCGTTCCCGTGGGAATTTCGGGAAATCCCTTCTTAGTGCTCACCTACACTCCCTAAGGAACCTACATGCAAAATTTCAGCCCGCTACGCCCAGTAGATTTGGCTCTGCGTTGTCTGTCAGTCAGTCAGTCAGTCAGTCAGTCAGTCAGTCAGTAACGGAAGAGTTTTATATATATTGACTAGAGGCTGCCCCGCGGTTTTTCCCGCGCAGATTTCTCATAAACACAAAAATCCCGTTTTTTCCCGTTCCCGTGGGAATTTCGGGAAATCCCTTCTTAGTGCTCACCTACACTCCCTAAGGAACCTACATGCAAAATTTCAGCCCGCTACGCCCAGTAGATTTGGCTCTGCGTTGTCTGTCAGTCAGTCAGTCAGTCAGTAACGGAAGAGTTTTATATATATTGACTAGAGGCTTCCCCGCGGTATTTCCCGCGCAGATTTTTCATAAACACAAAAATCCCGTTTTTTCCCGTTCCCGTGGGAATTTCGAGAAATCCTTTCTTAGTGCTCACCTACACTCCCTAAGGAACCTACATGCCAAATTTCAGCTTTGTACGCCCAGTAGTTTCGGCTCTGCGTTGTCTGTCAGTCAGTCAGTCAGTCAGTCAGTCAGTCAGTCAGTCAGTAACGGAAGAGTTTTATATATATTGATTTTTCAATGTAACGCCTTCATAAAAGCACAAGGCAATTTTTGGTGTTAGCCATAGATTTTGAAAAATATATTTTTTGTACTACATAAAAAATAGCAAAAAATATGAGATATGTCTCGTTACTGTCGGGCCTGGTTTTTTTTTGTATGGGCGATGACCGTTCTCCTTTAGCGTAACTCTTATATAGGTAACTCATATTATACTTTAAAACTAAGTATCTATATGATGTTACTTTCCCGGCAAACTTATTACCACTTAACTTTGTATTATACATAATATGAACCTTCCTCTTGAATCACTCTAGTAATTTGAAAAAAACCACATCAAAGTCCGTTGCATCAAAGATTGAAGCATAATGTATAACGACAAACAGCAGAAGCAACTTAGTTTTTTTACTATGTATATTGAAAATAGAGGTATAATAAATATATAGGAATATATTCGTGGGTCTGAGTGTTTTATATGTACAGACATGTAATGAAAGTGCATGCAGAATAAAAAAAAATATCGCATCCAGTAATCACATTCACCGGCATTTGTATGTACAGTGGCGGACACGATCGGCGTAACACTTCCGGTTTTTCTGTATTGCAAAATAGCTCTTGTTCTTTGGTAATACAGTCTAGGGCTGACGAAACCATAGACAAATCTGTGACGGCCTCCTAGTCCGTGACTGTACTATGGCAATTTGGGTGCAGAAATGGCTGTACGCATTTGAGCCAGCGTGGAATATTTTTAACGTTTTTGTGTGTTCATCGCGTGCAAGCTATTTTAGACTCTATGTATGGAATTTTGCAGGTGACTGCATACTGTGTTAACGGTACTTCAGATACATTTTCTACCAAGTTAGGGCTCTGAGTATGTGTCTGTCATTTTCTGAATTGTCGTCCGTCACCCTGAGCCCTGAGTTGCTGGCCGGAATGTAGGTCGTTTGTCACTCTTTCCACGACCTCTGTTCAGTAGAGTGAAGTGTCCAAATATTGTACAGTAAGATAATCAAATTAAGTGCCAAATGGACTAATTGGAGAAGAAGGTACGCATACTCACTACCGCGACCATAAATTATGTAAATGTGTACTAAAATCACAAAGCTACAATCTGAGTGCCCATAACTAGGTAAGTAGAATCTGTTCCTAGTGTACCCAAAACACGTACAGTGGCGGACTAGAACGGCGTAACACTTTTTTCTAAGGCCTCGTGCGCCCTACACTGTATTACCAATAAACAAGAGCTAATTTACAATACATAAAAACCGGAAGTGTTACACCCCGTACTAGTCTGCCACTGTACAAATGTAATTCATCATACTGATGTTAGTAACCGTCTGGAATTGATTCCGGACTGACGGCGTGAAAGTAAAAAAAATGGCCGACTTTGCTACTAAGGCAGCTAGACCCAGAATCCCAAAAACAATATAAACAAGAAGTTAAGCAAACACCAAACACAAATTTTAGGGCCAAACCATAGAGAATATAACAATTAATGTATAGAGAGCGCATATGCCAGTAAGAGACGTGGCACCTGTCACTGAGTATTTTTTTTTTTCATTTAGTGGGTAGTTAGTGTAAGAAACAGAACAATAATGATAGCTTAAATAATTTCTTTTTTTACAAAAAAGGAACCCGCCTTCAATAAACAGACTGAGCACTTCCTCTTTTTCTAAGTCGGTTAATAGGTACTAAAACCTTCTCCTGAATGTAACAAATACTTATCTGAAAACCGCATCAAAATCGGTTCAGCCAAACGCGAGATAATCGCGGACTAACATTTATACATAGATAGATAGATAGACTCTTTAATAATCAATGAACTTAAAATATTACAATATTATTAAATTAAAACATTGATTGCAATGGGCAGCCTTATCGCTTAAAGCGATTACATACATACAGGTCAAATTGATAACCTCCTTTTTTGAAGTCGGTTAATTCAGAGCGTTTTAAAGTTTTTGTTTACTGCGTCTAAAGCAATTACTTATTGTAATAACTTTTATAGCTTTTCATAGGTACTTTTTTTCTAAAATCTTGTCTTAAATATATGTAAAGCCGAGCGAAGTAAGTACATCTAGTTTCGGTTTTGACAAAAGGTTCGACCTTTTTTAGCCGAAACCGAAACTGGCCGAAACCGTAACCGAACCTTCGGTCATTCTCTAATTATTTTATGTAAAAAATACGTATGTGAAAAAAGTATTGATCAGGGCCCTGCAACTAGAAAACTACCTACTCTACAAAATATATAAAAAGCGACGTAGGCGCTCTATATCATGCTTATATATTCTCTATGGTACCTAACTGATCCAATTATCTTCAAGAAGACGTTCAAATACGAAATGTAAATCAACATTTTCACGCGAAACCTTTCTCAGATCTGTAGGCCTATTGCGGTTCTTAATGGTAATGGAACTGATAACGAGAATGAAAATTGTTTAGTTAAAATGGACATTTCAGTTGATGGATATCATTGCTATCATACAAAACTATATTAATTAATATCGCTATGGTAATGAATAAAAGAACGATTGAATTATGCGACTATGGTTGCTTTTATTTTAATTATTACACCCAATTTCACGTTAAAAAAAAAGATTTTTCAAGGTCAACAAAATATAACCCAAACAAACAAATTAACAATATCGATACAGGGAGCAAGTGAGTCGCCTGATGGTCGCCTGTATCGTTTGACAGTTTGACATTCAATGAATTGACTTGATTTCAATCCTCATTTTCATTTGGGAACAACGGCAATACCATGAAACGTCAAAATAGTTAAATAGTTCGGTCAGCCATGAAAATGGAGATTGAAGTTCATTATGCCATCAATATTCGAAAGATTGATATCCAGACTGGATAAAAAATTACAAACTTACTTTAATTTTCATGATCATTGAGAATCGCAATAGGCCTACTGAACAATATGAATCAATATATATAAAACTCTTCCGTTACTGACTGACTGACTGACTGACTGACTGACTCACTGACTGACTGACTGACTGACTGACTGACTGACTGACTGACTGACTGACTGACTGACTGACTGACTGACTGACTGACAGACAACGCAGAGCCGAAACTACTGGGCGTAGCGGGCTGAAATTTTGCATGTAGGTTCCTTAGGGAGTGTAGGTGAGCACTAAGAAGGGATTTCCCGAAATTCCCACGGGAACGGGAAAAAACGAGAATTTTGTGTTTATGAGAAATCTGCGCGGGAAAAACCGCGGGGCAGCCTCTAGTATTTAATATTGCAATGCCAAAGTTCTTGGTTAGAGAGAGTGGTAGAGCTACAATTTTCACGAATCTTACACTTTGGTTTAAACTTTTCGGGTAGACTATGATATCAAAATTAGGAAAAATATTACCAAAACGAAAACAATCTAACCTACCATATATATAAAAATGAATCGTGGTTATAAACATCTTGTATCTTGTATCTTGTCTCGCTAAAACTCGAGAACTGAGCTTCTGAGAGATTTAGCTGATTTTGGTTTTGAAAATGTTTGTCCAAGTCCAAGGAAGGTTTAAAAGGTGAGAAAATTTGGAAAAATGGGGAAGTTAGTAAAATCGACCAATTAATTTTTCCATATAAAATTCTAATTTAAACTTAATACGGTAAAATAATTAAATAAAAAGTAAAAGTTTAAAGTAGCTTATTTACTGGAGGTCAACTTCTATGGTTTGTTGTATTCGACATACTTATAACTAAAATGCCCTTTAACTTTTTATGATTAACAGGGTTACTTTATAGTGATTAATAAATAAATCATGTCATGCATAACAAAAAAATGTAAGTACCTAAGTATTTCGTGGAGACAGGGCGCGGGCAGCGGCCCGTAATCACCTCCAGTCTGTTCTGTGTGATGTATGAGACACATTTTGTCACGAATGAGGTATTTTGTATGCGGGGTACGACAATGATAGATGACCAGAAAAATTATTTTAAGTATAATTATTTGAACCGAGTGGTAACTAAGTTAAAATGCACATTTACTAACTGTTATAAACTAGTTTTAAAGTTCATACTAGATTAACAATAATGTAAAATAGGTAATAGTAGAAATAAAAGTTTTACGCTAGCGTTACTTTAACTTTAGTTTAATACAGAGGCTGCCCCGCGGTTTTTCCCGCGCAGATTTCTCATAAACACAAAAATCCCGTTTTTTCCCGTTCCCGTGGGAATTTCTGGAAATCCCTTCTTAGTGCTCACCTACACTCTCCAAAAAACCCACGTGCCAATTTTCAGCTTTCTACGCCCAGTAGTTTCGGCTCTGCGTTGTCTGTCAGTCAGTCAGTAACGGAAGAGTTTTATATATATTGACTAGAGGCTGCCCCGCGGTTTCATCCGCGCAGATTTCTCATAAACACAAAAATCCAAAGTTTTTCCCGTTCCCATGGGAATTTCGGGAAATCCTTTCTTAGTGCTCACCTACACTCCCCAAGGAACCTACATTCAAAGTTTCAGCCCGCTACGCCCAGTAGTTTCGGCTCTGCGTTGTCTGTCAGTCAGTCAGTCAGTCAGTAACGAAAGAGTTTTATATATATTGATGTATTAAGCTGTTTTTATTATTATAAACCAAAACCTAGACTCTGCTGGGCAAAAGCCAATCCTTTTCCATATTTTCCTGTCATAAGCGGATTTCCACACATTAGCTTGCAGTCTGTCTGTCGCTATATATATGCTTTATCTTTAAAAATAACCAACGGATTTTGATGCGGTTTTTTATCGAAGATGAAATGAGGGAAGGTTCTCAATTTGACGCGTATATTTTTGTAATAGATAGAGCTATTTAAGAGGAAGGTTTCATGTATAAGACATGCAAAACGTAGTATTAAGTTAGGCGGTACGAAGTTCGCCGGGTCGACTACTAAAACATAAATAAAATGGTTTCAAAAATTCTCTTCGCAGAGTCGTCTACTAAATTCTTACCCTAGCATATCTTACTCGCGCCTGATGTCATATTTGGGCCACTTTATTAGGTTTGCCGCTACTACGTGATTCCTGAATATAAGTACGGTCAGCAAAAAAAGTATTCATAATTTGGGCGGACGTTAGGGTGGTTGGTGTGTTTTCACGCCTAAACAACAGTGCTATGCTAGCATAGCCTTTCTATATCTTCACTATTTATTGAGATAAACACAGATTATTTATAAAAAAAATCGAAACGCTAAAAATATTAAAAATTTAAAATGATTTTATAGCTGAGTCTTTGTTCTCTTTTTTTCTAATGTATTGAGTTTGTACCACTGTTCACACAAAATCACAAAAAAAAGAAAAAAAATGTTTAGAAAAATCACAAAGGGTATAAATTATTTTAAAAGATTTTGTGCTCAAAGAGCTGCTTAACATGGTAGACCAGCGGTAACATGACGGACAATTTGTCGTATCTATCTGTCACTTTTGTCGATCATCTCCATACATTTTCCAGCAATGTCAAAAGTGATTAAAAGTGACAGTTAGATTCGACAAATGGTCCGTCGTGCTGCGGGGGCAGTTTTTTGCTATCTGTACTTCTATTTCGGATACCGGAATAGAGAAGATTCACTGTGTGTGTACCTACTGTGAAATATAATAAAAGTTCGTAGAAATGAATACCCTGAAAATCTTGTTGAATGATTTACTAAAAATCGTAAAAAAAAATTGTTTTTTTTTAAATGATAAGTTACACAGTCTACAGATGACCCTAAGGCCTGCCCACCACCTTCATCCAGTGGTACTCCCGCAACTTTCTCGCAGTTAAGAAACTTGACAGGGGGTCAAGTTTCTTAACTAAAAACGATCGACTCGTAAATGTCTTGTTAGCGACTTCGTTAACCATTGCTGGTATTTGGGCGTGCAACAAAAATTGCCTTTATTAAAGCGGTAATGGTCAACGAAGTCTCTCTTCGCCCCAGATCGTCGTCAATAATTGTGTCCCTTTATCTATACCAATATTATAAAGAGGAAAGATTTGTTTGTTTGTTTGTAACGAATAGGCTCCGGAAATACTGAACCGATTTGAAAAATTCTTTCACTGGTAGGAAGCTACGTTAACCCCGAGTGTCATAGGCTATATTAGATTTACAAAAAAATTAGGGATCCTTATTTAAACTCAAATAATGTAACCCAAGGTGCAATTATTATTATTATTTTTTTATTTTTATTTAATGGACTTGACTCCACTTCAGTGGAGTATTTTTACCAATGTCAAGTTCACAAATTAGATTTAAAAGTTTTTATTCGCCCTTCTGGGCATTCAAAAAAACATAGTCTATAGAGATAAGACTTTAGTAGTAACGAAGTAAGCCGGGACAGCTCGTCAATTTTTAAACATAAACAATATAACTTATTTACTATACAGCCACTCGGCAACTCTTATCGTGGATTAATAATTTATACAGTTTCATGTTCGGTTTTTCGTTTAATGAAAGCGACATCAACCCTTGCACAAGCGCCACCCCTCGTCATTTATGTAGTCTGATTTGTTTTCCGCTGGTGGAAATGTGGGAAAAGGTTAACAATACATAGTATAAACTAGAGGCTGCTCCGCGGTTTCACTCGCGCAGATTTCTCATAAAAACAAAAATCATTTTTTTTCCCGTTCCCATGGGAATTTTGGGAATTCCTTTCTTAGTGCTCACCTACACTCCCTAAGGAACCTACATGCAAAATTTCAGCCCGCTACGCCCAGTAGTTTCGGCTCTGCGTTGTCTGTCAGTCAGTCAGTCAGTCAGTCAGTCAGTAACGGAAGAGTTTTATATATATTGATGAATTAGACAAACGAACAGCGATTGACTTTTATTTATTTAAATTGATTAGGTACATAACTTTTATGGGTAATTTATTTTTTTAACAGTTTACTAGTATAGGTAGTTATTATTGGTAAAAATATAAGTGGCGCTACAGTTTAAGTTTGGATTAACATGAAATTGCGAAACATCCTCGTTAAAATACATATAAACCGCTTCGAATAATAAAACCACTATTGTATCGTATATCGTTATTTTTGGCTATTGTTAAAATAACATTTTAATTAAGTTTTATATCTGCAAACATTTAAACAAACCTATAGAGAAGGAGATTTTAATGAGGAAAATATGGCGTTGGATTGGGCACTTGTTAAGGAGACCCGACTATCACATCTCCAAACAGGCATGACATGGCAAGTATCCGGTAGCAGAAGGCCAGGTCGCCCTCGCATCACCCGGAGAAGAGCGGTGGAGAAGGAGATCGCAACAGCTGGTCTCAATTGGCGGGACCTAGAGAAGCCAGCCTAGGACCGTATTAAATGGAGAAAATTACCTTAGCCCTTTGACCATGATGAGGGGCTATAGGAAGAAATCATCATCATCATCAAACATTTAAACATTAAGGTGGTAACTCTCGCTATGGCGCGAAATTCAAATTTTTTCGTGTTTTTTATTTATTCTGGCGAAAGCATTCATTTTAAATGAATTTTAAATGAATTCGCGTACGTACTTTCGCCAAAATAATTAAAAAACATGAACAAAATTTGAATTTCGCGCCATACCGTGAGTTACCGCCTTAAGAGACAGTTTACCGCGATGCTAGCGCCATTCTCAAAAAAAATTATATCTTCTAAACTAAGGCAATATCAAAATGTGGCACAGTATGACACTAGATAATCTTGCTTAGTATTTTTTGAGCACAGTGAAGTAGTCCTAAATAATCCACAGATTGTTGTCAAAAGTGGCCACTTTTAGCAACACTTTGTAGCTTTCTTTAGTCTTTAACTTAAAAGCTATACAACAGTGCCCTAAAAATACTAGGCTACATTATCTAGTGTCACTGTGCCACATTTTTCATATTTGCCTTAGTTTAGCAGTTTTTTTTTTTTCGCGAATGGCGCTAGCATCGCTGTAAACTGGCTCTTAACGAGTCTACCTCAGTACACTACACTACACTAGGTTTTAATCACTAACGGCTAATTAGTCTTCAAATTGGCGATCAGTCCTCTCTAACTCATTTGTAATAAGGTGGTAAAAAAAATATGTTTACAGAAAAAAAAAACTTCATCAATATATCAATCATCAATCAATACATACTATAAACAAAGTCGCTTCCCGCGTCTGTCCCTATGTATACTTATATCTTTAAAACTATGCAACGGATTTTGATGCGGTTTTTTTTAATAGATAGAGTGATTCAAGGGGAAGGTTTATAAGTATAATACGTTCACAAGAAAGTTAAAGGTTAGGCGGTACGAAGTTCGCCGGGTCGACTTGTAATTAAAAAAAAAACAGTTACCTCTCTATCTAAATGCATGATCTAATAGTAGGTTTGCTAATGGCTAAAGGGATGGTCGTATTGGTAGCACTCACAGACTTAATAGAACCTTACGCTTCGGTAGCATTCTGCTTCTTGCTTTGCTTAATGATGTTGGTCCACCGAGCGGAGGAGATAGAAGTGCTCATAATAGTGACGTGAAATTCTGGCATTTCATACTAGTCGACCGGCGAACTTCGTAACGCCTAACCTATTACTATGTTTCTCATGTATTATATAATATAAACTTTAGTCTTGAATTACTCTATCTTTTAAAAAAAACCGCATCAAAATCCGTTCCATAGTTTTAAAGATATACGCATAAATAGGGACAGACGCGGAAAGTGACTTTGTTTTATAGTATGTATTGATTGATTGATGATGATTGATGATGATATTGACGTAGATCCTGGTAAAGACCATAAGAATGCTTAATTTTTCCTCGAATTTAATCGCGTGTGCAATTCGAATAGAAATGTAAAGAGAAAAGTTATAAATAGCGGTTTTTGTATACGTTTACAGTAACGTTGTTCAAAGTGTTTACACTTGAGATTTGTTACTCGTATGGTAGGTACTTTCTGTAAGATTTTATGCTTTTCGCAAGACGTCTAGACAAAGACGCCACTCTTGAATTTGATAACATAAAGTTTTTGAAATTTTAGACCACCGAAGCAATTATTGTTTTCAAATCATCATCATCATCATCATTTCAGCCGTAAGACGTCCACTGCTGGACATAGGCCTCCCTCAAGGCTCTCCATCTGTACCGATCGCAGGTGGCCTGCATCCAGCGTGGACCCGCAGCCTTGCGCAGATCATCCGTCCATCTGGTCGGTGGACGTCCTACGCTGCGCTTGCCGATCCGTGGTCTCCACTCGAGAACTTTTCGGCCCCAGCGGCCATCTGTTCTGCGGGCTATATGACCTGCCCATTGCCACTTCAACGAGCTTATCCGCTTGGCTATGTCGGTGACCCTGGTTCAAATACTTATACAAAATTGTAGTAAATTTAACGCTCTACAAAAAAGGATGTACGGAAGGAAGGGTGCTGAAGAATTAACTATAGATTTGATTTGAATTTTATTTTTAACATACCTTATTATCTTTTTCAATATGTTTATCGCGACTGTCCCTATGTATTCTCAATGCAATGGATTACGATGCGGTTTTTTTTATAGATAGAGTGATTCAAGAAGGTTTATATGTATGAAACATGCACAAAATAGAAATAAGTTAGGCGGTACGAAGTTCGCCGGGTCGACTAGTTACCTATAATTTGAAGTTTTTCCCGAGTGGCGCTTTTCTAATCGGGAGAAACTCATTAATGTTTCTTAGAAACTTTTTCATCCATTGCCAAGGCAAACAAATATTGTAGAACATAAAATAACATTACACAGTTATTTCAAATAATGTGTGATCCGAAGGCCGCGGAATTTTCGCGGAATATCCTCAGAGTAAGGAAACCGCCGCTACGCTACAATTAGTTATTATTATTAATTGGTATTCATTAATCTGAGGGAATATCAATACATGATACATGCGTGACAAATCGTGGTGCATACGTGTCAATAACCTGTCAACGTCAAAGTTGACAGCGTTAGAAGCGCGCGAATATTTGAACTATAAAAAATACGTACCTAAACGATTTTTTTATAATAATTATAATAATAATAACACACATAATAAGACATCACACTCAGAGCCCCTAACTAGGAAGAACCTGTATCTAGGGCGCCCGAAACAAACACATAGACGAACATCACACCCAGACCGGAAACAAACATCGATATTCATCATATCAATATTCGTCCCGTCCAGGAATCGAACCCGGGTGCTCACGCTTACTCAGTCCACATCACTGCCAACTGAGCTACGGGGCAGTCATTATGAGTTAGGAGAGTGTAAATGCAGTTTAATAATTTTAATAGGGCAAGCCGGGCTTCTTTGATTGTACATCGACTTTGTATTCGATGTATATTGTTAAACAAGCAGCTTCTCCGAGTTGCTTGGCACCTTACGCGCTTTAAATCCTTCCCTATACTAAAAAAAAAACTACAATATTGATTGTCTATGGTCAAGCTGTCAAACGTCATTCTTTGTGTTCGCGTGGTTACCGGCGCTTTGTTTTTTAGTAAAAAATAGTTTCGAATTATTAAAATAAGTGAAAATAACAGCAAAACTACACGAAAATGTGTACAAAAACATAAGTCAAAGGACAGGAAACTCGAAATATATCGGAACAAGATCCGAAAATTGTGGAATGCAGGGAAATAAAAAACCTGCAACAAGGACGTCAGCTTCGGAAGTTTTCTCGTAGCAGGATCTGCAGGATGAGAATTCTTCTGGTATAATTAAAAATTACATTGGTTACGTACCAATGACCTCATATGACACAATGTGTCATGTTGGCATGTTTTTTTAAAACAAGCCCTTTCTATTGACACGGGTGGTATACGCGATATACCGACGTATTTGTTGGCGCATGCCTTTACAAACAAGCCCTTTCACACTGACACGGGTGATATACGCGATATATCGACGTGCTCGTTGGCAAAGCAGCCGTTTATTGGTTTGATAAGGGCGAAGCACGCGCACGCGATGCGCAGACATTTTGGCGGCAAAATATTTTTTGTCTTCAAAATATTTTTTGTCTTCTGAACAAGACACAGGCTGTGTACGAGATACATGGATGTGCTCTACAATTTCTTAAGTGTCAAATCACAAAGATTTACTCAGATGATCACAATCAACATGAGTCACAAATGCCAATAGAGCAAAGGATGGAGATAACTTATCTTCTCCGTAGAAAGTTAATACTACCAATGTACTACCACACAGGTAGGCATAACATTCAGGTTCAATCAGTGACACTGAGGGAGATACCTACTTCCCCAACAACCTTAATTTGGCCCAAAGAAATAAGCTAAAACTTAACTTTTGGAAGAGTTTTTCCCAGAAAACTAAGTATAAGAAATTGAAAATAAACAAAATAAATTTGTTTTGGGACCCGCCATGCTATGGAAAAATTCTTACAACACTAAAAGTAAGTTAAAACATAAACCAGCTGAAACTTATATCCCCACTGCGATGCAGTCAGGATCTTTGCTGTCTTGCATTCTATTCAAACAAAAGCAAGAATAAATTTTACCATGTCTAATCTAGATAAACCATTCTTTGAATCTAGTCAATGATGTACTGCGGGACAAGTTCCTTATTTTGGCCATGATCTTCAACAGAAGATTGCAACAATGACAATTTAGTCAACACAATGCAAAAATCAATATGCAAAAGCCACCTGCAAACCCTGAATGGGAAAACTTTATCAGGCCATCCCATTACTACCATATTGGTTTGCACTGCTGTATGGGGAAAACCCATGAAACCCCTGGTAGCCAGGAACTACCAATACTAGAACTACCATAGGGTTTCGCAGGCAACAGCCTAACGACCCAGACGCAGCCCTGTCTAAGCGGCATGCTCCTTCTGACAAATAGAGGTAAGCCATGGTGGCAAGCTTATTTCCACTTTTTTCCTAACCTAAAGGAAAAATCTGTGTTATAATTTGTTTATTTTGGGTTCTGTATGTTAAGGGTATAACTACACCTTTTCATTCAATAGAATCTTAAAATCTGTCCAAGAACTCAGTAATATGTTTAAATTAAAACCATTTAAAATATTTTAACATTGCCCAGAGTACCATCAATACACTCTGAAAATTTATTCAAAAACACAGTATTATGGTTAAATTAAAACCATTGAAAATATTTTAACATTGCTCACAGTACCATCATTAAATAAATTAACTAATGGATATAGTCAAAAATTTAATCAGATTGTTAAAAGTGTGACAATCAAGCCAGTCAGTTATATAAAAATCATGTCTAAGTACCAAAAATGGTGATCATGGTTTATTTTATTTGAAATATTTCATCAGTTTATAACAGTGTTATATTTACACGTCGAATGTATACTTACCCTCAAACGCATACAAACTATGTACAGTTTATTGCACAGGACATTTAGAGGTTTAAATAATTTAAGATTAAGATTTTTACATTTACATGAGTTCCAGACACATCCCTATGGATGTGTACAGTTTCACTTTAAATAATGAAAGTGGTTTTTAGCTTTCTTACATCAATAAAGCCTTTATTTTGTAAATTTTTAAATCTATTCTATAAATATATGGAAAAAATATAATTTTATGCAAATACATATTATGTACAGACAAATGCAAATGCATGAAGAGTTAACAAAAATTATCACATCTAATTATCACATTTACTCTCATATTTGCTACGCTCAAAGCATTAGAATGTAATACATGGAATTTGGGTACAAATGTGTACCAAGTTTTTTGAGCCAGCAAGGGGTATTTGTAACAGTAGTGTGTTTTTTGAGTACTAACAAGCTGTTTAGACCAAACACTTTCTATAAATGTTCATATATTATGTACATTGATATGTACATACATAATACATAGGTACAAACATACTTATCGCTACGCCTGTTTCCATAGGGGTAGGCAGAGAAAATTAATTTCTACCTGCTATGATTCTGACAAACCTTTTCTTTTCGCTTCTTTAGGCTGCAAGTTTTTAATAACTCTTTTCATTATTACAATGATTCAATTAGTCAAACATCTTAAATTCAGTATTCTTATGCCCAGCAAAACATAAAAATTTTCGCAATTTACTTACTTTTGACACTTAATATGTAACATTAGTAGCTTGTCCAGCTTCTTGCTATGCATGGGTGAATTTTGGAAACTGTAACAAAAATTCTGGAATGTTGATTTACTGTATCTAGTGTTAACTATGTTACCAGCATAATGATGGTCATCACAACTTTGGTTCTCTGTTATGGATTATTTTTTGGTTTTTGCAACACCCTGAAAGAAACCTTTCTTAATTATTATCTTCACCTTTCAGAGACCTGCTTCATTGTCAGATAATATAGAAACAGAGATATGCTCCAGCAATGCCGGCTTAAAATATCAGTACCACTACTGTCATTTGTAGAAATTATAATTGAGTCCTCAGCGGTGAGCATTGAGCAAACTCAATACAATAATTAAAATAACAATGATCCATTCTTTGTTTTTTGTTCCATATAAATGGACATTCCTCCTAAGAATGTTAATTCAGGTGCTTCAAATTTTTATAAAGTTGATTTTATGTTGAATGGTGGCTCTAAAATAGGGGATGATGATTATATTATGAAGACCTACCACCATTGCCATATTAATGTCATTGTTTATTTATTTATAAATAAATATAAGATATGATTAAAGTATTAATAAATAAACATGAGATATGATTAAAGTATTGAATGTGAATGTGAATGACAGTTAAAAAACATGTTACTAGCTTTAAGTAGCTACTGCTACACAGAACAAATATTGACTTACTAGTCATGTTACTAGCTTTAAGTAGCTACTGCTACACAGAACAAATATTGACTTACTAGTCATGTTACTAGCTTTAAGTAGTTACTGCTACACAGAACAAGTATTAACTTACTAGTCATGTTACTAGCTTTAAGTAGCTACTGCTACACAGAACAAGTAATAACTTACTAGTCATGTTACAAGCTTTAAGTAGCTACTGCTACACAGAACAAGTATTAACTTTTAAAAAGTAAAGTACTAGAACTAAATAAATACAGACTTCAATATACATAAAGTTATACTGATATTGTTAAGACATTGAGTCTTAGATTTTTTGTAAACCAAATTAAATTAATCAAAGCTTTTGAACGTGAAAAAACTTCTGTTCTGTAAAACTTCTGTGATTTTGAGAAAACATTCGTAAAAAGCCCATTGTTAATTCTTTCAAAAAACGACACAAATCTGTGACCTCATCAACAATAGTATGCTGGACCAAAAATATTTTGCTATTTTGGGGTAAAAAGGGAGTAAAATCTTTTAAATAAGATGATCTTGTTTGGGTGCGTCTCCTGGCGGCTTCCATCGTTGGCTTCGATGATGGGTCTGATCGAAGGCGTGCCGCGGCAGGGTGCAGTCTGGCTCGTGTAGCATGACGTAGCTACGTACAATGTTTTGCTATGCGGACTGGTCTGTCCTTTTGGGGACTGTTTTTTGCCTGCGCCTCTTGCGAATAGGATACTATATTAATAAATATAATGATATGAGACTTGAAATAAGAGACACCTTGTATCCTATGTAGAATAATTTAATTTTAAATTTGAAAGTTAAGGTGTTTGCAGGACAAACACAAGCCATCTAGCAACCACCAAGTCTAAAGGTGTGTCATTAGACAGACAGTTGACTAAACCAGTAGGTCTTGAACTATGTAGAGGTTCACATAATACAACTCTATTCATGTGATATTTTTTTGTTTTAGTTAAGAAGCGGTATTAATACGCCCTGTTTTGATTACATTTGATATTACATTTAACTTTATTAAATTTTCTTTTATGTATTATTACATTTTCATGTTCCTTTACTACGGATATATAAAACAACTTAATTAAGTTTTTCAAACAAATCTGTTTGTCCTTTCCTATATTAGAAGGGGTTATCTTCGATAGAAGCCTCACAACTTTTGTTTTAAGATATTATTATTGGCTCTGAACATCTGCTTGTTTAACAATATACATCGAATACAAAGCCGATGTACAATAGGATGATCAAACGAGCTCACCTGAGTGAAGTTCGATCATTATTGTACGAAGGCTTTGTATGAAGATGTATATTGTCCCGCCCGCCCTTTACAATTTGTAAGTAACCCAAGTTGTGAGTCAAGCTCAATAAGGCTCTAAAGAATGAAGTTTGACAGCTTGACCATAGACAATCAATATTGTAGTTTTTTTTTTAGTATAGGGAAGGATTTAAAGCGCGTAAGGTGCCAAGCAACTCGGAGAAGCTGCTTGTTTAACAATATACATCTTCATACAAAGCCTTCGTACAATAATGATCGAACTTCACTCAGGTGAGCTCGTTTGATCATCCTATTATATAGTAGTAACGCCACTGAATACATAGTATAAAACAAAGTCGCTTCCAGCTTCTGTCCCTATGTATGCTTATATCTTTAAAACTTTGCAATGGATTTTGATGCATCTTTTTTAATTGATAGAGTGATTCAAGAGGAAGGTTTATAAGTATAATACATGAGCAACATAGTAGTAGTTTAGGCGTTACGAAGTTTGCCGGGTCGACTAGTTGTTCATAAACTCGAAAAACGATATTTGCGAAAACCAATTATTGATTTCAGCCGGAATATGAGTAAGCGTGAGCACCCGGGTTCGATTCCTGGGCGGGGCGAATATTGATATGATGATTATCGATGTTTGTTTCCGGTCTGGGTGTGATGTTCGTCTCTCTGTGTGTTTCGGGCACCCTAGATACAGGTTCCTTCTAGTTAGGGGCTCTGAGTGTGATGTGTTATTATTATAATATATATCTACTGCTAGACATAGGCCCATCCCTTTATTTTTATTTTATTTTAAAAAGTAGCAAGAGTGATTTTTTATTCTTTACTGACAAATAGTCATTTGTTTTTATAATTTTTTTGACAATGCCGATTTTTTTTTTTAATATTTTTTTTTGTTCGACCTAGGAAGCGGTGGCGCGATGAGCTAGCAGCCCACACCAAGACCTGGTGGGAATGTGCCCAGGATCGGGAAAAGTGGAGAAAGGGGAAAGAGGCCTTTGTCCAGCAGTGGGACACTACAGGCTACAAATAAATAATAATAATAATTTTTTTTTATCGATTCAGTATCATCATCGGACTGCCCTGTAAAAAAAAAACGCTGATTTCAGAGTCAGCCTGTAGAGTACGCTTTCCATCTCTAGCATGATTGAAAAATAAAACGTCCCACCAAGTGTTACCTAACTTTTTGTATGCGGAACCCTAAAACAAGCCCATCAAACTAAGTCGAAGAAAGCGGTTGTAAAAGTTTAAATTGCCGCGTTATGTTGCGGCTCAAAGTTTTACTTTACAAAGAAGCCTGTTATTTAAGAGGGAGCTCATAATTTTATAGCAAAATTCACTTTTCTTTTTAAGGGTTTCGCTACAAAGGGCAAGGGGTGCTAGCACTCGCGGAGTTGAACATAAAGATCGAAAGATCTCCCGTGACCCCCTTGCTAACAGCCGAGATGGACACCGGCGGGATTTTAGTGGGTGCGAACCCCACATAACCCTGCGGCTCCCCCCGGGGCTGCAGGGTACTCGTTAGGAGGGGAAAGGCCTGAAAAAAATTATTGGATCTTGGAAATCAAAGTCAACATTATAAATCTTCTTCTTCAATCTTCTAAAAATAAATCCTGGTTCGTTAGTCTTGCTAAAACTCGAGAACGGCTGGGCCGATTTAGCTATTTGGGCAGTTTATTCGTTGCAGAAAAAGGAGGTTAGCAAAAACAATCATTAATTTTTCTATATAAAATTGTAAGGCGCGGTACGAAGTTCGCCGGGACAGCTAGTAGGTAATATAAAATACACAGTAATAACGATATTACTAAATACTCTGTGTTTTAGTTTTAAGATATAAACGCTTCTTAATAAGTGCCTAAACCTTAGGCATAAAGTGGTACAAACAGTCTAAATTTATTGCCGGGTCACTAAGTTGTAAGTACCCTTTGTACACGATACTTATACATCCTTAGACCCCGCTTACATTGGTGAAAACACCGAAAGGATATATTTAAAGTAGTCTTAAACTCCTAAGGCACAAGGAGCAAAAATCGCGTAACGTTTCCTAAGATAGCTTTGAATAATTTCCGCCTCGCTCGATGTGAGTCAGGCCTTATTGTAGACATCTCGTATCTACATTGATCAAACGTTTTCATCTCCCAAGCTAAGCCAAACGGAAATTAGGTCTTTAGACTATCGTAAGACTGCGACAAGAACAGGGGCCGTATTCGCTTATTCAGACAGCCACTTAGTACCTTTTTTTTAGGCGGGGAAACTCCTAATGAGTACCCTGCAGCCCCGGGGGCAGCCGCAGGGTTATTTGGGGTTCGCACCCACTAAAACCCCGCCGTTGTTCTTCTCGGCTGATAGCAGGAGGGTCGCGAGTGAGCCTGTGGAATTCTCCGCGACCCCCCCCCCATTGGCTATATAGCCTCTCCTCGGGGGGACATGATGGTTGTCCCCCCGGAGCGTGGTAGCTTTCCCATCGATGGCCGTTATATGACTACACGAGGCCCCCGCCTTGTGCACCCAACGACCCCGGGGTCCCCTCTTAGTCGCCTCTTATGACAGGAAGTGGATACCTCAGTCCTATTCTTCGGCCCGGTACTGCAGGGCGAGACATTAGTACCTAGTGCAAGTCAATGTTAAAGTCATACAACATCGATCCATAGTAACTTTTCTATTGATTTTTTGATTAGAGAATATAAAAAACGTGGTATTTGACAATTGACATTAACATAATAATAAAACAATAATGAGTTTTTGTGCTTTTCAAAATAAGAGAAGAGACCCCTGAAGTAGATACTTTATCTATTTACATGAAACATGATTAACAAACTTTACAGATTTTTACAGATTCTACCGAGTAAGTTTTTTGTGATGCGTTATTAAGAGCCAGTTTACAGCGATGCTAGCGCCATTCTCGAAAAAAAAAAATATCTTCTAAACTAAGGCAAATATCAAAAATGTGGCACTGTATGACACTAGATAATGAAGCCTAGTATTTTTAGGGCACTGTTGTATAGCTTTTAACTTAAAGACCCAAGAAAGCTACAAAGTGTTAATAAAAGTGGCCACTTTTAGCAACAATCTGTTTATAATTTTGTTCTTTTAAGTTATGACTACTTTACCGTGCTCAAAAATACTAATCAAGATTATCTAGTGTCATACAGTCTTTTTTTGATATTTGCATTAGTTTAGAAGATGTCTTTTTTTTCGCGAGTGGCGCTAGCATCGCTGTAAACTGGCTCTTAATCCCATCAGATTTACTGAATTTTATATTATTCCCCATATAACATTAGTCTTAAGGACTCTCTAGTGCTTCTTTAAACGCTTTTTAGTCCTTTGAATCTGGCTGCACACATTCATATAATATTTAAGTACCCGTAGCAACCTTTCATAGAATTGTTTAGAAAGTTTACAGGAAATATTTCTCTATTCTTTGCGTGGGTAATAATACTTAATATTTCTCTATTCTTCGCGTGGGTAATAATTTAGTATTTGCCAAAAATTCTTGAAATCCGTTTATAATTCTACTTAATCCCTAAAAATTATCGTAATTGTTAAAATCTCACGGGAGCCGGAAATAATAGGTAGGATTTTACGTTAATATTTTAGAAGAGTCGCTTAGGGGGTTTTGATACTTTAGTATTTTTATCAAACAGAAATCAGAACACGTATTTTTATTTCTTATACATTTACTTATCCGAACATCTATACTATAATATTATAATTGGGAAAGTAACTTTGTCTATCTGTCTCGCTTTCACGACAAAACTACTGAACCGATTTATATGAAATTTGGAACACGGATAGTCTAGAGCTTGAGAAAAGACATAGGCTACTTTTTGTCCCAAAATTCCTACGGGAAAATTGGGAATTTGCTATTTCATATACATTTACTTATCCAAACATCTATACTAATAATATAAATGGGAAAGTAACTGTGTCTATCTGTCTAGCTTTCACGACAAAACTACTGAACCGATTTATATGAAATTTGTAACACGGATAGTCTAGCTAGAGCTTGAGAAAAGACATAGGCTCCTTTTTGTCCCGAAATTCCCACGAGAAAATTGGGAATTTGCCATTTCATGGGAAATCGCGCTGGCGAAGCTGTTGGTCGCCCACTTGTTAAATCTTCAATACATAGTATAAAACAAAGTCGCTTTCCGCGTCTGTCCCTAGGATTAATCTTAAAAAACTATACAACGGATTTTGATGCGGTTTTTTTTAAAGAGAGAGTGATTCAAGAGGATGGTTTATATGTTTAATGCACAACATGTACTAGGTAAGGCGGTACGAGGTTCGCCGGGTTGACTAGTTATTATAAGAAAAGGTTGGGTTAAGAAAAGTATTTGGTATGCATAGCGCGTTGCGGTCAGGGACCTTAATCGATATAGGATGGGATGGGAGTATGGGAGCGAGTTATCCTCCCAATCTCATTTAGGATTAGAGGGCAACTTTGTAAAGGAACGTTTTTTGCAACGTAACTGTCGATTAGGAAAATGAGTTTTCAAATTCGATATTTAAATTCAAATTCAAAATACGAATCAAAACCCACAGTTGGGTCTTTCACGTTTCATCAATTCCTTTAAAAATTTAACTAGCATCTCCAGTTCCCCCCATTTATAATTATACAGGGTTTATGGCAACACACACACACACACACATCACATCACATGATTCAAGATGCACAACCGACATTAAAACAAGAATAGCAATAGCTAAAACTCAATATAATAAGAAAAAGCACATATTCAAAGCCAGAATATCCAAGAAAATTAGGAAAATTTTCATAAAAACATACATATGGAGCATTGCACTATACGGTTGCGAGACATGGACACTGACCCAGAGAGATAGAGATAGACTGGAGGCATTCGAAATGTGGTGTTGGAGAAGAATGGAGGGAATAAGTTGGACGGACTGAGTCACTAATGAAGAAGTATTGAGAAGAGTAGAAGAGAAGCGGATGATTTTGAACACCATAGAGCTAAGAAGGGGAAAGATGATAGGCCATCTGATACGAAACGACACACTCATAACTAATATTATAGAAGGGAAGATTGAAGGAAAGAGACAGCGTGGACGACCAAGGGGAAGCTACTTTGACCAAATAAGGGAGCGAGTCAGTGCAGAGTCGTATCAGATGGTCAAGCAGCTGGCGGGGAACAGGGTAGAATGGAGAAGGCTCCACCGACAAGAGCACAGCTCTTAAGAGAGAAGAAGAAGAAGAAGAGGGTTTATGGCAAATGAGTGGAAGACGGGGGACAGGAGGGACCGTCTGCTATGCGTTCCAACCCAAAGATATGGTCTGGGCCAGATAACTTTTTTTTTTATTTTTTTTTTTAAGACTTTAGACCCAAATAACTTTTCTAAAAATTAACCAATTCGCAACCTTTATAGTTTATTGCCATCTAGACTTATACCTTTGTCTTTAAAAACTATAATGAGGTGCACAAGACAGCTACAGAGAAAACTACGGGCCCTCAAACTACAAAAAAAAAAAATGTGTTCAATGTAAAAAAAAAACTAAAAATGGTAGAGTTCTTACAATTTGCCAAAATCTATGTGCCCTGGCCATTCACCGACATAGCCTAAAGAATTGTAAACTTTAGTTGCAATGGCTAGGGCAGATAGCTCGAAAAATTCTGTGGCCGATAAATAAGTTCTCAATTGGCGACCGTGAACCAGAAGGCGCAGAGTAGGCAGACCCACCACGAGGTGCCACCATTTCACTGCATGAGAGTAGCTCAAGACCGGTTGTTGTGGCAATGTGTGAGAGCAGGCCTGTGTTAGGTATTTGGTACGGCCTATGATTTACTTTTATACTTTTTACCTAAGTACTAAATAAAAGAACATTTTTTTTTTAAATTTTATTTTAACTATATTTTTTATATTTTAACTAAATACATATCGCCATTCCACAATATTCAGCTTAAGAACATAAAAAAAAAAAACAGAAATAACAGGCAGACACGACTTCATTGAGCAGTTTCACAATAATCTATGTTTAGACGTAATATATTTGTGAAAGAGGGTCAGCAAGTGCGTCGGAGCTTGCGTACGCGCATGTTTACACAGCACGGACATGGCTTTCACGCAATTATACTGAAAATGGCCTTGCGGACTAAAATAATGTTTCCTTAAATTGAAATAAAACTGTTTTTTTTGTGAATGTAAGTATTAATAAAATTTTGCTGCGATCGAGCTTCGATATTTAATTTTTACACTTTGTCAAGCAAGAGTAATAAGTATTGATTGATGTATGGCCTGCTTTATCTATAAGTATAAATAAATTGATGTTCGTTTTTCTCTCTAAAACTCGGGAGCGGCTGGCCCGATTTAGGTGAATTTAGTTTTGAAATATTTGTATTAGTCCGTGGAAAATATGAAAAATTGAATAATTAGAAAATATATAAATTCGCGGATACCAGCTAGTAACAAAATAAAGTAGGTAAATGTGCACTCGCCATTATTCGTTTATTTCCGGGCGCAGTCGGGCTGCGTTCGGCTATTTTCGGACATCACGCGTAGGTTATTTTTGAATACATAAAATCGTCTGTTTCACCTTTGATGCGAAACCGATGTTCTAAATTCAAATCGGGCTAATGCTTCGCGAAGTTTTGCAAAATACTACGTAGGTTAAGAAAGTGTACGTTTGTTTTTTTAATTTTGAGTTGAGTGCAAAGCAACTAAATTTTTCTAGTTTAGTGTGATTTGCGGTACTTTTAACTTTAGATAAGCATAAAGACTCTTTTCGTTTAAATCTATCCTTGTTTTGCACCGACTTTTTGCTCTTAATGAAAGAAAAGTTTTTTTAATTCTCAATTTAACCTTCTTAGAGCTTCTTCTCTATAGACTTCATCCAGTATAAAGGAAGTTTTCCTTACAGCTCTTTCCTCTTTCGTACTCTATTAGGTTTATTTCGTTAAAGTGCGTAAAGGACAGATAATCTTGTCTGGCCATAGAATCAGTTTAGTATCCCAGAAATATCTTCAAGACTTTCATTCTGGCTTGAGGATATTTGTACAAGCCTGCGTGTTTTATCTATACTAATCAATACATAGTACAAAACCAAGTCGCTTCCTGCGTCTGTCCCTATGTATGCTTATATCTTTAAAACTCTATGAAACGGATTTTGATGCGGTTTTTTATTAGATAGAGTGATTCAAGAGGAAGGTTTATAAGTATAAAACATTCACAAAATAGTAAAAGGTTAAGCGTTACGAAGTTCGCCAGGTCGACTAGTATTTTAATATAAAAAGGAAATATATTATTGTTTGTTTTTTTTTTTTTTTGCATTGAAAGGCTCGAAATTATCTGATTCGAATAATTCTGAAATTATCTCAATGTTGGGAAGCTACATTATCCCCGAGTGACATAGGCTATATTATATTTTCATCACTATCATTTCTTTTTTACAAAAAGAGACCCACCTTCAAAAAACTAAATCACATAAACTGAGACCTTCCTCTTTTTCAAAGTGGGTTAAAATAGGTACTAAAACCTTCTCCTGAATGTAACAAATACATTGCTGAAAACCGCATCAAAATCGGTTGAGCCAAACGCGAGATAATCGCGGACAAACATACATACATACATACAGGTCAAACTAATAACCTCCTATTTTGAAGTCGGTTAAAAATGATATAGTTTAATAATGGCCCGGACGCGTCAAAAGGCTCCTTTGTGTTAATTACCGAAAACGCTTTTGTCAATCCAATTTTATTCTATTCTATCATATTTTAGTACAGCGGAAGGCCTGACAAAACCTTGCCTAGGGAAAAGCTGTGAAACTAAAACAGATACTCAATGAGCTGTGAACAACCGGCGAGTTCTGATAACGTAGCCCCCTGTCACTGCCTACCCACACAATAGAAGTTATCTAGATAGAAAAATGTTTAGGCATTTTATTTTTGGTGAAAAAAGTGAAAATATTGTAGCATTTTTATGTTTTTTTGCCTCGAGTATATACATAGATAGATATGTACCGAATACTTACATGTGCAAAAATTGTGTCTCTACTTCATCTATCTTTATATATAAAAATTAATCGTGGTTAGTCTCTCTAAAACTCCAGATTTAGCTGATTTTGGTTTTGAAATGTTCGTAGTAATAGGCACAGCTAGTATAGTTTAAGTTTTCTTGATAGAAAAATGTTTAGGCCTTCTTATTTTTGTGAAACTATTGTAGTGATTTTTAAATATTTTTGCTCCAAGTACAGACAATGCAGTAATAAATCAAGGGAGGGATTTAGCTCACCATTACTTAAAACTTTCCCAAAGCAACATGGGTCAAAATCTCAAAACAACATTTTTCTTTACATTCACTCCGTCATTCAGCTGATCGAGCTATTATTATTATTGATATGATGAATATCGATGTTTGTTTCCGGTCTGGGTGTGATGTTCGTCTCTGTGTGTGTTTCGGGCGCCCTAGATACAGGTTCTTCCTAGTTAGGGGCTCTGAGTGTGATGTTGTTATTTATTTATTTATTATATGGAACACTTTTTTTTTATTTTGACTCATGTTACTTAGAAAAAGTAGTTAGGTATGGTTAGCTAATACCTCCTTTGATTTTTTTACCGCATTGTCAGAACCATCTAGTATAAGTAGAACAAATAACATATAGGTATATAATGTTTTATATACAAAAATATATCTAAAACAAGGTATCGTATACTTTACTTACTATGCAAAGCTTGTGCATTTTTAAAATGAATATACATACATTATGGCTTGGTGCACATTAGGCGAGGTACAGCGAAGATTTAAATGTGTTTACCTGAAACAATTAAAAACAAATATATTTTAAATCAATACATAGTATAAAATAAAGTCGCTTCCCGCGTCTGTCCCTATGTATGCTTAAATCTTTAAAACTATACAACGGATTTTGATGAGGCTTTTTTAAAAGTTAGAGTGATTCAAGAGGAAGGTTTTTAAGTATAATACATGCACACGATAGTATTAGGTTTGGCGGTACGAAGTTCGCCGGGTCGACTAGTAATAGTATAAAATAAAGTCACTTACCGCGTCTGTCCCTATGTATGCTTAAATCTTTAAAAATACTCAACGGATTTTGATGCGGTTTTTTTTTAATAGATAGAGTGATTCAAGAGGAAGGTTTATAAGTATAACACATGCACAAAATACTAATAGGTTAGGCGGTACAAAGTTCGCCGGGTCGACTAGTTTTAAATAAAAATAAATATTTGAGGTACTAGCGTTCGTTACGACAATTTTTTTGTAAGAAAACGTGAGAGCATTTTGAGGAAAAGCGAGGCAAAATGATGCTCCTTTATAAAATAAATTTAAATTTACGGTGTTACTGTGATTTACCTTTTCGCCTTTCTTATCTTAGACACACCAACGTTTCAACGCATGTAGCATTGCAACGAATTTGAATTTTTACTCAAATTGTTGTCAATTTCATTTTAGGTTAGATAACTCGCACTTATATAATACTAGTCGAGCCGGCGAATTTCGTACAGCCTAACCGATTTGTATTTTTTGCATGAAATATACTTATAAACCTTCCTCTTAAATCCTTCCTCTTAATGGATTTTGATGCGGTTTTTTATAGATAGAGTGATTCTAAAGGAAGGTTTTGAAGTATAACACATGAGCAACATAGTAATAGGTTAGGCGGTACTAAGTTCGCCGGGTCGACTAGTAATGAATAAGACAATTAAAAAAAAATTAAAAAATTCGTGACGAATTGAGAACCTCCTCCTTTTTGTTTTTTTCGTCAAAAAGAAACCTTGATAACAACCGGTTAAAAAGAAACCTTGCATCAATAAAAGTACTCATGCCTTCATACAAGTAAGATTTAAAATTTGAGTCACGGCCACATTTCGCGTACTTTGCGGAGAGCTGCAGTAAAGCGATTTCGTGATCTTTGGTTTATTACTCTTTTAGGCTACGAACGCACAGGCGGTTTTTTGCCGCGCGGATTTTATGTAACATACTGAATCCTATGGAAGTGTGCGCACCAGCGGATAAAAAACCGCGCGGTTAAAAATCCGCTGTCGCGGTTTTATTTCCGCGCGGCTAAAAATTCGCCTGTACCTTCGTGGCCTATGAATAAGGTTGAAAATGAAATAACAACCTTTCCAACCGCGCGGAAATAAAACCGCAACAGCGGATTTTTATCCGCGCGGCGAAACAACCGCGCGGATAAAAATCCGCCTGTGCGTTTGAAGCCTTACTCTTTTACGAGCACCGCACCGCGTAATGACTTGTTCGCACCTGAAGCAGTAATATTGTCTAATCTTAGACTTTTAACGTGCCTTTCAGAATATATTTTTAGTATTAATAAAAAAACATTGAAAGCCATACTTACTTTCGCAAAAGAATCGCCAATCTCAAAACAAAAATCAGCCGTCCCGTACATTGACCCCGTCCGCTGATCGAACCAATGTATGGAACAGCTGTTTTTTTTTTTTGAGATTTTGCCCCATGTTGCTTTGGGAAAGTTGTTAGGTATGGTGAGCAGAATCCCTCCTTTGATTTATTAGCGGCTTGTTAGAAACACCCAGTTTATAAGGCTTACATTTTATTTTACTCATACATGCCTAGCTTAGATAAAACATAACAAATGTTACTTTTAATAAAAGTTCTTGGTTTGAGCCCTTACAGCTCTGAAGTGTTAATAAACGTTAGTAAGAAAGCAATTTCCTCTGCTTGTACCGGAACCTTATATAGGTAGAAGCTGGTAGGGCAGGGAATCCCTTCTACACGATTACGTAATAATAAATAGTACTATATACAGAGTTACTGGTAAGTAGACCCGACCATTTCAGGAGGTGATAGTAGGGGTCATTACCAATCATTTTAGCCCTCAGGTACCCAGATCAAAACCCAACCTTTTACGAGTTATTGAACTTTTTAGTTTTTTTCATAATATCGTCACCTTGAGAACATTTTTTTAAATTAAATTTAAATGTTCAAGTATTAGGATATTTTATTTTAATGCTAATCTTATCCTTAATAAATTATTTAAATAAAAAATACATAAATAAAAAAAAACCTTTAAGAATATGAGTTTTATTATAGCCCTCTCAACTGCAATTTTATTTTTTATTTTAATTATGGTATTTTTTTCAGTGGCATTTTTTAAAGAAATTTATCTATGACACCTAAGAACTGTACACAGTATGGGCACTCCCTGCCTTCCTCAGCAAGTGCGGCTCCCCCGCGTTCGGTCACTTCTCAGTTACTGCTCAGTACTCAGTACATTTGTACTGAGCTGTAGCTTTATTTAAAGCAGCGTCGCACGTCTTATCTCACTTACACAAGCATGATACGCGTGCACGTACACGAGTTTCGGCTGTGCGCGAAGCAACGACATTTTTTCTATGAAGTGTCCGAGCTGTGACTCGATTAAGGTATAAACGATACGTGTCTTGTCTTGTGCGGATTAGCAAAAGAAAGTAATTCTGCCTTGTATTTCTTTGGTTTAGTTGTTACAAGGTAGTTTACACGTTAAATTCAGACGGGTCACGAGCCGGCTACCCGGCTCATGCAATATTAAATTACGTAATTTCAATTTGTAATAAGTAATTATTATTTTTTAGACTAGAATACCATTCAAAAATTGCACTCTATTCTTTTTTCCAGCGGGTAGAGCAGATCGATCAATTGCAACTGCGATACTTATTCATTTTTAAAGGGCACGTTTGCCTGTGCAATGTATGATTTGTATGAACCATGTCCCCCTTACCACAAAAAAAAACCTAGTCTAGAGATTTAGACCAGGGGCCTATTTAATATAACTTACAAATTGTAGAATTGTAATTGTAATTTACAGGCTACAATTTACAAGTTTTTGTTTAATAAAAAAAAAGAGTTACAAGTTTACAATTGTAGAAAATTTACAAATTGTAGAATTGTAGCTACAATTTTACAATTCTCTGTTTAATAAAGGTTTTTTTCTTACAGGTGAAAACTTACATATTTGTAAAGAAAACAGCTTTATTGAACGCACAATTGTAATAAAAAGTTTACACATGTGTAAATTGTAGTAAAATTTCTACAGGTGGATCGTCATGTGTCAGATATTTACAATTTAGTGCATCAATCTATAAGTGTTTTTTTTTTGGAAAAAAAAGTATGATAGTAGGTAAAGCAGTAGTTATAGGTTTAGACTGTTTGACTGACTACAACTGTACTGTTTGTTTTAATATTATTTGAAATACTTGAAAATTACTAAGGACCAATATCTGACTTGACCAATATTTGACTGCTCCGTGGCTCAGTTGGCAGTGCTGTGGACTGAGTTAGCGTGTGCACCCTGGTTCGATTCCCGGGCGGGGCGAATATTGATATGATGAATATCGATCGATGTTTGTTTCCGGTCTGGGTGTAATGTTCGTCTCTGTGTGTGTTTCGGGCACCCTTGATACAGGTTCTTCCTAGTTAGGGGCTCTTATTATTATTATTTTATTATTTATTATTAATATCTAACGAACTAGGGAGCCCTTTTTTTATAAAAAGCCTTATGACTATGACTTCTTTTTAGAGTGGCGTCACTGTTCGCGATAAAGGACTCATAACAAGTTTATTAATTTTTTATTTTCGTATAAACTTGAAGCTACAATTGTCATAGAAATCTGCAGGGGTTTTCTAAACTTGAAAACTTTTATTAAACGGCACTTGTAATTAGAATAGGTAATAGTAAGATTGTTACCTGTAAAATTGTAAAATTGTGGGGTTTATTAAACAGCACTTGTATTATTAAACAGCACTTGTAATTGGTACAATTGTGAGGTTTTTACCTGTAACATTTTTACAATTTGTAAGTTTTATTAAACAGCACTTGTAAAAAAACCTTACAAATATGTAGCTTTTTTTCACAATTGTGGACTTGTAAGTTATATTAAATGGGGCCCAGGTTTAACTGTTTTTGTGGTAGAGCCGTGTAAGTTTATACTTTAATATATTTAGGTAGCTGTTATTTCGGCTAATTTAATGATGACGGTGGTTTTGTAAGTTCTATATAATAATTAAAGTTAAAAAAAAACTAAAGAATAAGAAGAAACGTGGTCTCTTAAATTTATGTATTTTTTTTTGTATTTTCATTGGTTATTTACCGGCTTTCTCTGGATTTTATAGTAGGGTAACATGCCCTATTACGGCGCGTTTTGACGACATTTTAAAGTAGGGTAAGAAATTAAGCATTTCTAAATATGTTAGCAGATATTTGAATTTTTTTTTGACACTCCTGATAAATATATTTTCTATTTCAGTTGTCGTTTTATTTATTCTAGAGTGATAATTAATTTTAAATAAATATTTTTTCTGACAATTCGGAATTCCTATTACGGCGGCAAAAAAAAGTTTGAAGCCCATTACGGCGGTAAGCACTGCCTATTACGGAGTATGGGATGCCAACACACGCACGATGAAACATTTTCATCTCAGCTCACGGTTCCGTGCAATCAGAAAATGGTATGTGTAGTGTATGGGTGTCTGTGTGCACTAGAGTAGTGCACACGGACACTAAATACATTCTGTCGTCTCGGTCGCACATGCTGTGGTAAGTGAGTTAAAGGTCTATAAAAGGCGCGGTCCTACAAGCCTCGAGGGAGTCGGTCTCGGGACGCCGTACCAAACGGACGTGTCTACCAGCAGCGTGTGTGTGCGGAGCCGATATTGTGATACTACGGGTACCGAGGTACACTACAAAATGGCGACGAGGATTAAAAAAAAAAAAACTTTTAAAAAGGGAAGAAAGCTATACAATGACATCAAACCTTACCTTAGACAAGTTTGAATGTCAGGGAGAATCTAGTGTTGGTTTGCGATGAGGAGTCATGCCATTTATTTGGAAGCAGCAAATATTGGATCAGCATCACAAAAAGGGGCATATCTTTTTTCATTATGGTGGCTTTAGAGCTTCAAAAAATTTATTACAATATACCGGGAGCTAACTAATAACTGCAGAAGAAGATGATAGGGATAAATCGAGAAGTTCTTTATTCTCTTACGCAAGCGATCATACAAATGTGGGTTGGAAGATAAAGAAGATCATCTAATCGACCAAATAACAGAAAAGAAAAAAAAATTACTTAAAACAGGAGACCAGATAACATCAAACCAGATA
The DNA here is from genome assembly GCA_951802225.1 of Euspilapteryx auroguttella. Taxonomy (NCBI): domain Eukaryota; kingdom Metazoa; phylum Arthropoda; class Insecta; order Lepidoptera; family Gracillariidae; genus Euspilapteryx; species Euspilapteryx auroguttella. Next base: position 10,720,677 of record OX637648.1, on the reverse strand, counting down.
AAGATAAAAAAGAGAGATAAATTGTAAAGTAGAGTTTGTTACCCCTTTCTTCTCTACGCTGTAAAATCATTGCGAAAGGGAGTAGAATCATTTGACAGAGGAGGGCTCGTTTGGAGGCCTCTCCAGGCGACTATTGTCGTAAGGCAAGGCAAACATTTGTTTACCTGAGCCAATTGGTGGGCACCCTGAACTACCTCGCCTCTCACAGTATAGGATACTTTACCAAATAAGGTATCAATAGCGATTAGATGTATAGTCTAATTGACTTTCAATAAGCGATATCTTGTATCCTATATTGAATAAAGAATTTGACTTTGACTTTGAGATAACAGCTGCAGCAAAAGCATTAGAAGCAATTCATGGGCAACCGCACATTTTGAACAAAAAAAGGCAGGACACTTATGCAGTTCATAAAATCAATTTACGGAAACAGAGAAATGAAACCCCATCTAAAAAGAGTGTTATAAATGCAGTAGTTGGAACAATCTAACGACAAGTGTCCAGCACAAAATGAAAATGTTAAAGTTGTTGGCAAAAGAGGACACTTCAAAAGAAAGTGCCAAACAAATATGTTTAAAAAAGAACAACATACAGAAATCAAAACAGAAAAAGGGAAAAAGAGGTTTGAACCAAATAATAGAGTAAGGAACATCGAGAAAGTTTATCCAGTTCATTATGTATTTATCATTGGCAACGACACATGTATCATGGTTACAAAAGTCTTTCTTGGCATATGGAAGCAGAATACCTCTAAAATTGAAAGGTTCATTGCGAGCTGGAATCCAAATCTCAGGAACAAAAATGAATGCAACTTTATATGTGATTGAAGAAGGTAGTCGTAAAGGAGTACTAAAGAATTAGGATAGGTGTTAACCAAGTGCAGTTTCCGACCTTTCCAATTAAGAAATGTTTTGTCAATTTAAATACCAATAGATAATAAGTAAGGCCCATAGAACCATAATAATACCTATACTTCAGAAGACAATGTGAATGCTAAAATAGAAGAACTATTGAAGAAGATATAATTAAAAAGGAGGGACCTTTAAAATGGATATCACCGATTGTACCGATCCTAAAAGACTTCCCTTCATGACATACCTAATCTAGAACATTATAGGTCAAGGATAAAACTCTACTGGGTGACTTTAAATTCACAATTTATTTTTGGATATAGATATAGATATTCTCTTTACATACCGATTCAGTATCATAGTCGAAGTGCTTTCAATTCAAAGTCACCCTGTAGTTTTTGCAGATGCCAGTCTTGTAGGCTTAGGCGCTATTTTAGTACAAGTCTATGAGCAAGGGCCTCATATCATCACATATGGGAATAAGACACTCATTGAATGCGAATGTCGTTACTGCCAAACTTAAAAGGAAGCCTCATCAAATGAAAAGACGGAATATAGTACACCGTTAAAGAGTGGATGGAGAGTGGGGAATTATTGACAGAAAAAATAAAGGCACAGAAGAAGAAAATCATGACTTTGAACCAAGCAATTAAGAAGAGGAGGAATAAAGTAATTAGAAAATCGGGTTATTAAATTGGTAAAAAAGAAGTATATTAAGATAAGGAAGATTTAGAGCAGAGAGCAGACGCGATTGAAGATCGCGGTCGAAGATTAACAAAATCGAAGAAGGGAGGATAGTTACATTAAATTTGTTACATTACATAAACAAAGAAGCGGAATAAGATATAAAATATTTAATTAGTGAATAAAGAAGAGAGATGGAAGATCTTTGCGATAAATTGGAAAATTAAATGAAGTATAAAATATTTAATTTGTGAATAGAGAAGCGAAGGAAGATCTAAGTATGTATTAAATTTGGAAAATGGAATGAAGTATAAAATATTTAATTTGTGAATAGAGAAGCGAAGGAAGATCTAAGTAGGTATTCAATTTGGAAAATGGAATGAAGTATAAAATATTTAATTTGTGAATAGAGAAGCGGAGGAAGATCTAAGTAGGTATTAAATTGGAAAATTGAATGAAGTATAAAATATTTAATTTGTGAATAGAGAAGCGAAGGAAGATCTAAGTATGTATTAAATTGGAAAAGTGAAGCCCAGGGAAGAAAATAAGGTTTGATTAATTCTTGGAAAGCTTTCATTTTATTTCAATTAAAATAAGGAAGGGATGTAGTGTATGGGTGTCTGTGTGCACTAGAGTAGTGCACACGGACACTAAATACATTCTGTCGTCTCGGTCGCACATGCTGTGGTAAGTGAGTTAAAGGTCTATAAAAGGCGCGGTCCTACAAGCCTCGAGGGAGTCGGTCTCGGGACGCCGTACCAAACGGACGTGTCTACCAGCAGCGTGTGTGTGCGGAGCCGATATTGTGATACTACGGGTACCGAGGTACACTACAGTATGCAATAGCTGTAATTGTAACTGGCACTGATACAGGTTCTTCCTAGTAAGGGGCTATTTTGATAATATTTTGTGTATCAACTATTAAATAAACGGCCTCGCGCTAAGAAGTTTCCAGTAATATCATTAGTTTAGATATTTGGCTATATGGGCAATAATGTTCCTTTGCCTGACCTGAAAGGGCGAATAACAAAACAACAATCAATCAATCAATCTACGGCATCGTAACGTTCTCCCATCTCTCTGCACGACGGAACGGAATGAATTAAATATGCGGACGTTTTTTTTTATAAACCGCGCTGATAAAGAAAAGATTTGAAAATGGCGGCCGAACGAATGCTATCTCGCGTATATTAGTATGAGGGAAGAGTTGAGAAGCGAGACAGCCCATACAACGGCCGCCATTTTGAGATCGTTTCTTTATGTGCGCAGGTTATACTCATAAAAGCGTAATTGTTGTGAATTTGGCTAGCTTCTTAACATAATCAATATATATAAAACTCTTCCGTTACTGACTGACTGACTGACTGACTGACTGACTGACTGGCTGGCTGGCTGGCTGGCTGGCTGGCTGGCTGGCTGGCTGGCTGGCTGGCTGGCTGGCTGGCTGGCTGGCTGGCTGGCTGGCTGGCTGGCTGGCTGGCTGGCTGGCTGGCTGGCTGGCTGGCTGGCTGGCTGGCTGGCTGGCTGGCTGGCTGGCTGGCTGGCTGGCTGGCTGGCTGGCTGGCTGGCTGGCTGGCTGGCTGGCTGGCTGGCTGGCTGGCTGGCTGGCTGGCTGGCTGGCTGGCTGGCTGGCTGGCTGGCTGGCTGGCTGGCTGGCTGGCTGGCTGGCTGGCTGGCTGGCTGGCTGGCTGGCTGGCTGGCTGGCTGGCTGGCTGGCTGGCTGGCTGGCTGGCTGGCTGGCTGGCTGGCTGGCTGGCTGGCTGGCTGGCTGGCTGGCTGGCTGGCTGGCTGGCTGGCTGGCTGGCTGGCTGGCTGGCTGGCTGGCTGGCTGGCTGGCTGGCTGGCTGGCTGGCTGGCTGGCTGGCTGGCTGGCTGGCTGGCTGGCTGGCTGGCTGGCTGGCTGGCTGGCTGGCTGGCTGGCTGGCTGGCTGGCTGGCTGGCTGGCTGGCTGGCTGGCTGGCTGGCTGGCTGGCTGGCTGGCTGGCTGGCTGGCTGGCTGGCTGGCTGGCTGGCTGGCTGGCTGGCTGGCTGGCTGGCTGGCTGGCTGGCTGGCTGGCTGGCTGGCTGGCTGGCTGGCTGGCTGGCTGGCTGGCTGGCTGGCTGGCTGGCTGGCTGGCTGGCTGGCTGGCTGGCTGGCTGGCTGGCTGGCTGGCTGGCTGGCTGGCTGGCTGGCTGGCTGGCTGGCTGGCTGGCTGGCTGGCTGGCTGGCTGGCTGGCTGGCTGGCTGGCTGGCTGGCTGGCTGGCTGGCTGGCTGGCTGGCTGGCTGGCTGGCTGGCTGGCTGGCTGGCTGGCTGGCTGGCTGGCTGGCTGGCTGGCTGGCTGGCTGGCTGGCTGGCTGGCTGGCTGGCTGGCTGGCTGGCTGGCTGGCTGGCTGGCTGGCTGGCTGGCTGGCTGGCTGGCTGGCTGGCTGGCTGGCTGGCTGGCTGGCTGGCTGGCTGGCTGGCTGGCTGGCTGGCTGGCTGGCTGGCTGGCTGGCTGGCTGGCTGGCTGGCTGGCTGGCTGGCTGGCTGGCTGGCTGGCTGGCTGGCTGGCTGGCTGGCTGGCTGGCTGGCTGGCTGGCTGGCTGGCTGGCTGGCTGGCTGGCTGGCTGGCTGGCTGGCTGGCTGGCTGGCTGGCTGGCTGGCTGGCTGGCTGGCTGGCTGGCTGGCTGGCTGGCTGGCTGGCTGGCTGGCTGGCTGGCTGGCTGGCTGGCTGGCTGGCTGGCTGGCTGGCTGGCTGGCTGGCTGGCTGGCTGGCTGGCTGGCTGGCTGGCTGGCTGGCTGGCTGGCTGGCTGGCTGGCTGGCTGGCTGGCTGGCTGGCTGGCTGGCTGGCTGGCTGGCTGGCTGGCTGGCTGGCTGGCTGGCTGGCTGGCTGGCTGGCTGGCTGGCTGGCTGGCTGGCTGGCTGGCTGGCTGGCTGGCTGGCTGGCTGGCTGGCTGGCTGGCTGGCTGGCTGGCTGGCTGGCTGGCTGGCTGGCTGGCTGGCTGGCTGGCTGGCTGGCTGGCTGGCTGGCTGGCTGGCTGGCTGGCTGGCTGGCTGGCTGGCTGGCTGGCTGGCTGGCTGGCTGGCTGGCTGGCTGGCTGGCTGGCTGGCTGGCTGGCTGGCTGGCTGGCTGGCTGGCTGGCTGGCTGGCTGGCTGGCTGGCTGGCTGGCTGGCTGGCTGGCTGGCTGGCTGGCTGGCTGGCTGGCTGGCTGGCTGGCTGGCTGGCTGGCTGGCTGGCTGGCTGGCTGGCTGGCTGGCTGGCTGGCTGGCTGGCTGGCTGGCTGGCTGGCTGGCTGGCTGGCTGGCTGGCTGGCTGGCTGGCTGGCTGGCTGGCTGGCTGGCTGGCTGGCTGGCTGGCTGGCTGGCTGGCTGGCTGGCTGGCTGGCTGGCTGGCTGGCTGGCTGGCTGGCTGGCTGGCTGGCTGGCTGGCTGGCTGGCTGGCTGGCTGGCTGGCTGGCTGGCTGGCTGGCTGGCTGGCTGGCTGGCTGGCTGGCTGGCTGGCTGGCTGGCTGGCTGGCTGGCTGGCTGGCTGGCTGGCTGGCTGGCTGGCTGGCTGGCTGGCTGGCTGGCTGGCTGGCTGGCTGGCTGGCTGGCTGGCTGGCTGGCTGGCTGGCTGGCTGGCTGGCTGGCTGGCTGGCTGGCTGGCTGGCTGGCTGGCTGGCTGGCTGGCTGGCTGGCTGGCTGGCTGGCTGGCTGGCTGGCTGGCTGGCTGGCTGGCTGGCTGGCTGGCTGGCTGGCTGGCTGGCTGGCTGGCTGGCTGGCTGGCTGGCTGGCTGGCTGGCTGGCTGGCTGGCTGGCTGGCTGGCTGGCTGGCTGGCTGGCTGGCTGGCTGGCTGGCTGGCTGGCTGGCTGGCTGGCTGGCTGGCTGGCTGGCTGGCTGGCTGGCTGGCTGGCTGGCTGGCTGGCTGGCTGGCTGGCTGGCTGGCTGGCTGGCTGGCTGGCTGGCTGGCTGGCTGGCTGGCTGGCTGGCTGGCTGGCTGGCTGGCTGGCTGGCTGGCTGGCTGGCTGGCTGGCTGGCTGGCTGGCTGGCTGGCTGGCTGGCTGGCTGGCTGGCTGGCTGGCTGGCTGGCTGGCTGGCTGGCTGGCTGGCTGGCTGGCTGGCTGGCTGGCTGGCTGGCTGGCTGGCTGGCTGGCTGGCTGGCTGGCTGGCTGGCTGGCTGGCTGGCTGGCTGGCTGGCTGGCTGGCTGGCTGGCTGGCTGGCTGGCTGGCTGGCTGGCTGGCTGGCTGGCTGGCTGGCTGGCTGGCTGGCTGGCTGGCTGGCTGGCTGGCTGGCTGGCTGGCTGGCTGGCTGGCTGGCTGGCTGGCTGGCTGGCTGGCTGGCTGGCTGGCTGGCTGGCTGGCTGGCTGGCTGGCTGGCTGGCTGGCTGGCTGGCTGGCTGGCTGGCTGGCTGGCTGGCTGGCTGGCTGGCTGGCTGGCTGGCTGGCTGGCTGGCTGGCTGGCTGGCTGGCTGGCTGGCTGGCTGGCTGGCTGGCTGGCTGGCTGGCTGGCTGGCTGGCTGGCTGGCTGGCTGGCTGGCTGGCTGGCTGGCTGGCTGGCTGGCTGGCTGGCTGGCTGGCTGGCTGGCTGGCTGGCTGGCTGGCTGGCTGGCTGGCTGGCTGGCTGGCTGGCTGGCTGGCTGGCTGGCTGGCTGGCTGGCTGGCTGGCTGGCTGGCTGGCTGGCTGGCTGGCTGGCTGGCTGGCTGGCTGGCTGGCTGGCTGGCTGGCTGGCTGGCTGGCTGGCTGGCTGGCTGGCTGGCTGGCTGGCTGGCTGGCTGGCTGGCTGGCTGGCTGGCTGGCTGGCTGGCTGGCTGGCTGGCTGGCTGGCTGGCTGGCTGGCTGGCTGGCTGGCTGGCTGGCTGGCTGGCTGGCTGGCTGGCTGGCTGGCTGGCTGGCTGGCTGGCTGGCTGGCTGGCTGGCTGGCTGGCTGGCTGGCTGGCTGGCTGGCTGGCTGGCTGGCTGGCTGGCTGGCTGGCTGGCTGGCTGGCTGGCTGGCTGGCTGGCTGGCTGGCTGGCTGGCTGGCTGGCTGGCTGGCTGGCTGGCTGGCTGGCTGGCTGGCTGGCTGGCTGGCTGGCTGGCTGGCTGGCTGGCTGGCTGGCTGGCTGGCTGGCTGGCTGGCTGGCTGGCTGGCTGGCTGGCTGGCTGGCTGGCTGGCTGGCTGGCTGGCTGGCTGGCTGGCTGGCTGGCTGGCTGGCTGGCTGGCTGGCTGACTGACTGACTGACTGACTGACTGACTGACTGACTGACTGACAGACAACGCAGAGCCGAAACTACTGGGCGTAGAGAGCTGAAAATTGGCACGTGGGTTCCTTGGGGAGTGTAGGTGAGCACTAAGAAGGGATTTTCCGAAATTCCCACGGGAACGGGAAAAACGGGATTTTTGTGTTTATGAGAAATACGCGCGGGAAAAACCGCGGGGCAGCCTCTAGTTTTTAATATTTGTTGTTAATCTACATTAAGTGAAGTTACATAAACATACATAAACATAATATCACGCCTTTTATTCCCCGAAGGGTTAGGCAGAGGTACCAGCTTAAGAGCCGGACCCACGTTTAGCCGATTTTATGCTTTATTACCAACGAAGAAGTGCAAGTGAAGTGAAGTTACTAATGATCATTATTTAATGTCTGTTGACCAGGTCAATATTTCAGTAGAGGCTCGACAAAATTTTGTTTAAAAAAAGGAAGTTTCGGCACAATTTTTTAAATTTTCTCTAAATTTCCATAATTTTTTGAAGTTTTTTACATTTGTTAGTATTTTTTTGACGACAAATAAAATATCGTGAATTTTTTTCATTAAATTAATCGAGCCGTTTCGGAAATTAGTGCCTTTGGCAGACAGACAGACGGACGGATAGAAAAGACATATTAATAAGGTCCCGGGACGTGTACCCGAAACCTTAATCAATAAACTGATACAAACCTAAACTAAGAACATCCTCTTTTCTAAAATCGGTTAAAAATAGGTACTAAAACACTTCTTATGAATTAAAAAAATACTTTTATGAAAATTGGTTTTGACAAAATCGAAATAATCGCGGACAAACATGCATACAAACATACATACAGGTCGAATTGATAACCTCCTAAACCTTTTTTTTTTTCGTTATAAAACTTTAATTTGATAAAGGCCCGAGGGTTTCAATAATCCTACTAATATTCTAAACAACAAAGTTTATAATAAAGGATGTCTGCAACTCTTTCACGTAAAAACTACGAAATAGATTTTAATGAAAACTTACAAATAAAACATATTTGAAGGAAAATTTAACTGGCGAAGCAGCAGAGTGCAGTCAGTGAAGGTTAAGTTAAACGGTAAAAAAAGATGCAAAATGGATTTCTACCCAAGTGGAGAAAGTTAAAAAAAAAAGAAATATCTTTTTTTTTACAAAAACGTTGACACAAACATGCAAAAATGGAACACAATAAAAACAACAACAAAACAGTAAACCAAAATACAATAATAAATACAACAACCAACGAATCATAATCAGTTTTGTATGGTGTGTCAAAGTTGCGGTAAAATCTAGTATTAAATTATTATATTGATGGGAAAATACAATAAAACTAACCTTAGTATACATTTTTCTGTAAGTTTTTTAATTATTTACTTACCCTGTTAAGTGCATTTTAGTTATTTGACGTATGTCAATTTAGATAGGATGTCACGTATTTACCATACAACAAACCAAATAAGTAGACCTGCAGTAAAGCTTTTTAAAATGTACGGTACCTTTATGAATAATACGGTTAAATTATTAGCTCTGTAATTTCCATACACCGTGTTAGGATTCCTTACAGCCTAATACGGTAGGTACTAAAATATCTAATGAGATTTTATATCCTAATTCTGAAATATAATGTTAAGATATTTCGGTAATGTAAGTTATTACTTACACATAAGAGCACTCTGACTTTACCATAAAACTCTCAAATCGTTAGTAATCGTTGTATTATACTATTTTTCTTCATTAAAACTTATACGTTAGGTTTCATAGTATTCTAACAAACTTAAATTTTACTGTCAACTTTAAGCGTCAAAAACAAGGATTTTAGTTAAAAAACATGAACCTCCAAAATTGGTTTTATACTTGAGAACTAATGAAAATTACACTTAAATAACGAAATGTTCATAAATTATATTTATTATACCACTAAATTTAAAAATTACCAACACTGCGTTTTTCCTATTACCGATGGTACCCTCCGTAATAGGCGGAACCCTCAAATAGCCTTCCTATTACGGCGGACTTTTGTTTACTCATATTTACTTGTTTTATTTGATTTTAAACGGCAATCAACTTGATTAACTAAGACTTCTTGAATGTAAAAAGTATTCGAATATAGTAACATAATCTTAAAGTGTTTGTTTGAACTAAAAACGAAGTCTGAAAATTCAATGTTCTACCACGAGTCAGTCTGCGTTTGTATGAAACAGCTTCTCGCTTCGCTGACCTTACACAAAATAATTAATTTAAGTCATTTTAAACGATTTTAAACGCACGAGTGCTGGGTAATTAGTTACTTGTTAGTTTCCCTTGGACACTATGTAGTCACCTTTAACATATACAGTCACAACGAATCATAAATTGAAAAAGATAAAATAGAGCCGTAATAGGACGTGATTTTGACTACCGCGGTAATAGGACGTTTTACCCTAAGTTATACAGTTTGAGTACAGATCTTTAGCGAAGGTTATAATTTATGTGTACCAAATCTAAATTAATTAGCTCAAAATCGAGTCCAAACAAGTCGGTTACAAACCTACATATTTTCACTACGAATAAACCTAATAAAAGCGTTTTAAAAAAATGTATTTCGCCGTCAAGGTCTGAAACAAAACCACTTCATACGAAACTATTACCACAATCAAAATTACCATAAACCATCTAAAACATTTCCGTCCGTGTCCAGATTAATTAACAACAGCACTTTAGGCGGGACAACTGAAATATTGCTCGACAGCCGAACATTGTTGGGCTAACAAACAATTTAGGCTCGATAGCACGCGATGCTTTAGATTTTGTGTTTTTCGTTTTTAAATTTTTATACTGTATTGTGGCGGACACGTTTGGCGTAACACTTACGGTTTTTCTGTATTGCAAAAAAGCTCTTGTTCTTTGGTAATACAGTCTAGGGCTGACGAAACCATAGACAAATCTGTTACGGCCTCCTAGTCCGCCACTGTACTAGGGTGGCCCGAGGTTTCATCCGCGCAGAATTCGCATAAACTCCAAAATCCCGTTTTTCCCGTTCCCATTTGAATTTCAGGAATTTATTCCTTAGTTGCTCCCCTACACTCTCCAAGGAACCCACGTGCAAAATTTTAGCCTGCTACGCCCAGTAGTTTCGGCTCTGCGTTGTCTGTCATTCAGTCAGTCGGTCGGTCGGTCGGTTTTTAATTTTTATTATTATTTTTGTTCTCGCCCGCCGAGAATCGAACCTGGATCTCAAAAGTCACTGTCCAAATCACTACCTACCCACAGAACCACGGAAGCGTCAAAATACACGTGTCATATTAGGTAGGTAAACAACGACACTTAAGTTAATTGTGTTAGGACATAAACTTTAAATAATAGAATCAACAATTTAGGTTTACCATAAAGCTCATTGGTTCTGAAAGCTCCGGCACATCCGATAGATACCATAGTACAGCCCACTGGGCAGGAAAGCTTAAAGCTGCAGAAAGCGGTAGACAAAAGCTACCGCGGGAATTTCGTTGTGGAGTTATGCTTTTGAATCTTTTGATACAGTGAGAAGTAAAATGATTTTCGTGTGTGGGTCACCCTATAATAGTTTATGAATTGGATATTTTTTTTAATGGATAACTGTATCGCATAAAATTAGTAGAAATTACTTATTTAAAAAAAAATAAAGTTTTATAGAAAGTAATAGTGTGCCTCGAAGTGTGAACTTGTGATCAAAAAAAACCGACACAAAAAATTATGTAAAATTTAAGTTTATAAAAATTTAATATTGCTAAAAAAAACTAATATATTCGTAAGTATGTTTTTTTTTTTCAAAACATGACTATTGTTTTAGCAGTTCGCAGACAGCACATATATAAAACTAAATTTAAAAAAAAAAAACTTAAATCGAAAAGAGCTAAAACTATTATACAAAATAATTCGGTCATTGACCTTTTTGTAAGGCCTAGAAAACAAAGCTATCAATCCGATTCAAATGCAAAAGGATTTCAGGAATTCCCCATCGTTCGGCCAGCAATCAATATCGGTTGTTTGATCAGCATTCGAGACCACTCTGACTCTTACAACGCCCTTAACAAATAAAACCTCAAATTCGATTGTTTGTACCTACATACATACATACTCACCTAAATACAAAAAGGCGAAGAAAATACCAAAGAACAGAATAAAATCTACTATATCAATACATAGTATAAAATAAAGTCGCTTCCCGCGTCTGTACCTATCTATGCTTAAATCTTTAAAACTATGCAACGGATTTTGATGAGAGTTTTTTTTTAAAGTTGAGAGTGTCATACAGTGCCACATTTTTGATATTTGCCTTAGTTTAGTAGATATTTTTTTTTGCGAATAGCGCTAGCATCGCTGTAAACTGGCTCTTAAGTACTGGGCAGTAAACGAGTTTTTTTTCCGATCCATTGCGAAATATTAAGGTTTTTTTTCACGATCAATATTATAAAGGGGAAATATTAGAATGTTGGTGTGTTTGTTTGCATTAAATAGGCTCCGAAAGTACTGAACCGATTGTAAAAATATTTTACTGTGGTAGCTACACTATCCCGGGTGACATAGGCCCACAGAACAAGGAAGATGCTCTCTCTCCATAGGCCCTTATTTTTCCATATTTTCTTTACGATACCTTCCCTGGACTGTTACATACATTTCAAAACAAAAATCATCAAAATCGGCCCGGCCGTTCTCGAGTTTAAGCGAGACTAACGAACCCCGATATTCATTTGTATAGGAGACTAGTCGACCCGGCGAACTTCGTACCGCCTAACCTTTACTATATTGTGTATGATTATTCTTAGAAACCTTCCTCTTGCATCACTGTATCTATTAAAAAACCGCATCGAAATCCGTTGCAAAATTTTAAAGATTTTGAGACATACTTACATGTTATATTATGTATTGATTTGTGTATTTTTTTAAATTAGACTGAATACAATTATTAGGTATCACTACATATAAATAAAGTCGCTTCATGCTGTCTGTGTGTATGTATGCTTAGATCTTTAAAACTACAAGACAAATTTTGATGCGGTTTTTTTAATAGATAGAGTGATTTAAAAAAATCATATGTATAATACATGCACAACATAGTATATATATTACGTTAGGCGGTACGAAGTTCACTGGGTCGATAATCGTTAAAAAGAGGAGAAGATAAGAAATTAAATAAATAAAGACACGGCAGTCGCCGGCGAGCATTCCACGCATGCCGACTCTCCCCGCAAGTCCCAGAATATGCAGGGAATGCTTACCCTCCTTTTCCCACCGCAGTTCAGTTTCCGTTTTCTGCAGGACATGTGCCGTTTGGTTTATATGCTAGCATCTATGCTAGCATATAAACACATTCGCCATCAAACGGGATCCAGCAGTTTTTTTCTATTTTTTTTCTATCGTCTTTTTGTTTTTTGTGTCTAGTTAAGTATTTTTTGCCTTTTTTTTCAGTAGTGCCTCTCTCGTCGGGCGGCGGCGGAATACAAGCGTTACAGACTATAGCAATAAGCTGAGTCGGAGCCTATTTTTGGTTGCGGTACTCGTTTGAAATTTTATCAGATATGTTTAAATAATATGTTCTTAACTGTATTATATTAGTGTATTTTGATTTATAAAATGTATCCGAAAAATAATGCCAAATCAATCAATCAATCAAAATGGGAAACTGGACGAACGTGTGAAAGGATTGTAAATTAACCAGTGAGGTGGGGAAACGAAATTAATAGACTCGCCAGCTTATTTGACTAGTTTTTTTTTTATCACAGGACGTTAGGGAAATAACAGTCGAAGGCTGCGCTGGCTGCGAGCTGAAATAACACACTTTTTTTTTTTTGCTTAAAATCATTTCTTTGAAACTTTTTTATGCTAACTTTTGTTGAGCGCCAGAGCCTCAATTTAAGGGGCGAAACTAGCGCCACTTTGATAAATATCTTCTAAACCTTCAAAAATATGCGCCTTTGACTCCCTAGATAATCTTGCTTAGAATTTTTAAGACCCTGTTGTGTAGCTTTCAGGTTTTAAATCAAAGAAAAAAACCTTTATTAAACTAAAGTTGCCTAAAGCAACAAACGGTATTTTTCTTACATTAAAAAATTAAGTTACCTACTTATTACTATTTATTATTGTGTATATCAGCTGTATTGTTTATGGATCACCAACCATTATTACTATTATTATTTTTATGACGTCACAAATTGCCCCAATTCAGTATTATCCATGTATTATCGTTGATGACGCACTCGCAAGATGAAATGAACGCCCGAAACCAATCAATTCACAAATTAGTTCGTATCTCGAGTGGAAATTCGCGTCGAAACAATAACCTACATACATGGCATACATAGATGCTTGAAATGTTTTGTTTTTTAACCCCTTTATTATACCGATGCTACTGCAAATACGAGTAAGAGATTTTTACCAATCTTTAACAGTGTAGTACAGTTCCAAATATACATTTATACATAATTTGAAGGCTAATTCAGGTATAATATCTGATTTTTTCTAACAACATCTCATGAAACTTTTCAGAAATTTAAATAAAGACCACGGCAGTATAGTAACAAAATATTAGTCTTATTTACTAAAAGGTCGTGTGCGGCGTAGCGTGTAGTCTCGTAGCAAACTAGCTACGACGGCGTAGCTGCTACGCCATTTATGATGTGACTACGCTGACCCAAGATTTTTAACAAGTTAAAAAAAAATTAAAAACAAGTTATTAATAAATTTTTTATTGATAGATTTAATAAAACACAACATTGGCTAAATAAAAAAAAAACAACATTGGCTTCATAAGAAATCAATTTATTATAAACTTATTGTTTTTTTAATATATAATTACTTAAACATAAGTAGAATAACTTAAATATGTAAAATATGACATAAATACTAAAAATTATTAAAAACATTTAAAATTGTCCTTGTTTAAATTTTAGGTCAGCGTAGTCACATAATAAATGACGTAGCTGCTACGCCGTCGTAGGTAGCTGGCAAAGAGGTTGGAAACCGCCGCTATAGTAACTCGCTACAAGCTACATACAACACGCTACGGCGCACATAAAGTAATATTTGTTACAAGCTGTGTTTTTGTTTCAATTTCTCAAAATTTAAGGCACCACACGGTGCGAAACTAGCGCCACTTCGATATATAATTAATATCTTAAAAACCATTGACCGAAATTGTCAAGGTTCTGTTGTGTAGCTTTTAGGATAATAATGATCGTAGAAATATTCTTTTACGAAACAAAAGTGGCCACTTTAGGCAACAAACTGTTTTTTTTCTTAGATTTGGAACCTGAAAGCTACACAACAGGGCCTTAAAAATTCTAAGCAAGATTATCTAGGGAGTCAAAGACGCATATTTTTGATTTCGGCCATGGTTTAGAAGATATTAATTATTTATCGGGAGTAGCGCTAGTTTCGCACCGTTTAAGACCTTAAACCTTGCCGAATCTAGATGGCGCTTATCATTCTTAATCGCGCTATCTTTGTTTTGTCGTTACAGTATTAATACAAATGGACGTGTTAATGTAATTACCTGCAGCTTAAACCCTAATAGGTGCATTTAATGAAGCACCTCCATTTTTGAAAAGGTTCGCATTCCTTTGGAAAAGGATTTCTTTTGCCTTTTTTAAAGGTGAACCTTGATAAAAAAAAACCTATCTCAGATGTCCTCAGAGCTAGCTCAGAGGGACTATTACGGCCGCTTTTTCAATATTTCTTTGCGTCCTCTTTGCCTCATTTATTTTGTATTGACTTTGACACTTGGAGGACGAAAAGCAAAGCAATGTTGCAATATTTCCGTAATAGGCCCTCGGAGTGCCTATTACGTACGGCCGCTTTTGCAATATTACTTTGCCTTATTTTTGTATTGTGGGTACTATTACAGCAACATTGTTTTTCTAGCATGCCAGATGCTCTCATGATCACTAGCATATAACTATGTTGTGCAGTTTGGCGAGTGGATTGAGGTTGTAATTGTTTAATTTTACTGAAATAAAGATTTATTTATTTATTTATCAATATATATAAAACTCTTCCGTTACTGACTGACTGACTGACTGACTGACTGACAGACAACGCAGAGCCGAAACTACTGGGCGTAGAAAGCTGAAAATTGGCACGTGGGTGCCTTGGGGGGTGTAGGTGAGCACTAAGAAGCGATTTCCCGAAATTCCCACGGGAACGGGAAAAAACGGGATTTTTGTGTTTATGAGAAATCTGCGCGGGAAATACCGCGGGACAGCCTCTAGTCAATATATATAAAACTCTTCCGTTACTGACTGACTGACTGACAGACAACGCAGAGCCTAAACTACTGGGCGTAGAAAGCTGAAAATTAGCACGTGGGTTCCTTGGAGAGTGTAGGTGAGCACTAAGAAGGAATTTCCCGAAATTCCCACGGGAACGGGAAAAAACGGGATTTTTGTGTTTATGAGAAATCTGCGCGGGAAAAGCCGCGGGGCAGCTTCTAGTTTTATTTATATAAACATGCATAAAACGGGATCCTGCAGAAAACGGAAAACTGGACTACCGTGTGAATGTTCAGTTATGTACCCATTTTATGGAACACGTAACACGATTGCGAACAAACTGACTAACTATTGTGCAAATACCATTACATTTTTCTCTTTTCAAAACATAGCTGAATAGCTGCACGTCATGCAATATTCCTGCGACGTTGGACCAACGGCTGAACTGAACTAGTCAATAAAAGTATCAAAGCCAGTATAAGATTCCTTAGCGGAATAGCAGACATTCAATAATACACTATTAAATATCTATAGTGTCGTGTGGGTACAATGGTGCCCTATATTTAAATGTCAAGCCAACGAGGATGGGAGAAATGTCAGGGCTATGTGTGTGTTACTAGATTAGTTTGTACTTTAGAACGTACGTAGGTAAGTTAGAATCTTACTTAAAGACTGCTCCGTGGCTCAGTTGGCAGTGATGTAGACTGAGTAAGCGTGTGCACCCGGGTTCGATTCCCGGGCGGGGCGAATATATTGTTTGTTTAAAATCGTTTATTAATAATAAAGAATTACAGGCATATACACACATTATATCGGCCAAACTGCAGGACAGTTTGTCGGCCGGTACACTCTCTATTCAATATGAAATATTATGTACAGCTCATAATATACCTATTACACAATTTATAATCTACGATGCTGAAACAAAGCCAAATAATAAAGAATTAGAAAAGTATTATTATAAAGTAAATATTATAAGTACTTACTATGCTTAAATGGTCGACAGAAAAAACATTTTTACCCTATTTTTAAAAGTATTAAATGACAGTTTGCCCGTAAAGAGGTCAGAGGGAAGTCGATTATATATACTAGTAAGTTTATGTGTTAACAATCTCTTTCCATAGTAGTTATTAGTTTTAATATTCATTTCGAAGTTCTTTAAATTTCTTCGCCTCTGTACATCCCCACTAAACTTTGGCACATTGAGCATATTAATTGATTTATAATTTTGAACAGCGAGCAAATAATTGACCTTTGTGTGAATTGGCATAATTTTACATAGACGAAACAGTCTTTCATAGTCTCCCTGACAGGATTTTTTTAAGGCTTTGCTAACTAATATTTTGAGAAAACGGACTTGAAGTGACTGAATTTGATCAAGATACGACTTAAAGGTAAGGCCATATGTCGCTAGCCCATAGTCTATCAGCGAATCCACGAGGGCAAAATAAACACTAAATAATATTTTTTTACTTACACACTGCCTTAACATATAAAACTTGTCCAAAATACATCTAAGCTTTATACATACTTCCTGTATATGGTATTTCCAACTAAATTTCCTATCAATAACTAGACCTAAATATTTAAATTTTTCTACAAATTCTATGAACTCACACTTACAATTAGTATAATTCAAGTGTATGCAATCATATGAATGCCCCTTTATTTCATAGCTTTTACATTTTCTTATATTTTGCGGTGATGATATGTGCATTGCTTTTGTTTTAGCCATATTAATAATAATTCCGTTGTCATGTGACCATTTTATTATATTGATAAGATCTTCCTGGATTTTACTTTCTATATTGTCTTGATTTTTACCTGAATAAATTATGCACATGTCATCAGCGTACATTATCATATCACAATATTTTATTATTTTTGACACACTATTAACGTGCATTATGTATCCTATTGGTCCAAAAACGGAGCCGGTAGGAACTCCTAGCGTTACATCAGCATTGTAACTCCACCTTAGTTGTCATTTTCCTATTTTTTAGATATTGCTCAAGCCAGCTGTTGACACCCCCGCGCACCCCGCACTCGCTCATCGCTTTTAGCAGTAAGTCATGCTCGAGGGTGTCAAAAGCTTTCTTAAAGTCAATAAATAAAGCCACAACTCGTTCTTTTTCATTAAGTTTATTATTAACAAGTTGTGCAAATTGAGTAAGAGCCGTGGCCGTACTTTTTTGCACGCGGAAACCGTGTTGATTGTCGGAAATAATATTATTATTTTTCAATAACAAAGTTATTTGTCGAACTATAATTTTTTCAGTTATTTTATTAATAACTGGTAGTATGGCAACCGGTCGGTAATTCGTGTAGTCAGAGTGACAGCCCTGTTTAAATATTGGTCTGATTATACTTTGCTTAAGTTTATCAGGATAGGTACTACATTTTAAACACAGATTTATAAATTTAGCAAGTAGAGGACTTATCTCTAGTTTTACTTGTTTTATATCCCTCACTCTCACCTCATCTATGCCGGCAGATTTCTTATCACTTAGGTTATCTATGACCTTTTCTACCTGTGCCGCGGATACATGCTGAAACCTCATACTTACGTTAGCGTTAACTACATATGTATTCCTATCTATAAATTTTGATGAACATTGGTGCAATTTTTTTAAATTTTCAATTTCTTTAGTAAATGTTTCCGTAAATTTATTACATACATCTTTCAAGTCCTTCGTTTTTCCAAAATTTTGTACAATGGTTTTATCCACACTCATCTTTTTATTTCCTAGCCAAGTATTGATATTTTCCTATAATCATTTTTACAACTATCTAGCATATCCAACCTATTCTTATTTTTGGCAAAATTAACTTTTTTGTTGACTTTTTTCCTATAACTCGTGTATTCAAGTCTGTATAACATATTTTTAGGGGCTGATTTCCACCTGCGAAATAGCTCATCCCGTTTTTCTAACATCCCTTGTAAATTGCTACTAACCCATGTTTGATTTAATCTAGATTTTTTAGGTACCAATTTATCCTTTTTACACTTTTGATAAATTTCGCCAAAAATTCTAAAAAGCTTTTCGTACATAGATAATGGGCATTCTATATCAATTAACTGGTTCCAATCCACAATACTTAATTGCTAACTTACCATCTTATTGTCCAATACTGTATTAGATACCTGCGCTTTGTCCTCGCATATACCGCGGTCACTGTCTGTTGATTGCATCCGTAAGCCTATTAAGTAATGGTCGGATATCTTGCTACTTGCCAATACATACGCGCACGACTTATTACCACTGCATTTTTCACGCACCCACACATGATCCACACATGATATAGATAAGCTACCGCTCACTATTTCTTCACGAGTCGCGATCTCGTATCCGCACTACAGTCCATACTTTGATAATATATCTTTATACTTTTCGACAGTTGAACTTGTGTATCCATTTAATATGTTTATGTTCATATCCCCTAATACTGCTAATATGATGAATATCGATGTTTGTTTCCGGTCTGGGTGTGATGTTCGTCTCGGTGTGTGTTTCGGGCACCCTAGATACAGGTTCTTCCTAGTTAGGGGCTCTGTGTGTGATGTGTTATTATTATTATTAAAAAAGAGTCATAGCACAGCTAAAGTAGAGCCATCCGCGAAAAATTTTATATCTTCTAAACTAAGGCAAATATCAAAAATGTGGAACAGTATTCCCTTAGATAATGTAGCCTAGTATTTTAAGGGCACTGTTGTATATCTTTTAGGTTAAAAACCAAAGAAAGCTACAAAAACGTCACTTTTGGCTTACCACAGTACCCTAAAAATACTAGGCTACATTATCTAGGGGAATACTGTTCAACAATTTTGATATTTGTCTTAGTTAAGAAGATATAAGTTTTTTCGCTACTTTAGCTGTGCTATGCTTCTTAAAAAGTTAGAGAAACACAAACTTCTTACGTACATAATAGGGTAAGAACTTATTTTAAATTCCAAACACGCTTGGTGGTTACCCTCTCGCGTTCTAACAATGCAATTTTACAGACAACGCTATTTTCTCTCCGATGTGATCTGATTTAAAGATAAACCTATCGATTATGATATAGAATACAATAATCTTACGTGTGGATGCGGCATAGGGACACCATCACCCCATATCCTCCCACAAGAGCCAGTTTACACCGATGCTAGCGCCATTCTCGAAAAATATTAATCAATACATAGTATAAAATAAAGTCGCTTCCCGCGTCTGTCCCTATGTATGCTTAAAACTTTAAAACTACGCAACGGATTTTGATGCGGTTTTTTTTAATAGATAGAGTGATTCAAGAGGAAGGTTTATAGGTATAATACAAGCACAAAATAGTAACAGGTTAGGCGGTACGAAGTTCGCCGGGTCCACTAGTATCTTCTAAACTAAGGCAAATATCAAAAATGTGACACAGTATGACACTAGATAATCTTGCTTAGTACTAAAGTAGTCATAAATAAAAGAACAGAACAATCCACAGATTGTGCCAAAAGTGGCCACTTTAAGCAACACTTTGTAGCTGTATTTAGTCTTTAACCTAAAAGCTATACAGAAGTGCCCTAAAAATACTAGGCTACATGATCTAGTGTCATGCTGTGCCACATTTTTTTACATTTGCCTTAGTTTAGAAGTTTTTTTTTCGCGAATAGCACTAGCATCGCTGTAAACTGGCTTTTAAATATCGTAAAAGTAGACTAAGGGAACATCCAAAAATTGGCAGCAGCGTCCTTTGTTGCAAAATTCGAAGAGCCACTGCGATCGAAAAAGACTTGAAGTGCCAACCCGTCTTCCAAGCGTGGCTATTATGTTCAAACCCCCAACAATTTTTGCACGTGTGGTGATATGTGGGAGAAGTCTGCCAGTCGACGATGTTGTAACGCTTCAATACATATTATAAAATATAGTCGCTTTCCGCGTCTGTCCCTATGTATGCTTAAATCTTTGAAACTAAGCAACGGATATTGATGCGGTTTTTTTTTCAATAGATAGAGTGATTCAAGAACAAGGTTTAAAAGTATAATACATGCAAAAATAGTAATAGTTTAGGCGGTACGAAGTTCGCCGGGTCGACTAGTTACTTATAAATATGGATATTTGAGCGTAAGTTCAAGATTAACATATTTTAACTGCGTTTTAATAAGATGAAGTACCTACAGTCGATATCGAATCTGACTTTGTAGGTTCAGCTTCGATTCTTTGCGGAGGCTAAAATGTCTTGTAGGTGACTGTTCTGAAACCTATATAGAACTTTCTTTCGGTAAATTTTTCATGTTTTTCAAAACGTAAATACGAAATTACTTGTATACTTGTATAAAAGTGATAAAATCCGTAATTTGGTGAATTCGTAATGAGTTACCGAGAGGAGCGCAGATTCAAAGATGTTCGCAGATGTTCGTCACCGCACATTAGGCGGGAACCCTAATTTCGCGCCACATTCTTGACTGGCTGTCGAAATTGTGAAATAAATTTTCTGCTTTTGTAAGTAAGTGCTATAAAAGCAAAGGTTTTTATTTTATATGCGTCAAAAACACGTAAACGAAAATAGAAATAACGAAAAATAATAATGCATCACACGTAGAGCCCCTAACTAGGTAGAAAGTGTATCTAGGATGCCCTAAACACGCCCAGGTCCAGGAATAAATCATCGATATTTATCACAAAAATGTTGACCACTGTCGGGAATCGTACATGAGAACCCGAAGTCACAGTTGACAGACTTCACTTCCCACTGAACCCCTGAGGTAGTTGAGTTTTTTTTTATCTATTGGTTCTTTAATCATTTACTTAAAATTACTCAATTTTATTCATACCATAAATGTTAAATCTGCGCCAATGAAACCGCGGGGCAGATTGTAGTAGGTATTATCTATATATATAAAACTCTTCCGTTACTGACTGACTGACTGACTGACTGACAGACAACGCAGAGCCGAAACTACTGGGCGTAGCGAGCTGAAATTTTGCATGTAGGTTCCTTAGGGAGTGTAGGTGAGCACTAAGAAGGGATTTCCCGAAATTCCCACGGGAACGGGAAAAAAACGGGAATTTTGTGTTTATGAGAAATCTGCGCGGGAAATACCGCGGGGCAGCCTCTAGTTATAATATATTTCAATTTATTAAAAAATCTATTATTCTTTTAATCCTAGCTCAATTTGAAATATTAGAGTTCCTGATTGAACCATTTATTTTCATTCCAACGCGGAAAGACAGTCAAAGCAAAATCCATGAGTAATTAAAACAATCAACTTCCTATTGCAAAATTAGATTAAATCAAATTAAATTTAAAGCAACAGCCATCAAAACTCACAAACAATTAACAAATAAACAAAACAACGACTTAATTTGTATAATTTATTTCCAAAATAATCGACCCTGCGAACTTCGTACGGCCTAACGCCTATTACTATGTTGTTTTCCCGGAAATTATTCGATTTTTTTTTCGCCGTCAAAATCATCCTTTGACATCAACGACAATAATTGTTAAAATTGGTTCAGGCGTTGTTGAGTTATGCGCTTACATTTTGCGATTTATTTTGATAATAAAGATTAAATTAGTAAGATTTATAATTTAGTAGTGTATGAGAAGCAAATTTAGTGAACAAAATTAATTTTTTTTATAAAATGTCACCGTGTGGTTCCCGAGGGATGGCAAGAGGCGACCTGGTCGACCTAGGAAGCGGTGGAGCGATGAGCTAGGAGCCCACACCAAGACCTGGTGGGAATGTGCCCAGCCTACGTAGCATGACGGACCATTTGTCGAATCGTTCTGTCACTTTTGATCGCTTTTGACATTTAAATGCGGGAAAATGTATGGAGACGATCGACAAAAGTGACAGATAGATACGACAAAGTCGACAAATTTTCGTCATGTTACTAATGCAGGATCGGGAAAAGTGGAGAAAGGGGTAGGGGGCCTTTACCCAGCAGTGGGACAATACAGACTGCAAATAATAATAACAATATCTAGACTAGTGCATCAGTGACGCATTTTTTTTTAAATTGGCGCACTCTAAGAGCGTATTCACGTACAAAGCTGGCAACAAGCGCTTGTTAGCGCTATTTCGAAAAATGTATAGAAAATACCTGCGCTGTCATTCGCGATGGAACAAGCGCTTGATGCCAGCTTTTTTCGTGAATACGCCCTTAAGTAAAAGTTTGACGATCCGCAGGGTTAATTAATTGGCAAGAGTTGAGTCTAAGGAAAATATAAGTTTTGCTATAAAAGCTTTCCAACTCTAAATTGAATTTAATTAGCCTCGAGGTACTGGCATTGTTTATTTATTTGTGTCGTAACAAGCGTATGTTTGTTAGGAGACGTATTCTCTTATTTTAGAAAGCAAAAATAACTGAAAATATATGTATTATTGTGATATCAATTGTAAAATTTAACGTTTGTCGTTTCTTCAGCGATCCTAAGTAGTTTTTCACAAACTTGTATGGTAGGATTATGGACTTTCGCTTATACAATAGCGCATGTCATAATTTCTATTTTACAAAAAAGTAAGCCGTCTTCAATAAACTGACACATAAAATAGGAACCCAAACCTTCTCCTGAATGTAACAAATACTTTTGTGAAAACCGCATCAAAATTGGTTCAGCCAAACTCGATATAATCGCGGACAAACATACATACATACAAACGTACATACATACCTAAGCCGGCTACCGGCTTCTTCCCCATTCGCCTGAAATTATTCGCCCGAAATATTAAATTATTCGCCCGAATTTTAATAAAAAGTGTTCCCCATTCGCCTGATCGTATCTTATGAAACAAAGAGTATTAAGAACAGAATAAACAGTCAATTGAGTTGGCACCGCACTCTAACTGCCAACTGAACCTCTAAAAGCATTAAAAAATATATCCCTTATTCACTTGTAGATTCTGTTCACCCCCTCCAGTTATCGGTCTGCTTGCTTTTTAAACCTTTTTTCATTTCCAACGGAATAAAGTTGGGATTTCTGCTAGTAGTGATAAGGATCACTTTTATACGTTAACGAATGTGCTTTTTTTATACGAGCTGTTTTTTATATATAAAAAATATTAAAAACCTAAAGAATTCGTTTATAACTACCATTTTTATGTGTTTAAATCAAAAGTTTTTAAAATATATAAGTACCTAGGTATTTATATACTTTAAAAAGGAAGCCCGGGACCGCAGGTACTTTAATAAACTGACACATACATAATCTGAAAACTTGCTCTTTTTTTTCAAAGTCAGTAAATAGGTACCAAAACCTTTTCCTGAATGTAACAAATACTTTTTTGAAAACCGTATTAAAATCTGTTCAGCCAAACGCGAGATAATCGCGGGTATACATACATACAGGTAAAAACTGAGAACCTCTTTTTGAGAAGAACCCAGTTAAAAGTTAGTCAAACCGTTAATACATTCTTAACTAAGTGAAGATAACAGTTTTTCATCGCATATTATGCGATGTCGGTTTGGCGACTTAGATAATGGTGATGATGATGTCCATAAAACAGCACGAGATTAGTCCTACAACACAAGATATAATATTAATTATAGATACTACTAGAGGCTGCCCCGCGGTGGCAATCGCGCAAATTTCTCATAAACACAAAAATCCAGTTTTTTCCCGTTCCCATGGGAATTTTGGGAAATCTTAGTGCTCACCTACACTCCCTAAGGAAAATTTCCTACATGCGAAATTTCAGCCCGCTACGCCCAGTAGTTTCGGCTCTGCGTTGTCTGCCAGTCAGTCAGTAACGGAAGAGTTTTATATATATTGATAGAGACTGCTAGAGGCTGCCCCGCGGTCTCACCCACGTAGATTCATACTTCTTATATTATAAATGCGAAAGTAACTCTGTCTGTCTGCCTGTCTATCTGTCTCGCTTTCACGAGAAAACTACTAAACCGATTTGAATTTTTTTTTTTTTTTTAATTCGTTATTTTATTTAATTGGTACGGGTATACATTATATCTTCTTACAAACCTTAAAAAAATAAACTAAACAAAGAAATATTTACAAATAAAAAATTGCCTCAAAATCGCTGCCACCGGAAGGTACGGGGCCTAGCAGGCTGGCTGCGTTACCCCTCTGAATGGCCAGACTTATTCTCTGGCCAAGGTACGAGCCAGCCCGCCGGTCACCGGAATGGTCGATCAGACGCGTCGATAATTCTTTGAATAGTCGACGCGCCCCTGGCCCCTTAAGGCCCCAAAGTTTCGACCCCAAACGGCACAAACTCATACTGCTCACAAATTGCCGCGTATTTGCGCCGTTTGAGGTCTTCGGCAGCTGCGGCAGCCGCGCCAGCCTCGCTTGATGTTCTTTGCACGTGGCAAGCCGCCGATTTGAATTAAATTTGGTATAGGGATAGTCTAGAGCCTTTGAGCTACTTTTTTTATCCCGAAATTCCCAAGGGAAAATTAGGAATTTGATTTTTCAAGGGAAAATGAGCTGGCAAAGCTGCGGGGCGCCCACTAGATTCTCATAAACACCAAAATCCTGTTATTTCCCGTTCCAATGGGAGTTTCGGGAATTTATTCCTTAGTGCTCCCCTGCATTCCCAGTAGTTTTGGCTCTGGGTTGTCTGTCTGTCAGTGTTGGAATCTTTACCAACATAAAGTAAAGAACTATGTATAGAGTATTCTCTTTGATTTGACATGTTCTAATTTTAAGTTCTTTTGTTTCTCTTCAAATAAATTGTTCGCACGATGAGCACGTGTTTCTTTACTAAGACCAGGGCCTATAAAACTAAAATAAATACAGTCCACTAATTACCAACCAAAACCTTTAAACATGGTCCTTCGAGCCGGATATAAATTCAGATGCAACATCTGTAGGGCTCCGCACAATACTATTTTGCATGGGAGCGAGCAACTGCCTGCTGTTTCACTAATGTCTCAAACATTGGGACAAGCTATTTTACCCACAGCAGAAGTCAAGGTAATTGCTCAAGATGGTACGCATTATCATGTTCGAGCGCTGCTAGACAGCGGTGCCCAAGCAAGTTTCATCACGATGGAGCTAGCAGATCTATTGGGTTTAACCCAACATAAAACCAATGTTAATATATCAGGTATTGGTAATGTCACCAGCACGCTTGATAGCTGTGTTGATGTCAAAGTACACTCACTTATAAGTGATTTCAATATTACAGCAAAATGCAACATTATGCAGACAATTACAACAAAATTGCCACAAACGGCATTCAATATAGACAAAATAAATTTGCATCCAAGCATTGTATTGGCAGACCCAACTTTTAATAAGCCAAGGAAAGTACATTTGCTAATAAGTGCTGATATATTTTTCCAGCTGATTGTGCCATCACTGCCTGAAAATACCAACAACTTACAAGACCTACACCTGCTTAACACTCGCTTTGGAAATGTAGTTGCAGGAAAGGTACATCAGGACATAGATAATGCCAACCCAAAGGTATTATTGCTTTGTACTTCTTGCGACAGCGATATCAAGGATAGCATCAGCAGATTTTCGGAAGTAGAAAATATTTCCCAAATTTTTCCAGACCAAACTTCGGATAATGTTTGCGAAAAGGTTTTTAAAGAACAAGACAGTCTCCCTGTCTGTGGTCTGGGTGGATTTGAATTACATAAATCCAACATTCCTGAAATACTGGAAAATGTTCCAGAAGAACATAAACTGATAAGTAGTTTAGGTTTTCAAAGTGAAAGTAATTCACAAAAAGCGTTAGGCTTAAAACACAATACAGGCACTGATCTCTTTGAGATCAGCAGTCCAGAGAATTCAGCTGATTTAGCCAGTCGAAGAGTGCAGCCTCACGAGCTGGGGCAAGCAGAGTTGTGGTTCTATAGACCACCTTCTATCCAATCAAGTGAGTACAGTTTTAAGTCATACAATTCATCTTCAGTATTACTAAATCTGAATCTGATGACTCTGACTCTGACTGATGAAATCTGAATGACAGGAATCTTTAGTATTACTAAAAGATGACAGTTTTCAACCACTATATTGGTCTAGGGCTAGAGTAAAAAAGGTTTTTCCAGGATCTGAAGGTAAAGTCAGAGCCATTGAGGTATTATTGCCAAATGGCATAACACACACAAGATCTATTACCAAAATATGTCCATTGCCATTAGATAAAATTTAGACATACAGACCTTTATATTTTTATTGGTTTTGTAAGTTAAAATAAAAATTGATTTGCAATAAGTATAAAACTATTGTAATATAAGGTCAAAAAGACTAAGAGCATGACATTTATGTAAAAGTTATGTATTCATGCATATTTAGAATAGTTTCAATATACATCTTAAAGTTTATTTTATTACATTCATACTTAATTGTAACTATTCACCACATAATGTTAAACCTATGATATGGTTAATGTTAACATGTTACCTACCCAAAATAATATGTATGTAGGGACATTTCATTTTATTAGGAAGCTATAAGTTTCTAACTTTTATTGCATTGTGTATGCCGTCTAGTTAGTTTCTAAAAGCTTAAACATAGTTAATCTTCGACAGCGGTTAACCTATGTACTTTATAATGTATAATTTGTGCACTCTATAGTGTATTAAAAAACATAAATATTTATTTTGGCTTATACAATGTAAAGTTGATTTCACTATTCATTGATAGATGGCGCTATCATTTAACTGTAAATGATTTCTATTTTGCAAATAGCTCGATTCCCACATGTGCTATTATTATTTCACTTTTCCTCGTCAGATGGCGCTGTCATTTAATTTATTATCCATGTAGAGAAATAAAAAAAATTATTGTAAACGTAATGATTTATTATGAATTTAATATAACAGTATGTTTGCAGTAAAATAAATGGCCTTTGTATTGTATAAATTATTTCCTCAGGCCCCAATATGTTGGAATCTTTACCAACATAAAGTAAAGAACTATGTATAGAGTATTCTCTTTGATTTGACATGTTCTAATTTTAAGTTCTTTTGTTTCTCTTCAAATAAATTGTTCGCACGATGAGCACGTGTTTCTTTACTAAGACCAGGGCCTATAAAACTAAAATAAATACAGTCCACTAATTACCAACCAAAACCTTTAAACAGTCAGTCAGTCAGTAACGGAAGAGTTATATATTGATTTGAAATGTATTTCGCTCTGTACCTATCTTCACTGCCTTAAGATGGTAGGGTGGTATATCGAAGTGCTGGCTACTATTACATATACACACACAATTAAGGTTCAAGGAGACAAAAGGGTCCGCTGAATGAAACCTGATTGCTCAGGCGGCAATTGAAAGGAATTTCTTTTATTTTAGCTTCATGTGTGTCGCGTATAAAAGGGTCCGGCCGGCCCTCCCAATTACTTATGGGGCGTAAATCGTAAATTTTTTGAAAGGATCTTGAACCTTAAGAGGAATAGCACGGTTAAAGACCAAAGAAAGCTACAAAGTGTTGCTAAAAACGGCCACTTTTAGCAACAATTAGTAGCTTTCTTTGGTCTTTAACCTAAAAGCTATACAACAGTGCCCTAAAAATACTAGGCTGCATCGTCTTGTGGAATACTGTTTCACATTTTTTATATTTGCCTTAGTTTAGAAGATATTTATTTTTTTAGTGGGTGGCGCTACTTTAGTAGCCTCTAAAAATAGACATAGATATATTTTATTTATACAGTTTTGTACAGGGTTATTAAAGGAGTCGATTAAATCGGGGAAGAGCTGCAGATCTTAACGTCATTTTTATACTACAAAAACGCGCAATCAGAAACATTTATCAGCGTAAAGCTCGCGAGTCCCTCAGAGAAAAATTCAAAGAAATAGATATTTTGACGCTTCCATCCCAGTACATTTTCGAAATTATTATGTATACTCGTAGAAACATACATATGTTTGATAAAAAATGTGATAAAATTAAGGACCTTAGAACGCGTAGCAAAAACAAACTTAGTATTCCACAAAACAGACTAAAACGGACAAACAAATGCTTTATAGGAAACGAAGTAAGATTCTATAACAAGATCCCAGAAGAAATTTTGATCCTGAATGATAATGATTTTAAAACTCGTATCAAAAAAGTTCTGATTAAGAAAGCTTATCACAATATTGATGATTATGTAAACGACAAAGACGCATGGAAGTAGTCTAGCTCTGCACTTAAGATATTTTTCATTATTTCATGTAATTTCATTTTTATTTATCTGTATAATGTTCATAGTATTGTCACCTAATTGTATTGTAAATATTGTAATATCACAAAACAAAAAAAAAAAAAAAAAGAGAGATAAATTGTAAAGTAGAGTTTGTTACCCCTTTCTTATCTACGCTGTAAAATCATTGCGAAAGGGAGTAGAATCATTTGACAGAGGAGGGCTCGTTTGGGGGCCTCTCCAGGCGACTATTGTCGTAAGGCAAGGCAAACATTTGTTTACCTGAGCCAATTGGTGGGCACCCTGAACTATCTCGCCTCTCACAGTATAGGATACTTTACCAAATAAGGTATCATTAGCGATTAGATTATATGTAGTCTAATTGACTTTCAATAAGTGATATCTTGTATCCGATATTGAATAAAGAATTTGACTTTGAAATAAGTTTTTGGGCTCGAACAGGGTACGTATCCGCTTATTTAGACAGCCACTGTAGTAACTTTTTTTTTTTTAAGGCGGGGAAACTCCTAACGAGTACCCTGCAGCCCCGTGGGGAGCCGCCGGTTCGCACCCACTAATACCCCGCCGGTGTCCTTCTCGGCAGGAGGGTCGCGGGAAAGCCAGAACTTAGGAATTCTCCGCGACCCCCCCCAGCATTGGCTGTGTAGCCTCTTGTTTGATTGATTTTGTTTAGTATTCACCAAATTCTTGATTGATTTTGTTTAGTATTCACCAAAAACGTGATATTTGTCAGTTGAAATATCATATCAATGAGACAATAATGAGTATTTGCTTTTTAAAATAAGAGAATGAGGCCCCAGAAGGGTAAGAGGTCTTAGGTTTTCATGACGGCCGCTTTTGTAAACTTGCTTTGCGTCCTCTTTACGTTTTTTTTTGTAATGACTTTGACACTCTGGAGGACGAAAAGCAATATTGCAAAAGCGGCCGTAATAGGCCCTCTGAGCGTGATGCGTAATTAACCGACTTCAAAAAAGGAGGTTATCAGTTTGACCTGTATGTATGTATTTATGTATGTATGTATGTATGTATGTATTAATGTATGTATGTATGTTTGTCCGTGATTATCTCGCGTTTGGCTGAACCGATTTCGATGCGGTTTTAAGATAAGTATTTGTTACATTCAGGAGAAGGTTTTAGTACCTATTTTAACCGACTTCGAAAAAGAGGAAGTGCTCAGTTGATGTATGTGTCAGTTTATTGAAGGCGGGTTCCTTTTTTGTAAAAAAAGATATTATTTTTTTTACTTTCCGTGTATTCCCGACTCCCGACGTATAAAAGGAACTAAATAAGATTATTTCTGAATGCAAAGTGATACATTGGCGAGATAGGTAATAATTGGCGAGTTTCTAAAACAATAGGTCTACCTACCGTCTTTACCAAAAGCCAATTGCCAATTTGGCTACAGGACCAAACCGTACAAAGGGAAATCTGGCAACCCCGCAGTCTCAATAACCGGGCCAACCGGGGAGTATCGAGTCCCGGTTTACTTGCCGTTCACCCGGATTAATTCCGGACTTCCAGATTGTCAGTTGAGTAATTTGATATCTTACCTGAGAGACTTCGGTTGGTGTTAAATTGGAATGGAAACAATCTTGCCCGACTCAGAACAGATCTCTAAACTTTGTTCTCGTAGTTTAGTGATCTAAGTTTGTTTTGTTGTTTGGACATTTTGTAGGTTAATTTAGGTAGGTAAACTTCTTGAAAAGACGGTGTTTGGTGTTTTGAATACACATACCTAGATTTATAGATAAAACCTAAATTCATGGTAAATATAATTTATTTATTTATATTAATTACAAATATAACCGGATGACTGCTCCGTGGCTCAGTTGGCAGTGATGTGGACTGAGTAAGCGTGTGCACCCGGGTTTGATTCCTGGGCAGATCGATATTGATATGATGAATATCGATGTTTATTTCCGGTCTGGGTGTAATGTTCGTCTCTGTATAAGTTTTGGGCACCCTAGATACAGGTTCTACCTAGTTAGGAGTTTTGAGTGTGATGTGTTATAATTATTATTATTACCTAGGATTAGGTACCTCAAATCTGATAACGGACTAGCCGACCTGGCGAAATTACCGCTAGCGATGTCGTTTTTGATCGATCCCTAAATTCTTGGAAAATAATATGCTGTAGGGCTTAATTTCCATCAGGGATTCTAATCATGTAACAATTTTTCAAATCGGTCCTGTAGTTTTGAAGCCTTTTTTATTCAATCAAACAAATAAACAATCAAATCTTTCTTCTGTAAAATATTAGGGTACTTAGTATGAAGATGTTTAAAAAAAATACCGTGTGAAAATAAAAAAAAGTATCCAGTCGCGTCGCGATCATTATTCTAAGAAAAGTCTCCGAAGTATAAAATCAAATTAAACAAGATTTTTTCTTTTTTTCTCAACGGGCAAGTTATTATTTAATTAACTCTCCGTTTAAAAATTTTGTTTTTTTTTTCGTCTTAACTTTTCTTCGCTCCGACCGAACAGAGGACTTTTATTCTTCGACGAGTTTCGGTAACATTAACAAGGGACGACAAAAGAAAAGTTTGAGTATTTTCTAGTTCTAGGAATCTACAAGTGTATTTTATTACGATTTTTTATGAAAATTAATTTTCTAAAAGAATGGCGCCAAAGCTTTGAAGTGTTCTTGTTCGGGCCAAACGCCCTACACCATAAAGTGCCATTAAATTATACATAGCAAACATAGTGACACTACCACAGTGCTCAGTGTTAGCGTAAGGCGTTAGTTATTTCATACCAGTTAAGTTAGTTTTAATTACATTGTTAACTTCACTTCATTCGGACCGTCTTTCGAGACACACCTAAATTGTATCAATAGAGAAACAAAATTGATTTCGTCGTTTTATTTGCCACCAATATGTTAAGCTAAAACATATTTTGGTGGCCCATGAGGGGAACTATAAGAAGAACCACAAAATTAACAAAATCAAAAAATTCGGCAAAATACAAACCGCGGCTATGTTAAGTGCCGCCATTACCAAGTCGGAGTTGTGACCACTGGATGACCATTGGAAGCCAACCAAGATCAAGAGGACGTCTAAGAGGATGCTTGCAGCCGGGAGCCGTCGAGACCCTGGCCATGATCAGTGATACAGCTAAAGTATCACATCGTGTGGAGCTACTCTGCCAAGCTAAGTCCCATTCCTTTGTTCTCCATATCCAACCCGATTAGTCCAAATAATCGCGTCATTTCAGTGTAATAACTGCCTAAACAGTTATAATGAAGTGTATTACGCGTCCACTTACGTAAATTAAAGCATTTTATATGCATTTTACATAAATTTCAGCAAAATAAGATTGCATCATCATGAATTGTGACACGTGATCGCAACATGAATTTCAGTTAAATATATTGAAATATAGCAAAAATCAGCCATTTAGCAGCTGACTATTTATTTACAGTTTGTTAAAATCATCGATGACTAGGTTTTATTAAAAATATTTGCAAAATATGCACGTAATGGCATATTGCGTCGTACTTTATTGATCGACTTTTTCAGGTTTTAAGTACATTAAAATCACATTTTAAATAATATTAGAGTAAAACTATAGCTAACATAACATTAATATTTATACAAAACAACGATTTAAGGCATATTTGTCGTAAATTTCAGTGCCTTCAATCGATTGCGATAACAATAGGAGGCGAGGTACCTAGCTGCATTAGTGTAGCATTTCAGCTGATCAGCGGCAGCAAACCGGTTCCCAGAGCACCGTCGATTGAGGAGCGTGAGATTAATTGCATTTATTTTACTTTCATTTTTAAGGAGGTATAAGTTATTCATTATGTCTGAAGGTGACGAAATGGAGCTTGCTAGCAACAAGCAGAATTTCAAAGATCTATGTGTTAAACGATCCTCAGTAAAGGGTCAATTGACTAAATTTAAAAATTATTTAAGTGGTTTGCAGTTGCTACCAAGCTTGAGTAAATTTCAGGTATCGGAGTTGCTTATTAAGTTGGGAAAGTTGGAGGCATTGTCTGAAAGATTTGAGTCGTTACAAAGTGAGATCGAGGTTTATAATTCCGAAAGTATTGCCGCTGAACTTGAAGAGCGTGACTTAATAGAACGAAGCATTTCTTTTAACCTTGCAACCGCGCGATTAATACTTCAGGAGAATCAACCTAGTGCTAATCAGGAAAGTAGTTCTTGCTCAAACCACAACACGTCTCACTGGAATCATGACACTGGCTTAAAACTTCCCCAAATACAAATTGATAAATTTAATGGTAGCCCATTTCATTGGCTTGAGTTTCGTGATACTTATGAAAATTTAATACACAAAAATGAACGACTTTCGTCAATACAAAAATTTCATTACCTCGCATCATATCTCGAGGGTGACGCGGCTCGAATCATTGCTAATTTGGAAATATCATCCGCTAATTACCAAGAGGCATACAATCTTTTATACGCGAGATACGATAACAAGCGGGTTCTAATAAATCATCACTTGACTGCTTTGCATACCATAAAGCCGCTTCCACGCGAGTCCGAAAGATCGCTGCGATTTTTGGTTGATCATGTGACCAAAAATCTTCGGGCTTTGGAAAGTTTAGGTCAACCAACAGACAAGTGGGATGTACTGATTATATATATGTTGGCGTCTAAACTAGACAGTGTTACTCTCATGAAATGGGAGGAATATAGGAGTTCTTTGGAGGGTGACACTCCTACCTTGGCACAGTTTAAAAGGTTTCTAACCGATCGAGCCGACGTTATTGAAGCAATATCACGAAATAATAAGATTGGAAATAAGCCAAATTTAAGCTCTCCACCAGCATCTAATCCA
The DNA here is from genome assembly GCA_951802225.1 of Euspilapteryx auroguttella. Lineage (NCBI taxonomy): Eukaryota > Metazoa > Arthropoda > Insecta > Lepidoptera > Gracillariidae > Euspilapteryx > Euspilapteryx auroguttella. Next base: position 10,687,841 of record OX637648.1, on the reverse strand, counting down.
AAATTTTATTCCACGCCTAATCAACAAAAACAAAATAATTCATACACCAAAACGTTCGTCGTTGCTAATCACAAAAATAAATACAATAATTACAATAGACCTAGTACATCATACATATGCATTATTTGTAATGAAAATCATAAAATATACGATTGCTCAACATTCAAGTCTAAATCCTTGTGTGATAAATTAGCTGATGTTGAAAAATATAAACTTTGTCATAATTGTTTAAGGCAGGGTCATCCTAGTCGCGAATGTCGGATGGGGCCCTGTCCCGAGTGCCAAAGAATGCACAACCGCCTGTTACATAATAGCAGTAATCACCCAGATTCTACCAACGGAAGTGTAGCCGTTGAACAAAAGGAATCAGTGGTTAATTTTTCTAAACAAAACTCAGGGGGTCAAATCTTACTATCTACGGCTATAATAGAAGTGATAAATCCGAAATCTAAGCAAAGGGAGATCGTAAAATGTTTGTTGGATAACGGGTCTCAGTCATCATTTATTACTACATCTCTGAAAAATAAACTTAATCTAGAATCGTACCCAATTGACTCACTAAAGGTCATAGGTATCGGAAATAATTGCAAAAATATTGTGGAGGAGACTTGCGCCCCACAACTCTGTTCTATAAACAATAAGTATAGTGTTATATTACCATGCTTGGTACTCGACGAGTTAACAGGTTACTTACCAAAGTCACCTGTCGATATAGGTTGTCTACAACTGCCTAAAGATATAAAACTAGCGGATCCTGGGTTTTATAGCCCCGCCCCGATTGACGTGCTGATTGGGGCCGACTTGTTCTGGGATATAATAGGTAGCCAGCAGCATTCGCTAGGAGTAAATAAACCTAAGTTAATTAGTTCTAAGTTCGGCTGGATCGTGTCCGGCCCTATAAATACACAAATAAAACAAACACAAAAAAGGGTCATTCACACAAATCACGCATACTTAACAAACACAAACACACATATAGATAAAATACACGACTCACTCCAAAAATTCTGGGCTATCGAAGAGATCCCTAACAAAGCAATTTTGAGTGATAAGGCTATACAATGCGAAAACCATTTTGTACAACACACCACTAGGGATGAGTCGGGAAGGTTTAGTGTGAACTTACCTTTAATTGATACCCCCGACTGCCTCGGCGATACTTACAAAATAGCTAAGCGTCGATTTTTTAACTTAGAAAAGAGGTTCCGTAAAAACCCTAAATTAAAATCAGAATATTCAAATTTCATTAAAGAATACCATGACCTAAATCACCTATCAGTATTAGATACAAACTATATACCTACCGATTCATATTTTTTATGTCATCACGCTGTACTAAAGGAGGAGAGCGAGTCCACCAAGCTCCGTGTAGTGTTCGATGCCTCTGTCCCCTCCTCCTCCGGCTATTCACTAAATAACATTATGATGGTGGGTCCAAACATACAAGATTCTCTTTTCTCCATATTGTTGCGAGTTCGGCAGTACCGATTTCTACTAACGGGAGATATTGAAAAAATGTACCGCCAAGTGAGCGTGGGGCGCGTCGCCGACCGCAACTTGCAATTGATATTATGGAGGGAGGACGAGTCGAAGCCCATCAAAACGCTAAGATTAAATACCGTAACTTATGGTACCGCAAGTGCGAGTTATTTAAGTACGCGATGCCTGTGGCAGCTTGGGGAGGAGCAAGAGGACGAGCTAATTAAGCTCATCATACAACGAGATTTTATGGTCGATGATTTAATAACGGGTTCCGATTGCGAGCTCCAGTTGAAGTATATCAAAGATTCAGTCACAAAGGCATTAGCGTCCGGTTGTTTTAATTTACGAAAATTCAAAAGTAATTTACCAACTCTTTTTGAAACCGAAGATCGAAAAGATATGCAAGATAAATTAACTATCAGTGAATCATCGAGCACTCTCGGCCTTGGATGGACTCCCTCTACAGATACACTGCATTTTCCAATAAAATTAATTACAAATGAAACAAAGGTTACTAAAAGATCTATTATGTCTAATTCATTCAAAATTTTCGACCCCTTGGGGGTCTTATCTCCGGTTATTATTTGCGCAAAAATGCTTATTCAAAGTATTTGGAAATTAAAACTCGATTGGGACGAATGTGTACCACAGAATATAAAAAAAGACTGGGACACATTTTATACAAATATTTACAATCTTAGAAACTTACACATACCTAGGCTAATATTATGCCTATCACCTATATACATAGAAATGCACTCGTTCAGCGATGCGTCACAAGCTGCGTACGGGGCCTGCATTTACATGCGGTCCATAAACAAAGATAATGAGGTCACTGTGCGTCTATTGTGCGCTAAGTCGAAGGTGGCTCCCGTAGCGCCGTCCACGATTCCTAGGTTAGAGTTGGGCGCCGCGCTTGTAGCCGCAAGATTGTGTAAGACAGTTTTAGAGTCGCTTAGATATAAGCCACAACGAATAGTGCATTGGTGCGATTCGAGCATAGTGCTCAGTTGGATCAATTGCGATATAACGAAATTAAAATCATATGTGGCTAATAGAGTCGATGAAATCAAAGAAATTACAGAGCCTTCAGCGTGGCGTCACGTCCCAACTTCCTTAAATCCAGCAGATTTAATTTCTAGGGGTGTAAATGCAAGTAACTTAATACAAATGGATTTGTGGTGGGAGGGGCCTGCGTTTTTAAGTAAAGACGAATCTGAGTGGCCTAATTTTAATGCTATAAAATCAACTGAAATTCCAAAAATAAAGGTAAACGCCGTAACGATTTCAGAGCCAATAATTCAAATAAATAATTTTTCATCACTTAATAAATTACAAAGATCAGTTGCCTACGTTAAAAGATTTATTTACAATTTAAAAAATACAAATAATAAGAAGTTAGGTAGTTTGACAGTCGATGAGTTAAGAGAGTCATTTAATTACCTTTGTGTTGTGGCTCAGCGTGAGTCATTCTCTATAGAATACGACTTGCTAACAAAAAATAAACCGATCAATCCGAAATCTAAAATATTGTCTCTCTCGCCGTTTCTAGATGACCGGAAGGTCATTCGGGTGGGGGGAAGGCTCGATGCCGCAAACTGCGCATTCGAAAAGAAACACCCTATATTACTACACTCATCACATCATTTAACAAAAATCTACTTTGAAAGAGAACATATAAAAAATATGCACGCTGGCCCACAATTATTACTAGCTACTGTGCGAGAATCAGTGTGGCCTGTGAACGGGCGACGGCTGGCTAGGCGTACCGTTACTATTTGTGTGAGGTGTAGGCGTCTACGAGGCAAGACCCTATGCCCTAAGATGGGGGACCTTCCGTCCCAAAGGATTAATGTAGGCTTCGCGTTCGAGTCTGTTGGTCTAGACTTCGGAGGGCCCTTTTACATTATAAATAGGAAGGGGCGTGGAAGCCGAGTTATAAAATGTTACCTATGTTTGTTCGTTTGTCTACGATACAAATGCATTCATTTGGAAGCGGTAAGCGACCTTACTAAGGATGCTTTTATTATGACCCTGCGAAGATTTGTGGCGCGCCGTGGAAAACCCTGTGAGATATTTTGCGATAATGGACGTAATTTTGTGGCCGCCGCGAAAGAAGTAGGTACCTTTCTTAAAAATAATTCAACTCCAATATCTGATTTTTCTAGTCAGCAAGGCATAAATTTTGCCTTTATACCTACTTATGCCCCCCATTTTGGCGGGATCTGGGAAGCGGGTATAAAATCTGCTAAATTTCACATTAAAAGAGTCATCGGAAATAGTCATTTAACGTTCGAGGAGATCTCAACTTTGTTTGCGCAAGTGGAGGCGATTTTGAACAGTCGTCCCTTGTGCCCCCTCTCATCCAGCCCTAACGACTTCCTTTCCCTCACTCCAGGGCATTTCATCATCGGCAGACCACTGACTGCACTGCCAGCTCCAGCGCTTGAAGACTGCAACGAAAACCGTCTCCAGCGTTACGCTCGTCTTGAGAAAATCCGACAGCACTTCTGGTCGAGGTGGCAAAAGGAATATATTTGTGAGCTGCAGCAGAGGACTAAATGGAAACAGAACACTGAAAGGCTGAAGGTTGACGACCTGGTACTCCTGCAAGAAGACCAGCTCCATCCATTGAATTGGCGTCTAGGGCGAGTGACCCGTCTTTACCCTGGTCCTGATGGACTAACAAGAGTTGCAGATGTTAATAGTGCAAAAGGATGCGAACGCAGACCCTTAGTTCGCCTTTGCCCGCTGCCGTCAGCCGAGGAACTCAAGTGTTGAAAGCAGGCTTTCAACGGGGGGGAAGATGTTCGGGCCAAACGCCCTACACCATAAAGTGCCATTAAATTATACATAGCAAACATAGTGACACTACCACAGTGCTCAGTGTTAGCGTAAGGCGTTAGTTATTTCATACCAGTTAAGTTAGTTTTAATTACATTGTTAACTTCACTTCATTCGGACCGTCTTTCGAGACACACCTAAATTGTATCAATAGAGAAACAAAATTGATTTCGTCGTTTTATTTGCCACCAATATGTTAAGCTAAAACAGTTCTCTCTTACATTCAAGGATATCCGATTCGCAATCGAATATGACATTATTATATTTTTTTTCGTTTTTTTTTTCAAATCTACTATCTACTATAATAGTGTAGGTAAATTATGCGTTCCAATCTTTTGAAGACAAGCATATATGCAAAAAAACACTAGAATAAGTGTCTAACTATCTCTCTTTTATCAATTTAAAGTAATTTGCGAAAACCTTAAAAACCATAAAGTCAATAAATCAAATCTCACAACTTCAAGTAACAAAGGCTTGGCTACCGGAAACCCGGAAACCAAAAACCCTGTCATTTATACAAATCCCTATGAGAACATTTCGACTCGACATTGCTGTTTTAAATTCCGTAAGCAGTATTATAAAAGCAGATTTCTCTTGATTAGGTACTGCTCACTGTTCGCCCTTTGTCCTTTCTCTAACGACGGAACGGAGATGGTTTTCAATCCGCCATGATGGATTTTGAGGCTTAGTAGCTTAGTGAAAAGAGTAAGCCGTGGCACTGGCATAATCTAACTCAGTGAAAAATATATATTTGAACTAGTGTGCGCCCCACGGTTTCGCTTGCGCATTTTCCCTTGAAACAAACAATTGAAACAATTTTCCATTGGAAATTTCGGGATGAAAAGTAGCCTATGTCCTTTGTCAGGCACTAGACTATTCATGTAACAAATTTCATTCAAATCGGTTCAGTATTTTTCTCAGGAAAGTGAGACAGACAGACAGACGAATAGACAGACAGAGAGAGTTACTTTCGCATTTATAATATAACCCTTTTATTCATAAAAAGTTAAAGAGCATTTTAGTTATTTGACGTATGTCAATTTAAACTGGATGCCACGTATTTACCATACAACAAACCAGAGAAGTAAAGCTCCAGTAACGCTACTTAAGACCTACTGAATCTTCATGAATGCGTTCTGTTGGACATAGGCCTCCCTGAAAGTTAGCTACAAACCAAAAAAGTGTTTCTTTTGTGTTTTTTTTGTTTTCTTGGTTAATATAATAGCCAATCTTGGCAGGCGGGGTGCGATTGTAGTAGAGGTGCTATTCAAGTTTTTCAGCAAAAGTCGCTTAGATAATGTATGTAAGTATATCTAATTCATTTCCCTTGGTCACGTATCACGCGTGAATGGCTGAAAAACCACAGAACAAGTAAGATGCTCTCTCTCTGAAACTCTTGAAACTATATTTCGCTCAATTTTTTTTGTTTTGTTTGTTTGGAGAGGTTCTGAAGAGTGAAAAATAAAACATAAATATTATTATATTTCATTAACTGTTCCGTCCTTAGTTACCCAGATACTGCACACACGTCAGAGAGGCAGAGTGTTATCAGAGCTTTTGAGCTAAGAGTTTTAGGTAATGGATTTATTCATTTAATTTGGATTAATCTTAGGTTTTAGTTTAGTTTTAGACTTGGTTTCGTTGTTGCTAGCAGATTCTATTATTATTTAGACGAACGAAGATAATGTACTTAAATCATGACTTTATGTGTACTCAGTTCTATTCGCAATTTAAAAATATAATTATTTATTTCAAGATTCCGAGTAATTTTTGAAAGTTCTTCTTTAACCTAATTATTCCACATTCCATTGGACTTGAAAAGCTGCTGTAAATCAAGTTATCTACTCAAGAATTGTTGAAGCACGACAGTCGTCGATACAACCTCATCTCTCCTCTTATCTCTAGGTAGTCGGCACAATGAGCCGGTCGCCTCTTTGTCTATCAGCTACATTATGTAAACTTGATGCGCCGTTGTCAACACGAACTATATTGTCCACAAATTATATCTACGAGTCGTGGGTACGTTCTAGGTGACTCTAGCCAACGCCAAGTCAGGCTATTTAGGTACAGACTTTAAAGTCTAACCCCAAATCGTAGTTTCACTGCAAGATTTATGATTGCCGCGGTAAAATCAACAGTACCGACATGATTCACGGCAACACGTAAATCTTTTAATGCGAAAATCTCCCTATTAACCCGGTTCTTCATAAACACTCGGCGCTCACGTGTCCTGCTTCGGTCACTAAATCATACAGCTTTTTTTCAATGGAAATGTTAGAGAAAAACCGCGGTGTTAATTGAAACGGCGCGTTGCCAACTTTCCTGTGCCGAATTCGAATATTTTAAAACGGTTACACACTCGAAACTTTCGGTTTATATTTAGATTGGGTTTGACAGCCGGCACTGACCTCCTTTCTGCGTGGTGTTGAAGGTGCGTAGCCGGTAGGAGTCCTCGTCTGGTTCATCGTCGGGCGGCGGCGCGGCGCGGGGCACGTCGAGGAAGGCGTTGGATCGGCGTGGTTGGGAATGCTGCGCCGGCGGCGGGCGGCGGCGCGCCGAGGCCTGGCGGCGCACGGCCGGCGGCGTCTCGGTCTCCGCCAGCCGCGGCTCGGAGCTGTATCGCGCGCGGGTTTCACGATCCAGCCGGTCAGCTTGCTGCTGCCGCCGGTGCCGCACGGACCGGCCGCCGGTGATCCGCGCCGATTGCGACCGCGTTGCCGGGCGGCGGCGCGGCGCCGGCGTCGTCTCCACCGGCGCTGCCAGCGCTTCCATACTCGCCGAAGCCGGCGCGCAAATCGACTGGGAGCGCTTCGTACGTCCGTCCGTTGCCATGGTCGGGGCGGTACTGTCTCCCCGCCCGCCCTGAGCCACCGCCGCCGCCCGCCCTGCTTCACTTCACTTGTTGCATCGCCCCGCGGCTCCCGAAGTGTTCGGCGTCACTGACCGTTTTAATCTCTCGTGTTCGTTTAATCATGTGCATTTAGCGTTTTGTTTGATGCTCGTGCCTAGTCGTGCGGTTCTGCGTCCCATTTGCTATTCAGCAGTTGTAGATTTTCCTTTATTCTGTTGCCAGTAGCTCTACATTTGTTGTTTATTCAAGTTTTAGGTTCAATTCAAATGTCTTGTTTGCCTTTGAGTAAGTTCTTATTAAACTTCAAAAGGTCGGCTATATAGACGAGGACTTTTCTCTTGAAATTCCGATCCAATTTGAGGCAGGTATATAGACTGAAAATGGCGCGTCAGGTAGATTAGTGGACCTGAAACTTTGATAAAACTCGTTAGGCATTTCGTCAACTTTCCTAATGTAGGTAGTTGGTAATCCAATGCTGGTAAAGTAAGTATGGCGAACACTTTTTAGGATTCTGTCTAGCCGAGAGTTCGTAATTAATTAAGCTCGGTTGGATCTCGTCTCGACATGTTAAATTACTATTAATTTCTGCGGGGATTTTTTTAAAAATTGATTGATGTCTTTAGATGGAATGTAAATATTTTTTTTTAAGTTCAAAGATATTTTTCGTTCTCGGCAAACGTGGGTTTAGTTCGAGGCACTGGTCTCTCAATGAGCTGGTGCCTCTGCCTAACCTCGGAGAATAAAGGCGTGAGATAAGGTATGTTTGTAATGTTTTTTTTTCAGTTGGTAAGTAACTCTTTCTCTAAAAAAAATTTTTAATATGACTAGCCGTGCCCGCGAATTTTTCCACGTCAAATATTGAATTTTTCACTTTTCCTGGGCTATGACAAATTCCAATGCGAATGTTAAATTTGTTTTTCTGTACCACGTTTGTTTGTTTTTTTGTACATCAATGTAGCAGTCATTCAAATTTTTGGTGGTCCCATTAACATGAATTTATGAACAATAGAAGTATCATTAAACAAATAGGTTGACCACTATTGAACTTACATCAATTGTAACTTTACTAAGTTGTTTCTGAGAAAAAAATTGCCTAAAACTGAAACCAACAGACATACAGACACAAAAAAACTTTAATTGGTTCCTACGGAACCCTACCTCCACCTAAAAAGGAGCACGTACGGCCACTCACTATTATAGAACCCTTGCGTGCTATAAAAGTTCGAAGCGGGCCAAACAACCGACACACGTAACGTAACTTAGTTACTTTCAGAGCGACCTATCTATCAGTTTTTCATTTTAGTCTATTAACAGTTTTTAGGGACCGCTATACGCTATACAGGAATTAGTGTAATAATGTGCCCTTGGAAAACTGTGTAGTGAAGTGAGAAATAAAGGTTGCTGCTCTCGAATAATTGTGATCGATGTCCCGTGAAGTAGTCGGTGTGAACATTGAAATGTGAGACCACCCTTACATTTCAATGGGTTAGGTTAGGATCCTAGGCTAACGCCCTGCAGTACCGGGCCGAAGAATAGGACTGAGGTATCCCCTGCCTGTCGTAAGAGGCGACTAAGAGGGGACCCCGGGGTCGTTGGGTGCACGAGGCGGGGGCCTCGTGTAGTCATATAACGGCCCCGAGAAGGACGGCGGAACGCGTTTCCGCCGTTGAGCGTTGGGAAAGCTACCTGGCTCCGGGGGGACAACCATCATGTCCCTCCGAGGAGAGGCTATACAGCCAATGCTGGGGGGTGCGGTCGCGGAGAATTCCACAGGCTTACCCGCGACCCTCCTGCTATCAGCCGAGAAGGACACCGGCGGGGTTTTAGTGGGTGCGAACCCCACATAACCCTGCGGCTCCCCCCGGGGCTGCAGGGTACTCGCTAGGAGTTTCCCCGCCTAAAATAAAAAAAAGGATCCTAGGCTAAGAAAACAAAGTATTAAACTACAGAAGACTTGAACACTAAGAAATAAACTACTGAAGACTAAGTTCCTAAGTAAGTGTATGGACTAAGTTCCTTTGCCTGCCCAGAATGGGCGAATTGAATATAAAAAAAAAAAAAAATTCAAAGTCCAGAGGAAAATTGTGACTTTTGTGACCGTCACGAACTTGAACAGTGTTTTACTAAAACTTCTAAATCACAGCAAAATTTTAATTGGACTAGCCGGTCGCTCTATCAAAAAAAAACATTTTAAAACTGAAATTGATTTAAAAAAAAAAGTATATGAAACTAGTTGTTGAGCTGGAAACTAGAGCGCTGTGATTTAAGGTGCCTGCACACTAACGACGAGCAACGATTACGGGCGAACAATATATATTATAGCACAGTATAATAAATAGTACTACATCTACATACAGTAACGGCACGTGCTGCCTTTTTTTTTAATGCGGGGAATCTCTCCTAAGGAGTACCCTGCGACCCCGGGGGGAGTCACAGGGTTATGTGGGGTTCGCACCCGCTAAAACCCCGCCGGTGTCTATCTCGGCTGTTAGCAAGGGAATCACGGGTGATCTTTCGATCGTGTTCAACTCTGCGACCCCTTCCAGCATTGGCTTATTAGCTTCATCTCGGGGGACTCGCTGCCTCCCTCAGTGCGGCACCCGCGCTCGGTTACCTCTAGGTTACCGCTCGATCGGCCTATGTCCAGCAGTGGCCGTCTATCGTCAGAAATGATGATGAGAGAATCTCTTATCTCTAGAGGGGCTTTCACCAACGAGAGAATCGTGGTGATGTACACGTACAGTGGCGGACACGATCGGCGTAACACTTCCGGTTTTTCTGTATTGCAAAATAGCTCTTGTTCTTTGGTAATACAGTCTAGGGCTGACGAAACCATAGACACATCTGTTACGGCCTCCTAGTCCGTGACTGTACTACAGCTATTCACGTTGTCTATCCTTATATCAATCAGAAAATGATAACTAAAAACGAATGTAATAAATTATAGGTAACTCAAAAGATAAAAAAAAAAACTTTTCTCATCAGTAGGTACCGATACTAAATAAAAACAAGAAGAACAAAAGAAGCCTTTTATACGAGCATTAATTAGACCCTGAAAAAGGTTTACAATAACGAATGAAAAAAAAAACACATGACATTGAAAAGAGGTCCATTCTGTTAAAAAAAAGTTAAACTTTCCCTTCAAATATTTTTTTTGCATATAGTCATGTTTGATTGTAATAACTATTCTGGTACATAAAGGCTCACTATCACTCACTATCAACTTTTATATAGTAATCAATATATATAAAACTCTTCCGTTACTGACTGACTGACTAACAGACAACGCAGAGCCAAAACTACTGGGCGTAGCAGGCTGAAATTTTGCATGTTGGTTCCTTAGGGAGTGTACGTGAGCACTAAGAAAGGATTTCCCGAAATTCCCATGGGAACGGGAAAAACGGGATTTTTGTGTTTATGAGAAATCTGCACGAGTGAAACCGCGGGGCAGATATTAAAAATTATCTGATTTTTTGTAAATTTTCTCAATCAGCTGACGAGATCAATAAACGGGAGCTGTGCCCATCTGGCTTGCCTCGGTGAATACATCGTGGGCTTACATTCACAGGCTGTGTTTGGAGGCTACTCGGTCGAGTATGATACTCGGACTAGTCGTTCCCGAGTACTGAATCAGCTGGCTCGAGCTGTCTTATACTCTGTCGAGCATATATTTCACTGACACGAAGTAGGAACTCGACTGAGTATATCAAGATCTAAGGAATCAATATATATAAAACTCTTCCGTTACTGACTGACTGACTGACTGACTGACTGACTGACTGACTGACTGACTGACAGACAACGCAGAGCCGAAACAACTGGGCGTACAAAGCTGAAAATTGGCACGTGGGTTCCTTGGGGAGTGTAGGTGAGCACTAAGAAGGGATTTCCTGAAATTCCCACGGGAACGGGAAAAAACGGGATTTTTGTGTTTATGAGAAATCTGCGCGGGAAAAACCGCGGGGCAGCCTCTAGTATAAACATAAACACATCATACTCAGAGCCCCTAACTAGGAAGAACCTGTATCTAGGGTACCCGAAACACACACAGAGACAAACATCACACCCAGACAGGAAACAAACATCGATTCATCATTTCAATATTCACCCCGCCCGGGAATCGAACCCGGGTGCACACGCTTACTCAGTCCGCATCAATGCCAACTAAGCCACGGAGCAGTCAACACGAACGAATAAACCGCTTGTTGCCTAAAGTGGCCACTTTAGTTGCATAAAATAATATTTCTACAATCTTTATCCTAAAAGCTACACAACATAGCCTTAAAAATGTTAAGAAAGATTATCTAGGGATTCGAAGACGCATATTTTTGATTTCGGCCATGGTTTAGAAGTTATTAATTATTTATTGAAGTGGCGCTTGTATCGCACCCGTTCGTCCCTTGAGGTATTTTTGGTAAGAAAGTACTTAGGTACCTAAGTACTTATTGGCCTTAGTTCTTGTAATCCAAGGAAACCAATTTATTTCTTAATTATTGTTTAATGGACTAGAAACATCAAAAGCAAAATATAAATTCATTTAAAAATATTCGATCAACAGAATAATTGCAAAGTTTACTATCAAAGGGAATCGCCCGATTAATTATTCTGCCATATGTCCGCCATATTGTTTTGCTTGCCGAACCCTGTCGGATCATTTAGTAACATTTCATATTCATTACATTATTCAGTAGGTTTAAGTTTGCCACCACAAAAGGTTTTCAGTAATTAAATTACTGGAAAAATTGGCGTGTTTTGGAAATTTCGGATCAAAACCTTATGGAAACTTATTTCCTTTCACAACTACTTAGTATAATTATCAATACATACTTAGTATAAAACAGAGTCGCTTCACGGGTCTGTCCCTATGTATGCTTATATATATCGTTTTTTTTTAATAGATAGAGTGATTCAAAAGTAAGGTTTATAAGTATAATTCACTCACAAAATAGATCGTCCTACCTATAGTTCCTTCCAGATAACATCATGATGTCATATCATCTGCCATTTTTAATGATAAGAAAATCTATTTACTATTTCTCCTATATATTAATGAATCGTGGTTCGTTAGTCTCGCTAAAACTCGAGAACGGCCGGTGCGATTTAGCTGATTTTGGTCTTAAAATGTTTGTAGTAGTCCAGGGAAGGTTAAATATTAAATTTGGAAAAATGTAGGGGAAGTAAGTAAAACCTACAATTTATTTGTTCTATATAAAATCGTTAGGCTTGATACGAAGTTCGCCGGTACAGCTAGTATATTATAACCCTTTTATTCATAAAAAGTTAAAGAGCACTTTAGTAATTTGACGTATGTCAAATAAGACTGGATGTCACGTATTTACCATACAACAAATCAGTTAAGTAGACCTCCATTATAGGTACTTAAAATCTTCTTTATCTTTATGAATAATACGGTAAAACCCTGAACAGAGATCTCTGGGAAGACTTGTCTTTAATTAATTAAGTACCTATAACATGGGACAGTTATCAATTCTAATGTTTATTTCTCGTTATTGTAATAAAAATAAAATAATTATTTTTCTGAGAAAATTTTAATTTATTTATTTCTTACTTAGTATAAAAACTTAATCTAGTCATAAAATAATTGCAAAAAAATCCGTTTAATTTCCAATATCACAGGAAATGTTATTAAAAGGAATTTAATTTCAAATTTTAAATGCATGTTTTTGAACTTTATTATTTATCCACAACTTGCTCTAGATTATTGGCAATTTTAAGTACAAAAATAATTCCGTCCACTTGATACCATTATTATAAACTTTCAAATAAGAATCTCAAAAAAATATTTCTTTTTTTCTTTAAAACAGACCCGTCTTCAATAAATTGATACATACGTCGGTTAAAAAAGGTACTAAAACCTTCTCCTAAATGTAAAAAATACTATTGTGAAAACCGCATCAAAATTGAATCAGTCAAACTCGAGATAAACGCGGACAAACATACAAACATTCATACATACAGGTCAAACTGCTAACCGTCTTTTTTGAAGTCAGTTAAAAAAAAAAAGAATCAACCAATAAAACACTGCCTCCATTGGTCTCAAATTTTATGAAATTAATTTCAATATCACTAATACATCATCATACCTAAACATAAATACTTATTAGGAACATTATACACTACAGCGCATAAACCTTAACATAGTCAACTTTAAGGTTAGCGTCGTACCAACTGCTGTACCAGCTATTCTTGGCCTCCCAGAATTGCAGGAGCGCCTTGTTGCCGCGGTTCTTCCAAGGCTTGTCGGTACTGTCTGCAAAGTCGTGAATGCCACCGACTCGAAGACCCAGGGAGATGTAGAACTGTTGTTAGAAAGAAAAAAAAATGGTAACAAATTAAAATGTTTTAAGTATAGTTTAGGTTTAAATATACATTCATACAAACGTCACGTCTGCTGTCTCCCACCAGGGTAGACAGAAACAACTGATTTCCACTGGCTACGATCCTGACTACTTCCTTCCTACTACCAAACCCTAACGGCTATCCTTATATGCGCCCGCGGATTCGGCCTCAGTTGGCTTGTCAAATAGTTAACTGTCTTAGTTTTGGAATTATGGTTGAAATGTAGCTGCAAGGGAATTGGAACCAGCAAAATTTTGTGGTCAAGTGGTCTATCAGAAAAAATCTGGTAACCTCTGTTTTAAAAACCGTGATTATTCGCACGGCCTAATATATAATTATCATTCGCCTCTTATCTTAAATTAAGATATCCTATGACGTAAGACCTAAGACTTGGAAACTTAAGGAAATAAATAAAAAAATACATTTATTTATTTATTTAGTATATATAGTATAAAACAAAGTCGCTTCCCGCGTCTGTCCCTATGTATGCCTAAATCTTTAAAACTATGCAACGGATTTTGATAGGGTTTTTTTTAATAGATATGTTAAGGTAAATGTGAATAATCGGTAATTATGCATAATAACCGGGAATTATGTATAATCACCAACGTACGCGGTAAATGTGATAAATTATTCACATTGACCGGTAATTATGCATAATTTCCATGCAACAAAGGTAAATGTTGAAAAAAGCTTTGAATAAACAAAATTTAAAAACCTCCCGACCGAGTCATATACCCTCATCAACTAAACTAGAACTAGAGCTGATCATTTTCAAAAGGTCATGGTTACCTTACCATTAACTTTCAATATAATTTAAGTAACACGTTAATAATTATGACATATAAAAGGTAGTTAGGTCCCCATCCACTCAGCCGTTTGAAGATGATCAGCCGTTTGAAGATAATCAGCCCTTAATTAGTGGATGAGTGGATCTATCTTCCTTTCAGATGTCCAATTGATTTTAAATTTTTCACCGTGTTACTTCAATGATATTGAAAGAATATGGTAAGGCAACCATGACCAGATCAGTCTTTTCAAGATGATCAGCTCTGAAATAGTGGATGAGGGTCTCTAACTACCTTCTTTATGTCCTTCTTGTGTGCTTATTGAATAAAAATAAAAACATTTATACTCGTATTAATATAACAAATAATCATTAAAAAATTAAAAGAACTAACACAATGAAAATCAGTGAAACAATAACAATAAAATAAGTACCTCAAATTTATAAAAAAAAATTAACCCACTCAGACCCCTTATCAACTAAACTAGAACTTGAGCTGATCATCTTTGAAAGATCATGGTTACCTTACCATATTCTTTTAATATCATTGAAGTAACACGGCGCAAAATTTAAAATCGATAGGACTTATAGAATGTAGTTAGATTCCCTTATCCACTATTAAAGAGCTGATCAACTTCAAACGGCTGATGTGCGGTGGTATCTTGGCGTACAATTTGTCGTATCTATCTGTCACTTTTGTCGTTCCTCTTTAAACATTTTCCCGCATTTTAATGTCAAAAGTGACAGAACAATTTGACAAATGGTCAGTCATGCTACGCAAGCAGGCCATGGTTTACTAACCATATTCTTTCAATATCATTGAAGTGACACTTTAGCAAATTTAAAACCGAAAGGTCATGAAAGGTAGTTAGGTCCCCTCATCCACTCAGCCGTTTGAAGATGATCAGCCCTTAAATAGTGGATGAGGGGATCTAACTACCTTCCAGATCAGATCTAAATACTCCGAAGTGATGAATATAAACGTAATTTATTACATTTACCAATGGGGACTGGGAATTGTATATAGTTACCGGTTAATGTGATAAATTTAGAGTTTTTTATTACATTTACCGCAAGTGCCGGGAATTATGCATAATAACCGGTAATTATGCATAATCACCGCATTATTCACATTTACCGTAACAGATACAGTGATTCAAGAAAAAGGTTTATATGTATAATACATGCACAAAATACTTAAAGGTTAGGTGGTGCAAAGTTTGCCGGGTCAGCTAGTTTAGTATAATTTACAAATTTTCTAAGCATTTGGTTCCATGCAGAGCAGCCCACATAACCCTTGATTGCGATAAATGTAGGGACATAGTTACGGCTTACGATTCTCAGCCACGAAGGAACGACAAAAAAGAAGACCAATTTACCAGCTACATAAGATTTGATATGCTCACCATTTCATCAAGAGGTGCCATAACACTGCCTCTAAGCCAATGAGCGGCGTGAGGCACGGCGTGTGATCGCGCCAGGCTGTGGAAACCCGTCCCTGGGTCTATTGAGCCATATTGGATCCCATCCACGTAGAGGATCATGCCATCTGTAATCGGTAAACTAACGTTAAAGTTTATAAGGAAGAGGAAATCTCCTGTACTACCTACATCCGATTATGATAATCTGACACAAATACCAATAGTACTAGTAGTACTACATACTAACAATAATAGGTGGACCTTTAGGACGAGGGCTACAAAGATTTGCAAAAAATAACCAACTCCAACATCATCATCATCTCAGGCAGCCAAATTTCCACTGTTGGATAAAAGCTTACCCGGAATGTCGTTAGCAGTCGGCTTGGCGATCGCAATAAGGCTCTTTTAAGTATTTCAACAAAGGAAGCTATTGCATATCGTTTGGGTATTCCTTTGGTCTCCTTATATTACACCCATTGAAGAAGATAAGGTATACTGCTGCCACCAAATGCCAAGCCTTTTTTTTAACGGGGGGACAACTTCTGTCGCATTTCCCGGTCGGGGGTATTTGGGTCTCGTACCCACTAAAAACCCTAAATACAGAAAACTAACTTTATTTATAAATTAACATAAACTTACCATTCTTCCAAATCAACGTGTAGTTATGATAATCCTTGTTCCAGTTGTCGATCCCAATCTTCTCCTTCAGGATCATGGATCTGAACGGATCAGCGTCGGACAGGATGGGCCCTCCATACAACTTCTTGGCACACGCCGGGTTGCCCTTTGCAAACGCTATCCTGACGAGACCAGAGGCGTAGCGACGAGAACCATAGCTTGAGGTGAGTGGTTCTAAATTGATTTCTGATGAAGAAAGTATTGGAATGAGTATTTTAATAACAACCATTGAGTCCGTTGCTTCCGGCGGCTCTTGTAGTGGTCATAAAAACCTCGTCGACTGCTCCGTAGCTCAGTTGGCAGGGATGTGGACTGAGTAAGCGTGTTCATTTCGATTCCTGGCTGGGCGAACATTGTTATGATGAATATCGATGTTTGTTTCCGGTCTGAGTGTAATGTTCGTCTCTGTATAATGTTTCGGGCACCCTAGATACAGGAGGTTCTTCCTAGTAAGGAGCTCTGAGTGTGATGCGAAAAAACAGAAACTGAAAACATACACTCGGCCAAACGTGGGTCCAGCTCCATGCACTGATGCCTCTCGTAGGCTAAGTCAATTAGGTGGTGATTTTTCGGGAAATAAAGGTTTGGACTATGTTATGTTAAGTTAGTATAATTGCTTGTGGAAGGTGCATAAATTATCCGCCACAGCTGCAAAGGAGGCCGGGGAGGGAAGAAAATCTCTTCCCCAGAGAAGCAGGATGACAATCATGTATGAGTATGTGGATCATTGGGTAACTGCTCAAACAGTCCGTGTATGGCGGCTCAAATGGTTTCATTTTTCCACTTTGAGGTAAGGTAAACTAAATATGTAGGGCCTTTGAACCTACCAGGTAACAGCCAATTTCCTGATGGCATCTTTGCCCTGACTTCTATTCTGCCGAATTTGAAAGCAAACTTGTTCTTAGTGGTTATCTTCCCGGTCACAACTGGAGGTAGAATCTGTGCTCCGGAAGCTACCCTTTTACATTCCATAGTGTCTAATGTACCAGTGCATCTACAATAAAGAATGAATCAAGTTTAGAATCAAGAGATCACATCACACTCTTCCGATTAACAATTTCAGTTAACTTATCCGAAATGACTGAGAAAACTTGATCCAAAATCTGAGTAAACCTACTTACAGTTAGAACGTTAAAACCACCTAAAAAAGGTTTTAGGTTTTAGGTAAGAAAGGCTTACAAAGTGAAATATTCAGCCAATCAAGATTGCGAATATACCAAAACTTAACTTTCGGAACGGACTTTTATTTTTAGTCTCAATTTAACGAACTGTCTGGATCTCTTGAACGAATGTCTAACAATAAATTCACTAGCTCACCTTTCTGTCAAATCCAAAGCATCATTAACCTTGCCTTCATTAAACTTTTCTTCAAGCAAAACTGGTGTAATTACCAATGTACTATCCTCTGTCGTCACGGTTCCATCAGGCATATAGACATTGAAAGGATAGTCCTGTAAAATATGCATTTTCATTAATGAAAGGCGACTTTCTTATATCTCAGGTAGCACCTACTATAAGAACTATTGAAATAAGGGAACCTCAGTGCGGCTTCCTACTCTTACTAGATTTTTGTGGAAATCAGAAAAGGTTGCGTGTTCAGATCACTTTGGGGTTACACTTACTAGAGTACTACAGAATTTTAACTCACTGGTTCATCGGGAAACTTGACTTCCGGAGTCCATTTCACAAGATCTTTAAGCGCACCATTGAAATCTTCATTGAAAACCAAGGTCCCTTTGCATACGCTTTTAAGGCCTTGGACTTGAGTGATAGAAGCCTGGCACAGTGGTTCAGGTTTTCTTGTTGGAGCTGCAGTTTGACCGGGAGTTGGTGGAGTGGCAGGGTTACGGTTAATAAGCTGGTCACCATCCAGGTCCAGAGGTGACCCGTCTTCGTTCACAAATTCTGAAATAAATTGTGTTTTTGGATCTATTATCAGCATCACCTTAGCAGAAAGATGTACCTACAATGCTGGATATACCTTATTATAATAACAAATCTACTATCTGTCTTGTGGCGACAAACACTGTGGGGGGTATTGCCATAATCGCCACGCTTGTCAGGCGGGTCGGCGATCACAGTGTGTCTCTTCAAGTTTTTCAGCGAAGGACGCTGCTGCCCATCCTTCGGGTTTTAACTTAGTCGCATTTTACGACATCCTTGAGAGGAGATGGTGAATTAAATGGAGGAATTAAAACTCAACGAAACAAAAAACTATAGATTAGGTACTAGTGGGTGCCTCGCAGATTCGCCAACGCATTTTCCCTTGAAACATCAAATTCCCAATTTCACCGTGGGAATTTCGGGATAAAAAGTTGTCTATGTTCTTTCTCAGGCTCTAGACTATCTCTTACTAAATTTCATTCAAATCGGTTCAGTAGTTTTCTCGTGAAAGCGAGACAGACAGACAGACGGAGTTACTTATGTCGTATTTATAATATAAGTATGGAAGTATAGATTATCGCACCTGTAACAGTCCACTCCCCGTTGTCCTGCCTATAGCCCAAACCATCCTTGATGACATAAGTCCAGAAGTAGATCTTGTCTCCGATCTTGAGCTGAGCGTTCCGGTCTCTGAACGTCCACCTTCCTTCCTTAGCCTTGGTGATGTCCCTTGCCCACTGGCCGGCTTCCAGACCTTCCATTTCTTCGTTGAGCTTGCCATGGAACGCAAAAAGCGAGAAGCCATCGTCTGTAGGGTTTGGGATTGTATGTATTTCATAAAGTTTTAAAGTGACTTCGAAAAAATAAGTAGCTTCTTAATTCAGTAGTATTGTAATGTTTGTAATTTTTATAGTCCGATTTTTTTAATCTTATAGGCAAGCTGTGTCTATATAGGTCATATACTTATTTTTAGATTCAATAAATCACACTAAAGTACAATCAAAGCATTTACCAACCATTGTTCTTTAACTTTAAGAACTTTAAAAATTTACAGAGGTTCCTTTTCAATATCATCAATACAACATGTATAAAACAAAGTCGCTTCCCGCATCTGTCCCTATGTATGCTTAAATCTTTGAAACTGTGAAATTGATTTTTATGAGGTTTTTTATAAGTAATATACATGCAAAACATAGGTTAGGTGGTACAAAGTTTGCCGGGTCGACTAGTGATATATAATTTTGTAAGCATAATACTAGGAACTTCCGTTATACGTAATACATTACCTACTCTACTTTAATTTGTTAATTTGTAGTTTCTGTCTGAGCAACATCCAGAGAAAAAAATAAAAATAGTTACTTCTATCACTGCTTCCAAGAAAGATACATTTGGTTTATCACTTTTCGTTCATTCTGAATTAAAAAGTCTGTACAAAAGGATCTACGCGAAGGAAAGGAGTTCTTATATGCGTCATTATTACGGGGCTAAATATCTTTTTTGCCATTAGAGTTAACTCAGCCGAACAAAAAAGCCTCAGTTCAATGACTTGCCATATTACATTACCAATTACGAGTTAGGTACCGTAAATATTGTATAATGTTACCAGAGAAAAAAAAAGGAAAATGGTCAACCAATTATTGGTTCGGGATCCTTACCTCACCTCATGCCTTTGATTCAATTTAGATTTCGAAGTTAATTCATAATTTTTATTATTCGTCTACTGTCTTTTTTTAGAAAAAGATTACTAGATTTTTCCTGACTATGTTCCCACTTGTCGTCTATGGGGCCTGATTTTGAATCGGTTGTTCCAGTGCCAGAAAGTTTTATAAAGCTGTTCAAGTTTGTTGGGCGATAATTTACTTTTACTATTTATTTACTATCTACTATCTACTTCGACTGTATATGTATATAAAAATGAATCGTGGTTCGTTAGTCTCGCTAAAACTCGAGAACGGCCTTGTCGAATTAGTTTATTTTGGTCTTAAAATGTTTTTTGTACTCCAGGGAAGGTTTTAAAGGTGAGAAATAATAGAAAAATTGCGAGGTAGTTACTACAAAAAAACAATTTAATTTCCCATATAAAATTGTAAGGCGCATTACGAAGTTCGCCGGGACAGCTACTTTTAACATAAATTATACGACAAGTGTGAACGATGGTTTACTGCTCCTGGCTACCTTAATTATGTAGTTTACGGAGCCATTGAAAGCAACTAAAGATTTATGCTACATTTTCGGTAAAATAAAAAAAATATCATAGGTAAGAAAGATAAACCGGTTGGTCTAGCAGAAAATTATAGGTTAAAAAACTTTAATGCAAAACACGTTAGCAATATATTGCAGATTGGTTAGACTGGACTGCTGGACATGGCCTCCCCCACAGATGACCACACAATAACCTTTTTTGCTAGGCTCATCCGGTATACTTTCGCATTCTTCACCAGATCGTCTAACCACCTTGTGGGTGGTCTGCCTACTCTGCGTCTTCCGATGCGATCTCGTCGACTGTGTTCTTGTCGTTGTCCACTTTGATCAATATTGTCAACTACGGTACAAATTTACCTACTTTGGGAATTCCCAATTTTTAAGGAAAATTTGTTTAGACGTTATATGAGTTTTGAAGGTGTTTTAAATCAAGTAATTCTCTGAATCTATAGGAGGTAGAATGATGATGTTAAAGAAAATCAAATTCTGGTAATTCAAATTAAATTTAAAAGTAATAATTAAAAATATATTCAATATCTATTACTTTTTCTAATAAAATGTAGTAACCAACGTGGGCGACTGACATATGACTGTCCCTTTCCCTCATTATGCTATATTGAAACTCTTTCTCTGTTCAATTGTCCGTTTGATTTATTTCTCGTATATCCTCTTAAGTAAGTATTGTGTTACTTTTAATAGGCACTTATTTAATGATAGAGAATTAAACTGCTTTACAACAAGAACATTAATTTATGCATTAATAATATCGTTAGGATCGTGAGAGATCGTTAGAACAGATAAACAGGTATAGTCATGATTGTAACCAAAAACTTCGTTTAATTCAATTTCCGACTGAATTTACTCAATGTGCGGATAGGCACTGTAGCATTTCTAACCATAGAATTATTATTGACCAACTTTATACGGATATTATTGAGGCCATGAGTCAAGCGGCGATTGCTAGTCAAAGCAATCGGGGAACTGTACATAAAAAACGAATTATTGGGTGGAATAAACATGTAAGTGACGCTCATCGGACGGCGAGCCAGAAATTTAAAACTTGGATGTCTTTTGGTAAGCTCTCTAGCGGAATTCATTACGAAGAAATGCGTGAGAGCCGTAGAATATTTAAATCTCGTCTAAAGTGGTGTCAAGAGCACCAAAATCAAATAAAAATGGACATTTTGGCCTCACAGCACTCTAAAAAAGATTTCCGTGCCTTTTGGAAAACCACAAATAAGTTGAATGTTCGGCCTGGCCTTCCGGTGAGTGTAGACGGTGTTAACAAACCTGTGGACATTGCAAATAAATTTATGGAACATTTTTCTGTGAAATCACCCATGGGGCCTTCAGTCTCGGAGTACTGCGCTGATTCCCTTAGTGAAAATAATATTTTTAGAATATCAGCTAAAGATGTTGCGAAATCGATTCACGGTATGTCTGGTGGCAAGTCTCCTGGACACGATGGCCTCAGCGTAGAGCATCTTCGCTATGCGGGTCCCCATATCGCGAGAGTACTTTCTTTACTCTATTCATTGTGTATAAGCCATTCGTATCTGCCTACCGAGTTGATGAGAACTGTTGTCGTTCCAATTGTAAAGGATAAGACAGGAGATTTATCAGATAAGGCCAACTACAGGCCCATTTCGTTGGCTACAATAGTGGCTAAGGTTTTGGATAGTGTGCTTAACGCTGAGTTAAATATGCATCTACGTCTTCACGATAATCAGTTTGGTTTTCGTCCAGATTCATCGACGGAGAGTGCTGTACTCAGCCTTAAGCACACTGTTAACTACTATACGAGCCGCGGGACTCCTGTCTTCGCCTGCTTCCTTGACCTTTCCAAAGCTTTTGACCTGGTTTCCTACGATATTCTGTGGCGGAATCTAGAGCAAATAAGCTTTCCGCTGGAACTCGTTCGCATGTTTAAATACTGGTATGGGAACCAGGTCAACAGCGTGAAATGGGCTGATTCCTTCTCGAATCCGTATGTTATGGAATGTGGAGTGAGGCAGGGGGGGTTAAGCTCTCCCTCTTTATTTAATCTATATATTAACGAGCCGATAGAGACGCTCAGTAGCACGCATGTGGGTTGTCACATTGATGGCGTTTGTGTTAATAACCTGAGTTACGCAGATGACATGGTGCTGCTGAGCGCCTCTATCTGCGGACTGCGAAGGCTTCTGAAGGTCTGTGAAGGCTATGCGGCAAGTCACGGGCTTGTATATAATATAAAGAAAAGCCAGTACATGGTTTTTGAGACAGGCTCCAAGCGAATGACTAAAGTACCTACAGTCAATCTCGATGCTGCTCCGTTGAGTAGAGTGTACGAATTTAAATACTTAGGTCACATAGTTACGGCAGACCTAAAGGACAGTGCCGATATTGAAAGAGAGAGAAGGGCGCTAACTGTACGTGCTAATATGATTGCCCGCAGGTTTGCTCATTGTTCGCGTGAAGTGAAAATCGTACTATTTCGAGCTTTCTGTACATCTTTTTACACATGCAGCCTGTGGTGCAATTTTACACAGAAGACTTATAGCGCCCTTCGAGTGCAATACAACAATGCCTTTAGGATGCTGATGGGGCTGCCCCGCTACTGCAGTGCCTCGGGCATGTTCGCGGAAGCCAGAGTTGCTTGCTTCTACAGCACAATGCGACTGAGAGCAGCGTCCCTGGTGCGGCGGGTGCGGGCCAGCTCCAACAGCGTCCTGAGGATGATAGCTAACAGACTAGACTGCCCCTATTTATCACGTTGTTGTAGTTTGCACAATCCTGTACATACTGTAAATAGAACTTTTTGACACATTTATTTAAATTTTAATGTTTTATTTATAATTCAATTTAATTGTCAATATTTTTATATATTTATATTTATATTTTATTTTAATTTTATTAGAATGTTTATTTATTATTATAATTTTTTTAATAATTTTATTTTTATTTAAATTTTTAATTACTTATTTTCATTTTTATGTATATTATTTAAATTTTATTTTTACATGAACTTTATTGACATTTTTATTATTATTTTATCTTGTATAATTATTATTATAAATTATTGTTTTTGCCACTAATCCTTATATTAAGTTTAGTATAATCTACTAATATCTATGGGCCTGTGCTGCCTGCTTTAAATGAATAAATAAATAAATAAATAAACGATTAAGTAGTAATTACCTAGAGTTTTCCTTGTTTTTAGGTATTATCACGTTAAATCATCTTCATCTTGATTTTCGTCATGACTGTCTCCGTGGATCATTTGGCAGTGGTGTCGATTGTGACGCAGATGCACCAGGTTCGATTCCCGGCGGGGGTGAACATTGTTATGGTGAATATTGATGTTTGTTTCCCGGTCTGGGTGTATTGTTCGTCTTTGTATGTGTTTCGGGCACCCTAGATACAGGTTCTTCCTAGCTGAGGGCTTTTATTGTGATACGTTATTATTTTTAGCCATCAGAGTTACCCGCGGTTTATTAAAGTAGCCTATGTGTTAATCTAAGGTGTAAGCTAGCTCTTTACCAAATTTCATTGAAATCGCTCCAGCCGCTTAGACGTGAAGAAGTAACAAACACAAACTTTCGCCTTTATAATATTAGTAAGATGAGATAGTGAGATTATTATCTAAGCCGAAATATGTCGACTGCTAAACATACCCCCGAACGACCCCTCTGTAAGTACAGCCACAGTTTAATAAATAGTACTTCATACAGTACGGGCACTCCCTGCCTCCCTCAGTAAGTATGGCTCCCCGCTCTCGGTTACCTTTCAGTTACCGCTCAGTACATTTAAAAGCAGCGTCGCACGTCTTATCTCACTTACACAACATGATACGTGTGTACGTACACGAGTTTCGGCTGTGCGCGAAGCAACGCGCTTTTTCCTATGAAGTGTCCGAGGTGGGGTACAGCCGTTCAAATTCTGTACAGCGTACGAGCAAATTCTGTACAGCCATACGATCTAACAAGGAAAAATAGTAACAATCAAACAAAAAACGCTCTCACCTGGAACGGTCACTCGTAAGCCTTTAGGATAAATAGCTTCCAACTTTGCAGGCGGCACCGTATACTGAGGCGCTCTAGCCTGCCCGCTACACCAAGAAAGTAAAGAAATAAAAAATAATATAGAATACATGGTGACGTCTGCTCTCTGTGAAGTTTTGAAGCAGACTGGGAAGGTTTGAGGAAATAGTTGAGGATGCGCCGGCTCAGGTTTGCGAGTAGGGAGTAATGAACTTGGAATGTCTTGGTTGATTGTTGGTTGTCAGGTAATTATTAGGTTGGTTTGTTGGGTGCTTTGAATCTAGTTATAGGAGTAGATTTGCTTGATACCTACGATTTATTCTAATTCTGTACCTACATTAATTTGAGCTTTTGTAATGTGTCTGCAGAAGGACACAGTTTGAACAGCAAAAGACCTTTCTTTTTGTAATGCCTATGGCATTTCCTGACGCTCGGGGGAGCGAGGGGGTATGTAGGGCTCGCGCCCTAAATGGCTAACCAAAACCCCGGGAACCATAGACCGTTAATCATACCCATCCACAAAGCCAACGATGTAGCCCCCACCGCAGGAAAAAATAATCTTCTGGCCCTTTAATTTTATTATCTAGGGACGCTGCTGCCCGTTCTTGAGAGTATTCCCTTAGTCGCCTTTTTCGACCTCATGGGCGCATATAGGATTGTGTTAGGTATTGTAGGTTTACACCACAAGGCAAACGTGTGACGTCTACTGCTGGATATATGCCTCCCCTAAAAATCACAACTAGCTTTCTTGAGTGACCCTCATCCTGTGTGCTTCTGTTGTGTTAACTAAACATTGATCTATGTAAATGAAATCGTTTCTCAAAAGCTGCTTTACCAAGAAAAACTCAACAACTTTAAATAAGTATAATTATCAAAAATTAAAGAAAAAAACATAACACTCCCATCTTTGATATTATCGCTTCATAAAAACATGATCACGGACACATCACAGCGGCAAAAACGAGTCAAATCAAAAACAAATAAATTCTTTAGTCCGCAGAACCGCTCCGAACCGACCGGTTTGCTTCTAGCTATCGACTTAGCCTAATGACTTTTAATATAAGAAACTGTGATAATGTATAAATTATTGTTTTGTGTACTCTTCTGTGTTTATAATGTGAATTGTTACGAAGTGCCACCAGCTAAATTGGAAGCAATATATCCAAAGGGCTTAAGGGTTTCCGTACCTGGTAAGTAACTCTATTATCTGATATGAGTAGAGATAGAGTAGTTTTCAAAACCAACCAAGTCACAATTTTGAGTTTATCGACTTTTTCGTGTCTCTAAAAAGATAAAACAAAAAGCTTTCAGTCTGTTTTGTCAGAAACAACCAAATCCTAATAGATTTTATACAATCTTAATTCAAAACAATGTTTTATTTCAAAACCAGCCATATCCACTAAGACCACAGACAGCAAGAAACAAACACGTTTTACGGGAAAAAAAACCTGTTTGGACTTGGTTGGTTATGAAATCTATCGACTCATATGGCCCATGTCTCATGTCGGTTCCGTAAGTTATCACGGGCATCATACATTGGTCGTAGACTTTCGTCCGAAGACACTACGGTGACTTGGACGTGAAGATGTAGCAGAGCTTCCCGAATGCTGCCCATCCGATAATCAACCTCTGTGTCTCGAATCACCTTTTAGAAGATAATGTGATTGAATTGCAAATAAAGATTTCTTTTTTTTGTGGTAATACTCTCAGAGGTCTGTAGCGACAAAATCGTATCTAGTTTCTTAAAAACTGAGTAGGGTATCAATTAAGCAGAAACACCTAAAAAAAGTTTTTTTAAGGTCGAATAACAAAATATCCGGCTTCAATTGTATGCGCAGCACACTTGTGTGTTTTAATAATGACCTTCGTCTAAGATAGAGATCGAGGGTCACGAACTTACTTCTAATACGTTCTGATAATTTTAATAACACATAACACACATCACACTCAGAGCCCCTAACTAGGAAGAACCTGTATATAGGGTGCCCGAAACACACACAGAGACGAACATCACACCCAGACCGGAAAGAAACATCGATATTCATCATATCAATATTCGCCCCGCCCGGGAATCGAACCCAGGTGCACACGCTTACTCAGTCCACATCACTGCCAACTGAGCCACGGAGCAGTCGAATAATAATAAGTACTGTTACACAAAGTGGCTTAATTATCTCTATTGTAAGAAAATCCCCCCAAAAAAAATTCTTCTACTTCAAATTTAAGAGCTAGGCTATTGTCGGTGGAGCTTCTTCCACACCTCCCGTTTCCCCGCCAGCTGCTTGACCTCTTGATACGACACAACCCCTATCTTTTCCTTAATTTGATCAAAGTAACTTCTATTATACATAACAGTAAAAACAATACACGAGCATATTTCAAATTTTACTATAGGATTTTGTTAATTTTGTGTTTTTATTTTCCAGCTTTCCGCTCCAAAACAATGTGACAGAATAAAATTAAAGACCTTGGAAAATTTACAGCCATTTTAATAGCAATTGTTCTGATTCCACTCCATTACTTTTTTGTGCCAATATAGAATACAACCCCATCTCCTCCTCCTAGGCGACCAAGGTAGCAGCCAAAGAATGGGGCTGCTGGCCTAGCAGCGTCCATTGATGAAATTCTTTAAAAGCCAACTGCGACTGACCGTCCACCCGCCTTCCAAGCGTGGCGATCATGGCAAACTACTTCCACATTTTTTGTCTTTGTGGCAATCTGTGGGGGATACCACTCTCAAAGAGAATTAATGTGACGATGATGGAAGAATCTAATAACGTTATTCTTCAATATCAATCAATATATATAAAACTCTTCCGTTACGGCACGTTAAGCCGTTGGTCCCGGCCGCAGTAGTGGTCGTTATAACCACGGCGACAAGCTGGCCCCTTGTAACGTTGGTAATAAAAGCATAAACTTGGCTAAACGTGGGTCTGGCTCTTGAGCCAGTACCTCTGCCTAACCCTTCGGGGGAATAAAAGGCGTGAGATTATGTCTTATGACTTCCGTTACTGACTGACTGACTGACAGACAACGCAGAGCCGAAAGTACTGGGCGTAGAAAGCTAAAAAGCGTGTATGTACAAAATGCTATGTTATTTATCGTGCCATTTTAATAAATGTATATTCTTTCTTTCTTTTTTCTTTCTTAAAAAATTGGCACGTGGATTCCTTGGGAAGTGTAGGTGAGCACTAAGAAGGGATTTCCCGAAATTCCCACGGGAACGGGAAAAACGGGATTTTGGTGTTTATGAGAAATCTGAGCGGGAAAAACCGCGGGGCAGCCTCTATTACATAGTATAAATAAAGTCACTTCCCGCGCCTGTCCCTATTAAAACTATGCAACGGATTTTGATGCGTTTTTTTTAATAATAATACATGTACGACTAGTAAAACTATAAGATTGAGAAAGTATAACATTAACTATACTGATATTTTTTGTCAGATGATGGCTTCACACTCTTCGCGTTCCATGGCAAACTCAATGAAGAAATGGAAGGTCTGGAAGGTGGCCACTGGTCCAGGGACATCACCAAGGCCAAGGAAGGAAGGTGGACGTTCAGAGACCGGAACGCTCAGCTCAAGATCGGAGACAAGATCTACTTCTGGACTTATGTTATAAAGAACGGATTGGGGTATAGGCAGGATAACGGAGAATGGACAGTTACAGGTATCTATCCACTTTGATATATAAAAATGAATCGTTATTCGTTAGTCTCGCGAAAACTCGAGAACGGCAGGGCTGATTTTGGTTTTAGTCCAGGAAAGGTTTAAAAGGTGACAAATTTTGAAAAATGGAGGGTAAGTTAGTGAAAACAACAATTTAAGTTTTGCATAAAAAATTCTAAGGGGCGATACGAAGTTCGCCGGGACAGCTAGTTTTATAATAGTTTCCAGTTAGTTTTTTTGGTTTCGCCGTTTTCTTCTCTCAATAGTGTCGGAAAATGCGACTAAGTTAACACCTTAAAAATACCAAAGGATGGGCATTTTGCCCAAAGGACGGGCAGCAGCGACAAAAAATTATGTAATTACATGAATTAATGGTAGACAGATCCTAATCAAGAAAATGTAATCTAATAAATGAAATGTAATCTAATCTAATTTCTAAAAATTAAAATGTAATAAATAGTAAAATTTAAATCAAGAAAAGAAAATGTAAAAATATCTGGTGTAAATTTTTTTAACATGTAGGTACATTGGGATTGGTAAAAAAATCCGATTATCAACAATCATGATTTTATTTTTCAACTAAATTTTTCCAATTAGAATTCGTCGACGAGGCCGGTAACCCAGTGAATGGTGACTCTGCACCTAGCACGAACCCTGGTCTCTCCAACGATCCCATCACTCCAAGCCTGAAACCAACCATCAGTCCTGAAGTGGCCAGCCAACTGCCCTGCCAACTGTCTGAATCTGAGGTCAGAATATAAGAAATATTTCTTTACGGCAAGTAAAAGATTATTCTTCTAAAGGCACACAATATGCAACAAACTGTTTTTCGAAGTCGTTAATCTTCTTATAATTTGAGGAATTTCCTTTCGGAGGCTGTTTCACTCTTTCTTGTCCCTATTTTATCCAATTTACTTTTTCAATTTTATTCGACTTGACTATCCGTCGTTACGACATAGAAAAACACTAGAAAGGTCCTCTTTTACTATAGATGGTCAAATATAATTGGGAGTATAACTTGGCAGGTATCAGCCCCAGGCTTCGTCTGCAAAGGGCAACTTCTGTTCGAAGACAACTTCAACTCTGCACTGGAGAAGGGCAAGATATGGACGCCGGAGATATTGATGCCCACCGAACCTGTAAGTTTATGTGTGAGCCTTTATCAGGTTTTAAGACGCAGAGTAGGCAGACCTCCTACAAGGTGGCCAGACGACCTGGTGAAGACTGCAGGATTAACTAGATGAGAGTCGCTCAAGTCGTCGTGTGGCGTTGTGTGGGGAAGGCCTACGTTCATACCCTACCTGTCGTAAGGGGTCATTGGGGTCGTGGGTGTGAAGGGTGGAGGCCCGATACACTCATCAAACGACCCCAAGATGGGCGGCGGCAACCGCTTCTGGCACTGTAGAATCATTTGACAGAGGAGGGCTCGTTTGGGGGCCTCTCCAGGCGACTATTGTCGTAAAGCAAGGCAAACATTTGTTTACCTAAGCCAATTGGTGGGCACCCTGAACTACCTCGCCACTCACAGTATAGGATACTTTACCAAATAAGGTATCAATAGCGATTAGATTAGATGTAGTCTAATTGACTTTCAATAAGTGATATCTTGTATCCTATATTGAATAAAGATTTTTTGATTTTGATTTTTTTGATTGACTGTGCCGCCGCAGCTCCAAAGGCGAGCCGGGGAGGGAACAACATGCCCTCCCCGACCACGAAGCTAATAGCAGCTGAGCGTGGGCAGAACTTCGGACGCCAATAATGTATGGTTCCCGGGGTCCTTCCCAAAGGCGCCAAGACGGCCGCTGGAGGTTTTAGTGGGTGCAAGCCCCACATACCCGCGACGCTCCCCCCAGCGTCGGGAAATGCGATAGGCTTTTCCCCCCGTTACAAAAAAAATATTCCTATATCCAGCAGTGCACCTCTTTCCGCTGAAATGATGATAATGATGATTGTATAAGAATATTACCTACAGGATTATCCGTTCAACATCTACCTGAACGACCAGAACCTTCGAGTTCAAGATGGTTCACTGATCATCAAGCCCTTGCTGCTTGAGTCGAAATACGGCGAGGGATTCGTTATGCAGTCACTAGACTTAACTGCTAGGTTTGTACCCTTTTTTTTACATCATTCATTTATTGTAGGACATCCTTATCTGCTAGAACAAACATTGTGAAGGGAATTAGCCACAATCGTCACGCTTGGCACGCGGGTTGGCAGTGTGGCTTTTAAGTCTTTAGGTATGTAACGAAATACTCTGCTGCTCGTCTTTCGGCTGTTCTTAAACTCTTTTTTACAACCCACGGGAAGATCAACACTTAGATCTCTTAAAAGTGCCACGGTGGAGCGATTTGTGTTATTAGTTTTCCGGATATTGTGTCGACCACCATTGCCCGGTTTTGTTCAAGCTTAGACTAGAAGTAGACTATTGATTTGAATCGCTGCGCTGTAAAATCATTGCGAAAGGGAGTAGAATCATTTGACAGAGGAGGGCTCGTTTGGGGGCCTCTCCAGGCGACTATTGTCGTAAGGCAATCCAAACATTTGTTTGCCTGAGCCAATTGGTGGGCACCCTGAACTACCATGCCTCTCACAGTATAGGATACTTTACCAAATAAGTTATCAATAGCGATTTGATTAGATGTAGTCTAATTGACTTTCAGTAAGTGATATCTTGTATCCTATATTGAATAAAGATTTATTTGATTTGATTTGAATCAAGCTACATGTATATGTACAGTAATCGTAACAAGAAAGTATCCCCACAAAGCACCATGCACCCTTCACAGATGCACAGGACCAGTGGGCACGCCGCTCTGCAGCCGCGTCGCTTCTGGCCCTCAGATCTTGCCGCCCATCATCACAGCCAAGGTCACCACCAAGGAGAAGTTCTACTTCAAGTTCGGAAGGGTGGAAGTCAGAGCTCGGATGCCGCTTGGTGATTGGCTGTTGCCTGGTAAAGTATAAAGTACCTTATACCTATGTCTTAGGCTGACATTTACAGTTGAGTCGAAGTTTGACATTGTTCTCCAAACTGACAAAATTTAACCTAAACTCGATACACGGCACATTAGGTTTAATAGGTTTTCGCTCAACGTAGTATGAGGCGTAGCGGCGGTTTCCTTACTCTGAGGTATGAGACCTCTATGAGACGGACCGAACAGCTCGAAATTCGACGACAACATGTGAATGTCAGCCGACATGTCATTCCATCTCACAATGTAAAATCTTGTGATATGGAATGCTCTTAATTTTCATAGATCAAGGACGGCATAACATAACCACATCTAACAATACAGTCAGCTAGGTATATAGGTAGGACTTGAAAGGTAAATTTATAGGGAAAGATTGGCTAGCACCTCTTTGGCTTCGACGGGAATCGAACCCAGACACAAAGGCAGTCAAACAACATTACTGAAGTCATAATGAGCTCATTTTTTAGAAGTCTTAACTTTTAAATATACTAGTCGACCCGACGAACTTCGTACCGCCTAACCTATTACTATATTGTGCACGTTTTATACTTATAAACCTTCCTCTTGAATCACTGTATCTATTAAAAAAAACCGCATCAAAATCCGTTACATAGTTTTAAAGATTTAAGCATACAAGGGACAGACGCGGGAAGTGACTTTATTTTATACTATGTATTGATGATATTGATGAAATGTTCACAAAATCCACAGAAATCCTTCTGGAGCCAAGAATCCGTCACTACGGCGTCCGAGACTACGCGTCCGGTCTTCTCCGTATAGCAGCAGTCAAGGGAAATGTGGCTGACTCCAAAAAACTCTTCGGTGGACCCATCATGGGGCATAAAGAGCCCTACAGGAGTTTGTACCAGAAGGAGAAGATCGGCTACGATCATTGGAATAAGGGGTTCCATAATTACACCCTCGTTTGGAAACCTAGTATGATTTGATTTTCTTGTTATTTATACCAATACTAGCTATCCCGGCGAACTTCGAATAATTTTATTGCGGTTTCTACTAACTTTAAAACCTTCCCTGGA
This sequence comes from Euspilapteryx auroguttella, assembly GCA_951802225.1. Classification (NCBI taxonomy): domain Eukaryota; kingdom Metazoa; phylum Arthropoda; class Insecta; order Lepidoptera; family Gracillariidae; genus Euspilapteryx; species Euspilapteryx auroguttella. Next base: position 10,655,627 of record OX637648.1, on the reverse strand, counting down.
CTATTACAAACATTTTAAGACCAAAATCAGCGAAATCTGACCGGCCGTTCTCAAGTTTTAGCGAGACTAACGAACCACGATTCATTTTTATATATATTCGATTATAAAGAGCTAAGATAAATTGATGGTCTCCGAGATTATTACCAGATTTCAAAAATTAATTCGCGGTTGGGAAGGTACACTATTCCCGGGTGACAAAGGCTATAGAATATTCTCAAAAATATTATTGGGTGGTAGAGTACGAAGTCGCCGTGCAAAGAATCCTGCAGCTTAGAATCCCATTCTTAGTGGAAAAATTATACATGCTAATTTTTTTATCGTGGCGGAAACTTTTGGGACTAATTAAGTCTTTGAATGATATATAACCTATATCAATATATATAAAACTCTTCCGTTACTGACTGACTGACTGACTGACTGACAGACAACGCAGAGCCGAAACTACTGGGCGTAGCGGGCTGAAATTTTGCATGTAGGTTCCTTAGGGAGTGTAGGTGAGCACTAAGAAAGGATTTCCCGAAATTCCCATGGGAACGGGAAAAAACTATATTTTTGTGCTTATGAGAAATCTGCGCGAGTGAAACCGCGGGGCAGCCTCTAGTTTAACTATATAACTCGAATAAATTATCAACAACATTATTTTTTTTGAGAATTAAAAAAAAAACTTATTCAGTGCCCATGGAGGACCCCCTTGCCCCGCGCATTGCCCTCCACCTACTGACTCGTCTGGCGCTAGCTATGCCACCGTAGGTCATTGCTCTGATGCTACACATCGTTTTAAGTTTTTTTTTTACATAAACTTTCGAAGGATCTCAAGTAAACACGGTTCATAATTTTTTAATTTTGTTTTCAGGCATCAGTCCTGTATAACTAACTATGCCTACCGCGGGTTAAATTTTCCTCCACGAGAAAAAAGTAATCGTGTATAAGGGTACACAGTCGTACAACAACAGTCAACCCTCTTGCCAAGAGCCTCTTGTGTTTTCGCCAAAAACCCCCCAACAATGTTAGTTCTTGTGCCAATCTGTGAACGATACTTGTCGAACAGTGGGCATCTTTGGGTTTGGGATGGATGATGAATAACTAAAGACTGGTTTCATCAAAAAATATATTTAATCACCAGATGGAATATCCCTCTACGTGGATGGAGATATGTACGGCGAAGTCAGCCCAGGAGTTGGATTCTCTGAAGAGGCTGAGAAGCATCACGTTGCAGCCGCTTCTCAATGGCAGAAGGGGAGCGTTATGGCGCCTTTTGATGAAATGGTAACTGGCCCTTTTTAATCTTTGCCTTGTTCGTAGATTCATTTTAAATATTCTCGTTTCTACCTTTTTTTAACCGACTTCAAAAAAGGAGGTTATATTTTGACCTGTATGTATGTTTGTCCGCGATTATCTCGAGTTTGGCTGAACCGATTTTGGAGAAGGTTTTAGTACCTATTTTAACCGACCTTGAAAAATAAGAAGTCCTTACTTGATGTATGTATCAGTTTATTGGAGGCGGGTTCCTTTTTTGTAAAAAAGAAATTATTTAGATTTAGACATATCATCAATTCATACTAATAATATAAATGCGAAAATAACTCTGCCTGTCTGTCTCGCTTTCACGAAAAATCTGCTGAACCAATTTCAATGAAATTGGTAAATGCATAGTCAAGAGCCTGAGAAACGACTACATTTAGCCCGAAACCTGAAGACTAAATTATAGCCTAAATGCAATTCTCATGTATAATCTGCTCCTCAGCTCAGTTGGCAGTAATGTGGACTGAGACACGGGTGCACCTGGGTTCGATTCCCGGCGAGGCTAACATTGTTATGATGAATATCGATGTTTGTTTCCGGTCTGGGTGTAATGTTGGTATATCTGTATATGTTTCGGGCTCCCTAGATACAGGTTCTTCCTAGTTAGGGGCTCTGAGTGTGATGCGTTATTTATTATTTATTAATTACTAGTCGACCCCGCGAACTTCGTACCGCCTTACCTATTAATATCTTGAGCTTGAATAATACATAAAAGCCTTCTTCTTGAATCACTCTATCTTTTAGAAAAACCCTCATCAAAATCCGTTGCGTGGTTTTAAATATATAAGCATACATAGGGACAGACGCGGGAAGCGACTTTGTTTTATACTATGTATTGATATTGATATAATGTATGCTGGGTCTTAAAATGGTAGTGATTTTATCAATTATTAAAGTACTTACCACTTAATGGTATTAAGCATGAATATTGTAAGAAGTTAGATTACCTTTAAGATGTCCAAACCATAGACTGCCTATTTCAAACAGTAAATGTAGACCCGAAGGCAAATACAGGTTGGTTACTGTTCAAATCAATCACGTAGGTATGCCTCAGGGTTTTGGTTGTATTATCTAAAGCTATACGTACAGTGGCGGACTAGGACGCCGTAACAGATTTGTCTATGGTTTCGTCAACCCTAGACTGTATTACCAAAGAACAAGAGCTATTCTGTAATACAGAAAAACCGGAAGTGTTACGCCAACCGTGTCCGCCACTGTACTTGCTACCTGTATTTACCTATTTAGGTACTACGTCAGATTATGTGATTGTTATGGACCATGGTCGATGGTCGTACTCCCCCTAATTAACCATTCCTAGTCAGAACTTAGCACTATTAGTCTTAAAGCAGATCGTCTTGCGCGAAATTTAATTTAATTTATTTTAGCGATTAGGCCGGCCATTACGCTCTAGCCCTCCTATCAATACACATAATAACACATCACATTATCACACTCAGAGCCCCTAACTAGGAAGAACCTGTATCTAGGGCGCCCGAAACACACACAGAGACGAACATCACACCCAGACCGGAAACAAACATCGATATTCATCATATCAATATTCGCCCCGCCCAGGAATCGAACCCGGGTGCTCACGCTTACTCAGTCCACATCACTGCCACAACAATTGGTGGTATACTTATTGTATTATAATATAAATAAATAAAGAACTAAATATCAGAAAGTACTTAGATGTACAGTGGCGTTCAAGTCGGCGTAACACTTCCGATTTTTCTGTATTGCAAAATAGCTCTTGTTCTTTGGTAATACAGTCTAGGGCGCACGAAACCATAGATAAATCTGTTACGCCCTCCTTGACCGTCAATGTACCTTCATAAAGTTTGTGAAATGAAGAGATCAAAACTTTGGTTTTTAATTTCACCAGTTCTACATATCCCTGGGTCTTCGAGTGGGCGGCATCAACGACTTCCCAGACCCTGACTCGGACAAACCCTGGAGAAACGGAGCCACCAAGGCAATGCTCAACTTCTGGAACGCCAAGGACAAGTGGTTCAGCACTTGGTACGAGGATACCAGCTCGCTCATGGTTGACTATGTTAGGGTTTACGCTTTGTAATTTTTTAATTTTGATTATTTTAGTACTTTATTAAAGGTTTTATGTAAGAATTTTGTGTTGTTTTTAATAAAACAAATAAGGTAAAACACCCATTGATTGACATTATAGTAAGAAATAACTAGACATTCATAGGAAAAAGTATAATTTATTGATATAAGGAACTTTCTTCAAACGTAATATTGTTAAACAGTCTTTTAAGTATCTTATTCCTATTTTGAATAATATAAATTTTAATTGCTTTTATTTTTTACGATTTTTTTTTCCTTTGTTCATAAATTGCACCACCAATTGATAGGCAAATTTCTCAATTACCCATTGATTGATAACAATATGAACCAATAATTGATACAATGTTTTGTAGGTAATTTGTTGTTCTTCAGATAAAAACAAAATTAAATAAGAAAGAAAATAAATCAACTAGTATCAGAATAAATCTATAACAACCAAACTAAATAAGGCTTTAAGCGATAAGGCCGCCCATTGCATGCAAATTCAATTTGTAATGTACTTTTGTATCTTAATTTGTTAAGCATTATAGTGTTTCTATTCTAGACTATATCTCTGAATTTTAATCATGTTTCCCTGGCAATTCCAAAAGCTATCGTTGGTTGTCTTTTATTTATCTCGTGTTGGCTTCCTTTATTTTCTTGTATTTTCTCTTCTTTTGCTTATGCTTTCTCATTCTTTATAGTTTCTTTTTCTGACTCAAACTTATGCTGTTCTCTTCTTTTTATTGGTCCTTGTCCTTTATCTGTTTCTAGGCTTTTAGTTTTTGCCTGATTTGCATCTTCTTTATGGACATTATTTTGTTTAGGTTTTTTTCTACTAACTTACAAACACCAGATACTGGAAAACCTGCCTTTGAATTTCATCAAGAATCCATGCCACAATTGTTTTTTCATGTGTTTTGGTTAGGTAAGATTGCAGGCCATGTGATATTCAATCCTTATCGGTTGTTTACTGCATCCAAAAAGATAATTCATTTTCGTTGACCAATGATTGATACCCAAAGACCCAATGATTTATCAATCATTCTATCAATAAAATTACTAGATTGAGTCAAAATTTAAGAGCGAAACCTAAAAATATTAAATCCAAATGTACAACCTTATCTAAAATTCATCAAAAAAAAAGGTTTATTAAAAAACATGGTTGCCTCACTAATTGATAGGGTATATCAATTACTAGAAACCGTACATTTTTTGGACCACTAATTGATACCTTTCATATTTCAATGATCAATTGTCTCAATTTAATAAAAACTAAGACATTAAATAATGTTTCACTCTTAAAGTGTGTAATAAAATGATAACAAACTGTCTACAAGGCACCAGCTCCGAATTACGAGGCTTCAAAACCAACGAATCCTTAAGAAAAACGTAAGAAATACGACGAGCGGTGAGCACTGTACGCCATGTTTGAAAAATAATTCTATCATTGGTTTATATTAATATCTATCAAAGATTGAAGTTCCGAAAGTTATTAACAGATGTTACCACTAGTAGTTTAAGTCGTTTTCAAGGCAATATATGTTCAGAAATACCTATTATAACAAGTAAAACTCAAAACTATCAATTAGTGGGTCACTATCAAGCATTGGGTGTTTTACCTTAAACGGATAATATCTTCGAACTCCTTTTTTTTTTAGGCGGGGAAACTCCTAACGAGTACCCTGCAGCCCCGAAAATATTTCTTGATGAAACAACTAAGAATTAAAGAATTTACGTAACAAATTGCTTAGGTTGTTGTGTTGCAAATACCTACATAGCTTTGCCTGTGAGTATGACAAAGATCAGGATGGTTTATACCTAATCCCTCCAAAATTTCACTGCAAGCGAGTCTCCACTGCGCACAACTAATTAATTAATGGCCGACAGAAATTACAAACTGCCGTTTCCCTAACGAGAGTGGCATTTACCCTGCTGCTACCCTGTAGGGTAAACTTCAGGGATTTCACAGAGGATTAGACTAGAAAATTTAACTGAAATATTATTAGTTTACCTCAAATGGGCGACGAATAATTTGATGGAATTTGTTTTTAACCACTTTTAGTATTTCTGTGGTTTCGGTATAAGACGGGGTTCCTTTTACATATTTTGTGGGATACCCTGACATAAAACTATGATGGGCTGAAACTATTATTCTAAGCCGTCCAGACAAAGGCAAAGACGTGCTAGACAAAGGCATCCCCCAGAGATCACCACTAAGCTTTCAGGGATAGGTTATTAGACGACATTGCAGTATGTTAAAAATTTCTTTTTTACAAAGAAAGGAACCCGCCTTCAATAAACTGACACATACATGAACTGAGCACATTCTCTATTTTGAAGTCGGTTAAAATAGGTACTAAAACCTTCTCCTGAATGTAACAAGTACTTATCTGAAAACCGCATCAAAATCGGTTCAGCCAAACGCGAGATAATTGCTGACAAACATACATACATATATACACATACAGGTAAAACTGATAACCTTCTTTTTTGAAGTCGGTTAAAAAAAGACGCTACTACGCAGAAACCGGATCTCCAGGTTCAAAGTCGACAACACTTCCCACTAGACTACAGAGGCGTTAAATACTTCTTTATTAACAATCATTAATAATGTACCTACCTACTTACTTACTGAGTTGCATGTACTCACTAATAGATTAGCTATGATGAACTTTAATCAAGGGTTATCAAGTTAGCATATCTGTCTGTATGTATTATTAACGAACGACGATTTTTCATACTTACTAAAAACTCCAGTAATTCCCGTTCCTGTGGAAATCCTTTCTTAGTTTTCACCTACACTCCCTAAGAAACCTACATGCCAAACTTCAGCTTTGTACGTCTAGTAGTTTCGGCTCTGCGTTGTCTGTCAGTCAGTAACGGAAGAGTTTTATATATATTGATTGATTTTATTATAATAAGTAGGTAGGGGAAAGTGGGGAGGATTCGTACAATTTTTACTACGAGGCTTCTCAAAGATAAACTAACAGCTTTTTCAAAATGAGTTTAAGGCTAATGTATAATAAACTTATCTGGGTATATTATTACAAAAGTTTTTTTTCGATATAACCCCATTTTGACCAAGATTTGCTCGTCTGAAAAAAAAAAGGTAATTCGTACGAAAGCACCCCACGAGTGGGGTGCTTTCGTACAGAGGGTGGGGAACCTTCGTACATATAGTGTTAAAAATGCAATTTATTAGAAATACAATATGTTATTGTTATCAAAATTAATTGAAAAACTGCTGTTCAAGTTAACATGTCAACCTGAACTGTATAATGAACCAGCCTCAAAAGTTAAACCTTTTGATTAAAACCTACCTATATCCAACAGTGGACGTATTTTATAAGATGATGACTATGGATGATCACTTTCGTAAAAAGCAGTGATTTTGTTTCTGTGGCAACTAATAATGTGCTTCTTCAATTTCTCCCAACCTATCAGGTTTTAAGGAGTATCCTTGACTTTCCAGTAATTTTTCCATACATAATAGCGTACGAATGTACCCCACCTACCACTGTACGAATGTACCCCAAACCAAAAAACCAACACATTAATTCAAAATAAAAAAAACCATTTAACTCTATTCCAAATGAATATAAATAAAATAAGCTACAGAAATAGCTTGAACTTAGTTAATATCGGTTATGCAGTAAAAACAAAAAATATAAGGTTAAATCGTGTTATAGAGCCAATCGGAAAATTACTTAGGCGTCGCGAAATCACGTTTTGTCTAGTCCTGGCGAAGTTGGTGAACTCACTTACCCCCCGCCCCGGGGGAAGCCTATGCCTAATATTAGGAGTCCCACAACGTTTTAGGTGTAGGAGATATGGCTACTGTACGAATGCTCCCTTTGTACGAATCCTCCCCACTTTCCCCTATATATATATATATTTGTAATGTATATAATGTTTATATTTGTATAGATAGTTGCATGTTTATGTTAGTAGTATAAGATATTAGATGTATTTTATGGATCATGTTATCTGAAATAAAGACTATTATTATTATTAAGGTTTCCTTAAACAAAAAACAGGTCGTCCGTACGAAAACGCTACGAGCGCTGTGTTCGCCTTTTTATCAATTTACAAATTAAAAAAAATTATAAAGCATCTCATAGATAGCATGTAACTAGGCCACTGCTAAAACCCGGACCTGGACCGCTAAATCCATAATCAACGCCTACTGAGCCATGGAGGTGGTCGAAATTTATTTGCAATCGAAATTTTTACACCAATCTATTGTACCTAAAATTTTGTTTGAAAACCTGTTTCAAACTATTCTTCTTCTTCTCTAAATTACTTTAAATTGTCAAATCATATACCTTTAAATTAATATTTTCTGAAAACAAAAAAGGGGGAAACTTAGATAAGTAAATCAAAAAATCGAAAAATCTGATCTTTTTTTGTCAAGCAGCAAGTAACATAAAGAGACTCAATGTGGCTTCAAATGAAACATGCATTCGAACCAGTTTCTTATTGTATAATATCAGTATTTCTCAGTCATGGAGCGAAGATGGCGTCTGCTAGTGTTTTCCTCAATATTCTGTTGTGTAAATTGCATTTATACGGGGAAGTACCAAGTGCCAGATGTAAGATTTGAAGTTTTTACGCCTAAAGGATTCAGAGCTTCTATACCAGGTTTGTTCGTTCTTTTTTAAACTATGAGGAAACAACTAAAAAAACAAAAGATTCGTATACATAATTGCAATTGTTTTTTTTTGTCTACTTATATAAGTTGAAAGTTCTATATCCGTAACTTCATGCTTACAATAATTTTACTAAGCACAAGATCATCTGTATAAAAACAGGTTACCTGGAAGAAATCGCTTAAAGAAATAAGGTCGCCTTTTGTCACCTCACTTATATATATTGTTTCTTGTTTTGTGTTTATTTGAACAATAAAGAGATCATTCCTTCATTCATTCATTCATTCATCATCATTCCAAATTCTGTGTAAAAAAAAAACCGCTGCCACGTTTGTCTCAATACATTGTTTACATTTTAAGAAACTGCTTATTAAACTATGTATACTACTAAAAAGTACTAAGTATAAGTATACTTACTTATATGTTTTGATTAATTTTAAAATTGTTTGCCACCGTAATTTACCTATCAGAATCTTCGATCAGAATATTTACTAGGATTTGGTTTCTGATAATGAGGAAAATATCTTGAGGATAAATTCTAATAAAATTTGGTTTGTTTTGCATCACGCATGGCTACTCCCGGATATAAATTATTATATTACTAGTCGACCCGGCGAACTTCGTACCACCAAACCTATTACTATTTTGTGCATGTATCATACTTATAAACCTTCCTCTTGAATCACTCTATCTATGAAAAAAATCGCATCAAAATCCATTGCGTAGTTTTAAAGATTTTAGCATACATAGGGACAGAGGCGGAAAGCGACTTTATTTTATACTATGTATTGATGATGATGATTGATAATAAATTTGAGCTCTATTTTATTTTGACAACAATAAATGGTCTAGTCTAAGTTTTTAGATTTCTTGTCTTAAAAATGTAGTCCTTTAAAAATCCAAATTACCTTTTCAGATGCCAGAAACCTAACCCTCTTCGTATTCCAAGGCACTATCAATAAGAAAATAAGTGCCAATGACGTAGGCAAGATATCTGGCGAGATTCTCCAGCCAACCAACGGACGATGGGTGTTTGAGGATGAAAACGTTAAACTTGAACCAGGGGATGAGATCAATTACTATGTCTTCGTATCAGTTAATAAAGCTGGCTATATTACTGATAATGCAAAATATGTCGTTCAAGGTGGGTACATTAGTATACTTAGTTGTTATGTTTTGATTTATTTTAATTAGGTAGCATACATAGGTTTATGTACTTCGGAGACAGCCATAGGACAGTCACACTGTCTGTGTATCAGGTTTTTGTCCAGCAATGGACATCAGAGACTACTTATCATTTCAAACTGAAATAAACATAATACGTTAATCGCGATGCTTGGCTTTTAAGATTTTCAACAAAGGAAGCTAAAACCCATCCTTCGGATATTACCTTAATCGTCTTTTATACATAATCCATGGGAGAATATGGGGAGGTGGTTTTCTAGTTGGCCACTACTACACGGAACAGTAACTTAATTACCAACCATATTTTTAGCTGAACAGATCAAGCCAAGTCCCTTCCTCCAAAGCTGGCTTTCCGGCAAACCTGCTCCTCTCAGCATCGATGGCCCTGGACTTCCCAACCCAGGCCCTGTCGTCACACAACGACCGAATAAAGTACCTTGTAAGGCTACAGTCACTACGGTTCGTGGAGTTAACTCGTGCGCAGGAAAGGTCATATTTGAAGAGCAATTTGATAGTCTGAACGAAGATAAATGGCTGATAGCGCAGAAGATACCCATTGATCATCCCGTAAGTTTGTTTTGTTTATAAATATATAGAGTCCACTCACTGCATGGCAATGGCCCCTCCCAGTCAATTTCAAAAGACTATGCCAATGTGAAAGAAATAATTAAGTGTGTTTTCAGTAAATTCCTATTCACGTGCATTAATAATTCCTTAGTCTAATCTTTAAACCTGTTTAAGATCAATAAATAATTATGTTACCTGCAGATCTCAGTTAAACTGCAGTTAATAAAATATTGTTCTCAACATTGCCTTTTTTTTTAGGCGGGGAAACTCCTAAAGAGTACCCTGCGACCCCAGGGGGAGTCGCAGGGTTATGTGGGGTTCGCACCCACTAAAACCCCGCCGGTGTCCATCTCGGCTGTTTGTAAGGGGGTCACGGAAGATCTCTCGAACTTTGTGTTCAGCTCCGCGACCCCTTCCAGCATTGGCTGAGTAGCCTCTTCACGGGGAGACAAGTGGTAGTCCCCCCTGAGCGCGGATGGCTCTTCCTACGCTCGACGACGGAACTGGACATCGCGTTCCGCCGCCCTTCTCGGGGCCGTTATATGACTACACGAGGCCCCCGCCTCGTGCACCCAACGACCCCGGGGTCCCCTCTTAGTCGCCTCTTACGACAGGCAGGGGATACCTCAGTCCTATTCTTCGGCCCGGTACTGCAGGGCGTGTCACAAGCATAACCTAACCTAACCTACAGTTTTGCCCTTGATTTGAATTTTCGGTCGGAGTTTTCTCTTTTCCGCACTTTAACGGCGAGACATCGGTAATACGCACATTAACTAAGTAGGTAAAGTGTGGATACCCGAAATTTCACATAAAATTTCGCACATTAACTGGCCTAAACAGTTAATGTTATAAAGCGCACAATAAAACGTATTTCGTACTATAGCGGTGACACAGACACAGACACTCTCGCAGTTTTAGGAACATTTTGAAAAGATCATGACTCCCTCATGCTTTCTCGCTAAAAGATAAAGTAACTGTAAGTTGGTCAGTAACGGTTTTTATACCCACCCCTCATATTCATATTATTCAATTTCAGGAATATCCATTCGTATCCTACCAGCGTCGATTGGACGACTTCTCAACGATTTCGGTCAAGAACGGTCTACTCAGGATCAGACCTCGTCTGCAGCAGAACCTGCCTGGCTTCTCTGATGAGACCATGTACAGGGGGACCTTGGACCTGTTTTCTGGGTTAGTAGGTATCATTTTATCCATATATTTTTTTAACAAATTTATAAGATCTTCCTTCTTACTGTGTACTAAATTTGCTTGAATGGAATTTAATACATGAGACTATGGAATAAATTATAAGCATCTTAAGAGCCATAGCACAGCTAAAGTAGCGCCACCCGAGAAAAAAATAAATATCTTCTAAACTAAGGCAAATATCAAAAATGTGAAACAGTATTCCCCTAGATAATTCAGCCTAGTATTTTTAGGGGATTATTGTATAGCTTTTAGGTTATAGACTACAGAAAGCTACTCTGCCGCGTTAACTATAAGTGCAATAACTCGATTTTGGCGCTTTCGAGAAAAACGCGTTTAAAGTTTTGAACTTTATATTCATCATAACTCATGACCTGTTGAACGTATCGACATGAATCTTTAACTAATTGAAAGCGAAAAAAATACAGAACTAATTCAAATATATAATATGTATTAATATTAACTAAATAGCCTGTAATCGTTAAAAAAGTGGTTATAATTAGGAATGTTCCATGGAACAGACCAACATTACTTGTCATAAATACAATAACTACATTACTTATTGTATTTATCTTTAGCAAAGCAACATATTGTTGTTAAAATAATTCACTGGCTTAATAATTTTTAACGATAAATACAATAACTGTTAAAGTTATTGCATTTATCGTTAGAATCATCCATGTTATCTAGTTGGAAATCCTTGTGAAACACAACAATATTTACATTTATTTCATAAATATTAATATTTTTATAAAAATTAACGAATATTATGAAGAAGAAAAAATTGTGAATTATATGAACATAAGTTTACCATTACAATCTATCTCGTATTTTAGTTGAATCAGTATTTTTGGACCATATTTAATAGACCTATGAATTGAATATGAGAAAATCATCTTTCTCAGTTTTAAGATGACTCGTTTGATAAAGTTTAATTATGTTTCATATAAAATTCTGCAGTATGATTTCTAAAATTATATTACAAAAAATAATTAAGATCAAAAGCAAAAAGTTATTTCAAACTAACACTAGTTAGTTATTAACACTGCTACCTAATTTTTTACCTTAATTGCATAAAGACACAATACTAATCACAACACTTAGAACAACTATCATCATTCACATAAGATACTTTTTTTTACATACTATACAACACTTATATAAATAAGTATATATATATTCCTATTACACTTAATTTAATGTTTCCCTCCCTCATCCCAATTCCCTCTCTCTTCCAAGCCCCTCTATCCTTTACCTCCTGCAGGTTTTTATTTTATTTCATACAGTTTTGTTAAATTTTTTCTTTCAGTTGTATATTGATTTTTGTTATAATATTGTTGTGGATACCTGTTATTGGCCATATGTACTACAGTTTTAGTTTATAATGCTCAATTAATTGTAAACGCTGTTGGTGTCCTAAATAAAATAAAAATAAAAATAAAATAAATAAAATAAAATTAATATGTGAAGTACCTTAGTAATGTAACTTTCATCGATAAAAGTAAAGTTCTTTTGTTAGTTTATAAGTGACCGTTCTCGGCATTTACAGACATTGTCCCTCAAATACTCCCTTCGTTCAATTTTTTAACCGACGAAAAAACAAAAAGGAGGAGGTTCTCAATTCGTCGCGTATATAAATTTTTTTTTATCTTTTAAAACTTTCAGAAAAGTCTATCAACATCAAAAAACAGTCACTGAAAAAGCGTGAACTGTGGTTTTACGTGAAATTTAACCAAGGACAGCATCGACCAAGTCATGGAAATCTAAGACTTTTTGAATCTTATTTAATAATAATAATAACTATTTATTTTCATACATTAAAGTCCATAGTTGTTATTACAAAACTTAAAACAAAAAATTAAAAGCTACGTTAGTCATGAAAACGTAAGTACGTTAAATAAATTAAAACATATTTTGCTTATGTAGGCATGGAAAATCGTCTGACGTAATTAAAGAATCAGGGCTCGAAATACAGTATCAGTGTATTTTAGTCGCAGTTAGTTCACTGTTTCTAAGTTATATACCAAATCCTTATTCAGAGTCCCTAATAAATTGTTATAATTTGCCCTTTTCCTTAGTAAATGATAGGAATATTACTAATCATAAGTACAATAAGTCACACATATTGTTTTTATGATTTGCAAACGGATATTCCAATTTCGAGTTCTTCATAACATAAGAGGCACAACTTCATAGTTATTGTGCTTATAACTAGAAATGTATGCTTAGTTCAAAAGTTTTGTCACCATAACTATAATTATTGTTATTTTGATAAGTAAAGCAGTGACGAAATTTAAGTAATTGTATTCTTGCTTGCTGAAAAAACAGGTTCCTGAAGGTTTCATGAAAAGTTTCTTTGAGAGAGTTGTAGATCTCGATTAGCTGATTCCGAATATATATGTAACTCAAAATCGTCAAAAATCGAGTTATTGCACTCTTAGTTAGCGCGGCAGTACTGATTGTTGGCAAAAGTGGCCGTTTTTAGCAACAATCAGTTTCTGTGGTCTTTAACCTAAAAGCTAACCAACTACACTATATTTTCAGCTGCACAGGTTCCTACGAGTCATGCAGGGTGCAGGCGTCTGGAGCCAACATCCTTCCTCCAGTGGTGAGCGGCAGGTTAAGCACCCAGGCTTTCAGCTTCAAGTTTGGAACTGTCGAAGTGAGAGCTAAACTTCCCCAGGGAGACTGGATATACCCAGGTAAGATTATGCTGTAATATCACAGATATAGACATATAGACATATACCCTGCTACCACAAAAAAGTTAGACCGGTCTAAATCGCCAGTTTGTATGACAAATTAGTGATTTAAACCTAGTCTAGTGATTTAGACCAGGATTAACTCTTTTTGTGGTAGAGCCGATAGATGTCGCAGTGTAAGGAATGTGTGCTCGTATCTGATTGATAGACGTATTTTCTACTTGAATAATACTTTAATTTTCTCTTAACCTTAGTGTACATTGGTGGGAGGCAGGTGGGTGGCCGTACCCCACTACACCTCCCCTCCTTTTATTAAAAAATATTTATTACATAAATAAAATATACAATATTTTTCCTTAATAAAATACAATAACAAGAGTTATCAAAATAAACAAAAAAGAATACAAAATAATAATTTACAATACAAAACATAATTTAGCCTTTTTTTTGTCACATGTTGTAATTTTTTTTTATATTTTGTCGTGGCCGTACACACAGTCAAGTCGGAGTTAGAGCTTGCACTCTGAAGTGTAAAAAATTTACTTCATCTCATTTTTCGCTCGAAATTCATATAGTTGCACACTTGAGTTAGTTCCAACTTCAAGACAGTGAGCATACCTACGCTCGACGGAAGACGGCGGTTTTATACTCCGTCGTTCAGTCTTTTGAGCGAGTCAGCTCAAAAGTCAGGAGAAATTCAAATTTTTTTACATTTTTTAATTATTTTGGCGAAAGTTTCTAACTCTAATAAAGTTTAAATGAATTCGCGTACGTAAAAACCAATCTCCCACATTGTGATATATCGTTTCTGAAAGACAGAGTTACCGATTTTGAATATATTCAAGGAACTTGATTTTTGGCTTTTTACCCCTTAGACACAAAATCTGTAGGTCTGTCTTCCAAAAGCGTTGTATTACAATGTGGAAGAAGGTTTTTTACATACGCGAGTTCATTATAACTTTATTAAAAATGAATACTTTCGCCAGAATAATAAAACGCGAAAAAATTTGAATTTCGCGCCATACCGAGAGGGACCACCTTAAGGACGTTTATTAAAATTTACTTCAGAAAGAGAGAGAGAGATAGTGAACTAAATCAATGACTGAATGGCAGCATAAGAAAAGGTTAACGTTGCAGGCAACACCGCCGCAATTCTGACAAGAGAGAGTCAATTAAACTCTACTCAGACCAGAGGGCCTATTATGGTCGCATTTGCAATATTGCTTTTCGTCCTCCAAGTGTCAAAGTCAATACAAAAAAAAACGCAAAGAGGACGCAAAGCGATATTGCAAAAGCGGCCGTAATAGGGCCTCAGGTTTGGGTTCAGCAGTGTATTAGCCAATTGTTTCTAAACGACCACGTCATTGTAAGAGAAATCTGTTGTACCATTTTCAAATTATTTCCTTGTGACATCGCGGATCTAAGTAGGATTGAATGAGTAATTCATTTCTTTTTCACAGAGATCCTGCTAGAGCCTCTGTTAAGAAAGTACGGCAGCATACGCTATGCTTCTGGGGTACTGAAAATAGCATCTGCTCGGGGTAACGAGAACCTCTACGTTGGGCAGAGAACTTACGGCAATGAGGTTTGTTTTGAATAGTTTGCCTGTTATTTGAATTATCCCCGTTTAACGTATAAATTTCCATCCCATTACACCTTCCTCCCTAAGCAAGATCCGTTTTTTATACTTATTCGACAACTCCCCTTTGTCTCTACTATTAATCTATGTTATTAATTTGTGATAAATACTCAGTACAGTTAGATTAGAATACTTTTTTTTATAATTTTATTACCTATCAACATAATCATCTCAGTCGAAAGTAGTTCACTGTTGGGCATTTATATGACATAGGACATCACGAGGGGGGTTTGCCATTATCGCAGGTTAGGATCGCAGTACGTAGGTATCAGCTTATTGACTGAGCCCACGAGAGGCCCAACGTTTGCACAAGTTTAGTAAATATACTTACATATTATTATTGAACCTTATTGTTTCAGCTCCTATACGGAGGTCCAGTGATTCACCTTAAATGCAACGAGGCTCTGCTGTCTAGCACCGTGCGAGACAACGGCAAGTGGGGCGATGACTTCCACGTCTACGCCATGAGGTGGGCGCCAGGTCAGTTTGTGAACCTCTTGTAAGTAATTAGATCCCGTAGGCTGTTCCCTTATTTCGTAGCACTGAAAGATAGCTAGTCCTTCAACTTTACTCGAGCGATGCGCATTTTACGCGAGTTTTGTCTTTTAGTAGGTACTTAGATAGTTTGCAAAGGTAAGTAAGGTACCTAGCTCGCGGTCTCCGTAATTCTCTGACAGTGGATGACTGTTTGAGCGGTCCGCGTATGTTGATCACTGGGTAACTGCTCGAGGAGTCAGCTTTTTAACGCTCGTTTAGTACTCAGTTCGCAAAGGTATCTGCTTGGTCGCCAATATTTTCTGCTAATACTACTTAACAATGCTGTAGGTAAGTACTTTAACTTTGCTTTTGGCTTTGTCTAACAGAAGGGGCTAAGGATACGAACGCACAGGCGGTTTTTTTCCGCGCGGATTTTATGTAAATCTTACGGAAGTGTGCGCACCAGCGGATAAAAAACCGCGTGGATAAAAATCCGCTGTTGCGGTTTTATTTCCCCGCGGATAAAAACTCGCTTGTGCGTTCGGGGCCTATGAATAAGGTTGAAAATTAAATAACAAACTTTAACACCGCGCGGAAATAAAACCGCCTGTGCGTTCGTAGCCTAAGTAAAGCGTTGCGTCAGAGGCTAATGCGTAATGTAGGAATCATTTACGAAAAGACAGATGAAAAACGTATTTAGTGTGCCCACTCAGTTCAGCAACAAGGCGATTTTGAGCAGCGGTTTCGATTGCGATCAGGAGCGATTGTGCAAAGGTAGAATTTCGGGCTCCCTTACCCTCTGTTACTTCTACTTTAGCTCTCATATAATTTGACCCCACAGAGCTGATAACCCTGACAGTGGACGGGGAGGAGTGGGGCCGCGTGGAGCCGGCGGGCCGCGGGCTGGCGGGCCGGCTGCCGGCCGCGTGCGGGGACGCGCCAAGAGGGTTGTGGGCTAATGGATCTAAGATGGCGCCTTTTGATCAGGAGGTTAGAATTAGCTTTTAAACTAGATTAGTTAGTTTAATTTGCAAAATCCCTATTGTTTCAGTGCGTGAGATTTTCGGGTATAATAATTAAGTGTGTCCTTTCTCAAGCTTTAAATTATCTTTGTACCAAATTTAAATAAAATTGCTTTAGTAGTTTTGGCATGAAAGAGTAGACAGAGAGACAGAGTTACTTTCGTATTAACAATATTTGTATGGATAGAAATGCAATCAATCAACTTATCATCATTATTACAACCGTAGGATTTTCCAAAGATTTCCCATAATAGAATTTTCCAGAGGCCCAAGTGGATACAGAAGTCCACGGGAGACTCGAAGGGAGTAACTCAATACACTCAGAGCCTTAAAAAGATAGAACCTTAATCTAAGGTGTCCGAAATGCTTACAAATACATAACACAAACATCATTAGGAAACAAACTAGGATAGGTATCCATCCATCATAACAATCTTCGCCCTGCCGGGAATCGAACCACTAATCTAAAACTAATCGATACTCCCACGTCACATTCAATTACATCACTGCCAGTTAAGAACCATAGCACAGCTAAAGTAGCGCCACCCGCGAAAAAAATCTATATCTTCTAAACTAAGGCAAATTTGTTTGGACTCTCACCTAAATAATAGACAAAAGTGCTCTAAAAATATTAGGCTGCATTAGGTAGGAATACTGTTTCACAATTTTGATATTTGCCTTAGTTTTAGTATTTTTTTTTCGCGGTCGTACGTTACGTTTACGTTCCATCATACTTTTTTTTCAATCATCCTGACATAAAGCAGTTTTTTTTGCAAAAAACCTAGTAAAATTGAAAACTTTGAAACCTTCCTATAATCTGATTGGCTAGTTTATTGCTTGCTGGTAAACTCTTATTCTGATTACTTTAGCTATTCTATGTCTCTTAAACCAATTTTTAACAAAATTCCAGTTCTACATAACATTGGGCGTGGCTGCTGGCGGCATAACGGAGTTTCGCGACGGAGTCCAAACTACGGGCGGGAAACCCAAGCCTTGGACTAATTACGCTAGCAAAGCCAAGCTCAGGTTCTGGGAAGACCAGGCGGCATGGAGTGAGACCTGGACTGATGATGCTGAACTTGTCGTGGACTATGTGAAGGTTACAGCATTGTAACATTTTTGTGGGGCGAGACGCTATGAAAATACAGAGCGGCACAAAAAAATTGTAATTAATAATTACTCTTTTACAAAAAAAGGAACCCGCATTCAATAAACTGACACACCTCTCAACTATGCACTTTCTCTTTTTCGAAATCGGTTAAAATAGGTACTAAAACCTTCTCCTGAATGTAACAAAATACTTTATCCGAAAATCGCATCAAGATCGGTTCAGCCAAACGCGAGATAATCGCGGACAAACCATACATACATTCAAACAGGTCAAAATGATAACCTCCTTTATTGAAGTCGGTTAAAAAGTGGCAACATTGTATATGGAAAATTCGACAAATTCTCCATGCGGTGTTGCCACTTTATAATTTCTATATATTTGTGCCAAGATATAAAAATCGGACTACTTGCAAAATCATAGCTATAAATTAGTGGTTATTAATTAAAAAATAGAATTTAGTTTTTATTTAATAAGAATAAGAACCCAAGTCAATTTAGTTGATAAGTAAAATTAAAAACTTTAAATAATGTTCTATTTATTTATTTTGTTACTCACAGGGGTTTTCTGGCAAAATGTAGTGCTAACATTTTTTTTTAATTATAAAGCCCTTTTACATCGATACCACAGACATAAGAATGCCACATACTATGGGGCGCGGCCACCAGCTCAATCACATTGTTGATATATGCCATGGTTTAAAGATGTTTTTGTTTCGGAATTGGCCCAGGTATCAGTGTAAAAAGGATCCAAATTTTTTTTTATATCAAAACCAGCACGCATAGCACAAGTGCGAGCGAGAGTCGATTAAACTTCTCTTTATATACTGGTTGTTTCTGACAAGGCGGTAATAAATCAAAGGAGGGATCTGTTCACCATAACTAACAACTTTCCCAAAGCAACATGGGTCGAAATCTCAAAAGAAAACAGCTGTTCCATACATTGGTTCGATCAGCTGACGGGGTCAATGTACGGGACAGCTGATTTTTGTTTTAAGATTTAAACCCTTGTTGCTTAGGGAAAGGATAAGTTATGGTGAGCAGAATCCCTCCTTTGATTCATTACCGCCTTGTCAGAAACACCTTGTATAGTTTCTTTTTTTTTTTGATGTTACTATATATTGCAAATAGCAACCTAAAATAACCTATTTATTACCATCCGTTTTGGTTTTGTATCTCCTTAATTGTGCTAGACGTGCCGATTAAGGTCTTATGCGGTGCGAAACTAGCGCCACTCCCGATAAATAATCAATATCTTCTAAACCATGACCCAAATCAAAAATATGCGTCTTTGACTCCCTAGATAATATTGCTTAGAATTTTTGGGGCCCTGTTGTGTAGCTATCAGGTTCCAAATCTAAGAAAAAAAAAGTTTGTTGCCTAAAGTGGCCACTTTTGTATCGTAAAAGAATATTTAAAAGATCTTTATCCTAAAAGTTACACAACAGAGCCTTAAAAATTCTAAGCCAGATTATCTAGGGAGTCAAAGGCGTACATTTTTGATTTCGTCCATGGTTTAGAAGATATTAATTATATTTATCGAAGTGGCGCTAGTATCGCACCGTTTCGCCCCTTAACTATCGATTACTTACACTGTCAATAAATTACATGACAAATGACTAACGTTTTAGCATGACAAAAGTTACACAGCGTTTGAAATCGTGAATTTTAATTTTCTAAGCAATGTGATTTTAATACAAATTTGAGATGATAAAATCTAATTCTTCTAATAAACACTAGGTTGATAGTAAGAATATAATTCCTTTTAGGATAAGACTTAATAAAATATTTTAGAATATTAATTATTTTTTGACAACAAATTGTTATCAAAATTAAATAAAAACTACTGTAGTTCTAACTACATACATAGTTTTGTCCGTATATTGGAATATACATAAAATTCTTATTAAGGTGGTAACTCTCGCTATGGCGCGAAATTCAAATTTTTTCGTGTTTTTTATTTATTCTGGCGAAAGTATACATCTTTAAAACAGTTTAAATGAATTCGCGTATGTAAAAAACCATCTCCCATATTGTATGTAATACAACGTTTTTTGAAGACAGACCTACAGATTTTGTGTCTAAGGGGTAAAAGGCCAAAAAACAAGTTCCTTGAATGTACACAAAATCGGTAACTCTGTCTTTCAAAAACGATATATCACTATGTGGGAAATAGGTTTTTACGTACGCAAATTCATTTAAACTCTTTTTAAAATGTATACTTTCGCCAAAATAATTAAAAAACGTAAAAAAATTTGAATTTCGCGCCATACCGTGAGTTACCGCCTTAAGATAATATATTAACATTCAACTAGCTTATACTAAAAGAGAGTCAATACCTACTTAACATTTTGGTACGAAAATTTGCTATTTCGTCAAAGATTAGATTGTCAAGACATTTACATGCAAGTAAGATATTTGCATGCGATTGTAGAGGTCTTATAGCTAAAAGAGATTTCTTCCAGGCAACCCTTCGGAACCTTATCTGATTAAACAGGATAATTTTAGCGGAATAGCAACATTGAATATAAGGACGTTTCACAACTAATAATTCAGTTTGGAAAATTTGCGAAAAAGCAATTATTGTGTTACAACCCTAATTAGACAAAGAAAAAACATTACACCTATTACAATAAAATAAAAAGATTCAATTTCATAAACACTTTTCTTTAAAAAAAATAATAACTTAAGAAATGTTCTAAAAAGTTGTTAGAATAAGTTTGTTACGAAACCATTGCCTGATGGTTGGGATAGTGGCTCATCATATCGTAGGTCGGCGGTTCGAATCCCCTGACTTTTATATTTCTTGAGATTGTATAGTTTTATTTTAACTTCAAATTGACTTTTTTTTTTAGCTGTGAAGATTTATTGCATGAAACAATGCATAAAAGCAATGCTATTCCTAAAGCTTCTTCCTAGGTCTCATAGAAAGGTCTAATTATGTGTCGAACATGTATGCAAAAAACGCGATAACCATTATAAATTGATATACGTCAAAAAGAAGTGAGAAAATCAGCGTTGCCTGGCAACCATTTCATTTCATATTGCAAAACAACAAACACTGGTAGAATATCGTATAGGAGATTCACATCAAACAAGCCCATGCAACCCAATGCTGAGTCTTTCACCACTTTATTACATTATTTTAGTGTAAAGTAAATAGAAATTAATGAAATGCTATTTAATAGTATTGCTATATATTTAATGACTATTTACATAAAACGTAACTTCAGATTAAATTCATGCTTTTCATGATATGGCTTTATCACTTCGTGGAAATGAGATGATTTTACCTAACATAATTTTATATACTATAAGAGTTTGATTAAAATTTAAGTCAACGTTCCATCATGTTCCCAATTTTCTTACAATTTTAAATGTTACATTTCGTTTTGAAAACAAACATTCTTAACCATTTTTTTTTTTCAGCACCAAATCTTAGAACTTACAATTTTTTTTTGTTTTGCAAAGCAATCTATTGAAATCAAAGACAAATAAAATATTTCATAATTTAAATTCAAGTGGCTTTCGGCAAAAATATCAATAATCACAGCCACTCATCAACATAATGAGAAATGCTCCACAAGAAATAAATTTTAGGTTCTCTACACAGCGTTTAGTTCAGTGGCGGTCTAGGACGGCGTAACACTTCCAGTTTTTCTGTATTGCAAAATAGCTCTTGCTCTTTGGTAATACGGTCTTGGCCGCACGAGAACTTTGACAAATCTGTTACGTCATCCTAGAACGCCACTTTACACATATACAATTTAATGCATATGTACAGTAGAAAGTGTAAGTATCAACTGTATTTACTCAAAGGCTCACATAGCGATACGCGGCAAGAACACTTTTTTTATTTCGTTCTTGACTAATAATAATTTTAACTGATCTCTATTGATTAATAGAGGTTAGTATTCGTACAGATTCTAATAAAAAAAAACGATTCAAAACCTGTTTGAACCCTGTACTATTGAAATAAGAGACTTTTTTTTGCCGTTTTTAGCCAAATGCAAAGACTAAATAAAAATCCCTTAACTTTACAAAACGCAGTGCGCCCGTGTCGTGATTTTTACGAGTTGTTTTAATACATTTATTATTATAACTATTTATATCTATTGACTAAATACATTATGGTATTATTTATTAATTTAATTAATGATTGAACTAGTGCATACGACTACAAAATGTTAGTGATAATATGAATTTAAAATGGGAATGGGAATACAATTTTTCGTATTATTATTAGATAGATGATACTAAAATTACATATTTTATAATCATTAGAATAGGCAGCTTTCAACAATAACAGCCACCTATATAATCAATTTATAGATATACAAGTAAATGCCAAATCGACAATGTCATTAATTCATTTCTTCTACTATTTAAAAGAAAAGAAACAACCACAATATAACAACCAAGAATCGATATAAGTATTTTAAAGATTTTTTTCACAAATCAGAAAATAAAAATAATCTAAAATATATTTACAATATTGAAAAATTCATTTAAATTACTAAATACAACCTGATTAGACAATAGCACAATAAAAATGTAATATTCATAAAAAATAATACAGTCAATATTAATTAAGTAAGACAAAACAACAAAAATACTGAAGTAAAAATAAATATTACAAACGAATAGGAATAATTATCTTAATCGTAGCAATTTTTTTTTTTCTAATTCACTAAAATTAAAATTCAGGGTCTCTGTCCCGCACTTATCACTTCCGCTTACCACAAAATTGCTGTTCGTTCCTGTTATCGAACTCCACATTCTCACATCAGCTAAAGATAAAGAACTCAACAAGATTAAATCTAAGTTACCCGTAAACAACTAGCGAATTAACAAACGAACTTGTCACTACATAAACAGAAACGAACTCAGCCCGTCAAATAACGAATATCGCTTACAGGAACGAACTTCGCTCACAGGACCGAACTTCGAATAAAGGAACGAGCTTCACATCTCGTACAGGAATGTCGTCTTTATCTTCATACAGATATGAGTGTTTATAGAACAACCACGCAAGACATTTAATGGTCCTTCTTTGGTTGGCTGTGTCATACGAAGTTTGCGGGGCAGCTTGCCATTGCGGTCTTAGCTTGGGATCGACGCTTCAGTGATCGCTCCATTAGTTTCTTTAATTCACTTACTACGAACACGCTTGAGGTTAGGCAGACTAGGAATATTATGTCTGCAAAGGAAAATAACAAAATGTTAAGTGCTGTAGTATTTTAAATTGTGGATAATGAAGCCCAAAGATTTTTTTTTTTCATTTTTAGGCAATAATTATGTCAAAGGACTCTTAAAAAAATGCAAATTTTAGAGCACAAGTAGACCCGAAATCAGTTGCCAACATTTAGTCATTTTTTATTAGTGGTAACGCTTAATATATTTTTATCTGTCTTCTAAACTAGCCCGCTAATGGAATATTATGTTTCTCTTTGTGGCCTTTCAGCTAAGATTATGAAATTGAGAATAAAAAATAATTAAAAAAAAACTCACCATTAAATGTGAGTGCCTCAGTCACAAAAATAGCTTGCAGTGGTTCAAAGTACACAACCAGGGCTTGTCCAATCAAGCTCATAGAGACGGCAGCCAAGAACATTTTGTTGCTAAACCAACCAATCTGGAATACTGATTTGGTCTGCGAACGACAGGACAGGGCGTTCCACATGTCGAAGAGTACGAAACAGGTGAATGTCATTGTTGTGTCGCGCGGAGTTATTTTGTTGTCTGACATCTGGAATTAAGATAAAAAAAAACATGATCAAGAGCTTATTGGTATCTGGCCAATAGCTTGGCAAGAAAGACGTGAAAAAATTAGGGCGCTCCTTTGCAAAGGGAATTAGTTATTGATATTTCCTTTCTCCTCAAATAAACATTTAATTCACACCATTTATTTTCATAGTTAGTTAAAATCAAAAATCTACAAATTCATGATGTGCTTCTTTAGAAAATCCTTTTTTTATGTAGGGTTTCCAAAATAAAGTAAAAATGGTCTCATTTCTCGACATTCTTGCAAATGTGTGGTTCCATAACCAGATAAAAGATGGCGTTAGTTTTGTTTATTTTATTTTGTCCCACATGTGTCTCTGTGTGTAAATTCGGGATGATATTTTGCTGTGTAGCAGTGTTATGTGTGTACCTCTCTATTGAAGACCCAGAGCGTGCCAGTGATGATAATGGCGGCGCTGAGCAGCACATTTCCCATGAGTCCGCGTGACAATATCTTCCGGCGCGTGTCTCGTGCCCGACGCCTTGCTACTTCCGGGTCCACTGGTTCGACGCCGAGGGATTGGGCTGGGGGACCTAACAAGATACTCTTGTTATCAATACGGTCTGATAACGGATTATAGGTATGTCTATTATAATAAGGGAGCAGTTGTTCATTTTAAATGAAAAAAAAAAAAGAAAAAAACTGAAATTGATGGACTCCATAAACGTCTAAAAATTACTTTAAAACTTTTTGTAACATCAAGTCTAAATTAAACCTGTTTACAACAACAAACGAACGAGTTGAGTTCGTTTTTGTAGTGACATCACTACAAAACGAACTTAACCAACAAAATAAACGAACTTCGCTACAAGTAAAGAGTTTTTTTTTTAAATCTTTATGCAAATAATAGCCCCTTACTGTACTTGAATTATTTATTCACTTTATTATGTTTTTCTGCAAAAAAAAATTAAAGTAAGTAAGTATTTATAAAAAAGCCCTTAAATATTACGCACGTGTGTCGGGAAAATGGTTTAGACAACAATTAAAATAAATAAATATAAAATACTGAAAAAAAAAAAATACTTACCAAATAATCTAGAACATTGCTATTTTTATATTAAAAAAAGACTTACCATCCATAATAATATTGATCCACAGTATCTGCATAGCGTTCAAAGGGTTCGGTATGGAGAGTAAGGTAGCCAGCGCGATGAGTGCCAACGCGGCGATGGAGGTCGACAGTTGGAAGCGGACAAAGTTCCTAATGTTGTAGAATATACATTTGCCCTCTTCTATAGCAGACCTGTATGAAAAAATATACAAGAATAGAATAGAACAAGGTCACTATGACCTGATCAGCCGTTTGAAGATCAGCTCTTAAATAGTTGATGAGAGGATCTAACTACCTTCCAATATGTCCTATCGAATTTAAATTTGGTACCGTTTTACATCAATGATATTGAAAGTATATGGTAAGGCAACCGTGATCTTTGTTAGATGATTAGCTCTAGTTCTAGTTAAGTTGATGGACCCAGTCAGACGGGTCTGGGGTTTTTTTTTTTCAATTTTATTAATTTGAATTATTTATCTCGTTTCAGTGGCTTTCCTATAGACACAGAATACCTAATAGTACCAGGTACAGAAGGCTCACTCAACGGCGTCGTTTAAGTAAAATTCAATCTAGCTGCGTACACATTAAGCACAATCTAGCTCGCTCCTGTTACATATATCCGTGAGTTAATATCTCTCTCTCACTCTTATCTCTTAATATTTCTGTATTTGAGGACAATAAAGTGTATATTCATTCATTCATTCATCTCCAAAGCCGCAATGCATATTCATGCGATAATGACCCGTGCTACTTCGCGAGAGCGCCTCTCCAGGCGACTATTGTCGTAAGGCAAGCCAAACATTTGTTTACCTGAGCCAATTGGTGGGCACCCTGAACTACCTCGCCTCTCACAGTATAGGATACTTTACCAAATAAGGTATCAATAGCGATTAGATTAGATGTAGTCTAATTGACTTTCAATAAGTGATATCTTGTATCCTATCTATACCAATATTATAAAGAGGAAAGATTTGTTAGTTTGTTTGTTTGTAACGAATAGGCTCCGGAAATACTGAACCGATTTGAAAAAATATTTCACTGGTAGGTAGCTACATTAACCCCGAGTGTCATAGGCTATATAAGATTTTCAAAAAAATTAGGGATCCTTGCCTAAACTCAAATAATGTAACCCAAGGTGCAATATTTTTTCCGTTGTTTACATATTTTGACAGATGGTTTGTTGTTGTTGTTTGTTTTTAATTCGGCCATTCTGGGCAGTCAAAAGAACATAGTCTATAGAGCCAAGTCTTTTGTAGT
Source organism: Euspilapteryx auroguttella (assembly GCA_951802225.1). Classification (NCBI taxonomy): domain Eukaryota; kingdom Metazoa; phylum Arthropoda; class Insecta; order Lepidoptera; family Gracillariidae; genus Euspilapteryx; species Euspilapteryx auroguttella. The sequence continues at coordinate 10,629,611 of OX637648.1, read as the reverse complement.
ATCTTATATTCTATGGCGTAACGAAGTAAGCCGGGAAAGCTCGTATTAAATAAAGAATTATTTGATTTGATAGACGTGTCGATAGTATATCGGGTACTAACAGTATGGTGGAGAAGTCGTCGTCGACGAGGATCATGTCGGCGGAAGTGTTACGGCGACCTAGACCGCCTCTGTGCAAGTGTATGTATATGTATGGTACGTGGGAGGTACTAACAGTATGGTGGAGAAGTCGTCGTCGACGAGGATCATGTCGGCGGAAGTGTTACGGCGACCTAGACCGCCTCTGTGCAAGTGTATGTATATGTATGGTACGTGGGAGGTACTAACAGTATGGTGGAGAAGTCGTCGTCGACGAGGATCATGTCGGCGGAAGTGTTACGGCGACCTAGACCGCCTCTGTGCAAGTGTATGTATATGTATGGTACGTGGGAGGTACTAACAGTATGGTGGAGAAGTCGTCGTCGACGAGGATCATGTCGGCGGAAGTGTTACGGCGACCTAGACCGCCTCTGTGCAAGTGTATGTATATGTATGGTACGTGGGAGGTACTAACAGTATGGTGGAGAAGTCGTCGTCGACGAGGATCATGTCGGCGGAAGTGTTACGGCGACCTAGACCGCCTCTGTGCAAGTGTATGTATATGTATGGTACGTGGGAGGTACTAACAGTATGGTGGAGAAGTCGTCGTCGACGAGGATCATGTCGGCGGAAGTGTTACGGCGACCTAGACCGCCTCTGTGCAAGTGTATGTATATGTATTGTACGTGGGAGGTACTAACAGTATGGTGGAGAAGTCGTCCTCGACGAGGATCATGTCGGCGGAAGTGTTACGGCGACCTAGACCGCCTCTGTGCAAGTGTATGGTACGTGGGAGGTACTAACAGTATGGTGGAGAAGTCGTCGTCGACAAGGATCATGTCTGCGGAAGTGTTACGGCGACCTAGACCGCCTCTGTGCAAGTGTATGTATATGTATGGTACGTGGGAGGTACTAACAGTATGGTGGAGAAGTCGTCGTCGACGAGGATCATGTCGGCGGAAGTGTTACGGCGACCTAGACCGCCTCTGTGCAAGTGTATGTATATGTATGGTACGTGGGAGGTACTAACAGTATGGTGGAGAAGTCGTCGTCGACAAGGATCATGTCTGCGGAAGTGTTACGGCGACCTAGACCGCCTCTGTGCAAGTGTATGTATATGTATGGTACGTGGGAGGTACTAACAGTATGGTGGAGAAGTCGTCGTCGACGAGGATCATGTCGGCGGAAGTGTTACGGCGACCTAGACCGCCTCTGTGCAAGTGTATGTATATGTATGGTACGTGGGAGGTACTAACAGTATGGTGGAGAAGTCGTCGTCGACGAGGATCATGTCGGCGGAAGTGTTACGGCGACCTAGACCGCCTCTGTGCAAGTGTATGTATATGTATGGTACGTGGGAGGTACTAACAGTATGGTGGAGAAGTCGTCGTCGACGAGGATCATGTCGGCGGAAGTGTTACGGCGACCTAGACCGCCTCTGTGCAAGTGTATGTATATGTATGGTACGTGGGAGGTACTAACAGTATGGTGGAGAAGTCGTCGTCGACGAGGATCATGTCGGCGGAAGTGTTACGGCGACCTAGACCGCCTCTGTGCAAGTGTATGTATATGTATGGTACGTGGGAGGTACTAACAGGATGGTGGAGAAGTCGTCGTCGACGAGGATCATGTCGGCGGAAGTGTTACGGCGACCTAGACCGCCTCTGTGCAAGTGTATGTATATGTATGGTACGTGGGAGGTACTAACAGTATGGTGGAGAAGTCGTCGACGAGGATCATGTCGGCGGAAGTGTTACGGCGACCTAGACCGCCTCTGTGCAAGTGTATGTATATGTATGGTACGTGGGAGGTACTAACAGTATGGTGGAGAAGTCGTCGTCGACGAGGATCATGTCGGCGGAAGTGTTACGGCGACCTAGACCGCCTCTGTGCAAGTGTATGTATATGTATGGTACGTGGGAGGTACTAACAGTATGGTGGAGAAGTCGTCGTCGACGAGGATCATGTCGGCGGAAGTGTTACGGCGACCTAGACCGCCTCTGTGCAAGTGTATGTATATGTATGGTACGTGGGAGGTACTAACAGGATGGTGGAGAAGTCGTCGTCGACGAGGATCATGTCGGCGGAAGTGTTACGGCGACCTAGACCGCCTCTGTGCAAGTGTATGTATATGTATGGTACGTGGGAGGTACTAACAGTATGGTGGAGAAGTCGTCGACGAGGATCATGTCGGCGGAAGTGTTACGGCGACCTAGACCGCCTCTGTGCAAGTGTATGTATATGTATGGTACGTGGGAGGTACTAACAGTATGGTGGAGAAGTCGTCGTCGACGAGGATCATGTCGGCGGAAGTGTTACGGCGACCTAGACCGCCTCTGTGCAAGTGTATGTATATGTATGGTACGTGGGAGGTACTAACAGGATGGTGGAGAAGTCGTCGTCGACGAGGATCATGTCGGCGGAAGTGTTACGGCGACCTAGACCGCCTCTGTGCAAGTGTATGTATATGTATGGTACGTGGGAGGTACTAACAGGATGGTGGAGAAGTCGTCGTCGACGAGGATCATGTCGGCGGAAGTGTTACGGCGACCTAGACCGCCTCTGTGCAAGTGTATGTATATGTATGGTACGTGGGAGGTACTAACAGTATGGTGGAGAAGTCGTCGACGAGGATCATGTCGGCGGAAGTGTTACGGCGACCTAGACCGCCTCTGTGCAAGTGTATGTATATGTATGGTACGTGGGAGGTACTAACAGTATGGTGGAGAAGTCGTCGTCGACGAGGATCATGTCGGCGGAAGTGTTACGGCGACCTAGACCGCCTCTGTGCAAGTGTATGTATATGTATGGTACGTGGGAGGTACTAACAGGATGGTGGAGAAGTCGTCGTCGACGAGGATCATGTCGGCGGAAGTGTTACGGCGACCTAGACCGCCTCTGTGCAAGTGTATGTATATGTATGGTACGTGGGAGGTACTAACAGGATGGTGGAGAAGTCGTCGTCGACGAGGATCATGTCGGCGGAAGTGTTACGGCGACCTAGACCGCCTCTGTGCAAGTGTATGTATATGTATGGTACGTGGGAGGTACTAACAGTATGGTGGAGAAGTCGTCGTCGACGAGGATCATGTCGGCGGAAGTGTTACGGCGACCTAGACCGCCTCTGTGCAAGTGTATGTATATGTATGGTACGTGGGAGGTACTAACAGGATGGTGGAGAAGTCGTCGTCGACGAGGATCATGTCGGCGGAAGTGTTACGGCGACCTAGACCGCCTCTGTGCAAGTGTATGTATATGTATGGTACGTGGGAGGTACTAACAGTATGGTGGAGAAGTCGTCGACGAGGATCATGTCGGCGGAAGTGCTACGGCGACCTAGACCGCCTCTGTGCAAGTGTATGTATATGTATGGTACGTGGGAGGTACTAACAGTATGGTGGAGAAGTCGTCGTCGACGAGGATCATGTCGGCGGAAGTGTTACGGCGACCTAGACCGCCTCTGTGCAAGTGTATGTATATGTATGGTACGTGGGAGGTACTAACAGGATGGTGGAGAAGTCGTCGTCCACGAGGATCATGTCGGCGGAAGTGTTACGGCGACCTAGACCGCCTCTGTGCAAGTGTATGTATATGTATGGTACGTGGGAGGTACTAACAGGATGGTAGAGAAGTCGTCGTCGACGAGGATCATGTCGGCGGAAGTGTTACGGCGACCTAGACCGCCTCTGTGCAAGTGTATGTATATGTATGGTACGTGGGAGGTACTAACAGTATGGTGGAGAAGTCGTCGACGAGGATCATGTCGGCGGAAGTGTTACGGCGACCTAGACCGCCTCTGTGCAAGTGTATGTATATGTATGGTACGTGGGAGGTACTAACAGTATGGTGGAGAAGTCGTCGTCGACGAGGATCATGTCGGCGGAAGTGTTACGGCGACCTAGACCGCCTCTGTGCAAGTGTATGTATATGTATGGTACGTGGGAGGTACTAACAGGATGGTGGAGAAGTCGTCGTCGACGAGGATCATGTCGGCGGAAGTGTTACGGCGACCTAGACCGCCTCTGTGCAAGTGTATGTATATGTATGGTACGTGGGAGGTACTAACAGGATGGTGGAGAAGTCGTCGTCGACGAGGATCATGTCGGCGGAAGTGTTACGGCGACCTAGACCGCCTCTGTGCAAGTGTATGTATATGTATGGTACGTGGGAGGTACTAACAGGATGGTGGAGAAGTCGTCGTCGACGAGGATCATGTCGGCGGAAGTGTTACGGCGACCTAGACCGCCTCTGTGCAAGTGTATGTATATGTATGGTACGTGGGAGGTACTAACAGTATGGTGGAGAAGTCGTCGACGAGGATCATGTCGGCGGAAGTGTTACGGCGACCTAGACCGCCTCTGTGCAAGTGTATGTATATGTATGGTACGTGGGAGGTACTAACAGGATGGTGGAGAAGTCGTCGTCGACGAGGATCATGTCGGCGGAAGTGTTACGGCGACCTAGACCGCCTCTGTGCAAGTGTATGTATATGTATGGTACGTGGGAGGTACTAACAGGATGGTGGAGAAGTCGTCGTCGACGAGGATCATGTCGGCGGAAGTGTTACGGCGACCTAGACCGCCTCTGTGCAAGTGTATGTATATGTATGGTACGTGGGAGGTACTAACAGGATGGTGGAGAAGTCGTCGTCGACGAGGATCATGTCGGCGGAAGTGTTACGGCGACCTAGACCGCCTCTGTGCAAGTGTATGTATATGTATGGTACGTGGGAGGTACTAACAGGATGGTGGAGAAGTCGTCGTCGACGAGGATCATGTCGGCGGAAGTGTTACGGCGACCTAGACCGCCTCTGTGCAAGTGTATGTATATGTATGGTACGTGGGAGGTACTAACAGGATGGTGGAGAAGTCGTCGTCGACGAGGATCATGTCGGCGGAAGTGTTACGGCGACCTAGACCGCCTCTGTGCAAGTGTATGTATATGTATGGTACGTGGGAGGTACTAACAGGATGGTGGAGAAGTCGTCGTCGACGAGGATCATGTCGGCGGAAGTGTTACGGCGACCTAGACCGCCTCTGTGCAAGTGTATGTATATGTATGGTACGTGGGAGGTACTAACAGTATGGTGGAGAAGTCGTCGTCGACGAGGATCATGTCGGCGGAAGTGTTACGGCGACCTAGACCGCCTCTGTGCAAGTGTATGTATATGTATGGTACGTGGGAGGTACTAACAGGATGGTGGAGAAGTCGTCGTCGACGAGGATCATGTCGGCGGAAGTGTTACGGCGACCTAGACCGCCTCTGTGCAAGTGTATGTATATGTATGGTACGTGGGAGGTACTAACAGGATGGTGGAGAAGTCGTCGTCGACGAGGATCATGTCGGCGGCCTCCTTGCTCACGTCGGTGCCGCCGCGCCCCATCGCTATTCCGATGTCCGCTCGTTTTAAAGCCACGCCGTCGTTCACGCCGTCACCTTGAAGTGCCATCTAAATTATATTCTATTCAATAATGTACTAGCCGACAAATAACTAGAGATCGACCGGAACATGATTTTTAGCAGTAGAATCATTTGACAGAGGAGGGCTCGTTTGGGGGCGTCTCCAGGCGACTATTGTCGTAAGGCAAGGCAAGTGGGCACCCTGAACTACCTCGCCTCTCACAGTATAGAATATTTTACGAAATAAGGTATCAATATTAATTAGATTAGTCTAATTGACTTTCAATAAGCGATATCTTCTATCCTGTATTGATAAATCATTTTTTACTTTTACTTTTACTTTACTCAGCCGAAACCGAAACCGAAAACGAGCCTTCGGCCTTGGTCTCAGTTTAACTCAAGTTGCCTTGAAAAAATTAGGAGCTTGGGGCAGCTCGTGCGAATAAGCTCCGCGCTCATATCCCGAATTCTTCCGAGATGAGCCGAGCGACGCCCGAACATCGAGTTTCGGTTTTGGCAAAAGGAACAGTGGCCGAATCTGGCCGAAACCGAACCCTCGGTCGGTCTCTACAAATTACTAATCGCTTTAAAATAAAAGTTTACACAATAATTTTTATGCTAAAGACTTAGCTGTATGGACTATGTTCCTTTGCATGCCCAGAAACATAGAAAAAACGTCAATTGTTTGAGAAAGAGATAGAACGGGTGTTTCTGACAAGGCGGTAATAAATCAAAGGAGGGCTTCTGCTCAACATAACTAAAAACTTTCCCAGAGCAACATTGGTCGAAATCTCAAAAAAAATAACAGTTCCATACATTGGTTCTATCAGCTGGCGGGGTCAATGTACGGGACAGCTGATTTTTGTTTTGAGATTTTGACCCATGTTGCTTTGGGAAAGTTATTAGGTATGGTGAGCTAAATCCTTTCATTGATTTATTACCGCCTTGTCAGAAACACCCGGTATATATATTTTTTTAATGCTGTAAAACGACAAGAAGCTCACCAGACTTTCGGATATGCCTTACCAGTCATTCCGACAATTTTTCCGAGCCTCTGCAATGATTTCACAATCGCCAACTTGTGTTTCGGCGTCACTCTGTAGAATATTACCACCTGTTGAGGAAGTTATAAAGTTAATCATCATTATCATCATCCTCCATCATCTCAGACATCCACTGCTGAGCATAGGCCTCCCCCACACGGACCACTCTTGAGCAACCCTCATCCAGTGTACCAGGTCCTCTGACCACCTCCTTGTGGAGGCCTTTTTTTTAAGGCGGGGAAACTCCTCACGAGAACCCAGCGACCCCGGGGGAGCCGCAGGGTGATGCGGGGTTCGCGCCCGCTACACCCCGCCGGCGTCCATGTCGGCTGTTGGCAAGGGGTCACGGGAGATCTTTCGATGTTCAATGTTATGTTCAACTCCGCGACCCCCCCCAACTAGCAACGAAGGTCGTATAAGATTTACTCTTTCGACTATAGATCGTAAGACACTTGTATAAACGATCCTAAAATGTTAAAAAGCTGTATAAAAGCGGCTATCTCGATTATTTTGCATTCAACGCTTTTTGGCTCTATAAACATGTCTAGTAAACGTTTATACGATGAAATCATATCGCATTTACTCGATTGTTGTATAAATGTATCTCTTGATCGCCATTATACAACAATAAGTCGTAAGACAGCTCTTTAAAAGCAACTGAATTGCTAATTTGTCGTCAAACTAGCTATTATAGCACAATCTATCGACATTTAATTTTAACAGCATAATTGTGGAGTAAACGCGGTTCATACGATAAAACAGCATCTTAGTTACTTTAACAGCACTTTATGTCGTATGATAACTTTATGGAATGCTTTTATTCGACTTAACTAATTAGGTTGAGTAAAAGCTTTCAAATTATTCTTTTACAACCTTTTCGGTCTCTAAAGGTTATTTGAAAGCCATTTTACATCGATATAGTGGTATAAATGCTTTTTGAAATCTTTTACAGCACTATCTGCCATTTTGTTACATGATACCAAAATAAACAACGTAATTTGCTTTTTTTATTCGCAAAATGGATTATAATCGATGGAAAAGGATTGAAAGAAGTGGAGGATTCCGACGTAAAGTAAATAAGATGTATACACGATTGAAACAGTCAAGATCTTCATTGGCTATAACCACGAGTCAAGAGCGTTTAATTGATAGGCGTGAGGGTTCCGTAGCGTATAATAATTACTAAGTACTACTATTAGGTACTATTAGGTATTCTGTAACAACGGCTATATAGACAACCGTTTGCAATTTATTGAATTTGCCAGTATGTTTTTTTTAAGTCATGGGTGTTTATCTTATACTTATTGTGTTTGTTTTTATAATTTTATAAGTTAGTTGGTAGGTACCCAAAGAATTTGACTCAACTATTATTATTATTTTTTTATAATAAAGAGATACTTAAGTAAGTACTTACAATTTTGTTTTGTATTAAGTGATCCTACTTGCAATAACATTCGTCGCTTGGATAGTGATAATAAATTGAATATCTAGACTAACAAACCACGATTCATTTTTATATATTGGTAGATAGTAGGTAGTAGAAGTAGATAGTAGATTTTGCACTAAGGAACCCTAAACTATCTGTAATGGCGTCCCTAGAAGTCGTAAGATGGAAATCTCATTTCAATCTTTCGACTAACAGCTGAGAGAATGCTCTGTGATGATAAATGAGTTGCTATTATTTGCTATTGATGGCGAATTTATTTTAAATGTTAAATTAACAATATTTTTTATTCATTATTTACATAGAAATCTTGGGGCCCATTGAAATATTAACTACAATGCTAGGTATATAGACGGAAAAATTAATTCCGCACATGAAAGTAAGACCCTACGACCTAACTTTAACAGGTAACTAATTACCTGTCATCATTTGGCTTGATGGCTTAAAAACGTAATGGTTAATACGATGGCAAAATATACTTATATTTATTAGGTTTGACACTTCAACTGACATAAATTACACGTATAAAATAAAAAGTCTATAAGTGCTGCTTGGGTGCAGTTACACGATAAAAAAGTCGAGTGATTGCAACCAAATTGCTTTATTACTATAAATAAGTCGAATAAAAGCGGTTCTACCGACTTGGAAAAAGCAGATGTGTCGAATAATGGCATTCTGATGGCCATTATGGTACTAAGTAGCATTCTAGTTGCGATTACTCGATATTTATTCGACTAAATGGCTACTCATACGATAATCTTACGATATTTACTGGATCTAAAGCTGAGAGAAGTGCGCCCAAATCGCGTTGAGAGAACGTGCACAGAGCATTTACACGACTTTTTAAAGATCCTTCTTACGACCAATAGCTGAAAGAGAAACGTGCTGCTGACTTTTTTACGACACGATTTGCTGGTTGGGCCTCCAGTCCTTGTGGAGACCCTGACCACCTTATGGGGGGTCTGCCTACTCTAAGGCTTCCGGTGCGCGATCGCCAGTCGAGAACGATTCGGCTTTTGAGAGCTACTCATAAATATGAGGACTGCCAATTGCCACTAAATTTTACAATTCGTTTCTTTCGTATATTATAAGTCTAGTATCTTGCATTTGGCCTACTAGCGCAACACCATACGGAGTTGAACTCTCTACAGCGCACCAGCAAACGGTGGTCTCGTCGCACGGTGTTCGCTACACACAACCCGCGCGTCATCGGGCCACACTATTATGAGCATCTGCCTACTGAGCTGAAGGAGAAATAATGACGAAGCGTTTTGTCGCCGACTGAAAAAACTTTTGTTGGAACATGAATATTATTGTATAGATGACTTTTTAAACTATAAATTTGTTTGACATTGGACATTATTTGTGTAATTTGAGTATTCGACAGTTACAATATGTAATTCAAGTAAATTGAAATTATTATTTAGTATTTGACATCTATACCAATATTATAAAGAGGAAAGATTTGTTTGTTTGTTTGTTTGTTTGTTTGTAACGAATAGGCTCCGGAAATACTGAACCGATTTGAAAAATTCTTTCACTGGTAGGAAGCTACATTAACCCCGAGTGTCATAGGCTATATTAGATTTTCAAAAAATTAGGGATCCTTACCTAAACTCAAATAATGTAACCCAAGGTGCAATATTTTTTCCGTTGTTTACATATTTTGACAGGTGGTTTGTTGTTTGTTTTTTTATCAAGCCCATTCTGGGCAGGCAAAAGAACATAGTCTATAGAGCCAAGTCTTTTGTAGTATCTTAAATTCTATGGCGTAACGAAGTAAGCCGGGAAAGCTCGTTTTATATACAATTATACATTTAAAAATTTGACATTGTTTACATAGTACTTAAATAATTAAGTAACTACTTATTATTTTTTATATAATTTTTGTACAATATTTTGACGATCACATTATACTTTGACATTTTATAATACTACTACTACTTTGTACTTTAATACTACTTTGTATGTAATATGCATATGATAGTGTGAAATAAATGAATCTAATCTAATCTATAGATTTTAACGCAGAGCCTAAATAAATTGGCCAATTCCTTTTTTCTCTAACTAAATACGTATTTTGGTAATTGGTAAATGGTAACCCAATACACGGTCATTTTAAAAAAAAATATTCTTTTTACTCGTGATTTTTATTTTTTTTATTTCAAAAAATAAAAAAACTTATTTAAGGCCGATGGACTCCTTGTTCACCCCCCCTGCGCATTGACTTCTACCCCCTGACTCGTCTGGCACCAGCTCAGACACCGTAGATCAATGCTCTGATGCTACACAACGTTTTTAGTTTTTTTTACACAAACTTTCGAGGTACCTCAAGTGAGCACGGTTCATTATTTTTCAATTTTGTTTTCAGGAATCAGTCCTGTTTAACTATGCCTACCGGGCATTAAATTTTCCTCCACGATAAAAAAGTAACCGTGTATATAGTTTCTACCTAGTTAAATTCTACCTATAATGAGTTGTATATTATTAAACTCACAGATTCAATAATCTTGTCCAGCTGGTCGTCGCTCATGGCGTCCAGCTCGTCGCCCGAGATGGACACGGACTGCAGCACGTCCAGGCCGATCATCTGACCTGCAGACAAATAAATAATTAATATTATCACATTCAATAAAAATAATCTGTCAATTTTAGGAAACGTAATTGTTTAACATGTCCGTGTGTCATTGTGTCACATGTCCGTGTGTCATTGTGTCACATGTCCGAGTGTAATTGTGTCACATGTCCGTGTGTCATTGTGTCACAAGTCCGTGTGTCATTGTGTCACATGTCCGAGTCTAATTGTGTCACATGTCCGTGTGTCATTGTGTCACATGTCCGTGTGTAATTGTGTCACTTGTCTGAGTGTAATTGTGTCACATGTCCGTGTGTCATTGTGTCACATGTCCGTGTGTCATTGTGTCACATGTCCGAGTGTAATTGTGTCACATGTCCGTGTGCCACTGTGTCACATGTCCGAGTGTAATTGTGTAACATGTCCGTGTGTCATTGTGTCACATGTCCGTGTGTAATTGTGTCACTTGTCTGAGTCTAATTGTGTCACATGTCCGTGTGTCATTGTGTCACATGTCCGTGTGTAATTGTGTCACTTGTCTGAGTGTAATTGTGTCACATGTCCGTGTGTCATTGTGTCACATGTCCGTGTGTCATTGTGTCACATGTCCGAGTCTAATTGTGTCACATGTCCGTGTGTCATTGTGTCACATGTCCGTGTGTAATTGTGTCACTTGTCTGAGTGTAATTGTGTCACATGTCCGTGTGTCATTGTGTCACATGTCCGTGTGTCATTGTGTCACATGTCCGTGTGTCATTGTGTCACATGTCCGAGTGTAATTGTGTCACATGTCCGTGTGCCACTGTGTCACATGTCCGAGTGTAATTGTGTAACATGTCCGTGTGTCATTGTGTCACATGTCCGTGTGTCATTGTGTCACATGTCCGAGTGTAATTGTGTTACATGTGTAGCGCCTCCGCGCTATATACTTATTATATGTACATACATAATAAATAACATAATATTTATAACATACACTTACACATAAAATATTTATCATTAATTATAATTATTATATTTACTAACGCGCAACTATCCACTGCGCACCCTACTAAAAAAGTTGGAAAAAAGTTTGCAACAAAATGCAAATCAATCCACGTGGGCCGCGCGCGGTTCGCTGTGCGCCTGCGCAGCCGAGTGATCCCGAGCGCGCGCCCGAACAGCGGCGGCTACCGATGCCCCATCTCCTTCGCACGCACCGCGGACGAATCAGTCATCTCACCACCTCGGCCGATGAGACTTACTCTAGCCACTATCTCGCGACGCGGTTGCATTGTGAATTGTAAATATTGAACTGTACATACTTTAGCTTCTGAATTATACTTTAATAAACTGAAAGTGTTTAGTGTTCATATTCCTGACCTACCTGGGATTGAAGGGATAATTTAACGCTGAAGCCCGCTTCACTGGTGACCCCTCGGAACATCTACCTTCCAAGAAAAAAAAAAAAAGAAGCCTAATCATGTCGGACAGCGAATACAGTGACCCTGCTCAGGACTCGACGACATCAAAAGCAGCAAAAGCAGCTCATCCAGAAGAGTCATCAAACCTTTTATCGGAAGTTTGCCGCGTAGGTGTTAGAGTGCCACCCTTCTGGCCTGAAAAGCCCGCTATTTGGTTCGCTCAAATCGAGGGCCAGTTCGCAATCTCCGGTATTAAATCGGACGAGACGAAATTTTACTACGTTATCTCGAACTTAGATCCGCAATATGCGTCAGAGGTAGAAGATATAATCATCAACCCTCCAGCGACGAATAAATACGACAAGCTGAAAACTGAATTAATTAAACGCTTGTCCGCTAGCCGCGAAAAGCTGGTAAAACAACTACTTGTTCATGAAGAACTGGGAGACAGAAAACCGTCGCAATTTCTTCGTCATCTTCAGCACCAAGCCGGACCAAATATACCCGACGAATTTTTGAAGACAATATGGACTAGCAGGTTACCTAACAGCACCCAGACCATTATCGCATCCCAGCCGACCGCCTCATTGCAAGTTTTAGCGGACCTTGCGGACCGCATACATGACGTCGTACCACCACAACAGCAAGTCGCAGCAACGTCGTATACGACTTCAGGCAGCACACTGGAGGTAATGTCAAGGCAGATCGCGGAGCTGACGAAACAAGTAGCAAGCCTTACTGCAAAAGTCGGCCAACCAGGTAACTCTAGATCTAGATCACGGTCCAGACAAGCGACAGGCGAGCGTAGACGCTCAAGCACAAGGTCCCGTTCCAACTACCAAAAGTTTCCCGAGTGTTGGTACCATTATAAGTTTGGCGACACCGCAACTAAATGCGTTCAACCATGCGATTATAAGAAGCAGGGAAACGCCACAGGCAGTCGGTAATGGTGACTAACGACTGCCACTCTATTTCTGGTCGCCTGTTTGTAATAGACCGCAAGTCCAAGACACAGTTTTTAGTCGATACCGGAAGCGACCTCTGTGTTTTCCCTCGGTCAGCGATGCGCGAACGTAGGCAGAAGACCAAATACGAACTAGCAGCTGCAAACGGTTCGATAATCAATACCTATGGCTACGCAGAACTGGTATTAGATCTCGGCTTACGAAGAGATTTTTCTTGGCGTTTCATCGTTGCTGACGTCACGAAGGCTATAATCGGAGTTGACTTTTTGGCGTTTTATAACCTTGTCGTCGACTGTAGAAACAAACGCCTAATAGATAACACTACTACACTCAGCACCATCGCAACGCCAATAGGTCCAACAGATCACATATCCTCCGTGAAGATAGTATCTGGGGACACAAAGTACCATGCTATCCTGAAAGAATATCCGGATATCACCCGCCCATCCGGTTCAAAAAGAATTACTCGGCATAATACACTTCACTACATCAGGACGACCCCTGGACCACCAGTGGCATGCACGCCTCGCCGTCTCGCTCCCGATAAATTGAAGATAGCAAAGGCCGAGTTCGACGCAATGCTAAAGAATGGAACAGCACGACCTTCAGAGAGCCCGTGGGCTTCACCACTGCATCTAGCACCGAAAAAAGATAACCAGTGGAGACCCTGCGGTGACTACCGGATGTTAAATGCACGAACAGTTCCGGACAAGTACCCCATCCGGCATATTCAGGATTTTACGCATAGCATCGCAGGCTGCAACGTCTTCAGCACGGTTGACCTTGAAAAGGCATACAACCAAATTCCTGTCTTCCCGGACGATATCCCGAAAACTGCGATAACGACCCCATTTGGGTTATTCGAATTCCCATATATGACGTTCGGCCTTAGAAACGCCGGACAGACATTTCAGCGTTTCGTCGATGAGATGACGCGGGAGTTCGATTTTATATATCCGTACCTTGATGATTACCTAATTTTTTCAGTCGATCACGTGACACATGAAAAGCACTTACGCCAGATATTTGCAAAAATGGCAGAATATGGTATGGTCATAAACACGTCTAAATGCGTGTTTGGTGCATCCGAAGTTACATTCCTCGGCTATAAAATATCATTGGACGGAATAAAACCGCTAGACGAGAAAGTAGAAGCAGTAAAGAACTTCCCAGCACCCAAAAACGTCAAAGAATTAAGGAGGTTCTTGGGTATGATAAACTTTTATAGAAGATTGATCCCTAAGGCTGCTGAACTCCAAGCGCCTCTGAATTCATTGTTGACCGGAGGAGTAAAAGGCTCGCATCCTATAAATCTTACACACGAGGCTATGAAAGCATTCATCGAGTGTAAAGAGAGCTTATGCAACGCAGCCTTACTGGCTCACCCTGATTGTAACTCAAGACTCGCCATAGTCACCGATGCTTCGGATACTTCAATCGCCGGAACGCTTCAACAAAAGAAAGGAGAAAATTGGGAACCTCTAGCATTCTTTTCAAGAAAACTCAGTCCCTCGCAAAAGAAATATTCCCCATATGACCGAGAGCTGCTCGCCATTTATGAGACGATCAAATATTTTCGACATATGGTAGAAGCCAGAGATTTTACTATCTACACAGACCATAAACCAATATGCTTCGCATTTAATGGTCGCAAGGATAACTGCTCACCGAGACAATTTAGAAATCTGGACTATATTGCACAATTTACCACAGATATACGACACATATCGGGTAAGGACAATGTAGTTGCCGACACCTTGTCACGCGTGGAAGAAATTTCAGAACCACTGAATCTGGACGTGTTAGCAGAAGCACAAGATTCGGATACAGAGCTGCTGAACATCCTGAAAGACGGGTCCTCTCTAAGAATAAAGAAGATGCAGATGTCTCCAGGTCAAGTAGAAGTCTATTGCGATATCAGCACAGACAAACCGAGACCCTTCATCACACAAGAACTGCGACGTAAAGTATTTGACAGCATGCACTCTCTCAGCCACCCTGGAGCTAACACAACGACAAAATTAATAACTGATCGTTTTATATGGCCTGGTGTTCGAAAAGACATAAGAGAATGGACACGTTCCTGTATACCTTGCCAAATGGCTAAGACTACACGACACGTACAAGCACCACCAGGAACATACCAACTACCAAAGGCAAGATTCATGCAAATACATATCGATTTGATTGGACCCATGCCGATTTCTCAAGGAAACAGATACTGCCTTACAGCTGTAGACAGATTCACACGATGGCCAGAAGCTATACCAATCCCTGACATCACAGCAGAGACAGTAGCCAAAGCCTTAACATACGGCTGGATTTCAAGATTTGGTTGCCCGATGGATATAGTCACGGACAGAGGCAGTCAATTTGAGTCGGCATTGTTCAAACAGCTGTCAAAAATAGCAGGATTCTGTCACAAGCGCACCACAGCCTACCACCCCGCTTGTAATGGCTTGGTAGAAAGGTTTCACCGACAGCTCAAAGCAGCCATTGTATGCCACAACAATACCAAATGGACCGAAGCACTACCGATAGTACTACTTGGAATAAGGAGCGCCTACAAAGAGGATATAAAGGCATCGGTGGCCGAACTAGTATATGGTGAACCACTGAGACTACCAGGCGAATTCCTACAGTCAGCCAACGTCAGTGATACTTCTGACATATCCGAATACATCACTCGTCTGCGCGCCTTTGCCCACGAACTGCAACCAACAACAACATCACGCCACGGCAGCAAGAAAATATTCATTTTCAAAGACCTCCCGACAGCGAAGCACGTTTTTGTCAGAGACGACACAGTAAGAGGCGCACTACAACCAGCCTACACCGGCCCATACGAAGTAGTAGAAAGAAATGACAAGTACTTCAAGCTTAAAATTAAAGGGAAACTCAACACAGTGACCGTAGACCGCCTTAAGCCAGCCTACACACTGATCGAGAAAGAAGACTTGGTGACAATAACTAAAGAAAGCAGAAAGACAGAAGAAACGACATTCAATACACCAAGCAAACCCGATGCAAAGAAGGAAGTAACAAGAACGACTCGATCGGGTCGCCAAGTACATTTCCCGGACTACTTTCGCCCGTAGAAACGGTCTCCCCAGGGGAGTGATGTAGCACCTCCGCGCTATATACTTATTATATGTACATACATAATAAATAACATAATATTTATAACATACACTTACACATAAAATATTTATCATTAATTATAATTATTATATTTACTAACGCGCAACTATCCACTGCGCACCCTACTAAAAAAGTTGGAAAAAAGTTTGCAACAAAATGCAAATCAATCCACGTGGGCCGCGCGCGGTTCGCTGTGCGCCTGCGCAGCCGAGTGATCCCGAGCGCGCGCCCGAACAGCGGCGGCTACCGATGCCCCATCTCCTTCGCACGCACCGCGGACGAATCAGTCATCTCACCACCTCGGCCGATGAGACTTACTCTAGCCACTATCTCGCGACGCGGTTGCATTGTGAATTGTAAATATTGAACTGTACATACTTTAGCTTCTGAATTATACTTTAATAAACTGAAAGTGTTTAGTGTTCATATTCCTGACCTACCTGGGATTGAAGGGATAATTTAACGCTGAAGCCCGCTTCACATGTCCGTGTGTCATTGTGTCACATGTCCTAGTGTGACTCACCAACAGCTCTCGCAGTGGGCTGTGAGTCCCCAGTCAACATTTTGACGGCAACCCCAGCCTCATTTAGCGCGCTCACGGCGGCGGCCACGCCCGGCCGCGGCGGGTCGCACACGCCGCACGCTCCCACGTACGTTAACCCGTCCAATGCCGCGCCTCGGGCGAAGGCTATCGTACGGAGACCTGGGGATAAGGTACTATTATTATTATCATAATACAATAAAAACATTGTCAACTTACATAAAACTCGCATCAAAGAAAGATTATTACAATGTTAATGATTATTTAAATTGTAAGACGCATGGCATGTTATTTTGCACTGTGGCTTTCTGGCCTAGCAGAGAGGGCAGAATAACGCAACAATAACAAGCCTAATACTCGAATATTGTTTTGCTTTGTGAAAGATTCTAAGTGTTTTTCTATCAATAAACCACCCAGGTTATTGAGGTAAAACTAGAAATAGAAAACGTTTATAGCCAAACAGTGACACATCATTACAAAAATACACAAAAAGGTAAACAAAAACAATTAACGGTAACAATATGCCACTATAGCAAAGGGCACTGCCTCAGCATTTGCTATGGGTTTGATCCCAAAGCGCTGGTTTTCAGTCAGTGCCGGTAGTGTTCACGAGCGTCCATGGAGTGCCTTACCAAATTGGGATTGATTGTGTACAGGAAAATAAAATTTATCTCATAATGTACAGGAATGTAGTGTAACTACTGTTTTTGTAAATTTTATTCATATTAAAATAAAAAAGGTAATTTGATAAGTAGAGTTTTTAAAGATATAAGATAAGTCCGAACGAGGGTCTATAAAAAGGAAAGAGTTTCCATAAAATGCATTGCGAAGAACAAGAACTATTGAACAAATTCCAAAGCTTATTATATTGTTAATGATTTTTTTAACAAAGCATGGCAAAACTTACCCATCCTGCCGATATTGTAGACTTCAGCAATGAACTCTTGTTGCTTCTCTTTAGTCATAGGGGCGTGGTTCCCTTCACTGTCCACATACGTTGTACATAGAGGGAGTATCTTTTCAAGGGCTCCCTTTACAAACAGTTCCTCCTTCAATTTCGCATTGTCGGTGTATTTTGGCGCGCATTTCACTACCATCATTTTCGTTTCGGAACTGTAAGTAAGATTTAAGCAAAAGTCAATTATGATGTTAATACGTAGGTTATACAAGTATTAAATAACATAATTCCTATTTTACAAAAAGAGACCCGCCTTCAATAAATTTAGACATAAATAAACTGAGAACTTCCTCTTTTTTTCAAGTCGGTTAAAATAGGTACTAAAACCTTCTCCTGAATGTAACAAATACTTTTGTGAAAACCGATTCAAAATTGATTCAGCCAAACTCGAGATAATCGCGGACAAACGTACATACATACAGGTCAAACTGATAACCTCCTTTTTTGAAGTCGGTTATAAACCAAGCTTAATCCTACGATATCGTTTGAAAACGATGATAAACATGCACTTTCTTCAAAACGCTGATGAGTCAATTAAATTCATCATCATTAATATCACCATCATCTAATCCGAAAGACTATATCAATAACATAAATTCATTAACACTAATAATCCTTTAACTTCGTCTTGGCCAAAATACGTCCAATACTGAACACAAGCCCACGGACCGCTCCACTCATCAATACCATCAAGCAAAACCTACAATCAATCAATCAATCAATCTACTATAATCTCCCCGGCTCAACTCGGTACAGATCTGTACCGGTCACGAGCGGGCCGCCGCGCGACTTTTTTTTTACTCGTTTTTTATTTTTTGGCTGAACCAATGTTTGCCTAATGTTTGACAAATGTGTCGACTATGAATGATTGAATGGATTGACAATCAATCACTGAATCAATAATAACCCAAAAAAATAATAAATGTTAACAAAAAAAATTTGCGGGTATCGGGTACCTACGCCGCCATTTTGAAAATGGTGAAAATTTGGGAAAATTTTGACATATCTACCTACTTGCGACACTACTTTGTTGAGCGGAAGGGTTAATCAATCAATCCTTACCTGAAAGGAATCTCCTGAAGCCTCGTATATTGTTCCCGAACCCCTTCCATTCCGTTTTTCATGGCGCAAGCGATCAGAGCGCCCTCTGTCGGCGACCCCATTAGAGTTTCACCTTGAATTGTCGCATTGTTGCACACTGCTGCCACCTAGGAAGAATTACAATGAAATAAGAACAAAACAAAGGGAATAATTTGTTATAATGTTATACAGGATGTTTTTGACAAGGTGGTCATAAAATTAGGTCTTTAACTCACCATACGTAATTCCACTGTTGGACAAAGGTATCTCCCACAGATGGCCACAAGGACAAACAATGTGGTGATTTTTCGAAATCGCCACGTTTGGGAGGCGGTTTCGCGATAACATTGTGGCTATTCAAGTATTGGACGCTGCTGCCCGTCCTCAGAGGAGATCGGTCGCATTTTATGACATTTCCCAGGAAAGTGACAGGGACACCACACGGCAGTCAAACAAGATTCATCATAAAACTAGACAATTTAGTACTAAAGCCAGACCTCGAGCATGCAGTAGACGCCCATCCTGGCGACGTCCAGGTCGCGGCCCTTGTAGGCGCGCAGCTGCACGTCCCCCCCGCGCGCGCTGTACTGAGAGTTACCTCGAGCATGCAGTAGACGCCCATCCTAGCGACGTCCAGGTCGCGGCCCTTGTAGGCGCGCAGCTGCACGTCCCCCCCGCGCGCGCTGTACTGAGAGTTACCTCGGGCATGCAGTAGACGCCCATCCTGGCGACGTCCAGGTCGCGGCCCTTGTAGGCGCGCAGCTGCACGTCCCCCCCGCGCGCGCTGTACTGAGAGTTACCTCGAGCATGCAGTAGACGCCCATCCTGGCGACGTCCAGGTCGCGGCCCTTGTAGGCGCGCAGCTGCACGTCCCCCCCGCGCGCGCTGTACTGAGAGTTACCTCGAGCATGCAGTAGACGCCCATCCTGGCGACGTCCAGGTCGCGGCCCTTGTAGGCGCGCAGCTGCACGTCCCCCCCGCGCGCGCTGTACTGAGAGTTACCTCGAGCATGCAGTAGACGCCCATCCTGGCGACGTCCAGGTCGCGGCCCTTGTAGGCGCGCAGCTGCACGTCCCCCCCGCGCGCGCTGTACTGAGAGTTACCTCGAGCATGCAGTAGACGCCCATCCTGGCGACGTCCAGGTCGCGGCCCTTGTAGGCGCGCAGCTGCACGTCCCCCCCGCGCGCGCTGTACTGAGAGTTACCTCGAGCATGCAGTAGACGCCCATCCTGGCGACGTCCAGGTCGCGGCCCTTGTAGGCGCGCAGCTGCACGTCCCCCCCGCGCGCGCTGTACCCCGCGCCGCTCACTTGCGCCAGGTGCCCGCCCGACGAGCACAGCGTCGTTACTGTCATCTCGTTCCTTGTTAGCGTACCTGGTTTTTTTTTAATTAAAAAAAGTTGGTTGGTTTAGTCACAAATGTCCAAATCGCAAATGTCGAAGTCAATACCTAGTCTACGAACAACAATACTCAGGAAGCGTAACTCTCCTACAAAACCGCTTCGACTTTGGTTCCACTTACGCACACAAAGTAACTCCTATTGCAACAAACACTCAGACATTCTCATAGACAAGCTTGCACGCCATTGGCCGCTTCTCTCGCGTCTGTCGACAAGGCAGCGAGCTAGCCCCCCTGTTTTATGACGAGAGTTATAATATAAAATCCCAAACGTATTGAGGGTTTGAAGGGTTTTTAACTTTTTAATGGCTTGTAACTTTAAAGGCGCAAGGTCAAACAGCACCCGAAACAGAATAGCTTTACACACTTTGTATAACTAACTGCTCTACTCTTTTCCGCAAATAAATATACCATTAATACAAATAATACAAGTATGTAAAACATAAATAACACATATTAAAACAACATATCATAATTCTTATAATTTTTCATATCTCGGTCCGGTCATCTCAGGTGTTTTTCGAAACAAACAAATAAACAATGGAAAAGAGGGCTTATTATATATAGCCGTATTTTTAATAAGACGATATCAACTGACGTTTACTGTGTTGTCAGTTTTTGATGAAATCAATATATATAAAACTCTTCCGTTACTGACTGACTAACTGACTGACAGACAACGCAGAGCCGAAACTACTGGGCGTAGCGGGCTCAAATTTTGCATGTAGCTTCCTTAGGGAGTGTAAGTGAGCACTAAGAAAGGATTTCCCGTAATTCCCATGGGAACGGGAAAATAAAACTGTATTTTTGTATTTGAAATCTGCGCGAGTGAAACCGCGGTGCAGCCTCTAGTACACTATAAAGAAATACATAATATTCTTTTTCATTCCATCGGCTCGAAAACATCCCGTTTCGTACCTGTACCGTACTATTAATGTTTGAAATTATTATCTATTTACAATCTAATTGAACGAGAACTGAACTCATCACCTATTACTTTAAATAATAATAATAACCTCTAAATAAAAATTATACTTCTATTCTATTATTATTCTACTATTACTCTATTACGATTGTGTCAAAAATTGCGAGTCTCGTAACTTTAATCGATCATTATAGTATAGCAAGAGAATATGAATAGCAAGCTATAGAATAATCTGGGATTTTTTTACCTAAAGAATCATGTTTTATTAGACGAAATTGGAACGGGCGTAGCGCAACTGTCACTTAATATCAATCAATATTGACATATATAATGTCAGTCGAACGTAATCATAACATTATATTAATATGGAGCAGACTACCCTTTTTGGTCAATTCCAATCTGTTGCGATACTACTGCTATAGTTATAGCAAAATTGATTACGAGACTACCAAATGTGTATTTTCTTGCGATTAACGTACTGTTTCTACTCTACTTTTATTCGACAGTTACGTTCTGCGCGATGAGACTAAGGGCCCAGGTGTAGGTGTAGAAGTGTAGATAACAAACCTGTCTTATCGCTGCAAATGACATTAACGCAGCCAAGTGTCTCGACCGTCGGTAGTTTTTTGACAATGCACTTTCGTTTAGCCATCCGCATCACTCCTAGCGCCAATGTCACCGTCACCACTATTGGTAGACCTTTAGAACAAAATATTACATTTTAAATATATAGCTTTTCACTATTAAACTTTTGGACGTTGTGATCAAATTTCGAATAGAGGGAACAAGCATCGGGATATAATTTAGATCAGAGTTTCCCAAACTTTTTTTCAATGATACACATGAATGAACCAAATGACATGAACATCAACCAGTTGTTGAACTATGCTCATGATTGACAAGACTGATTAATTGAAACTTTCACCTTTAGATATAGCAGTCCCGCCCCGATATTGGATTGGTTTGATTTAAGTGCTGTAGAATGATAATGCTGTTGCTTATCATTGGCATGACTGATTGATTGAAGCATTTAACTTCAGGTATAGCAGCGACAGCTAAACTGACGATTGATTTAAGCAGTCACCTTCAGGTATAGCAGGACGATTGACACGACTGATTTATTTAAGCAGTCACCTTCAGGTATAGCAGCGACAGATAAACTGACGATTGACAATACTGATTGATTGAAGCATTTAACTTTAGGGATAGCATCGACAGCCTAACTGACGATTGACAAGACTGATTGATAAAATTTACGGATTGATTGAAGCTGCTGTAGAAGGACAAGATTAACAGGACTGATTGATAGAAGCGCTCACCTTCAGGTATAGCAGCGACGGCCAGACTGACGCCGATATTGAACATGTCCTTCAAAGCCTTCCCTTGCAGCCAGCCGGCCAACATTATAACTCCGATAATGCAGAGAGAGTAGAAGGACAACTGCGCCCCCAGAGTGTCCATTGATCTTTGGAGCGGGGTCTTTGGAGCTTCTTCTCGTAGCATCATTCGGAAAATGTCGCCGAATTCTGATCGCTCGCCCGTGCTTACTACTATGCCCTGGAGAAATAATAACAGGTTTATATTTATTTTATTGTAAGGCTTACTAGCAGTATATATGTCGTAGTAAAATTTGATAATTAGGTTTTTTTCAAAAAAAACTAGGGATTTTGCGAAAACCCGGATAATTTGATAGAAGCATTACTTTTTTTTTTCAATCATCCTGACATAAAGCAGTTTTTTTCCAAAAATAAACCTAGTATAATTGAAAACTTTGAAACCTTTCTTAACTCTGATTGGCTAGATTATTGCTTGCTGGCAAACTCTTATTCTGATTGGTTCGTTAAAATATCCGTTGACGCTACAAAGATACTAGGTATTTTGCAAAAAAACTGCTTTATGTCAGGATGATTGAAAAAAAAGTAATGCTTATATCAAATTATCCGGGTTTTCGCAAAATCTCTAGTTTTTTTTGCAAAAAACCTAATTATAAAATTTTACTACGACATATATAACATGGGTTTAAAGTGATGTTATGACGAGGGTGCGCAATAATGCGCATGTTAAAACCCGGAGCGCAGTGAGAGTTTTAAGGGTTACGTTAATTTAAGTTCTAATAATGGCTGGAAACTTAAACAAGCGAGGGTTGTAACAGCACCCGAAGCGAAATAGGTTTTACAACCACGTTGTATACTCTACTTCTCATTCCATCCTACGAGTAAAATTTCTATTATAAATTACGATCTTTCCCGGCTTACTTCGTTACGCCATAGAATATAAGATACTACAAAAGACTTGGCTCTATAGACTATGTTCTTTTGACTGCCCAGAATGGCCGTATAAAAAACAAACAACAACAACAAACCACCTGTCAAAATATGTAAACAACGGAAAATATATTGCACCTTGGGTTATATTATTTGATTTTAGGTAAGGATCCCTAATTTTTTTGAAAATCTAATATAGCCTATGACACTCGGGGTAAATGTAGCTTACTACCAGTGAAAGAATTTTTCAAATCGGTTCAGTATTTCCAGCCAGAGCCTATTCGTTACAAACAAACAAACAAACAAATCTATCCTATTTATAATATTGGTATAGATTTTTTAAGAGACATGCATTAGATAAATTGACACATACATAAACTGCGAACTTTCTCATTTCTGAAGTCGTTTACAAAAAACCCAATCAAAATCCTTCCAGCCAAACTCGAGATAATCGCGGACGAACATAACATACATACAGGTCAAACTGATAACCTCCTTTTTTGAAGTCGGTTAAAAAATTCTTTACCTAAAGTATTAACTTAATCAGTTCGTTTAAATTACTCTTTTTCTAGTCATTAGAACCAAAACCAACCAACCTTAGCATTACCACATCGCACCAGAGTCCCCATAAAAGCCACATTATCCTTCTCAACCCTGGCTCCGGATGGCCTGGTCACCATGGCAGTTTTGGTCTTCGGCTCCGTTTCCCCAGTGAAGGAAGACTCGTCTATAGCCAAGTCTGTACACTCGAAGAGTCGAAGGTCTGCCGGGACGCGATCGCCAATGTTCAGGTAGATTATATCGCCAGGAACCAGGTTCCTTGCTAGGAAGTGTTCTACGCTGCCTTCGCGAAGACTGGTGGTAGAAGAAATCGTTTATAATTAAGAATTTATAAATGAATCAAAAATATCACCAACCCATTTCCCCTTTTAGGACACCCTAAAAGGAGCCTAACGGAACACAGTATTTCAAAGAAGGGCTGCTGCCCGTCCTTTGGCTGTTCCATTAGTCGCCTGTTACGACAGCTATGAGAGAAGATGACGTGGTAATATTCATGGTAACAATTTAACAATACAAAGAACAACATTTTTTAAATTTGGCATGCATATGTCGTACTAAGATTTGATAATTAGGTTTTTGAAAAAAAAACTAGGGATTTTGCGAAAACACGGATAATTTGATATAAGCATTACTTTTTTTTCAATCATCAAATTATCCGTGTTTTCGCAAAAACCCTAGTTTTTTTTGCAAAAAACCTAATTATCAAATCTTACTACGACACATTCAAGAAAACCGAAAATATCTTAGGTGCAGCTATACTATTTCTTTGCGTCTTTGTTATTTAAATAATCATTAACATTGTAATAAGCCTTCAACTTTTTTTAAACTAATTTTTACGAGTTCAAAACGCGTTATGATTCAGGTTCAAAATATCTTATGGGATCTCGTAACAAAATCTACTTCGTTTCCCATAAAGCATGTGTAGCATGAGGGTCGCTAAAAACCGGTCTATGAGACGATATGTAGGGGTGGCCTATGTCCAGCAGTGGACGTCTTTAGACTGAGATGACGATGATAATCAAATGATGTGTAGCATGTGGAAACCCTCACCAGTTGCATGTCGGCGGGACGAGCTTGTTCAGCTCTTCAAGCGACTTCTCCGACCTGTACTCCTGAACGAATGCGACCGTCACCACGATAATGATGGCGACCGTTATTGAGATTGCGTCGTCGTATTGACGCATGCAGACGCTTACGAACGCCGAACCTGGAATGAAAAGTTAAATCAATATACATACTTAGTATAAAATAAAGTCGCTCTCGCTTCTGTCCCTATGTATGATAATATGTATTTAAACTGTGCATTGGATTTTGATGTGTTTCTTTTTATTAATAGAGTGATTGAAGAGGAAGGTTTATATGTATAATGCATGCACAACATAGAATCGGGTAAGGCGGTACGAAGTTCGAAAAGTCGACTAGTCAATCAATATATATAAAACTCTTCCGTTACTGACTGACAGACAACGCAGAAAGGGGCGTAGAAAGCTGAAAATTGGCACTAAGTTCCTTGGGGAGTGTAGGTGATCACTAAGAAGGGATTTCCCGAAATTCCCACGGCAGAGAGAAAAACGGGAATTTTGTGTTTATAAGAAATCTGCGTGGGAAAAACCGCGGGGCAGCACCTAGTACATAGTATAAAACAAAGTCGTTACCCGCGTCTGTCCCTATGTATGTCAAATCTTTAATACTACCCAACAAATTTAAAACTGATACGGTTGTTTTAATAGATAGAGTGATTTAAGAGGAAGGTTTATAAAGTATAATACATTCACAAAATAGAAATAGGTTGAAGGTACCTACGAAGTTCGCCGGGTCGACCAGTAGTTAGTTATAAAAACAAGGGTTATAGAACTCGCTTAGAACGATAAAGTAGCTTTTCGTCAACATATTGATGTAAAAGGAAATCAGTTTTCTTTTTTTGTAAAAGAAAGAGATCATTCACTCATTCATCCGTGATAAGTTTCAAAAATTATGAAGTTTTAAAAGGTCCAAAATTATAAAAATACAATCCACTAGAGTTCCCGTCTCTGATAACTTCATTAGTTATTCATTATTATTAGCAAGTCTAAATTAAAATATACCTCTACATTTCCACGATTGATTTCCCTGAGAACATATATCTTTCTTTGGAAAGGAGATACCATAGTAAAAATGTGTGATAAATTTCAATAAGTAGGTAGTTTGTAAGTAAAATTTGACTACGAAACCCTAAAAAGACCTAAGTTGTAACTTTTTAAAATAATAGTTTTTGTATAAAAGACATGAACCGAAAAAATGCTACGTTTAATTACAAGTTATGGACGTAATAAAAACATGCTACACACGAAATTAAATAAAAGTTGTTTGCCTTAACATTCAAGCATTATTTATTTTTATTACACGCGTAAAATCAATCAATATATATAAAACTCTTCCGTTACTGACTGACTGACTGAGTGACTGACAGACAACGCAGAGCCGAAACTACTGGGCGTAGCGGGCTGAAATTTTGCATGTAGGTTCCTTAGGGAGTGTAGGTGAGCACTAAGAAGGGATTTCCCGAAATTCCCACGGGAACGGAAAAAAACGGGATTTTAGTGTTTATGAGAAATCTGCGCGGGTGAAACCGCTGGGCAGCCTCTAGTTAATAAATATTTCGTTACACAGAGACCGAAAATGTATAAGTTTAACGGTAATCTGTACATTGAATCCGAAAATAGGAAAATCAAAAAGTATGCGAAAGGAGTATGGCTCAAATACAAGACTGTTAGCTATGTATGTAGGTATGTGTAGTGTAAAGAATATTCTAGACTAACAATCATGTCATGAAAATTACAGT
This sequence comes from Euspilapteryx auroguttella, assembly GCA_951802225.1. NCBI lineage: Eukaryota > Metazoa > Arthropoda > Insecta > Lepidoptera > Gracillariidae > Euspilapteryx > Euspilapteryx auroguttella. Next base: position 10,603,014 of record OX637648.1, on the reverse strand, counting down.
ACAGAAAGAAACGTGCAATTTACTCGGCCAGACGAGTTGCAGAGTTCCGCTATTAAATAGAGTCGCAGTGCGAATCGAGTACCTCTGTGTTTGTAGTATAGATCTTGCAATCTACGAGCGCACCTGATCATTATTTGTAGTTGTAAACGTAAGTACATAATTGCGTTAGTGTGTGTGCGCGACGGAGCGGTCAGTAGCGAGTGTTCACGCTGCTAATGTGCATGTGCGTAAACAGATTGGTCACCCACACAACTAAAGGCGCCGTGCGCTCGTAGATTGCAAGATCTATAACAATTTGTTTTTCTAACCCCCAAATACTTGAAACTTTATCTTTTTACGACCTGATGAAGATTGCAGGAATGCACTTGTTGAGGGTCACACCAGAGAGAAGGTAAATGGTCACACCACACAAGATCCGCTGGGGAGGTCTGGGTCACACCAGAGAGAAGGTAAATGGTCACACCACACAAGATCCGCTGGGGAGGTCTATCTCTATCTGGACTTTATTAAGCTGAGATGATCATGATGATAATGAGACACAAAAATCGATGTCGAAAACTCTAGTAATGCAATCACGATTCTATTAACGGTATTTACGTGACCTGCGGGTGACATAAAAGGTAACTTAGACCTCCTTTACGAAGACGCGGCGCGTTGTGCGGGGCGTTCGCCGTCGCGGGCGACGCTGCGGGCGGCGCTGCGGTGGTCGGCGCCCGCCAACTCGTCTCCGTAAACGATCTCATACATTGCTATACGATTGATTTAATCGCAGCACGCCCCGCACGACGCCCCGCGTAACGCCCCGCGTGATCCTAAAGGCGGCCTTAGGGAAAACCCTCAGCAACATCCTTAGTTGCATAATGCGATCACTACCCACCTGTCAAGTGTAGCGATTACGCGATTACGACAAAACCTCACGTTTGCTCTTGTCGCGATTTGTGAGGAAGACCGTCGAGATGTCGAGACTTGACCGACAATTATACTTTACAGAGAAACGCGAGGTAGGTATAAAGTTAAGCTTCAAGTATATTATACCTGTTGACCCATAAAATAGCAAACAATATTCAATGTCGCCGCGGCCCGCAAAAGGGTTAAAAAGGGGGAGTGAGCGCTGAAAGGGGATGGGGTAGGGGTTAAATAAGGGTTATGCACATTGATAGGTCTTTTATGCTTTTACGTGTAGGTAGTCAGTCTGGTACATTTTTAAAACACTTAATTTGCCTGATATAGCTTCTAATCTAATACTTTTAGGTTTACGTAGTTTGTCCGGTACATATTTAAACACGTGTACTGCTTTTATTGTGATCTAGCTATAATAATAATAATAATAATAATAATAATAATAATAATAATAACACATCACACTCAGAGCCCCTAACTAGGAAGAACCTGTATCTAGGGCGCCCGAAACACACACAGAGACGAACATCACACCCAGACCGGAAACAAACATCGATATTCATCATATCAATATTCGTCCCGCCCAGGAATCGAACCCGGGTGCTCACGCTTACTCAGTCCACATCACTGCCAACTGAGCCACGGAGCAGTCAAAAAAGCTTCTCCAACGCTCTTAGACGCGTAATATCTTCCCGGTTTCAACCTAACCGAAAGTTTAAGCTGCATAATAATGTCACTTAATGTTTCTTTTTTCATAAAAAAAATAAGTGACAGCTGCAGCTTAAACCACAGTTTAAACCGAGAAAGATATTACGTACGGGCCTTTTAGGTTTTACCTTTCCTTTTTTTGTAGATTGACTTTAGAATATTTATACTTATAGTCCTCGTTTTTAAACATAAAACGAAGCGACACCACTTTAAGTGGCGACTTTTAGCAACACTTTGTAGCTTTCTTTGGTCTTTAACCTAAAAGCTATACAACAGTGCCCTAAAAATACTAGGCTACATTATCTAGTGTCATAGTGTGCCACATTTTTGATATTTGGCTTAGTTTAGAAGATATAGTTATTGTTCCGAAATGGCGCTAGCATCGCGGTAAACTGGCTCTTAAAGGCTTTGTCAAAATGACAACGCTACGGCAACGGCGATAGAGCGTCTGTTTGACGTTTTACTTAGAAATACTTAGGAATAGAGTTTAAGAGCCAGTTTACCGCGATGCTAGCGCCATTTCGCCTAAAAGTATTAGATTAGAAGCTATAAACCACAGTTTAAACCGAGAAAGATATTACGTACGGGCCTTTTAGGTTTTACCTTTCCTTTTTTTGTAGATTGACTTTAGAATATTTATACTTATAGTCCTCGTTTTTAAACATAAAACGAAGCGACACCACTTTAAGTGGCGACTTTTAGCAACACTTTGTAGCTTTCTTTGGTCTTTAACCTAAAAGCTATACAACAGTGCCCTAAAAATACTAGGCTACATTATCTAGTGTCATAGTGTGCCACATTTTTGATATTTGGCTTAGTTTAGAAGATATAGTTATTGTTCCGAAATGGCGCTAGCATCGCGGTAAACTGGCTCTTAAACTCTATTCCTAAGTATTTCTAAGTAAAACGTCAAACAGACGCTCTATCGCCGTTGCCGTAGCGTTGTCATTTTGACAAAGCCTTTAAGAGCCAGTTTACCGCGATGCTAGCGCCACTCTCGAAAAAAAAACTTCTAAACTAAGGCAAATATCAAAAATTTGGCACAGTATTACACTAGATAATCTTGCTTAGTATTTTCTGTGCACAGCAAAGTATTTCTAAGTAAAAAGAACAAAAAAAAAACACAGGTTGTACCCAAAAGTGGCCACTTTTAGCAATACTTTGGTCTTTAACCTAAAAGCTATACAGATCCCTAAAAATACTAGGCTACATTATCTAGTGTCATACTCTGCCACATTTTTGATATTTGCCTTAGTTTAGAAGATAAAAGTTTTTTTCGCGAATAGCGCTAGCATCGCTGTAAACTGGCTCTTAAAACCAGACCACCACAATACAGGATGGCAGCTGACTACCTGTCTTTAAGGTAATGCTACAGTGCCACTATGAATAAACCCTAATAGCTGGGAATTGTGAAAGGTTAAGGGGGTGTGGTATTCGCCAAGGGGCAAGGGGGGCGGGTGACGGAGAAATCGTTATTGGCAGATTTGCAGTGACACGTTTTATAGAAGTTTCCATTTCTAAGATTTGAATTTAGAAATGAGGTTTTATTAAATTTCTGATAGGATTTTTAAATCATCATCAATTTTTCAGCCGAATGACGTCCAATGTTGGAGATAGGCTTCCTTTCAGTTCGACAAAAGGTCAAACATTTGAAGAAAAAAAAATTAGTAGCTTACTGCTTTTAGTTCGAAATCTCAAAAAAAAACCAGCTCTTCCATACATTTGTTTGATCAGATGACGGGGTCAATGTAGGGACAGGTGATTTTTTATTTGACATAACATACCATAATCTCACGCCTTTTATTCCCCGAAAGGTTAGGCAGAGGCACCAGTTCAAGAGCCGGACCCATGTTTAGTCGAGTTTATGCTTTATTATCATTATTTTTATGTGAGATTTCGACTGATGTCACTTTGGGAAAGTTGTTATATGTGAATTTTATTTATATATTTTCCCAAACTCTGAGGGTTAATTTCTCGTCTAAGCCTCGCCTTAACAACATCTCAAGTCGCTGGCCGGAATGTATGTATGACTTTTAAACCGGTTACGTCAAGTGTACGCCAAATGACAATGACCCTAGCATAACTTTACCGGTTCAAACCATTAAAACAAACAGACATACACTAGAATCTCTTTAGCCCTCTCGTCTAAAATCTTTTGTGTGGTTTGCCTCGAAGAAATAGCTTTAAGCTATAAGACCGCCGAGTGCTCTTTTTCTCTCCTATTCGAGTTTTACTGTATTTTATACTTTTACTTGTATAATTTTACAAATAAGCGTTATCTTTTTTTTTTTTTTGGCAACGAGGATAGCTCGGGGGAGTGACGGTGGTGTTTCGGGCCTGCAGCCACTAAAAGACCCCGGTGGCCACCTCGGTAAGAGCACTCAGAGAGAAGGTGAATCACTAAGAGCACTCCCGAAATGATTGATGATCGACATCTGGTGTCCTTCCCACGCCTAGCTGCTTCTATCGGGGAGGACATGTTGTTCCCTCCCCGGCTCGCCTCTGGAGCTGCGGCGGCGCAGTGCAACAAGCTGTGCAGCCGCCCTTCTCGGGGTTACCTAGCCAGCACAGCCGTCACAACCTCTGACAATGTTTTATGACAGAAACCATACTATTGATTATGTGCGTTCTAGGGTCGCAACGAAATGTTTAATTATACGCATTGGAGACGACCCTAAACCACAGAAACCTCATCGCGTCGTGCGCACATAAACTGTGCATAGTTTAAATGCGGTTGAGGGTAGTCAATCGTTCCAGAATAGCCTGAACCACCCCGCCTTATGCGGGGCTAAAATTGGGAAAACGGCGAGAGGAGTGTTCGTATATACGACTTTAATAACACTTAAAAATAATACAGAAAGCTATTTTTTTTTTCGTAGCTTCTCAAAAGACTGAACTACAATTATAGTAGGTTTTCAAATAAAAAAAAATAAAGGGTTTTCTTATAAAAAAATCGTAAAGTTCATCAAAAACTGCAAAAACAGCTTTTGCTGTTAACGATTGTTTACTAGTTTAAAAGTAAGTTGAAGCAAAACAAAAATTGTATCATAAACTAGAAAGTCTGTTCAACTTTTATATTGTAATTACAAAAATATACATGTCCATTTTCATCTAGTTTTAATTGCTAAAATTTCGGCGGAAATTCTCCATACTAAATTGTATGGAGGGATACAACGGCCGAGCGGCCGATTCGTTAAGCAGAAACGGGCGCCAGTACGCCTCCGGTCTTGAGGCGGAGCGTACGTCAGTCGTGCTTTGGCGCGCTATTACAAGACTATTTATTATTGTTTGCGCGAGGTTTGCGCAGTGAATGAGAATTATTTTTTAGTTTGGAAAAAGTAAGTACATTTTATTATTAATAAATTAATAAATTTGAGCAATAGTAGACGTAAGTTTCTGTGATTTTTTAATATCAAATAAGTATCCCTACAAATTTATATTCTGAGGGGAAAAAGAAAGCACTTATTTTCACTCATTTTAAAAACGATATCTACATAGTACAGCTCTTAAAAATATATTTTTATATTGGGTTGTTTTCTATATCTTTCTTTTTTAAATGCAAAGCAATAAACTTTTCATTATTTTTATTTATTTTACGATTTGATATGTAGGGGTCATTGACCTTAGTAGGATTACCCACATGTCACAGTGTGTATGTACCTATCAGGAAAAATAAAAACGTAGTGCTTCTATTACTCTATCGTACACCTATATAGTAATTAGTTTTTTCGCTACCTACTTTACACAATGAAACTACAATAGGTATGGACGTAGGTAGGCAATGTTTGGTTGCATAAGGGTTTCGTATGAAAAACAACTTTTAGGGGATATCTCTCAAACAAGAACAAATTTAGGTGTAAGGTACTATAAACTATAGTAATAATAACTTATTATGCAATATGCAAGCCCGACCTGACATACGCGATCCTTTATCGTTGCTCGAAATTCAACACCTCGAAAAAGGTTTTTGCACATATTTATAAAAATAAAATATTGAACTTCAATTTATTTGAAAATGATGAACCTAAAAATTAATAAAAAGTTACTTTCTTTAAAAAAATGGAGGTGGATTTAACAGAGCTCTAAATATCAATGTTATTTATTTTATTATAAAATTATATAAATAACTGCTTGCCAGTTGTGTTAAAAAAACAACCCAGTAAGATTAAAGTTAAGCTCGGAAAGTAACTTTTTATTCTATTCTATTTATAAAAAATGCAAGAATAGGTAAAAGGAAATGAACGTCTTTCTATGCTGCAAAAAAAAGTTAAATATCCAAGAATGTTCTATGTACTGTTGGTTTGTCTAATAAATAAAATAAATAAGACGCCACCGCTACAAAGGTAATTTTTATTAAAATAACCAACTTAAAATATTAATTTACACGATTATTATTATCTATACCTACTGAAGATTCTTATGTATGGATTATGTTACTTTCTTGGCCAGGAATGGGCAAATTAAATAACAACAACGTTAAATCTTAGACAGGAAAATACATAAAACAGTTTATATGGGAAAATTAAATTTTAATTTTTCTTTCAACCCCTCCATTTTTTCTATCTTTTCTCACCTTTTGAACCTTATGTGAACTACGACAAACATTTTGAAACTCAAATCAGCTAAACGTTCTAAGTCGTTCTCAAGTTTAAGCGAGATAAACAAACCACGATTGATTTTTAAATATAAACTAGTCGACTCGGCGAACTTCGTACCGCCTAACCTATTACAATGTTATGCGTGTATTATACATTATAAACTTTCCTCTTGGACAGATGCGGGAAGCAACTTTATTTTATACTATGTACTAGAGGCTGCCCCGCGGTTTCACCCGCGCAGATTTCTCATAAACACAAAATTCCTGTTTGTTCCCGTTCCCGTGGGAATTTCGGGAAATCCCTTCTTAGTGCTCACCTACACTCCCTAAGGAACCTACATGCAAAATTTCAGCACGCTACGCCCAGTAGTTTCGGCTCTGCGTTGTCTGTCAGTCAGTCAGTCAGTCAGTCAGTCAGTCAGTAACGGAAGAGTTTTATATATATTGATTGAAGATGGTCTGTTATTTTGACCATCAAACTCTATCTATAGTCTTTTTTTTATCCAATTTTTTTTTTATTACAACAAGAAACCTTTTTGGCGGGAAACATTTTTCATAGTCAAAGAAGTCTAAAGAAAATCAATCAATGTGGCAGACAGACGTTTGTTTTATTGAAAGGTTTAATATACCTAAATTTTTGAATAATATAATGTACCTATTTAAAATTAATTCGAACAATAAATGTTCGTTATATTGAAATAGGTATTTTAATCTGTATGTGTGTATGTACTATGTATGTTTGTCCGCGATTCTTTCACGTTTGGCTGAACCAATATTGATGCCGTTTTCAGAGTAGTATTTGCTACATTCAGGACCGGGTTTAAGTGTTTAAACAAACTTTGAAAAAAGGCAGTTCTCAGTGTATGTATGTGTCAGTTTATTTAGCCGTGTGCCTTTAAAAAGAAAAAAGTATCATATTGTCACTCGTTAGCATTAATTGCGAGACTCTTAATGTCATACCTACGTAATTACATTTATTTTTATCACAAACAGTAAATTATTGCAAGTAATTCTTTTATATTAATTATTAGCAACGAGTTTTCAGATGCAAGTTCCATATCTCCTTTTCAAAGATTCAGCTATCTTCTAACATAATAATGACAGGTATAAAGATAAACATACAAACAGTACTTAGGGACACGTAAAAAGTATCGATACTTTGCGGTATCGAGTACATTTCCATTCCTATCCTTACTTTGTACTCAATACTGTGCTTACGATACTTTTAATCAATGAGTACATACATTTTGGCAGGTATGGCATCATATCGAATGAACTGAAATGAATTCCCATATAAAACTAGCGACAATAAAGGTTCTGCAAACGATCAAATTTGTTTGACAAACACGTTTTCATATAATATTGTTTGACAAACTTCAAACACATCTTTTTTATATTACCCCACGATTAATTTTTTTGACATACGTAAAATTTTACAAAAAAAAATAAGTTAAACGGACACTTACACGGCTTCCGGCTATTTTTCATCGTTAAAGGAAAGCCAACTTGTTTTATTTTTTGAAGAACTTTCTTTTATTGTATTAAACTTGTGTGCCTAGCCTAAGTAAGAACTGGCCCTAAGAAAAGTGCTTCGGGGTATCGATACTTTTGTTTCTTGTTTTTTTTAACAACTTTTCCAATTATTGTATTAAATTTGTGTGCCTACCAAACGTAAGAAAAGTAAGTACTATAGGACCTCAGAGAAGTACACGATAGATACATTGAAGAATTGATACTTTTGTTTTGATACTACTCATTATGAGTACAGTATCGATACTTTCTATTCTTTACCATATATTATATGAAATAGTTTTAGGCTTTGTAACAGTTTTTTTAGCGTATTTATTGCTAGTGCTACCTGCACATAACACAAATAAATTTCGTGGATAATTTAATGAGTGGCTTTCAATTTGACATATAAAAAAAATAAGTTTTATTACACCGCTATGGTATGGCGCTTTGCAAAAGTCAACAGGTCAAGTTGAAATGAATCATTAAAAGAAAAAAAGAAAATTGAAACTCGTCACGCGTCAGTCAGATAGTTATTTTTGTTTTAAACTTTTTAAGTTAATTTGAACTGATTTGAATTACTATCCTATGTCTTTTACTTTAGACAACGCAATCTACGGGCGTATTATGAGACTTATTTTTGCTTTTTAATGACACAATGAAAACCCCTCATTAATTCATATTTGTTTTTTACAGAAATCAGAATCTTCCATCCCCCCGCTGATAAGAATTTATCACACCTTTATGAGGCATACTGCAGTTTATAATGTAAAACTGGAGTAGACGAGTGGAGTCGTCATGTCATTACGATAAATTTGAAATCTTTTGTAATTTAGGGGATATTGTTATTATATTTTATTGTAGTTAAAATTTGAAATTAATAAAATATTTACGTGTGAGTATTTACTTAAATGAAATATATTTACCTATGTTGAGAAATTCAGTCCTTTAACAAATAAAAAAAAACCTAAAAGCTGAATATATTAAAATCACTCTCAAAGCCTAAAAATCAAGTAAAATCGACAATTTTTTATTTGTGGCAATAATTGTTTTCTATCTTATACCAGTTGTAATTAATTAAAAATATACAAAAAAAATATAATATTGAAATGCGACTTTAATTTTTACCTTTAATGTAATCAAAAAGTCATAACCAACTTTTTGTATTTTTGCAGTGTTGAACTCTGACCGACGATCTTTTTTAACCGACTTCATTAGTTAAAATAAACATACTTTACCTTTTATTTAGTAAATAATAAGTAGGTAAGATATTTAGTTAGATAGTTAAAGTTCTAAACAATTTTTTTAATGTTTCTAATAAAGTATGTTTAAGTACTCAACAATAAACAATTTGTACTAAAATAAAACCTATTAGGCAGTAAAAAAATTATATAACATCGATAAATCATATTATTTCGTAATCACAATTCAATAAACCCATAAATCATAGTAACGATACACCCAAGTTAATTCGCGCGAAAAATCAGATTTAAATATTGCGCCAAGAAATGTTCGCAACTCGGCCGCGTAACATTGAGCGCTAGGGTCGCGCGAAATCGGCGTTCAAATAAAAGAGGCCTCAGCCTTAAGGTATAACCGGCGCACATAAAAAACGATTTGAAAATGGCGGCCGATGTATTGTATGTTTCTCTTCTTTTCTCCCCTCATGCTAAAAAGCGCGAGATAGCATGCGTGCGGCCGTAATTTTAAAATCATTTCTTTGTGTGCGCGGCTTATACATAAGTATTGTAGTTTACTTGTAAACTTCAATACAAAATATAAAATAGAGACGCTTCTCGCGTCTGTCCCTATGTATGCTTAAATCTTTAAAACCATTCAACGGAATTTTATGAGGTTTTTTTTTAATAGATAGAATGTTTCAAGGGGAAGGTTTATAAGTATAAATAGTATAACACATGCACAATTTAGTTAAAGGTAAGGCGGTAAGAAATTCGCCGGGTCGACTAGTTTGATATAAGAGATACTTAAATAAAATATATTTTAAATTTGATTTCGACGACTGTCCTAGTTACCTACGTAAAATTAAATGCAATATTGTATTACGTACGGTAACTACGAATTTTTTTGTATTTTCGTAAATTTACTACGGTTTTAAAACAAAGCCATGACAGATGTTTCGCTATAATTTTAGCATCAAATTTATAACATCAAATTTTAGCAGCTGTACAAAGATAACACTTTTGGTAATAAAATTTCATGTTACATTATTTCGCACTATTCCTTCGTAGTTAACTCAATGTAGTCACCTTTTTTTTAAGGCAGGGAAACTCTCCTAACGAGTACCCTGCAGCCCCGGGGGGAGCCGCAGGGTTATGTGGGGTTCGCGTCCACTAAAACCTCGCCGGTGTCCATCTCGGCTGTTAGCAAGGGGGTCACGGGAGATCTTTCGATCATTATGTTCAACTCCGCGACCAATATAGTCACCTCGTTTATAAACCGACTTCGAAACTAAGTTTCCCTAAGAAATAATGCCTATAACACGTCCTATTATTATGCCTATAAAATTATGAACAACCTGTCATACACATAAATAGTCAAATGAATAAGATTCCATTGTCTTCAATACAATAGCGTATATAGTCGAGTCATTTTCAGTAATTTCATGAATGATGTCTTTGTCATACATAGGGTATATGTATACAAACAAATTTGTGTGTGTGCGTGTGTGTGTGAGTTATAAATCGCAGTCACGTACCGAGATGTTATCGTAAAAATTATGCCTAGTTATAAGTTTTCATTTTTACGATTTCAAATGGAATATGAATCGTTGAGAGGTACACTTGTATGGTAGATAATGGCATTAAACATGACTATAATCGAACTGCAAATATGTATCTGAAAGTACTTATGAAAATCCTTCTCAAACAAATAATTTTTTTAACTTTCAAAAACTACCCAAAAAAAAAAACAAATGAAGCAACACAACAAGAATAGGCGCGAAATCGAGCACCGCCATCTTGCCGCGCTTCACAACTGTCAAAACAAACAAAATGGCGGCTCACCTAGCAGCAACAGTATGAGCGGGTTCTGGAACTGCTCCAGATACTTCCTCCATAGTGGCTCCTCTTCTTTGACCGCAAACTCGTTGGGACCGACGAAGTTCATTCGATCGTTCGCTTCCCGCCATGACAGCCCGCGTCGGACGTCCACTTGGAGCCGTTCTGACACCTGTTAATGATGTGATTAAGGTTATTTTATGGCTGGAGCTGGGCCTTTAGTCTCTTAAACTTATGATTTTTTTTCTATTCTATCGATTATTATTCTACTATTACTCTATTACGATGATGTCAAAAATTTCGAGTCTCGTAACTTTGATTGAACGTTATAGTATAGCAATAGAATATGAATAGCAAGGCTATAGAATAATCTGAGATTTTTTTTCCTAAATAGTGAATCCTGTAAATTTGAGTATATTTTTATGTTGTGCGAGAAAGCACCTTGGTTAAAAAACTTTTTTGTTGTAAATAATTTTAATCGTGATTCTGAACAAAGTATCTTGTAATTTTGCGTTCATTAAAAAACAAAATATTAATGAATAGCGTGCAACGGTGCTCTCGTGTCATATCACGAAGCGAACACGCTAAAATCATATCACTTTCAGTCAGGAAGACATCAATAAAATTGACGATTGATCATTAAGCGTAAGGCCGCATTTACGGAGACGCGGGGCGAAGTGCGGGCGCCGACGCGTCTCCTTATACGATATCGAACATATGCTATGTTTAGCTCTTGAAGCATTAAACGACGCGGGCAGTGCACGCGTCGTCGGCCGTCAACGCGTCTCCGTAAACGGTCTCATACATCTCATTAACAACAATGCAATACATATTTCGCTGTTTTTTTTTTTCAGACATGATAAAATTTATGTTTAACACGTAGTAAAAGGGTAAGTAGATAATCTGTGGCCTTTTACGTTCCCTTTTTCCTATCTTTTCTCTGATTATGTGTGTATTCACAGCAACTCTCGACGTAGACTGAGATTAATAAATAAGATGATAACGCAACTGTTTCTTCATCGTCATAACGTCATACATTATATCGAATCTAATTAGCTCGTTGCGTGCCGTTAGAAACCTTGCAAGTTCAAGTTTATAAATACGATAAATTATTTTTATTTCTTTATTACTTTACGGTTCAAGGGTAATAAGTAATCGAAGTACATAACTGTTTTGTTGAATGTCAATCAATTTAAAATATTTATAAATTTTACTAAGTAAGTACTACTTAGGGAAGGTCAATCGATTAAAAAAAAAAATTAACATAAAAAAAAGGTTTTAAGAAAGACTTATCTTCACTAGAGGAAATCGCAACATAAAGGTAGAAAACACACTGTAAATCTGTTTTCAATTAAAAACGAAAGATTGTATGACTCATCCTATGAGGCCAAATTAAAAAAAAATTCTTCTTCTTCTCGACCGACAAGATGTCCACTGCTGGACATGCCACCCTACAGATCGCCATAATTATAAGCCAAGCTTATGCACTGGTACGACCGCAGTATAGTTGTTGCCCGTTATTCTAAACATTCAGTTGGTTTTCACGACACCCACGGAAGGAAATGGGGTAGTGGAATTTTATGCCGCTACCTCACGATCAATACATTTTAACCAATTAATTTTTTACATTAGTATTGTCCATAAAAGTGTCTAAGAATAGTATTGTAGGTTTCAATAAACGTAAGTACACGACTATAAATGATCAATTGTCCATGAACCCGACAAAAGCCAGACGATCTTTTATTACGATGATTAATCCAATATAGCTAACCCCCTCTTTGGTATAAAATTGAAATAATGCGTACATTTACTGTTTTCTTCTTTTAGTAAAGAGAGAGAAATTTATTTCAATTGAATGTACACACACATAAGCAAATAACAATTAGCGTTTGGCCTTATGATAAAAAGCCGTTTTTTTTTGTCGACAGACGCAAAGCTGTGCATGAAAGTCATTGAAAAAGCCCACTTTCCCAAAGAGTTTTTCTTTTATAATAACTTTATTATTTATATTATTTTCGGCTATATTCTAGACATATTTATTAAGTTTACTTTGGCAACAAAATGTATACTTGACCTATCATCAACTCGGGCCAACACAAATATTTTTACAAGAGTCTGAGTCATCTATAATTTCGGCTACATTTATTTATTAAAACTGACCGTAGCTTCGACTGCGGTTTTAAAAATTTAGACGTAGAGCTACGGTTCCTGTGGTATGTTAAGAGTCTTCAAATTTCAAGACACTATCTTAAACAGATGGGGTTATACATTACAATACAAGTAAGACAAAGAAGATTTTTAGAGAGGTCTTACACACTCTTTCTTTTTGTTCAGATTGATTCCAGCCAAGAATTCGAGTACTGACTAATAAATTTTTAGAAATATAAATCTCGTTTAGGAACTGTCTTCCAGGCGGTTCACGCCTGTGTGACCTTTTTTTTTTTTTGAATATTTTATTTATTCTGGCGAAAGTATTGTTAACAATTTAACAATGAACAAGAGACGGGAATAAAGCTGCGGGAAGTCAAACTATATTGAAAACAAATACTTTCGCCGGAATAATTATAAACTTGAAAAGAATTAAATTTTGCGCCACACAGACTTGAACCACCTTAAATATTGTCTACTAGTCGACTCGGAAAACTTCGTAGGTACCGCCTTACTTTTTAGTATGTTGTGCATGTATTATACATATACAGTGTGTCCGGGGAAGTTATAACATAATTTTAAGGGTGTATTCTATGATCAATTTCATCGATGAAAACACCCCATATGGGGGGTCGCAGCCTCACCCCCCCCCCCCCTCAGTATGATGTTTTTAATTTTTTTTTTGCAAAAGTCGACCCCGCCTACTTTTAAATTAACAGTTAAAGATCTAAGGCTCACAGAACCTTCATTAAGGTCTTGATCGAAGGCTAAGTAGTTAGGCTACCTAAGTTACTAACAAAATAACCAAGTATTGCTTTTACTTTTTTTTTTAAAGATGATCAACCAAAAAAAAATATTTTTTTTGTACATTTTTTACGGTTTTTCAAAGTTTTCACAAAAAAATGCAGATACTTTTTTTTAATTTTTGTGTTTTATTGTTACATTTTTAGTTGTTCTCCAAATTGGTACTAGATTTTTTTCTCTACGTCTATTACTTCAGAAATTATCAACTACCAAACAGACCCTTCGCTTTTACCTTTTAATTTAAGATTTCAGTTTAACCCACTTTTATTAAAAAATAAAGTCAATATTTAATTCTTTTGTTACTTATTTTGGTAGCCTACCTACTTAGCCTTCGTACAAGACCTAAATTAAGAGTCCTTTTACGCGAACAGTGGCGCCACTCTCGAAAAAATTTTTTTTTCTAAAGTAAGGCCTTTTTTTCAGAAAAAAGTGCTCCCTAGTGCATAAAATCTTGGTCCCTAGTATTTTTTTAGTATTTCAAATAATATCTAGGTTTAGAATATTTATTTTTTACTGTTTGTTGCTAAAAGTGGCCACTTTAGGTTTATACTGTTTCATGTATTACTGTTTGTTCCTAAAAGATGCTGAAAGTGGCTACTTTTAGCAAAAAACAGTAATCCATAAACATTCTAAACCTACATATTATTTTAAATACTTAAAAAAAATACAAGGGACCAAGATTTTATTCACAAGGGAGCACTTTTTTCTGAAAAAAAAACTTACTTTAGAAATTTTTTTTTTCAAGAGTGGCGCCACTGTTCGCGTATAAGGACTCTTAATTTAGGTCTTGTACGAAAGCTAAGTAGGTTGGCTACCAAAATAACTAACAAAAGATTTTAATATTGACTTTATTTTTTAATAAAAGTGGGTTGAACTGAAATCTTAAATTAAAAGGTAAAAGCGAAGGGTCTGTTTGGTAGTTGATAATTTCTGAAGTAATAGACGTAGAGAAAAAAATCTAATACCAATTTGGAGAACAACTCAAAAGCTAACAATAAAACACAAAAAATAAAAAAAAGTATCTGCATTTTTTTGTGAAAACTTTGAAAAACCGTAAAAAATGTACAAAAAAAAAATTTTTTTTTTGGTTGATCATCTTTAAAAAAAAAAGTAAAAGCAATACTTGGTTATTTTGTTAGTAAGTTAGGTAGCCTAACTACTTAGCCTTCGATCAAGACCTTAATGAAGGTTCTGTGAGCCTTAGATCTTTAACTGTGAATTTAAAAGTAGGCGGGGTCGACTTTTGCAAAAAAAAATTTAAAAACATCATACTGAGGGGGGGGGTGAGGCTGCGACCCCCCATATGGGGTGTTTTCATAGATGAAATTGATCATAGAATACACCCTTAAAATTATGTTATAACTTCCCCGGACACACTGTATAAACCTTCCTATTGAATCACACTATCTTTAAAAAAACCGCATCAAAGTCCGTTGCATAGTTTTAAAGATATAAGCATACATAGGGACAGAGGCGGGAAGCGACTTTGTTTTATACTATATATATTGATTGATTGATTGATGTAATTTTGATCAATTCTGCCACGATTCTTCCCCCTAACCCCCACTGCAACAATGTTTCTACCCAGTTACACAAAACCGCCGGGAGTTTAGCGTTTCCTCATGAGATATACGCGGTGAACCGTCTTATCTTTTAATTAAAACCTAGGTACCAGTATGCACTGGGTACAACCTAGGTATGCTTCGACTGCTCGTGGCCACTATCACAGCAAGTGAAAATCAATTATCTATGCCTACCCTGATGGGAAACAGGCGCGACGTGTATGAATGTATGAATTCCTCAGATTTCTAATGAACCTTCTGCTAGAAAGTAGAAGTAGAGATTTTATTTTGTGGCGTTAGCATTTAAAAAATGTTTTTAAAATGTACTGTAACTAACTAGGTTTCTTAAGTGTCATTCTCGCACAAAAAAGTTCATCTATTTTGATGAATAAAATAAGTAAAATAATTTAGACTCAAAGTGCAATTAGACTAGGCTACATGTAATAGACCGACGACATAAAGACTGTTGCTGGGGAGACTTGGATGAGATTGACAGCCTACAGAGCGAACTGGAAAATAATTGGAGAGGCATTCGCCCAACAGTGGGCTGATATGTGCTGAGGAAGAAGAAGACAATGTAGTAGTGCACTTTCAAATGTAGTTTCCTAGCGGCCACTAGCCCACCACCATCCCAGATTCTGACAACCTTACGGTCATACGAACCTTTAAACCGGGAGACACTGCAGAGCTTACCTACAGCACTCCCACAGCCGCAAAGCGACCGTGACGCCCCGTGAGGCGGGACGCCACAGTGTCCCATCTTCACTCTCCCCTTCTGGGGCAAGACACCACAAAATTGTAATCGCTAGGCCACTGCATATCGGAGAATGACGGGTACAGACCTTCCAGCGTCCTAGATATAGGTAGTTGTCAATTTGTAGTGCACTACATGTAGTCTAGTCTAATCATCCTTTCATACCTATAAAAGAAGACTCACCTGCTCCCATGTCAGGATGGAACTCTCGACGGCACTGAGCCACATGTCTCCTGCGCCCGCTGTCATCAAACCCAGATCGTTCGCTCCCGGGCTCGAGTGCTGCCAACACAAAAATATAAGTAGGTATTTTATAACATAACATAATTAATTATACGCCTATATTTCCCGAAAGTAAAGGTTAGGCAGCACTAGCTTTTTCACTGAGCCCACGAGAGGCATGAGTGCATCCAGGGACCCACGTTTGGCCGAGTTTATGTTTATGTATACTATATCGTGACAAGGGGCCAAGCTTGTCGCCGCGGTTGTAACGACCACTACTCTGCGGCCGGCAACTACGGCTTATCGTGCCTTCCGAAGCATGGAATAATTTACTTTTCGGACAATCAGGTGATTCATGCCTGCAATGTCCTAACCAACCGAAATCAACCACATAATTAAAATATCATACATCTAAAACGAGATACTTACAACCCGTGAAATTGAGGGGGGGGGGGGGGGGGGGCTGGATGTAATCTATTGAGATGTGTTATCCCCCACATTGACCATGTCAGCTGATCAAACACATTGTATGGAACAGTTTTTTTTTTTAATTTGAAATTTCGAACCTGTTTGGTATGGTGAGCTAGACCATCCCTTTAATTTAATAATGAATTAATAGAATGACGAAATACCTAGTTTCATATTGTATGTATACTGCGACAATACCTAGTATGAATTAATCATACTTTATTACAATAACATCAGAGACCAAATTACAAACACACTGCAGTTTTTTATTTTTTTTTTCAAACAAAAGCAGGAAGTTGAACAGGAAATCACTAGAAGTGTAAAACATGTGACAGAAAAATACTGTTACGAAATTCAGTCATAGAATATAAGCTAGCAATAAATTGCAGTATAATTACAATTTAATGAGACGAGAGAGTATGGGTACATAGAGCACTTTGATTAGGTAAGCAGCTTGTGTGTGTATGAATGCAAGTACACTTACAGTATAAGAGCAAATGAAATTACATTTCCCTGAAGAATTTCTAGATATCTTATAGTTTAATACATAGAGTTTGAGAAATGCAATAAGACAAAGAATAAAATAAGATAGAGACTGATAATTCTTATTTCAAAACTAGAAGACTAAAAAAAGCCTACAATTAGCATATTTACAGCATATTATTAATACTTGAACTAAAATAAATATTTTTCACACTAATTTTGCTGCCAATTCAATGGAGCTAAGAATTGGGAGTGCCAGACAGCATGAGAAGCATGCAAAGTAAAGTGCTTAAATCTTAATCTTTTCTTACTTTTTATATCATACTAATATTATCAGAAAATTGTTAAAGATGTTTGGAAGTTTGTTGCAACTTCACAGTAAAAATACTTATCAGATTTAGATGAAATATATTGGTATCATAGAATCAAATCAAATCAAATAATTATTTATTCAATATAGGATACAATATATCACTTATTGAAAGTCAATTAGACTACATCTAATCTAGTTGCTATAGATACCTTATTTGGTAAAGTATCCTATACTGTGAGAGGCGAGGTAGTTCAGGGTGCCGATCCAGAATATGACTTAGGCAATTGGTAATGACTGTCTGTAATTTTTTTGTAAGGTACAAAGTTAACTGGGTCGGCTAGTAAGTACCTATATACAATACATGATAAACAATCTGGTAATATTTTTGATATTTTTAAGTTTTGTCTATAAGCTAGTTTTTGTAACTTTTCTACAAGTGTACGCTGATACACCTAGGTTTGCCTACTTTCACTCAGAGAAAGTGAATATGGGTCATTTTCACCAAGTTTGTAGAAGAGGGTGTTATCTCCAAAAAATTGTTTTTATTTTTTTTAATGTTCTTTTGGATTAAAGAAGTCTTGCTATGTATGTGGCTGAGCTTGGAAATGTCTAGGAGGCGAAAAATAAATATTTGAAAAATAATACGGACATGTGTGTGACACTAGCATACATGTGTGTGACTACTGGATAATTATTAGCTAAAAAAGACATGTTTAGTGACATTTAGTCCATGTTTGTGATTTTTTCATACAAAAAATTATCATATGAATGATTATTTTTTTTCTTTTTGGTTTAAAAATTAACTTTAACAATAAACTTCAAGAAAAAATATCACAATATATGAAGTCTTACTAACGATGCACAAATCAAATTACTCTTTTATATTGAGGTGTAGGTTTTATATTCTTTTATATTAGAATTTTTATGATTTTTTTCTCAATTCTGTCCGAAAATGTATAATATAATTTTAAAAAAAATATCAAATTAAGACAGCTACTAACTTTAAGCAATTCGCTTATATCAGTCAGTACATTATTGCTTCTATAGGATTATATCTTCGCTATATACAAACAAATGAAGGTTTTATCTGAAATATAGGAAGATTTTATCTGAAATATAGTTATTTTATCTTCATAATATAATTATAATAATTAAACGCAAATATTACGTATTTTATTATGAAATTATCTATGAAAACTAACTAATGTATAACAATTTTGATGTAAAATGTCACGAACATGGTTGAATGTCACAAACATGCTTCTAAAAATCCATGTTTGTGACACTCATACGAAGCCATGTCTGTGACATTTTTTGAACGTGCGCGCCAAAACCTGGCATAGAAACGACTCTAGCGGCGTGGGATTTTATTCACAATAATTTGGTACAATAATCCACCTAAAAAATTGATAGCCATTCAATTTACATAACCTCAGTGAATACAACTTAATTCATGTTTGTGATGAGACATGCTCGACAAAATAAGGTATCTAAGAATAAAAAATAACATATCTTTACAAAATCACTTTTGCACTGCACATTGAATGAAGAAAAGTAAATGCACAATCTTATTCTTTTAAAACAAAGTGTTGCCAATTTTACCAAACCAACGAAAAACAATTTATGAACGTCAGCAGACATGGCCAGATGCCTGCATGTGCGTGACAAAAAAAATTCTCACAAAATCTTTATATCAAAAAAACTTATTTATAATCATTATGTTAGTTTATATGTTGCGTAGTTTTGTCGATAAACTATTTCTAGTTGTGAATGTTTGATTAGTTTGACAAAATAATGAATTGAAAAATAATTAAAAATTAAAATATGTCAAAAAACGGATTTCTCACAGACCATGTTCCGTGACATTTCAGTATAAATTATCCATTATTTTAAAGTAATAACTATTTGTTATTCCTTAATTTAGCATACGTATAATAAATAAAACAAAACATACATTTTAAATAAGTTTTCATGGTAAAAAAAATAAAAATTAAGGGTAAAAAAAGGTCTTCACACTTTAAAGTAGTAAATGAAAAGTACCCATATGTGTGGCTCCTCTGTAAATAAATATCGGAAGGCAACTTTCTGGTATCAAAGTGGGCCAAGAGGTGAAATTAACTAAATTGCGACAAATTGATACTTTGCGTCTTTCCTTCAAGATTGCTTGAAGGAAGGAAATTAGGTATGTAATGTACAGCGAACGACCTTCTATAATGGTGATATTAAACAGCAGAACGAGTAAATTAAGTGATAACGTGAGGTGTTAAGTGAACCTAATAAGCATAAAAGCTGGCGTAACTTAAAACATAACTACCAAGTATAATCAATAACAAAAGAAAAAGTGTAACAAAATCAATAAGTTCGCGAGAATTCTGTCTGACCACTCACCAAGCTTGCCGTGTCTTGACTTCCTATAGAGTTTTTGTCACTTTCTTTCCCCTGCGGATCGTTGGAGAAGTTCGCATATTTGCGTGTAGGGCTACTTTTCATTTTTGACTCGACAAAGCGGCTTTTAGGCAGCGAAAGACATTTTATTTTAGGTCAAAATACGCGACACAAACGATCAAGCTGAATCGAACGAATCGAGGTAACAACTGACTTGACTGCAATGAAGTTATGTATGTTCGTGCGTGTGTCATCTCTCTCTGTGTCATTGACATGACATGACAGTAAATGAATGAATGATAATTGTGGTTGTTGGTTTATAAATTCACCCATTCTGGGCAGGCAAAGGAACATAGTCCATACAGCCAAGCCTTGAGTGTTTTTTTACAAAAGTCTTCTTTAGTATTTTCTTTGTTTTCCCTATCCTCGGCCAAATAGTCTCTTTCCAGGACCGACAGGATAAAGAAGTCGAAAGACGCTTTGAATACGCCAGAAAGAGCTATTGGTCGATGAAAGAACTGATGAAGAAAGACCTTCCCCTTAGTCTCAAGCGTAAGCTCATAGACATGTGCATTCTTCCCATCCTTACCTACACGGAGCTCACACTTGGTCTTTGACTGACATTCAAAAGTCCAAACTCGGGGTCTGTCAGAGAGAGCGCAGAATACTGGGAGTTCGATTAGTGGATAAAGTCCGAAACACCGCTCCAGAACTAAAATACGGGATGTACCTCAAAAAGCGGCAGAATTGAAGTGGGACTGGGCCGGCCACGTAGCTCATATGGACTCCAATCGTTGGGCAGAGACACGCCGAGAGAGACGACGTGGTCGCCCCAGGGAAGGGTGGAATGAGGGGAAAGAGGCCTTTGCCCAGCAGTGGGATAACAAAGGCTAGTAATAATAATAATTTCCCTATCCTACTTAACTTAGGTTTCTTATTTAGAAAATTGAGAGACAAAAGAATGTTCTTCTCGCTTCGCGCCAAAAAGTCCGAATATCATTCAGACAGAGAATGAGCGGTTTAAATTAATGTATTTTTTTCACTGAGCGGTGTGAAGTTAGCTTGGAATTTAAAATTGTCTATGGTTTAAAACCGGAAAGATGAATATTCCTTTTTATTAGGGAGCGCGAAAATCAAAAATTTCAGCCAGTTAAATTAAACATCGGTAAGTAGCTGCAGTATAATAACTGGAAGGAACTCTAAAACTATTGAACCGATTTCGTTACAAATTTGCTCCAAATTAGGTATACATAAACAAATTAAAATTTGTTTTTCCCGTTCAGCGAATACTATACCTTCACTCAAACAAACAGACAAAAATACCAAAATGAGATCGCTAGTTTGAATATTTTTATTGTTTTTATCTATAAACTCTAGTCTACCTGTGTTATAAAGAAAAATTAAACTTACATTGTTGTTGGAAACGATGTTCTTCTCTTGAGGGTACCATATCGGCACCTCGATATAACCTTTGCTATTTAAGTTTTGACGGCGATACATTTGTAAGAAGTTGATATAAGTAGTGATATGTTTTTGTTTAATTAACGACACATAAAATTGAGATATACACAAGTTTTTAACACAAAAACATCTAAAACCCAACCTGCCATAAACGAAAAATACTTTATAAGTTACTTTAACTGAAACAAAACAACAACAGTGTCAAATTAATTAAATCTAGCCGTAAAATTAAATTTTAGCGTAAACTTTTTTGATAACGTTGACGACTGGCGTGTTGTGTGTATCGGTTGCCTGACTGATAATAAAGAGATAAGACAACATAATACCTACGCTTACGCACGAATGTATACATTTTCATATCTACCCAAAACGTGCCATGACTTTATGTGTATGAGCCGCGCACTAGAAACGATTTGAATATGGCGGCTGAACACATGCTATCTTCTCGCGTAAATCAGTATGAGGGAAGAGTTAAGAAGAGAGACAGCCCATTCAACGGCCGTAGATTTTCAAATCGTTTCTATAAGTGCGCAGGTTAGACCTACCTATAAGGTTATTAGTTACGAGGCAACGTCATGTCATGGCCTGGCGCGAAATTCAAGAAAGTTTCGCGTTTTTTATTTTTTAGGTAAGATCTTACGCGAAGTTATTTAAAATAATAAAAAAAAACTAATACTTTTACCAGAATAAATAAAAACGGCAAACAAAAAAATGCGCAGACAATAACGTTGCACCACCGCCCTCGACCATTAAAAATCAAAATACAAAACAAAAACTTCTAACACGATTTATTTAAATATTTTCCCTAGATCTGATGTTATGTACAAAGTGGTTCAGTATTCTATTTGAAAGCTTCTTGGACTCCAAAACCGGGGCCGGTGGGGTCTTCTGTAAGTGACGTAAGCCCTCCTAGGGGCTCTGATGCAAATCTTCCGTTTCTAGAACAATAGATCGAAAATTAATTACAAACAAACGACTACACACGCACGCCGTGTAAGGGAAGAACACTTGGTTTTCAATGAGTACGATAAAAATAAACGTATAGTCTTGACACGGAACCATTTTATTATAAGTTGGAAAACCTAAAAAAAAAAATATTGTTGTAAAGAAACCGATCGTGATTTTTTTATTTTTTATTTTGTCTAACTTTGGTTTTTATCAGTGTTTTACCTACAGAGAAAATGAATAAAGATTTCTCTAACTTTCTTAACTCCTAAGAAAAACGTATTTACCTCGGGCCAGCTTTTGGTTTTTCATCCTTTTTCAGTTTCTCTACTATTTCCTTTGCATCTTCTACTGATAGGTCTTCCTGTTACAAAAAAACGGGAACAATATTAGTTAAAAAATATATACATATGAAAATAGCTACCAGTATTATCATTAGTTCAAAAGTACAGTGACGGTCTAGGACGGCGTAACACGTTTTTTCTAAATTGCAAAACCATAGACAAATCTATTACGCCGTCTTAGACCGCCACTGACTATTTGGGACATACGATTTTTTTTCTTTCTTGGTATTTATTAATAATTAAAAACGCATTTCACTCAAAGCCCCTAACTAGGTTGGTGTAGACTCTCTTTCTACATACAAAATATATCATTATCGAGCATCATCGAGCAGTGTTTCGCCCCCACCGGGAATCGAAACTGGGCCTTCAAAGTCTGTTAATGTTACTTACTACCAATTGGACCATTGCCATTATCAAAACATAGCATAAAACAAAGTCGCTTTCCGAATCTATCCCTATGTATGTATGCTTATATCTTTAAAACTATGCAACGGATTTTGATGCAGTTTTTTTAAAGGATAGAGTGATTCAAGAGGAAGGTTTATATGTTTTATTCATGCAGACCATTGTTATAAGTAAGGCGGTACGAAGTTCGCCGGGTCGACTAGTTTATTAAATTTAAATCCATATTAATGCCATACTTACGTAATAGTCATCGTTTACTTGAATCATTGGCGCGTTCACGCAGGCTCCCAAACATTCAACCTGAAAAAAAAACGAATAATATTTTATAAAGATAAAGAACACTTTATTGCTAAAATAAATATTTATAGGTGTATAAAAAAGTGAAAGAACACTTTATTGCTAAAATAAATATTTAGAGGTGTTATACAGACAGATACAATCAAATAGAGAGAGAAAGAGGGCAATGAGGGGTTTTCTATGACATTTAAAAAAAAAGTTTCGTCATACGATCGTAGGTGGCGTTGTCTAAAGTAAAATAACAGGTTAGCAATTCAAATTAGTTCAAATTAACATACATAGTTTAAAACAA
The DNA here is from genome assembly GCA_951802225.1 of Euspilapteryx auroguttella. Lineage (NCBI taxonomy): Eukaryota > Metazoa > Arthropoda > Insecta > Lepidoptera > Gracillariidae > Euspilapteryx > Euspilapteryx auroguttella. The sequence continues at coordinate 10,579,400 of OX637648.1, read as the reverse complement.
AAAAAAAAAAAAACTAATCGACTGACACCATCTGATAGCGGCCTAATAAAACTTTTTTTTTCTTTTATGAGATGTCAAATAAAAAACCTCTCATTGGCGGCCTTATCACTATTAAAAGAGATTTCTTTCAAGCAAATACCTAGGTAGAATCTATTTTATTAGTTCCACTCCTATTCAGATATGTTTGCCCTAGTAACTGTATGTTTTACATAATAATATTATGTCGTAGGAAATTTTGATAATTAGTTATTTTGCGAAAACCCGGATAATTTGATAATAGGATTCCTTTTTTTTGTCAATCATCCTGAAAAAAATTTTTTTTTTGCAAAAAACCTAGTATAATAGAAAAAATCGAAACCTTTCTTAACTCTGATTCATCATTTCAGCCGTAAGACGTCCACTGCTGGACATAGGCCTCCCTCAAGGCTCTCCATCTGTACCGATCGCAGGTGGCCTGCATCCAGCGTGGACCCGCGGCCTTGCGCAGATCATCCGTCCATCTGGTCGGTGGACGTCCTACGCTGCGCTTGCCGATCCGTGGTCTCCACTCGAGAACTTTTCGGCCCCAGCGGCCATCTGACCTGCCCATTGCCACTTCAACGAGCTAATCCGCTTGGCTATGTCGGTGACCCTGGTTTCTCTGCGTATGTCCTCATTTCTGATTCGATCCCGCAGAGAAATCCCGAGCATAGCCCGCTCCATGGCTCGTTGAGCTACTCGGAACCTGTTCATAAGCCCTATAGTGAAGCACCACGTTTCAGAACCGTATGTCATCACTGGCAGCACACATTGGTTAAATACCTTCGTCTTCAGGCACTGAGGAATATTGGACGAGAAGACGTTGCGTAGTTTCCCGAACGCCGCCCATCCGAGCTGGATTCGGCGATTGACCTCCTTCTCGAAGTTGGACCTACCTAACTGGATGGTTTGTCCTAGGTATACGTACTCGTCGACAACTTCGAGAACCGAGTTCCCAACCATAACTGGGGTAGGCAGAACATGGATATTAGACATGACCTTCGTCTTGTCCATGTTCATTTTAAGGCCCACCTGTTGGGAGACTCGGTTGAGGCCTTCGAGCATCGTGCTGAGTTCCTCCATCGACCTTGCCATGACTACGATGTCGTCGGCAAACCGAAGGTGAGTGATGTATTCGCCGTTAATATTGATGCCCTGCCCTTTCCATTCTAGAAGTTTGAAGTCGTCTTCTAAAGTGGCGGTGAACAGTTTCGGAGATATAACATCTCCCTGTCTCACGCCTCTGTTCAAGGGAATAGCCTTCGAATTCTGTTCCTGCACAGACATGGTGGCGTTGCTATACAAACACTTCAGCACTTCGATGTACCGATAGTCAATCCGGCATCGTTGGAGGGACTCTAGCACCGCCCATGTTTCGACCGAATCAAAGGCCTTCTCATAGTCCACAAACGCTAGACATAGCGGCAAGTTATACTCTTCGGTCTTCTGTATAACTTGCCGCAGCGTATGTATGTGGTCTATGGTACTAAAGCCTTTTCGGAAGCCGGACTTAACTCTGATTGGCTAGATTATATTGCTTGCTTTCCATCTCCTATTCTGATTGGTTCTCTGGAGCGTCAAAGGTATTTTAACGAACCAATCAGAATAAGAGTTAACTAGCAAGCAATCATCTATTATCAAATCATCCGTGTTTTCGCAAAATCCCTAGTTTTTTTGCAAAAAACCGAATTATGAAATCTTCCTACGACACATATAAAGGTAAATTGTGGAAGCAATAAATGATTGACTATTGAGAAATAGCTGTAAGCAAGCAGATTTTGTACAGTATGCAATATAAAGTCCACTAACCTCGGAAATAGAGAACTTTCCACAGGCACTGTTTCCGCCCACCTCGCAGCCCGTCTCCTTGACCAGGGCTTGCAAGATGGCGTCCGAGCCTCTGAGCCAGCACGGAGTTGTCGTGCACACTTGGACGTGGTACTTGCCTATTGGTCGTCTTTTGAAAAATTAAACAGATTATTTTAAGGCATCAGTGGGTTTTTCGTTAGTATATGGTTCTTTGGACAGATTTAAGAGTCAGTTTACAGCGATCCCAGCACCATTCTCGAAAAATAAAATTCTTCTAAACTAAGGAAAACATCAAAAATGTGGCACAGTATGACACTCGATAATCTTGCTTAGTATTTTTTGATGTGAGTAAAGTAGTCCTAACTAAAAAGAACAAAATTATCCATAGATTGTTGCTAAAAGTGGCCACTTTTAGCAAAACTTTGTAGCTTTCTTTGTTCTTTAACTTAAAAGATATACAATAGTGCCCTAAAAATACTAGGCTACATTATCTCGTGTCATACTGTGCTACATTTTTGATATTTGCCTTAGTTTACAAGATGTTATTTTTTTTGCGAATGGCGCTAGCATCACTGTAAACTGGCTCTTAAGTAAGGTTAAAAACTACTGGATTGATTTGAAGTTACTTTACCATTAGAAAGCAACATTAAAGGCTATAGTCTCAAAAATTCACATGAAGATTGCCATGAAAGCTTGACTATACTTATATTCTAAAGAGGAAAGATTTGAATGTTTTTTTTGTTTGCATTGAATAGGCTCCGAGACTACTGAACCTTCACTGCTGGGAAGTTACACTATCCCTCACTATCCGGGTGACACAATGCAAGGCGGTACACAGTTTGCTGAGTCAGCTGCTAATAAGTTGCAAATTTATTCCATTGGGTCATTCCTAGACATAAGCAATGCATTTTGAGTTTCCATTACACTCACCTAATAAACATAGTATAAAACGTAGCAACTTCATAAACCCTCATCCGTGGCAGGTTCAAAATCTCTGCGACTTTGTGCATAGCGGAGATTGGCAGCCATCCTCCATTCTGACGCTGGGCTAAGTCAAGCAGGGGCATCATAGCACCTCGCTTGTGGCCCTCTGGGTATATTGCTAGGAGTGCTTCAATACGCTGAAATTTAACAATTAACAAATGAAAGTCTTGAGGTTATGTTGCTTTGCTTAGTGATTATGTTTTGACCACTTCTAAAGCACAATCAATAAATTTATTAAGTAATCATCTTCAGATGCAAAATCCAGCCAGTTACATAGGTACGTAAAACTTCTATTGTTCTGTTGTCAAAGCAAAAATAAAAACAATTGAATGTCAAACACTTGCCTTTTGGTTTTGTGGCGTAAATTCGAACTTTACGTTAGGATTATCTTCGGGGGTGTCTCTGTGGACGAATTGGGTGTCATGCTGAAGACCTGAGGTAGTCTGCAGAGCCCTGGCTGAAACCCGCCACTGTAAAAAAACATTTGTATTGAAAATCTAACAATATTTTGCTATCTCGGTGGTCGTGCAAAGTGGTTTGCTGTCAAATTGGTATTACATAATTTCACTGTTTACACACGGATTTTAAAAAGAAATAACAGAATTTAGCATACCGCACTCTGGAGCCCTGTTCTGAGGCTCGACAACATGATTTTTATGTGCTTTGCAAACAAATTTCAATAAAAACTAGTGCGAAACACTGTTCGCGAACAGGTTAAACGTTGCTAGCTTCACACCACACATTAGCAGCTAAGAGTATACGATACTATTACGTTTAGAATCTTTGGATTGATTTAATAATTAAAATACAATATTTTTACTTGTATAACTATATAATTTGATTTAATTTTCAAAACTAAAACCCTGGGTTTATGTTTGTTTAAAATTAAATTACCTATTATAATATTTTATAAGTATATGAACTGGTAGGGAAAACTGTTTTTTATTATTTACAGATTTGGGTGAGTTGGGTTGGGTGCCTTATTGGTTTCAAAACGTACTACCTACATCCTTCAAAACATAACTTCACACTGGTCACATAAAATCAAATTGTTTCGCGGTAAAATTTAAAACTTTTTCTAGAGTTTAATATAAAATTTAAATTGTGTGTGTTCTTTCGATGTGTTGTGTTACATTAAATACTTTATTAAGTTTTTTTTTATATTATTTGAATTGTATTTTACGATAAAAACAGCCTCTGTGCATTAATTATTTTTTTTATCTTAATCAAACATTGTTTTGTTTCTAGTGCCTGCGGGTTCATACCAAGCAAAAGTAAGGAAACTAAAATTAATTTCGTCATGAGATTAAGACAAGGGGTGTCGACGTAATCATTATGAGTTCGTTTGAAGACATGATGGTACCTAACTAAAATCTTCTTCATCTAGTGGTATCATAATTCAACTGCCTCTGTTTATAATTGCATAGATAAGTACATAACATACCTCTATAGTATGTCTACATAATTCTGATAAAATTATAAGTATTAGTTAGTAAGCAAGCATGTGCTTAATTTGTATTAGAAACACCATATCAATAGATACACTGATGCTGATGTTACCCACTTTTATTACCTACAACATACACTCAGGCCAGACATAGGATGGGAAAAGACATAAAAGGTCTATAAGCGAACGTAGTGGAAAAAAAATAAAAAGCCTAAAAAGTATATCTACCCCCCCCCCCCCCCCCCCCAGTAACGTGCGATTGGCAAAACAAGGACATGGTTACCATGGCAACCGCCGCACTTTGTACTGCGCCAAAAATTTTACCCCTTTTGTTTATACTGCACCTATCTACTCAGCTCAGCTCACGGGACATAAAATTTGGTAAAATATCGTCTAGCCTACCTCTCTTTGGATATGGATTTATGAGTTTAAAAAGTGGGTGGCTGGAGCAAATAAAACTGGCCCATTACTCAGCCAGATGCCTCCGTAGGGAGCTCAGCCAATACAAATTTTAATAACTGGGAAAATTTTATGTTTATTTTGGTTGCAATAAAGTATTTTCCTTGTATTTTCTTATCTTAATTACCATACCTGTACCAAGTACTATTCTTTTCTATTCCATACCTAAGCATTTTGTTCCTGCCAAGCTTCCCTTTATTGCAAAACTAGTCGACCCGGCGAACTTCGTACCGCCTAAACTATTACTTTCTTGGGCATGTATTAGACTTATAAACCTTCCTCTTGAATCACTCTATCTATTAAAAAAGACCGCATCAAAATCCATTGCATAATTTTAAAGATTTAAGCATACATAGAGGGACAGACGCAGAAAGCGACTTCATTTTATACTATGTACTAGTAGACCCGGCGAACTTCGTACCGCCTAACCAATTACTATTTTGTGCATGTATTATACTTATAAACCTTCCCATTGCATCACTCTATCTATTTAAAAAAACCGCATCATAATCCGTTGCGAAGGTTTTAAGATTTAAGCATACATAGGGACAGATATTGATGATGTAAAATTTAAAAATGCCTCGACCTTAAAGTTTACAAAACTTGGTCGTCGCAGACAGATTTTTTCTCAGAATGTCTGTGGGTCGAATTTTTAGAAATCCTAGTATCAGAGTCTCAGACCATAAAATATTTTAAGGTCACCTAAATTTGCTGACTTAACTTCTTAAGCGTTGCGTAACCGCGGACCTAAGTAATTTTATTATCTTCTTAAAAATATGTATCCCATTATGAAAAGGCAAAGCCTTTTCCGGGGTTTTAATAAAATCGATTAAGTACAAAAACTTTTATTGTTTTTATTATAGTTTTAATTTAACATGTTGAATTACATAGTAAGTACCTAACTATTTGAAAAAACTTATAATAATTGAAAATGTTTAAAGGCAAAACTAAGTAATAACTCGGTAACTTGTGCTTTTTTAATAATGTCGACAATGTCCTTTCAAACATTATTTCATGTTTTGAAGTTTATAAAACTTTAGTTGTTATAATAAGCGCCGTAGAGCCAAATTTTATAGCTAACTAGAGGCTGCCCCGCGGTATTTCCCGCGCAGATTTCTCATAAACACAAAAATCCCGTTTTTTCCCGTTCCCGTGAGAATTTCGGGAAATCCTTCTTAGTGCTCACCTACACTCCCTAAGAAACCTACATGCCAAATTTCAGCTTTGTACGCCCAGTAGTTTCGGCTCTGCGTTGTCTGTCAGTCAGTCAGTCAGTCATTCAGTCAGTAACGGAAGAGTTTTATATATCGCACACCTAGATCAAAACAGTTTCAACTCGAAATAATCAATAATTGAGTTATTTATACCAGCGGATTGAGCATTTTTTTACGCATCGTGTAGTTTAATAGGTTTATTTTTATCTGCCATAGTTCCCGAAAGATGGCGCTAAAACACTGTTTTGTTGAAATTTGTCGGTAATTTACTCCCCAACAAAAGGGTTTCATTTTTAGTTTACACCTACACTTGAAGCGTGTGCACGTACAATTAATCTTTTAAAACAGTGTTATTTTGAGTTGATACTATTTTCGTTAATGATCGTTCAGAAAATAAAAGTGACATTTCGAGTTGGATCAGTTTTGATGGTTAGTATTGCTCAAATAAATGTGACTTTTCTAATTGAAACAGTCTTCGACGTTCAGATAAGATTTTTTTTTTTAATATTTTGTGTTGCATCTGTTTTAGACAAAAACTTTTTAAATTTTGAGTTGTCTCTCTTTTGTTGGATCATTTGTTTTTCTCATTTATTTCAGTGAAATTTAAGCTTAAAAATTATTGAATAAGCTATAAATGTGGGTTTTTTTAAGTTGAAGCGATATTGGACGTAAACGTAGCCGCAAAATTGCTTACTGTATGTTTTATTTACTGTTTTCGAGTTGACACTGTTTTGTTGGTATCGAAACCTGATAGATTTTTTTATCTTGTTTTCCAGAGTAATGTCGGGAATTTGACGACAATATTAGCAAACATGATTGGGGAACAAAATAAATAAAACCTCCTATCTTTCATTTCGTATTGAAATACGAATCAAAACGTTGACAATGCAGTAAATAAGTCAATTTTAGAAGAAAACTTAGCCCTGTCACGATCACCGCACACCGTTAGATTGTCAAATCGGAAAAACTTCTCTTTTTTCATCACAATTAGCTATGCTTATTATAAAGACTAAATTATAATAAGCATTTTACAAATGGGTGACAAAAATTAATATTATTTGGTAAATTTTCGTCGTTTTAGATAAGATTTCATGAAGATAAGTGCCAATTTCTCAAGAAAATTACCGTACTGTTGATTTTACTAAAAAAGTTTTTATGAATATTAAACTAGTCGACCTGGCGAACTTCGTATCGCCTACATTTATCACTATCTTGTGCACTCTTGATCAATATATTTGTTAAAAAAAACGCATTAAAATCTGTTGTATTATTTTAAAGATTTAAGCATACATAGGGACAGACGTGGGAAGCGGCTTTCTTTTATACTATGTATTGATTTAAATTTTAGTATTGATTTTATTACCAACTCAAAAATTTTTCGAGCCTTTGTCCATTTTCCCCTTGTTTAAAAGTGTAACAATTCAAAAATATTTGTACAAAACAGCTTCAACTTTAATTGACACAAAAAAAATATTCATTGTCATAGTACAAAACAGTAACAATTCAAAAATTCAATATTATACCTCACTACATTTAGTTAAAAAAAAAGCAATAAAGCACTCGATGCTTACGTTTTTTTCTCCATTTTATTGAAATATTAGTTAACTTCTAGCTATCATAAAAAAAAAGAAATCAGTTTTTCGTGATTTCTGAAAAAATGGTTTTTTGAGTTGACACTGTTTTGTACTAGGTGTGCGATATATTGATATAATTTATGAATATCTACTATTTGGCTATGTTAATATTAAAATTGAGTACCCAAAATATTAAACTTGAGTTACATTAGAATTAAGACAACTTTTAGTAGGTAAGTTGAACCCCATTGATTTTTTTTACATAAATTTTAGCAGTCTTAAGCGGTTAGCAGACCTAATAAAAAGTGCTGGCTGGTGACAACTTTTTTTTTTTTGAGTTAGTGAGCACCGGGAGCAATGTTGCATGCCAATAGACGCAAATTAATTTTTATCATAAAATTTTAGTAGCATTAAATTGAAATATTAATTAACTTTATTTTCACAAATTTATTATAGGCGGTTGATCAAGCCTATCAAAGCTTTCTTGTCATTGACTAAACTTTATTATTTAGTTCAGTTTAATAGGTTTTGGTCATGGGAAATAGTCAAAATAACGCGATCTTTTTATTCAAGGGCGGAAATGAAAAAAAAAACTCTTTAGTCTTCAATGGAAAAGTTGGTTGAATAGTCCATGATGAAACATGCGAAGTAATCCTGAAGCATAGAGGGATCACATTTTTATAAATTTAGATGATTCTTTTACGATTGGCGCTAGTATTGGTACAGTGGCGGACTAGGAGGCTGTGACAGATTTGTCTATGTTTTCGTCAGCCATAGACTGTATTACCAAAGAACAAGAGCTATTTTGCAAAACAGAAAAACCCGAAGTGTTACGCCGACCGTGTCCGCCACTGTACATGGACAAAATATTATGTACTATTTAATAGTTTGTTTGTACAAAAGCTATCGGAGAAGAACTAAAGTTAACCCGCCATAACTCCAGTAATTTCCAGTTCCGCTAGGGCACACAGCCACAGATTAAAGAACATCCATAGCTTAAAGAACTAATAATCTTTGGGGCCCAAAAGTTCTCGAGTCTCAACCGCGCACCGGAAGACGCAAAGTAGGCAGACCCCTACCAGGTGACCAGGCGTCCACCTTGTCAGACGACCTGATGAAGTCTGCGATATTACTCTGGATGAGAGTCGCTCAAGGCCGGTCGTTGTGGCGATTTATGGTGGTGGCCCATGCCCAGCAGTGGACGTATTTAGGCTAAATTTATAATTTCATATATTAATTTCTGTAAACGCAAAAGCGTAAAAATATTTAGTTAGGAAGGATCATCAAAGCTATCGGTACCTCGCTCGACTCGCGCTCGACCCGTGCTCTGTCGCGGCTTCGCTCGTGTCTCTATAAATTAATTACTCACGTAGAGCGTCAATAATCGCGGCATAACGGAAGCGGCTATTGCACCGCTTTTTGTACAAAACGCTACGGTTTGAGGAACGAACGTGCTGATAAGAGGTTATGTTGTCACCGTGGCGAGTATTGCCTGTTGGATCACTTTATTTTTAGAAAAAAGCATTTGTGCTGGTAGCACAATTCCACTGAGAAATCCAAAAGGCAGAGAATTTTGCTCTTTATTCGCCAAAGAACGCTATTTTGGTTTGAACATTAACCCATTGGAATTCGCATCCGAGGTTTGGTAAAGCATAAAACCGCTTAATTTGTCGCGTATGTATTGTCAGTGCGCTTTAAGGTTGTTGGTTGTGGTACCTAATCACTCCTTTAATTTACGAAGAAACTAACTTGTCCGCAAAAAATTTTGGCTAAGTGTATTTTTTGTTTTTAGTCATAACTGTCTCATAGGCTGCGTTACCATCTGCACAAAAACTTCTGTGAGAAATGTCCGATTGTCAGACTTGCAAGTGTAATCACCGTAGCAAGAGTTATCGCGCCAGCAGAAAAGTGCTGGTGCGATGGGCTTTCACTTGCAAGCTGCTATCAGACAGCTTGTTAGACATTTCGCGTTAGTTTTCTTGCAAACAGAAACGCGGCCGCCATAGACTCTCACTTCATCCAATTCTCGCCATACCGACTGGCGCCGAATCCTCAGCGCGCAGCCTCCGACAAGTGTCAAATTGGACTCGCAGCAAGCAGCTAGCGACAAAAAACGATAAGATCGAGTAAAATGGAAAAAGAAAAAGATTGTCTCGCTTCGGGGTTATTGCCTAGGTCCGAGCGGCGACTTTCTAGCTTTCGTTGCTCGTGTTTGGAGATAACAGGTGTTCTGAAGAGAGGTTGCCAGTATCTTTTTTTTTGGATTTTTTTTTTTTTTTTAATTTAATTTTTAACTGTGTTGTTGTTATTAATGAAATTTCTAGAAGCCAAGTTATTCTGGCTGGAGCCGGTTGTCATTGTTATTTGCAAGTTAGACTAGACTCTATTAAAATAACATTTACCTACTGTAGATAATCTGATGAATTGATGATGATACATAAAGGTTTGCATAATTAACACGTGCTATAAGATAAAATAATTTACTATGTATACTATTATTTTGACATGTAATTTTAATATTATTAAATAAATAAATTTGAACATATATTAATGTAAAATTCACTTTAGAATTCGCTTAAATAAGGCGCAAAAATGTCTGCAATTCTTAAATTGTATGGAAATTTAGTTCTCTAATGCACCCAACTGAACAAAGGGGTAAATACTTAGGTAAGTATGTACATACAAACAAACCGAACTTCTTTATCCATCAAGATAAATATTACTTCTAATTGTGACGTCAAAGCTTATTCGCATTCGTTCCTTTTGTAATTGGCCGAATATCCTCGTGAACTTCAATCAACAAGTCAATGTACACTAAAGACAACATGACCGGTTAAGTGCTCATCGTTCCGGGCCCGTCTTATGTAACAAGCAAAAAAGCAGACACCACAAGCGGGCACCTACCGTAATTGTCTCAAATAAACAAAAATAAAGATAATGCTCACTCGCTGGACAGGCAAGCATGAATGAAAAGGCGATGGAAAACGATAAAAACGAAGGCCCCATATTCGAGAGAGATGATTAAAAAGAAAACGAACTCCAAAGAAAAGGAATAAGAGTTCGCGGCACGTACACCGAACTCTTTAAAAAGAAAACTATTCCGTCGGAGCGTGAATGAAAAACGCGGCCGCTACGAGACGCCGCGTAACCGTAATCTTGTGATTATTATTTTTATTTTTCGAGTTCCCCGTTTCCTTCTTGTTGTTTTATTTTTTTTTGTTTATTAAGCATTTATGTTTTTCCCTTTTTATCGTATGAGTCGCCGGCGTATGTAGGTCAGGAGCAGTACCGATTTTTTTTTTGGTTTTTCATAGCAAGGTCGGGCTGTGCTCTCGTCTTTTTGGCCGCGCATCTTCGTTTTGCGTTTGTTACGTCTACGCTGTGGTCGTCTAGTTTTTGTTGTTTTTACTTCGTGTGGGGTTTCTTCGATTGAGATGTGACGATGGAACGCGTTTTATATTCTTGCCTGACAAAGGAACAGGCAGCGTTTGATTTCTCGGAGCTCCTTGCATTGCTATTTTCGATGCCATACAAGTTAAGGACTGCATTCGCTGTGTAAATTCATTCGTTGTTGGTTTAGATTTTGAAACAAATTTTTATAGTGCAGATATTAATATTTTTGTATTCTATTTATTTGCTTTAGGTACATACCTAATTATACAAAAATTTAGTTTCTAACTTCTCAGTTTGTCCTGTATGTAATTTTTTGTAGGTATCAGGTATTGTGGTAATACGCAGGTGGACACTAGTTTATTTATTTTTTTATGTTAACTTGTTCAACTCTATATATCTGTCTCCTAACTTTTAATTCGTTAAATAAATGTATATTTTTCATTCTTTAATTTTGTATGTAGGAACTCTGTTTATGTACCTAAGTGTCAATTAAAAGTGAATCTCTTTTAGTGTGACTGAACCAATTTTTGAGCAGGCTTTGTTTTAACCTACTTCGAAAAATTCATGTTTTAGTTTATACTTAATGCATTATTTGATGAGTGAGTTGTTAGTCAGAGTTACTTCCTCGTTAAAACTCCAAGCTGCTTGATGCTTCAGCAGCGGCAGACTGGTGCTACTAGCGCTAGCTATAGTTGAAAACTGCCTTGCACTGCCTAAAGTGGTGACTGCGCGAATCGACAACGCTTTCTTCACTTTTTTCAAGATTAACGCAGCCGAAAGCCGTCCACTGCTGAACGTAGACTCCCCCACACCCTCTCTTATTGCTCGACCCTCATCCAGTGAGCTCTGGCTACCTTCACCAGGTCATCTGACCACCCTGTGGAAGTCTGCTTACTCTGCGTTTTCCGGTGTGCGGTCATCGCTCGAAAACTTTTCGGCCCCAGCGACTATCTGTTCTTCGAGATATGTAATGTGCATATTGCCACATTCATTTTTAATTTTTTTTTGTAGTTTCATGGACTCTGTTTCTTTTAAGAATATTTTTATAAGTATACCTCTTATTGAGCCCAATTTCCGCTGGAGAGTAAATGGCCGAAACATATCGTCATCACGCCACGCCGCAGTGATGTGGACTGAGACGTGGGTGCACCGGATTCGATTCCCGGCGGGTCAAATATGGATATGATGAATATCGATGTTTGCTTCCCTAGGCACCCTTAATACAGGTTCTACCTAGTAAGGGGCTCTGAGTGTGATACGTTATTATTATTAGTCTTTAGCAATGTCGCAGACTTCCTCTCAGGCCCAGGTGTGTTCTATGTGTGGTTCAGAGCTTCCTTTGGGATTAATCGAAGCTATACTCGTAGTCCGATGCATACCCATCCGGCACCTGACCTTGGACAACGTTGCTGTACAGAAGGGCTTCTAATCGCAAATTTGTACATTTTATTGTTCTTCCATTAAAAACAAAGTATTTTGCCTAGTCTGTCTGTGTTTTGTTTGTTTCAAGAGGAAGGTTTATATTTTTAATACATGAACAAAATACTTAGTTAGGGGGTACAAACTTTGTACCTCCTAACTAAGTATTTTGTTCATGTATTATCATGTACTACAAAGTTCGCCTAATCGACTAGAGTTAATAGTTATAAAGCATTTATTTCAGCCATAATTTATAACATTTAAAGTAAAATAAACGCTGCTGGATCTCGCGGGTTGTTGTGTTTCCATCAATATGGTAACAGCGTAAAGGCCAGTGTTTCTGTTTCATTAAAATGTAAAATACCCTTTTGAACGCAAAAAAATATATTGTATAGGAACGCTTAATGGAAAATCAGCGGTTTGTTTTGAAAAAAGGAGTAAATTAATAACGTTGGTATTTTATTATTGGTTATCAGTTTTGCCAATTTTCTTGTTTCCTGCAAACATCTTCAGCATAATATTAAAAAAAAGAATCACTAAAGTTGTTTAATTTATTGAATACTGTAAATCAATATAGTTTTCCTAAAAGGGATCGGGAATTCAGTTTTTATAATTAGGTAGTACAGGTTCCTGAATAGTTGATTGGTTGCCTGAAAGACAACATTCAGCTTAAACCGCTAGAGATAGAGACTTGAAACTTGAAGTTAGATTATATTGATTATATAAACTAGGAGACTATTCAGCTAATATGAAAATTCCAACGGAAACATGAAATAACGAAGTTGTAAAGCTCTGCAAATGGCAGGACATTCGATATTAAAACCCAACCAAAAAGGATAAAGGAAAGAGGTGTTCGAAATACGCTTATATTTACTCGCACAGGCACGAGCAAACAAAGAACAAAGAGAGACCAAATAAATCTTGATTACAAACTTACATACATACGCACAAATACTGGCCAAACAAGCCATCAACTACCACTGGCTTCTTAACGCATTTAGTCATCGTTCTCAGAAAAAAGAGTAAAAATAACGCAGACTCCGTCTCAAGGTTATCCTGGTGAACGAGTTAGCAAGATATCCTACCATAAAGTCAGAGAGGGATGAAAGATTTAGTGTCTTCGTCCTTTGAAAAGGGAAAGTGGTAGTTATAGTACGGGTGAGAGTGAGATGAAAAAATCGCCGAAGGGTGAAGTGAGAGGTCCTGTGAGGGTTTCCTCTTGCGTGGGAGAGGGATGGCCTGAAAAACCGGTTAAATTTGAAGGGCTCGCGGCCGCGGTCCGGCTGATGCTGTGCTATAAATGATTTCCAAGCCATGTAACTACATATACATAATCTTAGGTACTTCTAGGTTCAGGATTTACCGAGTGGCTTCGGTAAGGTCTTGGGCTATTGCTTTTGGTATCACCACTTTCTATTTTTGTTTTCAAGTCTTTTTTTTTTTCATCGCTGAATACGAGCAGTTTTTGTTCAAATTAGACTGACCAAAAAATACGGATGGTTATGAAAATCTCTCGTTTTTTTGTATTGGGGAACCAGAACATTATCCCCTTTGTATACCTTTAGGTGTATGGCAATGGAATGCAATAATGAGTCGCAGTCTTTAAACATAAATCAGCGCTTGCGCAGTCTGAAAGATGAGGGAAAGGTTAAAAGCGAAGTGACTGCAGGACTTAATGAGGTTTTTGATCCTTCATTAAAAAAAAATTATAATGATACGTACAGCCTTACAATAGTTATAAGATTACACGTTAGTATTTCTTTATGTTATGCCTATGATTTATTCAAAACTAGCTGTCCCGGCGAACTTCGTATCGTTTTATATGGGAAAATGGAATAGTTTTTTTATTCCATCTTTCATACAATTTTCCAATATTTTCTCAGCTTTTAAACCTGCCCTGGATTACTACGAACATTTCAAGAAAGTTTTGATACTCTGCATCTTACATTTTTCTGAAGATTCAAATGTCATCAACTTAGCTAGACTTTTGACAAAGCCAGAAATAGACAACCTCTCCAACCCGCCGCCAAGCGTGGCGACCATGGCAAATCCACCCCAAAAAGGTTTGTCCTTGTAGCGGGAGGCTAGTCCTGGGAGGCCTTTATCCAACAGTTAATGTCCCAGATGAAATGATAATTATAAAATAATTAAAATTACGTATCACGATTAGAGATCCTACATCGGTAGAACCTCTATCTAGGGTGCCTAAAACACATAAAAAGACTTAGGTATAATCCAGACACAGTTAAAAAACGTCGGGAATCGAACCTACTGCTCCCGCGTCGCAGTCGACATCACTTCCAACTCAACCAAGGAGGTTCATCATCATTATGATACAGAAACATAAATAGTTACGAAGATAGAAAAAGTTTTGCAAAAACAAAAATAAGTTCGATTTTATATAGAAGGTAAACTTGTCTACCGAAGTATTCCAAGATGTACCATGCCTACAGCTACAGAGTTTGTGGAGCTAGCCGATGCATTTGGATTCGCGGGAACAACGCTTTCAAGGTCAAGAAGGAAAGGGCACAGGGAAAACTGTTGACCGGCCCCTATATATTTTACCTATGGCCACATTTGCAATAATGCTTTTCGCCTTACGTTTCGCTCTCAGCGTTTTTCTTGATTTGACTTTTTGCTCAAAATAGAGGACGGAAAGAATTTTCGCAAATGTATCTGAAATAGTATCTTCCCCTAATATATGCATCAAACAACTCTTACAGATCGGAAGACTTGGAGAAATAAAGGAAGGCCTTGTCCAGCAGTCCAACTCTAATTTAACATGATATAATATTGATATGATGAATATCGATGTTTGTTTTCGGTCTAGGTGTAATGTTCGTCTCTGTGTGTGTTTCGGCTACCCTACTCCAGGTTCTTCCAAGTTAGAGGCTCAGAATGTGATGTATTATTGTTATTATTATTATTAATATTTTTAGCCTATGCTATCCTACTGCTGGACAAAGGTCTCTTTCCCCTCCTTCCGCACTTCCTTGTCCTGGACAGATTCCCACCAGGCCCTGTCGTGCGCTCCCTATGAGTGTATCGATTTCAGATAAAAGGAAGGCTTAGCCTAGAAGGCTGATGAAGGCTAGTTTGATATTTTTTCATATCAAAAATCTGATAAATGGTTATGATTAAAATTAATTATTTACTGTGGTCATTCAATATTTTACAATTTATCAATAAGTAAAAAGATAATTCTTGATTCCTTAATTGCTAGAGAAAAACTAAATAATATTAGTCCAACGAGACTCCAATGATCTCAGTTCTTCAGTCAACATTTACAATATGTATTTGTGTCCACTCACATACACGCACATTTGGCTGCAACTTGCTAACGTGTGTATTCGTCCAGAGTGCTTTAGAGTAGACACCGTATGATGCACGATAATATTTAAATAAATACGTATTAATTATTTAAAGGGTGTTTCTTCTTTCTCCGTTACAGTAGTTTGGTTGACTTTCTCTTTCTAAAAATTTTCTTTGTCATAGTGCTATAAAAACTGGTTTTCTTTGCCGATTCTGTCTGTTCAGGGATGTTTTAAAGAACACGTTTTTTTTTGTGTAGTTTTGAAAAAGTTTATCTTTGTGTTGTTGCAAATTATTAATTGCCCGGTCGATGATCGATTGTTTCTTGTTTTTATTGATTGTATAATTTTACTAGTCGACCCGGCGAACTTCGTACCGCTTTACCTTTTACTATTTTGTTAATATTTTAGACATATAAAGCGTTGAATCGATCTAGCGATTACAAAAAACTGGATCACCTTCCGTTGCGAATATTTAAAGATATTAGCACATAATAGAGACCAGACGCGGGAAGCGACTTTGTTTTATACTATGTATTGATTAACGTCTCCATAGGTGCCTTGTCCTGTGCGAGTGAGGCGCAAGCACAAGAAGTGAGAATGCAATCCTTGTTGTCACATCCAACAGTATTATTTCTTTATTTATTAAAATAAACTTTAACTTTTCAACTGATATCCAACTTTATAAATCTAAAAATTAGGGTTGAAATTGTAATCTTCTATTTGGCAACAAAATATTTTTGTTCATGGAAACGGTTTTGTAGGGCTGTTCTTGGTTTCGCTAAAATTCAGATTTCATATTTAAGTTTATGTTTCAGAATGGTAATCGTTATGGTGTGTCCAATTGTTCTTATACCCTACATAGTTATATTAATCAAAACTAAACAAATATGTTTCTTAGCAAGCTAAGATAAAAAGCTGTGATAAAAACAATCAATAAATATTGCAGAAACATCAATATTAATTAATATACATAGTATAAAATAAAGTCGCTTCTCGCGTCTGTCCCTATGGATGCTTAAATCTTTAAAAATACTTGTTTTTTTAATAGATAGGTAGAGTGATTTAAGAGGAAGGTTTAAAAGTATAATACATGCACAAAATTGTGATACGTTAAGCGGTACGAAGTTCGCCGGGTTGACTAGTTTTGAATACAAGAGAAAAAAAAGCTTGGTCTTATCACAAGAAAAATATTATTTATTAAGTACCTATACCTTTTATTACATGTACTAATGCTGGCTTAATTTAAAACTGTTGTATTGATTTTTCAATAAAAGTATAAGTTCAGAATTTCGCGAAGAATCAATAAATGTTTACTTTTATTTAATACGAGCTTTCCCGGCTTACTTCGTTACGCCATAGAATATAAGATACTACTAAAGACTTGGCTTTATAGACTATGTTCTTTTGACTGCCCAGAATGGCCGAATAAAAAACAAACAACAACAACAAACCACCTGTCAAAAGGGTATCATTTAAGCTATCACCAATTTAATTAGTTTTGTGTTTCTTAAATAATAGGGTTTGTCCTCAAAATAGTAGATCTGTCACCAAAATGTAGTCACCAAACAATGCAAAATCAGTTCCACAATAAATCACCTAAAATCCTGAGATATAAGGTCTAGTACCAAATAAATGTTTTTGTATGTATTATAATAGGTGTGTCCTAATAAGTATTTAAGCAAACTAATTTAAAGAGATCACCAATAGATCATATTATGTTTCTAAAAAATTGCATTAAGTGCAAATAAAAAATTAGGGTTGTCATCATCGTTTCAACCAAAAGATTCTGCTACTTAACTAGACTCCCAAGGTTCTAAATTTCCACTGGAAGTATAACATATATTTAAATAAAAATTTTAGCAGAGTAGTAAATAAAACAATTAAAAGTCAAAATAATCAATATTTATTGTTAAAAATAATTACCACTGAACAATCAGCGCTGGTTTAAAATAGCTGGCTTATGGCTAGCAGAATAGTGACAGATCTACCATTCTGAGCACAGAGCTATTATTTAAGTAACAAAACTGTTATTATAAGAACGAAGTTTATATTCATGTAATGCAAAATAATTTTATTGGTTATCGATATTTTATTATACACATATATTAACATTAATTTGATAATTCATACCTGGGAACAATTTTTGTTTATCTGAGAACGAAAATATTTCGTGGCGATAGATCTATTTATTAGGTGATACAACTTGATGACAAATATAAATTTTGGTGATAGAAAATATAGTTCCCCTGTCAAAATATGTAAACAACGGAAAAAATATTGCACCTTGGGTTATATTATTTGAGTTTAGGTAAGGATCCCTAATTTTTTTTGAAAATCTAATATATCGTATGACACTCGGAGTTAATGGAGCTTCCTACCAGTGAAAGAATTTTTCAAATCGGCCTAGTATTTCCGGAGCCTATTCGTTATAAACAAACAAATCTTTCCTCTTTATAATATTGGTATAGACAATGGAAAACAAAATCAACTAAACTTAAATACTACAACTTCTCATCAAAATAATTATTATTTTGCATTTACCTATGCAGAATATCTCGTTCTCGTACTATTCTTACCCCCTTACCACAAAAAAGTTAGACCGGTCTAAAATCGCCAATTTGTATGACGAACTAGGGATTTAAACCTAGTCTAGTGATTTAGACCCGGTTTAACTCTTTTTGTGGTAGAGCCTTTAAAGTTTTTGTTTTAAATCCGTTCTATAAATATAAAGTTTTATTAAAATACCAACCTCATGCTACAAGCGAGCTAATTATCATAACATGATAAAGTTAATCCTGCGCCCACAATGCGCCCGCGCATCGCATCTGTCTACCTGGTTGCAGGCGAAATTGATCACAAAATCATAACGTAGATGCTAGATCTTCTTCATAATTTTAAAGCCATCAACCAAATAAAAATCATTTATTCAATATAAGCCGTGGCAATAACTTCGTCCTCGTGGAAAGTGACTTTTCCATATTTTTCTTACCGTTTTAACTTTAAACCTTCCCAGGACTAGACAAACATTTCAAAACTAAAATTAAGTAAATCGGCCAAGCCGTTCTCGAGTTAAAGCAAGACAAACGAACAGCACTTTATTTTTATACGAATAGATATGGAAAGCTTCTGCGCAAGGCTGCGGGTCCACGCTGGATGCAGGCCACCTGCGATCGGTACAGATGGAGAGCCTTGAGGGAGGCCTATCCAGCAGTGGACGTCCTACGGCTGAAATGATGATGATGAGATATGGAAAATAGGTGGGACGCAAGGTTAATCTTATTGAAAGTATTAAACTGCATTACCTTACATTTATTAAATTTAGGGATAGAAAGCCAATGATGTCTCAATTAGCGTAACATTTTCTTTAATGTTTTTAATTGGGTCTTATATTTAAAATCTTTTTGTAATCTATGTAATGAACTAAGACAGAATCTTGAATCCTGATTGTCATTAATTATCTGGACGGCAGACGTACTGAATGAGACGGGCAGGTTATGAGGCGCGGTCCACTCACCTAGTAAACGTTGCATTCTTGAATTGCATCGAATGAGAGGTTTAAAAAGAATACAATGAAAGAAATCACTCTTATTTGCAGCGTCAACGACGTAGTAAAAACTACAATACTTATTAACTTAAGGGTCCAGTTGGTGCGAAACGAGGGCGCTTCCGATAAAATATGCGTCAATGACGCCCTAGGTAGATAATCTTGCTTAGAATTTTTAAGGCGCTGTTGTGTAGCTTTCAGGATAATGATCTTAGTATTCTTTTGTTGCCTAAAGTGGCTACTTTTAGTTTAAGTTTTTATTAGTGGCGCTAGTATCGCACCCGTTCGCCCCTTAATGTTATAATACCTACATACAATAAAATTACATAATCATTAAAAAAAAAACAAATAGGTATACATAAATTACCTAACACATCACTCAGCAAGCAGAGGTGCACGCAGCAACAAAATGGATCTATCTTTACATATTGTGCTGAAGGTTTCTATAATGAGCGCTTATTTTTACAATTTGTTTGTTGCATCGTTTGCATACAACTTTTGTTTGAAACCATTTGTAATAATGTATTATAACGAATTGGTTGAGAATTGGGATCCATGCTGTGCGGTGACGTTTTGAAAAAAATTACAACGCTTGATTTACAAATGAAAAAAAAAAGCATAAAAAAAACTCTTGTTAGAAAAAACCTGGAAATAAAATACAAAAACAAAAATTATTTGAAAACGATAGATCTAATATCGAAATCGAAAGTTTAAACTATTCACGCAAGATTATAAAATGAAAAAAAAAAAGGAAACACTTTCATTACAATTTTTATAATCTCACCGCGAGCCAGGGAACCTGTTACGATACGATAGTATCTTTCAAAAAATAATAATATTAATTTGGGATCGCCACAAAAAACGAAGATGGCCAGACGAGTAAAAAAAGCTAATGGCCAACAAAAAAGGTTTAAAAAAGGTTGCACCAAAAAAAGGATGCATGCCCAAAGAAAGGGTTTAGGAAGGTATATATACAGGCTGTATCTTTTTAAGCGCTACTGTTTGTATGTTATAAATAATTTAGGCCTCGCAAAATTTTTATTTTTATTTGTGGTCACCAATCTTTCTTTTGCTCGTAAATATCAATCAATTTCTGATTAATTTCACCCTACACGGCCTAGTAAGTATATAAAAAAATCATAGTAAAGAAGAAAACAAAAATCCCTTTCACGACATCCGTTCCAGGACATTTTTAATAGGCGCTCAACCTCAAGGCTTCGATCCTGTTTTTAATTCTAGAAAAGTGTAAAGTAATGTAAAGGACAACATTTCATTACACAGTCCGCTCGTCCAAGGAGCCGGTTAGTAGTTTACATTACGTTTATTTTTATTCTAGAATGCAGTTCAGTGGAACGGTAACTTCAACTTGATCTTGCTTATTTTCATTTCATGCGCCATTTTGTTTTTTATCTTTGTTTTTTTTTTTTTGTAGAACTAGAACTCCTATTACAGGTAGAATACGCTGTACTCTGTACTCGCCTGCCTGTTAGTTTGTAAGCCACAGTCACAGGACTTTTTTTTTATTACTAGCTGACCCGGCAAACACCGTATCGCCTCAGTTTACAAATTAGTTTTTATTATATTCCTAAGTAAGAAATGATAGGAAAGTATTATTGTTGATACTCGGTTATCCCCTATCATAGACAATTTTAATATTATATCGAATAGCCGCTTTTTAACTTTGTGTTATTTCATCATAATAATATTTCAGTTGTTATTTCTACAGCATCCTGTATTCCTAAATATTTTCGGTGTCAAAGTTAGAGGTCGTGGATTCTTTGTCCGCGCTCAGAATTATTTTTATTTGTCATTCAACTAGGGATTTATTACTGAATTGTTATAAAATAAATGCTATAAAGCAAGATTTAACAACCTACTCTTACAAAAGGTTGCAAAAGTTTCGTTACAACGCTTTCTGGAACTGAAGACTATGTGATAATGCTGATAATCTATATGATAATTAAGTGAGACTATATTTATCATAAGTTGTTAATATTTTGTTACTTTTCGTTTGTTCATTACGACTATGGAAACTATAAAAAATTCTGCACAATTTTGGTTTTCAAGAAAATCGTATTAAACAACATTAATAATTTCCAAAAACTATACCTATACCTAGGTATTTGTGTTCTATTCCTAGGTATTTGTGTTCTATTCTAAATAAGCATATATACTACCATAATTAGGTTCCTAGGTATTTGTGTTCTATTCTAAATTAATGTTGCTCTAATATAAATGCTGTTTTTTAATGACAAGAGAGACTTTAATATAAGTTTTTTCTTTAAACTCTTGTCTTTCTAAACTGTCATGGGGTATGCTGACTTGTTTGAGTTGTGATCTTGAAATTCTGTGTTTAAAACAATTTATTGCATTTAGATATTCAATTTGCTGATAGAGACATTGTAGAGACTTTGAAAGTTCATAAAAAAATTAAGCAAAAATATAACAAACATCACAACACCTTGCATCATTCCAAATCAAATCTCGAAAACAAAAAAGGTATCCTTTTTAAACTGTCAATTAATGCATGCACGTCAATGGAAATTTTGATAGCGAGTGTTCCCACGCAGGATTGGAAAATTACTTAAACAAAAACCACCCTTCATGCCTAGTTAATTAGGGTTTATTTTAAGAAGATATTTATTCAGATACTCCGAAAGGGTGGAGGAAGACGGGCCAAGCAAGACTGCTGGAGGCGCAAACAGGTGCGCGATCCATCTTTCTACCGGACGGTAGTTCGAATGAGAGGTTTTGATACTTAGAGGATTATGAAGGCTATAATATAATGCTAAATAAAGGCTTATTATCATCATACATTCAAGTATCTAGATCCTTTAAAATCTGTTATTAAAGTACAAAGCTACTTAGTTAAGAATAAAATAATGAGGTACAAGTAGTAAGTATACCTAGTGAAGTAAGTATGTACAACCATTGGTTAAAGTACAATTTTCATCAATTGAAAAATCTAAGCTTGGCGCGGTCATAGCCTGAGGAATATTAGTCCAAAAATGCATAAGAGTAAGCGATTGAAATTTGAGTGTCACATCAATTTATCCACTGGTCACAGGAGGCACAGGATGGAAAGGCTAGAAGAAGTAGAAGTGAAGAGTTTGCCTAGTGCCTAGCAATAGGACAGTAATAAAGCTACAGAAGAAAATACTGAAATAGCAAATATCAAGACGTGTTCGTCAGTGAACACTGACCGGAGGCGCGGCCGCTCCAGCCTCGCAGGCCGCTCATTACCGGATGGACGCATAATCGTTGCCCTAGTCAGCTTGCTCAGAAAATATATATATAGATAAGTATTATTATTATTATAACGTAGCTACGTACGTACCTACCTACAACATTCGTCATCACAAAACGCAATACGTCCACTGTTAGACATAGGGTACCGATTTCAGAGACCGTATTCGCTTATTTGGACAGGACACCCACTTTAATACCTAGTGCAAGTCATTGAACTAAAAAGCTATAGATTTTTTGTTAAGAGAATATCAGAAACGTTTTGAAATGACTTATGAGTTTTTGTGCTTTTAACCGACTTCAAAAAAAGAGGTTATCATTTTGACCTGTATGTATGTATGTATGTTTGTCTGCGATTATGTCGCGTTTGGCTGAACCCATCTTGATGAGGTCGCTGCTGCTGAATGATCTACTGCAAAGGCCTCTTTACCCTCCTTCCACACTTCCCTGTCCTGGGCAGATTCCCACCAGGCCAGCATGATCTATTAATTGTACAAAAACATTAAAACAAGACACTACATCGGTGATCTGACAAAAGGCGACCTTATCGCTTTAAGCAATTTTTTCCAGGTAAGGCATAGTAATGTCGAATGTGAGTCGGGCCGGAGGTCTGGGTTCAGTCAGATCAATCAATTAATACATCCATCGTCTTTAGTTTGCGTAAATTTTCCGCCCCGACTGCTGCGTAGCTCAGTTGGCAGTTATGTGGACTGAGACGGAGTGCATCTGAGTTCGATTCCCGGCGGGGCGAACATTTTTATAATTAATATCGATGTTTATTTACGGTCTGGGTGTAATTTTCGTCTCTGTATTATGTTTCGCGCACCCTAGATACAGGTTATTCCTAGTTAGGGTCTCTGAGTGTAATGCGTTATTATTATTATTTTTAAACACACAGGCAATACACAAATTCAATACATGATTTTAAAACAATATCTAGGTATATAGCCTAGCATAAAACGACAAAAATTAAGTACCTACTCCATCCGGGAGCGGAATACTAAACGATATTACAAAGATAACAGTGGCTGGACGGCTACGCTATAAAAATACGAGCAAAAATCGCGCTCGCAACGTGTTTTTTTAGGGACTGCGAAAATATTAGGCTCGCTAAGCGAAAAATAACAGGGAGAGAACGGTCCCGATACAACGCTCTGTAGCTAGGAATTTTTTAATAAAATTTTAGGTTTTTACTGTATTCAGCACATCAACCTACACTGGTTCCTTAGTGCGTACATCTTCTCAACTGAAAGACGGCCACTGCTGGATAAAGGCCTACTCCACAGATCGCCATAACGATCGGTCAAGATACCCTAGTCAAGAGACTCCCGTTCGTCAGGTCGTCTGACCAACTTGTGTGTGTGGAGTCTTTGGATGGATTTTCCGGTGCGCGGTCGCCACTCAAGAACTTTTTAGATTTCAGTAGTTTGTAGTCATTGTAGCCATTTTTGGGGGACAACTGTATCCTGTACGCCTCTCAGCTATGATACCTATAGATTCTCTGTAAAAATACTTACTTATAGCTTCATTTCTGAGACAAATTTCTGATAGATTTGCGTTTTGTGGAAAGGTCCAACAATGTACTAAGTATGTCACTTGAAAGAGTTGACGATATTTCTCTCAATCTTGCTCCTTGGTGGAGCCTGGGGCCGTCAGAATCTCGATTCCTCATATGAGCAGCCGAGGTATCAAGCTCCGGCTATGACGGTCCGCTTCCAGGTCTATCTTAGTCAGCCTAACCTCTTAACAACCTGTAGGATGGCAATTGACGACAATGATGCCAAAAATCTTGAAAATGTTTTACAACTTTTATTGACACCAAGTTTTAACGGTTTTTATATTGTTTGGAATCAATTTCGCGGTGACAACAGAAACGGTAGCCCGTGCGTTTTTAGCGCGTGCTCTATAACGCCCCCTGTCCCCCTCGTCCCTCCCGCGGTCACGCACGTCCGTAGCATCGGAGTCTGTGACGGACGGACGCGACGACGTTTAAAAAAGCAATAACATTTTGAAATTAGTTTTTTTAGATGTGCAGTGAAACATGTTGTGAAAATTACAGTACGATGGCTGCTCTGGGTCTGACTGAATTTGGTCATATTTTTTTTTTAATATAACAGGTATGTACATGAGTTTTTTATCCTAGAAATTTAATAGAGATAAAATCCTTTATGCCTAATATAGTTAAGATTCATTTTAAAGCATGTGAAACTAATAAGTATATGTTACTATATTTTCCAATGAACAGACCTTAGATACTTACATAGGTACCTAACTAAAAACATAACGATAATAATATGTAATGTTAAATGTAAAACTAAACAATTTAAACTTTAAGGACTGGGTACCCAGAGTTATAGCGTGATGCTATAAGTTTATGCAAGTTTCTTTGAAAGCCTGCCAACAGACTCAATAGGTACAGGGGTGGTCTAGGAGGGCGTAACAGATTTGTCTTGGTCTCCTCGTGCGCCCTAGACAGTACCAAAGAACAAGAGCTACTTTGCAGTACAGAAGAACCGGAAATGTTACGCCGTCCTAGACCGCCACTATACCTACTTGCTAGTACTATACCTAACCTACCCATCTATCAACGATGTCAAACCAGCGGAACCCAAATAAAGGCAGATTTCAGACGCGCTCCATCCAACTTGTTATTCGTAAAATCGATTTTAATTTTTTTTTTATCACAATTTTCTCGCTGCTGCCGCCTTGTCTTGAGACCAATCTTCTTTGGTTTTTTGTTGCTGTAATCTTGGACTATGAACTTGTAGACACCAACAACTTTGAAATTT
Organism: Euspilapteryx auroguttella; assembly: GCA_951802225.1. Classification (NCBI taxonomy): domain Eukaryota; kingdom Metazoa; phylum Arthropoda; class Insecta; order Lepidoptera; family Gracillariidae; genus Euspilapteryx; species Euspilapteryx auroguttella. The sequence continues at coordinate 10,554,190 of OX637648.1, read as the reverse complement.
GAAATTACTTTAACTTATAAATATAAAAGTGAAAATAATTTCCTTTCACAAAAAAGGAACCCGCCTTCAACACTCATACGTTTTCTGAGCACTTACTCTTTATTTTCGTAGTCGGTTAAAATTGGTAAGTACAAAAAAGTTCTCTTGAATGTAAACAATAGTTTTCTGAGCACCGCATCAAAATAGGTACAGCCAAATGCGAGATAATCGCAGATAAACATGCAGGACAAACACTGATAACCTCCTTTTTTTAAGTCGGTTTAAAAACGACAACCCTACAATTTTTTAACCGACTTCGAAAAAGGAGGTTATCAATTTGACCTGTGTGTACGTTTGTCCGCGGTAATCTTGATCGAATCTATTTTGATGCGGTTTTTAGATAAGTATTTGTTACATTCAGAAGAAGGTTTTGTACCAATTTTACCGACTTCGAAAAAGAGGAAGAGCTGTTGATGTATGTGTCAGTTTATTGAAGATGAGTTCTTTTTTTTTTGTAAAAAAAAGATATTATTGATACACAAATATGCAAGTTTACAAACTTTCTAGCTTTCTTATAAATTACCGTGTTGTGTCTGTAAGTTGTCTGTCATTGTGCACATCAAAAACCCCTGGTCAGTGGCTTGTTGTCGACTCTATAAACGAAAATGGACGGACAGCTTCCGCCGACATACCGTTACAGCTTTTGTTTAAGATGCCTCGGTTTAGACACGGTTTGCTATTGTTCAAGATGCAGACTCCACTCCATCTCTTAATTAGCTCGTCAAGCAAGTCAAGCTTTACATTTTTTTTAATAGTCTATGACTGTGTCCCACTTCTGGGCAAAGACCTCCCCCTCCCGTTTCCACGTTTCCCTCTCCTGTTCCACCTGAGTCCAGTCGGATAGATAGGAATCGATATCATCCCGCCATCTCCTCGGCTAGCAACGCTTTCATCTTCCATCAGTTGGCACCCACTCGTTTGCGATTTTCGCCCACCGGTCCGGGCCCATGCGGCAGACGTGACCAGCCCACCAACGTCTGCAACTCCTGTTTTTGAGTGTAGTTCGGTGTTCCTGATGGGATCGGTTATTTTAAAAGCTTATATGCTACACTCCAAGGCACGCTGGCAAATCTTGAGTCTGAAATTTTAACTACAGCAAAAGCTTTACATTACATTAAAGCTTTTGATTCTGAGATTTACCCTGTCATTCATAAAAAGTTAGAGAGCATTTAAGTTATTTGACGTATGTTAATTTAGACTGGATGTCACGTATTTACCATACAACAAATCAGTGAAGTAGACCTCCAGTAAAGCTACATAAAATGTACTGTATCTTAATGAATAATACAGTGACTGCTCCGTGGCTCAGTTGGCAGAGCGTGTGCGCCTAGGTTCGATTCCCGGGCGGGGGCGAATATTGATATGATGAATATCGATGTTTGTTTCCAATGTTCGTCTTTGTGTGTGTTTCGGGTACCCTAGATACAGGTTCTTCCTATTTAGGGGCTCTGAGTGTGTTGTGTTATTATATTAATATGGTTATTTATTATTTGTTATTTTATTGTTTCTGTTCCTTTATTTTATGTCTCTAATCTAAGTTTGCCTTTTGGCATAGGCCTCCTATACCAAAAAAACACCAAACTAAGGCAAATATCAAAAATGTGGCACAGTATGACATTAGATAATCTTGCTTAGTTTTTATTGAGCACAGTAAAGTAGTACTAACTAAAAAGAACAAAATTATCCACAGATTGTTACTAAAAGTGGCCACTTTTAGTAACACTTTGTAGCTTTCTTTGGTCTTTAACTTAAAACCTATACAACAGTGCCCTAAAAATACTAGGCTCCATTATCTAGTGTCATACTGTGCCACATTTTTGATATTTGTCTTAGTTTAGAAGTTTTTTTTTCGGGAATGGCACTAGCATCGCTGTAAACTGGCTCTTAAGAGCCATACTTACATAGCTTGTCACGTTTTTGATTATGCAAATCCTATAGAAAGGAGATCTATGTTCAACAGTGGACTACTAATATACTAGTAATATATATAGTAACTATCGCCTGTGATAATACCATTCTTTATAATATAAAACTCTTCCGTTACAGACTAAATGACTGACTGACTGACTGACAGACAATGCAGAGCCGAAACTACTGGGCGTAGCGGGCTAAAATTTTGCATGTAGGTTCCTTAGGGAGTGTAGACGAGCACTAAGAAAGGATTTCTCGAAATTCCTATGGGAACGGGAAAAAACTGGATTTTAGTGTTTATGAGAAATCGCGGGGCAGCCTCTAGTTCTTTATATATTGGTAAAATTTGACATTGTTGGACAATTCAAACGAGCCAAGCAGATTTGCACGAACGAGTCAAGCGACCGTGTTGTGGTCAGTAAAACGTTAGGCCCTATTAGTGCAGCTTTGGAATTAGCCTATTTCGAACCGCTAGAGTCACGCTCATTGTACTCATTACTATAGTCTAAATGCTCTGGTTACACGGTCTACGAAATTCTTGTAAAAATTTTATTTAGTATATTAAAACATCATTGAAAGAAAGAAAGAAAGAAAGAAATTTTTATTTGCGTCAACTTAAACACACACCATAACAGTACAGTACACAATGATACCTTTACGTACACATGAGTAAATTGGACTAACCATGCGTTACAAACTAAAAAAGTTTAAATATCTTTTTTTTTTCAAGTTTCTTATTCCTAATGTTACTAAGGACGGTATGAATAGGTACAAGAACCCCTAAATAGAAAGAACCTAGACCTAGGATGCCCCGCAGAATTTAAAAGACATACTAAGCCACTGGCAATGAACATTGAAGTAATGCTTTTTTTTACACCATGAGGTCAAAATTCCCATGCATTCGTCTACTAACCACATTCTCGTAATTCTGAATGATGCAAAAAAAAACGTAATTTGTCTGATTCAGCAAAGCTAACTAGGGACATCGCAGACTTCGCGGTCATTCTGCTAATGCATGCCACGTGTTACTAATGTGACAAATCTTTACTGCTATACGGTTCTTTATAGCATTTTTAGGTGTTTTTAACTCTTTAGCTTCATGTTAAAAACGGTGTCCACAAGGACGTCGCACGCAGAGTCTGTCCCCCAAAACAACCGCTGAACTTGTAATTGAGAATCTCACATTGAGCCCTTGCATTTGAATGAGTTAGTAACTCAGGTTAAGAAAGAAAGAAGCATTTATTTACAACAACATTGACACACACAATAAAACGTTAAATCCAAAAAATATATATAAACACAATACAAATTACAATCAACAAAAATACAGTTAGAAGTCAAAAAGATAATAAAATTAAAAAAAATAACAAAAACAGCAAAACAATTATGAGTAAAATAATTATAGTAAGAACATAAAAAAGAAGAAGAATAAATATGTTATCTATCTATCTATCTATCTATCTACATACATAAAAGAATCGGTTGGTTATTGTGTGTCGCAGTTGCTGTTAAATGGCACTGACTGGTTACATTAGGTAAGACTGAGAAAATGCTACAGAGGACTTGGCTGTGTCTACTACGTTTATTTGCCTGCACAAAATAAGATCAAGTGGCTCTATGAACGTTTATACAAAATACAAAATATATTTATTTTTCTTAAAAATGTTATAGATCTTCAGTTCTTCATTATTTAAAAATAAATAAAAGAGGTAAAACTATGCAGTATTATATACTCTGTGACCATGGTATATTCCCTATGCACAGGAAAGAAGTGTAAGTGCTAAAGTATTAAATTTTCTTCAATGATACATAGGTAGATAGAGCATCATACATAACTGTAAGCAGTAATTATTGATCTATCCGATCAAGAGATTCGGCAAACACACTCGCTACTACACATAGCTGCCACTTACTAAGGTAGAGTTTGCAAATAAATATGTAAGTAACAGTTTTTTCCTCCTTTTTTAGATACGGTTACGGTACATACAAAGGTAAAACTTGTAATATTTCTTTTCCTATTCTGAACACTACAATATCTGTATATCCGTATGTCATCAACACAAGACTAAACGTCGATATTGTGTATACAATTTTGAGGTATGGCTGAAATTATTTAGGAGTAAATACGTGTCTTTTGGTTGGTTTTATAAACAAAGTTGATCTAACTAAGTTATTCTTATTCTTGATTAGTTGATAATTTTACTGTACTGATATCGTCACAAAATTTGACCGAAGCATTTTCTTTTTAGAAGATAATTATAACGCATCACACTCAGCCCCTAACTAGGAAGAACCTGTATTTAGGGTGCCCGAAACATATACAGAGACGAACATTACACCTAGACCAGAAACTAACATTGATTTTTATCAAAACAATGTTCGCCCTGACGGGAATCGAACCTAGGTGCACACGCATATCAGTCACTGCCAACTAAGCTACGGAGCAGAAGATTTTTGCGAAGTAAATGATTTGAACGAAAATGATCTACTTTTTATGTTATCTGTCCACTGCGCGTGCAAGCCAAGGAGATGGGCATGACGTGCACATCTCCACTTCCATCCAACGACGACATGACTTCATTAAAATTCTATTATAACACGCATTCTCCTGAAATCTTAACCTTACATAGAATTACCACCTTTACCTCCCCGAATTACAACTCAAAATCAGTTGTTATAGACATTTGGATACATCAATGAAGGAAATCAAACTTTGTTATGATATAAATAGAATTCAATTTCGTTTCTTTACTGTATTTTTTTTTATAAATCCACTCGCGAATCGGAAGTCAATTTGTTGTAAAAAAAAATTGATAATACGAGTACCAGTAGCGTGTATAGTGTCTGAAAATTAGCCTAGACTTAACATAACACTGTTGTCGAACAGATCAAATTGATTTTAGATGTACTACATCAAGCTGTGATTAGAAATGACTTGCAAATTAGACTTTTAGGTCCTGTGCTATAATAGAATCGTGAGCTAAAAAAAATACCAATCTAGGTAGCACATGTTTAGGTATTGTTGTAATATAAATTCAATTTGATACTAACTTTCTAGGTTGTGAAAACTTTGTTATCATGAAGTGCTGTTATGTTACTCATCAAATTCGCACGAACCCAATATAAGTACAATAATAATAATTTATTCATTCTAAAAATTGTAAGTATTATAGTTTTTCTAGAAAAACAATAATTTTATTATTTAGTTGGGCTTGGCAAGCTGGCAAGCTAGTATGTAATAAAAAAATTGATTGTTTGCATAGAATAGGCTCCAAAACAGCTAGACCGATTTTAAAATTTATTTCACCATAAGATTGAAGAATTATCCCTGAATTTTTGAGAATATGCAAAAGAATATTCTTAAAATTCAGATTAAATACATAGTATAAAACAAAGTCGCTTCCCGCGTCTTATATCTTGAAAAATATGCATTTGTTTTTGATGCGGTTTTTTTCTATACCTACCAATATTATAAAGAGGAAAGATTTTTTTGTTTGTTTGTAACGAATAGGCTCCGGAAATACTGAACCGATTTGAAAAATTCTTTCACTGGTAGGAAGCTACACTATCCCTAAAATTAGGGATCCTTACTTAAACTCAAATAATGTAACCAATAATAAAATTAATATTAAAAGGTGCAATATTTTTTCCGTTGTTTACATTATTTTGACAGGTGGTTTGTTGTTGTTGTTTGTTTTTTATTCGCCCATTCTGGGCAGTCAAAAGAACGAAGTCTATAGAGCCAAGTCTTTAGTAGTATCTTATATTCTATGGCGTAACGAAGTAAGCCGGGACCGCTCGTAATAGATAAAGTGATTCAAAAGGAAGGTTTATAAGTTTAATACATGCACAAAATAGTAATAGATTAGGCGGTACGCAGTTCGCCGGGTCGACTAGTTAAATATAAATTAAACAGAAAAATCAAAGTGCACACACTGGCAATGAAATAAAAACCACTACAGAATTAAAAACTAAATTTCACTTTGACGAGGTCACTTAACTGAACCCTTTAGTCCCTTCAATCAAGTCCCAATCAGACAGATCGCAATCGCAACTCAATCAATCGCCATTTAGATATGTATCATGTTATGTATCGGCTATCGATTTAAATATGAATAAAAACGGGACTGGCGGAAATAGAATCAAACAATCATTACTTCTTTAAAGACACTGCCTAATACATAGTTAAAGTACTTATTAAATTAATGTTAGGTCTTTAGTACTATTATATTAGGTATGCGAATAAAACACACGGGCAAGGCACGGAGATATCAATCAGAAATGGGATAATTGTCTCTATTCATAGGGTCTAATAAATAAAATAGAAAAACCATGAAATCCTGTCTATCAATGAGATACACAATCAAGCCTAACTAAACCGTTATACCTAGCTGATTTTTTTAGATTTTTTAACTTAAAAGGCAAAGGATGATTTTTACCCCTAAAATCGCGATAAAAAAAAATTGATTTTGCGGTTTGAACGCGCTGGCGAAGCCGCGATGCGCACACTAGTAATAAATAAAGTAAGTAAAGTTTGAAAAAAAACTTTATACGAAGCTGTATCTGAACAACAAAAGCTTACTTAGCACTTATTCAATTCAAAACTTAGGTCTACATGGGCACGCATGTAAAGGCTGAACAAGATAAATCTTTTTAAATTTACTGGCACAACGCTTGGCAGGGATTTAGTGCGTTTCTGCCAACTTCAACACGGCTTCCGGAGTTCCCGCCCAGTCTGTTTTTTTTTAAGAATTGTCAGGATTGACAAAGGATTATCTTTTGTATAAAGTGTTATTGTACTCATTGTTCGAGGTTTCATACAACCTCGGCTTATGCAAAATAAGATAAGTAAGTAGGTACCATGTTTTTTTTTATTAATTTAAGGTTTCTAGGATTTCAATAAGATATCCTTCACTACATATTATAAGCTAAAGCTTTTAGCTGTCTGTCTGTCATTTTTATGCGTTTTTCTTTAATAGATTGAATAGTTCAAGAGAAAGGTTTTCGTGTATATCGTACAAACACTGATAATTTAAGGGCGGTACAAAGTTTGCTTTTTCATTTAAAAATACACCCGGTATACTACCTCATCATCGTCATCATACATTTTAGGGACCAGCTTCATGTAAGGCTAAGGGGGAAAAGGTATACCGTTAGCCCTGCCTAACCTTCACGACTCTTGTTCAACTTTGCTATTATAGATAATCGCTTTTAAAAATTAAAAACTCCAAGTGTTATTGATGGGTCTTGTTGTCGGTGAAAAATCTCCTTCGTGTTGTTGAGAGGCACCTAATAAGGGCCTAGTAAAGCATTGTGTACACTTTTAACATTAACGGGCTATCGGCTGCATAGTGACGCGATACTAGCGCCACTTCCGATAAATAATATCTCTAAAACATCATTTGTTCCCAACCAGTCACACCCCCAAATGTCACACTGTGACTCGTTAGTATGAAATTTTGAAAAAAATTCCCATCGAGTAACACTCATGGCCGAAATTAAAAATATGCGTCAATGATGCCACACAAAAGTTGTACTTTTTATGTAAAGAAAATGTTTTACTAGAATTTTACTGCATCTTTTCTCAATGTTTTGGCTAAATTTGTTTTTTTTTTGTGTAGAAGTTTTGCAAATTAGGAACGTGTGTCATCAATCAATACATAGTCAATATATTTAAACTCTTCCGATCTGACTGACTGACTGACTGACAGACAACACAGAGCCGAAACTACTGGGCGTAGAAAGCTGAAAATTGGCACGTGGGTTCCTTGGGGAGTGTAGGTAAGCACTAAGAAGGGAATTCCCGAAATTCCCACGGGAACGGAAAAAACGGGATATTTGTGTTTATGCAAAATCTGCGCGGGAAAAACCGCGGGGCAGCCTCTTGTATAAAATAAAGTCGCTTTCCGCGTCTGTCCCTATGTATGCTTAAATCTTTAAAACTACGGAACGGATTTTGATGCGTTTTTTTTTAATAGATAGAGCGGTTCAAGAAGAAGGTTTATAAGTTACTAGTCGACCCGGCGAACTTCGTACCGCCTTACCTATTATTATTTTGTGCATGTATTATACTTACTTATAAACCTTCCTCTTGAATCACTCTATCTAGTAAAGAAAACCGCATCAAAATCCGTTCAATAATTTTAAAGATATAAGCATACATAGGGACAGACGCGGAAAGCGACTTTGTTTTATACTATGTATTGATAAAACACGCACAATATAGTAATAGGTTAGGCGGTACGAAGTTCGCCGAGTCGACTAGTCATTTATATATCGTTAAATTTTCTTCATCAATGTGTACCAAGCTCATTGAAAAACAAATGACGTGAGAAGAAAAATAGACGTGCCAACCAATCGGTGAGATAAACAACCATTAGCTTATTGTATGTAGGACAGTAGTTATGATTGTAAACGAAGCGATAATGATCCTAAATAAGAGTGATTATTTTTGGAGGAAATTAGCAACTGTGTACAACCAACTATATTAATAATATTAATAATTCATTACATTTAGAGCAAGATGCCGAAAGCAGAAAACTTTGACATCCGTTACAAAAAACCCCCAAAATTTACAAAGTTTGCGTCTTTGGCTGCAGTACCGGGCCGAAGAATAGGACTAGGCGGGGGCCTCGTGTAGTCATATAACGGCCCCGAGAAGGATGGCTGAACGTAGTGTCCCGATTCCGTCGTCGAGCGTAGGAAGAGCCATCCGCGCTCAGAGGGGACTACCACCACCTGTCCCCCCGAGATGAGGCTAATCAGCCAATGCTGGAGGGAGTCGCGGAGTTGAACATAACGATCGCAAGATCTTCCGTGACCCCCTTGCCAACAGCCGAGATGGACACCGGCGGGGTTTTAGTGGGTGCGAACCCCACATAACCCTGCGACTCCCCCCGGGGTCGCAGGGTACTCGTTAGGAGTTTCCCCGCCTTAAAAAAAAAGGGTGTGTTAAGATAAGACAAGAGAATGCTTTATTACAATCAAGATGAAACATTAAAACAAGTACATAAACAAATTACACGAAGGCGGCCTTATCACTAAAAGCGATTTCTTTCAGGCAACCATGTGTTTCTATTCGTTTTCTGCAACCTTCTAAGTTACAGACTATACATGACTGTCTTCTTATGCCTTTAACCTAAACGCTACACAACAGTGCCCTTAAACTACTCAGCCAGATAATATTACGTATTCTAATATCATACAGGATCAACAAAGTAATTTTATCATACATCTAGAATGTTTAATTTGTTCTATAGACTATGTTCTTTTGACTGCCCAGAATGGCCGAGTAAAAAATAAACAACACCAACAAACCACCTGTCAAAATATGTAAACAACGGAAAAAATATTGCACCTTGGGTTATATTATTTGAGTTTAGGTAAGGATCCCTAATTTTTTTTAAAATCTAATATAGCCTAATGAAAGAATTTTTCAAATCGGTTCAGTATTTCCGGAGCCTATTCGTTACAAACAAACAAATCTTTCCTCTTAATAATATTGGTATAGATAACAATAATAATAACACATCACACTCAGAGCCCCTAACTAGGAAGAACCTGTAAAGGAAGCCCGAAACATATACAGATACGAACTTTACACCCGAACCGGGAAACAAACATTGATATCATAACAATGTTCGGCCCGTCGGGAATCGAACCCAGGTGCACCTGTATCTCAGCCCACATCATTGCCAACTGAGCTATGGATACTTGGAATGGTTTTGAAAATATTATCATTTCGCGTTCTGCACTCTTGTAAGTGTAATAGGCCTCCTTTCTATCAAGAGAGTTTAATTTAAATTGATTGACTGATACCGATATACTGAAGGTAAACTTAGTTCAATCAGTAGGGTGACCATCATGGAGTTCAGCACCGCGGCAGTTGGCTCTGCGCCAGTGTCTCGCTGATTGATTTACAATCCGATGCTATGACTTCCAGCGCTATTAAAGGACTCCTTCAGTTTTGCGACGTTGTTGCTTAGTTAATGCTTTTAAACGGCAAAAAGGAATCTAAAAATAATGGTTATAGAACCCAAATCCCAATAAAGGTATTTATTATATGAAAAACAATCAAATAAAATGAAAAATTATATTTTTGAGAATTGTCTTGCGCCGCCAGAGGGTCTAGGCCACGGCTCAGTTTCACGCACGTTCGTGGACAGAAGAAATTATCATCAGCATCACTTAATAGTAAATTGAAAAAAACTATCTAAAAAAAGATGAAAATAAAAAAAGGAAGAGGAGGAACTAAATTATGGTAAAGATTTTTAGAGACAGGTGATATACGCTCAGTCTCACTTTAATCAATCAATTCGTGAGAAAATAGGGAATAAAATAAAAACAATCCAAAATTAAGATCTTTTTTACAAGTTTTTCATATAAATTCATCAGATCAAGTTGGCGTTCGACCAAATGCAATGCAAATACGGATCAGTTGGAGTAATGTTTAATAAGTATGCCTTCGGAGGTCGTACTTCGATTGAAAATTGAATTTTATTTCATAATTCGCACTCGTGGCACGCTTGTGGGATATGCTGGCATTAGCTGAAAATCAGCGCTGATGGTACTAACCTTCAGCAAATGCTGAGCTAGTGCCATTTTTGCAGCTGCAGCGGCACACTATAGCACTGCATCGTTAAATGAGCTTCGATGTTTGTAATGTAATTATTTATCAATATATATAAAACTCTTCCGTTACTGACTGACTGACTGACTGACTGACTGACTGACTGACTGACTGACTGACTGACTGACTGACTGACTGACTGACTGACTGACTGACTGACTGACTGACTGACTGACTGACTGACTGACTGACTGACTGACTGACTGACTGACAGACAACGCAGAGCCGAAACTACTGGGCGTAGCGGGCTGAAATTTTGCATGTAGGTTCCTTAGTAAGTGTAGGTGAGCACTAAGAAGGGATTCCCCGAAATTCCCACGGGAACGGGAACAAACAGGAATTTTGTGTTTCTGAGAAATCTGCGCGGGAAAAACCGCGGGGCAGCCTCTAGTATTTTTATATTACGTTCCTTTAGTAGTAGCTTGTCTTGTATTCTTGTTTTGTGCTTTTTTTTGTTTGTTTATTGTAATGTGTCGTTGACGCTGCGAAATAAATGTGATTTCTTTCTTTTCTTTCGTCTTTAATTTTAATATGATATGTGTGATATGAAACTGAAAAAGACTAACTGTGATTATGTTAGGAAGATTTCTATAACATAATTTTAGTTTTTTACGACTACTAGTTGTTCTGACAGACGTTGTCTTGAACTAATTGAAATGACTGACAGTTACATCAAACGCCATATTGCGCTTCTCTAAATTGTAAAATTGAGCAGTTTATATGGAAAAATGAAATTGTTGTTTTTCCTATCACCCTCGAAAATTTTCCATATATTTACATCACACCGTTGAAAACTTCCCTAGACAATGATAAAAATCATAATAAATAAATTTTACCTAGCCGTTCTGACGATTTAGCGAGACTGACGGACAAAAAATATTTTGTATATTTAGAACTAGATATAGTAGATGAACCGTGACAATCATGTTCGAAAACTTGAACCGACCAATCGTGAACAGGCTCTTTACCGAGATAAATACATTGGGATGGTGAAAACGTGAACCAACCCAAAACATGACGAACAAAGAATTCAAGACTAAGGTTATTTCTAACTTCGCCTGTAGACATTATAAAGCCATTATTATTATGGCGCGACTGAGCCGAGGCGTTAGGTCTGGTCAGGTCCAGTGATCTTTGGCGATGTGCCAGTGACGAATTTATTGCACTAATGCGACCAGCTTTTTGGATCGCGAAATAAATTGCACATTTTGTATTTTGTAAATTATAAAGAATGTGGGACCTAGGAGTTTGCCTTGTCGTAAATATTTTTAAGTGTTTTGTTTGATTCCCATATTTATTTCTAGTATAAATAAGTACTATATTTTGTAGATAAAAATCATGTAGAGCCTATGATTTCGCCTTGTCTAAAAATTGGAGTTGAAATGAAAAAAATAATGTAGAGCCTATGATTTCGCTTTGTCTCAAAATGGGAGTTGAATATTTTTATTTAATTTTTACAAGCAGTTTAGTTTTGTTGACTTCGAGTTGAGGTTCGAGTTCGATTCCCGGCGGGCAGGGCGACATTGCTTAGATATTATTTTTTTTTGTGGGTTAGGGTGTGTTTGTGTTTCGGGACCCTACAGGTTATTTTTAGGTAGAGGCTCTAATTGTGATGTAATGCGTTATTAGTGCAAAACAGTAAAGTAGTTTTTTTTAAGTAAATTATCTGTAAAACTACACTTTCAACAGCTAAATCAAAGACACCTTACTCACGCATACACCGCGAGTTCGCGACAAGTGATTCACATACTAAGACTAAAATCAGATTGTTTTAAAATTCATTCTTTATTTTATTTCCTCACATTGTCACTATTTTGCTTTAAATATGAAAAGCAATATTTTAAAACCTTTTATCAATACAGAACTCATGAAAAACCAGACTTCTTAATTGAGTAAGTAAATAATTAACTTCGCATATGCAAAATGAGGAAGGGAGCTTCATACATACATTTTAATAACGAATCATAGTTGCGTAACTCATTCGGAGCCAATTATTTCAATAATGAATACTGAAATACCTACTCGAAAATCCACTCGCCCACCCCTCGAATAATAAAATTCAATCCAATTAAATTCGCCGGCACTAAAGACCTAGGGTTTAAAATTTAAAAGTAAAAAAGTATTGCCAGAATCGGAAATCGCGAAGTGCATGCATTTTTTTTTTATCAGGAAAATCTCTAAGTACTTATATCAGAGAGGTTGGAAACCGCCGCTACGCACTTACTTAATACACTCAACTTTTGTATCTGCTAAAACGCATTAGCCATTGTACAGTATAGTAGTCAGAAAGGTTGCCGTTGTTTTTACCATAGATACTACTTGCAAGGCACGTATATCTTGTTTTGAGAGGAGAGTTAGGTCTTCTCCCTCCGACAGGTATAACGCTAGGAATATGTTTTTTTTAACGACCGAAAAAACAAAAAGAATGAGGTTCTCAATTCGTCACGTATTTTTTTTAACCGACGAAAAAACAAAAAGGAGGAGGTTCTCAATTCGTCGCGTATATATATATATATATATTTTTTTTATGTATGATCACGCATAACTTTTTACTGTGTGGACCGATTTTGATAATTCCTTTTTTAATCGACAGGGTATACCTTAAGTTGGTCCCATAAAAATTTGGAAATAAAATTCCAACCCTAAGGGTGGAAAAATAGGGGTGACTTTATTGTTCACTCACAGATTGTATTGTTGTGTTGTGATTTACATAAAAACTGAGAGGTATCATTATGAGTCTTTTTTATATGAACTTTAATAATCATAATCTCAGCCGATAGACGTCCACTGCTGGACATAGGCCTCCCTCACAAATCGCCTCACCGACCGGTCGTGATCGAACCTCATCCTGTTAGTCCCTCAACCTTCACCAGGTTGTGTGGCCACCTTGCGGGGTGCGACCACCCTGTGAAGGGTGATTGGCTGGGGTCAAAAAAATTAGCCCAAAAAAACTGAAAAGCAAAAAATAAAAACTTTTTATCAAAAAATTAAACCGCCGAAAAAACTGAAAAGCATTAAATAATTGGAAAACATTTTCTATTAGGACCTAATTTACTCACTTCTTAAAGTAATTTTGGTTAACCAAGAAATTTTGAGTCGGTGCCACAGAATCAACGAATAACGATCACTAAATTACCTGAAATTCAAAGAAATAACCGAAAAACGTGTGCCGCCGCGCATCGCGCTATGGTAGTTAAGGAATTTGCTTGTGTGGTGTGGCACCGACTTAAAATTTCTTGGTTAACCAAAATTACTTTAAGAAGTGAGTAAATTAAGTCCTAATAGAAAATGTTTTCCAATTATTTAATGCTTTTCAGTTTTTTCGGCGGTTTAATTTTTTGATAAAAAGTTTTTTTTTAGTATACAGTTTAAATTTGTATCTGTCACCGGAAAATAACAAGAACCGTAAATTTATAAATTTACTAGGAAATTTATAAACTTTCGTAGGATTCTAAACGAGTGATAAATTGTATTATTTTACGCCTACATTTTCGTAAATTGATAAACTTACTAAACTCACTCGTAAAATAATAAGTAACCAATAACCAAACGCCATGTATAATGAATTGAAATTTAACACAGAGCTACGAAAGTTTTAGCCATGACCAAAATGTTTTATTTTGGTAGAGTGAAATAGGGAATTTTAACCCCCTACTAGGTAGGTAGGTAGGTAGGTACCTAAAATACAAGGTTACTTTTTGATAAAATATGCTATTATCCCATAATAGCATATTATATCTGTCAACGTTATAGTGCGAAATACGTTAATGTGCTCTCTCCCGGGCACACTGTTTAGGTCAGTTAATGTGCGAAATTTTATGTGAAATATGGGGTATCTGGGGTCTCGCCGTTAAAGTGCGGAAAACAGAAAGCTCCTAACGAAAATTCAAATCTAGGGCAAAATTGTAGGTTAGGTTAGGTTTGGCTTGTGATCTTTAACCAGCGTAGCGAGCGAAGCGAGCGGAGCTTGGGTTACCTGTGTTAAACTGAAATCTAAGGCAACAATTTTTCGAACTTAACTTAGTCGTTAACTCTGTAGATTACCTAGGGATTTTGCAGATTACCTAGTTAATGTTGAGAACAACATTTTATTTCGAACTCTAACGGATTCAGCCAGTTAGTGCACTTTTACTGAATTTCGCACATAGCGGTCACATATTAACCTATAAACCTACTAAGTTTTTAGTACCAGTAAAAATACTTTTAGTGTGATCGAATTGTTTGGCAAGTCTGATTGTACGTAAGTCTATGGACGCAAGCATTTTCACTGTCAACATCGACCAATCAGAGAGCAGTGTGTTATTTTCCGTATTTCTAAAAGCGTAAAATTAAAAGCTCTTCTGTGATTGGTCGATCCGTTTAGAATCTTACGGATTGATATCCGTTAGTTTATAAATTTACTACGACGCGTCGAAAATTTATAAATTTGCGAAAAAGTGGGCGTAAAATAATTCAATTTATCTCTCGTTTAGAATCCTACGAAAGTTTATAAATTTCCTAGGAAATTTATAAACTTGCGAATCTTATTATTTTCCGGTGACATATCTACTAACTATTGCGCCGCGCCTCGCTAAAGTATTAAGTGAATCCACTGCTATTTGAAATAATAATAATCATCACCATCATCACAGCCAATAGACGTCTACTGCTAGACACAGGTCTCCCCCACAGACACAGATTGTCACAAGGGCAAACATTTTTGGAGGAAATTTGCCGTAATCGCCACGCAGGCAGGCGGGTTGGCGATCGCAGTATGGCTGTTTAAAATGTTCAACAAAGGCCGCTGCCTGACCTTTGGAAATTCAATTAGTCGCCTTTTTCGACACCCACAGGAAGAGATGGGGTGGTAGTGTACTATGCCGCCACCACACATTTTTTTTAAATAAAGTTATATAAAATCACAGTTCACATAGCAACACGGCAATGTACACAGGGTAGACACAGGGCGACAAACGAATCACAAATCGCATACTAATTACTCAGGTCCATCAATTAAGAGTAAACAGAGAGTCCGAAACGTCGCGTCAAACTCGGGGGGTAGTCAGGGAGGGGTGGGTAGACCCCAGCCTCCTCTGCGGTGCAATTTTTTTGCAGGGGGCCCCGTGTACCCCCAAGCAGACGGTTTGGTGACGGTTGCACCTCCGTAGTAAAGGTGGTGTGATTTGGCTAGTAGCTTGTTTGGGATCATTAAATTGAGATTCTATAGAGTATTGAGATATTTTCTTATATTGGCTTTATTTGATTTATTAAATGTTTTCGCTAATAAAATTAATTGTGGATTATTTTTAAAATATTTTTTATTACACGTCTATTTCGTGTTAATCGTGCGTGCCAGGAAGTTTAAAAATGACTTGCAAAGAAAAGCTTACTTAAACATTACTTTACAGAAACTTAAGTTTAATCTAATAAATCGCTATGACAGTGTATGTCGAAGAGGCATTCATTTATTCAATCGACATAGCCGAGAGACGTCGACTGTTGGTTTTATAATAATAATAATAACACATCACACTCAGAGCCACTAACTAGGAAAACATATACATAGATGCGAACAATACACCCAGATCGGAAATAAACATCGATATTCATCATACCAATGATCGCCCCGCCGGGAATCGAACCCAGGTGCATACGCTTACTTAGTCCACGTCTCTGCCAACTGAGTGACTGAGTCGAAGGACCTTCGCTACTGCCCGTCCCTTGGGTCGGGTATTCCCTTTGTCGCCTTTAACGAGATCCACGGGAGTAGGTGAGGTGGTGGTATTCATGGTGGAATAGGCATACATCTATCAACATTTTAACAAATTCCTTGCTTCAAAGTTTGGGCAACAATAACTAACAGTCAATATTCCCCGTCCCAACTTCAGCCGCGTCCATTTTGACGGGGCCTGATATTTTTTCCGTGTTTTCGTTTATTTCGCGAGGGGCACACATGCGCGCCGATCATACGCGCTCTATCGATCAGTCCGGGGCCTCCATTGCCCCCCCTGATGTACAACTGATAAATGCATTTCGAGGGGGGTTAATCCCAATGATTGTATTGATGCAGCATTGGTTGGAAGCGGGCTTAAAAAATTCAGCGGTTAGATACGCTGTATGGATGAATGGTGGTACGCTCAAATAGTTCAGATAAACGGAGGGAGGTATGGTACAGTTTTATAGAGGCTTTGATTTTTTTAAGGCGTTTCATAATTTTATTTTGGTATAATTTAAATCGATTCACTTATTCAAAAAACAAATTTAAAGTTCACAGATGATATAGTTTTTGGAACACTGAAAAACTGTCTCAATTATGTTCTCTGCTATCGCCAATTGGTTCCAGTGATCGGTTGAAACTTTAAAATTTCGCTTTATTTTACCCGCCGGCGCAATTTTTTTTGGGTTTTGGCTGATATGATATAATATTTGCTTTATAAAACCGATTTTTAATGTAACTCCTTAAGTAAAAGCTACTTTACCAGCGACTTTCCAGACCTAGGGAAAATAGTCTCCTACGTATAATGAAAATTATAAAGAAACAACCTAAGTACAAATTATTCTAGGTCATCTTACATAAATGTAATAGTGTTGAGAGTTGACACGAGCACAGTGATCCGGACTCACAAATTAGCAATTAATGAATGCAGCAAGGGACAGGTGGGGGGGTTGGATGGGTGGCGAGTGCGGCCCTGGTTTTTTTTGTTGCTATATAGGTAGCCTGGACCGAACCTGTCTGAGTTGAACGTGAAGGTAATGCGGGGTAACGTCTGAAGATGACTGTTACTAGGATGGTAGGGTAAGTATTTAAATATTGCTGATTTTTACACTTTTAGTAAAAGAGTCTATTTTATCTTTTAGCAAGACCAAGCGTTAGTAAATTGAAACAAAATGTAAGGAACCTAGCGTTTTCATTGTCAATTTTTTTATGCAATAAATAAATTTATCTAACTTAAAGATCGAAGCCCAAAAATCAACAAATAGTTTTAATTTAAAGCACTCCATGCTGTATCTGTAAGTGCCGAGGTCCGGGTTTATTCCCGGTAAAGGCAAAAATAGAATACAATACAGAGGTTCTTCCTAATTAGGGGCTCTTGGAGGTTATTACTATAATTTTTCGGTCAGAACAATTTCAAGAAGACATATCTTCAAACATATCCCGAGAGCGCTACCCCACACAGCGCGTTCATTTTCAGCTTTTTTCGCATCGCGCCCATTGCAGCGTTCGTTTTTCTCGCAGGTGCTGTGGGGGGTTTACCGCCATTTTTTCTAGTGCCCCCACGTCCCCACCTAGACACCCCCAATAGCATCGTGCGCGGAATTTGATTAATGCAATGCCCACGATAATTATTCGAGCTACAATTTTTTGACAGGATAAAGTTTTTCCGTTGTTCATTTATTTAATCTTTTTATTTTTTCGAGTGTGAGGGGCGAATTTCGTTACGAGCCGTCACACTGGGCCGTGATTCGATTTGCGTGTGTTGTCCGGGACGGTTGATGCAGAATCGGTGCACTGTCATGTTTCAAATCATATTATACATTTATTTTTAATACAAACTGGCCTCGGAGTAGTAAAGATAGCAATAGTGATTGATCAGGTAGAAGAGTCTTATGAATTATCTGATGACAAATTTTTTGCCAATATACCTACCTACCAACCTTTTTAATGAAGCAATAATGAGATACTCTAGAAAGAGTTATCTAACTGCAGTTATTGCATATTTAATACAGCTGACATTTCTCTCTGATACACGACATGACTTATATACTATAGGTATAAAATATCGCCTATTTATTATTTGATGAAGTAAAACAAGTCAAGTGCACTGCACAGACAGTGCAACATATTATGCCTGTATAACATAACACCCACCGATCGTTGGGCAAGGTGGGCTACTGCAGTACCGGGCCGAAGAATAGGACTGAGGTATCCCCTGCCTGTCGTAAAAGGCGACTAAGAGGAAACCTCGGGGTCGTGGGTGTACTAGGCGCGGGCCTCGTGCATTCATTCAACGGCCCCGAGAAGGACGGCGGAGCGCGGGTATCCCGTTTCTTTCATCGAGCGTTGAGCGAGCTATCCACACTCCGGGGGGACGACCACAATGTCCCCCCGAGAAGAGGCTCCACAGCCGATGCTGGGGGGCGTCGCGGAGAATTATCACTGCCCGCGACCCTCCTGCCAACAGCCGAGAAGGACACCGGCGGGGTTTTAGTGGGTGCGAACCCCACATAACCC
This sequence comes from Euspilapteryx auroguttella, assembly GCA_951802225.1. NCBI lineage: Eukaryota > Metazoa > Arthropoda > Insecta > Lepidoptera > Gracillariidae > Euspilapteryx > Euspilapteryx auroguttella. The sequence continues at coordinate 10,535,399 of OX637648.1, read as the reverse complement.
TGCGGCTCCCCCCGGGGCTGCAGGGTACTCGTTAGGAGTTTCTCCGCCTTAAAAAAAAAAAGGTGGGCTACTTAATGGGTTCCAAAATACGCCACACTACAAAGTCGCCTTAAAAAACGATTGAGAGATTCACATAGAGAGCAAGACAGGTTAAAGTATTAGAACACACTTTTAGCTTTGCAAATTGCCAAGTCTAATACACGCTGAATAGCTGTGGCACCGACCAGGGTATCAAGAACAATCTCCGCTGTCAATATCCGGAGTTGCACTGTACACTATGCTCAGGACGCAATGTTGTATGGTAGCCTGGTACCCAAGGATATATTTTTAACCAACCAAACTGAAAAATATGTTACCTGATCTCATAATGTCGCCTTTGGTCAACTTATCAATGCTACCAAATAAAGTGCTCATGCTCGAATCACTAGCCTCGAACTAAGAAGAACCGGTGTAAAATGACATGCTCACGAGCTATAAATATATACATTTTTAGGACTATTTTATTTAAAAAGTGTTTTCATTTTATTTCAAGCGACTGTTTCTATGGTGTTACCAATATACACATACTAGAGACATTAAAATGATAACATACACCCAAAAAAGAAGATGATAACAATCAAATCAATATTTTTACGCCGGTAATAGATCCCGAACACAGCCCACATCGCTGCCAACTGCGCCACAGAGGAAATCAATTTTTTTTCTTTAATTCAATAAAACACGTCTACAAGATTCTAGGAATTATTCCATAATGCAATTTTACAATTTTGAAGACCTTTTTACGACCGTTCTAGTCTACCACAGCTAGACCACAGCGCCAATAGTTCAGACCATGTTCCGACGGTCATCTATCACCCCCCTCCCTTTGCAACCCCTCTCTTTACCCCCTCAAAAGAAATACACCTAATACTAACTAACATTGTATTTACAGAGGATTCATTTCTATAAAAAGATATGTACCTGAATACCAAATGCATTATAATAAAACTTCCTATTTCGTCGGGGGTAAAAAAGGAGGAAATTTCCATTTGATACATTCATCAAAGCAGGGCAGGGCACATAGCTAAAGAACTGATGTTCGCTGGGGCCAAAAAGTTCTCGAATGGCGACCGCGCATCGGAAGACGCTGAGTAGACACACCACAATATGTTAGGCGACCTTGATAAGGATAGAACAATACCGGTCATTGTTAACGTCTTTCGTCTAAGATGATTATAACGATATCGTCGACGTAGATGAAAAACCTTGTAGACATATTCGGATATTTTCCAGCAAAGACTGACGTGGTCTGTTCTCAACCATCAATCTTATGCACGCAGCACTGATAGGTACTCGGGTTCCGCTTATTGATTCTATACCGATATTGTTATGAGTAATGAGTGGTATGGGTTAAGATTCCTTGTTGGTAATGAGTTTCAAGTTGATTATCGTTAGCTGATTGGTAGCAACAATATAGGTCTTAAAGCGATAATAGTCATTTACAAAATATACCCTATATTATCGATTATTCCTATTACATGCAGGTTTTTTTTTTTGAATTAAGATCGTTATTTTTTTCATTGTATTTTTTTTCTACCTTTCTAGGGCTTTGTTGCTTTTCGTATGCATAGGTATATAACTCAACATTCTCTTTTATCAGGTTTTTATACCGGATTTTACTTAACTCTTCCAATAAGGGATTCAAAATCAACCTATAAAGTTGCCTTTAATTGTCAGTATAGGTATTTAAAGAGGTAACAGCATTTTTTTAACTGAAGAGTTAAATAAAAATACTCAAAACTGAAAGGTAAAATTAAACTAGTCCTGAGGGCCTATAAGGAGGTAAGCACAGAACAATTTGTGAACTACCGATGAGGACCCAAAAGGCTCAGATTCGAGTCTACTACTAGATTTCGATTTCGTTCTATTACCTATTTGAATGAACATTGTCCATGATTTAATGCAATGACTCGGAATATGTATTGCTACTGTTGTCTACCCCATGGTGAATCAGTTTTCAATAATAACAATATTACGAGAGGTGTTCTCTATAATTTTGTTCACAATACCAACTGATTGATTCTGAAAAGGTGTGTCACAGTAACCAAAAAAGATAAAGGTTCTAACAAATTGTTATTTTAGATTAAGACACAGGCGAAAAACAATATACCCCTATAGAATTAAAAATAAAGAGGCTAATGTCTGAGACAAAGACGATTATCAGGTAAACGAATGATCCTAATCCTTCCTAGTCGTAAAAGAAGTCGAAATTATTCAAAATACTCAGTATAAAAAAGGTTATTTGAAACAATGTGAGAAATGTAACGACAAGCAATAAAGTAATAATTTTTGGGATCATTGAATGGCTTTTGTTAAGATCCCCCTGGTCCTGAGAAGAAAACAAGTACTACCTGCCTGAGTTTTGAATAAATAATTATATTTCGCTGCCACTGAACTTATTTCCTTATTAATATTACCGATCGATACCGTCTTCTACAAGTTATAATGATGGGCAAGATAGAGGGTAAAAGACGCGCTGGTAAAAGAAGGAAGTCGTGGCTCGCCAACATCAAGGAGTGGACAGGAGTTGCCAGCGTAGAACAACTTTTTCGAATGGCAGGAGAAAGAGAAGCATTTGCGGAGCTGACTGCCAACGTCCAGTAGTGGAGAGGCACCGGAAGAAGAAGAAGAATATTACCTTCTCAAAAGTGTGCTATTGAGAAAGTATGTAATTAATAATCACACTATCTCAAATTACCAAAAAAAAAGGTGTTATGAATGTTATGTTACGATACATATTTAATGCCTTTTTAAACGTATTCAATACAATAAAGGGCAGAGCATCAACAGCACAGAACCAAGTAATGATAAATTAAACGCAATGATGAATTATAATAATAATAAAACGATAGGCAGCCCAGGCATCATTTACAAACAAATTGCTTTTACAGCTACGTGAGTGGTCACCGCCCAAGCCGACGAGAGCGAAAGCAGCCGAACACCAATCAGTGTCATTCCCATTCAGAATAAACAGCTATTTAATATCTTCTAGGGCAGTACCTTCGTTACCATTGGCGTAACAATTATCTACCTTGCTTTTGCCAAAGGTTAATGCATTGATTTCTCAATTTCCTCATGTGATTGATATCGGACGTTAAAATTCCAGCAACGCCTAACGAACTTTCCTCGTTTTTGAATCAGGTTCTACAATCAATCTATTCTTATTTTAAATCTTAATACATCAGGGACATGGGCTTGGAGCATGCTGCATGATACGTAAGGATTCTGATTCTGAGTGACTCTCGGAATCGTCTGGTTAAAATCACAGGACCGGTTGGACGACTTTTTGCCGGATTCCACCCTCGCGCGGTCGCCCCTGACAACTCGTTAAGGTCTCCACGAACCCTGGACAAAATAAATCTTATAATGTGGCAATAAAATTTAAAATCGATCGGCGATACCGCGTACTGACAGTCACGACCGCGCTGCAAGGATAAATCTAAAGGATACAGCCGATTAAGGACTTTGAATCATAATGCATCAGTGATAGGGTGTAACGTGCTATCATCATCATCTCGATGAATAGCACCTTTGATTTTTATCATACACTTGACCTGCTCGTGTCGAATGTCCTGGGAATGTTAGGAAGGCGATTTTAATAGTTGCTCACAATGTTAATTTACAAAAACAAAACACGTGTTCATTATCTTTTCAAATGAGATTTAATTTTAGCGGATTCTTTTTAAACTTCTTTAGTTGAGAAACAAAAGAAATTCGCAGGTAATATGGAAGCACCTGAACGTGCTTTGAGTCTGGAGTTATTGTTTACCAAGATGGATTTGTTTTAAGTACCGCGAAGTCCATTCGTAGAATTCTAATCGGTTTACTTTACGGTGTGAGAAAAAGAACACGTTGTATGTCTGAGAAAAAATAGGCCAGTTGGCCATGTTTTGGGGAGGTTTTGTTTTATTACCCTTTTCGCTCAACGCTCAGGCTCAACGTCTTGTCTTAATTTTTTTTTCCATTAAAAACGAGTTGACACACGATACTTATACTTACCTCTTATAAAAAAAACTCCGTTAGGGATCATTTACACATGTCGTAAGATAGTTTTTTGTAGCAATTATTTATACATTAATCTTATGGAAATTGTTCGTGTGAGTCATTGGCTGTATTGATGGTTTCTTTTTACCTTTTTTTATGGAGAAAATTATCAACACAAGTGTGAGTGCCCAGTCTTATTGCCGGCTATTATTTAATTTAATCACACGTTGCTTTTAAAGTGATACGACTTGTGAAATTTTAAAATCTATTACACTTACTATAGTTACGAGTAAATCATTTACATCGTTACGGTCGGGTTAAAGTGATCTAATGAGCGTTTAATGAATTTTAAATTATTTTTATGTGGTATCATTGTACGAGTAGTTAGTAAACGAGGAAGTCAATAGAATTCGTCTTGTGAATGTTGTGGATTAATGAGTTTTTGAATTCTACATAGTGTTATGTTGATATGCATATTTAGCGAGATTACGTATATAATTTTAAATTACATTTGAGTTACTATGTGGAAATTAAATAAACGATGAAATTGGACAGCGCTATACTTCTAAACTATAGTTTTATTAAAAAAAATAACAAGCTGACACGGCAAACTTCTATGTCACCTGGGAACTAGTGTAGCTTCCCAACAGTAATATAATTTTCAAATCGGTTCAGTCTTTCGGAACCACTTCGATGCAAACAAATAACAACAATCAAACCATCAAAACACACAATCTTTCCTGTATAAATATTGGTATAGATAGAGAATATGATAAATGAACATCCAATTGCAAATCGTGACTAAAAAGTTTCAAACAAATTAAGTAGGTATATGGAAATAAACACTGAAACAGTAAGATATAATTAAATTTTGTGTCATTAAATTGGCTTGTCTTAAAACAATAATTTAAACCACACTCTTAATTCAGTCCAGAAACCGTCAATTAAGCATAATAACAGCCTCACGGAGTCACCGAGAAGTGTAACTTTTATTTTCGCAGGGCAATAATGTTGTTGCAGGAAACGAGAGTTGGTCTTGGAGCTTTTGAGCCTTGGTAATGAACGGCCCAAGGTCCGGTCACTGACTTGGTGAGATATTTACAATGTGCAACTTGTGCAGGACTTGTGAGCTTTCGGTTGTTTTATTGAACTGAACGCTAAGATGAATGTGTAAAAATATATCAATATATATAAAACTCTTCCGTTACTGACTGACTGACTGACTGACTGACTTACTGACAGACAACGCAGAGCCGAAACTACTGGGCGTAGCGGGCTGAAATTTTGCATGTAGGATCCTTAGGGAGTGTAGGTGAGCACTAAGAAGGGATTTCCCGAAATTCCCAAGGGAACGGGAGTAAACGGGAATTATGTGTTTATGAGAAATCTGCGCGGGTGAAACCGCGGGGCAGCCTCTAGTACTTTATAAACTGTAAATATTGGTTTGTTTATTTGTTTGAATCAAATAGGCTCCTCAGCTACTTGATCTGAAAGATTCTTTCACCATTTGTATCCTAAATTATCCCTAATGAAGATAGGCTGTGAAATATTTTCAAAAACTGTGTGAGATAAAAATTGACAATGTGCAAGACAAGCTTTCGGTAGTGGTATGCAACGCTGAGATGAATGTGTGTACAAATTTAGACAAATATTATTAATAAGGAACATATCGCTACGCCTGTTTTCCAGCGGAGTAGCCAGGCATTAAGAATTGAAGCATTTAAAATGTGGTGTTGGAGGAAATGGAAAAAATTAGGTGGACAGAAAGAGTGACAAGTAATGACGTTTTAAACAGAGTTAATGAAAAAAAAAAACATCATGCAACATGTAGAAAACCGAAGAGGGGAAATGATAGGACATTTAATACGTCACGATAATTACATAAAGAATATAAAAGAATGGAAAATAGAAGGACGGAGAGGGCCGGGCAGACCCAGAGGAAGCTACATGAAGCAGATAAAGGAGAAAGTTTGAGAGGAGACCTACAAGGACGTGAAAGAAGCAGTGGAGAGACGACTGAAGTGGAGGAGGCTACACGGACAAGAGCTCGGCTCTTAAAAAAAGGAAGAAGAACCCAGGCATAGACTATTGATATCCACTTGCAAGGGTCCTGACATACATATTTCTTTCACTTCTTCTACAGTCATAGTTGTACCTTTCCATAAAAAGACAACAATTTCGCGAACTCTTCCCGAAACTTTTCTTGAGAACGTTACCGATTTGGTTGATAAACGATTGCCGTGGCCTAACCTCTTTCATCAGTTTTCCGCATTCCCTCTGTACATTTATTTCGATACTTTGCAGTCATCTATTTGCTACTTTCTAAATTGCTACACCCTTGCCGGGTTACTAAGTCAAAAGTTCCTTGTACTCAATTTAAGACCTGTACACACTTAGCGCAATAAATATCTTGTATCTTGTATCCGCTTTATGTGACCAAACCACCAAAGCATACACTTCTTATTCACAACATCATAAAAATTGGTATTACTTAACATATTTAGCCGTATTACATTGGTTTGCCATTACCTACTCCTTCCTTTACCTAGCGTACTCTGCCTTTAAAAAAATAACACGCATAATTATTAAAAAAATATAAAGAACTTAGTTCTTTTAACGAGTTCCCAGTATAGGTGAGCCACACAAGCCGTGGTAAACAACTTCAAAAAACAATTAACTGCAAAATTATTTCAAATAGACCTGAATGCCTTTTACCTGCAAGTAGAACAATGGGTCCGTAATGAGTTAATGTTTTTGGGTATCCATTGCTCTGATTGGCTCTTTAGGGATTAGCAATTTGGGGGTAAGTAATGTTTACAGTTATTAAAACATTACTTAATCAGGTAAGGGATGTTATAGTAAGTTAGTTTTTGGACAGCAGTCGTCTGCTACAGAGTGGTCTGGTCTTGCAGATGTTGTAAAGAACATAGTTTTTGGACTATGAGTGTTAAGTGATATTTGTGTTGTTTTGTGGAAGTCTAACAAAATGGTAAGTTAGGTATATTATGTTAATTTAATTTTTGTGTACTATTTTCGGATCTGGGGATCTATTGCGGTTTGCAATGGATGTGATAATGGCTCTTAAAAAAAGAGACAGCGCTCTATAACGTGTTTAACGGCATCTTTCTTTTTCGATACCTATCATATCCAATGTCAACCGCAATAGTAGTACTGGTCCGCATGCATGCTGCCCGAATTTTATCATTTCCTACATGTTTTGAGGACCGATCCGCGCGCGGGTGAAAACACACATGACAGGAAAAAGGGCCCTTACCACTATGGACATTTCACTACAAAATTTGGTCTATACATTTGGATAAGTGTCGCTATCTGGCAGCCTTATATAAGACACTTTGTAGGTACATAATTTGTATGAAAATACTATCGAAAAACATAATAAAAAAAATGTATAAACTATGCCAAATACAAAAAATGTGATCATGTTTAACACTGTTTAGTATTTTAGGGCACTGTTGATAGCTTATCTTATAGTTTAACAAAGGTAAAAGGGCCTCTTCAGGCATCAATCAGTAGACTATTTAGGTATTTTTATCCAGGATTGCATAATGCACCTTAAACGTTTAGTAAGATTATTTAGTGTCATTTAGAAAGATTTTTTTTATATATTTGCTATTGTTTAGAAGTTTAATTCTCCATGATTGGCGCTAGATTAGCTTCGGTTCGGTGAAGTAGGCTCTCCTCCGGTTAGACATCTTAAAATTAAACTTACGCAAAGTGATAAGTTACTTTACGGAAGTAGGGTACTAACTGCGATTATCACAAACAACAAATTTTACATGATTAAAGAAAAATTTACATGATTGGGGAAAAACCCGAAAATATTTCACTATAGCTGTATCAAATTATTTTGTATGTTTGTAATAAAAAGTGATAGAGCGAGTATGCTAGATAAACAGATTGAAATACAATGACACCTAAATTCAGTCAATAACAAAAAGAATAGTTTAGTTTAGTTAGTTGCGTATTAAATTTCATGTATGTACTTTAAATCTTATTAATTTATGTTCTTTGTTAAAATTCTATTAAGGATATACATTATATCTTATTACAAACCTTAAAAAAATAAACTAAACAAAGAAATATTTACAAATAAAAAATTGCCTCAAAATCGCTGCCACCGGAAGGTACGGGGCCTAGCAGGCTGGCTGCGTTACCCCTCTGAATGGCCAGACTTATTCTCTGGCCAAGGTACGAGCCAGCCCGCCGGTCACCGGAATGGTCGATCAGACGCGTCGATAATTCTTTGAATAGTCGACGCGCCCCTGGCCCCCAAGGCCCCAAAGTTTCGTATAAAATTGTTACTGTAAAAGTATTTCAAAATATAAATTTGTTTAATAAAACCATATCATTATAGTTTCGCTACGTCCATGTACATTTATTCTCTACAATGAAGTTACCGTGTTAATAATTTCTTTTTTACAAAAAGAGACCCGCCTTAAACAAACTGACTAACATAAACTGAGAACTTCCCCTTTTTCAAAGTCGGTTAAAATAGGTACTAAAACCTTCTCCTGAATGTAACAAATACATTGCTGAAAACAGCATCAAAATCGGTTGAGCCAAACGCGAGATAAACGCGGACAAACATACATACATACATACATAGATACTTACAGGTCAAACTGATAACCTCCTTTTTTGAAGTCGGTTAAAAATACCCCATTATTAAAGTTAAGTAACTCTGAAAAGTCTAATAAAAAGTGTTCTTATTACAGGCGCTATCAACCAACAAGGTGCCTCCACTGTCGACGATCGCGTTCTACAGCGTCATCTGTCAGTGCTGGCGCTGCAGCGGCGTGGCGCCACTGTTCGTGCGGCACGCGTGCGAGACGACCCTCTGCGGCGCCCGGCCAGGCGAACTCAAGTCCCACTGCCAACCCATGACGCTCTACTTCAAAACAATCGACAGAACCATCAAGAAACTCCTCGCCTGGGACTACCTTCCACGAAAAATTATCATCAAACTAGCTAACTGCTTCATCGACTTCGACAAAAACATGCGCGAGTTCATATTCTCACTCTCCAGAGCGCTTACCGACTTCAGAATAGAAATCTTACAACGGTGCATTGATTACATCATCGTAACTGGCGACGGAAGAATTGATAAGTCAAAAAGTCTTGTCAATATAGCGCTTTCCGGTGACGTTGTGTTTGAGAGGTCATACACATCCTACTTCTGTGTCGGACACAAAGCTATTATGAGGGAATTGCAGAAAAGGTACAAGGATACTGATTCGATGCTCACAAGGTGCCCCGAATTGGGGTACATCAGTGTCCTCTCCTTCTGCAACCCAGATTCTTATTGGGCTAGCAGATGTCACTACACCGAAATGGATGACAAGTTCTACCAATGTGTCTGTGTCTACGGAACTAAGGAAAGCATGGAGTATTTCCTTCAAAAAATTGATCCCTTAGACAAACAGGGTGAACTTGCAAAAGCAGCTGTGTACGCGGTGGCTATGAGCAGTTTGAACCTTGAGAAAATACTGTTTTTCTATAAGAACATGGAGAAATCAGTGTGGGTAGAGTTTTTAAAGAGAAACTTCTACGCAGTATTTCCGGAGTTCATGAACAGCAAGCGGTACAGACACATGTGCGTGGTTTTCTTCAAACAAGTCCAAGAACACCTGGATTACAGAGTCCATTTCTGGATCATAGAATATATGGCAGATCAGTTCACGCTCGAATACAGGACCTCCTCTCACAAAAAGCTTTTGCTCGGCGATGTTGAGCCATTGCTTAAAACAATCTGGTATGAGACTCCGATGAAATACAAACAAGAATTCGGAAATAAAATATTCAAGATACTGAATATGTTAATCTTACAAGAAAACTTTAATATAATTTCAATTATCATCGAAGACTCCGTGTACAATAAACGCAGAAAGGCAGAGATGATTGCCTCCATTCTGATGTACTTAATCGTGCACAAGAAGACGGCTCCCGTTGCGAATTTACTGAAAAAACTAAAACCGGAGACCTTGGGAGACGGCACAACGATCAGTGACTGGATCAGTTACGATAACATCAAAGCATACATCATGCTGAGCGACCACTGCAAGAATGTCAGCGAGTACACCCGAATCCTGGAATATAGGTTCACTTCGGTTAGCGATATGAAAACATTGAAACGCAAGCTGTTAATGGACACTGACTTCATGTCTGGAGTAGTAGATATGATGAAACAACCCCAAACTATTTCAATTCAAAACTTTCAAATGTTGCTGGCATGGTGTTTTGACAACAGCGATAAGCATGCGTACTACTACATGCTGAATGTCCTGCTGCCCTTTGAATATATAACATCAATATTCAGAAACTACTTGATCGGTACGCGGAAAACCTTCTACTCTATAACAGGATTCACGCTGACAGAGTCTCAAGTGCAAATTATTAGGAGGAAAATAGCAAGTGACACCGATCGCCTGTATGTCCATTGGGCCACTTTAATTTCAGAGGAAGACTACGAGTCTATAAAGTGCTTTCTGAAGACCGTGTTCAATCACCAGGCTGAGAGAGAAAACTTTCTTGTAAACTTCTTCAACTCTGAAATCGGTGTCAACACCTTGTACAACTTGATAATGGAAGAGACGTTTGACGAGGAGTTCCACTGCAACTTTGAGTTCCGGAGAAAGTTGAAAGCGTTTCTCAGGTTCAGAAAAAACATTGTCATTACTGAACAGCTTTCAATGGTGCTGAATGGCTTACTCCAACACTACGGGCACCCAAACGCTACAGGGTTTCAACTGAAGATACACAGCAACAGCAGCTTATTTCCTTACGAGAGTTTGGACGACATGCGCGTGGTGAATGACGCCAACTACAGAATCTTCCGGTGCCTGATGAGCTGTGATTTGATGGTGGACTTCATCTCGGACATGCTGATGATGATCAAGATGCCAGTGACGCACATTACTGAGCTGAGTGTCATGTACGAGTTGCACGCTGGAATTAGAGTTCCAGTTGTTTTATGAAGTACTCAAGTTTGTGTTGAACCAACGGTAGAACTTCATGTGATTTAAGTGCCATTTTGTATTATGCAGATGTTGTAAAGAACATAGTTAGTGAAATTTTTTTGGACTATGAGTGTTAAGTGATATTTGTGTTGTTTTGTGGAAGTCTAACAAAATGGTAAGTTAGGTATATTTTGTTAATTTAATTTTTGTGTACTATTTTCGGATCTGGGGATCTATTGCGGTTTGCAATGGATGTGATAAAGGCTCTTGAAAAAAGAGACAGCGCTCTATAACGTGTTTAGCGGTATATTTCTTTTTCGATACCTATCATATCCAATGTCAACCGCAATAGTAGTACTGGTCCGCATGCATGCTGCCCGAATTCTATCGTTTCCTACATGTTTTGAGGACCGATCCGCGCGCGGGTGAAAACACGCATGACAGGAAAAAGGGCCCTTACCACTATAGACATTTCACTACAAAATTTGGTCTATACATTTGGATAAGTGTCGCTATCTGGCAGCCTTATATAAGACACTTTGTAGGTACATAATTTGTATGAAAATACTATCGAAAAACATAATAAAAAAAATGTATAAACTATGCCAAATACAAAAAATGTGATCATGTTTAACACTGTTTAGTATTTTAGGGCACTGTTGATAGCTTATCTTATAGTTTAACAAAGGTAAAAGGGCCTCTTCAGGCATCAATCAGTAGACTATTTAGGTATTTTTATCCAGGATTGCATAATGCACCTTAAACGTTTAGTAAGATTATTTAGTGTCATATAGAAATATTTTTTTTATATATTTGCTATTGTTTAGAAGTTTAATTCTCCATGATTGGCGCTAGATTAGCTTCGGTTCGGTGAAGTAGGCTCTCCTCCGGTTAGACATCTTAAAATTAAACTTACGCAAAGTGATAAGTTACTTTACGGAAGTAGGGTACTAACTGCGATTATCACAAACAACAAATTTTACATGATTAAAGAAAAATTTACATGATTGGGGAAAAACCCGAAAATATTTCACTATAGCTGTATCAAATTATTTTGTATGTTTGTAATAAAAAGTGATAGAGCGAGTATGCTACATAAACAGATTGAAATACAATGACACCTAGATTCAGTCAATAAAAAAAAGAATATTTTAGTTTAGTTAGTTGCGTATAAAATTGTTACTGTGAAAGTATTTCAAAATATAAATTTGTTTAATAAAACCATATAATTATAGTTTCGCTACGTCCATGTACATTTATTCTCTACAATGAAGTTACCGTGTTAATAATTTCTTTTTTACAAAAAGAGACCCGCCTTAAACAAACTGACTAACATAAACTGAGAACTTCCTCTTTTTCAAAGTCGGTTAAAATAGGTACTTAAACCTTCTCCTGAATGTAACAAATACATTGCTGAAAACAGCATCAAAATCGGTTGAGCCAAACGCGAGATAAACGCGGACAAACAAACATACATACATACATACATACATACTTACAGGTCAAACTGATAACCTCCTTTTTTGAAGTCGGTTAAAAATACCCCATTATTAAAGTTAAGTAACTCTGAAAAGTCTAATAAAAAGTGTTCTTATTACAGGCGCTATCAACCAACAAGGTGCCTCCACTGTCGACGATCGCGTTCTACAGCGTCATCTGTCAGTGCTGGCGCTGCAGCGGCGTGGCGCCACTGTTCGTGCGGCACGCGTGCGAGACGACCCTCTGCGGCGCCCGGCCAGGCGAACTCAAGTCCCACTGCCAACCCATGACGCTCTACTTCAAAACAATCGACAGAACCATCAAGAAACTCCTCGCCTGGGACTACCTTCCACGAAACCTTATCATCAAACTAGCCAACTGATTTATCGACTTCGACAAAAACATGCGCGAGTTCATATTCTCACTCTCCAGAGCGCTTACCGACTTCAGAATAGAAATCTTACAACGGTGCATTGATTACATCATCGTAACTGGCGACGGAAGAATTGATAAGTCAAAAAGTCTTGTCAATATAGCGCTTTCCGGTGACGTTGTGTTTGAGAGGTCATACACATCCTACTTCTGTGTCGGACACAAAGCTATTATGAGGGAATTGCAGAAAAGGTACAAGGATACTGATTCGATGCTCACAAGGTGCCCCGAATTGGGGTACATCAGTGTCCTCTCCTTCTGCAACCCAGATTCTTATTGGGCTAGCAGATGTCACTACACCGAAATGGATGACAAGTTCTACCAATGTGTCTGTGTCTACGGAACTAAGGAAAGCATGGAGTATTTCCTTCAAAAAATTGATCCCTTAGACAAACAGGGTGAACTTGCAAAAGCAGCTGTGTACGCGGTGGCTATGAGCAGTTTGAACCTTGAGAAAATACTATTTTTCTATAAGAACATGGAGAAATCAGTGTGGGTAGAGTTTTTAAAGAGAAACTTCTACGCAGTATTTCCGGAGTTCATGAACAGCAAGCGGTACAGACACATGTGCGTGGTTTTCTTCAAACAAGTCCAAGAACACCTGGATTACAGAGTCCATTTCTGGATCATAGAATATATGGCAGATCAGTTCACGCTCGAATACAGGACCTCCTCTCACAAAAAGCTTTTGCTCGGCGATGTTGCGCCATTGCTTAAAACAATCTGGTATGAGACTCCGATGAAATACAAACAAGAATTCGGAAATAAAATATTCAAGATACTGAATATGTTAATCTTACAAGAAAACTTTAATATAATTTCAATTATCATCGAAGACCCCGTGTACAATAAACGCAGAAAGGCAGAGATGATTGCCTCCATTCTGATGTACTTAATCGTGCACAAGAAGACGGCTCCCGTTGCGAATTTACTGAAAAAACTAAAACCGGAGACCTTGGGAGACGGCACAACGATCAGTGACTGGATCAGTTACGATAACATCAAAGCATACATCATGCTGAGCGACCACTGCAAGAATGTCAGCGAGTACACCCGAATCCTGGAATATAGGTTCACTTCGGTTAGCGATATGAAAACATTGAAACGCAAGCTGTTAATGGACACTGACTTCATGTCTGGAGTAGTAGATATGATGAAACAACCCCAAACTATTTCAATTCAAAACTTTCAAATGTTGCTGGCATGGTGTTTTGACAACAGCGATAAGCATGCGTACTACTACATGCTGAATGTCCTGCTGCCCTTTGAATATATGACATCAATATTCAGAAACTACTTGATCGGGACGCGGAAAACCTTCTACTCTATAACAGGATTCACGCTGACAGAGTCTCAAGTGCAAATTATTAGGAGGAAAATAGCAAGTGACACCGATCTCCTGTATGTCCATTGGGCCACTTTAATTTCAGAGGAAGACTACGAGTCTATAAAGTGCTTTCTGAAGACCGTGTTCAATCACCAGGCTGAGAGAGAAAACTTTCTTGTAAACTTCTTCAACTCTGAAATCGGTGTCAACACCTTGTACAACTTGATAATGGAAGAGACGTTTGACGAGGAGTTCCACTGCAACTTTGAGTTCCGGAGAAAGTTGAAAGCGTTTCTCAGGTTCCGAAAAAACATTGTCATTACTGAACAGCTTTCAATGGTGCTGAATGGCTTACTCCAACACTACGGGCACCCAAACGCTGCAGGGTTCCAACTGAAGATACACAGCAACAGCAGCTTATTTCCTTACGAGAGTTTGGACGACATGCGCGTGGTGAATGACGCCAACTACAGAATCTTCCGGTGCCTGATGAGCTGTGATTTGATGGTGGACTTCATCTCGGACATGCTGATGATGATCAAGATGCCAGTGACGCACATTACTGAGCTGAGTGTCATGTACGAGTTGCACGCTGGAATTAGAGTTCCAGTTGTTTTATGAAGTACTCAAGTTTGTGTTGAACCAACGGTAGAACTTCATGTGATTTAAGTGCCATTTTGTATTATGCAGATGTTGTAAAGAACATAGTTAGTGAAATTTTTTTGGACTATGAGTGTTAAGTGATATTTGTGTTGTTTTGTGGAAGTCTAACAAAATGGTAAGTTAGGTATATTTTGTTAATTTAATTTTTGTGTACTATTTTCGGATCTGGGGATCTATTGCGGTTTGCAATGGATGTGATAAAGGCTCTTGAAAAAAGAGACAGCGCTCTATAACGTGTTTAGCGGTATATTTCTTTTTCGATACCTATCATATCCAATGTCAACCGCAATAGTAGTACTGGTCCGCATGCATGCTGCCCGAATTCTATCGTTTCCTACATGTTTTGAGGACCGATCCGCGCGCGGGTGAAAACACGCATGACAGGAAAAAGGGCCCTTACCACTATAGACATTTCACTACAAAATTTGGTCTATACATTTGGATAAGTGTCGCTATCTGGCAGCCTTATATAAGACACTTTGTAGGTACATAATTTGTATGAAAATACTATCGAAAAACATAATAAAAAAAATGTATAAACTATGCCAAATACAAAAAATGTGATCATGTTTAACACTGTTTAGTATTTTAGGGCACTGTTGATAGCTTATCTTATAGTTTAACAAAGGTAAAAGGGCCTCTTCAGGCATCAATCAGTAGACTATTTAGGTATTTTTATCCAGGATTGCATAATGCACCTTAAACGTTTAGTAAGATTATTTAGTGTCATATAGAAATATTTTTTTTATATATTTGCTATTGTTTAGAAGTTTAATTCTCCATGATTGGCGCTAGATTAGCTTCGGTTCGGTGAAGTAGGCTCTCCTCCGGTTAGACATCTTAAAATTAAACTTACGCAAAGTGATAAGTTACTTTACGGAAGTAGGGTACTAACTGCGATTATCACAAACAACAAATTTTACATGATTAAAGAAAAATTTACATGATTGGGGAAAAACCCGAAAATATTTCACTATAGCTGTATCAAATTATTTTGTATGTTTGTAATAAAAAGTGATAGAGCGAGTATGCTACATAAACAGATTGAAATACAATGACACCTAGATTCAGTCAATAAAAAAAAGAATATTTTAGTTTAGTTAGTTGCGTATAAAATTGTTACTGTGAAAGTATTTCAAAATATAAATTTGTTTAATAAAACCATATAATTATAGTTTCGCTACGTCCATGTACATTTATTCTCTACAATGAAGTTACCGTGTTAATAATTTCTTTTTTACAAAAAGAGACCCGCCTTAAACAAACTGACTAACATAAACTGAGAACTTCCTCTTTTTCAAAGTCGGTTAAAATAGGTACTTAAACCTTCTCCTGAATGTAACAAATACATTGCTGAAAACAGCATCAAAATCGGTTGAGCCAAACGCGAGATAAACGCGGACAAACAAACATACATACATACATACATACATACTTACAGATCAAACTGATAACCTCCTTTTTTGAAGTCGGTTAAAAATACCCCATTATTAAAGTTAAGTAACTCTGAAAAGTCTAATAAAAAGTGTTCTTATTACAGGCGCTATCAACCAACAAGGTGCCTCCACTGTCGACGATCGCGTTCTACAGCGTCATCTGTCAGTGCTGGCGCTGCAGCGGCGTGGCGCCACTGTTCGTGCGGCACGCGTGCGAGACGACCCTCTGCGGCGCCCGGCCAGGCGAACTCAAGTCCCACTGCCAACCCATGACGCTCTACTTCAAAACAATCGACAGAACCATCAAGAAACTCCTCGCCTGGGACTACCTTCCACGAAACCTTATCATCAAACTAGCCAACTGATTTATCGACTTCGACAAAAACATGCGCGAGTTCATATTCTCACTCTCCAGAGCGCTTACCGACTTCAGAATAGAAATCTTACAACGGTGCATTGATTACATCATCGTAACTGGCGACGGAAGAATTGATAAGTCAAAAAGTCTTGTCAATATAGCGCTTTCCGGTGACGTTGTGTTTGAGAGGTCATACACATCCTACTTCTGTGTCGGACACAAAGCTATTATGAGGGAATTGCAGAAAAGGTACAAGGATACTGATTCGATGCTCACAAGGTGCCCCGAATTGGGGTACATCAGTGTCCTCTCCTTCTGCAACCCAGATTCTTATTGGGCTAGCAGATGTCACTACACCGAAATGGATGACAAGTTCTACCAATGTGTCTGTGTCTACGGAACTAAGGAAAGCATGGAGTATTTCCTTCAAAAAATTGATCCCTTAGACAAACAGGGTGAACTTGCAAAAGCAGCTGTGTACGCGGTGGCTATGAGCAGTTTGAACCTTGAGAAAATACTATTTTTCTATAAGAACATGGAGAAATCAGTGTGGGTAGAGTTTTTAAAGAGAAACTTCTACGCAGTATTTCCGGAGTTCATGAACAGCAAGCGGTACAGACACATGTGCGTGGTTTTCTTCAAACAAGTCCAAGAACACCTGGATTACAGAGTCCATTTCTGGATCATAGAATATATGGCAGATCAGTTCACGCTCGAATACAGGACCTCCTCTCACAAAAAGCTTTTGCTCGGCGATGTTGCGCCATTGCTTAAAACAATCTGGTATGAGACTCCGATGAAATACAAACAAGAATTCGGAAATAAAATATTCAAGATACTGAATATGTTAATCTTACAAGAAAACTTTAATATAATTTCAATTATCATCGAAGACCCCGTGTACAATAAACGCAGAAAGGCAGAGATGATTGCCTCCATTCTGATGTACTTAATCGTGCACAAGAAGACGGCTCCCGTTGCGAATTTACTGAAAAAACTAAAACCGGAGACCTTGGGAGACGGCACAACGATCAGTGACTGGATCAGTTACGATAACATCAAAGCATACATCATGCTGAGCGACCACTGCAAGAATGTCAGCGAGTACACCCGAATCCTGGAATATAGGTTCACTTCGGTTAGCGATATGAAAACATTGAAACGCAAGCTGTTAATGGACACTGACTTCATGTCTGGAGTAGTAGATATGATGAAACAACCCCAAACTATTTCAATTCAAAACTTTCAAATGTTGCTGGCATGGTGTTTTGACAACAGCGATAAGCATGCGTACTACTACATGCTGAATGTCCTGCTGCCCTTTGAATATATGACATCAATATTCAGAAACTACTTGATCGGGACGCGGAAAACCTTCTACTCTATAACAGGATTCACGCTGACAGAGTCTCAAATGCAAATTATTAGGAGGAAAATAGCAAGTGACACCGATCTCCTGTATGTCCATTGGGCCACTTTAATTTCAGAGGAAGACTACGAGTCTATAAAGTGCTTTCTGAAGACCGTGTTCAATCACCAGGCTGAGAGAGAAAACTTTCTTGTAAACTTCTTCAACTCTGAAATCGGTGTCAACACCTTGTACAACTTGATAATGGAAGAGACGTTTGACGAGGAGTTCCACTGCAACTTTGAGTTCCGGAGAAAGTTGAAAGCGTTTCTCAGGTTCCGAAAAAACATTGTCATTACTGAACAGCTTTCAATGGTGCTGAATGGCTTACTCCAACACTACGGGCACCCAAACGCTGCAGGGTTCCAACTGAAGATACACAGC
This sequence comes from Euspilapteryx auroguttella, assembly GCA_951802225.1. NCBI lineage: Eukaryota > Metazoa > Arthropoda > Insecta > Lepidoptera > Gracillariidae > Euspilapteryx > Euspilapteryx auroguttella. The sequence continues at coordinate 10,516,912 of OX637648.1, read as the reverse complement.
AACAGCAGCTTATTTCCTTACGAGAGTTTGGACGACATGCGCGTGGTGAATGACGCCAACTATAGAATCTTCCGGTGCCTGATGAGCTGTGATTTGATGGTGGACTTCATCTCGGACATGCTGATGATGATCAAGATGCCAGTGACGCACATTACTGAGCTGAGTGTCATGTACGAGTTGCACGCTGGAATTAGAGTTCCAGTTGTTTTATGAAGTACTCAAGTTTGTGTTGAACCAAAGGTAGAACTTCATGTGATTTAAGTGCCATTTTGTATTATGTGTTTGTGTAGGAAACCAATCATAAGGTTTACTTTTAATTGTTATTTGATTAATTTAAATATGTATGTACCTATCTGATTTGAAAAGTTCACGAACCCGACTTATGTAAAAGGTTATGATATGAATGTTGTAGAAGCGAAAGAAGTAAGAAGGTATGTGAGGATCGTAGCAAGTTGAAATATGTATGTGCTTATGTTTTTTTATATAAATGTATAATTGCGATTGACGAATTAGTTTTTAACTTGAACTCAAATGTCAAGCCTGTGTAATTTAAATTAATTATGATAAATGTTCCTATAAAATGAAAATTTGTACCTTCTCTGTTTAGATTAAGTTTATATTTTAATAATGACTTGCACGATTCTTTAAAAAACAGTAAAATAATTATAAACTTTTGATAAATTTGCATTATGTATTTTTCTTACTGTCCTGTAGAAAATGATTTATAAAAGTAAAATCTAGGGGCTCTAAGAACTAAGGAAGGTAAATATTTTCGTTAATCTAACTAAAACAAAAATCAATACAAAAAACGCTAGATCAACTTAAGAAGTTCCTCTTTATGCGACCTTACGGGCCAGGTACAGTGGCGGTCTAGGTCGCCGTAACACTTCCGGTTTTTCTGTATTGCAAAATAGCTTTTATTCTTTGGTTATACAGTCTATGCCGCACGAAACCGTAGACAAATCTGTTACATCCTCCCAGACCGCCGCTGTACGAATATTTAAAAAATAATTCCTTTCAAAAAAGGCAATACACAACTATGAAGATACTAGTCGACAATCAAGACTTAAGATTTACTCAAGACAGGGGGGGGGGGGGGGCTGAAGTTCCTCGTCAGTCGTGTCGGCCAGCCGTCCTATAGAGTATAGACACTAAGGAGCTAGAGACTATAGAGAGTAGGTCTGTGGTCGGCGCCGCTTTCTTACTACGATCAAATTCACGCGACACTTGACCATATCGTCCAAATTATGTCGATGGTGTAGTGGTGTCAGGCCATCCACCTTCCACCCACTTGTACTTAGGTTAAGCATTATCATAATTAAACATATATTCAAGCAGAACACACGTCTATCACTAACTTTAGAGTTTCATCCTTACAATGGTCACCGTTAGTTTGTTGAATTCGACAGGTCTTTATTTAAGTCGCGGAGTTGAACATAAAGATTAAAAGATCTCCCGTGACCCCCTTGCTATCAGCCGAGAAGGACACCGGCGGGATTTTAGTGGGTGCGAACGCCACATAACCCTGCGTCTCCCCCCGGGTCTGCAGGGTACTCGTTAGGAGTTTCCCCGCCTAAAAAAATGGTCTTCATAAGATTTACTCAAAATTCGCTAAATTCTATTTTACCCTGAAGCTACAATGCGAAACTAAATATTCTTCCATGTTTAAATTAAATAAAAACACACCGGTCGCGAAAGCAATCAGTTGTAAAGAGGTCGAAAGTTATAAATGGTTCTACATTGTATGTATGTATTTTGTCAGGTAGAGGCAAGGTGAAAAAACTAGTCGACTGTCAACTTAGCCTAGGTCAGTGCTGAAGATCCATAAACCATAAACCTGTTTGCAACATTCTCTGCTTCTTTTTAACGGCCTGTACTTTGAAGCTTCTTACCTAATTAGGTATGAGGGTCCCCCACCCTCGCAGCTGTGACATGCGCGCGTCGAAATGCGAAATGTCGCGGCAGTTTTAAATTTTATTACTTTTCATACAAGCCGAAGTTAAATCGAGATGTTTATACCTACCGCACAATTTTTCTTTCCGATTTTCGTTTCAGCTAACAAGAATTTGCGTTTAGGTAAGGTATTTGTAATAACGAGTTTTTTTTAAACCATCTGAGAAATATAAAACAGATTTCTTAATTCTGAAAAATATAGATGTAGGATTTAGTTTAGACAAGTTATTAAAAAGTAACAAGATGTAATGAATTTCACTCTGTAGAAATAAATATCAAAGTAAACCCTTTTTGTAGTGTTTTTTCAATATAAATAAAACACCACTGGTTGTTTTAATTTAAAACAAATAACGATATAGTTTGAGTTGATAACTTTTTTTATTTGGAACTAAAATCACACCCTAAGGCCTCCTTTACGAAGACGCGGCGTGTTGTGCGGGATGTCGTGTGGGTTCCGACGCAGGCGCCACCACGGTCGCCGCCGCCGCGGGCGCCGCCGCGGGAGCCGACGCGTTTCCTTATACGATATCGAACATAGGCCTATGCGCGTCTCCGTAAACGGTCTCATACTATTGCTATACATTTGATTTGGGCGCAGCACGCCCCGCACGACGCCTCGCGCAACGCCCTGCGTGCGGCCTGCAAATGCGGCCTAAGGGTGGATAAAATATGGATGCCTTTTTTATTCACTCACAGATTGTATTGCCATATTGTAATTTACATGAGAACTGCTCGCATAAGTATATATATATTTTATATAAAAGTAAATTGTGCCTTTCCTCCAACCTTTTTGTAACCAAACTAATTTTTGATACTGTTACTTTTTAATTTATAGAAGAAGATTTTAAAATTGATATTGTTACCTTTCAAAAAGACTTTTGTTAACTAGGCAGTACATCTCAGCCGCTGTACACATTAACATGCATTCATTTTCTTGTAAATAGTGTACCTAACCATGTGTAAATATATCATCCCTTCTTCAACCTCTGGAGTTATTTCTACTGCAGGCGGGCGGACATAGGAGTTCTCTAAATTGGCGACCTACGACGATTGGATTACAAAAACCGCAAAATTTTCAACACTCGCCCCACCAGTTCCATTGTAAGTGGCGACTACCTGCCTTCTTCTGGAGGACTCTGGGGGACTTCTGGAGAAGCGCCTCGCCGACTAATATAATAATAATCATCATCATCATCTCGGCTGCCCAAATTCAAAACCTAGTAACTGGTGTTTTTGCAAAAAAAACATTTTTGTCATTTTTCGACTTACTAGGCGGTATAGATTTGATATGAACCTTAAAACACCCAGTTTCTTACGTAATTTTAAAAATAAAATTTAGCAAGTCTACCCAATTTGGAAAAGTTATTGAAATTTCCATGAAGTACATATTCTTAACATAGCGCATGTCGGATTACAAATAAAAAAACCTAGCAACTCAACCGACTTACTAGGTTATGAATTTGAAAGCTGACTTACTATGTTTTGAATTTGGCGCCGATTATAAAATCAATCAAATTTTGATGGAATTTAGTAAGTTACAAAAACAGTATACAAATTTGGCTGAATTAACCACGAGTCGTAACCAAATCGTAAACAAAACTTAATTCTGCCACAAATAAATCATTTGTATAACTTTGAAATGAATGCACTTCAAAAAATTACATTTTTCATTCGAAACGTACAACTAAAAATATAAATTGCTTTAAAAAGTAGAGAATTAACTCAGAGATTGTATTTCAAAACATAGTATTTCACACTTAGTTAATTAACTAAGTGTGAAATACTATGTTTTGAAATTGTTTTCATTGTCATATTTGGGTAAATTAAAAAAAAAAAATAGTGGGATCGATTTAAGTGTGACTATAGTCAACAATATAGTCAAACTTTTGGTCAAACACCGAAATCGCTATTGCGTCTGGTTTCTTCGGGGCAACGAATTAAAGTGGTCGACCCGTTTTTTGGCTCTCCTGAATATTTTTGTTAAAACGAGTTACTAGGTTTTGATTTTAAGCAGCCGATCTCACACGATAGCGTCCACTGCTGGACATAGGCCGCAACCTTTACCAGGTCGTCTGACCACCTTCAGGGGTGTAAGACCAGCGTTTGGAGGGTTATTTGAGGTGAAGGTGAACCTTGAAGTGAGGGGGGGGGGGAATTCCTTAAAATTAAACTGAAAAGCAAAAAATAAAATCTTTTCATCAAAAAATTAAACAGCCGAAAAAACCGAAAAGCGTTAAATAAAAAGGAAACATTTTCTATTAAGACATAAATTACTGCCTTCTTAAAGTAATTTGAGTAAGTATACCACGTAATATTGTGCTAATGTAATATTAATATTGTGTTATCGGCGCCACAGAACTAACAAAGATATGATATAACTATATAATAAGTAACCTATGATTTAAGTTTTATTTGTGGGAATAAAAAAGGTAAGTTTGTAATGCGACGGTTTTATAAATGTAATATCGGTATCAAAATTGGTTTCTTTCAGCTCCATACAGATCCTAATCAGATGTTATGGTTCATTGTTTTGACATCTGTTGTCAAATTTTGTTTACATTTGAATAAAAATAAAACGAAATACGAGAGCGCGAAAACAAAAATTTGACACAGAACCGGCCTCGGCCGTGGCCACAAGGGTACTGACGGGGTAGGGAGCGGCGCGGCATGGCATCGGACCGCGCGAAAACGATGTTTTTTTTTAGTTTTTGCTGGTTTTTTGTCTTTTCGTTAAACTTAAAAATTCTTACTATAGTAGTATGTCTAAAATTTAAGGTCAGCAATTTTCATTCCAAAAATCAAATAAAAACAATCAGCGGTTTAAAAATAAAATGGAAAAAACGGAACAAAAAGGGGTAACTTTGAGATTTTTTTCTATCAACTAAAATTAATTAGATCCTATTTCCCTTTAGTATGATGACTAGATTAGATCCTTAACTAACACATATATTTTTTTCAGAATGAAGACATCAATTTTGTATGTCTCAGATTGTTTAAAAAAATCTCAAAAACACAAATTTTTGAAGCACCAAGCCTTAAACACTTTTTTTACTTTTTTCGTTAAGGTCAATGTCGTTGTAACGAACGATTAAAAGCGATTTCTTCGAGGCAATCCACACCCGATTTTAAACCTCCACAAGAGTGATTTAAATCTACATCTACATCTACACTAATATAAAAAGGAAAGATTTGTACCTATTTTTGTATGTTTGTAATGAATAGGCTCAAAAAGTACTGGGCCGATTTAAGAAATTCTTTCACCAATAGAATGCTACATTCTTCCAATTTGACATAGGCTACATTTTATTTTGAAAAAAATTAGGGATCCTTGGTAAAATTTGAACAATATAACCGAAGGTGTAGAAAAATGAGTCTTAAAAACGTTCGTCTCTGTGTGTGTTTCGGGCGCCCTAGATACAGGTTCTTCCTAGTTAGGGGCTCTGAGTGTGATGTGTTATTATTATTATTATTATTAAAATGTCTTTCGTCGAATGCGCTGCCGAAACTATTAGCGATAGAACAAAATAATGTACACCAATATTGAAGAACATCATAATGTCTACAAAAAACTCCGCGGTAGCATATGTCCAACTATTTTAGTTATGTCACTACAACAACTTTTTTCATTTTAAACATTAATGAAAATGCTAACCAAATTCAAACCATGCTATTTATGTGTTTATATTAATCCTTATACAAATAAATTATTTTATGGTCAAGATCATTTAACTACCTATAAAACAGTTTTTAAATAATTTAAATTGGAGTTTCCATTCAAAAGATATTACGAATTAAAAAATTCAAACAGTAAACAAAACCGCCATAGCGCCCCGTGGCTGTTGTTTGCGATGCAGTCTGAAAAGCGCGCCGGGCATCGCGGCGGGATGGAGAGGAGGGGGGGGGTAGCAACCTCGGCTTCCATCACTCGGAATACCGAGGAGCTGAGGAACAGAACCTCCTCTAAGGAGAGCAGGCTGCTCGCGGCAGAGAACGCTCGCCTCAAGGGAGAGGCGAAGGCAGACCGGGAGGAGGCGAGGAGCCTCCATGGAGAAATGGCCCTCCTTCGAAGGGAGATGGAGGAGCTCCGGACGATTTCCATAGAAAGACATCAATTTCGTAAACTCTTCCCGAGACTTTTCTTGAGGACGTTACCGATTTGGTTGATAAACGATTGCCGTGGCCTAACCTCTTTCATCAGTTTTCCGTATTCGCTCTGTACATTTCTTTAGTTAATCTGCAGTCATATATTCGCTTTATGTGACCAAACCACCGAAGCATACACTTCTTAATATTGGTCACTACATCATAACAATCAATGGTATTTCTTAAAATATTTAGCCGTATTGCATTCATTGATTTTCCATTACCTACTCCTTCCTTTACCTAGCGTACTCTGCCTTTAAAAAAATAACACGCATAATAATTAAAAATATATAAAGAACTTAGTTCTTTTAACGAGTTCCCAGTATAGGTGAGCCACACAAGCCGTGGTAAACAACTTCAAAAAACAATTAACTGCAAAATTATTTCAAATAGACCTGAATGCCTTTTACCTGCAAGTAGAACAATGGGTCCGTAATGAGTTAATGTTTTTGGGTATCCATTGCTCTGATTGGCTCTTTAGGGATTAGCAATTTGGGGGTAAGTAATGTTTACAGTTATTAAAACATTACTTAATCAGGTAAGGGATGTTATAGTAAGTTAGTTTTTGGACAGCAGTCGTCTGCTACAGAGTGGTCTGGTCTTGCAGATGTTGTAAAGAACATAGTTTTTGGACTATGAGTGTTAAGTGATATTTGTGTTGTTTTGTGGAAGTCTAACAAAATGGTAAGTTAGGTATATTATGTTAATTTAATTTTTGTGTACTATTTTCGGATCTGGGGATCTATTGCGGTTTGCAATGGATGTGATAATGGCTCTTAAAAAAAGAGACAGCGCTCTATAACGTGTTTAACGGCATCTTTCTTTTTCGATACCTATCATATCCAATGTCAACCGCAATAGTAGTACTGGTCCGCATGCATGCTGCCCGAATTTTATCATTTCCTACATGTTTTGAGGACCGATCCGCGCGCGGGTGAAAACACACATGACAGGAAAAAGGGCCCTTACCACTATGGACATTTCACTACAAAATTTGGTCTATACATTTGGATAAGTGTCGCTATCTGGCAGCCTTATATAAGACACTTTGTAGGTACATAATTTGTATGAAAATACTATCGAAAAACATAATAAAAAAAATGTATAAACTATGCCAAATACAAAAAATGTGATCATGTTTAACACTGTTTAGTATTTTAGGGCACTGTTGATAGCTTATCTTATAGTTTAACAAAGGTAAAAGGGCCTCTTCAGGCATCAATCAGTAGACTATTTAGGTATTTTTATCCAGGATTGCATAATGCACCTTAAACGTTTAGTAAGATTATTTAGTGTCATTTAGAAAGATTTTTTTTATATATTTGCTATTGTTTAGAAGTTTAATTCTCCATGATTGGCGCTAGATTAGCTTCGGTTCGGTGAAGTAGGCTCTCCTCCGGTTAGACATCTTAAAATTAAACTTACGCAAAGTGATAAGTTACTTTACGGAAGTAGGGTACTAACTGCGATTATCACAAACAACAAATTTTACATGATTAAAGAAAAATTTACATGATTGGGGAAAAACCCGAAAATATTTCACTATAGCTGTATCAAATTATTTTGTATGTTTGTAATAAAAAGTGATAGAGCGAGTATGCTAGATAAACAGATTGAAATACAATGACACCTAAATTCAGTCAATAACAAAAAGAATAGTTTAGTTTAGTTAGTTGCGTATTAAATTTCATGTATGTACTTTAAATCTTATTAATTTATGTTCTTTGTTAAAATTCTATTAAGGATATACATTATATCTTATTACAAACCTTAAAAAAATAAACTAAACAAAGAAATATTTACAAATAAAAAATTGCCTCAAAATCGCTGCCACCGGAAGGTACGGTGCCTAGCAGGCTGGCTGCGTTACCCCTCTGAATGGCCAGACTTATTCTCTGGCCAAGGTACGAGCCAGCCCGCCGGTCACCGGAATGGTCGATCAGACGCGTCGATAATTCTTTGAATAGTCGACGCGCCCCTGGCCCCCAAGGCCCCAAAGTTTCGTATAAAATTGTTACTGTAAAAGTATTTCAAAATATAAATTTGTTTAATAAAACCATATCATTATAGTTTCGCTACGTCCATGTACATTTATTCTCTACAATGAAGTTACCGTGTTAATAATTTCTTTTTTACAAAAAGAGACCCGCCTTAAACAAACTGACTAACATAAACTGAGAACTTCCCCTTTTTCAAAGTCGGTTAAAATAGGTACTAAAACCTTCTCCTGAATGTAACAAATACATTGCTGAAAACAGCATCAAAATCGGTTGAGCCAAACGCGAGATAAACGCGGACAAACATACATACATACATACATAGATACTTACAGGTCAAACTGATAACCTCCTTTTTTGAAGTCGGTTAAAAATACCCCATTATTAAAGTTAAGTAACTCTGAAAAGTCTAATAAAAAGTGTTCTTATTACAGGCGCTATCAACCAACAAGGTGCCTCCACTGTCGACGATCGCGTTCTACAGCGTCATCCGTCAGTGCTGGCGCTGCAGCGGCGTGGCGCCACTGTTCGTGCGGCACGCGTGCGAGACGACCCTCTGCGGCACCCGGCCAGGCGAACTCAAGTCCCACTGCCAACCCATGACGCTCTACTTCAAAACAATCGACAGAACCATCAAGAAACTCCTCGCCTGGGACTACCTTCCACGAAAAATTATCATCAAACTAGCCAACTGCTTCATCGACTTCGACAAAAACATGCGCGAGTTCATATTCTCACTCTCCAGAGCGCTTACCGACTTCAGAATAGAAATCTTACAACGGTGCATTGATTACATCATCGTAACTGGCGACGGAAGAATTGATAAGTCAAAAAGTCTTGTCAATATAGCGCTTTCCGGTGACGTTGTGTTTGAGAGGTCATACACATCCTACTTCTGTGTCGGACACAAAGCTATTATGAGGGAATTGCAGAAAAGGTACAAGGATACTGATTCGATGCTCACAAGGTGCCCCGAATTGGGGTACATCAGTGTCCTCTCCTTCTGCAACCCAGATTCTTATTGGGCTAGCAGATGTCACTACACCGAAATGGATGACAAGTTCTACCAATGTGTCTGTGTCTACGGAACTAAGGAAAGCATGGAGTATTTCCTTCAAAAAATTGATCCCTTAGACAAACAGGGTGAACTTGCAAAAGCAGCTGTGTACGCGGTGGCTATGAGCAGTTTGAACCTTGAGAAAATACTGTTTTTCTATAAGAACATGGAGAAATCAGTGTGGGTAGAGTTTTTAAAGAGAAACTTCTACGCAGTATTTCCGGAGTTCATGAACAGCAAGCGGTACAGACACATGTGCGTGGTTTTCTTCAAACAAGTCCAAGAACACCTGGATTACAGAGTCCATTTCTGGATCATAGAATATATGGCAGATCAGTTCACGCTCGAATACAGGACCTCCTCTCACAAAAAGCTTTTGCTCGGCGATGTTGAGCCATTGCTTAAAACAATCTGGTATGAGACTCCGATGAAATACAAACAAGAATTCGGAAATAAAATATTCAAGATACTGAATATGTTAATCTTACAAGAAAACTTTAATATAATTTCAATTATCATCGAAGACCCCGTGTACAATAAACGCAGAAAGGCAGAGATGATTGCCTCCATTCTGATGTACTTAATCGTGCACAAGAAGACGGCTCCCGTTGCGAATTTACTGAAAAAACTAAAACCGGAGACCTTGGGAGACGGCACAACGATCAGTGACTGGATCAGTTACGATAACATCAAAGCATACATCATGCTGAGCGACCACTGCAAGAATGTCAGCGAGTACACCCGAATCCTGGAATATAGGTTCACTTCGGTTAGCGATATGAAAACATTGAAACGCAAGCTGTTAATGGACACTGACTTCATGTCTGGAGTAGTAGATATGATGAAACAACCCCAAACTATTTCAATTCAAAACTTTCAAATGTTGCTGGCATGGTGTTTTGACAACAGCGATAAGCATGCGTACTACTACATGCTGAATGTCCTGCTGCCCTTTGAATATATGACATCAATATTCAGAAACTACTTGATCGGGACGCGGAAAACCTTCTACTCTATAACAGGATTCACGCTGACAGAGTCTCAAGTGCAAATTATTAGGAGGAAAATAGCAAGTGACACCGATCGCCTGTATGTCCATTGGGCCACTTTAATTTCAGAGGAAGACTACGAGTCTATAAAGTGCTTTCTGAAGACCGTGTTCAATCACCAGGCTGAGAGAGAAAACTTTCTTGTAAACTTCTTCAACTCTGAAATCGGTGTCAACACCTTGTACAACTTGATAATGGAAGAGACGTTTGACGAGGAGTTCCACTGCAACTTTGAGTTCCGGAGAAAGTTGAAAGCGTTTCTCAGGTTCAGAAAAAACATTGTCATTACTGAACAGCTTTCAATGGTGCTGAATGGCTTACTCCAACACTACGGGCACCCAAACGCTACAGGGTTTCAACTGAAGATACACAGCAACAGCAGCTTATTTCCTTACGAGAGTTTGGACGACATGCGCGTGGTGAATGACGCCAACTACAGAATCTTCCGGTGCCTGATGAGCTGTGATTTGATGGTGGACTTCATCTCGGACATGCTGATGATGATCAAGATGCCAGTGACGCACATTACTGAGCTGAGTGTCATGTACGAGTTGCACGCTGGAATTAGAGTTCCAGTTGTTTTATGAAGTACTCAAGTTTGTGTTGAACCAACGGTAGAACTTCATGTGATTTAAGTGCCATTTTGTATTATGCAGATGTTGTAAAGAACATAGTTAGTGAAATTTTTTTGGACTATGAGTGTTAAGTGATATTTGTGTTGTTTTGTGGAAGTCTAACAAAATGGTAAGTTAGGTATATTTTGTTAATTTAATTTTTGTGTACTATTTTCGGATCTGGGGATCTATTGCGGTTTGCAATGGATGTGATAAAGGCTCTTGAAAAAAGAGACAGCGCTCTATAACGTGTTTAGCGGTATATTTCTTTTTCGATACCTATCATATCCAATGTCAACCGCAATAGTAGTACTGGTCCGCATGCATGCTGCCCGAATTCTATCGTTTCCTACATGTTTTGAGGACCGATCCGCGCGCGGGTGAAAACACGCATGACAGGAAAAAGGGCCCTTACCACTATAGACATTTCACTACAAAATTTGGTCTATACATTTGGATAAGTGTCGCTATCTGGCAGCCTTATATAAGACACTTTGTAGGTACATAATTTGTATGAAAATACTATCGAAAAACATAATAAAAAAAATGTATAAACTATGCCAAATACAAAAAATGTGATCATGTTTAACACTGTTTAGTATTTTAGGGCACTGTTGATAGCTTATCTTATAGTTTAACAAAGGTAAAAGGGCCTCTTCAGGCATCAATCAGTAGACTATTTAGGTATTTTTATCCAGGATTGCATAATGCACCTTAAACGTTTAGTAAGATTATTTAGTGTCATATAGAAATATTTTTTTTATATATTTGCTATTGTTTAGAAGTTTAATTCTCCATGATTGGCGCTAGATTAGCTTCGGTTCGGTGAAGTAGGCTCTCCTCCGGTTAGACATCTTAAAATTAAACTTACGCAAAGTGATAAGTTACTTTACGGAAGTAGGGTACTAACTGCGATTATCACAAACAACAAATTTTACATGATTAAAGAAAAATTTACATGATTGGGGAAAAACCCGAAAATATTTCACTATAGCTGTATCAAATTATTTTGTATGTTTGTAATAAAAAGTGATAGAGCGAGTATGCTACATAAACAGATTGAAATACAATGACACCTAGATTCAGTCAATAAAAAAAAGAATATTTTAGTTTAGTTAGTTGCGTATAAAATTGTTACTGTGAAAGTATTTCAAAATATAAATTTGTTTAATAAAACCATATAATTATAGTTTCGCTACGTCCATGTACATTTATTCTCTACAATGAAGTTACCGTGTTAATAATTTCTTTTTTACAAAAAGAGACCCGCCTTAAACAAACTGACTAACATAAACTGAGAACTTCCTCTTTTTCAAAGTCGGTTAAAATAGGTACTTAAACCTTCTCCTGAATGTAACAAATACATTGCTGAAAACAGCATCAAAATCGGTTGAGCCAAACGCGAGATAAACGCGGACAAACAAACATACATACATACATACATACATACTTACAGGTCAAACTGATAACCTCCTTTTTTGAAGTCGGTTAAAAATACCCCATTATTAAAGTTAAGTAACTCTGAAAAGTCTAATAAAAAGTGTTCTTATTACAGGCGCTATCAACCAACAAGGTGCCTCCACTGTCGACGATCGCGTTCTACAGCGTCATCTGTCAGTGCTGGCGCTGCAGCGGCGTGGCGCCACTGTTCGTGCGGCACGCGTGCGAGACGACCCTCTGCGGCGCCCGGCCAGGCGAACTCAAGTCCCACTGCCAACCCATGACGCTCTACTTCAAAACAATCGACAGAACCATCAAGAAACTCCTCGCCTGGGACTACCTTCCACGAAACCTTATCATCAAACTAGCCAACTGATTTATCGACTTCGACAAAAACATGCGCGAGTTCATATTCTCACTCTCCAGAGCGCTTACCGACTTCAGAATAGAAATCTTACAACGGTGCATTGATTACATCATCGTAACTGGCGACGGAAGAATTGATAAGTCAAAAAGTCTTGTCAATATAGCGCTTTCCGGTGACGTTGTGTTTGAGAGGTCATACACATCCTACTTCTGTGTCGGACACAAAGCTATTATGAGGGAATTGCAGAAAAGGTACAAGGATACTGATTCGATGCTCACAAGGTGCCCCGAATTGGGGTACATCAGTGTCCTCTCCTTCTGCAACCCAGATTCTTATTGGGCTAGCAGATGTCACTACACCGAAATGGATGACAAGTTCTACCAATGTGTCTGTGTCTACGGAACTAAGGAAAGCATGGAGTATTTCCTTCAAAAAATTGATCCCTTAGACAAACAGGGTGAACTTGCAAAAGCAGCTGTGTACGCGGTGGCTATGAGCAGTTTGAACCTTGAGAAAATACTATTTTTCTATAAGAACATGGAGAAATCAGTGTGGGTAGAGTTTTTAAAGAGAAACTTCTACGCAGTATTTCCGGAGTTCATGAACAGCAAGCGGTACAGACACATGTGCGTGGTTTTCTTCAAACAAGTCCAAGAACACCTGGATTACAGAGTCCATTTCTGGATCATAGAATATATGGCAGATCAGTTCACGCTCGAATACAGGACCTCCTCTCACAAAAAGCTTTTGCTCGGCGATGTTGCGCCATTGCTTAAAACAATCTGGTATGAGACTCCGATGAAATACAAACAAGAATTCGGAAATAAAATATTCAAGATACTGAATATGTTAATCTTACAAGAAAACTTTAATATAATTTCAATTATCATCGAAGACCCCGTGTACAATAAACGCAGAAAGGCAGAGATGATTGCCTCCATTCTGATGTACTTAATCGTGCACAAGAAGACGGCTCCCGTTGCGAATTTACTGAAAAAACTAAAACCGGAGACCTTGGGAGACGGCACAACGATCAGTGACTGGATCAGTTACGATAACATCAAAGCATACATCATGCTGAGCGACCACTGCAAGAATGTCAGCGAGTACACCCGAATCCTGGAATATAGGTTCACTTCGGTTAGCGATATGAAAACATTGAAACGCAAGCTGTTAATGGACACTGACTTCATGTCTGGAGTAGTAGATATGATGAAACAACCCCAAACTATTTCAATTCAAAACTTTCAAATGTTGCTGGCATGGTGTTTTGACAACAGCGATAAGCATGCGTACTACTACATGCTGAATGTCCTGCTGCCCTTTGAATATATGACATCAATATTCAGAAACTACTTGATCGGGACGCGGAAAACCTTCTACTCTATAACAGGATTCACGCTGACAGAGTCTCAAGTGCAAATTATTAGGAGGAAAATAGCAAGTGACACCGATCTCCTGTATGTCCATTGGGCCACTTTAATTTCAGAGGAAGACTACGAGTCTATAAAGTGCTTTCTGAAGACCGTGTTCAATCACCAGGCTGAGAGAGAAAACTTTCTTGTAAACTTCTTCAACTCTGAAATCGGTGTCAACACCTTGTACAACTTGATAATGGAAGAGACGTTTGACGAGGAGTTCCACTGCAACTTTGAGTTCCGGAGAAAGTTGAAAGCGTTTCTCAGGTTCCGAAAAAACATTGTCATTACTGAACAGCTTTCAATGGTGCTGAATGGCTTACTCCAACACTACGGGCACCCAAACGCTGCAGGGTTCCAACTGAAGATACACAGCAACAGCAGCTTATTTCCTTACGAGAGTTTGGACGACATGCGCGTGGTGAATGACGCCAACTATAGAATCTTCCGGTGCCTGATGAGCTGTGATTTGATGGTGGACTTCATCTCGGACATGCTGATGATGATCAAGATGCCAGTGACGCACATTACTGAGCTGAGTGTCATGTACGAGTTGCACGCTGGAATTAGAGTTCCAGTTGTTTTATGAAGTACTCAAGTTTGTGTTGAACCAAAGGTAGAACTTCATGTGATTTAAGTGCCATTTTGTATTATGTGTTTGTGTAGGAAACCAATCATAAGGTTTACTTTTAATTGTTATTTGATTAATTTAAATATGTATGTACCTATCTGATTTGAAAAGTTCACGAACCCTACTTATGTAAAAGGTTATGATATGAATGTTGTAGAAGCGAAAGAAGTAAGAAGGTATGTGAGGATCGTAGCAAGTTGAAATATGTATGTGCTTATGTTTTTTTATATAAATGTATAATTGCGATTGACGAATTAGTTTTTAACTTGAACTCAAATGTCAAGCCTGTGTAATTTAAATTAATTATGATAAATGTTCCTATAAAATGAAAATTTGTACCTTCTCTGTTTAGATTAAGTTTATATTTTAATAATGACTTGCACGATTCTTTAAAAAACAGTAAAATAATTATAAACTTTTGATAAATTTGCATTATGTATTTTTCTTACTGTCCTGTAGAAAATGATTTATAAAAGTAAAATCTAGGGGCTCTAAGAACTAAGGAAGGTAAATATTTTCGTTAATCTAACTAAAACAAAAATCAATACAAAAAACGCTAGATCAACTTAAGAAGTTCCTCTTTATGCGACCTTACGGGCCAGGTACAGTGGCGGTCTAGGTCGCCGTAACACTTCCGGTTTTTCTGTATTGCAAAATAGCTTTTATTCTTTGGTTATACAGTCTATGCCGCACGAAACCGTAGACAAATCTGTTACATCCTCCCAGACCGCCGCTGTACGAATATTTAAAAAATAATTCCTTTCAAAAAAGGCAATACACAACTATGAAGATACTAGTCGACAATCAAGACTTAAGATTTACTCAAGACAGGGGGGGGGGGGGGGGGGGGCTGAAGTTCCTCGTCAGTCGTGTCGGCCAGCCGTCCTATAGAGTATAGACACTAAGGAGCTAGAGACTATAGAGAGTAGGTCTGAGGTCGGCGCAGCTTTCTTACTACGATCAAATTCACGCGACACTTGACCATATCGTCCAAATTATGTCGATGGTGTAGTGGTGTCAGGCCATCCACCTTCCACCCACTTGTACTTAGGTTAAGCATTATCATAATTAAACATATATTCAAGCAGAACACACGTCTATCACTAACTTTAGAGTTTCATCCTTACAATGGTCACCGTTAGTTTGTTGAATTCGACAGGTCTTTATTTAAGTCGCGGAGTTGAACATAAAGATTAAAAGATCTCCCGTGACCCCCTTGCTATCAGCCGAGAAGGACACCGGCGGGATTTTAGTGGGTGCGAACGCCACATGACCCTGCGTCTCCCCCCGGGTCTGCAGGGTACTCGTTAGGAGTTTCCCCGCCTAAAAAAATGGTCTTCATAAGATTTACTCAAAATTCGCTAAATTCTATTTTACCCTGAAGCTACAATGCGAAACTAAATATTCTTCCATGTTTAAATTAAATAAAAACACACCGGTCGCGAAAGCAATCAGTTGTAAAGAGGTCGAAAGTTATAAATGGTTCTACATTGTATGTATGTATTTTGTCAGGTAGAGGCAAGGTGAAAAAACTAGTCGACTGTCAACTTAGCCTAGGTCAGTGCTGAAGATCCATAAACCATAAACCTGTTTGCAACATTCTCTGCTTCTTTTTAAACACTTTTTTTTACTTTTTTCGTTAAGGTCAATGTCGTTGTAACGAACGATTAAAAGCGATTTCTTCGAGGCAATCCACACCCGATTTTAAACCTCCACAAGAGTGATTTAAATCTACATCTACATCTACACTAATATAAAAAGGAAAGATTTGTACCTATTTTTGTATGTTTGTAATGAATAGGCTCAAAAAGTACTGGGCCGATTTAAGAAATTCTTTCACCAATAGAATGCTACATTCTTCCAATTTGACATAGGCTACATTTTATTTTGAAAAAAATTAGGGATCCTTGGTAAAATTTGAACAATATAACCGAAGGTGTAGAAAAATGAGTCTTAAAAACGTTCGTCTCTGTGTGTGTTTCGGGCGCCCTAGATACAGGTTCTTCCTAGTTAGGGGCTCTGAGTGTGATGTGTTATTATTATTATTATTATTAAAATGTCTTTCGTCGAATGCGCTGCCGAAACTATTAGCGATAGAACAAAATAATGTACACCAATATTGAAGAACATCATAATGTCTACAAAAAACTCCGCGGTAGCATATGTCCAACTATTTTAGTTATGTCACTACAACAACTTTTTTCATTTTAAACATTAATGAAAATGCTAACCAAATTCAAACCATGCTATTTATGTGTTTATATTAATCCTTATACAAATAAATTATTTTATGGTCAAGATCATTTAACTACCTATAAAACAGTTTTTAAATAATTTAAATTGGAGTTTCCATTCAAAAGATATTACGAATTAAAAAATTCAAACAGTAAACAAAACCGCCATAGCGCCCCGTGGCTGTTGTTTGCGATGCAGTCTGAAAAGCGCGCCGGGCATCGCGGCGGGATGGAGAGGAGGGGGGGGGGGGTAGCAACCTCGGCTTCCATCACTCGGAATACCGAGGAGCTGAGGAACAGAACCTCCTCTAAGGAGAGCAGGCTGCTCGCGGCAGAGAACGCTCGCCTCAAGGGAGAGGCGAAGGCAGACCGGGAGGAGGCGAGGAGCCTCCATGGAGAAATGGCCCTCCTTCGAAGGGAGATGGAGGAGCTCCGGACGATTGCTCGGTCTGGAGCCCCCTCTGCCCTCAACTTGGAGGAGGTCAAACGCGACATGATGGTCTAGTTTGGGACCATGTTGAACGCGCGACTGGAGGCTCTGGACGAGCGCCTCCTCCCGGCCCAGCGACCTCAGCCATCCTTGGCGGCAGACAGAGCCCCCTCGGCTCCAGTGCCTCGTTATATGAAGAATATAATAGAAGGGAAAATAGAAGGACGGAAAGGGCCGGGCAGACCGAGAGGAAGCTACATGAAGCAGATAAATGAGAAAGTTGGAGTGGAGACCTACAAGGACGTGAAAGAAGCAGGGGAGAGACGACTGGAGTGGAGGAGGCTACACGGACAAGAGCTCGGCTCTTAAAAAAAGGAAGAAGAACCCAGGCATAGACTATTGATACCCAGTTGCAAGGATCCTGACATACATATTTCTTTCACTTCTTCTACAGACATAGTTGTACCTTTCCATAGAAAGACATCAATTTCGTAAACTCTTCCCGAGACTTTTCTTGAGGACGTTACCGATTTGGTTGATAAACGATTGCCGTGGCCTAACCTCTTTCATCAGTTTTCCGTATTCGCTCTGTACATTTCTTTAGTTAATCTGCAGTCATATATTCGCTTTATGTGACCAAACCACCGAAGCATACACTTCTTAATATTGGTCACTACATCATAACAATCAATGGTATTTCTTAAAATATTTAGCCGTATTGCATTCATTGATTTTCCATTACCTACTCCTTCCTTTACCTAGCGTACTCTGCCTTTAAAAAAATAACACGCATAATAATTAAAAATATATAAAGAACTTAGTTCTTTTAACGAGTTCCCAGTATAGGTGAGCCACACAAGCCGTGGTAAACAACTTCAAAAAACAATTAACTGCAAAATTATTTCAAATAGACCTGAATGCCTTTTACCTGCAAGTAGAACAATGGGTCCGTAATGAGTTAATGTTTTTGGGTATCCATTGCTCTGATTGGCTCTTTAGGGATTAGCAATTTGGGGGTAAGTAATGTTTACAGTTATTAAAACATTACTTAATCAGGTAAGGGATGTTATAGTAAGTTAGTTTTTGGACAGCAGTCGTCTGCTACAGAGTGGTCTGGTCTTGCAGATGTTGTAAAGAACATAGTTTTTGGACTATGAGTGTTAAGTGATATTTGTGTTGTTTTGTGGAAGTCTAACAAAATGGTAAGTTAGGTATATTATGTTAATTTAATTTTTGTGTACTATTTTCGGATCTGGGGATCTATTGCGGTTTGCAATAGAATATGATAATGGCTCTTAAAAAAAGAGACAGCGCTCTATAACGTGTATAGCGGCATCTTTCTTTTTCGATACCTATCATATCCAATGTCAACCGCAATAGTAGTACTGGTCCGCATGCATGCTGCCCGAATTCTATCATTTCCTACATGTTTTGAGGACCGATCCGCGCGCGGGCGAAAACATGCATGACAGGAAAAAGGGCCCTTACTACTATGGACATTTCACTACAAAATTTGGTCTATACATTTGGATAAGTGTCGCTATCTGGCAGCCTTATATAAGACACTTTGTAGGTACATAATTTGTATGAAAATACTATCGAAAAACATAATAAAAAAAATGTATAAACTATGCCAAATACAAAAAATGTGATCATGTTTAACACTGTTTAGTATTTTAGGGCACTGTTGATAGCTTATCTTATAGTTTAACAAAGGTAAAAGGGCCTCTTTAGGCATCAATCAGTAGACTATTTAGGTATGATATTCAGGAATGCATAATGCAACTTAAATTATTTAGTGTCATACAGAATGTTCGTTTTTAGTATTTGCTATTGTTTAGAAGTTAAATTTTCCGTGATTGGCGCTATTAGTATCGGTGCGGTGTAGTAGGCCTCCCGGAGATCGCCTCCGGTTAGACATTTTTAAATTAAACTAACGTAAAGTGATAAGTTACTTTACGGAAGTAGGGTACTAACTGCGATTATCACAAACAACAAATTTTACATGATTGAAGAAAAATTTACATGATGGGAGAAAAACCCGAAAAATTTTCAAATGATTATGTATGTTAAGTTTGTATTAAAAAGTTATAGAGCGTGTATGCTAGTTATAGAGATTGAAATGAAAAACACTGATACTTAAATGCAGTAAATTTAAAAATAAAAAAATATATTTTATTGAATAAGGATCTTGGTTGCGTATGTTCGTGTTATTTAAACCATATTATTATAGTTTTGCTATATCCATGTAAATTTATTCTCTCAGGAACAATGCAGTTAGTTAACATTTTTAAAATATCCCGGAATGCTTAAACAACAAAGATATTATTAAAGTTAAGTAACTCTGAATCGTCTAATAAAAAGTGTTCTTATTACAGGCTCTATCAACCGACAAGGTGCCTCCACTGTCGACGATCGCGTTCTACAGCGTCATCCGTCAGTGCTGGCGCTGCAGCGGCGTGGCGCCACTGTTCGTGCGGCACGCGTGCGAGACGACCCTCTGCGGCGCCCGGCCAGGCGAACTCAAGTCCCACTGCCAACCCATGACGCTCTACTTCAAAACAATCGACAGAACCATCAAGAAACTCCTCGCCTGGGACTACCTTCCTCGAAAACTCCTCATCAAACTAGCCAACTGCTTCATCGACTTCGACAAAAACATGCGCGAGTTCATATTCTCACTCTCCAGAGCGCTTACCGACTTCAGAATAGAAATCTTACAACGGTGCATTGATTACATCATCGTAACTGGCGACGGAAAAATTGATAAGTCAAAAAGTCTTGTCAATATAGCGCTTTCCGGTGACGTTGTGTTTGAGAGATCATACACATCCTACTTCTGTGTCGGACACAAAGCTATTATGAAGGAATTGCAGAAAAGGTACAAGGATACTGATTCGATGCTCACAAGGTGCCCCGAATTGGGGTACATCAGTGTCCTCTCCTTCTGCAACCCAGATTCTTATTGGGCTAGCAGATGTCACTACACCGAAATGGATGACAAGTTCTACCAATGTGTCTGTGTCTACGGAACTAAGGAAAGCATGGAGTATTTCCTTCAAAAAATTGATCCCTTAGACAAACAGGGTGAACTTGCAAAAGCAGCTGTGTACGCGGTGGCTATGAGCAGTTTGAACCTTGAGAAAATACTGTTTTTCTATAAGAACATGGAGAAATCAGTGTGGGTAGAGTTTTTAAAGAGAAACTTCTACGCAGTATTTCCGGAGTTCATGAACAGCAAGCGGTACAGACACATGTGCGTGGTTTTCTTCAAACAAGTCCAAGAACACCTGGATTACAGAGTCCATTTCTGGATCATAGAATATATGGCAGATCAGTTCACGCTCGAATACAGGACCTCCTCTCACAAAAAGCTTTTGCTCGGCGATGTTGAGCCATTGCTTAAAACAATCGGTATGAGACTCCGATGAAATACAAACAAGAATTCGGAAATAAAATATTCAAGATACTGAATATGCTAATCTTACAAGAAAACTTTAATATAATTTCAATTATCATCGAAGACCCCGTGTACAATAAACGCAGAAAGGCAGAGATGATTGCCTCCATTCTGATGTACTTAATCGTGCACAAGAAGACGGCTCCCGTTGCGAATTTACTGAAAAAACTAAAACCGGAGACCTTGGGAGACGGCACAACGATCAGTGACTGGATCAGTTACGATAACATCAAAGCATACATCATGCTGAGCGACCACTGCAAGAATGTCAGCGAGTACACCCGAATCCTGGAATATAGGTTCACTTCGGTTAGCGATATGAAAACATTGAAACGCAAGCTGTTAATGGACACTGACTTCATGTCTGGAGTAGTACATATGATGAAACAACCCCAAACTATTTCAATTCAAAACTTTCAAATGTTGCTGGCATGGTGTTTTGACAACAGCGATAAGCATGCGTACTACTACATGCTGAATGTCCTGCTACCCTTTGAATATATGACATCAATATTCAGAAACTACTTGATCGGGACGCGGAAAACCTTCTACTCTATAACAGGGTTCACGCTGACAGAGTCGCAAGTGCAAATTATTAGGAGGAAAATAGCAAGTAACACCGATCTCCTGTATGTCCATTGGGCCACTTTAATTTCAGAGGAAGACTACGAGTCTATAAAGTGCTTTCTGAAGACCGTGTTCAATCGCCAGGCTGAGAGAGAAAACTTTCTTGTAAACTTCTTCAACTCTGAAATCGGTGTCAACACCTTGTACAACTTGATAATGGAAGAGACGTTTGACGAGGAATTCCACTGCAACTTTGAGTTCCGGAGAAAGTTGAAAGCGTTTCTCAGGTTCCGAAAAAACATTGTCATTACTGAACAGCTTTCAATGGTGCTGAATGGCTTACTCCAGCACTACGGGCACCCGAACGCTGCAGGGTTCCAACTGAAGATACACAGCAACAGCAGCTTATTTCCTTACGAGAGTTTGGACGACATGCGCGTAGTGAATGACGCCAACTATAGAATCTTCCGGTGCCTGATGAGCTGTGATTTGATGGTGGACTTCATCTCGGACATGCTGATGATGATCAAGATGCCAGTGACGCACATTACTGAGCTGAGTGTCATGTACGAGTTGCACGCTGGAATTAGAGTTCCAGTTGTTTTATGAAGTACTCAAGTTTGTGTTGAACCAAAGGTAGAAAGAACATCATGTGATTTAAGTGCCATTTTGTATAATATGTTTGTGTAGAAAACCAATCATAAGGTTTACTTTTAATTGTTATTTGATTAATTTAAATATGTATGTATCTGATTTGGCGCTGGAACAAGCGCTTATGTCAGCGCAGGTATTTTCTATACATTTTTTGAAGCAGCGCAAACAAGCGCTTGCGTTGTACCTGAATACACCCTGAATGGATGACTGAAAGAAGATTGCTAGGAATGGTTGAAAGAGGACACAGCAAACTTTACCCGACCAGAGCAGTAACGTCGACTAGATAGATCGTGTGAAAAGTTCACGAACCCGACTTATGTAAAGGGTTATGATATGAATGTTGTAGAAGCGAAAAAAGTAAGTAGGTATGTGAGGATCGTATCAATTTGAAATATGTATGTGCGTATGTTTTTTTATATAAATGTATAATTGCGATTGACGAATTAGTTTTTAACTTGAACTCAAATGTCAAGCCTGTGTAATTTAAATTAATTATGATAAATGTTCCTATAAAATGAAAATTTGTACCTTCTCTGTTTAGATTAAGTTTATATTTTAAATGACTTGCATGATTCCTTAAAAAAAAGTATAATAATTATAAATTTTTGATAAATTTGCATTATGTATTTTTCTTACTGTCCTGTAGAAAATGATTTATAAAAGTAAAATCTAGGGGCTCTAAGAACATAGGTAAATATTTTTCGTTAATCTAACTAAAACTAAAATCAATACAAAAAACGCTAGATCAACTTAAGAAGTTCCTCTATAAGCGACCTTACGGGCCAGGTACAGTGGCGGTCTAGGTCGCCGTAACACTTCCGGTTTTTCTGTATTGCAAAATAGCTTTTATTCTTTGGTAATACAGTCTATGCCGCACGAAACCGTAGACAAATCTGTTACATCCTCCCAGACCGCCACTGTACGAATATTTAAAAAATAATTCCTTTCAAAAAAGGCAATGCATAACCATCAAGATACTAGTCGACAATCAAGACTTACTAACAAATTAAAACCACTCTTAAAACCCTTTGAAATACAGTACAAAATCAGATGGCACAGCGTTCACTCTGCCTTTAAAACTAGGTTTGTCGACTTCCTAGCCACTTCGACTATGTTCCTTATTTTATAGATTCTAAAGGTGGGTTTGTTATAAATATAAGTTGGCTATACAAAACATTACTTTGTATGAGTTTATAGGCCTCCGTCCTTACAAGGTCACGAAACAGGCTCTATGCAAGTTTAAGGACCGGGGAATGTTGTGCAAAACTTGCTATGGATATTGAATAGTTTCTTATAATTCAAGTTTAAGGTTAAGAGCACAAATTATTATTTATCTTAACCATATTAAATGAGGTGGACAAGCTGGTTCCTTGTTACGACACATTGGTATCACTCAGACGCATCACACTCGGAGCCCCTAACTAGGAAGAACTTGTATCTAAGGTGCCCAAAACATACACAGAGACAAACATTAAACCCAGACCGGAAACCAACATCGATATTCATCATAACAATGATCGCACCGCCGCTGGGAATAGAACCCAGGTGCATACGCTTCTCAGTCCACATCACTGCCAACTGAGCTACGGAGCAGTCAATAGAATTAAAGTATGTTAGTTTTTTACACAATTGTGGACTTGTAAGTTATATTAAATAGGGTGGCTCAGTTAATAAGCTGGTGCCTCTACCTAACCCTTCGGGGAATTCAAGATTGAAAATATATAATGTGGGGCGAACGCTTGCGAAAGAAGCGCCAATTCCGATTAATAATTATATCTTCTACTTTCTATATTTCTTCAACTTTTTCGACTGGCAGTAGAAAGAGAAGCATTTGCGGAGCTGACGGCTAACCTCCAGTAGTGGAGAGGCGCCGAAAGAAAAAGAAGATCTTCTAAACCATGACCGAATTCAAAAATATGCGTCAATTACGCTTATTTTTTAATTCTTATAATTTTGTAAGGCTCTGTTGTGTAGCTTTTAGGATAATGATCTTATAAATCTTCGTTTGTTGCCTAAAGTAATTTTAGTTTCACAAACGTATATTTCCCGTGGTAATACGTGTCGTGAAGGTACCAAGTCTCTTAATTCACAAATGTCACAAATTTGAGGAGTAAGAGTTTCTAAGAATAATTTTCCTGTTTTGAACAAGAACCTACAGACTCAGACTTTGAATGCTCCCACCATCGTTTCCTTGCTTCGGAAGGCACGTCAAGTCAGGGATCCTGAATCTCCCCCTCCTGAAGTTCCTCGTCAGTCGTGTCGGTCAGTTGTCCCCACTGACACTAAAGAGTTGGAGACTATAGAGAGTAGGTCTGTGGTCGGCGCAACTGCTTTCCTACTACGATCAAATTCACGCGACACCTTGACCATATCGTCCAAATTATGTCGATGGTGTAGTGGTGTAAGGCCACCCACCTTCCACCCACTTGTACTTAGGTTAAGCATTATCATAATTAAACATATTATATTCAAGCAGAACACACGTCTATCACTAACATTAGAGTTACATCCTTACATGGCGACCCTGCCAGCCGGCCTGCCACAACCTAGGCAGCGCCGGTCGGCCTGAAAGTTTAAGTTTTTTTGAAAATTTTAATCAAAGATGTGAAAAGTGATTTAAAAAAAAAATAGTTTGGACAGTGAAATGGACACATAACATTATATTTTAATGAAATAGAAATTATTATAGAAGCCCTTCACATTCACCTGCAGTACAGTTTTACAGTTTATCTTTTCGGCGAAAATCATCAAATGAGTTTATTCAGAAATTCGGAATAGTACTTAATATCAATAATAGTGCAGTTTATTTTCGGCGAGACTCCTCCTGCTTCGGTCTGATAAGTCAGTGCAAAGGAAAAATAAAATATATATAAAGGTACATACTGGCAGTTGGAATCCTACTCTGATCATGACGATGAACGAGATTCACTTCGTGAAGAGGCTGGACATTGTGGGAGATGTTAAAAGAAGATGCCTGTTAAGAGAAATAAAAGTGAAATATAGATAGATATGAATAATAAAAAGAAGAAAAATGAAGTATTATGAAGAAGAAATAATGAAAATGTGTACCTTGACAGTAATAAAATACTTATATAAAAAAAGAATGATAGTTGAAAGGATTATGAGCTGTTTGCTAATAAATAAAGATTATGATAATAAAACAATATGAATGTGAATAAAGGAAACAATTATAAAAATATGAAAGAGATGAGAAGAAATATTAATATGAAAAAGAGAATAAATAATGTGAATTAAAAGAAAATATTATATAATAATAACTTGAGGCTGCCCCGCGGTTTTTCCCGCGTAGATTTCTCATAAACACAAAAATCCCGTTTTTTCCCGTTCCCGTGGGAATTTCGGGAAATCCCATCTTAGTGCTCGCCTACACTCCCCAAGAAACCGACGTGCCAATTTTCAGCTTTCTACGCCCAGTAGTTTCGCCTCTGCGTTGTCAGTCAGTCAGTCAGTCAGTCAGTCAGTAACGGAAGAGATTTATTGATGAAAATAATAAATGAAAGACAAAGAAGGAGAAAAAGATGAATTAAGATAAAAAATATAAGACGAAGATAATAATGGGATATGACGTTTACTAAAATTACAACTTAAGACAAAATAAAAAAGTATATACTATGTTTTTTATTGTTAATTATAATTTTGTATTTTTTTTTGTTTATTTTGATAACTAATGTTTATGTATTTTATTTTATAAGGAAAAATATTGTATTTTAATATAATAAATATTTTTTAATAAAAGGGGGGAGGTTTAGTGGTGTAAGGCCACCCACTTGTACTTAGGTTAAGCATTATCATAATTAAACATATATTCAAGCAGAACACACGTCTATCACTAACATTAGAGTTACATCCTTATAATGGTCACCGTTAGTTTGTCGAATTCGACAGGTCTTTATTTAAGTCGCGGAGTTGAACATAAAGATCAAAAGATCTCCCGTGACCCCCTTGCTATCAGCCGAGAAGGACACCGGCGCGGTTTTAGTGGGTGCGAACGCCACATAACCCTGCGTCTCCCCCCGGGTCTGCAGGGTATTCGTTAGGAGTTTCCTCGCCTAAAAAAAGGTCTTTATAAGATTTACACAAAATTTGCTAAATTCCATTTTATCCCGAAGCTACAATGCGAAACTAAATATTCTTCCTTGTTTAAATTAAATAAAAAAACACCGGTCGCGAAAGCAATCAAAGTTGAAAAGAGGTCAAAAGTTATAAATGGTCCTACATTGTATGTATGTATTTTGTCAGGTAGAGGCAAGGTGAAAAAACTAGTCGACTGTCAACTTAGCCTAGGTCAGTGCTGAAGATCCATAAACCATAAACCTGTTTGCAACATTCTCTGCTTCTTTTTAAACACTTTTTTTTACTTTTTTCGTTAAGGTCAATGTCATATTTTCAAAAACTGTTTGAGATAAAAGTTTACAATGTGCAAGACAAGCTTTCGGTAGTGGTATGCAACGCTGAGATGAATGTGTGTACAAATTTAAACGAATATTATTAAAAAGGAACATATCGCTACGCCTGTTTTCCAGCGGAGTAGCCAGGCATAAAGAATTGAAGCATTTGAAAAGTGGTGTTTTTTTATTTGATTGGTGATTTATGCAGGGCTTTATCAGCACATTATTACTGCGATCTTTTCAGATCTATTGTGATCGCAAAAGGTGAAATGTGATGTTGGAGGAGAATGGAAAAAATTAGCTGGACAGAAAGAGTGACAAATGAGGAGGTTTTAAACAGAGCTATTGAAAATAGAAACATCATGCAACATATTATAGAAAACCTAAGAGAGAAAATGATATAGCATTTAATACGTCACGATAATTATATGAAGAATATAATATAAGGACGGAGAGGGCCGGGCAGACCGAGAGGAAGCTACATGAAGCAGATGAAGGAGAAAGTTGGAGTGGAGACCAACAAGGACATGAAGAACCAGTGGAGAGACGACTGGAGTGGAGGAGGCTACACGGACAAGAGCTCGGCATAGACTATTGATTTCCACTTGCAAGGATCCTGACATACATATTTGTTTCGCTTCTTCTACAGTCATAGTTGTACCTTTCCATAGAAAGACATCAATTTCGTGAACTCTTCCCGAGACTTTTCTTGAGGACGTTACCGATTTGGTTGATAAACGATTGCCGTGGCCTAACCTCTTTCATCAGTTTTCCGTATTCGCTCTGTACATTTCTTTAGTTAATCTGCAGTCATATATCCGCTTTATGTGACCAAACCACCGAAGCATACACTTCTTAATATTGGTCACTACATCATAAAAATCAATGGTATTTCTTAAAATATTTAGCCGTATTGCATTCATTGATTTTCCATTACCTACTCCTTCCTTTACCTAGCGTACTCTGCCTTTAAAAAAATAACACGCATAATTATTAAAAAAAATATAAAGAACTTAGTTCTTTTAACAAGTTCCCAGTATAGGTGAGCCACACAAGCCGTGGTAAACAACTTCAAAAAACAATTAACTGCAAAATTAGTTCAAATAGACCTGAATGCCTTTTACCTGCAAGTAGAACAATGGGTCCGTAATGAGTTAATGTTTAGGGTATCCATTGCTCTGATTGGCTCTTTGGGGATTAGCAATTTGGGGGTAAGTAATGTTTACAGTTATTAAAACTTTACTTAATCAGGTAAGGGATGTTATAGTAAGTTAGTTTTTGGACAGCAGTCGTCTGCTGCAGAGTGGTCTGGTCTTGCAGATGTTGTAAAGAACATAGTTAGTGAATTTTTTTTGGACTATGAGTGTTAAGTGATATTTGTGTTGTTTTGTGGAAGTCTAATAAAATGGTAAGTTAGGTATATTTTGTTAATTTAATTTTTGTGTACTATTTTCGGATCTGGGGATCTATTGCGGTTTGCAATGGATGTGATAAAGGCTCTTGAAAAAAGAGACAGCGCTCTATAACGTGTATAGCGGCATCTTTCTTTTTCGATACCTATCATATCCAATGTCATCCGAAATAGTAGTACTGG
Source organism: Euspilapteryx auroguttella (assembly GCA_951802225.1). Classification (NCBI taxonomy): domain Eukaryota; kingdom Metazoa; phylum Arthropoda; class Insecta; order Lepidoptera; family Gracillariidae; genus Euspilapteryx; species Euspilapteryx auroguttella. Next base: position 10,488,895 of record OX637648.1, on the reverse strand, counting down.
TTCGCATGCATGCTCCCCGAATTCTATCATTTCCTACATGTTTTGAGGACCGATCCGCGCGCGGGCGAAAACACGCATGACAGGAAAAAGGGCCCTTACCACTATGGACATTTCACTACAAAATTTGGTCTATACATTTGGATAAGTGTCGCTATCTGGCAGCCTTATATAAGACACTTTGTAGGTACATAATTTGTATGAAAATACTATCGAAAAACATAATAAAAAAAATGTATAAACTATGCCAAATACAAAAAATGTGATCATGTTTAACACTGTTTAGTATTTTAGGGCACTGTTGATAGCTTATCTTATAGTTTAACAAAGGTAAAAGGGCCTCTTCAGGCATCAATCAGTAGACTATTTAGGTATGATATTCAGGATTGCATACTGCAACTTAAATTATTTAGTGTCATACAGAATGTTCGTTTTTAGTATTTGCTATTGTTTAGAAGTTAAATTTTCCGTGATTGGCGCTAGATTAGTATCGGTGCGGTGTAGTAGGCCTCCCGGAGATCGCCTCCGGTTACACATTTTTAAATTAAACTAACGTAAAGTGATAAGTTACTTTACGGAAGTAGGGTACTAACTGCGATTATCACAAACAACAAATTTTACATGATTGAAGAAAAATTTACATGATTGGAGAAAAAACCCCAAAATTTTTCAAATGATTATGTATGTTAAGTTTGTATTAAAAAGTTATAGAGCGTGTATGCTAGTTAAAGAGATTGAAATGAAAAACACTGATACTTAAATGCAGTAAATTTAAAAATTAAAAAATAAATTTTATTGAATAAGGATCTTGGTTGCGTATGTTCGTGTTATTTAAACCATTATTATTATAGTTTTGCTATATCCATGTGGTAACGCACCATCTATGAAGCAGCAGAGGCGAACAGCGATCGACGCAGCACCTACATTAACAGCGTGAGATGCGCGCGCAGCCCGCTCCCGATTGGTCCGCGAAAACGTCTGCGCATGCATCACCGGTCAAGCCTATTCGACGCAACTTCACACACTTAATATATATTAAAATACAATTACGTATCATACGTGTTACCTTTGTAAACCTAAAATATACGATTTAATTTTATACGTTTAAAAACAGTCTTCATTGAAGAAACTCCCGAATCCCTCTAACTAGGCTACGTCTCCACCACCATGTAAATGTATTATCTCAGGAACAATGTAGTTAGTTAACATTTTTAAAATATCCCGGAATGCTTAAACTACAAAGATATTATTAAAGTTAAGTAACTCTGCAACGTCTAATAAAAAGTGTTCTTATTACAGGCGCTATCAACCAACAAGGTGCCTCCACTGTCGACGATCGCGTTCTACAGCGTCATCCGTCAGTGCTGGCGCTGCAGCGGCGTGGCGCCACTGTTCGTGCGGCACGCGTGCGAGACGACCCTCTGCGGCACCCGGCCAGGCGAACTCAAGTCCCACTGCCAACCCATGACGCTCTACTTCAAAACAATCGACAGAACCATCAAGAAACTCCTCGCCTGGGACTACCTTCCTCGAAACCTCCTCATCAAACTAGCCAACTGCTTCATCGACTTCGACAAAAACATGCGCGAGTTCATATTCTCACTCTCCAGAGCGCTTACCGACTTCAGAATAGAAATCTTACAACAGTGCATTGATTACATCATCGTAACTGGCGACGGAAGAATTGATAAGTCAAAAAGTCTTGTCAATATAGCTCTTTCCGGTGACGTTGTACTTGAGAGGTCTCCTACTTCTGTGTCGGACACAAAGCTATTATGAAGGAATTGCAGAAAAGGTACAAGGATACTGATTCGATGCTCACAAGGTGCCCCGAATTGGGGTACATCAGTGTCCTCTCCTTCTGCAACCCAGATTCTTATTGGGCTAGCAGATGTCACTACACCGAAATGGATGACAAGTTCTACCAATGTGTCTGTGTCTACGGAACTAAGGAAAGCATGGAGTATTTCCTTCAAAAAATTGATCCCTTAGACAAACAGCGTGAACTTGCAAAAGCAGCTGTGTACGCGGTGGCTATGAGCAGTTTGAACCTTGAGAAAATACTGTTTTTCTATAAGAACATGGAGAAATCAGTGTGGGTAGAGTTTTTAAAGAGAAACTTCTACGCAGTATTTCCGGAGTTCATGAACAGCAAGCGGTACAGACACATGTGCGTGGTTTTCTTCAAACAAGTCCAAGAACACCTGGATTACAGAGTCCATTTCTGGATCATAGAATATATGGCAGATCAGTACACGCTCGAATACAGGACCTCCTCTCACAAAAAGCTTTTGCTCGGCGATGTTGAGCCATTGCTTAAAACAATCGGTATGAGACTCCGATGAAATACAAACAAGAATTCGGAAATAAAATATTCAAGATACTGAATATGCTAATCTTACAAGAAAACTTTAATATAATTTCAATTATCATCGAAGACCCCGTGTACAATAAACGCAGAAAGGCAGAGATGATTGCCTCCATTCTGATGTACTTAATCGTGCACAAGAAGACGGCTCCCGTTGCGAATTTACTGAAAAAACTAAAACCGGGGACCTTGGGAGACGGCACAACGATCAGTGACTGGATCAGTTACGATAACATCAATGCATACATCATGCTGAGCGACCACTGCAAGAATGTCAGCGAGTACACCCGAATCCTGGAATATAGGTTTACTTCGGTTAGCGATATGAAAACATTGAAACGCAAGCTGTTAATGGACACTGACTTCATGTCTGGAGTAGTAGATATGATGAAACAACCCCAAACTATTTCAATTCAAAACTTTCAAATGTTGCTGGCATGGTGTTTTGACAACAGCGATAAGCATGCGTACTACTACATGCTGAATGTCCTGCTGCCCTTTGAATATATGACATCAATATTCAGAAACTACTTGATCGGGACGCGGAAAACCTTCTACTCTATAACAGGATTCACGCTGACAGAGTCTCAAGTGCAAATTATTAGGAGGAAAATAGCAAGTGACACCGATCTCCTGTATGTCCATTGGGCCACTTTAATTTCAGAGGAAGACTACGAGTCTATAAAGTGCTTTCTGAAGACCGTGTTCAATCACCAGGCTGAGAGAGAAAACTTTCTTGTAAACTTCTTCAACTCTGAAATCGGTGTCAACACCTTGTACAACTTGATAATGGAAGAGACGTTTGACGAGGAGTTCCACTGCAACTTTGAGTTCCGGAGAAAGTTGAAAGCGTTTCTCAGGTTCCGAAAAAACATTGTCATTACTGAACAGCTTTCAATGGTGCTGAATGGCTTACTCCAACACTACGGGCACCCAAACGCTGCAGGGTTCCAACTGAAGATACACAGCAACAGCAGCTTATTTCCTTACGAGAGTTTGGACGACATGCGCGTGGTGAATGACGCCAACTATAGAATCTTCCGGTGCCTGATGAGCTGTGATTTGATGGTGGACTTCATCTCGGACATGCTGATGATGATCAAGATGCCAGTGACGCACATTACTGAGCTGAGTGTCATGTACGAGTTGCACGCTGGAATTAGAGTTCCAGTTGTTTTATGAAGTACTCAAGTTTGTGTTGAACCAAAGGTAGAACTTCATGTGATTTAAGTGCCATTTTGTATTATGTGTTTGTGTAAAAAACCAATCATAAGGTTTACTTTTAATTGTTATTTGATTAATTTAAATATGTATGTATCTGATTTGGCGCTGGAACAAGCGCTTATGTCAGCGCAGGTATTTTCTATACATTTTTTGAAGCAGCGCAAACAAGCGCTTGCGTTGTACCTGAATATGCCCTGAATGGATGGATGAAAGAAGATTGCGAGGAATGGTTGAAAGAGGACACAACAAACTTTACCCGACCAGAGCAGTAACGTCGACTAGATAGACCGTGTGAAAAGTTCACGAACCCGATTTATGTAAAGGGTTATGATATGAATGTTGTAGAAGCGAAAAAAGTAAGTAGGTATGTGAGGATCGTTGCAATTTGAAATATGTATGTGCTTATGTTTTTTTATATAAATGTATGATTGCGATTGACGAATTAGTTTTTAACTTGAACTCAAATGTCAAGCCTGTGTAAATTAAATAAATTATGATAAATGTTCCTATAAAATGAAAATTTGTACCTTCTCTGTTTAGATTAAGTTTATATTATAATGACTTGCATGATTCTTTGAAAAACAGTAAAATAATTATAAACTTTTGATAAATTTGCATTATGTATTTTTTCTTACTGTCCTGTAGAAAATGATTTATAAAAGTAAAATCTAGGGGCTCTAACAACTAAGGAAGGTAAATATTTTTCGTTAATCTAACTAAAACAAAAATCAATACAAAAAACGCTAGATCAACTTAAGAAGTTCCTCTATAAGCGACCTTACGGGCCAGGTACAGTGGCGGTCTAGGTCGCCGTAACACTTCCGGTTTTTCTGTATTGCAAAATAGCTTTTATTCTTTGGTTATACAGTCTATGCCGTACGAAATCGTAGACAAACTGTTACATCCTCCCAGACCGCCACTGTACGAATATTTAAAAAATAATTCCTTTCAAAAAAGGCAATACACAACTATGAAGATACTAGTCGACAATCAAGACTTAAGATTTACTCAAGACAGGGGGGGGGCCCTGAAGTTCCTCGTCAGTCGTGTCGGCCAGCCGTCCTATAGAGTATAGACACTAAGGAGCTAGAGACTATAGAGAGTAGGTCTGAGGTCGGCGCAGCTTTCTTACTACGATCAAATTCACGCGATACTTGACCATATCGTCCAAATTATGTCGATGGTCACCGTTAGTTTGTCGAATTCGACAGGTCTTTATTTAAGACGCGGAGGTGAACATAAAGATCAAAAGATCTCCCGTGACCCCCTTGATATCAGCCGAGAAGGACACCGGCGGGATTTTAGTGGGTGCGAACGCCACATAACCCTGCGTCTCCCCCCGGGTCTGCAGGGTATTCGTTAGGAGTTTCCCCGCCTAAAAAAAAAGGTCTTTATAAGATTTACTCAAAATTCGCTAAATTCTATTTTACCCTGAAGCTAAAATGCGAAACTAAATATTCTTCCATGTTTAAATTAAATAAAAACACACCGGTCGCGAAAGCAATCAGTTGTAAAAAGGTCGAAAGTTATAAATGGTTCTACATTGTATGTATGTATTTTGTCAGGTAGAGGCAAGGTGAAAAAACTAGTCGACTGTCAACTTAGCCTAGGTCAGTGCTGAAGATCCATAAACCATAAACCTGTTTGCAACATTCTCTGCTTCTTTTTAAACACTTTTTTTACTTTTTTCGTTAAGGTCAATGTCGTTGTAACGAACGATTAACAGCGATTTCTTCGAGGCAATCCACACCCGATTTTAAACCTCCACAAGAGTGATTTAATAATACATCTACATCTACATCTACACTAATATTATAAAGAGGAAAGATTTGTACCTATTTGTGTATGTTTGTATGTTTGTAATGAATAGGCTCAAAAAGTACTGGGCCGATTTAAGAAATTCTTTCACCAATAGAATGCTACATTCTTCCAATTTGACATAGGCTACATTTTATTTTGAAAAAAATTAGGGATCCTTGGTAAAATTTGAACAATGTAACCGAAGGTGTAGAAAAATGAGTCTTAAAATGTCTTTCGTCGAATGCGCTGCCGAAACTATTAGCGATAGAACAAAATAATGTACAACAATATTGAAGAACATCATAATGTCTACAAAAAACTCCGCGGTAGCATATGTCCAACTATTGTAGTTATGTCACTACAACAACTTTTTTCATTTTAAACATTAATGAAAATGCTAACCAAATTCAAACCATGCTATTTATGTGTTTATATTAATCCTTATACAAATAAATTATTTTATGGTCAAGATCATTTAACTACCTATAAAACAGTTTTTAAATAATTTAAATTGGACTTTCCATTCAAAAGATATTACGAATTAAAAAATTCAAACAGTAAACAAAACCGCCATAGCGCCCCGGCCCCGTGGCTGTTGTTTGCGATGCAGTCTAAAAAGCGCGCCGGGCATCGCGGCGGGATGGAGAGGAGGGGTGGGTAGCCGCCTCGGCTTCCATCTCTCGGAATACCGAGGAGCTGAGGAACAGAACCTCCTCTGAGGAGAGCAGGCTGCTCGCGGCAGAGAACGCTCGCCTCAAGGGAGAGGCGAAGGCAGCCCGGGAGGAGGCGAGGAGCCTCCATGCAGAAATGGCCCTCCTTCGAAAGGAGATGAAGGAGCTCCGGACGATTGCTCGGTCTGGAGCCCCCTCTGCCCTCAACTTGGAGGAGGTCAAACGCGACATGATGGTCCAGTTTGAAACCATGTTGAACGCGCGACTGGAGGCTCTGGACGAGCGCCTCCTCCCGGCCCAGCGACCTCAGCCGTCCTTGGCGGCAGACAGAGCCCCCTCGGCTCCAGTGCCTCGTTATATGAAGAATATAATAGAAGGGAAAATAGAAGGACGGAGAGGGCCGGGCAGACCGAGAGGAAGCTACATGAAGCAGATAAATGAGAAAGTTGGAGTGGAGACCTACAAGGACGTGAAAGAAGCAGGGGAGAGACGACTGGAGTGGAGGAGGCTACACGGACAAGAGCTCGGCTCTTAAAAAAAGGAAGAAGAACCCAGGCATAGACTATTGATTGCAAGGATCCTGACATACATATTTCTTTCACTTCTTCTACAGTCATAGTAGTACCTTTCCATAGAAAGACATCAATTTCGTGAACTCTTCCCGAGACTTTTCTTGAGGACGTTACCGATTTGGTTAATAAACGATTGCCGTGGCCTAACCTCTCATCAGTTTTCCGTATTCGCTCTGTACTTTTCTTTAGTTAATCTGCAGTCATATATACGCTTTATGTGACCAAACCACCAAAGCATACACTTCTTATTCACAACATCATAAAAATTGGTATTACTTAACATATTTAGCCGTATTACATTGGTTTGCCATTACCTAGCGTACTCTGCCTTTAAAAAAATAACACGCATAATTATTAAAAAAATATAAAGAACTTAGTTCCTTTAACGAGTTCCCAGTATAGGTGAGCCACACAAGCCGTGGTAAACAACTTCAAAAAACAATTAACTGCAAAATTATTTCAAATAGACCTGAATGCCTTTTACCTGCAAGTAGAACAATGGGTCCGTAATGAGTTAATGTTTTTGGGTATCCATTGCTCTGATTGGCTCTTTAGGGATTAGCAATTTGGGGGTAAGTAATGTTTACAGTTATTAAAACATTACTTAATCAGGTAAGGGATGTTATAGTAAGTTAGTTTTTGGACAGCAGTCGTCTGCTACAGAGTGGTCTGGTCTTGCAGATGTTGTAAAGAACATAGTTTTTGGACTATGAGTGTTAAGTGATATGTGTGTTGTTTTGTGGAAGTCTAACAAAATGGTAAGTTAGGTATATTATTACTTAATTTAATTTTTGTGTACTATTTTCGGATCTGGGGATCTATTGCGGTTTGCAATAGATGTGATAAAGGCTCTTGAAAAAAGAGACAGCGCTCTATAACGTGTATAGCGGCATCTTTCTTTTTCGATACCTATCATATCCAATGTCAACCGCAATAGTAGTACTGGTCCGCATGCATGCTGCCCGAATTCTATCGTTTCCTACATGTTTTGAGGACCGAACCGCGCGCGGGCGAAAACACGCATGACAGGAAAAAGGGCCCTTACCACTATGGACATTTCACTACAAAATTTGGTCTATTCATTTGGATAAGTGTCGCTATCTGGCAGCCTTATATAAGACACTTTGTAGGTACATAATTTGTATGAAAATACTATCGAAAAACATAATATTTTTTTTTTATAAACTATGCCAAATACAAAAAATGTGATCATGTTTAACACTGTTTAGTATTTTAGGGCACTGTTGATAGCTTAGCTTATAGTTTAACAAAGGTAAAAGGGCCTTTTTAGGCATCAATCAGTAGACTATTTAGGTATTTTTATCCAGGATTGCATAATGCACCTTAAACGTTTAGTAAGATTATTTAGTGTCATATAGAAAGATTTTTTTTATATATTTGCTATTGTTTAGAAGTTTAATTCTCCATGATTGGCGCTCGATTAGCTTCGGTTCGGTGAAGTAGGCTCTCCTCCGGTTAGACATCTTAAAATTAAACTTACGCAAAGTGATAAGTTACTTTACGGAAGTAGGGTACTAACTGCGATTATCACAAACAACAAATTTTACATTATTAAAGAAAAATTTACATGATTGGGGAAAAACCCGAAAATATTTCACTATAGCTGTATCAAATTATTTTGTATGTTTGTAATAAAAAGTGATAGAGCGAGTATGCTAGATAAACAGATTGAAATACAATGACACCTAGATTCAGTCAATAAAAAAAAGAATAGTTTAGTTAGTTGCGTATAAAATTGTTACTGTGAAAGTATTTCAAAATATAAATTTGTTTAATAAAACCATATCATTATAGTTTTGCTACGTCCTTGTACATTTATTCTCTACAATGAAGTTACCGTGTTAATAATTTCTTTTTTACAAAAAGAGACCCGCCTTAAACAAACTGACTAACATAAACTGAGAACTTCCTCTTTTTCAAAGTCGGTTAAAATAGGTACTAAAACCTTCTCCTGAATGTAAAAAATACATTGCTGAAAACAGCATCAAAATCGGTTGAGCCAAACGCGAGATAAACGCGGACAAACATACATACATACATACATACTTACAGGTCAAACTGATAACCTCCTTTTTTGAAGTCGGTTAAAAATACCCCATTATTAAAGTTAAGTAACTCTGAAAAGTCTAATAAAAAGTGTTCTTATTACAGGCGCTATCAACCAACAAGGTGCCTCCACTGTCGACGATCGCGTTCTACAGCGTCATCCGTCAGTGCTGGCGCTGCAGCGGCGTGGCGCCACTGTTCGTGCGGCACGCGTGCGAGACGACCCTCTGCGGCGCCCGGCCAGGCGAACTCAAGTCCCACTGCCAACCCATGACGCTCTACTTCAAAACAATCGACAGAACCATCAAGAAACTCCTCGCCTGGGACTACCTTCCTCGAAACCTTATCATCAAACTAGCCAACTGCTTCATCGACTTCGACAAAAACATGCGCGAGTTCATATTCTCACTCTCCAGAGCGCTTACCGACTTCAGAATAGAAATCTTACAACGGTGCATTGATTACATCATCGTAACTGGCGACGGAAGAATTGATAAGTCAAAAAGTCTTGTCAATATAGCGCTTTCCGGTGACGTTGTGTTTGAGAGGTCATACACATCCTACTTCTGTGTCGGACACAAAGCTATTATGAGGGAATTGCAGAAAAGGTACAAGGATACTGATTCGATGCTCACAAGGTGCCCCGAATTGGGGTACATCAGTGTCCTCTCCTTCTGCAACCCAGATTCTTATTGGGCTAGCAGATGTCACTACACCGAAATGGATGACAAGTTCTACCAATGTGTCTGTGTCTACGGAACTAAGGAAAGCATGGAGTATTTCCTTCAAAAAATTGATCCCTTAGACAAACAGGGTGAACTTGCAAAAGCAGCTGTGTACGCGGTGGCTATGAGCAGTTTGAACCTTGAGAAAATACTGTTTTTCTATAAGAACATGGAGAAATCAGTGTGGGTAGAGTTTTTAAAGAGAAACTTCTACGCAGTATTTCCGGAGTTCATGAACAGCAAGCGGTACAGACACATGTGCGTGGTTTTCTTCAAACAAGTCCAAGAACACCTGGATTACAGAGTCCATTTCTGGATCATAGAATATATGGCAGATCAGTTCACGCTCGAATACAGGACCTCCTCTCACAAAAAGCTTTTGCTCGGCGATGTTGAGCCATTGCTTAAAACAATCTGGTATGAGACTCCGATGAAATACAAACAAGAATTCGGAAATAAAATTTTCAAGATACTGAATAGGCTAATCTTACAAGAAAACTTTAATATAATTTCAATTATCATCGAAGACCCCGTGTACAATAAACGCAGAAAGGCAGAGATGATTGCCTCCATTCTGATGTATTTAATCGTGCACAAGAAGACGGCTCCCGTTGCGAATTTACTGAAAAAACTAAAACCGGAGACCTTGGGAGACGGCACAACGATCAGTGACTGGATCAGTTACGATAACATCAAAGCATACATCATGCTGAGCGACCACTGCAAGAATGTCAGCGAGTACACCCGAATCCTGGAATATAGGTTCACTTCGGTTAGCGATATGAAAACATTGAAACGCAAGCTGTTAATGGACACTGACTTCATGTCTGGAGTAGTAGATATGATGAAACAACCCCAAACTATTTCAATTCAAAACTTTCAAATGTTGCTGGCATGGTGTTTTGACAACAGCGATAAGCATGCGTACTACTACATGCTGAATGTCCTGCTGCCCTTTGAATATATGACATCAATATTCAGAAACTACTTGATCGGGACGCGGAAAACCTTCTACTCTATAACAGGATTCACGCTGACAGAGTCTCAAGTGCAAATTATTAGGAGGAAAATAGCAAGTGACACCGATCTCCTGTATGTCCATTGGGCCACTTTAATTTCAGAGGAAGACTACGAGTCTATAAAGTGCTTTCTGAACACCGTGTTCAATGACCAGGCTGAGAGAGAAAACTTTCTTGTAAACTTCTTCAACTCTGAAATCGGTGTCAACACCTTGTACAACTTGATAATGGAAGAGACGTTTGACGAGGAGTTCCACTGCAACTTTGAGTTCCGGAGAAAGTTGAAAGCGTTTCTCAGGTTCCGAAAAAACATTGTCATTACTGAACAGCTTTCAATGGTGCTGAATGGCTTACTCCAGCACTACGGGCACCCGAACGCTGCAGGGTTCCAACTGAAGATACACAGCAACAGCAGCTTATTTCCTTACGAGAGTTTGGACGACATGCGCGTGGTGAATGACGCCAACTATAGAATCTTTCGGTGCCTGATGAGCTGTGATTTGATGGTGGACTTCATCTCGGACATGCTGATGATGATCAAGATGCCAGTGACGCACATTACTGAGCTGAGTGTCATGTACGAGTTGCACGCTGGAATTAGAGTTCCAGTTGTTTTATGAAGTACTCAAGTTTGTGTTGAACCAAAGGTAGAACTTCATGTGATTTAAGTGCCATTTTGTATAGGTAATATGTTTGTGTAGGAAACCAATATTAAGGTTTACTTTGAATTGTTATTTGATTAATTTAAATATGTATGTATCTGGTTTGGCGCTGGAACAAGCGCTTATGTCAGCGCAGGTATTTTCTATACATTTTTTGAACCAGAGCGCAAACAAGCGCTTGCGTTGTACCTGAATACACCCTGAATGGATGATTGAAAGAAGATTGCGAGGAATGGTTGAAAGAGGACACATCAAACTTTACCCGACCAGAGCAGTAACGTCGACTAGATAGATCGTGTGAAAAGTTCACGAACCCGATTTATGTAAAGGGTTATGATATGAATGTTGTAGAAGCGAAAAAAGTAAGTAGGTACGGAGGATCGTATTAATTTGAAATATGTATGTGCTTATGTTTTTTTATATAAATGTATAATTGCGATTGACGAATTAGTTTTTAACTTGAACTCAAATGTCAAGCCTGTGTAATTTAAATTAATTATGATAAATGTTCCTATAAAATGAAAATTTGTACCTTCTCTGTTTAGATTAAGTTTATATTTTAATAATGACGTGCATGATTCCTTAAAAAAAAGTAAAATAATTATAAACTTTTGATAAATTTGCATTATGTATTTTTTTCATTGTCCTGTAGAAAATGATTTATAAAAGTAAAATCTAGGGGCTCTAAGAACTAAGGAAGGTAAATATTTTTCGTTAATCTAACTAAAACAAAAATCAATACAAAAAACGCTAGATCAACTTAAGAAGTTCCTCTTTATGCGACCTTACGGGCCAGGTACAGTGGCGGTCTAGGTCGCCGTAACACTTCCGGTTTTTCTGTATTGCAAAATAGCTTTTATTCTTTGGTAATACAGTCTATGCCGCATGAAACCGTAGACAAATCTGTTACATCCTCCCAGACCGCCACTGTACGAATATTTAAAAAATAATTCCTTTATAAAAAGGCAATGCATTACCATCAAGATACTAGTCGACAATCAAGACTTACTAACAAATTAAAACCACTCTTAAAACCCTTTGAAATACAGTACAAAATCAGATGGCACAGCGTTCACTCTGCCTTTAAAACTAGGTTTGTCGACTTTCTAGCCACTTCGACTATGTTCCTTATTTTATAGATTCTAAAGGTGGGTTTGCTATAAATATAAGTTGGCTATACAAAACATTACTTTGTATGAGTTTATAGGCCTCCGTCCTTACAAGGTCACGAAACAGGCTCTATGCAAGTTTAAGGACCGGGGAATGTTGTGCAAAACTTGCTATGGATATTGAATAGTTTCTTATAATTCAAGTTTAAGGTTAAGAGCACAAATTATTATTTATCTTAACCATATTAAATGAGGTGGACAAGCTGGTTCCTTGTTACGACACATTGGTATCACTCAGACGCATCACACTCGGAGCCCCTAACTAGGAAGAACTTGTATCTAAGGTGCCCAAAACATACACAGAGACAAACATTAAACCCAGACCGGAAACCAACATCGATATTCATCATAACAATGATCGCACCGCCGCTGGGAATAGAACCCAGGTGCATACGCTTCTCAGTCCACATCACTGCCAACTGAGCTACGGAGCAGTCAATAGAATTAAAGTATGTTAGTTTTTTACACAATTGTGGTATTGTAAGTTATATTAAATAGGGTGGCTCAGTTAATAAGCTGGTGCCTCTACCTAACCCTTCGGGGAATTCAAGATTGAAAATATATAATGTGGGGCGAACGCTTGCGAAAGAAGCGCCAATTCCGATTAATAATTATATCTTCTACTTTCGTTATTTCTTTAACTTTTTCGACTGGCAGTAGAAAGAGAAGCATTTCCGGAGCTGACGGCTAACCTCCAGTAGTGGAGAGGCGCCGAAAGAAAAATAAGATCTATAAACCATGACCGAATTCAAAAATATGCGTCAATTACGCTTATTTTTTAATTCTTATAATTTTGTAAGGCTCTGTTGTGTAGCTTTTAGGATAATGATCTTATAAAACTTCGTTTGTTGCCTAAAGTAATTTTAGTTTCAGAAACGTATATTTCCCGTGGTAAATACGTGTCGTAAGGTACCAAGTCTCTGTATTCACAAATGTCACAAATTTGAGGAGTAAGAGTTTCTAAGAATAATTTTTCTGTTTTGAACAAGAACCTACAGACTCAGACTTTGAATGCTCCCACCATCGTTTCCTTGCTTCGGAAGGCACGTCAAGTCAGGGATCCTGAATCTCCCCCCCCCCCCCCCCCCCTGTAGTTCCTCGTCAGTCGTGTCGGCCAGCCGTCCTATGGACACTAAGGAGCTAGAGACTATAGAGTAGGTCTGTGGTCGGCGCAGCTGCTTTTCTACTACAATCAAAATCTCTTGACACTTGACTATATCGTCTTAATAATTGTCGATGGTCACCGTTTAGTTTGTCGAAATCGACAGGTCGCGGAGGTGAACATAAAGATCGAAAGATCTCCCGTGACCCCCTTGCTATCAGCCGAGAAGGACACCAGCGGGGTTTTAGTGGATGCGAACGCCACATAACCTGCGTCTCCCCCGGGTCTGCAGGGTACTCGTTAGGAGTTTCCCCGCCTTAAAAAAGGTCTTTATAAGATTTACTCAAAATTTGCTTAATTCTATTTTATCCCGAAGCTACAATGCGAAACTAAATATTCTTCCATGTTTAAATGAAATAAATAAAGACCGGTCGCGAAAGCATTATCAAAGTTGAAAAGAGGTCGAAAGTTATAAATGGTTCTACATTGTATGTATGTTTGTCAAGTAGAGGCAAGGTGAAAAAACTAGTCGACTGTCAACTTAGCCTAGGTCAGTGCTGAAGATCCATAAACCATAAACCTGTTTGCAACATTCTCTGCTTCTTTTTAAACACTTTTTTTTACTTTTTTCGTTAGGGTCAATGTCGTTTTAACGGGTTATTCCGATAGTCTCCAAAACCTTTGATATCCAAAATTTTGCCGCCCCATACAACGTTTCCTATTAGTCTCCAAAACACTTTTGTGGTAAAGGTAGGTACAAAATTTTTTTTTCATACAACTATTCCTTTTAGTCTCCAGGTAAGTTTTACTATGTAGAGACAACAACAAAAGTTTAGGAATTTTATTAAAACGTAGTTTTTTAGTATAATCAGTTTTAATAAATATTTACATATGAATTATCCTGAACTTCACAAAAAATTAATACTTATGACTGTTAAAATTTGCTTAGGTAAGGGAATACAATTTTCACATTTACAACAATCAGAAGCACTATTACTATGCTAAATATATAAGTAACGATAGGGTAAAATAGGTAAATAACGTTTTATTAAACATCTAATAAATTTCTAAACACTTCTTGCATATTTTTTATACTGTAATACTTAGCTTATCATAATTATCAACCAAACTTACGTGAGTTGAAATGTTGAATGCATATTTAAACGGCGTGATTGTGCTAGGTCCTGCGCCTGGATTTTAACTTTATTCCAATAAGCACTGGCACAGTGACACTAGCCTAGTCTCTCCTCAAGTCAAAGATCAGTCTGGATTAGAAAAAATAGAGTACCACATGCACTCATTTTTTTTTAAATTTTAAATAACGGTACTTTCGCCGAAGGACTACCGAGCAGCGCTCTGTGATTGGTTTAATAACCGCACGGCTATTGTTTCCGTAAAACTTAGTACCAAGTTGTAGTCTTAGCCGCCCTTTATCAGGTAGCTGACAGTTTGTAATGTTTTTGACAACGAGTGCAAATATTTTTTAAATCTAGGCGATAATCATGTATCGGTTACTATATTTTTATTTTGTAATGCTGTTAAAACTGGTTTTTCTTGCTTGTTTTGCCGTCGATACCATCTTTGCCTGTTAATATTTTGGAGACTATAGGAAATGGAAAATAATTAAATAAGAATAAGAATAAATCAGCTTGGAGACTAAATGGAAATAAAAAAAAAATGATTTTTGGAGACTAATGGAATAACCCGTTTTAACGAACGATTAAGCTGGGTACTGATCAAACATTACTAGGTGGAATGTAAATTGGCATCGAGCATGTTTGCTATGAACTGTTTATTGCTTAGATTTAAAGTTAAAGTTAAAAACAAAAACACTTTATTGCACACAAAAAAATACAAAAGAACATTATACAATTTACGATACACATAATTAAGTTAGCATGCAAAGGGGGACCGTATCGCTACTAAAAGCGATTTCTTCGAGGCAATCCACACCCGATTTTAAATCTCCACAAGAGTGACATAAAGAATCTAACAAAGATTCCACAGAGCATTTTTACTGCGGCATTTTTTATCTAGTTTCATTGTAAGGACGCGTTACGCGCTGTTGAAAACGACAAGTCTTTGATAATCATTAGTATGGAAAAAAACTGATATATAGTTCTATGTTCTCGTTGGCTAAAGATAGTTAACCAGAGAGTGAGATAGAGATAGGGGGCGTATTGGTAACTTATCTTGCAGTCTGGCAATAGCAAGTCAGCGAGCTCCTGAGGTTTTACATAAATTAACGAGCGTGACGTTGCATCTGCACGCGAACACTTGCGGGCAGGGCGCGGTAGCAATCGTTCAAAAAACAATAATCAATATATATAAAACTCTTCCGTTACTGACTGACTGACTGACTGACTGACTGACTGACAGACAACGCAGAGCCGAAACTACTGGGCGTAGCGTGCTGAAATTTTGCATGTAGGTTCCTTAGGGAGTGTAGGTGAAGTGACGTCACGAGCGTTTAAGCGAGTGCACTGAACCCTTGTTTACCAAACATATTAAAATAAAAAACAACAGTTTTTATCAAGATATTTTAATTAAAGTGCACAAAATATTTATCCTAACTATATAATTTATTAGTGACAAATATAAATACTGACTAAATAAGTGTACAAGTGCTGAAATAAGTGTTAATTAATTGGCCTAATATTGAGTACAGCACATACCTACCCTACCAAAATAAAAGTGTAGGTATATTGCTTAAGGTCATTGACACTTATAGTTTAAAATGGTTTTCACCTGCAGCGGCTGCAAAAAACACCTCAACTTAAGATCAGATGGGGCGTCTTGTGGGAAATGCAAGAAAACCTTTCATAGGGGTTGCACTGGGATAGCACCAACTGGGTTAGTTCCTGCGGACTGGTTGTGTCCGGAGTGTAAGCGCTTCCTTCCCAGGGATAATAAGTGCGACACACCCGTCAAGGGAATGCAAGCTGCAGGCAGCCCATCCATGGCACAGACTTCAGCAGATAATGGTGCAGCTACAGTGAAGGTGTTAGAGACGAAGCCGGATTCTGCAAGGACTGGTGTGGATGCTGGAGCGGTGGTAGTGGCAAATGATGCTGTTACTTCTGGGGCTCTTGATAGGCTGTGCACTGAGATCAGACTCATGCGGGAGCAGATGCAGGAAATACGGGACGAGATGCATGGTTACAGGCAGGAAATTTCTGCGCTAAGTGTCTCTGTAGATGCTTGCAATCAGCGTGTAGACTCAGTGGAGCAGCGGGTTGAAATGCTCCAGCAGAAGTTCTCAGAAGCAGTTGCAACCACTGGGACCAAGATGCTCGAGGCTGCTGTTCACAAGCTCCAGTTAGAACTTCAGGATCGGGACCAGGACCTGCTCGCAAACGACGTTCAGGTGTCGAATGTAGGGGAGCTAAATGGCGAAAACCCTGTGCATCTGGCCGTCGTCATTGGAGCAAAGTTAGGCGTCAAGCTGGACGAGCGCGACATCGTCAGCGCAGAACGCGTTGGTCCGCGAGGCGCTGATGCTGGGGACAGGCCGCGGCCGCTCGTGGTGAGGCTGGCGAGGCGTTCCACGCGCGACGAGTTACTGCGTGGGGCGCGCGTGCGACGAGGAGCAACAACGGCCGACATGGGTATCGGCGGTGAACCGCGCCGTTTTTATGTTAACGAGCGGCTGACTAGATTAAACCGGCAGCTTTTCGCAAGGGCACGAGAACTGTCGCGGGCACACTCCTGGAAGTATGTCTGGAGCAGAGATGGCAGGGTGTTTGTCAAGCGCGCTGAAGGTCAGCCTCGACACCGCATCCGCGAGGAGTCGGATTTAGACGATATTTTTACAGCAGCTAGAGTTGGCACACCTGTGCGGTCTTAGTTGTGTAAAACTGTGTTGTGTAATTATAATTACAATTGATGTTCTTTATCTTTATTTTTCCTTAGCTCCAAAGTCATTTTTGTGTCAAACTATTATAATCTGTGCGGTCGCCATTTTGACTTCCCATTCACGTAGCTTGTTGCAGTGCATAGACAAAGTAGAACGCTGGTTGCAATGTTGGTCGTATTTGTTGTCAGTGTTGCCATCCGCAATACTATTTGTTTATTTTTGTTTAGTGTTGTTTTTTGTTTTTAAAATAAAAGGATATTGGAGTGTGTTTAATTTAAATTCCGTGCGATTACGCTATCCTTTTGTTTTGTGTGTACCTTCACCTGTGTGTATATTTTGTTACGGTGTTCTGTATGGTTCGCAGTTGGTGTTGATTGCCACGATTACGGTCAATGGTAGCGGACTACAATGCTGTGATTTTTGTTTTTTAAGCCGTGTATACAAGACAGACTTTTTGTTTTCCTCACAGCACATGTATATTTATATTAAGTATGTATATGTCATTTTATTTTTTAAATATCACAATGATTAGGTCTAGAGCATTTAGAGTTGGTCTTTTTAACGCTGGTTCGTTAGGCACTAGGCACGACGAATTTACAGTCGCCATGCTAAACTTTGCACCTGATGTTGTAGCTATTAACGAAACCTGGTTACGCGACGGGCAAGAAGGACGTGCACCCAAAATACCTGAGTACACGCTTAAGCATATCCCGAGGCCGGCCGATAACAAAAAATCGGGTGCTGGGGGTGGAGTTGCTTTTTACATAAAGCGTCCACTTTCTGCCCGAATATGCCCACACCCCTCCGTTGTTAACGTCGAGCAGATGTGGCTACGCCTTAATGTTAGCGGAAAAAGGCTTATAATTGGCACTGCATATCGTCCTGAGTGGGTTAACCCTGGTATCTTTTTTGATGCGATTACAGACTCCTTGACCTCTTTTACTGACTATGACAGTGTTATAATACTAGGTGACTTTAATATTAATTTCGCAGACTCTAATGACAGATATTACAACTATCTTGACCAATTTATAACCACTTTGAACCTGAATCAACTTATAAACAAGCCGACACACTTTACTGACCACAGCGAGACAATTATTGACTTGGTGTGTACTGATGCACGAGTTCTTAGCGCAGATGTACATCACATACCAGATCTCGGAAAGCACGCTCTCATCATAGTCGACGTTGACATCAAAAAGAAAAAACCGCCACCGACTTACATTACGTACAGACCAATTAAAGACATTACCCTGAACGATTTTAACAATGACTTGAACTCACTGGACTGGGACGTTATTCTAACAATGACGGACGTAAACGACATGGTGACCATTTTCAATGACTTACTCATCGGACTTTATGACAGACATGCGCCAGTAAAGACTATAGTTGTGAGGGAGTCTCCCAAGCCCTGGCTGACGGAGAACGTGCGTTTGATGATGCGTCTCAGGGATCAGGCACATAAGCGGTACAAACTTACTAATCTGGAGGTACACAAAAAATATTACCTTGAACTGAAGCACATGGTTATTACCGCAATTCACAGCGAAAAACGAGCGTACTTTGAGGAAAATATAAATAGTTGCGCAGGTGATTCCAAACGCTTATGGAAAAATCTCAAACGCACTGTTCTTCCAAGCAAAAGGAATGTGGAACTACCCTCGCATTTTACTGACGCAGACGCAATTAACGACCACTTTTTGAATGTACCAGGACGGACAGACATGACAATATCTGACCTGACCTATTTTGAGTTCCATAGACATGACAAAGCTACGATCTTTTCAATTGACACTGTTTCACCGGATGCAATTTTGAAAATTGTATCGGGAATCAAGACGAATGCAAAAGGCGTAGACTTGATTGACATTGACATGATCTTATTAACTCTACCGACTACTCTGCCTGCCTTAACAGCTATTGTTAACCAGAGCATTTTGACAAATACTTTCCCGACTGAGTGGAAGGTCGCAAAGGTTTCGCCCCTTCCAAAAATACCTAATCCTGTCCTTATTTCCGAACTCCGGCCAATAAGTATTCTGCCTTGCATGTCGAAGATAATAGAGAGGGTTGTGTGCAATCAGCTTTCGAAATATCTGGAAGAAAATGGTTTACTGCCGGAGCTGCAATCTGGCTTTCGGAAGGGCCGCGGAACGGCTACTGCTTTACTGGACGTTGTAGACAACGTGCTCTCCGCGCTTGACGGGGGCCAGAGCACAATTCTGGTACTGCTAGATTTTTCCAGAGCTTTCGATTGCATTAGCATTCCCCTTCTCTTATCCAAGATGTCGTTTTATGGATTTGACAGTTCTGCTGTTAAGTGGTTTGGTGATTATTTAACGGGTCGTTCGCAAATTGTAGGGTTACAAAAATCTAATGGTACAACGCAATTTTCAGTATCTAAAATGCTCTCAAGAGGAGTTCCTCAGGGCTCCATACTTGGACCACTTCTATTTATAATGTATAGCGCCGATATCACGAACTACATTAAACAATCCAAGTACCATCTGTATGCAGACGACGTACAACTCTATTCATCAGTTGTACCAAAAGATGCAGGTACAGTTGTAGGCACAATAAATACAGAATTGGATGAAATTGCGCGGTGGTCATGTCGTAACGGCCTGGTACTTAATCCCACTAAATCCAAGTATCTTGTACTGGGCACCAAGCTTCAAATCCATAAGACGGTGCAAGCCCTTTCCGACAATGATATAGCCATTTTGGGCGAACCAGTACAAAGGGTGGTAGAAGCAAGGAACCTCGGACTGCTGATGGATGGCGAGTTACACTTCGAGAATCACATCGCTAGCATTGTTGGCAACTGCTTCTATCGTCTTAAGATTCTTTATAATATACGTGATTACCTTAGAACTGATTTGCGTGTCAGTCTATGTGAATCACTTATATTATCAAGATTAAACTACTGCGATGTCGTTTATGGTGGCTGTATCCTTGGTCGGACAAAAAGGTTAATACAGCGTGTACAAAACGCATGTGCACGTTTTTGTTTCCACGTCCCTCCTAGATCCCACATTACTCCGTACTTGAACGCCGCGAAGCTCCTAAACATGGAGGCTCGTCGGGAACTTCACCTTGCTACGCTTCTGTTTGGTGTTGTTCGCGCCAAAACACCTACCTATTTGTATCAAAAGATGGAATGGTCGTCAAGACTGCGTGAGGTGCACAGAACCAGGCTGCGCATCCCAAAACATCGAACGATGGCTTTTCGAGGAAGTTTTAGGTATGCGGCGACCAAGTGCTGGAATAATATCCCTCCCCCGGTCCGTGAAGCTTCAAGTAGGTATACCTTTGTGCGTAAGCTCAGGGTATACTTGATTGACCAGCAGAGACTTTAAACTTCACTTCCTATTCTCACCACTGCCCCGCATTCTACCGTTGCCGCTGACCACGCTGTCTGAGACGTAACGACTCGTAGTCGCATCAAAAGTATTTATTATATGTATGCATTCATATCACGGTTTATTTATCATAGTATTTTATGTAGTATTTTTATGTTAGGTACACAAAACAAATTTATATATACGTATATTTGTAGTATATCTTGTCAATGTGTGATTATTGTGGGTACATGCTCTCGCAAATGACGCTTGTGGGTCACTGCTGGCATTGACTGAAAATCAGCGCTGTTGGTGAAAGCCTTCAGCAAATGCTGAGTCAGTGCCATTTTGCACCAACTGCGACACACCATACGCACCTGTTTTCATTTAGTATTTATTTTAATTTATAATTATTACTTTTTATGTTTAATTTAATTTGTTTTTGATTTTACGTACGTGTTTTGTGTTAATTTTTGTTTAAGTATTTGTTTTTGTATTTCATGTGTAATTGGTGTGTGTTTAAGTTGACGCAAATAAACATTTCTTTCTTTCTTTCTTTCTTTCTAGGTGAGCACTAAGAAGGGATTTCCCGAAATTCCCACGGGAACGGGAACAAACAGGAATTTTGTGTTTATGAGAAATCTGCGCGGGTGAAACCGCGGGGCAGCCTCTAGTCCTTTAATATGTTTATTTTATACCAAAGTAGCTGTGCTTGCGTCTTCGTTCGCCTTCCCTGGATTACGAAAAACATTTCAAAACCAAAATGTTCTAAATTAGCGCAGCCGTTCGCGAGTTTTATTGACACAAACGAACAGCAATTATTTTTGATATGTAAAGAGAATTCTATAGCTTATATTTTGAATTAAAAAAATCACTATACTTAGTCTTAAATGAAAATAAACATTAGGTATTATGAATAGTCTAAAAGTAAAAAAAAAAAACACTGGGGAGGATTTCTTGTGCCTCATTAGCTAAGATATCGTCATATCGTATAATCTGTAACCCCTGCACTACTTAGCTTCGTGTTGTTCGGTCTCCGTTTGGTATAGTATAGATAGTCCTTAGTCTGTCGGTTAACGAAACATCACATCATTCTAGAAATAAAAAATATTTTAGCAATAAGCCGCCCATAGCCCTATTTTTTTTACTATTTTTTTTAATATATTTGTTTTTTTTTTAGAATTTATGCGTCTTTATCTCATCTTGATCTCATCGCATTCCTCAAGGCGCATCTTCAAGGCGGTCCAAAGCTTCCTCTAGATAAAAAAAAAACCTAGATAAAAAAAGATTACCGAGTGTGCTACTATTTCAGCCCTACAGTACACCATTCTGTCAGTAACTTGGGCCATGCATTGCACGAAGACGAACGACTCAAGTTCGAAAGTCGCTACCTACTGAAAAACTGCTGAAAAACTAACTGCATCTGAAAGTTTCAGTGAAAAATAGTCCCGGGCGACCGGAAACTTGCTTTCGTTAATCTTTCAACGGTCCTGTAGCGGCGGTTACCACCCTCACATTTCAATGGGTTAGGTTAGGATCCTAGGCAAAACAAAGTATTTAACTATAGAAGACTTGAATACTAAGAAATAAACTACTGAAGACTTGGCTGTATGGACTAAGTTTCTTTACCTGCCTAGAATGGGTGAATTATATATTAAAAAAAAGTAAAAGTTATAAATGTAAAGTCCATGCCTTAGACCATGGAATTAATAAGTGCTACTTAATAAACTTCAATGATCAACACGGAATATATACCATACCATCACCAAACTCTCCCAACGTCGATAGCAGGAAAATGTTAATAGGCTTACGGTCCGAAGCCCATACAGCCAAGCTCTTTACTAAGATTTTGTGGAAGATTAGGAGCTTCCTTACAAAAATCATTAAAGATAGGTAACCAATTTTTTTTTTATTTGCAGACTGTTATGGTATGTAAAGTGCACAGTTATATAAATCTTGCCTCGCTTGATTAGTAAGTAAGTAGTAGTGGCGGTCTAGGACGGCGTAACAGATTTGTCTATTGTCTTGTGCGGCCTAGACTGTATTACCAAAGAACAAGAGCTATTTTGCGATACAGAAAAACCGGAAGTGTTACGACGTCATAGACCGCCACTATACATAATAAGTACTTAAAAAAATATTTTATTTAACTCTCTCTCCTACGAGACGGATAATAATTAAAAAAACAATGAAAAAATATAAAAACTTAGAAGAAATACTAATATAATTTATTTCAGGGGATTTTTAATAGCGCTCGGTGAATTTTCCGGACTTGTTGTCGTTGCGGCCTCGGAGAACCCATCTGTAAACAAAAATTATATTCTTGCATTATTTTATACAAAAAAAAAGGATGCCATAAAAGGCTCTAAGGAAAGGAAAACCCTAAGGACGGGCAACAGCATCCTTCGTTGAAAAACTTGAACAGCTATACGGGGATCGCTTAACCGTCTGCCAAGCGTTCGCGATTACGGCTTAACCCCCTCACGATGCTTTTTGGCAATCTGTGGGGGGTGACCTAGGTCCAACAGTGGACGTCTTTCGGTTGTGTAATGAATAATAATAATAATTACGCATCACACTCAGAGCCCCTAACTAGGAAGAACCTGTAGGTATCTATGGACACGGGACTGAAGAGAGAGAGAGGGTGCCTGAAACATAATTCATACATAGACGAACATTACACCCAGACCGGAAACAAACATCGATATTCATCATAACAATGTTCGCCCCGCCGGGAATCGAACCCGGTACACCCGCGCCTTGTCCACTTCACTGCCAACTGAGCAGAATTCTGTCCTTATTAGACCACAACGACTAGGACTAGGATCTGACAATAAATAAAAACTTCGTTGATGAACATCTCGGGTGCCTGACGTAGCCATGTTTGCAGACCACATTCACTGCAAGTCAGCAGCTTTTTGTCATATGTAATCAGCAGGATGGACCCGGAGTCCTTCCTAAAAATCTTCAGAGTCTGCCACAGGGGGTTTAGTCGGTTTGAGCTTTACATACTCATACATGGTATTACTCCACCACACCACATGGGAAGTGAGTTAGGCATTTCTCCCGTTACGTATCAAAAAAGGGTGTAAGTTGTGGAAGTACACAAGTTGGGGGTCGCTCAAGGCCAGGTTGCGATTTGTGGGCCTTCTGTGTCCAAAAGTTTTAAGTGTTATAAGATCTCCCGTGAACCCCTTGACAACAGCCGAGGAGGACACCGGTGGAGTTTTAGTGGGTCCTAACCCCACATAACCCTGCGACTTCCCCCGGGGCTGAAAAAAGGGTTGCGATGATAATGATCAAAAAAGGTTCTAACCCATAACCAGGTGACTTGTGGACATCCTGAAGAGGCTCATCATCAGCATCTCGGACCTGGATGAGGAACATTCTTCGGACGCGGTCTGAAAGGTTCTCGTAGCTCCCATGAAGAAGCAGGTAGGAGAAGACCACGACGTCTCCGCGCTTAGCGTGGACCGCGGTCGCGCCACTGACTGGGTATTTTTTCTGGTGAGGACCAAAAATTTATCAGATTTGGTTTGATCATGCAGAGTGTGACAGGTGACAACGCTTAGAAGACATCCCGCTCTGAGTGTGTTTGCGAGTGTGATCAGGATGTAGAGGCACTGAAGTTGTAAGCGTTTTTATATTTGTCTTACTCGTGCTCACTCTGCTGTACCTTGGATGCATTATGACAGCAGTGAGCATCCAAAGGAAATTGATAGCTACAAATAAAATTTCATCGATCGATTTTTTAAATCTTCGATCGTTTTATTCTCGTTTTTCATAATTTCGAGTACATACATACTTAATATGTTACTGAGCGACATAAGTTAAATAAAAAATATAAGAACTTCGGTAAGGCTAAAATTATATATTTACAGTTAATGGAGTAAAACTTAGGACAGAATATGGCCTACATCATAACGTTAACATGAGAGAAATAAGTCGATCCATCTCAGTTTAAGATCTTATGATCGTTGTATAGCAAAGCTATATTCTGTAAAAAAAAATTGAATAAATTACCGGGTCCGCGTAATGAAAAGCCTCCTTCTTGTGCTCGACATAAGATCCAAAGTCCTCTAAAGGACCAAGCTTATGTGATCCAGGGTAGACGCAGAGGCCACCGTTTTCGGGCGATGTATCATCCATGTGGACGAAAACAGCGCACATTGTGTCATTCTTGAAGGGAAAGTAGTGGTAATCCTGGAGATTGAAAAAGTCTTTTAAATGTATATTATGGCCAGTGAAATCAGACTCTCACCCGTCAAACTTCTACCCACCCTCAAACACATTTAAAATATGCACAATTTATGTGCGCACGACGCGGTGAGGTTTAAGTGAGGGGGCTACTCAATCAAGTTTTTTAAACTGACATTTCACAGTGTGAGTCTCCTCGTTAAAATTTATTCTCGGACAAGTCGTTCTCGAGAACAGATTATCCTGACTCAAGCAGACTTATACTCCGTCGAGTATGACGCGGCTTCACTTTCTTGTCTGAACTCGTTTGTGTACGGCTGCCATAAGAGGCATAGCAAAGCTAATAATAATAATAATAATAATAATAATTTCTTTATTTCAGATTAATAAAATCCATAAATGTTAGTAACAGAAGTACTTAAAAATTATGTTATGTATGCTAAAGTTGCGCCACTCGAGAAATAAAATAATATTTTCTAAACTAAGGCAAATATCAAAAATGTGAAACAGTATTCCACTAGATAATGCTGCCTAGTATTTTTAGGGCACTGTACTGTTGTATAGCTTTTGGTTTAAATACCAAATAAAGCAACTGATTGTTGCCAAAAGTGGCCGTTTTGTTAAGCACTTTGTAGCTTTCTTAGGTCTCTAACCTAAAAGCTATACAACAGTGCTCTAAAAATACTAGGCTGCATTATCTAGTGGAATACGATTTCACATTTTTGATATTTGCCTTAGTTTAGAAGAATTTTTTTTTTTGCGGGTAGCGCTATTTTAGCTGTGCTATGCCTTTTATGGCTGGGAGGAAGATTTGAGTTTTGGTCAGGCCAAGATTTAAAGGTCCACAGGAAGGAAATACGATCTAGGTATATTCATTTCGCATCGGCTGATGAGAATCATCTGGTTAATTTGTTTACCTGATGCATAAGATAAGGAGCCCCCTTGCTAGGAGGCTTCAAGTGGGCCTTGGTATGATGCAGCAGGATGTTGGGGGTGCCCATGGCATCTTCCAGGGCTTCAAGCAAGCTCTCGTTGTGCAAGATTTGTGAGAAGACAGCGCTGTGGTACTGAAGGTTGTGGATGGACTGGACCTAGGAGTAAAATTAAAGGTTGGTTTGCGGAAGTTTTTGAAGCAATGGGTAAGAATATGATAAAAAACTGTATGCTTATGGAATTGCTTGTGGTATTAGCTGATGCTAATTTAAAAATGTGTAAGACTTAAACTATTTATTACTTATACCTACTACTAGAGGCTGCCCCGCGATATCACCCGCGCAGATTTCTCTTAAACACAAAAATCCAGTTTTCTCCCGTTCCCATGGAAATTTCGGGAAATTATTCCTTAAAGCTCCCCTACACTCCCCAAGGAACCCACGTGCAAAATTAAAATTGAGCCCGCTACGTCCAGTAGTTTCGGCTCTGCGTTGTCTGTGAGTCAGTCAGTAACGGAAGAGTTTTTATACACAATTATGATTACTTGGTTGGTTGGTTTGGTATAGAACATACATATTGGAGTCTTCGCAAACATTATAGAAATGAGAGTGAATCAAGACATTACCTATAAAGGTATTTATTTAAAAACTTCGGTTTTATAACTGGAGGAACTGAGTCAATTGGGTATGTGGGGATCGCATCCACTAAACTGGGGGCGTCTCCAGGGGACCATTGTCTTATGGCAACTTACTTACTTACTTTTGCCCAATCTCCGCTGGGGAGCAAAGGGCCGAAACAAATCGCCGCCACACTCGACGGTATTGAGCAATATCGCAGACTTCCTCCCAGGTTCTCTGCGTGTGCTCCAGATCGTGTCTCGGCGAGGGAGGAAAGGGAGCTTGGACCTTTTTAGGAGGGGACCTTGGGAATCATTGATTATCGACATCCGGTGTCATTCCCACATTCAAATAATACCTACAGAAAACTCCTTATTCTGGGCCAGATCAGTCATGGCTTTACCAGCCCAGGCAGCTTCGAGCCCATCGCTCCGATGCTTGTCAAACAGGCGGTCGTATTCAGCAGATATCTTGTCAAACTCCTCGGCAGACCAGATGCCACTGATCTTCACGTAGCCATTTTGTTTGAAGTGCTTTATTTGCTCCTGTGTTAGCCTCATTTTTTAGTCTGGAATTAAAAAATATATATTATTAAGTAGATGTAATACATTTTAATTCTTAGACCTCACCGTGTCGTGCGCACATAAACTGTGCATAATTTAAATGAGTTTGAGGGTAGGCAAACGTTCCACGGGTAAACTTTACTATTAAGGTGGTAACTCTCGCTATGGCGCGAAATTCAAATTTTTTCGTGTTTTTTATTTATTGTGGCGAAAATATACATTTTTAATAAAGTTTAAATGAATTCGCGTATGTAAAAAACTATCTCCCATATTGTAATACAACGTTTTTTGAAGACAGACCTACAGATTTTGTGTCTAAGGGGTAAAAGGCCAAAAAACAAGTTCCTTGAATATACACAAAATCGGTAACTCTGTCTTTCAAAAACGATATATCACAATGTGGGAAATAGGTTTTAACGTACGCGAATTCATTAAAACTTTATTAAAAATGAATACTTTCGCCAAAATAATTAAAAAACGTGAAAAAATTTGAATTTCGCGCCATACCGTGAGTTACCGCCTTAACTACAACCAAATTGACTTAAAAAAACTAACATTTTCACTTATTTTCATCCTGTCTTTTAAGTAAAGTAAATAAATATTTGTTGCAATTAAGATATTAGCGTCATAAACGATAACCTATCAATCAAAAGGTACCAATCATGTAAATAATAAACAGAAACAAGCACTGATATGACCTTTTAACCTTATCCTATCATTTACATTGCAAATCAAATATGATCTAAACCAGAAGCATTCATTTTATAGCACTAAGTTAGTATAATTTTTAAATTTACTATTTATCTATAAAAAAAATAATCGTGGTTCGTTAGTCTCGCTAAAACTCAAGAACGGCCGGGGCGATTTAGCTGATTGCGGTCTTGAAATGTTTGTCCAGGGAAGGTTTAAAGGTGAAGAGAAAAGGTGAGAAAATATAGAAAAACGGTAGGGAAGTAAGTAGGAAAGACAATTTATTTTTTATATAAAACTAGTCGACCCGGCGAACTTCGTATCGCCCTGCCTATGTTGAGCATGTATTATAATTATAAACCTTCCTTTTTAATAGATCTATCGATTAAAACAAACCGCATCAACTTCCATTGCGTATTTTTACAGATTTAAGCAAACATAGGGACAGACGCGGAAAGCGACTTTGTTTTATACTATGTATTGATGATTGTAAGGCGCGATACGAAGTTCGTTGGGACAGCTAGAAAGTAATAAAAACGCATCAAATCGGGGTCGAAAGGGTGCGAGTGACTCGATACTAGCGCCACTTTATATTTCCAATTTTTAAGGCTCAGTTGTGTATTTTTCTTTAAATATACTGTTTGTTGGCTAAATCATATCTTATAATGAAATAATTTTTTAAAAAAAGGGCTCCCTATTGCCCTAGATCTTGGTAGAACTTTTTAAGCATTTAAAATAATATCGAGGTTTAGAAAAGTGTTGAAAACGTTTAGTTGTTAGCAACAACTATTTAAGTAACTATAAAACAAATTTATTGTGTATCTATTCAAATAAAAAAAGTAAATTATCATAAATCGAACTAAATAATAAATTCTTTTGCAAGAAAGTATTTTAAAAATTACTTAACCCACCTCACAGCACTGCAATGTCCCGGACAGCTCTCCACACTCCCTTGAAACTAACAAATGAAGATTTAATTCTATGGTAATGTAATTTATATTGGTTTCAAAGGTCGTGTTTTGCACTATTTGTGAGATAGATAAGAGATAAATATAGGTTTATCATGGGTGCATTAGTTAATGTTAAATTAAGAGGCAGAGCACAGCTAAAGTAGCGCCACCCGCGAAAAAAAATCAATATCTTCTAAACTAAGGCAAATATTACAAATATGAAAGAGTATTTCACTAGATAATGTAGCCTAGTATTTTTGGGGCACTGTTGTTTAGATTTTACACTTTTGGCAACAATCAGTAGCTTTCTTTGGTCTTTAACCTTAAAGCTATAAAACAGTGCTCTAAAAATACTAGGCTGCAATATCTAGAGGAATATTGTTTTACATTTTTGATATTTGTCTTAGTTTAGAAGTTATAAAATTTTGTCGCGGGTGGCGCTACTTTAGCTGTGCTATGCTCTTACATTTTACAATGTTTTTTTTAGCTTCACTACATACTTACTTATAATACTTAGAATTATTTTGTATTTAGTGTAAGTATTGAATTGGTATATAATCCCTTCTGAATAAAATCATTTTCAGTTTAAATTTCAAATGAAAAATGTTGCAAGAAATCTAGAGTACTCAATTCTTTTTATTTATATTTTTACCGTTTTATTCTTATAGACAAACAAGCTTTACTGGAGGTCAACTTCTCTGGTTTGTTGTATGGTAAAAACGTGACATCTAGTTAAGGCTTGGTGCTTCAAAAATTTGTGTTTTTGAAATTTTTTTAAACAATCTGAGACATACAAAATTGATGTCTTCATTCTGAAAAAAATATATGTGTTAGTTAAGGATCTAATCTAGTCATCATACTAAAGGGAAACCGGATCTAATTAATTTTAGTTGATAGAAAAAAATCTCAAAGTTACCCCTTTTTGTTCCGTTTTTTCCATTTTATTTTTAAACCGCTGATTGTTTTTATTTGATTTTTGGAATGAAAATTGCTGACCTTAAATTTTAGACATACTACTATAGTAAGAATTTTTAAGTTTAACGAAAAGACAAAAAACCAGCAAAAACTAAAAAAAAACATCGTTTTCGCGCGGTCCGATGCCATGCCGCGCCGCTCCCTACCCCGTCAGTACCCTTGTGGCCACGGCCGAGGCCGGTTCTGTGTCAAATTTTTGTTTTCGCGCTCTCGTATTTCGTTTTATTTTTATTCAAATGTAAACAAATTTTGACAACAGATGTCAAAACAATGAACCATAACATCTGATTAGGATCTGTATTTTGATACCGATATTATACATTTATAAAACCGTCGCATTACAAACTTACCTTTTTTATTCCCACAAATAAAACTTAAATCATAGGGTACTTATATAGTTATATCATATCTTTGTTAGTTCTGTGGCGCCGATAACACAATATTAATATTACATTAGCACAATATTACGTGGTATACTTACTCAAATTACTTTAAGAAGGCAGTAATTTATGTCTTAATAGAAAATGTTTCCTTTTTATTTAACGCTTTTCGGTTTTTTCGGCTGTTTAATTTTTTGATGAAAAGATTTTATTTTTTGCTTTTCAGTTTAATTTTTATGGAATCCCCCCCCCTCACACAAGGTTCACCTTCACCTCAAATCACCCTCCAAACGCTGGTCTCACACCCCTGAAGGTGGTCAGACGACCTGGTAAAGGTTGCGGCCTATGTCCAGCAGTGGACGCTATCGTGTGAGATCGGCTGCTTAAAATCAAAACCTAGTAACTCGTTTTAACAAAAATGTTCAGGAGAGCCAAAAAACGGGTCGACCACTTTAATTCGTTGCCCCGAAGAAACCAGACGCAATAGCGATTTCGGTGTTTGAACAAAAGTTTGACTATATTGTTGACTATAGTCACACTTAAATCGATCCCACTATTATTTTTTTTAATTTACCTAAATATGACAATGAAAAAAAATTTGAAATACAATCTCTGAGTTAATTCTCTACTTTTTAAAGCATTTTATATTTTTAGTTGTACGTTTCGAATGAAAAATGTTATTTTTTGAAGTGCATTCATTTAAAAGTTATACAAATGATTTATTTGTGGCAGAATTAAGTTTTGTTTACGATTTGGTTACGACTCGTGGTTAATTCAGCCAAATTTGTATACTGTTTTTTAGTAAGTAAGTCGAAAAATGACAAAAACGTTTTTTTTTTGCAAAAACACCGTTACTAGGTTTTGAATTTGGGCAGCCGAGATGATGATGATGATTATTATTATATTAGTCGGCGAGGCGCTTCTCCAGAAGTCCCCCAGAGTCCTCCAGAAGAAGGCAGGTAGTCGCCACTTACAATGGATCTGGTGGGGCGAGTGTTGAAAATTTTGCGGTTTTTGTAATCCAATCGTCGTAGGTCGCCAATTTAGAGAACTCCTATGTCCGCCCGCCTGCAGTAGAAATAACTCCAGAGGTTGAAGAAGGGATGATATATTTACACATGGTTAGGTACACTATTTACAAGAAAATGAATGCATGTTAATGTGTACAGCGGCTGAGATGTACTGCCTAGTTAACAAAAGTCTTTTTGAAAGGTAACAATGTCAATTTTAAAATCTTCTTCTATAAATTAAAAAGTAACAGTATCAAAAATTAGTTTGGTTACAAAAAGGTTGGAGGAAAGGCACAATTTACTTTTATATAAAAAATATATATACTTATGCGAGCAGTTCTCATGTAAATTACAATATGGCAATACAATCTGGGAGTGAATAAAAAAGGCATCCATATTTTATCCACCCTTAGGCCGCATTTGCAGGCCGCACGCAGGACGTTGCGCGAGGCGTCGTGCGGGGCGTGCTGCGCCCAAATCAAATGTATAGCAATAGTATGAGACCGTTTAAAGAGACGCGCATAGGCCTATGTTCGATATCGTATAAGGAAACGCGTCGGCTCCCGCGGCGGCGCCCGCAGCGGCGGCGCCCGTGGTGGGGCGCCCGCGTCGGAGCCCACACGACATCCCGCACAACACGCCGCGTCTTCGTAAAGGAGGCCTTAGGGTGTGATTTTAGTTCCAAATAAAAAAAGTTATCAACTCAAACTATATCGTTATTTGTTTAAAATTAAAACAACCAGTGGTGTTTTATTTATATTGAGAAAACACTACAAAAAGGGTTTACTTTGATATTTATTTCTACAGAGTGAAATTCATTACATCTTGTTACTTTTTAATAACTTGTCTAAACTAAATCCTACATCTATATTTTTCAGAATTAAGAAATCTGTTTTATATTTCTCAAATGGTTTAAAAAAAACTCGTTATTACAAATACCTTACCTAAACGCAAATTCTTGTTAGCTGAAACGAAAATCGGAAAGAAAAATTGTGCGGTAGGTATAAACATCTCGATTTAACTTCGGCTTGTATGAAAAGTAATAAAATTTAAAACTGTTGCGACATTTCGCATTTCGACGCGCGCATGTCACAGCTGCAAGGGTGGGGGACCCTCATACCTAATTAGGTAAGAAGCTTCAAAGTACGGAGTCTTAAGTCTAAATTGACATAGATACGTCAAATTACTTAAATGCTCTTAAATTGTTATGAATAACATTGATACATCTTTTGGCATTTGCCTACTGAGCTGAAGGAGGAAATCAATGACGAAGCGTTTTGTCGCCGACTGAAAAATAAAAGTAATATGAATATGGTAGTGTGAAATAAATGAATCTAATCTAATCTAATCTAACTGGGTTAGTTACGAAGTATCTACATTTTTATAACCTGGTTATTTTTTCTACTTTAGGTGTTCCAGATGGACGGATGATCTGCGCAAGGCCGCGGGTCCACGCTGGATGCAGGCCACCTGCTATCGGTACAGATGGAGAGCCTTGAGGGAGGCCTATGTCCAGCAGTGGACGTCCTACGGCTGAAATGATGATGATGATGATGAGGTGTGAGTTGAAGAAAACCTCCAAACAGCCTCACAAACTTTGGCATATATTTTGTACGAAACTTTCAGCATACGCCATGGGCCATGCCACAGAAAAATCCATCAATCTTCGTCAACGAGCAGACTGCATTATCCAGACGTTTTCAGACTGATCCTAAGAAAGCAACTATCTCTTTCTAACGTACAAAACTTTTCATACTTCTCCGTCTTTCCTCTCCAGAGGAATGACTCAGCAGTACTTCTTTAGTTTTAAAGGGAATCTGTATCTTTTAACTTTGGAATAAAGTTGAGTTTTCATTGATATCGATCAGAAATGCGAGGAGCAATAGATTTTTTTCTTCTAGATATTCAAGTCGTTAAAGTTTAAACATAATATACTGGTTGTATCTGATAAGGCGGTAATAAATCAAAGGAGGGATTCTGCTCACCATAACTAACAACTTTTCCAAAGCAACATGGGTCGAAATCTGAAAAAAAAAACAACTGTTTCGATCATACATTGGTTTGATCAGCTGACAGGGTAAATTAACGGGACAGCCGATTTTTGTTTTACGATTTCAATCCATGTATGACTGAATCTGACTGAATCCAGCTGAATCCCTTCTTTGATTTATTACCGCCTTTTCAGAAACACCTTGTATATTAACGCATCAAGCTATGGTGCGCGAAACAGACACAAAAGCATACAAACACACAAGTTACTCTATGAAACACAATAAAAGTTAGGAAACAAGCATTGATATCAATCATTATAACTTTATTGACTGCTCCGTGGCTCAGTTGGCAGTGATGTGGACTAAGAAGCGGGTGCATCGGGCCCGATTCCCGGCGGGGTTAACATGATTTATCGTAAATATCGATGTTTGTTTCCCGGTCTGGGTATAATGTTCGTCTCTGAATATGTTTCGGGCACCCTAGATATAAGTTCTTCCTAGTTAGGGGCTCTTGTCGCCATTTACCGCCGCCGGATCGAACCCAGACCTTTAAGTGACAGTCCACATTACTGTCCACTGAACCACTCAGTGTAGGTAGGATTCCAATAAATTTAAATAGTAGTAAGATATGTAGAAACATTATAAGACTAAGTAGGTACAGTGGCGGACACGGTCGGCGTAACACTTCCGGTTTTTCTGTATTACAAAATAGCTCTTTTTCTTTGGTAATACAGTCTAGGGCTGGCGAAACCATAGACAAATCTGTTACAGCCTCCTAGTCCGCCACTGTACAATGTTGTTTCTGATCTTATTAAGTACTGAAATATTATGAAAATGTTCTTCAGCTAAAAATTTCCACCATCATTAGA
The DNA here is from genome assembly GCA_951802225.1 of Euspilapteryx auroguttella. Lineage (NCBI taxonomy): Eukaryota > Metazoa > Arthropoda > Insecta > Lepidoptera > Gracillariidae > Euspilapteryx > Euspilapteryx auroguttella. The sequence continues at coordinate 10,455,141 of OX637648.1, read as the reverse complement.
AGGTTCTTTATTGTTGCCCTTAAAATCTTGTTTTTTTCTCAACTTTTTGGGCCCAGAGACGCTTGAAGACTGTAATCCATCTACTTCAAGTCTAGGGGCGGGAATGCAGCTTAGTCTGAGGTCCAAGTAAATAAAAACAGAATTGATTGAAAAGTAATTTGAAGTAATCTCAAGTCAGCCCCACGTTGGTCGCCAATTTAGAATTGACTAAGAAATAATACGTAAGTAGGTTAATATAATCACGTACATTTTTATTGCGGATAAATTAACATTTAAATATAAATATTCAGAAGGAAAGTGCTAGTGAAGAAAGACAAATTCAAGTAAACTAAAATCAAACTAAAATTAAGGCCCCACGTTGGGCGCCAATTTTATGGTTATACTAAAGCAATAAAGTGCGAATAATGCGAAATTAAGTTTTACGCAATCACGATTGATCCACCCGCTAATACGATATGGATGAAAACTTTTGGTAGCTAGTTTAGAACTTAGAACTACAAGATGGATATACTGGGTGTTCATGACAAGGCGGTAATAAATCAAAGGAGGGATTCTGCCCACCATAACTAACAACTTTCCCAAAGCAACATTGCTCGAAATCTCAAAAAAAAACAGCTGATCAATACATTGGTTCGATCAGCTGACGGTGTCAATCTACGGGACAGGTGATTTTTGTTTTGAGATTTCGACCCATGTTACTTTGGGAAAGTTGTTTGGTATGGTGAGCTGAACCCCTCCTTTGATTTATTACCGCCTAGTCAGAAACTAGTATAAAACGATTTATCCCAAAAAATATAAACGGGAGCGGAAAATTGGAATTATGCGCTTTAATTTTTGGAATTTAGGTTATTTGAATTTGAATATTTGAATTTGAATTTAAGGGGCGAAACAGTGCGAAACTAGCGCCACTTCGATAAATAATTAATAACTTCTAAACCATGGCCGAAATAAAAAATATGCACCTTTGACTTCCTAGATAATCTAGCTTAGAATTTTAAAGGCTCTGTTGTGTAGTTTTAAGTTTCAAAATGAAATCAATTATTTATCGGAAGTGGCGCTAGTTTCGCACCATGTAAGCCCTTTATGGGAAATTGCGCTGGCGAATTAGCTGTCACTACATATAATTTAGTAATTTCTAATAATTATTATTAGTTTTTGACACCTCTCCCTTGTGCCACACCGACTTGATGCATTAATGGCGTTGGTCGGCGTCGGTCGGTGTGCCCGTGCCCGCGCTGCTCCTTTATATTAAAATAAAGTATATGATCTTTTTAACACTTGTGGTCTTATGGTTATTGTTATACTTAGCACAATGCCAAGCTTATTACAACGATCAAACCCTAAAACTGAGTTGCAATAAAGATCAAACCAACTACCAAGTGACCAAATCGGCCCAGCCCAGCCGTTGTCGAGTATTTAGCGAGATAAACAAACCATGAATAATTTATATAGTAGATTAGTCGCAGCGCTTGGCACGTGGAATTCTTATAATTATGATAAAGCTTCAATTTTCAAAATAAACTTTATAGATAGATAAGGCATTGCTCTAGCTAGAGTGATTTAAATGCTAGCAAATCCAAAAGCCTCTACTCTCGTAAACTACTAAAGCTTGCAAGCCTACTAGCCTAGACCGCGGCCGGTCGACGCAACTGGCTGGAGCGGCGGCGGCGGCGGCATCGAGCCCGACCGGTCGTCCTTGCAGCCCCACTTTCCGTTTCTATGGAGACTGGAGACGCTGCTTTTATAGAGTAGCTTTGAATTCATATATAAAGCCCACAGCTTTGCCTACTAAATTACTTTCCTTGAATCTGTTCGGATAACCATGACATGCTGAATGATTTACATAGCAGCATCAGGTAGTTGAGAAGATATAAATCTACCAATATTATAAAGAGAAAGATTTGATTGTTTGTGTGTTTGCTGAATAGACACCGAAAAAGTACAGAACCGATTTGAAAAATTATTTCACTGTTGAGAATCTACACTATCCCCGGACGACAAGCTAAAGAATATTCGCATAAATTTAAAATGCAAGGGGGTACGAAGAACAAATATGTAGAATATTTTCAATAAAGTTAGGGATCGATTAAAAAACGACATTACTAGCAGTACGAAGTTTGCCGGTTTAGCTAAATACTAATAAACTAAACTTTCTTTTAAACTTTAATGATACCATAATATAAAATTTACGTAGATGCATCAGTAGTTTTCTAGATAAAATGTATAGAAACGAGAAAGAAAATGTGCAGATTTCTTAAAACTTATCAATAAGTAGTCAAACCGGCGAACTTCGTACCGCTTAACCTATTACTATATTGTGCATGTTAAACTTATAAACCTTCCTCTTGAATAACTCTATCTATTAAAAAAAACGCATCAATATCCGTAGCGTAGTTTTAAAGATTTAAGCATACATAGGGACAGACGCGGAAAGCGGTTTTATTTTTATACCATGTTGTATTGAAGAAAAATAATAAATAAGACTATCTTTAGACTTTAAAACATCGATAAACAGACACTTATTAAAGTGCAATAAAGGCCTTCGTTTTTTATAGGCAAAAAAAAAGTGTTTTGAGCACAGAGAGAGCATCTTCCTTGTTCTGTGGTTTTGAGCATGTCGTCATTTTTGCAAATTGTTCAAAAACACAATTTTTCGGTAGCACGCGCGCGTAATTACTACCTTGAGGCGATTCTTATTCACGAAAACTGCTCTTGGTATTTTATACAGGTTAGCAAGATACGTGAGAGTAACAAAGTTAAAAAGTTTTAGTAGAATGGTACTTAATACTTGGTAGTTAATTTCATTTCAGTTATTTTAGGGCCTAGATAGGTTACAATTGTTTTATTTATTAAAAGGAACACAAACATATTTACAGTCCATTACATATTTACGGTATAAAAGTCCGGTTAACTACAAAAAAAAACATATTTACCTACAAATAAAATATATTTCGTCCAGATCGCCGCCACTGTGTCGGATCGGAACCGTGCCCAGCGAGCTGGCTGCGTTTCCAAAAAAAGTGCCTCTCAATAAATTGGAAATTTCTGACTGATATTTTAAATGTTGATTCTATAAATCTTATTGTAAATAATGAGTTTGATAAAAAATCTCAAAGCACTCTGTTCTATCTCAAAGATTCCCAAGTCAAGGAAAAGATGGAAAAAAAGATTTTTTGCACAAAACATAAATCGTATCAAGTGCATATGATTGTTCGCGCCTTTTTCAACGTCTTCCGCGGCACGATGTTCAGTTGTTACTTTTTCATCTTCTATTTTTAAAAGGTTATGTTCATACACTTACAATCTTGCTTGGCTAAAATATTTCTTAAGTTCTTTTCAACTCCGTTTTTACCATTAATTTTAATAGAAACTTCTCCTAACTGTGATTAGCCTAATTTTTATAAAGATTTATCTTTTGACCGTGTGGTGGTACCAATGCATAGCACCAACTCATCTCCTCTCATGTTTGACTAAGGAATAAACCCGAAGGACGAACGTTTTCATTCTTTGAAGAAGGCACTTAAAGATCCATTCTAATACCGGTGTGATATATACGCTTACTCCTCCAAAATGTTTTCCTTTTGGCGATGTTTGGATATCATAGATAGACAATCACGATAGTGTCTGAATGTCTGATACACTTCCGACTCCGCACATGTCCTTAAAAATATAGTTAACTACAATATTTAAGGGCTTCCACACTTAACTGCGGATTTGCATTGCATCGCAAATATCAGCGAAGAATCAGCATACAAGAAGGCCAATATCAGCATCGTATCGCATATCGCATCGCAGTTATAGGTGCAGGAGCGAACTCGCACTCTACATACATAACGTCACGCCTGTATCCCATCGGGGTAGGCAGAGACAATTGATGTCCACTTGCTACGATCCTGACACACTTCTTTCGCTTCTTCTTCAGTCATAAGCCTTTTCATACACGCACGTCGGTTTCGTGAACTCTTCACGCGGCCTTTTTTCAGAACGTCACCAATTTGGTCGCTGACCGTTTTCCGTGGCCTACCTCTTCCAACCGTGCCTTCCGCATCCGCTCTATATATTTCTTTTGTCAATCTCCTGTCGTCCATCCGTTCTAAATGAAACTTTAAGTCGTTCTCCGCCCCAAATGGATATAAAAGGTTGAGTTCCGACTCAAGTATAAGTCGACGGAGTTAAGTCGGGTCAAGCCAGAAAAACCTGTACTCGAGACAAATTTTTCCGAGTTGAAACTCAAGCGAGTAGCCTCCAAAACACTGACTGTGAATAATAACAATAACATAATAACACATCACACTCAGAGCCCCTAACTAGGAAGAACCTGTATCTCGGGTGCCCGAAACACACACAGAGACGAACATCACACCCAGACCGGAAACAAACATCGATATTCATCGTATCAATATTCGCCCCGCCCGGGAATCGAAACCGTGTGCACACGCTTACTCAGTCCACATCACTGCCAACTGAGCCACGGAGCAGTCATGGAGCAGTGAATGTAGCTATATTAGCTTCAAATATTTCGCCAGACAATTCGTGACATGTATGGCTGACCAGTCCAATTTGTTCGTCAGTCAGATCGAAGCTACTGAGTTTAGTCCAGTTACTGACCTCTTTCTAAGAAGACTTTTTTTTTCTATTTTTTTTTTGTCCGAGCCGCTAATAACGTGGTATTTTGAAGATTAATACGGTGTACTCTAATGCATATCATTACTTTGAGTGCCTTTTTTCGTTGTTCAGTTTGACCAGTCGGGTTAGAGCCTTGCTTGCTTCTGTAGACTTATTTTCAGTTAATTTCATGTATGTAAATTGAGGTTTTTCTATTGGTAATAATAATAATAAAACTTCTTGCTAAAAATCCTGTATTATTTGTTTTATATCAAATTTGAACGTGGTTTATATAAAACGTGAACGTGGTTTTATATATAAAACTCTTCCGTTACTGACTGACTGACTGACAGACAACGCAGAGCCGAAACTACTGGGCGTAGCGGGCTGAAATTTTGCATATAGGTTCCTTAGGTAGTGTAGGTGAGCACTAAGAAAAGATTCCCCGAAATTCCCATGGGAACGGAAAAAAACGGGATTTTTGTGTTTATGAGAAATCTGCGCGAGAAAAACCGCGGGGCAGCCTCTAGTCAATATATATAAAACTCTTCCGTAACTGACTGACTGACTGACAGACATCGCAGAGCCGAAACCATTGGGCGTAGAAAGCTGAAAATTGGCACGTGGGTTCCTTGGGGAGTGTAGGTGAGCACTAAGAAGGGATTTCCCGAAATTCCCACGGGAACGGCAAAAAACGGGAATTTTTGTGTTTATGAGAAATCTGCGCGAGAAAAACCGCGGGGCAGCCTCTAGTACAAAATAAAAGCAAACTTAATTAATTAAAGTTTTACGAAATATTTCATAAAGTTGACGTGCTTGACTTTTTAGTTTGACATGTCAACAACAACAACACAATTATTTTCATAAATTACACTTTCACTCATGACTAAGTTTAGTCAGTGCATATCAGGTACTCTAGATATCTAATCTAGCTCTAATACGATTTCTGTAGTACCTATTGTTAAATTGATTAACTTCCTTCTCATATTATTATCATATTTTTTATGAAACACTTCCAGTAAGAAAAAGGGTTCAAGTTATACTGGCCAAGAGAAAGTATTTACATTAAAATTTGGTGTAACACGCCCCGCAGCGTAACATTGTCGTAAAGTATTGATTCGTAACATCCGCGTGTACCTTTTTAAAGCGTTATCATTATAATAAAATGTAGAGATCATGTTATAATTTCATTATTTGCGCAAAGGGTCTGATATTACTTTTTTTTTTAGAAAACAATCTCGTATAAGGTTAGCACTTAGTAGAAGGCCCCGTTGTGTGTTATTTTTTATATCATGACCATTTTGATTGAAATAGAGGTTATTTTTGCCTACATTTGGAATAAGATATTATAAGGAAAAGTATGTACCTTGTTGTACGGCAAACGAATGAACTTACGTGTAACAATTCTCTCACCTGTGCTCATATTTAGAAGATGCAATCAGAATTAAATTTATCATGAAATATCACATCGTTTGAGATTCACAAATGATATCAAATCTCATAAAAGCAACAAGACATAACCAATCAGTCCCATTCGTTATCGCTCAGAAAACAATTCATGGAACCGTTCATCAATTTTCGAACCAAAAAATCCTTTTAAACCAAAGATAGAGGTGGGACCTCAAAAAAGGTCATCGTAGCCCATACACGGTGGTAAAGGTAAAACAAAAATTGAAAAACAAGCTCTCCCGACGCGACCCCAGCCAGGTCATTAGTTCGCAGTGCAGCCACTCGCGCAGGTACCACGAAATACGAAAACCATTCGAATCTATCATTCATTAGTAAAGAGAATCCAATACGACATTTTTTTCACAATCCCCGGGCACAAAGAGCCGGGCGCACGCACACACGCGCCCCCGGCACCTGCCTGTGTGTGCATGCGTTACGAAAAACGTGAAAAAAACCGCGCTGACCCGCGCACACAGGCAAAAACCGCGGAAAAAATCACTGACACAAAGAAAGTCTACCGAAAACTTCAATGCGAACTTTTGCACCATCACACGCGGAGTCCCAACACAAGGATGCAATACAAGAAAACTGCGCTTGTGTGGGTAAGTGCAGAGAGTGTGTACAGGGCTAAACTTAGCGCTTGCTGGTGTTGGTGACCACGCTCGCGGGTCCAAACTTCAGGAAATAGCACGCGATGCAACAGGAAAACTTTTGCGAATCTAGACCCTAACGTCAATGCGTAAGGTATAAAGGGTTGAGATAAAAAGTTAAGATAGGTCAGTTTCAATCTGGGAGCAAAAGCTGCGCGGGTAGTTTTCGTATTGAAACTTGGTGCGAGATGCAACGAGCGACCAGCGACCGGTACGAATTTAAACAGAGGATGTATGCCCGTCTCCCTCACTTCACCCGTTGCCTGGGGTAGAAAGGGTGCGGGGCCCGTGTCGCGTTGATGAACCTTTTTTTCTCGTTTCTTTTCGGTTTTTTTCACGAATCGTTTTAAAGGGTTTCGTAATAATCGCGTTGGGCTCGCGATTATGTTGGACACTGATAAGGTTGTTTTAATTCCGCGCATCAGCCCTTCCGAAAGTTATTGAGTGTTAATTTCGAAGTTTAAGAGGATAAAAGTTTTTTTTTTATATTAAGTATATCTTACTCTTAACCAGTAACCAGCAGAGCCAGAGCATATAAAAGAAAGAAAGAAAGAAATTATTTATTTACAGAACACGCTGAACATTTTAAAAAATGTAGAGCTATTTCCATCCAGCTCTGAAACTATTTTGCTCTACATTTTTTTGCCCTACCTAAATCACAAATAAATGAGCTTGTAACAGCAGCTTTATTTAATAATAAAGATTTTAACATGTTACAGTAACCAAATAAAAACATACAAAAGCTCATTATTGAGTGAAAAGGAAAATGTAAACAAAACACAACTCCTCGAACAAGCCTAGAAGCTTTAAGCTCGGCGCCAAGGCCGCGCGTCTGGGGAAACTTATTTTCCCGCCTTTCTGAGCTTTGCTCGCTACAGTTACTACAGGTGCAAAACTTGACTCTTTAAGATTTCTTCCTCTTTACAAAAAACGAAGACTTTTTTTAAGTTGTCTGGATAAAGAACCTTTGTTCTGGGTTCAGTTCGGTAGATTCGTGACAAGATTCTTGTTTGAATATTATCGTGGGTTGGTTTAAATCAGAAACTTAGACGGCTAACATCGTGGAAATTCTGTGAAATAAATATTTGTATTTAATTTGAATTGTATAGGTATTTTGGTTTTTACTTAGGCAAAGGGTTTTTTTTGCTTATGATACTTTTAACTTTATCGGGATTCGGAAAATAGGACTTTCCCCAATTGTAGAACAACTCTACATTTTAATCTTGTTTATTTTTTTAAAAGTACCTAGGCGAGTACGCAGAGCTATATTTTAAGAAAGATAATAAGACTATATCATTAAAAAAAAATACTTAAATTTATACAAAGCAAATTTTGGAAAATTTTGCAAGTACAAAATTATAGAGCGCAAGTGTAAAGAAATCCTCTCGTTCTAAATCACTTTAGGAAGCATCCGTTTTCTTTGCAGCAACAAGGATGATCCATCCTTATTTTTGTGCCTCCACATCCTCGCCGGACTGGGGCGATGCAATGGGGAAGAGAAAAAAGAAAAAAAAGCATTCGGCGGCGGCGGCCGCAGTCGCACACGAGCCCTGCCGCGCGCTGGCCGCGCTCACCACGTTATTCTTATTTTATATTATTACGTGTTTCGTTTCGCGTAGAGTTTTGAACTCGCGCTAGTTCTTTCGGCGCGAAACAACAAACATGTGCACGAAATTGTGATGAACTCTGGAACTTAAAAAACAAAATATTTTTTCGTGTAAAAAAAAATTCAAAAGAACCCACACACTATGCCGAACGGAACTGACTTTTGGATAATTCAAAATTCATGCGAGAATTGTCAAAATTTTAACTTTGGATAAGCCGACCGTGCCAGAAACCGCAACTAAACGCAGTTCAAACTAGCAATTTTTGTTTTGTTTACAAACCATTTTAAAAAAAAAACAAGCCACAAATGCAACCACACAACAAAGTTTTATTTTTCAACGTATGTTTAGTTCTTTAATTTTCTAACTGAAACATTTTACAAGAAACGGTAGGGAGCCAAACTGAAAATTCCGACAGACAAGAAAGAATCCTATAAGAGACAAGAAGAGAGGGAGAAACACCGACCATGGCGCTTGCATCTTCCGTGAGCCTGTACTACTCCATTGTGCAGCGGGCAGCCAGGCATTATCTTGAGGACTATTGCCACACAGGTAAGAAAATAAAAAAAAAATTATATTAATGGACCCGGACCTCGATAAAGACGTTTCAGATTGTACTCTAAATTTTTTTAAATACTCTTAAATTTTTAATAATACAAAAAGGGTTTCACTTGCCAAAAGTTGGTTTGCCTTAATATTTAAATTGGCAAGTAATAAACATAATAAATATCATTGGTAAAACCTGCAATAGTGCCTGCAAGTTTTCTTAAGTAATAGATTCGTTGAACAATTTCCGTTGGCGGCAACTCTGTCGCGCCGCCCGCCCGCCCTACGGTAATCTGTTAAAGAATCTTATTCAAACTCAAATAACTCAACTTTTTATATTTAATTACTACTTTATATTGCATTTTTTTGTAAAAAAAAAAAATTGGGCATAACTATTTACTAATATTGCAACATAAAAGCTCTTCATTTTACAAATACTGCAACATACGTGCTCTACATTTTACAAATACCGCAAATAAAATAAAAAATTCGCAGAGTTGTTTCTTTGTGTTCCCTGCAAAAAATGTTTATTTTAGAATTCTTTCTTACCTATATTTTGTATTTTTAGCAACATATATTATCTTAATTCATCTTTATACCAATCAAAACCTAGTATAAAATATAAGCCGCTTCCCGCGTCTGTCCCTATGCGTATGCTTAAATATTTAAAACTATGCAACGGTTTGTGATGCCTTTTTTAAAGATAAAGGGATTCAAGAGGAACATTTATGTATAATTCATGCACAACATAGTAAAAGGTAAGGCGGTACGAAGTTCGCCGGGTCGACTAATATTAACGATAAAAAGCACTACCTCAGTAATAATAACCATACCAAATAAGTATTCATAATTTTATACCTGCGACGGCGGGGTTTAGTCTACGCGTCGTCGTTTTTTTACCCTTTTGAAAACCAGTCGCTGGCTACAACCAATCTTAGGAACCAGTTCAGGATGCTGAGATCGCCGCGAGACGCGAGACTATAGGCAACAGGGCTACCTACCTAGAAATTGAATAAAACTTTTGTTTTATGTAGAGTTAATGTAGAGATTTTTGGCAAACTTAAAGTGACAGCTTTAGTGCTTGTAAGTTTTAAGCTGGGAAATTAACTAAATAGGTGGGTAAAAAGGTTAGAAAAACTTGATTATGTATTAATGAAAGTTTTTTTTGTAACTAACAATATACGTTCATTTAAGTTATGTCAAACATTTAACTTTATGTAAATTAAAATTATCTTCAGTAAGTATTTGTTTGTGGGCGTGATATACAAAACGAATCGGAAAAAAATAAGAAAAATCTTACTATTTTAACAAAATTCCAAAAGCAAAGTATTAGGTTGGCAACCCTAGCCGCCGCCGTCGGCGGACGCATGTGCTTTAATGCTAATAATGTGCAACACGCTTAAGGTCAAGGTCAGCTCTAGGTAGAGTCGTTAACACTATTGAAAACTGCATGCGTTACGACTTTGTTTACTCAAAAGTCTAAAAACAGTTCTATAAAAGTTTATTACTTAGGTAATATTTCTGTGTAAAAGGTCTCGGTAACTGAACAGGCTCTACCAGTCACGGATTTACAATTTGCCTACTTGGTAGAGTTTTGTACAGTGGCGGACTAGGAGGCCGTAACAGATTTGTCTATGGTTTCGTCAACCCTAGACTGTATTGCCAAAGAACAAGAGCTATTGTGCAATACAGAGAAACCGGAAGTGTTACGCCGACCGTGTCCGCCACTGTACTATTTTTTGAAAAGTTTTATACAGGTAATCGTTTTCATAATATTCCACGGGCAATTTTCCAAATCCGATAAAATTAAACCGCACCTAAGCTAAGCTTAACACTTTACAGAGTTCAAAAAGGCTGATTAGCTTAGACCTCATCGAGTTATTTAGCTGTGCTTCACGGCCCGTGGTCCCATCTCACGGCTAATTACACTAGGTGCGGTGTAGGGTTAAAACAGCCTAGTCATTACCGCACCAAGCCACTTTTTATAAAAACGAAAATAATTTACTCTACATTCAGATTAGAACTAAACTTTATAAAGACTGTATTTTTTTACTGTTCAAGTTTATCAGATTGGAAAGTCTACGCGACGCGGGCAGCTTTATATTTTTGCAATAATAATTGTATTTTAGATTTAGATTCCTCACAATATTGTTGCTCTACATTTTCTTTTAAATTGACATTAAAATTATTATTATCTATATTTTTTATGTGGTTAATCCTCATTATCAACTTCTCAGCCGAAAGACGTCCACTTTTGGAAATAGGCCTCCCCAATGAGATCACCACACCGGTCTTATGCGACACTCATCCATTATACTCCCGCAAACTTCCCCAGGTCGTCTAACCACCTTGTGGGGAAGTCTGCCTGCTCTGCCTACTGTGTCTTTCAGTGCGATAACGCTATCTGAGCACGTTTCGGCTCCATCTACCTCTGTTCTTCGAGCTACAATACGTGCCTTGCGTATTCTTTGGGCTACGTCGATGACTTTGGTTCTTTAGCGGAGTTCTTGGTTTTTGAGGATGTGTTGGTTTATCATGGGTTTACAAAATGAACCACCATGAATGTATTTTTTTTTTTATTAATTGTCATTTTATTTAGTGTTTTCATTCTTGATGAGCAAGCACGTAAGCTTGCTTCTAAAATTATACTCTATCATGTGAATCACTGAGCCGTAACGGAAAACTGTGTTTCTTTAACTGTGATTCCGATTGAGTCTCAAAATAAATCTAACTTGAGTTGAATTGTACAAATTGTTGAAATGCGCAATTAAAGAAAAGGTATTGCTTATTGAAACTCTCCGGGACACTCCGTCTCTAGACGTGATCTTGGTTTCATGTAACTTTAAAGTACGGCTGCGGGCGTTCGTCTTCAAATCCTTCTAGCGCACGGAACGTCGACAGCCCTTTTGGTTTCTTTAAGTTAATAGAGAGCACGTGACCAGTGCCTTATAGCACGTGTTTCTATGTAAATATGTGTCATCTTCTTCTTAACATTTAAGAGCCTCTTCTATACCTCCCGTTTTCCCGCGAAAGGGTTTTCTTTCAGTTGATCAAAGTCATTCATTTTTTCTTGTCTTCTGAATGTGTCTTTGTATATTTATAATATGACCATGACAGTCCCCCTGTTTGGCAATAAAATGCCCTAACCAATCATCAACTTAGCCCAAAAACAACATTCGATCGTCCATCGTATTGTCCAACCGTAATTCAGTTAATACCTATAATATTTATGTAAATAACGTAAAATATATCATTTTAATTTGACGTGCTTAGCTAGGTTTAGTGAGAGCAACAATGATAGGGACTCGAAAGCACCGCAGTTGGTCAAAGGAGATTTAGGTATAACGCGCCCTATGTTTTTATGCTCGTCTTCTGGGGGAAATTCCGATTCCCCAGATAAAACTAAATTGCATGAAAATTTGACATTTGTTACAATAGAGTGACTCTTACGATCTTGAACGCCCACAAGAGGTCGTTGGAAACCAGTATCAAGATTATTAAATGGGTTTGCATTTGCAATAAACATACCTACATACCTGTTGAATTATAATATTTTTTTGCGAAATATATTATAAATATGACCGCATGATGTAATTCTTATTTAAAGTAGCTACCTGTTTAGTTTTTTTGCAATTAAATTTGTTACGTACCTACTTTATATATAAGATAAGATAAGATTAAAATGCTATATTATCAAAATAAAAACAATTGTATTATAAAAATAAAGTAAAATTTCGAATAGAAACAGGGCGTTGGACGGTCTTATCACTAAAAACGATTTTCTCCAGGCAATCCACAGATACTATATAAAAATGATTCGTGGTTCGTTATCCTCGCTAAAACTCGAGAACGGCTGGGCCGATTGAGCTGATTTTGGTTTCAAAATGTTCGAAATAGTCCAGGGAAGGTTTATAAGGTGAATATAGAAAATATTGAGAGGAAGTTAGTAAAAGTTTTTTTTTCCATACAAATTGTAAGGCGCGATCCGAAGTTCGCCGGGACAGCTAGTTAATTTATACATTAAGGTTTACATGAGTCTTGACTTGACAAGTTTTTATTTCCATGAATTCTTGAAGCGCTTCAACTATCTAAATTCTAATTCATCGGATCGGAAAATGTTTTTCTTTTTTATTTTCTCCAGTCTAAGCTATTAATAATAAGTATAATAACAGTATTTCCCTGTAAAATAGCCGAAACCAATTCGGCAAGTTGACTAAGTAACGGTGGTGATCACCTAAATGTACTTTTTTATTCTCTTCAAGAAAGAAATTGCGATCTCGCGAACGATTGGGCGTCGTTTTTTTTCTAAAGACTCTAAAATTGACTTTTTGTCGCTACTAAATTGGTAAGCGTTAAGTGGTCAAAGCTCAGCTTTTAGGAAGCTATTTATTAGGTAGGTAGATGCCTACTTACCTACTCTACCATTTTCTCTACATAGAGCTAAGAATAGTAAGTTTTTTTTAGCAATATTTTTCGTTTTTTTTTTATCGAATTGCTTTAAAACTTCAGATAAGTGGTAGATATTTATATATCTCCAAAAACCACACGCGCTCACAGAAAATCATATTTTTGTTTGCATTTTTTTTAAACTTTGAACAACGTAATACGTAGAGTTGGATCGTATTGTACGTAACTCTACGTAGAGCAATATAATAAAGTGTTCACGCCTCCGTTCACGAGATAAAGTTTGGTAGAGCAAGTGGTAGAGTTTACAAACACGAGAGTTTTATGCTGCGAACGTCCGGCCACGCGGGCTGAAAAGGCTTCATGGATGCTCACAGATATTAGCAATGAACGCCCTTAGCCTTTTCAAATCAAATCAAATCAAATAATTATTTTTTCAATATAGGATACAAGGTATCACTTATTGAAAGTCAATTAGACTACATCTAATCTGATCGCTATTGATACCTTATTTGGTAAAGTATCCTATACTGTGAGAGGCGAGGTAGTTCAGGGTGCCTACCAATTGGCTCAGGAAAACAAATTTTTGCCTTGCCTTACGACAATAGTCGCCTGGAGAGGCCCCCAAACGAGCCCTCCTCTGTCAAATGATTCTACTCCCTTTCGCAATGATTTTACAGCGTAGAGAAGAATTTTATTTCCTAGCTCTCTACAACATGGTTTCGAAGTAAGCTATAAACACCACAGATTGTCACCAAATATTGTGAGGAGGTTTTGCCCTAATCAGCAGGCGGCATAACACTTCTAGAAGAGATAAATCTAAAAATCTGTTTTTATGTGGGTTGCCTGGAGGCAATCGCTTTTAGCGATAAGGTCGCCAGTTCAGATATTACTATGAGTGTTCAGTTCATAATATTTTTATAAAGATTCTGAAGAAAAAAATCCGCACATAGCTTAGGGCTTACTTAATACAATCTAATCACGTGTTTTTCCGCTTGGCGCGCTACACAGCACGCTTTCGATTTTAACTGAAAACGCACCAAATCTTTGCCCTTATCTTTGAAAACAGGCCTTATCGCGAGTAAACAGCTCATTTGGGTTAACGTCCGGTTAATTGTTTTGTAAACTGTGAAATAGAAATTAAATATCAAATGGATAAGGAGGAAATGAGAAATTTTTTAAGAAAACTTTTGATAGCAGCTTCTGTAACGTAAATTACGCAAATGTTTTTTTTTTTATTTCGGAATTTTAGTCTTTGGGTACACCTTAAAGAGTTCTTTGAGAGAACTACTTTAAAATTACTTAAAATCAAACTATAATATTAGATAAAAAGTGCAAAAGTAAGTTAGGATGTTTATACGTTTATTCAAATTTCACGCAAAAATTACTGATCAAAATTTTAATAAAAATTCAGCTTGTTTACATAAAACTTGTTTAACGTTATTGTTGTTCTAAAAAGAATAATATAATAACAAAGAATTTCACTAGATCCAATGGAAAAGATGTAAGACCAAGCGCTCTATTTAAAAAAAAAAAACAACAAAAATTTACTCACCACCACATAATCTCACGATGTATTGACCTATTCGCAAGGGAAGAAACGAAGGTCACGGACCAAGTTCAAGGGCGTCGCTACTCACCCCGGGTGTGGTTGTGCCCTTACGCACAAGTTTACCACAGGTGAATGGGAAACTTTGTCCCCTTCGGTTTAAAAATTAAAAAGCTTTTGTGTAGGGCGCGAAGGATACTCAAGTTTTGGGAAAGAATTTTGCTTACTTTTTTTTTAGGTTGGTTGTTGGATTTGATTTTTTTCCTTTGCCTACAAAAATATCTGCATCGCAAATTGCAACTTAAAATAATGAAAATTTGCTTAAAGTATATTATATCTATTGAAATGGGCAGCCTTATTTCTTAGAGCTATTTTTTCCAAGCAACTCATGTAGACGAGACAGCATACAATATGTTTATTACCTACCTAGTTTAAAGATTCTACTTACCACCTATGGCTCGATCAGTAAAATTATTTATTTTAAACTTGTCGACCCGGCGAACTTCTCAACAAACATATCAACCTTCCTATTAAATTACTCTGTTTATTAAAAAAAACCGCATCAAAATCCTTTGCATAGTTTTAAAGATATAAGCATACATATGGACAGACGCGGGAAGCGACTTTGTTTTATACTATGTATTGATGATGATACGGCAGGAACAAATTGGACATGTTCAACAACTAAATCTCGTCCTAGACGGCCCTTTTAAACTGAATTGATTAGCTAATAGAACATCTGTTTTATCTGTAGACCGTTTGGCCAGTTAAAGATAACAGCTATTAAATGTTAAGCTTTAAATGTGTGATTTTTAGGTGGTAGGTTTTTTATTATTTTTTAATTTAGTAGCGAATGCTCCTCGATTAAGACCACCACAGTGGTTCAGTGGGCAATGGTATTGACTGTAAAGCCCGAACTCTGGATTCGAACATTATGGTGATCTTTATAAGAATAACTTGGTTGTTTAATAGGTTTCGAGCATCCAAGCTATAGGTCAAACTGATAACCTCCATTTTTGAAGTCGGTTAAAAATGGTTTATGTTTATCAAAAGTATTGGATGTAGCATAGCTTATTTGCTTTAAAACCATAGCTATCATAGTTGATCAATCCTTAAAAAGTCTAGCTACCCTAGGCTAAGCCTAGGCAACCCCACCCTATTAGTTTAAATAGACAACACTCCCTCTCTATTTGCCTTGACTTGACGTCCGACATATTGTGGTCGACGGACCGTTCTGTGTGATCACGCCCTTATTATTCGGCGGTTTGGTAGCTTAATTGGTAAAGGGCTCTAAAATCGCTCTAAAATCAATTACAAAAAAATCAATAGTACATATTTGAAAACTGAAAAACAAAACATTATGACTGCACGAGCTAGAGTCATTTATTTACCTTTCTCACAAAAACAAAACTCAAACTTATATTACATGGTCATTTTCGTTCCGAAATTTATAGTTGGGATCGCGTTAAAGTTAAGATTTATTATATTTTATATATATATTATTATATTTTAGTTTTGTAAGATCTCTGCTCGACTTTGCCAGCTCGGTTTGGTATCCTTTCTACTCCTGCCACATAGATCGGTTGGAAAATATACAAATTAAATTCTTAAAATCTATAAATTACAGAATGGGACTTCAATTCAACCATTATCCGCAGGCGTGTAAATACCACAATATCTCACCTCTTGCCGATAGACGTTCAAATTTCGACATTATTAATTTATACAAAATCTTAAATGGATTATTAAACACTCCTCAACTTTTGTCTAAAATAAACTTATATACTCCGCGCCGCAGACTTCGACAAAATAACCTTTTCGACGTACCTATATGCAGAAAAAAATACTCCAAAAATTCCTTCATCCCCCGCAGCCTTTACAAGTATAACAAAACCCTGACACATATCGACTTATTTAATAACACGATAGTTACTTTAAAACGCGAGCTTGGAACTTAAAAATAAATAAAAAATGAGTACTTATATAGAAATTAAAATAACTAACAATTATGGTAAATTTACCAAACAAAAAAAATATATATATATATTATGCTGATACCTAACGTAATATTGTTTAAATATTTGGAACTGTAGGTCTTTTTAGAACTAAGCTTTATGAAATATTTAAGATTTATTGTAATGACCGTTTGTTTTCCAAAATAAAAAAAAAAAAAAAAAAAAAAAAAAAAAAGATTTACTTTAACTATATACTTAATAAATCGCACTTTACTATTTCTCTCTCTCTAACTCTCTCTCTTTCTCTCTCTCTCTCTTTAAAAGGCGACTTAGAAAACACCCGAATAACGGGCAGCAGCGTCCTTCGTTAAAAAACTTGAAAAGCCACACTGCGATCGCACACCCGCCTGCCAAGCGTGGCGAATATGGTCTCCTCCTCCCCTAAAACTTTTCTCCTTGTGGTAATTTGTGGTGGATACCTTGATCCAACAGTAGAAGTTCACTGCTGCTATTGTGTTGACTGCTTCGTGGCTCAGTTGGCAGAGATGTGGATTGCGTGCGACGCGGGAGCACTGGGTTTGATTCTCGGCGGGGGTGAACATTGTTATGTGTAAATATCGATGGTCTGGTAGTATTTGTCCGTCTCTGTTTGTGTTTCGAGCACCCTACATACAGACTCTACCTAGGTCAGGGCTCTAGGTGTGATGCGTTATTTATTTACTCTTCGCTGCATAGTATCATGATTCCGACTTAAATTCGACGAAGTGTTTATCATTTGCGAACAAAAAGCAAGTTTTGATAATCAAATCGGTATAAAAGTTCCAGACCACAGTATAGCGTGATTTTACGGCTTCGTCTGCCGTCTTCACGCGATCTGTCGTGCTGGGGCTGGGAGCATCGATAGTGTAGTGTTTGCAATGCAACTGCAAGTGCAACTTATCGATACGCTTTGATTATCGATAATCTGTGCTCTACAATAGTTTCAAGTAAGATTCATTAATTAGCTTTTAGCGATTAGAGCCGCCCATTGCATGCAAATTCAATTGGTTTTTAATTTAATAATGTACACTTGTATCTTAATTTGTATGCAATAATGTGTTGTGTAATTCTATTCTATTCTAATCGTAAGAGCCCCGGAGTATGGATACAGAGCTAAATAAAATAATAATCAATCATCAGAAACTTAACTAAAAAACCTGAATATTGCTTGAAACAACAACACTTAAAAAAATATACAAATATACCTGTCTACGCCGACTTGAACATACTGGCCGGTTATAATACTGGCTGGTTGAACATTATCTTTTTTTATGAAGATTACGAATAACTGTGTTCTTATTCCTTATTTTAAAATGTTAAATTGATCTTCACTTGTTTAAAACAATTGATCTTCACTTGTTTAAAACAAGTGAAGATCAATTTACAATTTACGGTACAGAAAAGCGTGTAAAAACAAGTTGTTTTTACACGCTTTTCTGTACCGGTTGAGTTCTTGTTAAAAATATAATTATAAATTACTAGCAGCCCGTCCCGGCTTCGCACGGGGTAGACAATTTAGTCATATGTTGTTTTGGCTGGAGACAAAAATACAGCCCGATCAGATCGACGAAATAATCGTCGCTGAACTGCCTAATAAAGACGAAGACCCACTCCTGTATTTCGGCCCAACCGACTGAAGATGTCGGTTGATGCGGGCAGCTATGACTCTGTCGAGCAGCTTTCCCGCCTCGTCCAACAGGACGATAGGCCGGAAATCTGACGGAGCGACAGAGTCGGCGAGCCGGCCCTCGTTTCTGATGAGGAACAGCTTGCCCGTTTTCAACCGCAGAGGGAACACACCTTGTTCCATACAGGTGGAGAACAGGCTGCGGAGCCGAATCTCCAACGCCTCCGGCTTCAACGACAGGAACCAGGCCTTGGCTGGAATTCCATCCAAGCCTGGTGCCGTCTTTTTGCCGCGGAGGCGCTCGGCCGCCGCTGCCAACTTTGCCTCTGAGTGCCGCAATGGGCGGCTAGGGGAGAAGTACGTGCTGTGTAGCAGCATCTCCCCCAGCATGCAGGACACGAAACCCTCTCCCCGCGTTATACTCTCCGGCCGGAGCACGTGGTCCGCGGAGGGACGGACGGCTATGGCTGCGAGGCCTGAGCGGTCCGAGATCCATCCGTTGGGCACAAATCCTCCGAAATAGTAGGGCTCTGCCACCACCGCGACGTGAATTTGCCACTGCGCCAGACTCTGCATGAACAGGTCCATGGCTGTGGCGCAGTGGTTCAAGTTCGCCTGCAGGATCCGGGTTGCCATTACTGGTCCTGAGGCGGAACGACATCCATGGCCACCGCGAATTGGCTATCGGCGGTGGCAGGCCTAGGGGGACTACCGGGCCCCTTCCCCTTTCCTTTTTCCTTCCCCTTTCCTTTGGCCCCTTGGCTGGTCTTTCCGCAGCTGCCCAGACTGTGCGAGGCAAGCTCGCCGCTCGCCTGGCAGAGCGGGCAGCTCTCCTCAGCCTCGCAGTTTTGGGCAATGTGCCCTGGTCGACCGCAGCGGTAGCAGAGGCCACTGCGGTCGTTCTGCGAGGTGCAGTCTGCCCGGAGGTGCCCCGTCTCCTGACACCGGAAGCAGCGCCTCGTACGCCGCGGGAGGAGCCTAGCCCGGACAATGCTCTATCCGAGCTTGAGTTTTCCGGCGAGTGCGATCTTCCGCGCCGCATCTGTCGGGCAGCGTACCCACACTGCGCCGAGGCCCTCTCGTTGACGATGCGCCCCACCTGGACGTCCGCCACCCTGCAACCACCGCTTGCCGCGACTGCGGCTGCGGTTTCAGCAGGGGTGACGGAATCGTCCAGATCCATGAGGCGCATCTCTGCGCTGCTCACCGTGTCTTCGGTCAACACCTCCCTTAGTTACTGGGCTAAGGCGTCTGCCTTGGCCCTGGCTTCTTCTGGAGGCCCGGAGATCTCCAGCAGGCGGGCACCGGTTGCAGCCGCCCGGAAGCGGATGCTGTCGATGCCCAGACCTGCCAGGTCGAGCCTCCCTTTTGCAGCGGAGATCACCTGAGCATAGACCTCCCTGCACAGCCTCCGGGCCAAAGCTGACCACCACCGCTGCAGTGCGGGGAGTGCGCAGATTCTTGGCTGCTGCCTTGGACTTTTCTTTGCTTCGGCCCTGGAGTAGGGGCAGCCGTGACTGGAGCAGCCCGCTCCTAGTCCCTGTTCCTCTTCCCCTTCTTTTTCTTCTTTTTGCCCCTTCCGGCCTCCGTCACCAGGGTGCAGCCATCATCATTGGCCGGACCAGTGGGAGGAGGGACGTGGGGGGCAGAAGAAGTGCCCGCCTCTGGTTGCCAGGCGGGCGCTCGGGTCTTCGGGGCTGGGGCCGCTCTGGGCACCGGGGCTGCTCGTGGGGCTGGTGGGGCCGCACGAGGGGCCGCGGCCGCTTTGGCCTTCGGGGTAGCTCGAGGGGCCGGGCCGCTCGAGGCACTGGAGCCGAGGGGGCTCTGTCCACCGCCAAGGACGGCCGAGGTCGCTGGGCCGGGAGGAGCCGCTCGTCCAGGGCCTCCAGTCGCGCGTTCAACATGGTCCCAAACTGGACCATCATGTCGCGTTTGACCTCCTCCAAGTTGAGGGCGGAGGGAGCTCCAGACCGAGCAATCGTCCGGAGCTTCTCCATCTCCCTTCGGAGGAGGGCCATTTCTCCATGAAGGCTCCTCGCCTCCTCCCGGGCTGCCTTCGCCTCTCCCTTTAGGCGAGTGTTCTCTGCATCTGCATCGCAAACAACGGCCACGGCGCTATGGCGGTTTTGTTTACTGTTTGAATTTTTTAATTCGTAATATCTTTTGAATGGAAAGTCCAATTTAAATAATTTAAAATACTATTTTATAGGTAGTTAAATGATCTTGACCATAAAATAATTTATTTGTATAAGGATTAATATAAACACATAAATAGCATGGTTTGAATTTGGTAAGCATTTTCATTAATCTTTAAAATGAAAAAAGTTGTTGTAGTGACATAACTACAATAGTTGGACATATGCTACCGCGGAGTTTTTTGTAGACATTATGATGTTCTTCAATATTGTTGTACATTATTTTGTTCTATCGCTAATAGTTTCGGCAGCGCATTCGACGAAAGACATTTTAAGACTCATTTTTCAACACCTTCGGTTACATTGTTCAAATTTTACCAAGGATCCCTAATGTTTTTCAAAATGAAATGTAGCCTATGTCAAATAGGAAGAATGTAGCATTCTATTGGTAAAAGAATTTCTTAAATCGGCCCAGTACTCTTTGAGCCTATTCATTACAAACATACAAACATACAAAAATAGGTACAAATCTTTCCTCTTTATAATATTAGTGTAGATGTAGATTAGATAATAACTGTTTCAGTTATTTGTCTTGTTCCTGTAGAGAACAATACCCATACATACTCAAAGACTATTTATTGTACAGTACACCTAAAAATAATAATACGCATGCGATTCTTCGCTAGTTGTCGTTTTCACGGAAACACCCGAATCAAAAAACATAAATTCTACTAAATTACGCATGAAGAAAATGCACTTAACCACCTTAAATATATATCAACTACCGACGCTCGGGAATACAACCGTAGTCGAACAGAGACTAACATTTCTATGCGCAATATCACTTTTGAAGTACTGTACAACAAAAAATTAAGGTTCATGTGCTGTCTAGTAAGTAACTAAGTACTTACGTAGTGTCGATAAAATTTTCAGAAGTGCAATACCCTGCATCCCTACCTTACTAAAATGTAAAATGTTTCGGGCATAGTTTTACTTGTTGTTTTTACGACTTTATTCAAACTTGTACGACTGTGGATGAGCTGTATAATGTGTGTTTTAAATGCAACATGATTTATTTCATACCGAAATTTCGGTTTGAATAATGGATTTAACTTTAGCAATGTTTGGATTTGAATAAAATGTTTAAGTTATTTTAATACAATTTTGCGGATTTGGTGGTACAAAAAGGGTTGATTCGAGTTTGATTCTACACGGTAATCAATATATATAAAACTCTTCCGTTACTGACTGACTGACTGACTGACTGACTGACAGACAACGCAGAGCCGAAACTACTGGGCGTAGCGGGCTGAAATTTTGCATGTAGGTTCCTTAGAGAGTGTAGGTGAGCACTAAGAAAGGATTTCCCGAAATTCCCATGGGAACGGGAATAAAATGGATTTTTGTGTTTATGAGAAATCTGCGCGGGAAATACCGCGGGGCAGCCTCTAGTTTTTTTATAATGTTGGAAATTTTTAGAACCAAGTCTGTGTATTATCGAAAAAAAAATCTATTCATTCCCGCTTTTTCCTCCCCTCAAGCATTGCCTCTTACCCCTTGACTTTTCTAGCGTCAGCTAAGCCACCGTAGGTCATTGCTCTGGTTTTACACATCATTTTTATTTCTTTTAACAAAAACTTCTCAAGGACCTCAAGGAATCAGTCCTGTATAACTAGGCCTACCGTGTGTAAAATTTTCCTCCACGATAAAAAGTAACCGTGTATTATTTAATGTTAATTTATCTGGTAGCTAGAGAGGCTAGTTTGTTTTGCCACCTACTGTACATTTAATTTCTAAGTACAATGTTACATTGAACTTGATCCTGTCTGAGTGGAATTGAAGTTAAGTAGCAATTGCAAAACTGCGGCGCGGGCGCAGAGATCAGTCATCGGCGTGGTCGGAGAGACTGACTACAATATTTTCATATAAAAAAAACTTACAGCTTTTAGAGTTAGGGTTAGGACAAGTCAAAAAAGTCAAAGATTATTTATTAAATATAGGATACAAGTTATCACTTATTGGAAGGTCAATTAGACTATTTACTCTGATTGGTATTGATACCTTTGGTAAAGTATCCTATTCTGCGAGAGGCGACTAGTATGGTAGGTAGTGCAAAAAGAAACTTGCCCATTTCCTTTAATTCATCTGGATTGTAAATTCTATTTATATGCATATAGATGCGTTATTCGTGTGATACCCGCTGTAGCGCTAGTGTGCCGCCACCATTACCGATATGACTAAAGAACTCCAAATATTATAATGATACAATATTAAGTTCGTAACAACCAACTTAGTGCGAACAGAATAAAGACATGCATACCCGATACCCGAGATACAGGAGGGTTTTACCAAGGTTAGGGGTTCTGAGTTTGATACGATTTTTTTTTTGGGTAAACAAGGGTGTCATTGAACTATACCATCCCATAAAATTCTCATTAGCTAATAATAATATTATTATTTGCAGTCTCTAACGTACCATTACTGGCCAAAGGCCTCCTTCCCCTTTCTCCACTTTTCACGATCCTGCAAACCAACATAAAATAAAATAAATAAATAAATATATCATAATTCAGTTAATATAATAACTGATCTAACATTATTTTTATAAAAAAAACATGAAATGAACAGTCAGTCTTCCATACTAAGTGCATCCAGCACACTTAAAAATGAGTACGATTCAATTTATTGCAATAAAGTTCAATAAGTACACACCAGACTGGGCCGAGACGAAAGCGCTGACAAAACTAAGTAAGGCCTGGCGCACATTGTCGAGGTCCAACTAAGATAATAACATATTAATAACACATCACACTCAGAGCCCCTAACTAGGAAGAACCTGTATCTAGGGCGCCCGAAACACACACACAGAGACGTACATCACACCCAGACCGGAAACAAATATCAATATTCATTATATCAATACTCGCCCCGCCCAGGAATCGAACCCAGGTGCTCACGCTTACTCAGTTCACATCACTGTCAACTGAGCCACGGAGCAGTCGAATAAGATAACAAAAGGATAACAATTTAAACTGCGGAATGTCTTTTATTAAATTTATTTAGGAACTATCACAAAAAAAAAACTAATCTAATATTACCTATCTCTTAGTCTTATACGTGTAACATGTAACTCAGTAAATCTTAACAATATTCGAAAATCTAACCTATCTCCAAACATCTCCAGGATCCGGTGAACAATGAAATTATATAACTTTTTTTTTAATTTAGTTTAAGAGACTAAACTTTGCCATGTAACCACTTATTCCATAACGCTAAAAGATAGCTACATATCCTTTAACTTTACCACCGCTTTAAAGACCCTCCTTTTCAAAGCTTATCAATTATTATATCATCATTATATTATAAATCTATTAGAAGAACTCCGGATTACTAAAGTTATTGAAATTTTTATTTAAAATGTCTAAAAAGCGGTGGTGAAGTTTTTAAAATAGCCATCTTTCAGCCTTTCGTATTAAGCGGGCGGGTATATCACTTCTATAGCACAAAAAGCCCTATAAAAAGCCTTTAGAAACCAGTTCTGCATTTGATCACCCGTATCCTAAGATCAGTTTTAATTGTAAAAGCGTGACCTCAGGCGACTGTCTCATCCCAGGCGGATATGACGTAACTTCCTCTCAGGATAATTGCTGGTCCAGTCCCTTACAAGATTCGCTAAACTTGTACGGGGATAAAAGAGGATTGTGCGAGTGTGTTACAAGAACAATAAAAATGTTTGCATTTGTATTTGTAAAAAACTCCTGATAGATAAGGCGGTAGTCAAAATCACGTCCTAATACGAAGGATTATTTTTTAAGTGATTTTAATTATCGGCGGCGTCTTAATTTAACTAAAAGATTATTTAAGGCTCAAAGCCTGTTAAATTTGCAGCAACGGATGTTAACTAACCTTTGAATACTTTTTTTATTTTCTAGGTTACCTTATAATAACTATTATTATTTTAACTTATCCAACTATCTTACCAATTTCTTCTTAGGTTTGTGAAGATGAATATTAAAAAAAATAACATTTTCATCGTACTGTGGCGGTCTAGGAAGGCGTAACACTTCCGGTTTTTCTGTATTGCAAAATAGCTCTTGTTCTTTGGCAATACAGTCTTAAGGCGCACGAGACCATAAACAAATCTGTTACGCCGTCCTAGACCGCCACTGTACTAGACGCAGCTTATTTAAAGAAATATCCGCTCTATTTACTTCACTGTGGGGTTTGCTTGGGACCTCGATTAAAGCTAGATGCTGTTCGATGCTGACGCTAGACCAGATAGGTGTCTACAGGCTGTGCCTGCAGGTAATAGTCTTGTTTGTCAGGATAAACTATCCTGGTAATAAGGCCGCATAAATCGGAACTTCTATCGTTTATCGCTCGTTTTTTTGTTACAAGGATACTGTGAAGTTCTGCTTATCCAGCCTTATTACGTCCTCCTATGTTTGTGTTGATAACTTTTCATGAGCTGCCAGCTGCCAAAGAATAAACTTTTATTTCTGGCTGTCATACTCAATTTAATACTTCACTAACAATTTTCGAGAAGAGAAACAAAAAAATCTTTACTTTTTATTATCTGACAACTGATATGAATACAAATACTCCAGATTGTTTCAAACAACTGCTGAAAATTTTTGCTCACAGTCGTCGTCGGTTATTAGTCGCGGAAAGGCATCGTCAATTCAACTTTTCGTCAAAAAAAAAAAGGAACAGAAAAATATTTCTCGACCCGGAAGCCATCCAAAGAGTCTCGCTCCAGGCATCCTGGGGAACTACTAAAAAATGCATCTACGAAACAAAAGGACGCTATTACCACCCCAGGATTAGCCCTATTGACACTACGTTACCAATTAAAAAGAAGGGGCGCTTTTTCGTCTCGGTTTTTTCAGCAGACGGTTTTCAGGCCGCGGGCGCCTCCCCGACACTCACCCCCTTTGCTGTACAGAAAAATCAATAACGCAGCACTTTTTTCCGCGCGTAAAGCATGCACTGACAAGCCTGCCTGTGTGTGGGTGCACCCACACAGGCGCGCGATGCATCGGGCTGCCATAGTCGGGATTTTTCTTTTCCGTTTTTGTTTTGCAAGGGAATTAAAATCTGCGCACGACGTGCGACATCACACTAGACGTCCTTGTGTGTAATTTTGATTAAAAGCCTCCGGTAGTAGCTGAAATCGGGCCATCGGCAAGCCTACTTCTACTTACCATGCGCAATGTATTACGTTATCAGGAAAATACTCTGTTTTTCTTCGGTCCGTTGGCCAAATGAATTTTAGTTTTTTCATCCGTTTCATATGTAGAGCATCGTGCCTTACCGTAGCGTACGCGTGCTTAAATCTTTAAAGTTTAATCTTTAGTGTTATATGAGTTTAACTTGGTAGCACTGCGATAATGTTAATACAAATAGTTATTTCACGAATCCAAAGCCAAAATGGAATGACTCACGCTCGCTCTTAATACGTCTGCGGTAACAAACTGTTTTTTTTACATAAAATGTAGCGCAAGTTTCTGTCCACGCATTGTGGTGGCGGAGCACGTCCGCGCTGACCTTGCGGCGTCTCAATAGAATATCGAAGATGGCCCCGCAGCCACCCTCTGCCTGTTGTTATTCAAAAAGCAATAAAACCTTTTACAATCCCATTGTCGCCATTCGTTCATTTGCATAGATTACCTACCAATATGCGGGACGGCACATCACTAATTGCGAGCGCAGACTAACGTTAAAAAAATCCAGCATCGCATTAAAAAAAAAGTAGATATAAAAGCGTGCACATTTTTATTTCCACAGCCGGAACTGACGCGGAGAGTCCGTCCCGTTTTCGCTGTATTGTTCAGTGGGCTCCCGTCATCAGTCCATCTTTGTCTGTCGCGTACTTTTTTTAAATGTGCAAAAATATAAAAACGCCGAATCGTTAGGGGGTGGGGGCGCCTCCCCCGAGCCGCTGTGTGAGTGAGGCTATAATGCTTGTTTTAGGGCTTTGCCCCGATCATAAGTCAATATTTAAGTTGCTGAGAGCGGCAGGTGCGAAACATCACAAATGTTTTCCTTGTAGGTTCCGATTTCAGACTGAGGTAAGTACACTTACAATGTAGAGAAAACCAGCCCATACACTCACCTCAGCTCTACATTGTATTCTTAAAAGTTCATGGTATAAACATTGTATGGAAATGTCAATAACAGTGACTGACCCATCTATTTAAGGCATTTTTCAAAAACCATCTCAGCCAAAAGACGTCCATTATAGGACGTAGCCCTCCCCCACATATCACCACAGGGTTAGCGATCGAAGCATAGATCTTCCAGTTTTTCAACGAAAGACGCTGCTGCCCGTCCAGCCAAAGAGAGCCAAAGCTCTTCCCTTAGTCACTTTTACGACACCTACCCATGCCGCTACCACACTGAGCATTATTTTAGCACTTTCAACTTTGCCAACAAAAAACATTGTGAAACTTATTCGCTGATTTTATCTATGATATCAATCAGCACTTAAAAAATATAATTGAGCTACAATCAAAAATATTATCTTATTGGAACATAAGAAATGCACCAACACCTTTCTCTGCACCTTTCACCTAAGCCTGCGATTAGCTCTACTAATCGCGATATAAAACTAACTGGCCACTGACACCCGATTTTTTTTTCTGATCCAAATTCAAACTAAATTAAACCGCCAGTGGTTAATAACTGCACTGTTTTGTTGTTCGGAAGTCACAACCTTTTTTCGCCACCATCTTGGGAGACTTGAAAGTCAATGAACTGGCATAAAGATTTATCGTAATTTTTTTTCAAGATTGAATAACGCGTCAGTGGTTTTCATTGAATGCTCGGTTTTTGCATTAAATGTATTATCACCTTCTTAAAACGTGATGAATATAATTGAAACCAATTTACCTTTTTATTTATTTTCACGCCCTAATATTTGGAGTCCTTTCAATAATACTTAAGCTGCTTAAGTACTGTGATTATATTCTCTGTAAATAGGAATTGTATTTTTACAGAAATTAGACTACAAATAATTCACATTGTTACATACGAGTAAGATACAAGGCACAAAAATTACAGCGTACAAAGCAGAATAGTTAATCTCACTAACTGATTAAAGCTTAGTAAACACACTACAATGATTGCGATCACAATTTGTTACAAGAATCACCCCCCAGCAAAATAATAAAACAATTTGTACCATTCTTAGAAAACCTTTTGATTTATTACTAAATTACAAACGCACATACCAATTATTCTGTTAAAAGTTTAATTGAAATAAGCTCGTTAGTTACTTTCGCCCTTTTCTGACCGCAGGGCAAACCGCTTTGGACAACGTGATTTTTGACAATGAATAATTTCTTACATTTATTCTAATATAATTTTAATTGTTTCAAAATAATTCATACAATACAGTTAAGGTGTGATAAATTTTTGGTTTTATTTTCTCAACTCTAGTTAGAACGTTCGTTTCATTTGTGTTTAACGAAACTCCATAATGTCCAGCAAAAATTACACGTTAGTACTTAGTAATATTATGTTACGTGAAAAGCAAATAGTTAAAAAAAATTCGCCGTCTAAGGACGTTATCACTACTACTATCTTCTTATTATAACAACGCTACTATCTTCTTATTATAACAACTCACTTTACAATAAAACTATACTGGTAGGCGCCATAAAAAAGGTTTACAAACGGATAATTTTATCAATTTTTCTCTGCAAGTAGAACTTCCAAGTCTCAAGCAAAAAGACGAAGGCCCTGACCTCGACGCAGGATCGTATCGTTTTATTTCGATCCCGAGTATCCCCGACTTACCTTATAACACAGTTTCTCTGTGCCTTGCCTTTTTATTCTATTTCCTTTTTTTATTTCTTTTTTATATTCTCTCGCTCACTTTTCTTTCTGGCCAGTTGCGTGAACTTGCACTGAACAAAGTTTTCAGGTTCTCTTTTTTTAAACAAGTTGTTTGTTTAGTTCGACACTATATTTGTTTTTTTTTTACATTTTTAAATAATTTTACAGATTTTTTTTTTAATTGTTATGTTTATATTAAATATAAATTGTCAAAGGTGCAATATTTATGAGTTAAAATTTTTATCGACAAAAATTAATATGGTTATTTTATGACCATGCACTAAACTTTGTGATTTGAAGTTTGTAGATTTATCAATTTAATCCTTTTTTTTAAATTACATTTTTAAAGTATTAGAGTAAGACTTCAATGCAAATTGGAATTAAAAAATTAACCCTTTTAGTGGTTTTATCCTCACATCCCTCCTTAACATCTCGCCTTAAATTTCTTTCAATTATTTTAAAGTGTTATTTTATAGTTTTTCGCCGTCTTTAACATTTCAAACTCTTTTCAGACCCGTATTAAATTCGAAGTATTTTAAAACAGCAAAGGCTAAAGTTCTTTTAAAAGCTGTACCTTTGACATAATTTAAGAAAATTAAGAGTCACGTGTAAGACTTTAAAGCTAGGTATGTAAATAACGCAATTAAAAAAGAGCACTCAGAAAAACAAATACAAATAGGATTAGCATTGTAATAGCAACCAACCCTATAGCAAAACTCTGTTAAGCAAAACCTAGGTACCACCACCCCATCATATAATACCTAACAGTATTTTTCCATTAGCCCACAGAAATTAGCTAACCCTGAGAGACAAACACAATAAATCTCAATGGCGTATTCCTAAAAAACAAATCCGGCATAATCTAGGTAGGCAGACAGACGAATTTTTAAAACACGATACATGATACATGACAGTCGAATAGGAGGGTTCTACTACCCTTGGATAACGCGACCAGTTCTTCTAGAGCCCAGATGACCTACCTAGGGTTCCTAGGGGCAGGAGGGGTGGGAGGTCAGATTATAATGGGGTAGGTTGCATAATGCACATTTTTGCACGGAGCTTCGCACGCGATCGAGCTTCGGCCTGCAAAACACTCACACACTGAGCCGTTGTGTATATAGGTAGGTGCACGCACACATGCAAGTTTTCGTTTTTATGGCGGCATTAAAATTTTAAAGCCAGTTCGAATTTATTTTTTCGTTTAGCTCCTTTTTTTGCGTCTGTGATATTTTAGTTTACTGCATTTTTATAGAGACAGAGTAGAGGTGGGAATTGTGTGAATGTTCCCAAAACATTAACCTATTTCAAAACATTATTATGTATTGTATAAATATGAAAAACGCTGTTTTAAGCTGCGTATGAAGAAAAAAAAAACCTACCTATTTCACCTAGTTCCAATTCCAATAAGAAAAAGCTTCAACGGTATTGTCGTTGAAAGTTTGAAAGTCAAGAAACTATGTTTTTTTTGCATGGTAAACCTCAGACTAAACTTTAATTTTCTATTATGCAAACTTTACATAAATAAGAAAATCTAGCTAGCTAGGCTTTATAGAAAAAGGTCATACACAACGACCAACCCTCTGAAAAAAAAATTCAAACCCCTCCTACCTGAGGGGTATGGAGAGATGTAGGCAGGGGGAGGTGGGGGTTTCAGTTTTATTTTTCACGATTGGAGGATTGCAACGGAATTAATGATCGATGGATGTGCAATGCAAACGAACTGCGATCAAATTTGAAATTCGAATGCAAAGCTGTGTATAAATAAAAACAATTATGGAAAGGTGTCTGTTATTTTATTAAGGCGGAAAATATTCAAGATTAGTTTTGTTTGTTTGACAATGCAAACAGCAACAGCATTTGCCATTCCAGTTATAATTTAGTATGTACGATTGCTAATCGTAAAAATATTTATCGCAGATAATTAAGCACATTTAAAAAGTTCGTTCGTTCGTTATTGTTAGTGTCTAGATAATGAAATTATTAAAATAATGTAGAACCCATTTTGAAAAATATTTCGACAATAGTAAACGCGTTAATCAATGCACTTTAATATGATTTTACAAATAAAATTGATATTATTTGGTTACAAAGTTAGATACAAAGCTAGAAATTTTGATTTATTTACATAAGGTACGCAAAAACATAAAATACAGTAATTTTTTTGCACAAATGGTGTATTAGTTTTTGAGTGCCTAGATTCTAGATGACGTGTTTAAATAAGTACCAATTATTATATTTTTTGAAGCTCCCTTTTCATACACATGTTATATTTCTTTAAATTTTATGATTCGTACCTTTTAGAGATAACATCTGTATAGTAAGTACGTAAGTTTTATGTAGGTAGAAGCTACATGTGGGGTCTTAAACATTTTATTGCTACTCTATGAATTATTACTAAGAAGCTATCGCTTATTTCCAAAAAGACAGGTTTGTCCATTTGGTTGTATTTTTTATATGTCTATAACCTTAGTTCTTTGTCATTTATATAATACTAGTTGACCCGGCGAACTTCGTAACGCCTAACCTATTAGTATTTTTAGTAAGTATGTATTATTCTTATAAACCTTCCTCTTAAATCACTTGAATTATTAAAATATTTTTAAAAATTTAAGCATACATAGAGACAGCGGAAAGCGACTTTATTTTATACTATGTATTGATATTGAAGAAGATTTACATTTTAATTTCAATTAAAAGTATACTTTTACCGTGTTCCAATTGAAATAATTTAATATTTTGGTTTAAGATAGTAATTTTAAACTTGTAAGTAAAGTAGTCCCGATAAATTAATTTCTGTAAATTGATTACCATTAGGTATTATGAGTTAGTATTAAAGCAATATTGGCTCTATGGAGTACAGTGGCGGACACGGCCGGCGTAACACTTCCGGTTTTTCTGTTTTGCAAAATAGCTCTAGTTCTTTGTTAATAGAGTCTAGGGCTGACGAAACCATAGACAAATCTGTTACGGCCTCCTAGCCCGCCACTGTACGTGCATAGTACATTAAGTATGTAAAAAAGGTTTTTAAAGTATACGTCAATAGTAAAAATGTAATGTCGGTCCGTCAAAGAGCTATATCGGATAAGCTACGTCATTTCCCGTTTGCAAATTAAAAAGACTCGTTTTGTATATAAAGCCTCCCCTTTACACCCCAGTATTTAAATATTCCCCCGTATATTTCAAATGTTTTTTTTTTTATTATATTTATTGCTGATGCGTTTTAAAGCCTGTGGTACTGGAAACGGAAGTTTAAAGTTCTGATTTTATATTATTCCACAATTTAATTTAACTGTGTATAATTATGTAAATAATCTTCTAAAATTTTTACGGATTTACAAAATTTTCGCTAGATTCATAAAAAATCGCAATTAAGTGCTCGTGTTAAATATGTATAAAAATCAGATCTAACTCAGATTCTCTGTCGTTTCAAATACCTATATCTCCCCCTAAACTCCTGAGACTATTTTTTGAAGTTATATGAACAAATCACTAAATAATAATCACAACACAAATATACTTACTTATCGGCTGCATGCAGCAGTAACACACCTAAGGGCTCAAACAGACGAGCGACTCTGTGTGAGCGACGACCGCGCGGCAGCCGCGCGACCCATACAGTCCTCCAGTCACCGAGTGCCGCGCGACCACGCGAAGTCAAGCGACGCCGCGCGGCTGCCTATTGTATGGGTCCAGGGTCGCTCGTCTGTTTGAGCCCTAAAAGCAAATTAGTCTCGTCCCGTCCTTAATTCCTGCACTTTTTTAATTATTCCGTGTTCAATACGTACGGCCCTACAATAAGGTCACGGGCTTCAGAACAAGTAATCACTGTAAATCAATACATAGTATAAAACAAAGTCGCTTCCCGCGTCTGTCCCTATGTATGTTTTAATCATAAAAACTATGCAACGTGATTAAAGAGGAAGGTTTATAAGTATAATACTAGAGCAACATAGTAATTGGTTAGGCGGTACGAAGTTCGCCGGGCCGACTAGTTGTGAATAATTTGCCCAAGTGAGTAAAACTTCTGTACTGAAAGCGAGAGCTGTCCGCGTGTAAAGCGCATTATTTCCCTGGGACCGGTCCAGCCGGCTTTTCATAAGTTCTACTTTAAAGAGCGAAGCCACGTGCGGATGAGAGTAAAAGTTATTGTTCACTTGTTTGATTGTTTGTTTGTTAGAATTGTTAGTTGTTAATCTTGTGGGAAGATGGTTTTATATCTTCGATAAAATGGTATTTCTTTGATCTGATATAAGTATGTATATGTATTATACGAAAGGAATACTGAGTATTTTGGTATAAAGATAAATTATTGTGTACTAATGGAATTGTGCAAATGTGAACAACTGTAGCCGGACGTGTAGAGTAATTAGGTACTAAACATAATTTTAATTTTTTTGAATTAATAAGTTGAGCGCATTGAGCGGTATTATCTCTTAGAGCGATTTCGAGGCAATCCATTGTAAGATTAAAATAAACGATTTTTTTGTAAGTATAAAATATTTTTTCAAGCAAAGAAGGATGTTCTTAAAATTATTCAAATTCACACCCGACATTCGAAATCCATATCCGTTAAAACAAAAACTCATCGGATCAAAAGACCGGTAGTCTTAAGGCCAACACCCATTTCGCGCACGAACCCTACAAACAAGCCATAACGAATTTCTTCATAAATACAATTCGATAAAGGGCAATGGCCATTAATTAATTATTTAAAAACAGAATCGTGGGTTCGGGCATGCCGTTTAGCACGCGACTGAAATGCAATTTTATTTATTATACAGTTTACATACTATACACCACACCACAAGTAAATAAGAATGGATTCTTGAATTGAACATTTAAATTTAATGCCAAAATATAAAATATTTCAGATTTCAGGACTACGTACAGTGGCGGTCTAGGAGGCTGTAACAGATTTTTCTATGGTTTCGTGAGCCCTAGACTGTATTACCAAAGAACAAGAGCTATTTTGCAATACAAAAAAAAACGGAAGTGTTACGGCGACCTAGACCTAGTAAAAAAAATGTGATTTGTTGTTTTTTTGTTTAATATCAAAAAAAATATCATACCCGTGTATTACAGTAGATAATCTTGCTTGGAATTTTAAGAAGAATGTTTTTTTTTTATGATCTTCACCAAACGTGACCACACTAACAAGATTCCACTACGAAACTATCCCCTATACTTGTGTAAGAGTGCGCTACAACACTTCACTTTATAAAACAGGCTAAAAAGCAAAAATGAGGTAATGATATCCACATATGCATCGGCATCAACCCAATGGTACTCAACACTCGAGACAAGCCCCGGCCGGTCCTCCGCCTTGCCTAAGGGTTCTCAAACTGTATAATCTGGTAAAAATAGACCCTCAGAGCATTGTCTTCCGAGAACCACTTGCTCGATGCAGTTTCAAGGGGCCTTCTAAGAGCTGGTATGAAATTTCAAAAGGAAAACTAGGTATGTCAATTTAAACCTAATTGTAATTAGGTACCTGCGCTATTTTAGTTTTTCTCAGCGAGTAGTTTTTTATGCACATTGTTTTTTATGCATTTACCTTTAATACTGAAGGTTTTGATTTTCACATTCCTTGAAATTGTACAGAAACATTTTACTAAAAATTATGATTCAGGTTGCTTTTTTTTATTTTTATTAATTGCAGATTTATTGCATTTAAAATAGAAAAACAATACAATTTAATATCTAAAATATAGTTTGTTAATAAAGTGACACATACATAAGTGTTTTTACTTTTACTTTTAAGACCCCCCTTTTTCTGAAGTCAGTTTAAATAGGTACTAAAACCTTTTCCTGAAAGGAACAAATATTTTTGTGGACAAACATACATACATACAGGTCAAACTGATAACCTCCTATTTTGTAGGAAGTTTTTTGACATTCCTTGAAAAATAATAAAATCACAGGTAGTATAACTTAATGGAATTCAAACTGTTTTACAGCTAATGAAAGATATCTAAACTAATTATTAACAATAATAGTTCCTTTTTAAAATAGGATAGATGCTTCCGTTGCATTGTTGAACCAAAATAGAAGGGACTTGCAGCGGCCGCCATCTTTATAACAACTAGCAACATTCCTAAGTGACACTTTAGATGAGCTTAAAAAGTATAAAATGTTAATTAAGAGGTATTAAAATACCCGATTATTGTTTTGACGTTGGTTTCGGAACCACAGTTTTGTAAGCTTGCTTTAAAACAGTAATCCAACTCCGTTAGTACTCGGTTTTATGTCCAATTGTGAACTTGACATTGGCAAAATATTCTATTGAAGAGAGTCAAGTCCATTGAATCAAATAATTTATTGATTAGCTATTTAACTGTTTTCTCTTTCGCGATTGGAATCTTTTTTTTAATATAGCCTCTATTGTGTCCCACTGCTGGGCAAAGGCCTTTCTTGCTTACTTCCATTGCTTTAACAGTTTCCGGCCACTCAGTTTCACGGTAAATATAAAGATCGTCCCGCCATCGTCCCATCGATTGGAATCTAACATACATAAATTCATTAACTTATATTTAATTATGTTTCAGGTTTGAGATTAGAGTAAAAAATATATGCTTTGTAGTACCTATAATTGAATGGCAGGACATAGTCATTTGGAAATCATTACTCTACCAAGTTAACACAAAGGTTTAAACTCTACATTCTATGTTGGCAAAAATTGCCTTAATTGATTGGTCATTGTAATGATTTTAAAAACCATCATTTAAGCTATCACGATTTAATAAAATCTATTTTTTTATATATAATAAAGACCTTTCTTAGAATCGACCGTGACCGTGACTCCACGGGCCACGGGTCTCCACGTGAGTCAGAGAACCAGTTGATCGGGTCGGCAACTAAAACGCCACCACATTGGGATGCTGCCGTTGAGATTGCATTCTTTGAATTAAATCGCTATTGGGATTTTCACTTTTTATCGAAAAAATGACCATAGAACTGGCAATATACCTACTTAGGTAATTGATTGATTACGACGCCGGCTACTTATGTCTTCGTTGTTGATTTTAATTTAACAAAATTTTCGTGTACTTTTACATTATTGTCGATAGATGTTGATCATCATCAATCACATCCAAAAGATGTCCACTGTTGGACATAGGCCTTGCCCACAGATCGCCTAAAGGACAAAATTTGTATAGAGACTGCCATAATCGCCACGCTTGGCAACTGGTTGGCGATCGCAGTATGGCTTTTCCAGTTTTTTAACGAAGGCCACTGCAGCCCGTCTTCCAGGTGTTTCCTTAGTTGCATTTTACGTCGCCCATGGTAAGATATGGGGTGATGATGGTACTATGCCGCCACCACACACTACAATGATCAGTGATATGACAACAGTTTTAAATAATATCTCAAAGTTTGTTTCATTACTAATGATGACATATCTATGATTAAAATAATTTCTGTAATCTTCACAGTTCATAGTTTCGATCCGTTATTAATCTCAGTGCCCTACAACTTTATTAAATTTACATTGTGAAATGGAATCGGATAAAAAAAAATCAAGTCATCAACTCTCATTATATGCTGGCCGGCACGCGATATCGCTATACAACAAACAAATAGACGAAAAAAAAAGTGTTTATTTAAAAAAGTAGAGCATGTTGTTAAAAAAATAAATGAGAATTTTCGTAGTGATTGTTTCCTAACAAAGTGGGTTCGTAACGCGCACTATCTATATTATTAAACCCGTCTTTACATTTATATTGTTGGTGCCCTTATTAACAATATAAACTTACGGTACATCTGCATTTGGCTGCTTAATAAATTACTTTATTATTCGATGAAGTTTTTCCCAATATGGCTTATATCATTTAGGAGATTCGTGGGCTGATCCACGCAGACAAGATGTCATTCGTTCGTTACTCAGCTGCATGACAGCAGTAGCGGGAATGCCCAGTGCTGGAGTGTCCTAGAGGACATTAACATTTGTCGAGGGGCGATGCAGACCGAAATAACTTGCCCGGCGCGTCACCAATGCGCTTCGTTAGTTTTATGGCCAGATATTGCGCGCTTTAATTATCCCCCGCGCCATTTTGTATTTTGTAAAACGTCACTTTTGGCGCGAAATGCAAAAGGGAGGCAAAGGATTGATGCGTACAGCCAATGATGTAGTATTATTGACTGCGGCGTTTTAATGAACTGCACTGCCATCCGACAAAGGATAATAAATTACTCTTTCATTACAATATTATACTCACAAGTCACAAGTTCTTTGACATCAAAAGCAAAGTATTTTTCAGACTGCAGTGAGCGGAGGTTCGCTTCATATATTCTCATTTCCAGTTGCAGTTTCAACTGCAGTCTTAAAATAATGACAATGAAATCATATTGATTAATTAAACGTTTTTAAATCTCGCTTTTACGAAACCGTCGAACCTGCCTAGGGCGCGACGAACACGAGTTCCTTTAAATACGTCTGTTTCATCAGAAACATGCATTTTACACACAATATGCACAAATCAATTAATAATTTATATTACCGTTCGGAATCAGCTTTTTTAAGCGTTTTTTTTTTTGCCATAGACACAGGACAGACAGCTAGCTATCTGCTAGCGAGCCTTGAATTATATTTTCACAATGAAACCCTCGAAATGAGTCGTAAACACGAGCCAGCTTTAATTTATAGTGTTCAGCTAAGATGTGCTCGTAACGTAATAAAATTCGAGATTTTATTGCGTAAACATAAAATTAACGTCCTTGGATTTATAATGGCGAGTTAAATTATTACCCTGTTATTCATAAAAAGTTAAAGAGCATTTTAGTTATTCGACATATGTCAATTTAGACTGGATGTCACGTATTTACCATACTACAAACCAGAGAAGTAGACCTCCAGTAACGCTACTTAAAATGTACTGTATCTTTATGAATAAGACGGTTAATATTTATCTACTTTAGAGAACACAAAGAGATCTGCACTTGTCAAGCCAGGCAGGAGCGACATTTATTTGGCTTTTTGGCGTAAGTGGCCTTTGCCCTTTAGCTCCCTTCGTCAATGAAATTTTATGTCAAAATTTATTTAAAAAAAAAGAGACCCGCCTCTAATAAATTGACACATACATAAACTGAGAACTTTCTTTTTGTTTTAAGACGGTTAAAATAGGTACGAAAACCTTCTCCTGAATGTAACAAATGCTTTTGTTAAAACCGCATCAAAATGGGTTCAGCCAAACTCGAGATAATCATGGACAAACATACATACATACAAACATATATACAGGTCAAACTGATAACCTCCTTTTTTTAAGTCGATTAAAAATGAGAAACTACATTATGCTGAACAATATCCTTGAATCCTCGGTGAGGGAGGTGAGGAGTTGTATATCTCGGAGATGATTAGTGATGCGTGGTTTCGCTTCATATTTTTTCTAAGTAATTGTAATGTTCGCTATTTAAAAAAAAAAAGGCAAATAGTTTTTTATTTAAATGTATACTTACTCTCGATTCTCGAGTCGATCTTAGGGCTCCGAAGTGCATTGCCCTGTACCGAACCGAAATAAATTGTCGCGACGGAGACGGACGGAGTGCGTACAACCGGACGACCGATGTGTGCGTGAAAATGAAAACCAATGCCAGCCATAATTAGTGTTTGTCTGACGGACGAAATTATGGATTTGTATGTTTTATTATGACTACAGCGTAGGACGTCCACCGACCAGATGGACGGATGATCTGCGCAAGGCTGCGGGTCCACGCTGGATGCAGGCCACCTGCGATCGGTACAGATGGAGAGCCTTGAGGGAGGCCTATGTCCAGCAGTGGACGTCCTACGGCTGAAATGATGATTATGAATACAGCGAGCGTAACTAAAGAAATGTATTATTTTAGAGCCAGTTTACAGCGATGCTAGCACCATTCGTGAAAAAATTAATATCTTCTAAACTAAGGCAAATATCAAAAATGTTGCACAGTATGACACTAGATAATGTAGCCTAGTATTTTTAGGGCACTGTTGTATAGCTTTTATGTTAAAGAACAAAGAAAGCTACAAAGTGTTGCTAAAAGTTTTTTTTTCGAGAATGGCGCTAGCATCGCTGTAAACTGGCTCTTAATGGATCTTCTTTAGAGATAAGTATGTACTAAGATGTAAACTTGGACAATATAACTTGATCTCATAAATAAAAATATATTTTTAAAGTAAAATTATTAATTCCACTCAGTAAAAGGACATTTCAAGTTGACTACTTAGTTACTTGTCATTTTACTAACTTGAATAAATACTCGTATACTTACTTTAGTGTTTTTATTTTAATTTGTGTCGCAAACTTTTACATAATTTACTTTAAACTCGAATACAAAGGCAATGTAATCAAGGAGCGTTTCCCGCCGAAACAACTGTCAGTTCCTTGTGGGGAGATTTCTAAAATATTTTCATTCCAATAGCATATCTTAACCTAATAGGAACTTAAACTATTTTTACCTTTACCAAAAAAAAAACAATTTTACATAAGTACAGATAAGTACATAATATAAATTAAAAAAAAATCTGTAGGTATCTTGATCTTGGTAAAAATCGAAACAACAAACAGTATAGGCTCATAAGAAATGTTTTTTTTTTATCTGAATGTCCTCACAGTCAATTAACAATGTAATGCTAATGCAAGTGAACTCGTCTTGTTATTTATAAGTTACTAAAATAAGCACTTCTAAGAAATATTTTCAGCGCAGTATTGCACTGAGAAATTATAATCCAAACACATCTTTCTTTTTCTTTTCTTCGCAAAATGACACTGAAGACAGCTAAATGATAAAATTTATAAGAAATGTACTTAAAATATAAAAATTGAAAGTAAGTACTTACGTAAAGGTAATTTTTTTTAATAAACTGCGGATCTTAAGTAGGTAAAAGACATGGTACTTATACACCTTTTAGCGTTAGGAATTAGGCACAGATTACTAAATAGTTATTAAATAGTTAGACCATCGGCCAGCGCAACGCGTCTCGTCTGTAGCGCTGAAAATAAATTTAAAATTAATAAAAAATAAAATTTATTGATTAAAGTATACAATCTTATCTGACAAGTATGATTTAGTGATACAGTATTTAAGTACTTTATTTATATAGTGAAAAAAAACGCGCTAAACTTTGCGGCACATTTTAATGCATCCCACCCAATGCATGTGCCTACCAACCACCTGTACCTATATAATATCTTGAAAATCCAACAGATCATTGAAAAAAATAAAAGCCGATTCGTACTCTGTAACCGCAAGATGCACAAACGATGCACATTGAGATGTTTATCTTGCAAGATTTCGATTTTGAATCGAATTGCGGTCGTAATCATTTTGATTATTTTTTATTCGAGCTGTCTTTTTCTATCTTAGGCTTTGTTAGTAAAATTTGAATGGGATAGCAGATTTGATCTGAATAATAATAAAAAAAGCTTTCAGACGTTATTCTGTGGCCAGTGGCTGGACGGATGACGTGGTGTAACGTGTAACGCTACTACTGATTGCAAAAAAGACGTTTTTTTGCTTAATAAGTATAACAAAATTATCAATATATATCTCCGTTACTGACTGACTGACTGACAGACAACGCAGAGCCGAAACTACTAGGCGTAGCGGGCTGAAATTTTGCATGTAGGTTCCTACGGGAGTGTAGGTGAGCACTAAGAAAGGATTTCCCGAAATTCCCATGGGAACGGAAAAAACTGGATTTTTGTGTTTATGAGAAATCTGCGCGAGTAAAACCACAGGGCAGCCTCTAGTTAAGAATAAAATGATATGGGCAGTAAATAATAAGAAAGGAATTTTAAAAACAATACGATGACCAAGAAAACTCATGTCGATAAAAAAAACTTACTTTATTTATGCAAACTACTGAACTGTGGATGTTTTTTCTTGTAACATTTTCTGTCTTATAAATTCTTTGTAATGTGCAAGTTCAATAGATCAATAGAAAAAAAACACAGAATTAGATATTAAATTTATAAATCAGTTTCTTTAACTGTGAGTTTAATTTCACATATATACCAAACAACCTAAAATAACATACTCAATAATATTTCAATTTATAAAGCGACTGTTCTGCCGACGCTACCGCCACAGGAAAGGGGCGGGCCGGACCAGTTCGGGATAACGCACTCGATTCTCGCCAAGGACTCGAACTCGACTGAGCCACTCTTATTTATGGTCCGTCATTATTGTTTTACTACGCGTGATTACTACTTATATTATTATATCTACAAGTTCTTTTAAACAAAGAAAATGTTGGGTTCAGGAAACTTTGTCCGATGTT
Source organism: Euspilapteryx auroguttella (assembly GCA_951802225.1). Taxonomy (NCBI): domain Eukaryota; kingdom Metazoa; phylum Arthropoda; class Insecta; order Lepidoptera; family Gracillariidae; genus Euspilapteryx; species Euspilapteryx auroguttella. The sequence continues at coordinate 10,414,477 of OX637648.1, read as the reverse complement.
GAAATGAGCCTTGTAATATTTTTGGTGTATTTTTTTGCATAAAGTTTCAAGAATTCCCAATTTTGATGGCAAAGACATTTACCGTAAGGAGACGGTATAAAATACTACCCCTAACTTCTCCCGTGGGAGGCGTAAAAGGCGACTAAGGGAACAGTCGAAGAACAGGCGGCAGCGTCTTTCGTTGACATAGATTTTTCGCTATTATTGAAGATTGGAGCTAATGGGAAATTAGCCTTACCTCCCAGAGCAATAAAAATTGTACGCGTGATAGTTGAACCAGAATTTTCCCACTTCAATTTTCCCACCAACACATGCTATCCTATAGATCCTTAACCCTTTCAGCAATATAAAACAAAAGAAAACAAATTATCAACAGCATGTTAAAAAGAAAGGGGTGCATCTTCCCACGTAGGTACAAAATGTCGTCATGCTCACTACGTCATTCGAACGATATAATTTAAAAAGGGTTAACAGGAAAAAAGTTGATTCGGAATGACACTACACATGTGGCCGAGAGTCGACCATCCGCCCGAGAAACAAGATTTAAAGCCCTCCTCAGTAAAGGTGGCCTTACACTAGTCGTATAGCGTAGATATGTTACAAGTTGATATTAAAAAGCTTAATTAAGACTTAGAACTGTGCTGAATTTCATGGTGCATTGCCCATTCGAAATTGAACATCCCCTAATTTTGGATTTACTTATTCGTTCGATTTGTTCAATCTATTTAATTCGATTTTTGCTTTAGTAGCTAACGCGGAAATTTAATATTGATCCGTGTATAACGTTATTGGTGGTTAAAAACATCGTAACGTTACGTCATCTCCAGATTTAATTTAAGATTAGTGCACCATTAAGTTAAGAAAATATTAGGGTACAAAAACATTTATATAATTAGTATAATAAGAACATACTAATTATAGAAGTGTTTTTGTACTTACCCTAATATTTTTGTTTTTCTTTTAACGCTAAAATAGCGCTACTCTTCATAAAAAACCGACATAGACATTATAGTGTGTTTTGTATGTAACTTGTATGTAATACCTCGCTCATCTCATCTCCGCTTTAGTGGTAAACGGCCTTTAAAACTCCCGACATTCCCCGTCATTAAAACTTAGCTGTCAAGTGAATCTTATAGACGCTATCGCATTTCCTTTATATATTTTCGTATAATTTTATCCGGGACTCGATTATAAACAGATGTTGAGCGGTAATAAATCTTGGACGCATGTAAAACACTAAACACAAGTGACATTGTAAATTTGTTTTTAGTTTTTGGTTCTTGTTTTAGGATACAATGCTTTGTTAAAGCAACTGAGCTTTTTGTTTTCAAATTTATTTAATGAAACATAATTAACTCATACTTACTTACACCCAAAAAACTTAAAACTTCATAGCTGCAAAGACGATGATGTAAAAAAATATATTTATTTCAAACTCTTCCGCCGTTACTGACTGACAGACAACGAAGAGCCGAAACTACTGGGCGTAGTAGGCTGAAATTTTGCACGTAGCTTCCTTGGAGTGTATAGGGGAGCACTAAGGGATTATTTTCCCAAATACCATGTGAACGGTAAAAAAAAACGGGATTTTTGTGTTTATGAGAAATCTGAGCGGGTGAAACCGCGGGGCAGTCTCTAGTCTCAAATAAGAAGATAAACAGGAGTGTCATTTCGAAATTAACATAATTGTCTACTATCAAAAATGTTGTAAACTGTATCACTCAACTATTGTCGATATACTAGATGTTTTCAGAATAACCCCCATTTTTATCATTATTTAGTAACACCTAATTATACCACATCAGCCATGGAACCTTTAAATTAATCATCCCCAACTTGAGCTTAGCCGTTCATTAAATTACGTTGTCTCTCACAGACAGCATTGCATTTTACTTTTACCGTTCAGAAGCCGCATGTCAGTCGCATATCAAAAATTTAAGATACAGAGATCCATAACTCGATTGTGAACAAGATAACTCTGATGGGACCCGGATTATTATCGTTTAAGTTGCTCCGAGAAGCTCCGAGACGTTAACGACGCGGCGGACTAAGATCGATGGACCTTTTTTATGGACAAAGGAGTCAGGACTCAGACAGGACCGATGACGAATGACGTCGAATGCAGGGAAAAACTGTTTGTTCACATCTCCTTTCTTAATCGATAATGACGAGCTAATGATTGTACCAAAAAAGTTTAACAAGCAATAAATAAACAAGTGAAGGTAGTAAAGGGCACGTCTCTAATGACTTCGGCACGGCGTGACCGCCCATTTAGTATTTTGACAGGCAATTCGTGTTATCGTGAACAGCATACATGGATCGCTATCCGGTTTTATTGCTTTCAAAGATTCTGCTACCGTCGCTCGCAGCCGTTCTTCAAACCTTCGATGTACTCGTTCTAATCTTAATACGAAACGGACGCTGTCAAAAAAACTGACCGCGTAGAATGTAGACCAAGTGATTTCCATTACTCAAACCCAGAATTGATTGACAAGCGTTTAGTTAACCATATTTTAAAGGGCATGATGAAATTGAAATTCAAGTTAAGTAGGTGTGACGCTGATGATGCATAGAGAAATCGGGCTTCAAATATTTAATCACTTAAAGTCATTTATCTACGCGATTTTGCTGTTGAAAATCGCTATTAGTTTTTATCGGTATCGTTTATGCGTCATAAATAGCGCTATCGTAAAACGGGAAAGTAAATCATTAGAAAACAGATCATCATTCGTTACTTACACACGAGATTACATATACAAACATGAAGATTTGCTTGCATTTTCACTAAGACTAATGCAAGTTTCTACACTAAATGGTTTTTTCCGAACTTTTCTCAGATATAAAGAAAGGAAACTTTTCAGGGTGTGTTAGGCTGCGTTCCCGCCGGAACTATACGACGTTGCGTTGCGAAGGACCGTCGTGTACCAACAATAGCGTCCGCTAAACTGTTACCAATAAAGCTGAAATAAGCTAGGATAGGTACAGTGGCGTTCTAGGAGGCCGTAACAGATTTGTCTATGGTTTCGTCAGCCCTAGACTGTATTTCCAAAGAACAAGAGCTATTTTGCAATACAGAAAAACCGGAAGTGTTACGGCGACCTAGACCGCCACTGTACATGGAGGGTTTCTATTGGTTCCAACAAACACATACCTCGCAAAGCATCCTCGCAGGGCTCCGATGAAAACGTAGCCTAATAACGAAGTATTTCATACTCAATTTTACACGAATTTAAGTCCTTCTGATTACTATAGGTAATTTGTAGAAGTCTCAATTAAAATAACCCTATTTCTCTATTGTTTTCAGACACAACCGCGCCGTACGTCCTATACAAAGATGGCGTGGAGCGCGCGCCCCCGGGCACGCAGTGGGGCAGCGGCATGCTGGACACGGGCGGCTATCAGCCCATGCAGCACCAGAGCCCGGGAGGACCATCGCCACAGCCCGAGCCGCAGTTAGCGTCCCCTGCACCCTCGCCTTACCCACCCGCGCCACCGCCACCGGACGTCTCCGCCGACGATGCGGCTCAACAGCTCGCTCAACAACAGGCCCAACAACAAGCCCAACAACAGGCGCAGCAGCAACAACAACAGCAACAACAACAACAGCAACAGCAGCAAACCTCCCCCGAGCACATGACAGTAGAGCAGCAACTAGCGGCGACCGAGCAGCTAGACCGCGGGCCCTGCTTCCTGCCGCAGCCTGACCTGCAGCAGCAATACGCGCCTGCATACTTCAAGGAGTCGCGCGGAGGTGGCCACGTGCTCGGCGGCGGCGGCTTCCCGCTGCACTACCTCAAACAGAACGGCGGCGTGCTGTCCCTAGAGGGCCCGCTCGACCAGTACTCGGCGCCCGAGCTGCGCCACCTGCCCGACATCGTGCAGCCCGAGCAGCCCAAGCCGCGTAAACTGAACCCCAACGCCGAATTGCGGCTCTTTAAGTGCCTCACGTGCGGCAAGGACTTCAAGCAGAAGTCCACCCTGCTGCAGCACGAGCGCATCCACACGGACTCGCGGCCCTACGGCTGCCCCGAGTGCGGCAAGCGCTTCCGCCAGCAGTCGCACCTCACGCAGCACCTGCGCATCCACGCCAACGAGAAGCCGTATGCTTGCGTCTACTGCCCGCGCTCCTTCCGCCAGCGCGCCATCCTCAACCAGCACCTGCGCATCCATTCCGGTGAGAAGCCATATTCGTGCGGCGAGTGCGGCAAACATTTCCGCCAGAAGGCCATCCTGAATCAGCACGTCCGCACACACCAAGGCGAGCGCAATTCACACATACTTGCTCCTCCCCGCGGAGGCGCGGCGGCGGCGGACGACCGCGCCGCCGCCGCCGCGCGCCGCTCCCCTGACGTTCAGATCGGGCTCGCACCCATTGGCCTTCCTTTTGAAATGCAAAATCTCAGTTCGCTCGTCGCCCGAATTCTGGAGGGCGCGCGCGACTGCCGCGGCCCGTCGCCGGACGCTCCCGTAACCGTCCCCCGCTCGATTAACCCCCGCGACCTCGCGCGCCTCACGCGCAAGCCTTGACTCATGGGCATGTTCGCTTTTTGCAGACGTATCGCCGCACCTCATCTTCAAGAATGGCAGCACGCCGACGCTGTGGCCGCAGGACGTGCCCTTCCCCGAGGAGAACAAGGAGGAGCTGCAGGCGGCCTTCGGCGGCGGCGAGGCGGGCGACGAGCCGCGCGGCGCCTGCTTCTCGCCGGGCGACACGGCGCAGTACCCCGCCTACTTCAAGGACACCAAGGGCCTGAACCACGCCGTGTTCGGCAGCCTACAGTACCTCAAGGGCGGTAAGCTTCCAGACGTGCTGGGCGGGCGGACGATGCCGCTCTACGTGCGCTGCCCCATCTGCCAGAAGGAGTTCAAGCAGAAGTCGACGCTGCTGCAGCACGGATGTATACACATCGAGTCACGGCCGTACCCGTGCCCCGAGTGCGGCAAGCGCTTCCGGCAGCAGTCTCATCTGACGCAGCACCTGCGCATCCACACCAACGAGAAGCCGTACGGCTGCGTGTACTGCCCGCGCTTCTTCCGGCAGCGGACCATCCTCAACCAGCACCTGCGCATCCATACGGGTGAGAAGCCCTACAAGTGCACGCAGTGCGGCAAAGACTTCCGCCAGAAAGCCATCCTGGACCAGCACACGCGCACGCACCAGGGCGACCGGCCCTTCTGCTGCCCCATGCCGAACTGCCGGCGGCGGTTCGCCACGGAGCCCGAGGTCAAGAAACACATTGACAACCACATGAACCCGCACGCGGCCAAGCGGCGCGACGCCGGCAAGCCGCGCCCGCTGCCGCCGGCCTCCGCCGTCGTCAAGCCTGAGCTCTACTTCCCGCAGTGCTACGCGCCGCCCTTCCAGCAGTTCGGTGGAGAGTTCAAGCCGAACGTGGGCGTGGGCGTGGGTGTGGGTGGTGTAGGCGGCGTGGGTGGAGTGGGCGGTGCGCCCGTGGCCTGCCTGCCGGCGCAGTGACCCGCGCCACCGCCGCGCTGGCCGCACGACCTGTACCCGGCGCACGCGCACCACCCCCCGCCGCACCACCCCGCTCCGCACCACCCCGCCCCGCTCTACAGCTAGGCGCCTGTGGTGGGCCCCGACAGTGGCTTTAACCAAGTATACGACTCGCCGCGCGAGCTACCAATAGGTATAGTTAGTAACGGATCGCTGTAAAACTGAAGCTTCGATCTGTAAATACCGATTTGTATAAAAGTTACAACGGATTTATCGTCTGTCGCGATGTACACCTACCATTTTAAAATTATTCAATGAATAGTGTTACCGAGAGAAGAGTAGCGTTTTCGCTCTATAATGTTAATTAAGTTACCAAGTAAGAGTAGAGCCGCCCGCGGCCGGACCCTTTCGAACCGTTCGATCTAAAATAAGACATGAAATTTTACCACTCAACAATATTTCGCGATGAATGTTTCCGGTACAGAAGTGTGCCTATGTATAATATTGTAGAACGTTGTTAAGTTTATTTTCTTTAAGGATATCGAGGGACGAAATCTGGAAGATTAGGATGTGCTCAAAATTTTTAAATATATAGGGATAAATTTTAGGTAAAAAAAATCGAAATTATTAGGTGATAGGTTAATGATGAATAAATATAAATTTTCGGATGACAGGAAGTAAAACGGTTGAGCAAACCAAAAACGTAGGTTACCTTGCGCCATTTCGATAAGTTTTGTTAAAAAATTTAGCGTCGCATTACCGGAGATTGCTGTTACATCACGACACAGTGCCAAAAAACTTATAGGTTGAGTGAGACCACAACGCTGTAGATATTATTTTTGTATACCATACCGGCCTAAGGTTGTTACCAGATTTAAAAAAAACTGCTTCTCTTAGGAGCTTTGCATGAACCCTGCCAATCGAAAAATGGCTTCATACACTGCTCATACAAGCTGGCTGAACCAGCTTAAGGCGAGATACTTGTTCAAGATTGTTTAGTTTGCATTGCATTTGATTTGAAAATGAATGGCTCAGACTGAGAAGGACTGTGATAGTTTATGTAAGTTAGGTGTGATTCCGCTCACTTACTTTTACAAATTTTTTGGCGACATTTTATCTAACAAACCATAAACTAGCGCTAATAAAAAAAAAAACACTTCTAAACCATGAAAAATATCAAAAATGTATACCTCTATGACACTAGATATTCTTGCTTAATAATTTCGGGGCACTTTTGTAGTTTTTTGATTAACGACCTAGAAAAAGTATTGCTCAAAATGGCCAATTTCTTTAAACTACGGAGTGCTTAAAAATACTAAACAAAATTATTTAAGTAAGTACCTATAATGTCATAAAGAAAGGACCACCAACTTTTTTAAATTTGCCATGATTTAGAAATACTTTTTACATTGGCGCTAGTAACATTGTAATGGGTCTCTTAGACAATCACTGTTTCCATTTTGTTATGTTGTCAACCCTAGAAGGTAAAAATATAACAGAACATTTGCAGCCAACCCGTGAACACAAAACATCAGCTGTTTATGATTAAGTACATGCTTTTTCTTCAGCTACTACTGTTAATTACGTGCGGGCCCATTAATTCATAACCAATTGTGTTTTTTATACAATTTCCATATTTCTTTAGTTATCAGTTCCAGTGAGTGTTGTCGTTTCGAGCTGTGAGCTCTCGCCTTCCTTTGTGACTGATTTGGTCGTAATGATCAGAGTGAGATTAGCGAAATCTACCATTTTATAGGTAAAAGAGAGTTTGATGTCGAGTGCTTTGTGATTTTGGGTACGTAGAATGGAATTACACTGTCAGTAGATTGATTTTTTTTATTTATCTCATCAAGCCTCAAAGCTGTATAATTTTTATATGTCAAACTTACAATATTTTTTATTATTCTCCTTTCTGATAAAATAACGGAAGAAGTGAGTGACAGGACTAGGCTTCAAACGCACAGGCGGATTTTTTTCGCGCGGTTTTTATGTAACATATTGAATGCTATAGAAGTGTCCGCACCAGCGGATAAAAAACCGCGCGGATAAAAATCCGCCTGTGCGTTCGAAGCCTAAATGTCCTTAACGTTTGTTGTACGTATGTATAGGCGTTTCCCCACCTCACTGGTATAGTGGCGTTTTTCGACTATTTACTTCTAGTTTAAAGTCAATATTTAAATTTTAAATCCACAATAACTGTACAAACTGACAGTGTAATTCCAAATGAGAAAAGTGGGATATAGGAGTTCGCCAGACAGAGTATAACTTATTTCTAATTTAAGCTTAGCATTCTCAGATTACCACAGATTCGTTCATCGCGAAATAAACCACTTTAGATGTTAGAGAGATACTATAATGCATTTTGTAGAATACGCTCGAATATTATTTTATATAAAAAAGTGATTATATAGAAATATATAACTGATATATACAAGCATTTTTTCGTGTCCAATACAGAATACAAGGTTTACAAGACCTCTACAATGTTCGCGTTGTAGATTTACTTATTTACTAGATTATTTGATTAGTTATTTAGAAGTCTCTGTGACTATAAACTGTTCCACATTATATTATCTATATATAAAAAATATTCGAGCGACGTGTTTTTACAGTTTTCACGTATATGTTTGTATCTACGATTAGCTTATTTTTATTACTATAACCTTAATTATTATTATTATTGTGATGGTTTCGTTTTCCTACCGCATATTATGAACTGTTACGTCTTATAAACTACAATATTAGATTTATAACGATAGTGTGTATTTGCGGAGTCGATTCTTGAATACCATTTTCTATTAATTTTATCACTTACAAAAGTGGTGATTGCAATATTAATTTAAGTCTACTTATACTTCTATGAATATCATTCGATCTTTGGGCAGTTATTGTGAAATTAAAAATCCGCCCGCCCCGGCTCGCTCCGCGCACCTCGGGGCGGGCGGCGTCTTATCCGTCAGTGTATTTAGTTTCTGAATTAAGTTTTCTATCAAACTTTTGGAGGTTTACAAATAAAAAGAAACATCTATAAACGAATGAGAAAATAATCGTATCTTCCGTATTATAAAAAGACTTTCCACATCGTAAAGCGCGCGAGCGCGACCCTCCGGCGCGCGCGCCGCGCCGCCCCCGCCACTCTCAATAGGATAACTTGGATTCAGTTTCCATATATTTTATAAAGACAGATATTTTTACAGACTTACACAATAAATAGCATATTTTTATACAGAGTACCCACAGACGTTCGCCACTGGGGGGCAACGCGGCGCGCCGCGAAGTTTGACTACACAACCTACAAACAACACAGTGCCATAGCCAAGAATGAACCTCAGATTTATACTTATTAGATTTTTATACCAATACAAATGGATTTAATTTTTAAATATTACAAATGGTGATTAAGTATACAGAGATTTCAGATGATATTTTATACATTTATTACATACCTACATACAATATTATTGAAATGGTAATGTGAAATAGAATTAAATTTAGCATCTTAAAGCGTTATTATGTACTTACGTATCAGAAGACAGGTTTTGTATGTTGAATGAGGGCCGTGGGGTGTTTGTTGGTTTTTATTTTGATAGAATATCCCACGGTGTCCCTGGCATTCGATATTTTATTTCCTAGCCATAATTTCTGAGAATGTTTCTATTGTAAATAATACATATCACTGGAAGCAGTGTCCGGAGTATATATAACTAGATACGATATATCAGCTCGCATTGTAATCTCACCCGCGGTTATTCTGATTTGATTGCTCACTGTTCGTTAAGTTTTGCTCAATTTATATATCATTGTATTATTCTTTTGTACTTGTGTAATGAGAGTTGTATAACTTTGTAGAAAGAGCACGGTTTTGCTTTTCTTCTGATTAATTTTAAGTCCAGTAGTGGTTAGTTTTTGTACAATTTTTTAACTTATAAGCGTCACTTATACTTTTTCGTTTTAGCTGAGAATCCTTCCATGTTAGCAAAGACTATTAATCTATATCGACTTAAAATTAACTAAGGCAAAATGACATGCTGTAAAAAGGCATATCTTTACTACGGATCGCATCATTTCTTATTTGATCACGCAGAGAAACTCCCAGAATAGTCCTTTGAGTGACAGAGCTTTCAGAGGTCCATCAGGTCCACAGTTAGCGACCATGTCTAAAACCCTTAAGTCCTCCTGGCAACACACATTGATCGTTGACTTTCTGCCTTGGGTACTGCGGTAACTTGGATGAGAATAAGTAGCGGAAGCTCCAAACACCTCTTTTTAAGATTCGATGACTATATCTCTTTCTGAAATTTGGACAGATTGTGCCAGGTACTATTTATTCGGCATCGACAACTTTGAGCGTATAGTCTTTGAGCTTGACGCGTTGGTGTCGCATGTCGTTCAATATGATCTTGGTATTCGTCCAGGAGCCTGTCTCTTAAACTTACGATTAAACTTCTATTCTATTACTATTCTACTATTACTCTATTTCGATTGGGTCAAAAATTGCGAGTCTCTTAACTTTGATCTTGTAAGACATTAGAATGAAGATAATATCAACATTTCGAGAATCGCAATTCTTGACCCAATCGTAATCGAATAGTAATAGAATAGAAGTTACATTCTTGTCCCCAGTTCTTGTCGTTTTGCCTCAATTAATTTTGTGTCTGTATAAAAATAAAGTATCCGGAAGGCTCCTTTTAGGCTCAGGACTTTTTAGCCGCTTTAATAGGGCAGAATGACAGTTAGCACTATGTTTAATGTTAAAGTTTCATTAAATTGTAATTGAGTGCCGTCCGAATGTCATTAGTTGCCAAAAAAAGGTTTCGGCGTTCAAATATACTTAGTTTCTCCAACTTATAAAATGTTTCACAAATTTTTAGTTTCAAATAAAAACAATTTAATTTAACACTTACCTAAAGTAGTTTTCTGGTTCTTCCGTAATTTTTAAGCTAAGTTTAATCCTTCTGATTTAATATTGTTTGTTTTTTAATTAATTAATTATTAAACAAAGAAAAGGAGAGAATAAGATTGCATCGTGCAACTATACTTTGCATTTTTTAATAATATAAAACATTTATATTAATTCAAGTCAATTGTATTAAATACAATACGGGACGTTAAGCTTGACCATAGCTTAGTGTGGTCAACATTTGTAGCTTATAGATCTGAGTTGTTTTTGTAAGACTTGCATAAGAAATTCCTTAAAAAATTGCATTTATTGTGATCTCAGGAGACGAAAAGTTTTTTCTACGGTGTAGGTGATCATTGGCTCTCATGCAATACAATACAACTGAATTATTTACACTTCTTTGTAAATTTTAAAGGTTTTTTAATTAGTTTGGGTATTCTTTAAAATGAAAAAAGGATAATTTTCCGTCTTGACTAATTAAACAAAATTAATACTTCGATTGAATCTGTTTCATAGCGATATTTTTTGCCATATTGAAGTAACCTACGCAAAGAAGTTTTTAAATTCAATTGTTTAAATTTTTTAATATTTTTTTTAACAGCGAATAATGAAACGAGTGGATTCATGAGCTTAGAAAGTAAATATTTAAGTTTTTACTTATAAAAATGTTGGCTACGAATTATTTTTAACTGTCTTCCATTAAAGGCGTAGTTTTCTTAATTAGTATTTAATACCATATCGCTACCCATACTGGGTATTTTATTTATACAGGGTGTTAGTGTCAAGTCTTCATGTTTTAAAAAAAGACTTTTTAAAGGGTTTTACTCTTCTTAGAAACAAATGTCGGAAATACTGTTGCCGTGATTAAATTTTTAGACTTGCCCAAAACACCCTAATTTTTTCGTGATTTCATACATTTTTGTGTGAATTAAAATACTGCTATGTGCAATAATGCGTTTTCCATGTTTTGTGTTTTGTTCTACATGCATGACCGAATTGCATTTCTTGTATATTTCAGATGCTGAAATATCAATGCTTCTATAGAAGCAGCCAATTAAAAAGAAACTACTTATAAAGTTTTTTAGTGTTTCAAAAAGTGCAATTTTGTCATTAAATCTATGTAAGTAAGAAGCGTCTCAACATAATTGGTAGCCAACAGAAAGGCCTATTATTTCTAAAAATAAAAACAACTTTATATAGTAATCTATATCGACTAGTGTAAAAAAACTGCCGCACTCGCAGACCGCTTTATTTAAAAAAAAAAATTTTTTTAAATAACAAATCAATAGAGACTTGTTAAATACAGTTCCCCAATTAAATAAGAGTTGTTGAATTTTTTATAAAAAGATAAAACATATTAGAATTATGATCTTGTAGTCTGGATTGAGTTTTTTATTTACAGACTTGTACGCGTGTTTTTAGGTAAAAAAAAATATACAGGGGGTTGCAGTGTTTTCGTTAAAACTGGGTAGGTAATACTGCTTATGTATTGAGTATACAATGTTGCGTCGGCGGGAGCGATTCGTTTAAGAACTAAAAAGAATTGCAGTGAAAATCGTGTCAATCGACTTCAATTCAATAGCTATATGTTTTGCAGAATTGGGTAATAGTTTTCATATTATGGCCAATGAATTGCTCGTTGCAACACTATTGTTTTTCAGAATTACAAGCCAGGACTTAAAAGAAAATGGTCACTGGTAACCTCCTGTATAAACTTATACACTAACCCATAACCGTCTTAACTGAACAAAACTACATATTATTAATTATTATTTTTTTAAAGCAGACAATTCAATAAGATTTATTTTTCATACCTCATAGTACAACATTATTATAACTTACAGAATGTACAGAGATATTATACATACTTAAACATAAAATATTATAAACAGTGTAAAGTCACAGTTAAGACGGTTCTGTGAAAGATAGTTTTTTTTTTTTTTTTTCATTAATAAATGGGTGCTGCCTTATTATTAACTGTATTTGTAAATATGTAATACAAACAATAGACTGGTATATTAAAACACAATGTTGTTAGGTTTCTACAGATATATTTAATGGTGATGTTGGGGAATTTCTTACATTCTTTCTATAACTAACAACTTTTTAGTCAAGCAATTTTTCCTCAACGTCACTTCATACATAATGCAAATAGAGTATATTTTCCTACATCATTCACCGAAATAGACTAAACATTTATTTTACACAATCCCAGAATACAAGATCGAACTTTTTACATGCAACAGTTGAAACAGCATTTATTTCAGCTTACAATTAACAATTTAGTTTCAGTAAATAAAAATTGCGAAAACGGTCACAGAGTTTCAGGCTAATAAGTAAAATTCTCACGTTGGCGTATTTAAGGTGAAAATTTTGAAATTAAAAATGTTGTAAATATTAATCGATACTTTAGCGTACGTTCTTCCAAAACGATATATCAGTATTAAATACAAAATTCAAACTTTGATTAGGTCAAAAGTGTATGTGTGATCGATAGAAAATATTTGATAATTATTATTATTATTATAATTAATTACGCATAGTTTTTATTGTGTTTCAAAAATGTAATTTTAATGTGTAAACTTTTATTGTTTAGTTAAGAATTTTAATGACTTTGTATTGATCTTGCCTAGTTTGCATTTACTTTAGTTATTTTAGGTTTGAAGTTGACACCAGGTATTTATGTATATTTTTATTGAGTTAAGGGTTTTGTTTGTTTTTTTTCGTCATTTAATAGAATTAAAATGTTGTAAAAAGTAAGCTCGTTGTATTTTATCAAATAAACACTTTTTAGTCCAACTGAAGCATATGTGGCAGTTTTATTTCCAACTAGCTGTCCCGGCGAACTTCGTATCGCGCCTTACAATTTTTATATGGTACAAGTAAATTGTTGTTTTTTCTAACTTTCCCTGCAATTTTTCATATTTTCTTACCTTTTAAACCTTCCCTGGACTAATACGAACATTGCCCGGCCGTACGCGAGTTTTAGCGAGACTAACGAACCACGATTAATTTTTATGTATATAGTAGATAGATTGAACCTAAACTAAGAGTAGGCCTTCGTTCAAGGTGTCGTGCCAACAATAATATAAAATTGTTTAACTTCAACTATAGTTCTTAAGCACAATAAAAAGCTGTAACAGTGCTTTTCCTGTACATTGAAGACAAAAAAAAGATGATAAAAGTGGTGTGGACACTAAAGATGCAAAAACTAACAAAGAAAACAGGCATTTTGGTTTCAAATAAAAAAAAGCGAGTTAAGCTGCGCGCAAAAGCTAGTAAAACAATATTCTTCAGTTGCTGCTCAGTAATTTATTGAGTCTTTCCTTATTTTTATAGAGGCACAAATCCATAAAGGTCATCGCCATTAGCAGACAATGCCCTAACATGTCCTTTTCAAGGTCCTTCCTGGCCCGGAACATTGTCTTCAGTTTTTCTGGAACGTGGACATGAGATCCATCCGTACTTTTTTCAGAATTTGTCTAAAACAATAATAAATTACATTTAAAAAAACAAAAACATCATTTAAACACAATTATATTAATTACCTTAAACCAATACCCAATAATTCCACTTGTCAGTTACACCCAGTATCAATCAGCTTGAGTTTCAAAGCGACATCTGTTGTTAAATAACAAAAGCAGACTTTACATCGGCAAACATGACACAACTCATTTGTGCGACACATAGCGACATCTATTGGGTTTCTTTTAAAAATTTATTAAAACCTTTTAAAAAAAACCTTCTAGCATTGTTATAATGGATGATGCTTGTTTCCTGGGTAAGGTTTGTTTGTATGGTGTTTCGGGCAACTTAACTAGATACAGGATCTACCTAGTTAGGGGCTCTATTTTCAGTATTTTTAACTATATAATTACCTCTCGCAGTATCGTCTCTACAACTTGTTCTGTTGATATCTGCTCGTTACCCACAAGGGTACCGTAGAGTCTGCAAAAAAGATTTTAAAATAAGTCAAAAACAAAATATAAGGTCTGTAGAGTTTTCAAAAAGTTTTGAAAAAAAGGCACACAAAAATAAATATAAAATAATTTTTTAGTAATATACTAGCTGTCCCGGCGAACTTCGTATCGCGCCTTACAATTTTATATAAAAAAAAAACAATTGTAAATTTTACTAACTTTCACCAAATTATCCCAGATTTTCTCACCTTTTAAACCTTCCCTGGACTACTTCAAACACTTAAAAACCAAAATCAGCTAAATCGGCCAAGCCGTTTTCGAGTTTTTGCGAGACTAACAAACCACGATTCATTTTTATATATAAAGTAAGTAGATAGTAGAAGTAGATAGATAGGCAGAGTATAATAATGAAATAAGTAGGTACTTACCTGAAAGGTAGTGTTGGTTTCAGGAAGTAAACTTTTTGTTTTAACACTTTCTTGGGACTTTCTTCTTTTCTTTCATTTCTGAAAAAATAAAATTAACGGTCAGAGATAATATAATTTAGAGGCTGCGTATTATAAACTAACGTCCAAAGAATTGCTAAAAAAAACTTTCAAAAATCCCGTCTTTTCCCGTTCCCATGGGAATTTCGGGAAATCCTTTCTTAGTGCTTGCCTACACTCCCTAAGGAACCTACATGCCAAATTTCAGTTTTGTACGCCCAGTAGTTTCGGTTCTGCATTGTTTCATTTAGTTGCATTCTGTCAGTCAGTCAGTAACGGAAGAGTTTTTATATATATTTATAATTAGCTTACATCTCACTGTAAAAGCCCCTAGCATTTATCAAAGCCACAATGATGGCGACCATCTGAGCTTTCTGCAGGTTGATAGCTAAAACCTTAGGGTTTTTAGGGTCGCTCCCCGCGGCGCGCAGCGTCGTCGCCTCGCCCTTCATCACGCAAACGTCTGCTTCCGGCAGTTCCTGCGATACGCGCCATGCCTGATAAATATTATAATACTTTAAATTACCATTAGTACAGATCTGCGCCTATTTAACGGCCGGATTTTCAGTTAAGCTTTGTCCAAAAATAAACTTAGGCCGGAACTTTCTATCAAATCGAGTTGTTAAAGAGTGGGACAAACTGCCCTCTGACATAAATGACCAGATGATTTTTGTTTTGAGATAAAATGGTTTGACATATTTCATTGTTCCTTAGGAAAAGTATTTAGGTATGGTGAGCTAATCTCCCATTAAATTTTCTACCGCTTTGTCAGAAATACCCTGTATTACCACTTACAATATCCATGATATCAGTAATCTGCATCTTCTTCTCATCCTTGTGGTCAATGCCGTGGTACTGCCACCGCACCACCTCGTACCCTGGCCGGTCAATCAGCACCCAGCTAACTGAGTTTGCTGTTGTATAGACAGCTAGCACTGATTTACATGACTGTAATAAATCAATACATAGTATAAAATGAAGTCGCTTCCCGCGTCTGTCCCTATGTATGCTTATATCTTTAAAACTATGCAACGGATTTTGATGAGGTTTTTTTTATTAGATAGAGTGATTCAAGAGGAAGGTTAATAAGTATAATACATGCACAAGATAGTAATAGGTTAGGCGGTACGAAGTTCGCCGGGTCGACTAGTAAAGCTAATAGTAAAATGAGTTTGCAAAACATTTTGTAAGGTTAAGTTCGGTAATAGAAGTTTAATAAGATCACTGATCAGTGTCAGAGTTGACGGGTCATTTTAAAAAGGAAAGTACAGACAGGAATCGTTTTATTTTTATGTTGAAACCTAAACAATGCGTTTTTTTTAGCCATAATTATAAAATATGATACATAGTTTAATGTTTTATAAACTCTTTTTGACCTCAATATGTTAAACTTTAAGGGCTTTACCACAAAAAGAAGAGTATAACCTGGTCTTAATCACTAGACTAGGTTTAAATCACTAATTTGTCAAAAAAAATTGTGATCTAGACCGGTCTAACTTTTTTGCTAAAACAGGAAAAGTTTTTTCTTATTTGACAAGCAATCAAGCAACAACAATCAACTCAAAAAATTTAAACTGACTACAGAGCAATATCATCTATTAAACTTCTATTTTACACATAATCTTAGAATCACAATACCTGCCTTATAGCCTCACTAAGATTTGGATGCAATATCTGCCCTCTGATCTTTCCGTTTGATTCGTTTCCACCACTGAGAATGCTGTTGAAGAGTTTCATGGCAATCTTATCAGTAAAGCCTTCAATACGGCTGAGTTCAGATAATGTCTTTATGTCGCTATTACTTTTCTTCCATTCTGTTAACTTTTTTAGACGGCTCTTGGCTATGTCAAAGCTGTTAGAGAAGGAAATTAACTGAATTATTTGTGAGACAATAAATATAATAATATAATAAATTGATTATTGTGATTATTACTTATTAAAAAACAAAGTTGCTTCTGCTGTCTGTCGGTATATATGCAAATCTTTAAAACTGTTCAATGGTTTATGACGCAATTTTTTTTAATAGATAGAGTGATTCAAGAGAAAGGTTTCAATGTTTAATATATGCACAACATAGGTATAGGTAAGGGTTCACATAGTTCACCAGGTAGACTAGTTAATTACAAAATAAAATCATGAACATTGTTATAGATTTTTAGATACAGTCATAATATTAATGGACATGTGTGAAAGTGGACGAGATGGCAAAGCAAGAAAAAAAAGATACTGGACTTACTGGCAACGACTATGAAATGCACTTCATAAAAAAGTTACCTACGTCAGAAGCTAGACGAGTTAGAAAAAAAGAATTTTGTTATTTATTCAATGAGGTGGCAACTATCTTGATAGTCATAAAATGTAAAGCTGTTATTATTAAACTTACCGAGAAAAATCGTCCAAAATAGGTTGGTTTAGAGTGCTGAGTATTTTCTCTTTTTCAACATCAGAATACTTGTTTTCCAGATCCTGGCTGTAGAGACACATAGGCATTGCAAATCTTCGACATGTAGAACAATGAGAGCCCTGTTAAAAAAGAGCATGTAGGTAATGCATGCATTAGCAGCGTTTTTTACGGCAAAACCACAGCTTAAAATGTATAAACATAACCTATAAAAACTAACCAAAGTAATGTTTTTAAACTTCCCGAGGTTACGGATAATCATCTTAGTTTTATTTTTTATTTTTATTAGATAGAAGTTATACGTGTACGACCTTTTGCAAAGTTATAATAATTCACAAATTTATAATTTGGATTTCTGTTGTGATTTCGTAAAGCAAAAGCAAGCGATAGGGATAGGTGTAGGTAGAGGTGAGAATAACTGCTATTTTTCAATCGCATGCGATCGCTGTTATGCTATTTTCAAACAACTGCGATTTTAAACTGCGATCGCATTTTCGTTGCCGGATCGCATATCATGCAACGGCAACGAAAATGCGATCGGCAACGAGAATGCGATCGGCAACGAAAATGCGATCGGCAACGAGAATGCGATCGGCAACGAAAATGCGATTGACAACGAAAACGCAGGATGTAACTAGACATGCAAGTTTGCTCTAATATCAATGTTAATATGGATATTTATCGAAGTGCAGCAATTATCGATATTTCAAAACCTTATACAATTTTTTTTCAGCAAAATGTATTTTCAGTACATTTCATATTAATTCGATGAGTGAGATCGCAATGCTTCAATGCGTTTCGTTGCTTTGCTAATGACAAGCTGTCACATGCGATCGCGTTTTCGTTGCTGACGGCAACGAGAATGAGATCGTTGCCGACGGCAACGAGAACGCGATCGTTGCCGACGGCAACGAAAACGCGATCGCATTTTAGATTCGTTGTGAATAGCAATGCGATTCGTTGTAGAGGTAGGTAGTTATCGTTATCGTATCGAGCGAAAGCAAAGTAAGAAATGAAGTAGGGATGTTCGATAGTCATTCATCGATGTCAGGAGACAAAACATCGATGTGGCGTTAGATCATCAAACATCGTAACATCGATGTTGTTATACAAACATCGAAACATCCATCAACAACCCTCAACAAAATCTTTAATTTAAGTAAGTAATTTAAATGAAATTAAACTCATCCACAGATTATTTTATCAATGAGAGGTTTACAAATTTGACATCTCAGACAATGAATTATTATAAACTCAAAATAAAATTGAAACTCATCACGCATAAGTCTAATAGTTTTTTTTTGTTTTGTTTTCAACTTTCCAATCTACGGGCGTATTACAAAACTAATTTCTTTTTTCATGTCACCTTGAAAACCCTTCATTTCTGAATTCAATTTATCCCTAAAGATTTCTGATTTCTGTAAATAAACATGATGATGCCTGACTCCATAATTTGGGTTCGATGATCATCAAACATTTTTATTTTAAAGACCATTGAGAGCAGACTGATACGATACGATTCCTTTATCACAACATCATCGAAGGAAAGATTGAGGGAAAAAGAGAAAGGGCACGAACGAAAAGAAATTATACTTTGACCAAATAAAGAAAAGGATTGTCGTATCAACAAGTGAAGCAGATGGCGGCTAAAAGGGAGAAATGGAAGAGGCTCCACCGACAAGAGCGAAGCTCTGAAGTTTCAAGAAGAAGAAGATCATCGAATTATTAATATTATTTTAATTTAATGGACTTGACTCAACTTCAGTTGAATATTTTGCCAATGTCAAGTTCACAAATTAGCTAAAAAGGGTAGCCTTAAAGCCTGGCAACGTTGTACGGTTATTATAATTAGGTAATTATAAGCTTATTGTATTACCCTGCTACCACAAAAAAGTTAAACCGGTCTAAATCGCCAGTTTGTATGACAAATTAGCGATTTAAACCTAGTCTAGTGATTTAGACCAGGATTAACTCTTTTTGTGGTAGAGCCGATTGTTTTAAAGCTCGCTAAAAAAACACGTGGTTTCGGAACCAACGTTAAAACAAAATTCCGCAGACAAACCCAAATCGTTTTGCAGAATTTTGTTAATTTTGTTTATAGAAATTTGTTATAAATAATTTAGAATTTGAATTTTAAAAATAATGCAACATCATCGAACATCGATGTATTTTCAATATCCAACATCCCTAAATCATGAACGATATTCAATCAATCAATCAGCCACTCATCATTGTTTTTTTATTTGCTGATTCTGGGCAGGCAAAGGGACATAATACATACAGCCATTCAGGGCAGATTTACTTCTCTCTGGTTAGAACCACTTCCTATTACTGTTCTTACCTCAGAATACCGTAGTAGCGTAGGTAGCGTCGGTTTCCTTACTCTGAGGTTCTTACTTTACGAGCAATTTACGAGAGTTAAATTTTTCTATGCTTTAAAAAAATTCTAAGGAATAATTTATATTATGTATATAATTATTTTAATGAAATTTCAATTTCATACGCGTAGAGGAGAGAATATCAATCGGGTCCGGTCCGACCATGGTCCGACATGAATATAACGCCATCTACAGCTTGGCACTGATAACTAGAAAATAATGGGGGCGCCACTTTGTATGTGGACTAAATACTTTTTTTTTTTTTTTTTCTTGATTATAACACAATGTAAGCCCAAAAATATTCAAAATCATAAATTAACAAATTCATGATCTGTTTCTTTACTAGAAGTTATAATTTTTTAGGTTTTCCAAATGCTTCCGTGTCAAGACACCGTTGCCAAATGCATAAGGTACCAATAGATGTCGTTAGAGGTTTTTAAGGGTTGATGGGTTGAACTAGGGCATCGTGGGATCTCCCGTGACCCCCTTGCTAACAGCCGAGATGGACACCGGCGGGGTTTTAGTATTGCGAACCCCACATAGCATTTTCCGACTAAGGTTTTATATTCTTGAGATTTGCTGGTGTGTTAGCAGTGGTTATGTTGGTAGCTTAGTCTAGTATTAGGTAGTCAAGTCAAATACTGCCAACCAAACAGCTAAATCATAATTAAAGAACAAAATAAAGGCGTTGTGCAGTCTTATAAGTTATGCACATGCACTATTCTATTCTACCAATGTACCTATCGTAGTTACACATTAACGTAAGTACACATTTAACATACCCACTGTGATTTATGATAGTAAAGTAAAAAAATAAATGAACAAATTAATTTATACTTAATCGAAACAAATAAATTTTTTAAATAAACTTAATGTGCGAAATGTAGGGTAGGCAAAAATTTACAACAAAAAGTGCGTAAGGTAAAGGCACCAGTCTTGGACGCTATAAGGAATTTTTTTCAGTTTTTCGCAAATATTTTGTAACCTATGATTGCTATAGGTGTAAAAGTTTTAACATGAAATGAAGCGAGTTTTTTTAACAATTACGTATTTTTTTAATAATTTTATGAAACAAATTGTTTAACAAAATTAAGGAAAAAAGAAACGCTTTTTTTTCACCAGTCATGGACATGAAAAATCCAGTGATGGACACCCAGTGATGGACAGTATCCAGTTATGGACATCCAATCTTGGACGGAAGTTTTAAGAGTAATTTCATCATCTAAGCGGACAGACGTCCACTGCTGAACATAACCCTCTCCTAGATGGCTGTTTGGAGTTTCCCTGCGTGATCAAATAAACAATTACGAGATCCGTAAAAGAACCAAACCAAAAATCCCAGGGAAGCAAAGAAAAGCATGTGCAGGCAGGGCAAATATTATGTAGCTCGAAGAACAGATAGCTGCTGGTGCCGAAAAGATCTAGTGGCAACCAGTGCACTGGAAAACGCAATTTTGCGTGTCAACCCTCATGGGGCAGTATGTACTCTTTTAAGAGTACATACTGCCCCATGAGGGTTGACACCCTGACCCAACGGTCACCTGATGGTCAGACGGACTGTAGAAGGTTGAAATGAAGATCGCGCAATACCGGTTATTATGGCAAACTTAGATTATTGTAATAAAAATGGATGGAAGTGATGGATCGACACACTGGGAGCACACGCCAGGCCAGACCCTGTGGGTCAAGTTTCTTAACCAAAAACGAACAACTCGCAACCGTCCCGCTAGCGACTTCGTTAACCATTGCTGTTTTCTTTGGGCGTAAAAAAGAATTGCCTTTGTTAAAGCGGCAATGGTTATCGAAGCCGCCAACAAGATAATCACGAGTCGATCGTTCCCAGTCAAGAAACCCGACCCCCTGGTGGGAGTCCGCTCAAGATAGAAAAGTGTAGAAAAGGGGAAAAAGACCATTGTTCAGTTCAGTAGGAGAGTTTAGGCTAATAATAAAAACATAATTCTAGTTATTTTAGCGAAAATCTAACTGAAAGATAATGATATCGGTGCTCGAAAAGGTATAATTGCATCTTATAGGGTTTCGAATAGTCTTCAATACATAGTATTAATAAAAGTCGCTTCCCGCGTCTGTCCCTATGTATGCTTAAATCTTTAAAACCACGCCACAGATTTTAATGCGGTATTACTAAATAGACAGTGATTCAAGAGGAAGGTTTATAAGTATAATACATGCACAAAATAGTAATAGGTTAGGCGGTACGAAGTTCGCCGAGTCGACTAGTATAAAATATGATTAAACCTCATCGCGTCGTGCGCACATAAACTGTGCATAATTTAAATGCGTTTGAGGGTAGTCAATCGTTCCATCGGTCTCGGAGACATATTTTTAGTTATTTAATTGGTTTGTGTACCAATAACATTTAGATGGAAGTGATCGATATGGAAGTTGAAGCTAGGAAATATTAAGAATGTGAAGGGCCAACACTTGTCACAAAACTTGATGCTAGCGTTCCTGATGATTTCTCGCCCTACACTTGTTTAGGAATCTAAATTCTGGGAACACTATATCAGATGTACTAAAAAGTAGAGTAGATGATCGCCACGCCAGATAAAACATAAAATTTCCTAGAATATGACGTTTTATAAAATGTGTCGCTTAGGCTTAGGCAGTCGCTTAATAAATTAGAAAGGTTTTTATAAGATTGATATGAGTTTATATAATAGCAAGTGCGACTTGAACTTCTCATATATGCGTCATGGATTCTTTCTTTTGTGGTTCATTAATATCTTTGATAGTTCTTAGTCTTTCTCCATTCCTCTTCTTTATTTGGGATTTTTTATGTTACTAAGATTTTAAATATAGGGAAAATAAATCCAGTGATTTAATTGTCTATTATGTAGTAAAAGTTACCGCTTTACTGAAATCAGCTTTTGCGTTCGTAATTTTCATATGTTATGTTTTTTATTTGTTGGAAACCATTAAGAAATAATAAAGTTTAGTAGCGACAATAAATGAACAGGAATAAATGGTCCTTTTGATATACTAATCATTAAAAAAAGACAATAAAAATTTAATAAACTTACTCCATAGTAGGAAAAATTAACGGGCCCATTTTAAAGGCCCAGTCATGGCACTCCAGTCATGGACCTATGTACAAGACTGGATCTAGATGTGCTAAATCAAATCTGATTAGACTTTCTAAAAGCATATAGTCTCGTAGCCATAAATGCATATTGTTACAAAAATATTAAAAAATCCAGTGATAGACAAAATGTCCATGACTGGGGAGTACTGACTAAACCGAACCAATCATGAACATTAATTTTCCACCCATTTTCTAAAGGCAGATTGTAAATATGAGGTTTTAGAGGCACTCTGAGTCTATTAAAGAACAGATAACTGTATAGTAATGTAAAAAACAACTTATACATTTTTAGTAAAATCAACATAATTTCAATCAAGTCCTTAACGAAAATGACTTAGTTTTTACCCATTTTCTGCCCAACTTACTACTTATATTTTTCATTTCGAATCTATTATAGTTATTAACTTTTAAATGTTTGTATGTGGTAGAGGGATTGTTACCAAACATAAAAATTAATTACAAACGGAAATAGGACACAGCTGATTTCTTATTTTTTTAATCTGAATTTGAAATGTCCATAATAGGAGCCATGTCCAACACCGGTGCCTTTACCTTAGTTATGTAAGTACCTATACTATATCGGACATTTTATCGGAATCGTAAAACTGAATTAAAGTTACTCAAGATCGTAAATGTATAAAATACGTACCAAATTGTATTTAATTTAAGTAATGATTTGTGGAGTCAGCAATCAAGCTGAAACGATCAGTTCATGAGAACAAAAAAAAAAATTTTAATGATAAGTATTTTTTTAATTATTAAGTAAGTAAGTACCATTCAAAGGTTCATACGATTCATTACATTGTACACCAGTACAAAGTACCAAATACCTAAATGAACTGCTTTGAAAGAATGTTTCTGTTAAAAAAGGTAAGAATTAACGAATTTACTTTTATATTGCAGCCTTGTGGAATGCTAAAAACATTAATTTCAGAACACAAATAAAAATAAATGTCTTGTTACGAGATTCCGATATTGACTTTCTCAATATCGGAATTGAAAATATTGAATAATTCTTCCGAGATTCCGATATTATGAGATTCCGAGATTCCGGTATTCATGCCCTAGGTTGAACCCGATATGGCGAGGAAACCTTAGAAGTGTTATTCAACTCCTAATAGGTGCTAGTATTTTTAGGGCACTGTTTTATAGCCTTTAAGTTAAATACCAAAGAAAGCTACAAAGTGTTGCTAAAAGTGGCCCCTTTTGGGAATAATCTGTGGACTTTTTTCTTCGTTTTACTTGTGACTACTTTTTAGTAAAGCTGTGCTCAAAAAATACTAAGCAACATTATCTAGAGTGTCCTACTATTCCACATTTTTGATATAAATTTGCCTTAGTTTAAAAGTTTTTTTTTTTTTCGAGAATGGCGCTAGCATCGCTGTAAAATGGCTCCTAAGACCTAAGAGCCAGTTGAAATGAATCTTTCAAAATAAAGCTGGAAATCGTCATCCGACAGTCAAGCAGTTTTTGTTTCGAACTTTTCAAATTTATTTAAACTGATTTGAATTACGCCATATAACGCCATCTACGGGCGTATTACAAAACATTTTTCTTTTTAAATGAAAACCCCTCATTCAGTATGACACCCTCTAAAAAGATGTTGTAGGTATTCTGTTGATTAATGAAAGGATGCAAGGTAGATTTCGTACTTAATATTTGACTGGCGCATGACGAGTTGTCAGTTTGATTTTGAGCTTTTAAAGATTTATTTACTTCCTCTTGTAGATTTTTGCTAGCGCCGTCTGATAGCGGCGTGATAAGACTTGTTTTTTTTTTCTGAGATGTCAAATGAGGGGTTTTAAAGTGACATAAAAAAAAAAGTTTCGTAATACACCCGTAGATGGCGTTATATGGCGTAATAGGTTAGTATTTTAAATTAAGTAGTTTAAATTAACTTGAAAAGTTAAAAACAAAACAAAACAAATATTATTTGATTGCCGCATGACGAGTTCCAGTTTTTGAGCTTTTAATTATTAATTTCAACTTCAGCAGCTGAGAGCTACCAGCTGATGTAGATTTTTGCTAGCGCCATCTGATATCGGCGTGGTAAAACTTCAAGGCGAAACTACTGAATTTACACTAAGATTTACACACGTCCGAAAGTACACCAGATATAACCCAAAAAAAGAACAAAAACTCAACCCTTACTCCCCCCCCCCCACCCCCCACGAAAATGATAGTGGCAGATAACTTCGACGATAGGTTACCTTGAAGAAATCGCTTTAAGTGATAGGGTGATAAGGCCGCCCATTGCAATCATTGTAGTAATTTGAGTTTTTTTTATTCATGTTTTCGATTTTATTGCAATAAAGAGTATTTCCATTCTCTACGACTATCTCGCTCCGTCTCATGAAGCGAGAAAACTAATTTCCTACAACAAAATGGCGGCGGAGGAGAGAACTTGAGTGAGCGGGAAGGGGAAATATTGCTCGCTCGCTCGGTTTCGTGCGTCGCGCTACTCGTGCTTATTGTTTGTTTGTTTACACGAGACGAGCCATTCGATCAGCTGCCGCCATCGAAGCAAGGTTATTTCTCTCTCTGCTAGAAAAACTGCTGTTTGGTTGTCTACTGGTTGCTGGTTGAGCTTCTGTACCTCTCTACGCGGAAAT
The DNA here is from genome assembly GCA_951802225.1 of Euspilapteryx auroguttella. Classification (NCBI taxonomy): domain Eukaryota; kingdom Metazoa; phylum Arthropoda; class Insecta; order Lepidoptera; family Gracillariidae; genus Euspilapteryx; species Euspilapteryx auroguttella. The sequence goes on along the minus strand of OX637648.1, from coordinate 10,389,223 downwards.
TTGGTGAGATATTTTATATTGATCGATGAGTTTAGGTAAATTTACTAACATAACCTATAAAAACAACAACAACAAATTAATTGGAGGTAGTTCTACATTTCTACTTCTTCTTTCCTTTTTCTTCTACTGTGATTTTTTAAATCGTTACACGGTACATCATGTCATCCATGGTCATCAGTATTTACGACACGTCATCAAGGTCATTTTTAACCATTGAACTATTATTTTTAACCGACTTCATTCAGTAAAAAACAATAATTTTATTTTGGGTCAGGGGGTCGTTCTATTTGTTCGATCAATGTCATTGATAACATAATATGTTTATTTTCTAGTAAGTATATATATATACCTACTTACTTATAATTTTTTTAGGATGACCTGTAGTATGCTCAATATAGGTACTTACTTACTTACTTAAAATATATTTTTATAAGTAATGACAAAAATAAAAATAAAAAAACTAACCTTAAATTTCACAATAAAAAAATACCTACTATATGAGTCATCTCAATCACTCATCATCTTATTTTTTATGATGATGACTTTTGATGACTTAGTTTAGTTATACTTAAAGAAAAAATGGTACCTACCTACCCTATGGATTGACTGACACGTGCAGTCACAATCACCCCCATACTCTATTCCAAACTATTAAATAGCATAATGCAATGACAAATTCTTAACTTTGTGCTGTGTTTGCTGGAGAATGTACCTACCGTACATCATATTGGCAACCAAGGTTTTTTTTAGTCACAGAGTCAAACTAATATTATATTTCTAAGTATTATTCTATGTGTCGTACCGCGCGTTTGCTGGCCGTTGGTAAAAATTTTACCTACCTATGTTTTGCTATGCTAACCTAACGCAGTCGTTAGGTTAGTAGCATAGCAAGGAGCGACCGAAGGGAGCGAACCGAGCGTTTTTTTTGCGGTTAATTTTAAATGCTTGGCAGCGGCGTCGGCGGGGCGGCACGGCGGCGGGGCGTTCCGCGGAACCCGGAGAGATGGGAAACGCTACTTATTGACATTGAACTATTAACTTATTGATAACTTTACTGTCATGTCATGCATGAGACTGCATGACGCGTAACATCAAAACACCGCCACTAGCGGAGACATTTGTTACTTACTATTCTACGTTAATCGCTAATTTGACCATTTCATGAAAATAGTCACAAGATTACTTGGCCAAATCGTTAAACGTTGAGTAAATGATCTGGGCAGGCCACCCACATGATGTGCTTTGTCTAGCGAATATTGGCCGTTTCATGAAAATTTCACATTTCATGAAATGGCCGGCCATATCATGAAAAAGCCAATTTTACGATCTGGACAAGACATGACATGGCATTACTTATGGCAAGCCTACCGAACGCGTACCCTATTATGGCGGATGGCGCGAGGCGCGAGGCAACGTTGCCAGATAAGCGATAAGCGTATATGAAATGATCTTTATATTTCGAAGTATTTCTAACAAAACTAACCAAGCTTTCATGTTTATGTAATCAAGATAAAAATAATTGAAACGAAGTAGGTAACCTACCTTCCTTAATTTAATTTAATATAAGTAGGTCAATGGTTAATATCTAATAATAAAATAATAAACTTGTCCTAATCCATGATGATTGATGATTGATAAATCAGTAGCTGTCGCTGTTTATTCTTTATTTGTCAAATGTATAAGTATTTAATTATTTCTAGATGTGATAAATTGAGAACGATATTATCAGAATTCTGACAAATGCACGGCTATCGAGAAAAAAAATACACTTTCTCGCTCCCTTCTCGATTCGCTTACAACTTCCAATCAACCAACCAAGCTGGCAACGGCGCATGACATTTCGTGACCGTATATCGCATCGCTAGCACGAGCTCGATTCGAGCAACTCGAACAAAACCAAACAACCTCCCAACTGGTTGGTTGGTTGGTTGCGAGCTCACGAGAATAGAATGTCAGACGGAGAGCAACGTTGCCGTTCTTCCCCTCAATCCTCATGCTATACATACTTACAAAGCGAACTGGGCGTTTACCTTTCGCGACGTTGCCAATTTCATCGCAGTTCACACTTTATTTTTCTTCTGTATCGAACCGATTTAAAAACTTGGTATGTTTAATACACTGCGTGTATATGCGCTTTATTTTATAATCGTTGATTGATTATAATAGTATTCTTATTCATTGTATTAGTATTCTTTCACTACTTTTAATAATTAAAAACAAAAAGATTCAAACTTGAAATAGAAGTCGCTAGTGTGAAGACAAATTGCTTGACTTGAAGCAATCTTGCAATCTCCATCTTTGTATACCATGTTCCTTGCAAATAAATAATTTTGAATTTGAATTTGACGGGCTGACCGATGGCTGCCTTTTGAAACCATTTCTTTGAATATAGTTTGCTCCTAAATAACACGCGCACGCAACAATAAAGATAGAGAGTCTATTAAGGAATGACTTGAACCATTTGTTTGACGGTCCGAACATTTTCATCATCATACGATACTTTTTGTTCACACTTGTCCTATCTTCTTGCTCGAATGAGGCATTAGCTCTTTCTCTCCTAACAAACAAACGTTTTGTTTTTTAGTTTATCTTTTATCTGTTCATCTGATATTTCTCTTTATTTTTCCGCAAACACTAAGGAAGTGTGACACTTATGACTATTGTACTCGATTCGTTCACGCACGAATCTAAAGAGTCTAAAATTATAACTGAATCAATAATTCGAGAGATACGAGTAAGTACGAGAGTTTATTTAAGAGCCACACTTCCTGAATCCAGACTAAAGCAGAACTACATAATTATTTGATCCAATATGTAGTTTTGTTTTTGTAAAGCAGCCAGCACATCAACCCTACCAAAAATTCCTCCCTATACCTACCCTAATAAAGACTACCTGTAGAATAAAAAAATAATAGCTAGGCTCCTTGTACTGTTTACAAAACAATCTATAGTAACACTACATACTTCTCAGTCCTCTCCAACCTTACTTATTTGAACTTATTTATTCCCCCCCCCCTACTATCTACCGGTTCCACAAAATGGCCGCCCAACTTAATCTCGCTCGTATCTCGAAAATAACCTATTTTCGGATCGGCTCAGAATCGGTCTCCCGAGCGTCTATTTAGTTATGATGATTTTTAAAAATACTTACATAAAATATTATATTTGAAAAGATACATATTAATTATACACGTATACATGATTTCTGACTTAGGCACTATTAATTTGTTGAATGTTACTTATTATTGAGTGCATTGTTTTTGAGTTTGGTTTGGAGGTTCTGTTTCCGAATATGATTCATAGTCAGGATATTTCAGTACAACCCTAGTCCCTCCCTACCCGTTAACTATAATGCAATACGATTCCATTTTTTTTTTTCATCATTTAATTATAGCCTTTATTTCCATAGCAGTAAGTCATATATCGGAATAAATCACTCTCCAATTATTGTGAATCAACGTCAAAGTTTTCAGTTTAAGAAAAGGTTTTATGTCTATTCAACTAAGGCTTATAATACCGGGGTAAAACTAAAACACGACATTTTAAAACAGCAAAATTTAAAATTTTCAAATCATTCGAATTAGGGATTGCAAATATTATTATTCGATAATTTTTGATTTAAACGAATATTTTTCGAGTACTATTCTAATATTCAAATACTTTTTTAGTGATGCAAACTGAAAATCAAAATGTAAAGAATATTTTTTTCGCCTAACTTTGCTAAATAATAATGAATGCGTAAAGATGAAGCCATTATCATCAGTGATATCGAATAAATAAATAATAATCACAAACAAAGAAAACAGCGCAAAACGTATTTTTGAACATAATTATGTAATAGTGTTGGGAAAAGAAAAAGAATAGAAAAAAAGATAATAATGGTAATGTACGATACAAATATGATTATACTTATCGAGAGATTTTTTTTCTTACCTACGCCTACGTCACCGCAATGCCAATGAACTCGATCTTACCTGAAACATGCAGTGCTCAAGGCAGCAGATCAGAGGGGCTATTACGGCCGCTTTTGCATTGTTGCTTTTCGTCTTCTTTACGTTTTTTTTGTATTGACTTTGACACTTCAGAAGACGATTAGCAATATTGCAAAAGCGGCCGATTAAAGGCCTCAGATCAGGAATCAGTCAGGACTTTCGTACGGTAAAGCTTATGACCACGGCTATGAATGAAAGTATATAATTAATTATTTGCTTAGGTATTAATTATTTAAGTATTTTTTAATGGAATTTTAATTACCTATATCAATTCAAAATGGAAATTAAAATTAGTCATTTAGCAAAGCCCATGATAATTTTTAGGGACTTCTTTGACCACTAAACGGTAGTTATTAAAGTTAAGGTGGGGAGAGTTGAAGTTAGTAAAGATTGGTAGGGAAGAGAGGTAACTTTTTGAGAGGAACCTAAGTATTATTAAGGTATACTTGTTTTGTTATTTCAACAAATAATGATAATATCACGAAATGATATATAGGTGATATATCATTCCTTGCAGCGAGCGTTCGTACTAGGTATGTTGTATTAGCAAGTACTTTAGTGGAAGTACTTGGTGAAGTTCGGCTGCTTTCGTGACCATTCGTAAGTTGTCGGCTCCGCAACGTCGAATGTCCTACAACTCACACACAACTACAACAACGCCAACGCCCGACATTGAGGCTGATATTGTGAGGGTTTCTCAGAGAGCGAAGCGGCAACGCCTCAAAATGGTTTCCGTCCGAACCGAATGCCGTTCCTCTTTTCCTTCCATCTTTATTTCTTTGTTACTTGAATACCCTGAATCTTCCAGAATAGAGACTGATGGTCAAGGTCTAGTTAATTTAGTAAGTTAATTAGGTTAGGTAAGCATACCTACCTATTTCGTTTGCTTACGTAGTAGGAGTGAAGCATGAAGCGGCAACATCGGGTTTGGTTCAATTGCGTTGCCAAGTTGTTAAAATGTTGATTTCATTGCTATTTCATGGAGAAGCGGACCTGACTTTACTACTTAAATTATAAAATAAACCACCTATACTTATCCAACAATGTTTTGGATTCAATAATTTTTCAGTTTCTAGATGGAAATTGGAATAACGTCCCTCCTACTTCCTATCTAAAAATAAACCAAAATAAGTTCTTGACGAAACTACACTACAATGACAAGTTATGAAGCAATATGTTTAATAATGACATAAAATAATTTCAAAGAAGAAGGGCAGAAGAGAACGAGAATTCAAATGCGCATGCTTTAGATCGATAATGACATGACATCATTGCGTGCAAACAGCAGACTTCCGAATAAAACTAGAGAGCACAGCGAGTTAGCCGTTTCACGTGGTCGGCTTGCCGTATATGCGCGCGACGCTGCTATACAAATGTCTAGCGCTCTCCCGCTTGCTCACTCATTACAAGGCCAGTTCGGCAGGAACTCGTCGTTTTGAACTCTGTGGATTTGGTGTTTTGTAATTCCGTCCGACGACTACTAGTGGCGCCACTCGCGCGCGGCCGCCATTTTCTTCTCTTTCTGTTCTGCCTGTTTTGTTATTTAGTGTGAGTTTAGCCACGGGCGAGTGAAGTCACGCTAAAATTTTTACTTTAACTTCTACGCTCTTCTTCTTTTGACATCGGAGTTGAAGGTCGTCGGTAGGTAAGTTCACAAAGTAGGATTTTTGTTTTTGTACAGTGGCGGACACGATCGGCGTAACACTACCGGTTTTTCTGCATTGAAAAATAGCTCTTGTTCTTTGGTAATACAGTCTAGGGCTGACGAAAACATAGACAAATCTGTTACGGCCTCCTAGTCCGTGACTGTACATTTACTTTTGTACCCATATTGTTTTTGATTTTATTTTTGTCTTTTTCGAAATGTAAATGTAAGTACTTACTTTTCGCGTATTACCACATTTTACTTTTTTTTAACAGTTTGGATATGTTAGCAAAAACGTTTTAGGGTTCCGTAAACAGCTCTAAATAAAAAATACAATAATCGAATAACAAAATAAATAAAGCAACATAAACATAACCTAAGTTTAGTAAAATAATATTTTTATATACCTACTTAGGTTATGTATTGATTGACAAATTATGTAATTATTATATTTTGACAATATTACCAGATTACCACAGATTAGAGAATATTTATGAACGGCATGAAATGACATGACATTTCAAATGAACCTGCAACAAAATATCAACTTGCAGTATATTTTAATGTACTTAACATCGTTTAACATAAATAAATAGGTAAATACTTTCTATTTATTTTACAAATTTATCATAAAAAACAACAAAAACGACACGTTTGAAAAAAAAAAAAAACTAGTCAGGAACGTGAGAATATTTGGAGGTTTGTTCGACTTTGACGGTAAAACTACTGATCAGAATTTGATACATCAAAATAATTGAGGCAATAAGAAATTTATAATCATGAAGTTGCCGGGTCAGCTATTCAAAATAAGTGGAAAAAGTAATTATATTATCGATGAATAAACGGTTCAGAAAGACCTAGATGAGCAATTGTTCACCATTTCATCACAAAACAAATCGCTTACCACCTTCCGTTCGATACCCACTCGGACTCCACCATTCCACGTTCACCTCGAGAATGTTTATTTTTATACAGTACGCGCGAATGATACTCGTCTCTTTTCCTCTAGAGCGTGAACGAACAAAGTCCGGTTAGGGGTAAGTAGGACGGAAGATGCCCCAGTGGGCTTGCGACCGCTCGCTAGGTGATGATCAGCTTTGCGTATCGGTTTGGCCTGCAGCCGTCCGCCATCTTGGATTTAATGATTTCACGTTTTATATTTTTATCGTTTTAGTGGATAGTATAACAGTTTTTTTTATATATTTGAAGATAAGAAGTTAAGTATACTATTTACATTTAATTTGGGCCTTTTATCTTCATAGAGTTAGAATTTTTTATAAATTTATTTATACATTCGTGTTATTTTGCGGCCTTTGCCTAGGAAACTGCTGGATGAACCATAACTTCTACCTACCTACTTAATTAACTAACTAAGTAGGTACTTAGTACTTAAATTTTACTGTATGTTGCCAAAATAAAATAAAATAAAAATAAATAAATAAATTTTTTAGACTTTTTTTGAATTTAAAAATAACATAACCTTAAAAAATAAAGGGAAAAAAAACTTGCGTTCTTTCTTGGGCACAATTGGCGAGGGGCGGCAAAGATACCGAGAGGATAACAATTTAACATGGCCTGTAACTTCTATGGCACATAGTTCAAAACATGTTTCAAGCGAAAATTATTCTGAACTACAGCGGGAAAGGGACGCGATTGGTTTTTAACCTTGTGCCACAGAAGATAGAGACCACTTTTAATTGTTATCTTTTCGGTATCTTGGACGAGCTTTGCCAGATGTTCTCGGACATAAAAGGTAAGGATTGTCAATCGATAAGCGAAAAAACCCTTCTTTATTTTTATGTAAGTAGAGATTTTTTTTTCCAAACAATTTAATTGACATAAAAGTAAAATTCAAATTGAAAAGTGAATTGGCATCATTACTTATCAGATAAAGCACAATTATTTTGTCGTTTTTGGTGCGACATCGATCGCATTTTGTAACATTTCGATCTTATATTAAAAATCCAAAAAACAGCTCGTAAGTTTTCAGCCGTCTTGGCGCTTTTGGGAAGGACCCCGGGAACCATACATTATTGGCGTCCGAAGTGTGTAAAAGCATCCCTTCCTTTGGGCTTCGCCGTAGTTCGTATAAATATATAGGGGTTGTAGAGAGTTAAAATCACTACGTTTTATTCGTTTATTTATTTTTAAAATAAGTAAGACAAAAGTTAACTGGCACTACCTACATATACTTACACTAATTTGGGTGGTATTAGCCGACCATACAATACCTACTATAAATTTATAAATCTGGGGAGCGATTTTGGTTACGTAACGTTAACCGTAACCTATTATAGGTAGTCGATCGTCCATGCTGTTAAGACGATATAGACAAATAAACCAAACGACCGAATGAAAAGAGTCTATCTCTTTGATATAGCATACTGAGGGAAAGGGACACTCATATGTCAGTCGCCCACATAGGTTACTTCATTTTATTGGAAATAGTAATAAATATTGAATATATTTTTAACTAGAGGCTGCCCCGCGGTTTCGCTCGCGCTGATTTCGCATAAAACCAAAAATCCCGTTTTTTTCCGTTCCCATGGGAATTTTGGGCAATCCTTTCTTAGTGCTCACCTACACTCCCTAAGGAACCTTTATGCAAAATTTCAGCCCGCTACGCCCAGTAGTTTCGGCTCTGCGTTGTCTTTCAGTCAGTCAGTCAGTAACGTGAGAGTTTTATATATATTGATTATTATACATTTAAATTAAATCTGAATTACCAGAATTTGATTTGGTTTATTATCATTATTCCTAGGGTAGTTTTAACAAAAACTTAAATACTCTTTTTTTTTGTTATAAACAGATTTTTTTACAAATCATTTAATGCGTAGCTCTAAAGTGCGTGCCAGCGTGCCAGCTAAGTCTGCCTGCGCGCGGTAATATTATGAACCAATTAGCAAACTCATCAAAATAGCGATTTGTTTTGAAAATCGCAGTGAGATGGAAAAATAGCGGGTGAAGTAGCGGCGCAGACTTAGCTGGCGTGGAGTCAACCTTTATGTTAAACTACCTTAATTATAATACTTAAATATCTTAAAAATAAACAATCAAGAACATGACGTCCAGCAATGCTAATCTAGGGCTAGGGTTCCGTAGTAGCTAGCCAGCCTGCGTAGCATGGCGGACCATTTGTCGAATCTTTCTGTCACTTTTGACATTTAAATGAGGAAAAATGTATTTAGATGATCGACAAGAGTGATAGATCGATACGACAAATTTTAATTGTATTGTCATGCTTATACCGACCGCTAGTCCTTAAAATAATATTTAGTATGCTCTTATAAGTTGATAACGTATTTTAGACTATATAGTTATTAAAACGTTTAATAAATCCTTTTTAGGGTTCTTTGGTCAAACTAGGAACACTTAGGAGTTCCACAAAAAAATATTTTTTAGGAATTAGCATTACAAATGCCGAATTTAAGAAGTTAGAAATTTGCTTTATTCATCTAATAATTGTTTTTCTCTTTTATCTTGCAGACTTGGCCTTTGAGCTCCGCAACAATCATACAAGAGATGTAATACAATGCAACTTTTTATGGAACCTGAGAAAATAATAAGTGCTAACAAAATTACAGCAATGGATACAGGAGCATTAATACAAAATAAATTAACAAACGGTGTTTCTGAAGAAATAAAAAATGGAATGGTTCCTGAAACCAATAAAACATCTGATTTTGTTTCGCTTAAGGTTTTGTCTGAGGATAAAGCAAAACCGTTAAAACTTTGCGAAAATGGCGAAATTAATGACAATGGCGCTTCTTCTGAAGATTGTATCGATGCTCAAACTAATGGCACAAAAAATGAAAAATTACAAGACAAAGATATTTCGGATAAGGAAATGAAAACCCAAGATAATGAAACTGAAAGTGAAGTGAACCTATCAAATGAGGATTTTTTCAATAACACCGAGGAACAAATACACAGTAAAACCAATAAGACTGATGAAAATCTTGGAAAAGAGACTGCTAAAGAAAAAATTGTTGTAGAAACACAAGATAGCGCCAACACCGAAGAAAATTCCGGAAAATCTGTTTCCGATATAGAATCATTATGCGAAACTCAGAATAATGTCAAAACCACAACTGAAAAAAAACTTGAAGACGTATTCACTGATGGTTTAACAAAGGAAACTGAGGACAGTGTTGTAGAAGCTAAGAAAACTGAGGATGTCCAGAACGATGAAGACATCACTAGTAAAAAAGATAATGAATATGATTCTACTTGTGAAAACAATAAGCTTTCTGGTGCAGAAGAAAGTGATGCCACTATGAAAACAGAAAATTGTCCTGTTGAAATAAAGGAAAACTCGAATAACGAAACTATTGAGAAAGAAACTATAGCTCAACAGGAATTGACATCACAAGTAAATCATACTGAGTTTAAGGAAAATAACAAAGCCCAATCACCTGAGAAGGGTTATATAAATATTGTTCCAGTTGAAGTAGAAAAAGAAAATGATAAAACTAAGATTAAGACTGAAAATCCAATTGAAGGAACAAGTGGCTTAATGGATGTCGATGATGTTAAAGATGAAAATAAATCTGACAAAACAGAAATTAAAGCTAAAGTGGATCAGACCATTGATGATGTGATGGAAGTAGATGTACACGAAACAAATCCAAAATCCGTCGCTGAAAATATATCCGTCTCGAAAACTAATTTAGAATCAATGGATGTTGATCAGCTGGATGCAAATGCTACAGAAAACGATAAAATAGAAATCACTGTAAGTGAAAAACCAGCTATTGAAATTGCAAACTTAGAAGCCGAAGTCATTACTGAAGAATCAAAGCCACAATATATTATGGTGGCTGAACCTTTGCATACCGAAACAATTGCACAGAAATCGGTAGAAGATAAAGAAAATAAAATCAGTTCATCCGACGCTAGCTGTCCTGAAGCTATGGTAATTGAAAATAATGATTTAATAGCCGAAAAAGAGTTAGAAGACAAGTTACTCAATGATAGTACGGAGTCAAATGACGCTGCAAATGATTCTCAGAGTATGGTAGCATCTATTAAAACACAACAAGCCATTCCTGAAGCAGTTACTGAGACTGGTACAACCAATTCTATTCCAAACCCAGAATCGATGGCTGTAACTGAAACAGATCCAATATCTAACATTGAAAAGGAACCAAAATCAGCTACTGATACGGAACCAAAGAGTGTTACTGAAGTTGAACCTGTATCAGTTACTGATAAAGTATTTCAGCCTCTCGTTGAAACAGAATCTGTCTCCCTAACCGAAGAAGAACCTAAGTCAGTTTCTCAAACCGAAGCCAAACCTATTGCTGAAATAAAAACTAATGATTTAACGGAAACTTCTGAAGAAAAACAAAATGATAAGCATGATATTTTACCACAAGAAAATTCTACTACAATTGGCAATATAGGTGAAGTAATTGATTGTGATGATGAAAAAGAAACTAGCAAAAGTATTGAAAAATCTGACGATGACATCGTTGAAATTAAAGACACTACGGAGAAGCCCAAAGAAAAGTCAAAAACAGATAAATCTACCAATTCATTTTGTCTCGCAAATACTTTGGACATACTTTCTGATGATGAGGAAGAGGTAAAGAAAGCAGAAGAACCTGTGAATAGCAGTTGCATTGATCTTGATGACGATAAAGATACACCTGATTTAACAAATGACTCAAAGGAAGTAGTAGAAAATAAATGCATAAACCTTGACGATGACGATGACGTCATGCTTATTGATGAAGATAACTCTAACGGAAGTGTGAAGGAAGACAATACTCAAGCCAAAGCAGATGCTGAACCTGCTAAACCTGAAAATAAAACTGAAGATTTACCTGAAGCAATAAAAAGAGCCGAGGAAAATTCAAAACCAGTAGAAGTTTTTTCGGATAGTGATAAAGGTAATCAAAATTCTCATAATATATCTTCTGAATATATTATTTCATTAATATAAAAATTATAAGAATATTAATATAAAAATTATTTTTGTTACAGAAATTTCGTCACACATCATAAATGAAAAACTGGATATTTCTGAAAAACCAAAATCACCAAAACCTACAAAGAATATTGAACCAGCCAAACCTCTGGTCCCCGAGAATTTCTTAAAGAAATTCAAAACAAATGTTGCTGAAATGACACGAGATGAGCTCGAGGAATTTTGCTTGATGAAGATAGTTGAAGGTGTTATAGACAGAAGCAATCTGAGTGATACTGCAACAAAGCTAAAAACTATGGCACAAAACGTTGAAGAATGGAAAAAGAAAGCAATGATGCTCACAAAACAGAACCGTGACTTACAAATAGTTGTTAAAACTGTGCAAGAAGAGCAGATGAAACGATCTTCAGGACTTGTGACACCGTTGAAAATCACTCGTTCAGTTGGCATGCAAGTTGTAATGACCGATAATAGTACAATTGACAAAATAGGCAACAGACGGAAAAGCGTACAGCCACCAAATGTGTCAGCACCTAGAGGTGGACGCACTTATTCTCCCAGGGTTACCAAACAGAACAACAACCCACCGCCACCTATACCTGTGCCACGATTGGTCCCAGCTACAACAAACTCTCCTCTAAAATCTACAAGGCAACAAACTGCGCAGCAAACAAAACCAGTAGCCAAAAATACACCTCTGGTCCCTAAAGTGGAAAAACGACCGTATAGCAGCATTCAGTCAGTGACAGTCGATCTTACAGACGATGAACCAGCCCCAAAGCAGCAAGCTACCACTCCAAAGAATCCAACACAAAACTTGAGATTAGTTTCGCCCCAACAGCTATTGACTCCGCGCGCCCAAATGAACCAGAATATGAACTCTCCAAGAAAAGTTTTTATTCCTATAAATTCTCCTAATAACGCCATTAGGGCTGGCCAAACTATTATGATCAAGTCTAATGGCCCGGCAGGTAAGATTTTCAATACATCTTTAGTTAACTAAATAAGTACCTACTTAATTATTGTGAATTCTAGAGTATTTTTTTTTAATAATAGGTCAAATTTTTTTTTGTCTGTCATAAAAAAAACTGAGGGCTTCCTCTTTTCTTAAGTCGGTTAAAATAAGTACTCAATCCTTCTCCTGAATGTATATTGTGTAATACTTTTCTCATAACCGTGCCTCGAAATCGATTCAGCCAAACTACAGAGAGAAGGTAAATAACTACCAAACTAGAGAGATAATCGCGGACAAACATACATAAATACATACAGGTCAAACTGATAACCTACTTTTTAAGTCGGTTAAAAACAGGATGACGCCTGATTTAATTGTGTTGCTATTGTCTAAAAATTTTCTCAAATCAATGCAAAAAAAAACGAAACAAAACTTGGCTACAAATTTCCAACATGTTTTTTTTACCTTGCTCTTCTGTTTCTAGGTCCACGAGGGCCGCGTGGGAACATGGTGCGGATGTCGCAAGCCCCCGTCCGTCTCGGCCGCGTCGCCGGCCAACGTCATCCAGCCCCATTGCCAGAAGCCCCAAAACAGCCCCAACCAAACAACTGGAAGGCTCTACCACCTGAACCTGACCTCAAAATTTCCAAAGTTGAAAATGGAATAGTAATTTCCTGGAAAATCGAGGGCTACCACGAAGATAGCTATGAAGAAATAGCCAGCTACCAGCTTTATGCTTATCAAGAGACATCTACTCCACCTAATACCTTGCTCTGGAAGAAAATTGGGGATGTCAAAGCATTGCCTTTGCCTATGGCGTGTACTCTTACTCAGTTTATGGCTGGATTCAAGTATTACTTTGCGGTGAGAGCCGTCGATATAAAATCCAGGATTGGACCCTTCAGTTTGCCTGGCAGCATACTCCTCCTGAATAAATAAGACTGATTTGTGGATTTTAATACATACATAATTGTGACAATGTGATTGTTTACGTTAGAATTTGTTTGGTGGTGATATTATTTTTATTTATTTTAGACTAGCTACGTAGATTATGCTGTGCTTAGTTAATTTGAGTAATTTACGAAAAGAGAAGATAATTATTAAACCATTTATTATTGATTGGCGTGATGGCGTGATTAAAAGAACTTGCGAAAATGCCTTTGTAAAACTTGACTGCCATTGATCTCGCTTTGGATTCAACCAATAGTATAATTTTATCAAGCGACATTATCCAGTTTAGTTAAAGAACGTAAATGAATAAATAGATAGGAAAATTCTGTTAGTGTAGTTTAACCTTTTGTAAATAATGTTCATGTAGAGTTTTGTCACACAAATTATAATTGTTTGAAAGTGTACCTACAGTAATAATTTAACTAAAAGAAATTGTTTTTTGTTTTCAACTACTGCCAATTTATAAACTAGCTATTACTCTTAAAAAGCTGTAACGAAGCTTTTTCTGCACATTAAAGATAAAAATAAATATTGAAAATTTTTATGTGGACCCTAAATTGCGCATGCGCAACACGTTAAAGCATCCTAAAGGAAATAAAAAATCTGATCTGAAGGCATTGCTCAAGAACACCTAGATCCGGTAACTCGAACAACGATATTCATCATACCAATGTTCACCACCGTTGGTCGGGAATCGAACCTCTGCGTCAATGTAAACATTGCAACATCTTCGCCTCAGAAAAGGCAGTTTGAATAAAATAAAAGGTGATGCTGCCACCTACAGCTGCAACAAATAAAAAAAGGGAATTGCTGGTATCCAGAAGTTATAATAAGTTTTTTTTTAAAACGTAAAAAATAAACTCCATTTATTGTAGTTTTACATTTTTATTAGTAGCGCCATCTTTGGAGTACTACTGTAAAAAAATATCAAAATCCAAGGTAAATTAAAATTAAGTAATGGCAACACAAAGAAAAAGTTAGTGTTTGTATCAATCAGTATTGCTGTCAGTACTTTGTAATTAATCAATCAATATCTGATCAATCCAATCACCTGATCTGTCAGTATTTTTACAAAATCTTCAGTTTTAGACGGTCTTTCTTGGTCGCAAGTCGGGTTGCGCTTCTGTGTCGTCGTTTATCAAATTAATTTTGCGCTAAATTACTGCACAATTTGCCGTTTAGTATTTTGTTGTGTCACTTAATATAGTAATGTTTGGTATTTCAATAAATACATAAGCTAGACTTTAGTTTGTAATCTATAAATCGTTGCTTTGATTTGACAAAGCGTTTGGCGAGGTGAATAATTTCGTTTGCTCATACCAAGTGTACTCGAGCATTATTTACGTAGACGTGTGAAGAGAATTCGTCACTGTTTATCTTGATTGTCGTCTCGGGATTGTGCATTGTGCCGTGATTTTGTAAAAAGGGATGATATTGTGTAGTTTTGTGAGTGTTTTGTGTTCTTGAATTTTACTTACGCACTGTTTTCACCATGCTGTCATATAACTGGAACACCTGTGCCAGTGTATTACCGGTTAGTTGATCTTTAAACTGTCCATAAACTTGTTTCTAGTACTTTTGTATAAAATAGACACATAATTCACTAGTTTCATGGACTGCAGAGCTTGTTGAGCCTCTTTCTTTGCCAATCACCTTGAATCTGAATCACGCAGAACCATTTCACTATTGGAACTGGAATGACAGCTTCATTAGAATTTATAATGTCTTAGCTGACTTTTTATTTGTTTTTATGTTTTAGTTTAGAGTTCCACACTGAAAACAAAGTTTTTTTGTTAAAACAATCTTATACTGGCCTGTCTCTGTTACATGTAGTGAAAAAATGTACTAAATTACATTAAAATTACTACTCTTATTAAGTATATTGTTTCCAAAAAGTGATTTATTGGGTACCGTAATCAACTTAAGGGCTTAGGCAGCTGGCCTAGAAATTCCAACCAGCACATCTCATTAGCGCTGATAGGAGCAGAATTCAGATATTAGGCTCGTAAGCACTCAGTGGTTAGCTTGTCTTAGGCTACCTGCTTTCTAAGATGCACTCTTCATAATCCAGAGCAAATCGGTTCTAGAAATCAATTGGTACTCAAAATTACCAAGAACATGGTGCTCAGGATTTATATTGAATTATACAATGATATGGCTTTATGTATTAAATTTTAGTTACATACCTCATTTTCTATGTTCAGTTTCTAGTATTATAGCTAAGTACCTACTTACCAAGTTAATCCTAACATGCCCTTTGATCTTTTTTATATCTAAGGGTTGTAACCTCTTTTATAATTTTAAGAGAGACTCGTTTAATCATAGATAAGCTCTCTTAACTGTTACAACCCTACTTGGGAAAAACAGTGGTCAATCACACGCAGGGGCCCATAGCTGTTAGGACTAAGGACATATTGCTAAAGATTAGGATGATCCCAACTTCTAGAGTTCTTAAAGCTGCTAAATACTACTGATAAAATTATACTATACTAGCTGTCCCGGCGAACTTTGTATTGCGCTTTACAATTTGTATGGGAAAAAGAAATTGTTAATTTTACTAACTGCTTCTCAATTTTTCCACCTTTTAAACCTTCCCTGGACTACTACAAACATTTTGATACTAAAATCAGCTAAATTGTACCGGTTGTTCCAGAGTTTTAGCGAGACAAACGAACCACGATTCATTTTTATATAGATAGTAGATAAATATTTTCTAGAATATTTATTTCTTATATGTATGTTCTGAACTAGAATATTTTTATTAGCTTAAAAAAACTAGGCTAGTGTTTCTGTGGTTTTTGCGTTATTTAAAAAACATGGTATAGGTAAATGGTTAAGATAGCACAGTGGAATCTAAGTAATATGTTCTGTTTAGTTGAATACACAACCTATTTAATGATAAAAAATATAATTGAAATTCACAATGCTTATTGTCATGTAAACCGTTATAATAAACAGCCAATTCTGAGATGTAAAAACAAGAATATAAACTTTATTGTGGTAAAAAAGGATCTTTAGTATTCAGAAATTAGCACAATTTCCCACAGGTATACACTGAGACCGATACCACAGCATAATAAAGAGTACTACTGTACGTAGTACTACGTACAGTATGGGCATTGGGCACTCCCTGCCTCCCTCAGCAAGTGCGGCTCACCTGCGCTCGGTTACCTCTCAGTTACTGCTCAGTATAATTAGCACGTCTTATCTCACTCACACAAGCATGATACGCGTGCACGTTACACAAATTTCGGCTGTGCGCGAGGCAACGATTTTTTTTGTATGAAGTGTCCGAAGTGTGAGACCCAGGAGGTCCACTAAGAAGGATATATTTAGCCATTCGAGGGTGGAAGTCAACTCGCTTCCGCGACGCAACGGCTATGCTTTCGTAATACTTTCACTTCTGCGCCGGCGCGGCGCCGACTTTCGCCGCCTGCGCATCGATATCGGGGCTCACTGTGCGCTTGGCTTAGGGTTGCTGCGACACCGGCATTGCCACAAAAAATAGGTTTTGTTGTGATAGCGCCGAAACTGATTATTTACTTCTTCGTAGTGGGTTAAAACTTTACTGTAAACCAATAGAGAGGGAGTAGAGTAGAGTTGTTGTAGAGTTTCCAAAGTATTTCAGATGGATCTCAGGGTTTCGCCGTCTGCGCATCGATATCGGGGCTCATTATGCGTTTGGGTTAGGGTTTCTGAGATTTACCTTTGAGGAGGTTTTAAACTATACTGTAAACTGTAAACCAGTAGAGTTTCAAGTGTTTCAGACGGACCTAAGGGTTCTTTAGCTGTCTGAGCATCGATATTGGGGCTTACCACTGTGCTTGGCTGGTAGCTGCAAAAGAATGGTTGAACCTGAGACGTGGTTCAAATTAACTTGACTATAAATCGGTAGTTTAAAGTGGTCCAGCAGGACCCCCCAAGTGTCCACGGGAGACCATATATTAGTCTAGTCTCAATCTCAATTGGTTAAAAAAAGTCAACTTTGTTATCAATCTAAGTTTTTGGAATATGGTAGAAAGTTAGCTGCTATTAGTAGTCCAACGAATCCAACTAAATTCTGATAGCTTATTGAAGTCAAACAAATCTTTGATTTCCGTTAGACATAAAAATAATTAACATCTTCGGCGACCTTGTTAAGTTCTATAAATTATGAATGATTTATCATAAAATCCCAACATTATTTTGGTAGCCCTAAAGCGGGAAAGGTTTCACTAGATGTTGATCAAAGTTAGGAAATAGTCATGCGAATTTCCCATAAAAATCGCTTATAAGAAATTATCCCCATAATATATCGTAATGCTATGTGAATTAGTTTGGCAACCCTGGCTGAAACAATTCGATTGTTATGGTGTTACCATAATGCATGGGCTGCGCTTATCACAATTTCGTTTTTTGTGACTTGTGGCCGCAGCGGTAATGTCATGTTTTAATTAAATATTTTGTTGTTACATTCCAACATACATTACGTTCCATACTTTTTAGACGACAGAGAGAAATGGAAAAAAATGTAGAGGAATTTCCTCAGCAGTAATAAAATTAATAATATTTATCGCTTCACGCTCAGAGCCCCTCTAGGAAGAACCTGTTCTAGGGTGCCCGAAACACAATACAGAGACGCACACTACAGGAATCAAACATCGATATTATAACAATGTTCGCCCCCGCCGGGAATCAAACCAAATTCCGCGTCAAAGTCCACATCACTACCAACTGAGCTACGGAGAGTAGCAGCAGAACAAAAAAAAATCATGCTGAACATAACTTTTGATAATATTAATTTCAGTTACTTAACTTTAAAAGTGATTTTGCGTACTACTTACTACACCGTAGGCTAAAATTACCACCATTACGTTTTCGTTTATAAAATTTATCAAAGTGACCGCGAAAGAACCGGTCACATTAATGTTTGTACTAGCACCTACTATAAAAGGCAACTTGCTTAGTAAATAAATCGAAATCCAGCGTGGTTCAATTGGCTGTGACTTGAGAGGTTCGGGGTCTTGCTTTTTGAACATTTTTAGGTAGTAAATTAAAAAAGATAATTGACATAAAGAACCTAAAATACACCACCGCCCTATTTCCTCCCATGGGTGTCGTAAAAGGCGACTAAGAAATCTTCCGAAGGACAGACAGCAGCGGCCTTAGTTGAAATACTAGATGAGCCACACTGCGATCCTTAACCCGCCTGCCAATCGTGCCGATTACGGCAAACTCCCTCCACAATTTTTGTCCTTGTGCCCAACCTGTGTCGAGCAGTGGACGTCTATCGGTTGACATTAATAAGAACCTACATTCCAATTAAATCTGGACATCTGGTTGACGAGCGGTTACACCTAACTATTGAACCGATTGTGGTGAAACTTGCAGCATTTTTAAGTTAACTTTAAAAAGTTTTAAATTCGCTAATTCCGTCTGTGTTAATGATTTTCTACACAATTTTCTTTATAATTTAATAAACAATTCAAAGTCTCATAGGATGCTGTTAGAAAACCAGCAGGGTTCCTTTCCAAACCGGTCCGTCTAGGCCAGGTCTAACTCTCGTTCCAAGGTCTAGATTTCTAGATGGTTTTAACGATTAAGTTGCAGACTGAGTCTTTGCATTTTGAGAGTTCAATGCGAATGCCGGGAATATATAAATCTGGTTCAGTTTTAAATTGCGGTCGTATTGCATTAAGCTAAACCTTGTTAAGTTTAATTTAGCTAAGATTGTTTGAGTTTTCTCATATATATTGTTATTACTTACCTCCCCTGTTTTTTGTCTGAGTAAACCTGTAATAAAACTCCTGCCTGAGTAGCATGACGGACCATTTGTCGAATCTTTCTGTCACTTTTAATCGCTTTTGACATTTCAATGTAAGGAGACGATCGACAAAAGTGACAGATAATTCGACAAATTCGACAAATTGTCCGTCATGCTACCACCGAGGCTGCTGTGTTCCCCCCGTGAAGAGGCTTAACAGCCAATGCTGGAGGGGGTCGCGGAGTTGAACATAACGATCGAAAGATCACCCGTGACCCCTTTGCCAACAGCCGAGATGGACACCGGCGGGGTTTTAGTGGGTGCGAATCCCACATAACTCTGCGACTCCCCCCGGGGTCGCAGGGTACTCGTTAGGAGTTTCCCCGCCTAAAAAAATATTTGTAATGAAAATAGAATAAGTATTAAAATATTGAATAGCTCTTGATGTTAGGAGAAATGTAGAGCGTACAATATTACCACAATTGCATTGTCGTTCCGTAAAGTTTTAGGACTTAAAATAAAAATATACAAGTATATAAATGTTTCCCGGAAAACCCTGAAAGCTTTCCTAGAACGTGTAGTTTGTTTTTTATGTACCTCCTACGTTTATTTACAGTATTTTTCTTTTCTTTTGTAGACGCTGGTTGCAGTTTGCCGGGGGGATTCGTCTTCATAATGGTGAGTAAAGAGAACACTACAATACAAACTCTACCTGATTAAAAAATATATTTAATTAACCGCATCACACTCAGAGCTACTCCCTATATAGAGCTTGTATCTAGGATACTAAATAATTTCTTTTTTACAAAAAGAGACCCGCCTTCAACAAACTGACACATACATAAACTGAGAACTTCCTCTTTTTCGAAGTCGGTTAAAATAGGTACTAAAACCTTCTCCTGAATGTAACGAATACATTTCTGAAAACCGGCATCAAAATCGGTTCAGCGAAACGCGAGATAATCGCGGACAAACATACATACATACAGGTCAAACTGATAACCTCCTCTTTTGAAGTCGGTTAAAAACACATACAAAGACAAAACAATTACACCCAGACCGACCCTGGAAACGATCATAGATTATATTATATCCATCATAATACTTTTCACCCCCAACGGCAATTTCACTTTAAAATACCTAAATTTTATATGTTTACTAGATGTAAGTAATTTTTTTTAGTATTATAAGACAAACACATTAGTAGTGGTCGTTATAGCGCGGCACCAAGCTGGCCCCTTGTTGTCACGTCGGTAATAAAACATAAACTCGGCTAATCGTGGGCCCAGGTCTGGTGCCTCTGTCTAAACCTTCGGGGAATAAAACGCGTGAGATTATGTAATGTTATGTTCATTTCATGTAAATTTCATAACCAAAAAACAAACCTATGCCACAAAAAAAAACTACCTACTGATTCACTTATTCCAGAGGTAATTGAAATTCACGTCACACTTTGAAAAATGTTTTAATCAAACCGCGATAGCAAATTAACTAGATATTAGTTTAATTGAATATCGATCCAATCAACCATTATGATTAATTGCTATAAAAAACTCAATTCTTTTAAAGATTAGATAAAAAAATGTGGAGAAATTATTAAAAAAGAAGAAAAAAATGTAAACTATGTAGAGTTGGTTTTCTCCTTGTTCTCTACGCTCGCTTTAGTTTTAAAAGATGAATTGTAGATGTAGTTTTATTATTTAGTATTTATTATAGTGAAAAAGGTTTTTGATCATCCATCATCGTAGGATGAATCGTAGGCGCAGGCGTGTATAATGGGGCCGGGGAAGGCAAAGCGTGTGTTGTGTACACAGTTGGGTTCAAGCAAATATTTGCTATTAGTACACGGGGCGCTTGTTTATGTCACGTGGCTTTTGAGATTTTCTTGTTTTCCTAAGGCTTTTTGGGTTAACCCCGGCTTGTTTGATTTTACACAAATATTTACTGAATTACTGGAGGCTAATGAACGTTACAGATAAATCTATTCAATGGATTTGACACCCTTGACTTTTTATTCTCATATCCATTGAGAACAGCAATAGGACCACAGAATTATTTTGTAGAATTGGAAAGTGATATTGTGTATAGTTTTCTTAAAATCGGTTGAGAGGTTGAATAGTTTCCTACCAGAAGACGCTAGTGTCTAATGTCTATATAGGGTTCCTGTTCTCGGTGCTCGTCCCGGGACCATATTAACATTGTGATTTGTGTGTAGCAGATTTGTAAGCATCTATCTATCAATCTCTACAAAAATTTGGTCCCGATCCGCACTTGCAAACCCAAAGCACCGTGACTAATCAAAAATTAAAAAAAAACTTTCGCATAATATTCCGTTTTGTATTTCACACTTTATCGATTGCGCAATCGAAGTAAATGCTTAGAAAGTGAAGGGATTTAGCGTGTAACTCCATTTTATTGAGGCGTAATGTGTGACGTGATTCGTGATGAGTAGAAGGTTGGAGGTGACCGATTCATTTTGATTTGATGAATTAGACAAGGCTTGTTTTGTAATCACTAAAAAAATAGTTTTTCTGTCTATCAAAATTTACCAGTATTGATAAAGAATAACTGTATTATTTATTAAGATACAGTTGGTTTTAAGTAGCTTTTACTGGTTACAAGTACTTCTCTGGTTTGTTGTTGTACGGTGTATATGAATACGGGACATCCATTTTGATTTGACATCCATTCTAAATTGACAACGTCAAATAACTTAAATGCTCTTTAAATTTTAATGAATAATAGGGTTACTTTAGAGTTGAAGAATACTGTACGAAAAATCATGCAAATATTACTACACAAATTTTCTTTTTCTAAAGTTTACATGTAAGTGTACCTTCCTTACACAAAACTATGCAAACATTTTTCTTTCTAAATTACAAATCAAGGATAAAAAAAACGCGATTTCAAGTTCATTCATACCCTCAATATGTTTAAAGCACTGGACCGAGATGTGACGCCTTAAGGCTTGGTGCTTCAAAAATTTGTGTTTTTGAAATTTTTTTAAACAATCTGAGACATACAAAGTTGATGTCTTCATTCTGAAAAAAATATATGTGTTAGTTAAGGATCTAATCTAGTCATCATACTAAAGGAAAACAGGATCTAATTAATTTTAGTTGATAGAAAAAAATCTCAAAGTTACCCCTTTTTGTTCCGTTTTTTCCATTTTATTTTTAAACCGCTGATTGTTTTTATTTGATTTTTGGAATGAAAATTGCTGACCTTAAATTTTAGACATACTAACTACTATAGTAAGAATTTTTAAGTTTAACGAAAAGACAAAAAACCAGCAAAAACTAAAAAAAAACATCGTATTCGCGCGGTCCGATGCCATGCCGCGCCGCTCCCTACCCCGTCAGTACCCTTGTGGCCACGGCCGAGGCCGGTTCTGTGTCAAATTTTTTTTTTCGCGCTCTCGTATTTCGTTTTATTTTTATTCAAATGTAAACAAATTTTGACAACAGATGTCAAAACAATGAACCATAACATCTGATTAGGATCTGTATGGAGCTGAAAGAAACCAATTTTGATACCGATATTACATTTATAAAACCGTCGCATTACAAACTTACCTTTTTTATTCCCACAAATAAAACTTAAATCATAGGGTACTTATATAGTTATATCATATCTTTGTTAGTTCTGTGGCGCCGATAACACAATATTAATATTACATTAGCACAATATTACGTGGTATACTTACTCAAATTACTTTAAGAAGGCAGTAATTTATGTCTTAATAGAAAATGTTTCCTTTTTATTTAACGCTTTTCGGTTTTTTCGGCTGTTTAATTTTTTGATGAAAAGATTTTATTTTTTGCTTTTCAGTTTAATTTTTATGAATCCCCCCCCCTCACTTCAAGGTTCACCTTCACCTCAAATCACCCTCCAAACGCTGGTCTCACACCCCTGAAGGTGGTCAGACGACCTGGTAAAGGTTGCGGCCTATGTCCAGCAGTGGACGCTATCGTGTGAGATCGGCTGCTTAAAATCAAAACCTAGTAACTCGTTTTAACAAAAATGTTCAGGAGAGCCAAAAAACGGGTCGACCACTTTAATTCGTTGCCCCGAAGAAACCAGACGCAATAGCGATTTCGGTGTTTGACCAAAAGTTTGACTATATTGTTGACTATAGTCACACTTAAATCGATTTTATATTTTTAGTTGTACGTTTCGAATGAAAAATGTTATTTTTTGAAGTGCATTCATTTAAAAGTTATACAAATGATTTATTTGTGGCAGAATTAAGTTTTGTTTACGATTTGGTTACGACTCGTGGTTAATTCAGCCAAATTTGTATACTGTTTTTGTAACTTACTAAATTCCATCAAAATTTGATTGTTTTTATAATCGGCGCCAAATTCAAAACATAGTAAGTCAGCTTTCAAATTCATAACCTAGTAAGTCGGTTGAGTTGCTAGGTTTTTTTATTTGTAATCTGACATGTGCTATGTTAGGAATATGTACTTCATGGAAATTTCAATAACTTTTCCAAATTGGGTAGACTTGCTAAATTTTATTTTTAAAATTACGTAAGAAACTGGGTGTTTTAAGGTTCATATCAAATCTATACCGCCTAGTAAGTCGAAAAATGACAAAAACGGTTTTTTTGCAAAAACACCGTTACTAGGTTTTGAATTTGGGCAGCCGAGATGATGATGATGATTATTATTATATTAGTCGGCGAGGCGCTTCTCCAGAAGTCCCCCAGAGTCCTCCAGAAGAAGGCAGGTAGTCGCCACTTACAATGGAACTGGTGGGGCGAGTGTTGAAAATTTTGCGGTTTTTGTAATCCAATCGTCGTAGGTCGCCAATTTAGAGAACTCCTATGTCCGCCCGCCTGCAGTAGAAATAACTCCAGAGGTTGAAGAAGGGATGATATATTTACACATGGTTAGGTACACTATTTACAAGAAAATGAATGCATGTTAATGTGTACAGCGGCTGAGATGTACTGCCTAGTTAACAAAAGTCTTTTTGAAAGGTAACAATGTCAATTTTAAAATCTTCTTCTATAAATTAAAAAGTAACAGTATCAAAAATTAGTTTGGTTACAAAAAGGTTGGAGGAAAGGCACAATTTACTTTTATATAAAAAATATATATACTTATGCGAGCAGTTCTCATGTAAATTACAATATGGCAATACAATCTGTGAGTGAATAAAAAAGGCATCCATATTTTATCCACCCTTAGGCCGCATTTGCAGGCCGCACGCAGGGCGTTGCGCGAGGCGTCGTGCGGGGCGTGCTGCGCCCAAATCAAATGTATAGCAATAGTATGAGACCGTTTAAAGAGACGCGCATAGGCCTATGTTCGATATCGTATAAGGAAACGCGTCGGCTCCCGCGGCGGCGCCCGCAGCGGCGGCGCCCGTGGTGGGGCGCCCGCGTCGGAGCCCACACGACATCCCGCACAACACGCCGCGTCTTCGTAAAGGAGGCCTTAGGGTGTGATTTTAGTTCCAAATAAAAAAAGTTATCAACTCAAACTATATCGTTATTTGTTTAAAATTAAAACAACCAGTGGTGTTTTATTTATATTGAGAAAACACTACAAAAAGGGTTTACTTTGATATTTATTTCTACAGAGTGAAATTCATTACATCTTGTTACTTTTTAATAACTTGTCTAAACTAAATCCTACATCTATATTTTTCAGAATTAAGAAATCTGTTTTATATTTCTCAGATGGTTTAAAAAAAACTCGTTATTACAAATACCTTACCTAAACGCAAATTCTTGTTAGCTGAAACGAAAATCGGAAAGAAAAATTGTGCGGTAGGTATAAACATCTCGATTTAACTTCGGCTTGTATGAAAAGTAATAAAATTTAAAACTGCCGCGACATTTCGCATTTCGACGCGCGCATGTCACAGCTGCGAGGGTGGGGGACCCTCATACCTAATTAGGTAAGAAGCTTCAAAGTACAGGTCCTTAATTGCAGAATCATAACAAACATCTGAGAATGATTTAAAGGGTCACGTCTTACACAAGAACTGCTCTCAGCTTTGAAATGAAGCAGACTGCACTGAAAATATCTACCAATTACAGTCGGTTCTTTGAAATGGGTCACTCACACACATTTGAAACACCTGAAAGTAATGACCAGCATCATCTGGGAGACTTTTTTATACAGGCTTTGCTGTCTTTGTCTTGTGGAACGAATGGATGAGTATGAGCTTCTTAATCTAGCCCAAGCTGTACTAGTTGCTAGTTCGTACATTCAGTGTTGTATACTTTTTAATATGATTCCCTTTCAATAAATGTTTACATTTGCTTATGACGACATTTTTTCAGTCAAATCGACAAGAAAACTTACATGTACAACATTTGACTATTCTGAAATTTTAAACAACTGATCAACTGACGGTCCTAAATTATCCTGCATTGTAAATTGTGTGAATTTTGCCCTTTTATGAGTTATGGGAGAGCAAGTACGTTGGACGGACACATCGACAGTTCACGTTTCATGCTTTGATACTGATAAAGAAAGACACCTTAGTAACTTCAAGTGCTCTCATTTGTCGTCTATACGCCACACTATTATAGCACTTATTAATACGAGCTTTAAAGTAAAAATTCCTTTCACATAAGTGATGTTTACACTACCCTTGTCACAGTCGAGATAACCCTGACCTTCAAGATATGGTGATTTGTTGCAAACTAGCGGAATATTGCGTTTAGTAAGCTCATACGGAAATCTAGTCGCAACGGGATATTTGCACGGAAATCATCTAGATGAAAATTTACAAGGAAAACGACATGCTGAAGTTGAAGTGAGATCTTTGAATATTTTATTGCTTCTATATGTGTTTATTATTTCTACTACATTATTTATGCATTGCCTACATTAGACTTTACTTCCAATCCAATCTGAGAAGGTATAATATATTGAGTCGCAATTCCTTGTAACATTTTGTTTATAAAATAACTTTGAGCAAAAATAACCGGGCATTCTAATTGTTTCAGGCGCAATCGTATCCGCGGCACAGCGTCCCTGCCGCACACGATGCTCCGGCCGGAGTCCCCGCTCGCTGACCACCGCAGCCTGCTTCCGCGGCGACTGCTGCCAGCCAAGGCCCAGGTGGCACCTGCAGACAAGCGCAAGAACCGGCGCTCCCTCGAGCTCAACCCTCCGCCCGAACACAACCCTTACGACTACCCGAAACTATTGATCTCCAAAACAACAGACTCCCTCAATACAGAATGCCCGAGAAAACTAATCAGCAAGCAAGACTCAACTGATAGTCTGAAAAGGGCATTGCTAGCGAAAGATGAGAAGAAGGTTGTGGTCAAGGACAAGGTACCCTTGTGCAGACAGGAGTCGACCGATAGCGTGAAAAAACTGAAAGATGTTGAAGTGAAGAGAACGCAGAAACAGGATTCTGTTGAGAATTTAAAGAGGTTGGATATTAAAAGGGGTAGTGATAAGAAGGGGTTGCTGGAGACTGATTTAGACGATGTTGGTTGCAAGAGGTTGTATGAGAGGAGGACGGGTTGCGCTAGGCCCACGCTGCCCCCTGTGGCTGAGAAGTTGGGGTCTCCTAAGTCGCCGACTGGGGGGAGTCCAAAGACTCCGAGTGTGGTGGCTGTGGCGGAAGGTGTGGTGCGGTGGGGAAGTGGTCTGCTGTCGCCAAGAGAAGAGCCGAGACTGAAAGCTGCGGCCAGCTGGTATGGCTATGGGACTTTGCCATCTGATGGAGATAAGGTAAGATATTTTCATTTCACAATTGGACAAATTTTATGCCACATCATCAAAATTTTTATTGCGTTCCATTAAGTCATTTTCTTTGTCAATTGTAACTTGTCGTTGAATGTAAAAATTCTCGCTCATGAATACCAAACGATCAGGTATTCATTGGATGTCGGGCTTATTTACAATTCAAGTATTGCGCACATCGAACACCAACTGTTCAAACTGAATACTGTCGATTTATTTTCCAACTTTGTTGCAGCGGTGACGTTGTTGTTGAATAAAACATTATTTTAAAGCAGGATGAAGTACTACATACATCAGTTCTAGGTTTTAGGTTTCCGACAAAAAAGGGCTTTGCAAACAGACACGGTCTAATGCTCACAGCTGTGTGAGATTAGGATTGGGATGTGCGCGGAATAAGGAAGCCTACAATCACGGATACGGAACAGATGTCGCTGGGCACTGTTCCAATTTAAAATGAATTGAATTCTTCAACTTTTTTACTCGGACCAGGAAGGTTGGGATCGCGTGTAGGTTAGGTAAGCTCAGTTGACCGCGATTTGTCGCATTGTGTGGACGCGCGTGTTACTCCTCCTTCACCTTTCTGTGACTAAAATTCATCGACGTTGTGTAGCTTGTCACAAACAACGGCGACCGAGTTTTATTTCTGTGCCTGAGGTTCGCGTGTGATGTCATTGGCATTGACACTCGCGTGTTGATGTTTTGGGACTACCTCTTGTTAGTTTGATATCGCTGTGAACTATGTGATAACGTTATTGGTGTAAACAGTTTGATTTACTTAATCTCTGCCCTTGATTTGTTGATTCTCATTAGGAGTGTACATATCTTACGATAATGCCGAACGAAGTGCGCCGATCAAGGGTAAGGTTTTTTGATATATAACAGCCCAGTGTGTGTTTATAATGGATTTATTAATTATCATATTAATTTGCCGGTTATTTATTGTTGAGAAACTGGTTCGTTCGTTATTGGAATAGTTATCAGGACTGTTGTTCCGTGTTAATTTACTACTAGATTATTACTTTTTAGCATAATCTTAGTGTAGCCATAAAAATATTACGTCTGTGGTAAGTCGTTTAGTTTTTGAACTTTGAATGTTATTGTCGTTAAACTTAGTGCTTAGAGTTATTCAGTTCTTCCTTTAGCAGTAAAATCTAGTTAGGATCGTTAAATGTCAACGCTGTTGTTAAAGTTTTTGTGTCATAAAATATTTTTATCGACTTTTCGCTCATTAGTCACAGCACAAAGTGTTATTCCTTATTTTGTTGATGAACATCTCGAACCTTTTTTCCTTGAAGTAATGTAATCTTTATTAATATTCGTTCACATGTTACGTTCTCTATTACTACATAGGTATTTGTTTATATGTTGCACTTCTTATTCTTCCGGTGCCTCTCCACTACTGGAGGTTGGCCGTTAACTACGCAAATGCTTCTCTTTCCTACCAGTCGAAGAAGTTTTTCTACGCTGGCAACTCCTGTCCATTCCTTGATGTTGGCTAGCCACGACTTCCTTCTTCTACCAGAGCGTCTTTTACCCTCTATCTTGCCCATCATTATAACTTGGAAAAGACGGTATCGATCGTGTCTGAGCACATGTCCGAAGTAGCTGACCTTTCTTCTTTTAATGGTGAGCAAGAGTTCTTTTGGCCTCTGGACGCGCCGGAGCACTTCGGCATTTGTTACGCGTTGAACCCAGCTGATCCTTAGCATGCGGCGGTAGAACCACATTTCTAGGGCCTGCTGTTTTTTTTCAAAGCGCCTCTCCACGCTTCGCAACCATGGAAAATTATCGGCCAGACATATATTGCACACTCGTAACAAATAGATTGTTCGAAATAATCTTAACTGAAATCAGAAGCGGCTGTTTTCTTTATTTTCTCTTACAGTAAATTATATTGCGTGTGTATTTTCCTAAGACGGCGTATTTGAATAAACGATTGTAATCTGTAATGGTTTTCTCTTTTATTATTTACGTTTTCATAAAATACAACAATAGGTAAGTTACTGCAAGTGTGTGCGTTATCTTTATCTACCAATAATATGATAGGTAATTGATAAGATGAAAAGGCTTGATAGTCAAGATAAAAGCAAGTAGGTAAATCAATAAGCTATGCTAAATAGTACAAATCAATATATATAAAACTCTTCCGTTACTGACTGACTGACTGACTGACTGACAGACAACGCAGAGCCAAAACTACTGGGCGTAGAAAGCTGAAAATTGGCACTTGGTTTCCTTGGGGAGTGTAGGTGAGCACTAAGAAGGGATTTCCCGAAATTCCCATGGGAACGGGAAAAAACGGGAATTTTGTGTTTATGAGAAATCTGCGCGGGAAAAACCGCGGGGCAGCCTCTAGTACTTACATAAAGTTTCGAATAGGAGAGGCAGATGACTTTTGCAGGCTTTATCACTTAAAGAAACTTCTTTCAGGCAACCCACATAATATATGGGAGAGTACCTAAAAAGTGTCTTTGTTTTCTTTTGTGATGGATTCGTTGTAAATGCATGACTAAACTTGTGTGAGTTTTAAAGGAACGTAGAGTTCTTTCTTATCTATAAACCCTGCATAGTTTTGTTATCTCGTAGTCTATTGTCACGACTACGTCCGTCCGTCCGTTGGTACTTAGTAGATAGACACATTGATAACTGCTTTTGAGACAATTGCATAGTTTAATCTCTTTTCGGGTCTTGAATCAGTATTTTAAAGCATACATACAACCTGGTATTGAAAAGGCAAAACATCATCATAAAACCATACAATTGAACTTACTTATTTGACTCTTTAGCCCAGAACAGAGATTATGATTGCGCTATTTGCGCTTTCACTTATGAACTCGAATGATTCATATGAACGGTTATCATAAAAGTTTTTCTATAGAGCAATGGCCTGCGCATTACCCATTGCATTGATCCAGTTTTAAATGTGTACTGTTGAATGGGTTTATTTTATTCGTTCTGAAAATAGATTTAGCTGATAACAAAATGGGTTTTGAACAATATGAATGATTTGCTTAACGGAAGTGGAGCATCTATGCCGAAATGGTAGTCAAATGATGAGAGCTCAACTGTTTCTTAAGAAAGCTAATTTTTAATTTTGAAAGATAAATACGATTTTTTCTCCAGATTATATACCTACCTTTAGATATACTACCTATGGTATACTTACAATTAGTAACTTAGTAGGATTTGAAATCTTAGGAAGCTAAGGTTTTCATAATTGCAAAATAATATCTCGGTAGAACAGTTGGATAATTTGTGTTATGCTTCTTTCATTTAATATAGTCACGACTACTTATTACTAAGCGAAATAGTACTTATTAAATTATAAATTAGCTTTTCGGTATTACCAAAGATCCTCATTTGAAATTGTTTTTTCCCATTGTGATTTTTTAAGGAAAATGCGTCCTTTATACTTTACTAGTCGACCCGGCGAACTATGTACCGCCTAACTTATTAGTATTTTGTGCATGTATTATACTTATAAACCTTCCTCTGGAATCACTCTACCTATTTAAAAAAACCGCATCAAAATCCGATGCATACTTTAAAAGATTTATGCATACATAGGGACAGACGCGGGAAGCGACTTTGTTTTATACTATGTATTGATATTTTGCTAAACATTTCCAGAGTTTTGTTAATGAGGTATTCTCAAGGAAAATGAAGGTTGCGATTTGAAAAACCAGGTTACAAAACCAAAGCAATTATGCTACACATCATATAGGTTACCTTAAACAATTGTTCATTAGAAATCCACTGCGTTAAGGACAAGGCGTACTGTCCTTGTCTCGTCGTCTCTGATTTACAATAGTGTAGTGTATTTGTCGGTTTTTATTTCGTTTACAAACTCAGAAATGTTTTTATCAACGTTATCATAGAATTAATTGAATTATGTGACATCATATCTCTAATTATATTTTTCATGCAAAATATATTTTGCGAGGGCGAAGAGAAAACATACATAATATCACGCCTTTTATTCCCCGGAGGGTTAGGCAGAGGCACCAGCTTGAGAGCCGGACCCACGTTTAGCCGAGTTTATGCTTTATTACCAACGTGACAAGGGGCCAGCTTGTCGCCGCGGTTATAACGACCACTACTGCGGCCGGGACCAACGGCTTAACGTCCCTTCCGAAGCACGGAATCATCTTACTTTTCGGACAATCAGGTGATTCAAGCCTGCAATGTCCTATCCAACCGAAAACAACCACAACGTGATTTTTGTGAGAAATCAATATGTGGTGTTTTCTGCGGGGATCGAACCCACAACCTTCCGTGCCGTGGCGCAACGCGCTACGCCACTGAGCTACGGAGGCGGCTGAAGAGAAAACTTTTAATATAATAACCTACTTATATCTAATTTTCAAAACAAACATAAACACGGCCAAACGTAGGTCTAGCTCGATACACTGGCTCGAGGACGCAGTTAATGAGCTGGTGCCTCTGCTTATTCCTTTGGGGAATATAGGCGTGAGATTATGTATTGTTATATTTTATATCGTAGACGTACAGTGTTGGGTGAGCGTGACTCACTCGCCCTTGGCCTGCGCGGACTAATTCTATTATAATACACACCGGTTATATGGAGCTGTTAAAGTAACTAAATACTCTATGTTACTGATAGGCCCAATACGTATCTAGCGAGGCGTGGCGAAGAAAAGGGATAACAATTTAAACTAGGGGGTGTGTCGCTTCCTCCTCGCTCAGGAATTTTTCGTAAATTTATGGAATTTTGGTACAGTTCTGTTTGTCCCACGTCCTTAGAAAGGGCTCAATAAACAATGGAAATTGACAGCATTCGAAAAACATTGCTGAGTTTCTGAGGGCATGTGGTCTATAAAAGCAGCAATTATTGTCGAATGCTGTCATTCTCATCTATTTTTTATTGGATATTTAGTAAGGAGACTTGGTATCTTGGCGCAGGGTTGCGGAACAGTCGCATGGCATCGATAGCATAAAATTGTTTAAATTTACCATTTTAGCCGCGCCTCGTCAGAAGTGAACAGTACATGTTGTTTTCAATCTAAATCGGCTTCTCTTCGCGCGACACATTTAAATGAGATCGTCTCGAATACTCTTGAGATTTGCAAGAGAAAACATTTTAGCTTTATTAGATTTACAGAAATAGACACGCAAACTTGCGACTTCTAAATCAGGTAAATAAAAGGTTACACTTTATTCTTGTTTTTTTCGGTTTGTTGTTATATATTAAACTAGAGGCTGCCCCGCGGTTTTTCCCGCGCAGATTTCTCATAAACACAAAAATCCCGTATTTTCCCGTTCCCGTGGGAATTTCGGAAAATCCCTTCTTAGTGCTCACCTACACTCCATAAAGAACCTACATGCAAAATTTCAGCCCGCTACGCCCAGTAGTTTCGGCTCTGCGTTGTCTGTCAGTCAGTCAGTCAGTCAGTCAGTCAGTCAGTCAGTCAGTCAGTCAGTCAGTCAGTCAGTCAGTCAGTCAGTAACGGAAGAGTTTTATATATATTGATTACTAAATGAATATTATGTTAATTTTATGATTATTGGTATTGATTAGCAAAAAGTTCTCATAATGCTGTTGCTATACCTAGTACCTAGTGCTCTTAGTTTCGTTTTTGAAAATTTTATTGATCGAATTTTTGTTTTCAAAACAATTTTTTTTTGTAAAACTTGTTCGCATATAAAAGCGGTTAAAATACCCGAATTGATACAATAAAAAACCCGGCGTTTTCTCTGTTGCCGATCCGGTTTCGTCCAAAATTACACTGATGGCAAAAACATGGCTGGCGGTTAAGAGCCAGTTTACAGCGATGCTAGTGCCATTCGCGAAAAAAATTATATCTTCTAAACTAATGCAAATATAAAAAAATAATGCACAGTATGACTCTAGATAATCTAGCCTAGTATATTTAGGGCACTTCTGTATAGCTTTTAGGTTGAAGACCAAAGAAAGCTACAAAGTGTTGCTAAAAGTGGCCACTTTTGGCAACAATCTGTGTATTATTTTGTTCTTTTTACTTAGGACTACTTTGCTGTGGTCAAAAAATACAAAGCAAGATTATCTAGTGTCATTACTGTGCCACATTTTTGATATTTGCCTTAGTTTAGAAGATATACATTTTTTTCAAGACTGGCGCTAGAATCGCTGTACACTGTATCTTAATGTGTTTTTGTTGTTAAGTTCAGACTCGGGGAAAATATATATAATGACCTGAATGAGGCAGGATAAAAGGGTACCAATTAAAAACATGGCTAAGAACCTAAAGAATGGTTAAGCGGACCATCACCGCGATACTGGCGCCAATCCAAAAAATACTTCTAAACCTAGCCGAAATAAAAATGTGGGCCAATGATGCACTAGATAATCTTGCTTAGAATTTTTTCAAGGCACTGTTCTTTACATTTTACGTTATAAACTAAGAAATATACTGTTTTGTTGACTAAAAGTGGCGTATTGCGCTGATCGTACTCTCAAATTAAAACTCTAGTTTAAGTAATTTTTTATACCGAAAATCGCACGGGAACGGAAAATTCTGGGGATTGAAGGGAAATTGTGCTAAAAAGTCTTAATCAATATATATAAAACTCTTTCGTTACTGAGTGACTGACTGACTGACTGACTGACTGACTGACTGACTGACTGACTGACTGACTGACTGACTGACTGACTGACTGACTGACTGACTGACTGACTGACTGACTGACAGACAGACAACGCAGAGCCAAAACTACTGGGCGTAGAAAGCTGAAAAAAGGCATGTGGGTTCCTTGGGGAGTGTAGGTGAGCACTAAGAAGTGATTTCTCGAAATTCCCACGGGAACGGAAAAATACGGGATTTTTGTGTTTATGAGAAATCTGCGCGGGAATAACCGCGGGGCAGCCTCTAGTTAAAAATAAACTGTTAAAGACTGTATCAATGCGTTTCGCAAATCCAGGCATCGGCAAATCTTATAAGAATGTTTTTCACGTCTCTGGGCGAGCTTGAAATAAACAAAATGTAATGTTTTACGGAATCTGGTTTACGCTTTTTATATACGTCTCGTTGCATTAACATAAAGCGTTTTATTTTTGGAAAAAGGAAATAAATATGCATTCCTTTTTGTTGTTTTGATACTTTTTTGGACGTCCGTCGCGTCTTGGACGTGTAGTAAACAACCTAAAATTTAATGGAAAAACAAGTAATTTAAAAGCTAAATTAGGCACAGATTACAGATGGTTAATGCAAAGAAACAAACCTAATGCTATTATTTTTAAATAAATATTTATTCGTTAATAAATTTAAATTTGAAAAATTATTATGGTTATCGCATTTTAAAAATAAGTTTTGATAAAAAAGAAAACCAACAAATATGCTGATATCATAATGTTTATTAAAAAAAATGTTTTAAAATTGGTGCAAATTTTCTTTTACCGTTCGTTTTTAGCCTTCGCCATTATTAAGGTCTATAATATTTATTTGGTATACGCCAAGTGTACGCCCTTGCGATGAGTTGCCAAAAGCCGAGGACGCCAGCGAAATTATCTAAGGGCATGCTACACCGGATTTTTATTAGCCTGACCCTGTTACATCTGCAAACACATAAGTCCGGGCAAGGATGTTTTTTTTTGCCAATTCTGTCTATCTGCCTTTTTTATTTAAGCATATAGAGTAATTATCGAACAAGTTTTTGAACCAGTTTTTAAGCAATCTAAATTATTATACTCTTTGGTATCTTTTGCCCCGCCACATGTTAAGAAGAGACGCTTATTTGATAAGAAGATGATTGTATGATAAGCTTACGGTACGTATGACGATACTGATAGAGCAGTATATTTGAAACGAGCTGTCCCGGTTTACTTCGTTACGCCATAGAATATAAGATACTACTACAGACTTGGCTCTATAGACTATGTTCTTTTGACTACCCAGAATTGGCGAATAAAAAAATGAACAACAACAACAAACCACATGTCAAAATATGTAAACAACGAAAAAAAATATTTTACCTTGGGTTACATTATTCAAGTTTAAGTAAGGATCCCTATTTTTTTTTAAAAACTAATATAGCCTTGTCACTCGGGGATAGTGTAGCTTCCTACCAGTGAAAGAATTTTTCAAATTGGATCAGTATTTCCAGAGCCTATTCGTTACAAACAAACAAACAAATCTTTCCTCTATAATATCGGTATAGATAACCTTGTAAATGTGTGAATTTGCACCGAAAACCATTTCACGCAGCAATACCCTCTTATCAAACTGTGTTGGCTGTGTTTACGCTAGTTTATTGCCACGTCACGTACAAGCGCCGGCCCTGAGGGCGATGTTACATGATTTCAGCTTTCAGTGGGATTCAATTAATTAATTTCAATAGTAATTGACAAGTGTGTAGAGCCAAATAAGGAATAATAATAACGTATAACAGTGTTGGACTAAACTGGGAGGAGTTACCCGCTGTTGCTCAAGACCGCCAAAATTGGAGGAAAATTCTTGAAGCCCTATGTCCCCGCTAGGGGTGACAGGAAAAGAAGAATAAGAAGAAGATAACACTAAGGCTGACATTCACAGTGGTGTCGCAGCTCGAACTCGCACTCCAAAGTTTGACTGCTCCGTAGCTCATTTGGCAGTGATGTGGACTGAGTAAGCGTGAGCACCCGGGTTCGATTCCTGGGCGGGGCGAATATTGATATGATGAATATCGATGTTTGTTTCCGGTCTGGGTGTGATGTTCGTCTCTGTGTGTGTTTCGGGCGCCCTAGATACAGGTTCTTCCTAGTTAGGGGCTCTGGGTGTGATGTGTTATTATAAAAAATAAAAAAAGTGTAAGATATACTTAGTCGAGTTCCGACTTCGAGACAGTGAAATATAGGTTCCACGGAGTATAAGACAGCTCGAGCCAGGATAGCCAGTACTCGGGAACTACTTGTCCGATGGAATGTCAGCCTAAGAGCTCCCGACTGAGTAGAAATGTGTCTAGGGTGCCCGAAACAAATGCAAACACATCCTAGACCAAGGAAGAGTGGAGACCGTATACTAAAGTACACTTTCAGAGAAGGCTGGCCTACTAAGTCAGACGACCTAGTAAAGGTTGCGGGAGCGCAATGGATGATGGTCGCACTGCATGAGCGGTCTTTGTGGCGATCAGTGATTTGTGTTTGTCCAGCAGTGGACGTCATTCGGCCGAGATGATGTTGAAATGAAACTGAGAGGGCACAAAGCACTTTTAACATTTTAATCAAAATGATTATTTAAACTGAGTGCTGAGAAGAGTGAAGGAGGAAAGGAATATGTTAAAGACAATTGAGACGAGGCGGGGCAAGATGGTTGGGCATCTGATACGACACGACAACTTCATCACCAACATTATTGAAGGCAAGATTGAAGGGAAAAGAGAGAGGGGACGACCAAGTCGGAGTTACTTTGATGAAATAAAGGAAAAGATAGGGGTCGTGTCGTATCAAGAGGTCAAGCAGCTGGCGGGGAAACGGGAGATGTGGAAGACGCTCCACTGACAAGAGCCTAACTCTTAAATTTTAAGAAGAACAAGAAGTTTATTTTAACAATAATTGTTTATTCTATATCTCCTTCAATAGGTCGAAACTTTGATTATTCAATAATAAACAAGTCACTTGAGTATTCATGAATTTATTCATCAGGCAAGCAAATAATAATTTACTCAAGGAAAACAAATAGGAGAAGCATTAAACAAACTGCATTGCATTAAATTAAAGAGGTGCTTCATTTAAAAAACTTACACAACATTGACTATGTTTTAATATGCGAATGCTTTATTGTTCACACTCTCGCACGTGCCAAGGGTTGCCAGATGTAACCGGCCTTTTCGCCTAGTTTATCCGGATACTAGAAGCTGCCCCGCGTCTTTTCCCGCGCAGATTTCTCATAAACACAAAAATCCCGTTTTTCCCGTTCCCGTAGGAATTTCAGGAAATCCCTTCTTGGTGCTTACCTACACTCCCCAAGGAACCCACGTGCCAATTTTCTGCTTTCTACGCCCAGTAGTTTCGGCTCTGCGTTGTCTGTCAGTCAGTCAGTAACGGAAGAGTTGATATATTGATTAAAAAAAGTCAAGCAGATTTCGTTTTAAATGAAATTACTCTTCCTTGCTGGAAGCTTTTTCAGAACTTCAGTTTAGTTTCTTTACATTTATCTTATAAAAAATGTTAAAGCTATGTGGTACTTTTTATAAATAAGCTTGGCTAAAGTGTCAACATTGTAATTTTTTTTCTTTGCTTTACGGCGATGTTTAAATCGCATCGTTTACAGGAAATATTTGAAAGTCTTATGAAATACGAATTAAATGCGCCTTACGTAGTACGTAATGGACAGCCTGATTTTTTTTCAGACAGGCATTCTCAATGTTCGGCGTTATCCGGATCCGAACATGTGGCAACCCTAAATGTGCCAAACAAAGTAATGTTCAGTGCTCGGTGCCAATTTTTTTTATTACAAAAACTAATATTATTTACGTACTACCTTGACAGTCGGCTATTTTTGTAACACTATTTCAATTAGTACAGCATTAATATAGATTTTTTCTAGACAATCTATTTATAGACTAGGATGAGCATTCCCAAGATAGGTTCAGTAGACAGCTCTTCCGCCCACCTACCTACCCACCCTGCCCACGTTACAGCCATATCTACTTAATGTAGAGAAGTGTGATTTTACAAAGAAGTTGTTAGTTAATTTGTGCGTCCTGACAAGTACTGGTAGTACCAATATACAGGGTCACTTGTAAGTAGACAGATACCGGTAGGTACATGTTTATTAAAAGTTCAATATCTCGAAAATGGTTGTTTTCTGACTTGGGTACTAATGGCTAAAATGATTGGTAATGACCCCTTCTATCACCTACCAAAATCTACTTACAAGATCAGCTCTACTTTCAAGTGACTCTTTATATTGGTACTACCAGTATTTGTTAGGAAGCACAAATAGTTAATTTTAACCATTTCCGAGTTATTGAACTTTTAATTAAAAAAAAACATAAAAAGGCTTACGGTAAAGGCGAACCGATTCCATACGAAATGAATGAAAACACCACTTTGTGCTCTTTTGTAGAGAGAGACTGAGATGAGTGAAATATCACCCAAGTTGCGCAACCCCGAACACTTTTATTGTTTCCGCAAACTAATCTACTGGCACGCTTCCATTACACGAGGCGGAATTTAGATTAAAAAAAAAAAAAATCAGATGAAGCGCAAGTGCAAAGTGTATGAAGAGTAACGTAGTAAGTAAGTATTTACTTGGTGTGCTTGTGCCTTGTTTGGTGGGGCATTGCTTGGCAGGTATGATGCTGGAAGAATGCCGGACAGCTAGTTTGTTTTATATCTAGATAAGGTAGGATCGCCTCTTGTCAACTTAGTGATGTATTATTAGGTTTCCTGCTTTTGGGTTTTTTGTAGCTACAATAAAAATATCATTTTTTTCGTACACGCAGCGGCCCGAATTATTCCCTCAGCGTTGAATGTAAATGTAGGACAAATTTTAACTGATAATTTTTGTTCAATGACAGTGTAAGTCCGTGGATTTATAAACCATTGCTGCTTTTAAAGGCACAATTATGTGGAAGCAGCCTGCATATTGCATTTTGACCAAATATTGAAGACCCAGGCGTGTTTAAAATGGACAGTTAATACCTTCGTCGCGTCAAAGTATCAATGGATTGTAAACAGGAAATCGCAGTCTGCCTCGGTCTCGTCGGTGCACAGAATATGTTATAGTACTAAAGGTAGAGTGGGTGCCAGATAACCCTTAGCGGGGTCTAAATATGAACCAATTATTAATCAACTATTTATTTGGACTGATGGCGCCCCCGCTCTCTAGGGTTGACATTAGTCGAGTCAGAGATCGGAGTAGCAGCAGTCTAAAGTGTCCAAGAAACACGTTTAATCGTTATCTGTTCAAATTTGATATACACAGTACATTTCCGACTTCAATCTAACGCTCGATGGAGTATAAGACAGCTGGAGCAAGGATAATACATACTCGAAACAGGCTTGTCCGAGATGTAACTCGTCGAGTAGACTTTAGACACTGACTGTGACTGAATGTCAGTCTGTCTAGTCTAGCCTCTCCTATAGGTCAGTTTTGTGCTAGTGTCAGGTTACGATATAAATTTTAATTCGGTGTTTAAAAATAAAACAACGTTGAAATTTTGCTGGCGAAGGCCAACTAAAATAAGCTAAATGAAGAATTATCTAAGGAATGTACTATATTACAAACAAAACGATAACAAATCCCGGTGATATAACAACATTTTAAACATAAATAGGCTAGTTGTGCTGTATGAAACTAATGGGAACATTATAATTTGTTAAG
Organism: Euspilapteryx auroguttella; assembly: GCA_951802225.1. Taxonomy (NCBI): domain Eukaryota; kingdom Metazoa; phylum Arthropoda; class Insecta; order Lepidoptera; family Gracillariidae; genus Euspilapteryx; species Euspilapteryx auroguttella. The sequence continues at coordinate 10,349,979 of OX637648.1, read as the reverse complement.
GTTTTTGATTAAGAAACTTAAATATTTTTATTTTTTTGAAAGCGTGAAAGTAAAAGATGTCTGTGTAATTTTTTTTTAACCCGTTACTTGGACGGTCAAAAACGCGATCTGAAATTTTTTATGCAACTTGTGTGTCACTTGAAATAGTATATAATGTATAGTGTTCATCTTGCTTCCTAAAATTCCACCCATTTCTCTTTATCATTTTCATACCCTTTAACGAAACGACATCAAAATATTAAGAGAAAAAAAAATACGATAAGCACCCACACGTAGTAATTTCTTGTTTACAAAAAAGGAACCCGCCTTCTATAAACTGACACACACATAAACTGAGAACTTCCTCTTTTCCGAAATCGGTTAAAATCGGTACTAAAACCTTTTCCTGAATGTAACGAACACCTTTGTGAAAACATCAAAATCGGTGCAGCCAAACGCGAGATAATCGCAGAAAAACATACATTCATACATACATACATACATACAGGTCAAACTGAAAACCTCCTTTTTTGAAGTCAGTTGAAAATGGTCATAATGCCTATTACGACGTGATTCGCTCCGTCTAATTTTCAGTTACGCAACCTGACCGCTGCGTGTAGTAACAATTTAACTGTAATTAATTGTAGCAGTATATTACTGCGTGCATTGACTTTAAAGTCTAGGTCTAGGTCAGTTTAAAAATTACTGAAAAACGCTAAGTGAAGCGGTTTTTACTAAGCCAGCCACAAGATCTCGAGAGGTCTTCTAAGGCCAATCAACTTTCAGTTTGCCTGAAGCACTTTTGTTTTTTTTTAATGTTAAATATAACTTTTTATTGTTATATTTGTTTTCTTAAGGAAGGTCATTCATAAAATGTTTTAATGCACCAAATAACCTTCAAAAAGGATTAGAAAAATGTAGTTTTCCGCTTCAAAATTAGATAGGTCCAACTTGAAACGCGAGGCCTGTCTAAACAAACAAGAAGAACGTACACTTACAACTGAGCGATAAACAGAGATGTCTTTAAAAATTACGAATGACCGAAAAAAAAAAACAAATTATACAAACATATCACGGAATTTGAAACAATGAGTATAATAATTGATTTAATAAAAATACCACACGCATAAAGTGATTCAAATGTCTGTAGTTAGTATTCCACATGTATGTCTATTTTATCAAGCACTAGAGGCTGCCCCGCGGTCTCACCCGCGCAGATTTCTCATAAACACAAAAATTCCGTTTTTTCGCGTTCCCGTGGGAATTTCGAGAAATCCCTTCTTTGTGCTCACCTACACTCCCCAAGGAACCCACGTGCCAAATGTCAGCTTTTTACGCCTAGTAGTTTCGGCTCTACGTTGTCTGTCAGTCAGTCAGTAACGGAAGAGTTTTATATTGTTTTTGTTTTATAATGTATATTGATTTTGTGTTATGCTATGCGCAGCGCAAAATATAGCTTCACTATGAATGAATAGATCAAGAAGGTTCATATTTTGAGTGATAATGCTTTGTCTCCCTCTCAGATCGCAACAAGTCCACAAAACCCTAGTAAACATTGTGCAGGAGGTTTACCACAATCGCCACACTTGGCAGGCGGCTTGGCGATCGCAGTATGGGTCTTCAAGTTTTTAAATGAAGGCAAGGCAACTAATGCCCGTTTTTAGGGGTTTTCCTTACTTTTACGACGACCTTGTCTTTCGCGTGTCCCTCTTTCGACTTTCGCATTGGTGGGGGGGGGGAGTTCTAGACCTTGTATGACATTAATATCTATTTAAATAAAGAACACCTGAATATTGTGGTCTAAGTCGTAATACAATTCGCGTGGATGTGTAATCCGATCCCAATCAGCTGTGATTGGTCAGATATTGTATCAGCGTCTCGGACGTGGTTGGAATCCATCGCGCTTTATGAATATCTATGTGCTTATTTGAGCTCTGTCTGCGTTTTTTTATTGGCTTGATCAGGGTTATGTTATGGTAAATAATACTTGGTTGGGCAGCGCTATCGTTACGCTTATATTTATATTTAGGGCTACCGTAAACCGAAATAAGCCGTGGATAAGCATAACTATCCACTCTACATAATTTCAAATCCCAATCACAAGACTTTATCGTTGATTGTAGAGTTTAAGTTTCTCAGAAAATCTGTAAAATTTATTTTTGAATAATTTCTAATTATTAAAAAAAAACGTGCCCGTAAAAAGACATTCATTACAAATACAATTTAGCCCCTGTATTAAGGCCGCTTTTCGTCCTCTTTGTGTTTTTTTAATTGACTTTGACACTGTAGAGAACGAAAAGTAATATTGCAAATGTAGTCGCAATAGTATAGTACCCAGGAAACGAACTCAGACCCAGGAAACGAACATCTATAACAATGTTCATCTCCGCCGGATATCGAACCTCTTAAGTCACAATCAACAGCCCTGCCAACTGACCCACGGAGGCAGTTTACAAATCTAAACCCAATAGAACGTTTTATGTAATGCAAAATGCAGCTGTGCTGTGTTCCATTTTTTATAACCCGACATACACAATCAAAGAAACAATAGTTCTGCTGATTGATATTGTGATAGACCTCCCGCCGCGGTTCAGATTGTAGAGCTAGATGTAATTTCATATCTTGCTTTATCACTGCATCACGTTGGCGTAGCGAGATGCCCCATTATTCTTTTGTAAATGTTTTCAGTGAGATCAAATTTATGTTAGTAGAGTTTTGCTTGGCCGCGCGTGTAGCGACAGCATAGAATGCCACCACCCCTTCAACTCTCATTAGTGACGTAAAAAACGACTAAGGCCTCATTTAGGGAGACGCGGCGCGTTGCGCGGGGCGTCTTGTGCGAGCGCCGACGCGTCTCCTTGTACGATTTGAACATAGGCCTATGTTTTGATCTTGAAGCGTTAAACGACGCCCGCGGCAGTGCACGCGACGGCGCTTGTATTGACTGTGCCAACGCGGCTCAGTAAACGGTCTCATAGCATTGCTATACGTTTGATTTAATCGCAGTACGCCCCGCACGACGGTCCGCGTTCCCCTGAATGCGGCCTAAGTCATCGGCCGAAGGACGGGCACGGGCAGCCAGCACAGAATGTTTCGTTGAAATACTTGTAGAGCCACATTACGGCAAACACCATCCACAAAATTTGTCCTTGTGGATCTGTGCGGGAGACCTACCTACATACATAGTATGTCTATCATAGGACGTCTTTCGGTTGTAATTATAGGTTTTATTTAGCTGAAAATAAGCAATTACACTATCAGTACACAACACAAGTAACGACGTGACGCCTTTAGCTAATAATACATTCTAGCCGTCTTATTCATAAAGATACAGTAGATTTTAAGTAGCGTTACTGGAGGTCTACTTCTCTGGTTTGTTGTATGGTAAATACGTGACATCCAGTCTAAATTTACATACGTCAAATAACTAAAATGCTCTTTAACTTTTTATGAATAAGAGGGTAGGTGTTATTAATCTAGATAGATCGCTCACTGCGGCTGATAAACAACTTAGTTTTTGTCAACAGCTTTTGTTGTGTATCCCTATGATGTCAGTTCTGTTTCAAGAATAAAAAAAAACTTAATATAGATTGATTTCTATAGTAAATAACCTTACAGAGTTGACACGTACGGATATTGTATTCAAATGTGTCGTGGACTTCAGTTGTTTTGCGTCGAAAATGGTTTCTCCAAAGGTTGGGTTTTTCTATTCAACGTTTATGTGGTGTAGAGCGTAGTTCATGTACTCTTTCAAATATATTGAGGAGCGCAGCTAACCAAAATTGGATATGGGGCCGAGTAATCAAAAGGCGATTTGGAGTTGTTACTTCTGTACTGTACCTATTCTTAGAAAGAAGAGCTTATTGTGAAATCCGATAACTAATGTTTTTTGTAATCAATCACGTACTACCCAGCTCAGTCAATATTCTAGAATATATTCATAAGAGTTTCATTATCAATTTCTTTTCTTTAAATTTTCAGCGTCATATACTTACGTTGATATTTTTTTTTAGATTTTATGAGATGTTATAAGGTAAACACTGCGTGCCCCACGCTTTGCGCACTGAAATATTAATCGTAAAAAAAGCTAGGTCGATCCATGTAACGTGCTTTTTGGTCTCAACGACACGAAATTATTTTTTTACAATATTTATTCTTTTTTTTGTCTATAATAAAAAAAACATGTTCCTGCAATCCAGGGACTCTAGTCTCTTAAACTTACGATTAAACTTCTATTCTATTATTATTCTACTATTACTCTACTACGATGGGGTCAAAAATTGCGAGTCTGGTAACTTTGATATATAGCAATAGAATATGAATAGCAAGCTATAGAATAATCTGGGTTTTTTTACCTAAATAGTTAATCCTGTTTTATTAGACGAAATTGGACCGGGCGTAGTGCAACTGTCACTTAATATCAATCAGTATTGACATTTATAATGTCAGTCGAACGTAATCATAACATTATCTTATTATGGAGCAGACTACCCTTTTTGGTCAATTCCAATCTATTGCGATACTACTGCTATAGTTATAGCAAAATTCATTACGAGACTACCAAATGTGTATTTTCTTGCGATTAACGTACTGTTCCTACTCTACTTTTATTCGATAGTTACGTTTTGCGCGATGAGACTGAGGGCCCAGGTTTCGATATTTCTTGTAAAGCCACAGAAAAAGGTTATTTCAGGGATCTATTTCGCAAGGCAATGGTTGCGTAACGCGAATTTATGTAAAAGTATATCAAGGACTAGCAAAAACTTTTCTAGGCCAAAACAAAACATTGTTGTGGAAAGAAACGGAATAGAAAAAAAAGTATCAAACCTTGGTGCCACTCTGATACATAACAAACGGCACTGATTCGGCAAAACCCTTTTTTTTTGTTTCGAAATTGTATATTTTGCCGAGTATTTTGTTTCGTTTATTTTTGTTGGAAAGATCGTTCCCATATTTTATTCATTTGGTCTTCTCGTTCAGATAGTATAGGTTCTTATATATATCTTATCTAATCTTACATAGATGTTTGTGATGTAAAATGTTTGAAATAATCATTCTCCTGTCTTCGTATTGCCAGAATTTTGTATCCTTTATACTACAGATGTTAAGACCAGGAGCTGGATGTGCTCTTCATGTAAAGAGTTGCTGGTTGCTAAAAAAAAAAAATCTTAACGTCACAAAGCTCTCAATAGAGCACCGTGATCTCATTTCTCCTCTTTTTCAAACTACCCTCTTTTGTCAACAGATCGGTACAGGCACAGGGCCAGGCGGAAGAAGAGCATTAGAGTTACTCCTCGGTGGTGGTCTGAAGTCCTTTGCGAGACCCTCACGGCCTGTGAGACGAGCTGCTTCGAGGGACTCGGTGCTTTCTCAGCCTCAGCCACTTTTAGAAGGTAAAGTATCTTGGCGGCAAGCTGGCCCCTTGTTAGGATGGTAGAAACGTACACTCGGCCAAATGAGGGTTCAGCTCGGCTCTATGCACTGATGCCTCTCGGAGGGTCAGTCAGTGAGCTGGTACCTCGGCTTAATCCTTCGGGGAAGCGTGAGATTATTTATACTATTTTAGTATGCTATGATACTTGGTTGATGGAGATAGATGCCAAATCGTAGATGCAACTGTGAAACTGACGGCGAATAGTTGGCAGACCTTTTGGATGGTCAAGATTTATTTATCCCTTGTGATTGTTATTTAAGCAGAATGAGGCTAATCTGTACAGGACATTGAAATGAGTTCGTTTGAATCCGACGGTATTAATTGTATTGTAATTCTATTATTTTTAAATGTAAATACATTATTCCTTGTAATGTTTGTTTGCTTAGTAAAGGCGTGATTGTGTGACAAAGCGAAACAAAAGAAACCCATCTTGCTTGCTTGCATTACCGAAATCCCTGTTATACAGTTCGCAACTTATCTGCCCTATTTTCCGAACTGATTTGTCGACAACATCTATCTCAGTGACCCAGAAACCTTCCCTCTTCATCTCCGATTAATTAAAGCGAAATAATTAGGCAACTTGCCAAACCGATAACTTCCGTTGTCTTTATTGCCGAGAGCCGAGACTGTTCCGGAATACTGTTTAATGAATATGCGGGCAGGGCAGGCTTTTACGTCAATTCAGATTACAACTTGCTTCCTTTTGGTTCATGGTCATAATTCAATATTGCTCTGTTGTTTACTGTGATTAATTTCATCAATTTCTTTATATCTTTCTTGTGGTATATTTTTTCTTTTGCGGCTTAAAATTTTTGTTCTGAATTGGTTGTATAATAAGGATATTTTTACGAAATAGGCTTTGACGGAAATTCATTGCACAACTTGCTTTCTTTTAGTTCATGGTCATAATTTAATATTGCTCTGTAGTTAACTGTGACTTATTTGTACGATTTCTTTCTTTATTTTGCTTCCGGTATTATTAACTTTTGCTTTGCTGCCTTAAATTTTAGTTGTGAGCAATTTGTTTACTAAACAGCTCTTTTTCTGTAGCTTTAAAGATCAAGAATCTTTTGAACGTGGACTATCCTGTGAATTTGTCTACATTTCATATACAGGGACAGAGACTAGAATATAATTGAAAAAACGTAGTATAAACTTTGATTGATTCCATAGCTCTCTCTAATATTAACCTCTTCCATCTTTCTTCGCCACCAGGTCTCCGAAAATGCTCAACAGTCCTGGCGCTGACGGACCGCGATCGGACGTCCGAACCGATCAGAGCTCACAACAGGCTCAGGGCACCATCAGTCTGCTCACGATGCTCAAGCCTACTCTCATTGGCCGGTGCTGGTGGCTCTCGTTACTCGCTAGATGGTGCTGGAACCTTCGTGCCTGCTGCACCGGTCAACTGCAAGCTGTGTTTGGAAGATGCGCCGCCCGACAAGGTCACCGTGATCGGAGGTTGCGGCTGCTCGTTTTGTACTAGGGTGAGTAGTAGTTTATTGTGTTAACATGTTTAAAGATGTAATGAATGAAGTCCAGGTGGAAGAGATGGCGATGTGCACTGCAGGAGAGCAACCTCAGTCGAACGGTTTTGACAGCTAACTGGACGCACTTCTCTGACGGTGTATGGGGCAGAGGTTGTCATGTTTACGGCATGCAAAAGCGAGATAAATCCATGAGACTGATAAGGTCGAAAAGTTCACGAATGGTGACCACGCACCAGAAGACGCAATCAATGAAACTATTGCTTTCGAATGTGTAGTCTACATAAGGCTGCTTTTCCATTAGATCATAATTTTAAGCATCCTCGTACAAAACAGTATCCTCGTACATGTTAAGTGGTAATCCCCACTTAATTCCACAATGCAACGAAACATTTTCCTTGCACACCTTTGTTGGAAGAGCAGCCTTATACGACGCTACAAAACAAGCATTAGATGGCACGGCCGGCATACCTCCCGCACTCATTACCGAGATCCATTCAAAACGCATTACGGACGCGCACTTGCCACGGCCTTCTTCTGTAGTGCTCCAAGGTTGCATCGACCTCGTTTGTTTTTTGGGGAGTTTGGCAAAGAGACTAAGCACATTGTCGTTCTAAAAAGGATGCTTTTTGGCCGTAACCCGTTTTCATATAGGTACGTAGCTGAGATTGTTTTTAAACTTCGTCACACAACACGGTGTTGGTTTAAAGTTGATTGCTTGTTAGAACATTATTGTCATGTTAATATTGGAGTAAGAAAAAAGGTGTTTTGATATGGATTACAATACATTAATTAGCACACTGTTGAAAAAATGCTATCCCAACAGTTCTCGTACAGACACAACTTAACCTTCTCGGTCAACAAAATTCGTCACTAATGTGCCGTTATGTCAACTTTTGAGGGTGGATTCACAATGGCGGCGTATCCGCAAACATTCTTTTGTTTACATTTTTTTTATAGACTGATTTATTGATTGAGTGACTGATTGTCAATCCATTCAATCATGAAAGTATCTCATATCGACTCACCTCTCCCATCCCTCAAATTTATTAACGGAAGCAAAAAAAATGGCATTGTAATTACTAACGTGAGCCCTTCATTATAGGTACTGTACTCAGGCCCATGGCACATCTCACGAGGCGCGGCCAATAATTATGAGGATAGAAATTTAAACCGGTCTCTTTTTTCTATGGCACAGGGTTAGGTAGTACCATTCTTTTGGTAGTTTAGAATCATTTTTGATAGGAAACTAAACTTATTTTGGACCATGTTGCCTTTTTTTTGTAACGGGGGGAAATGCCTATCGCATTTTCCGACGCTCGGGGGTGCGACGGTGGTATGTGGTGCACGCACCCACTAATACCCCCCGGTAGACGTCTCAACTTGGCGTTTTTGGGAAAGGACTCCGGGAACCTGTTGCCTGCCATGTTTGTACATTGTGTTTAATTTAAAGATCATTTCAAATTGTTATTCTCTCGGTAGCTTATCCGCGCCTGGCGTTTTGCGCTGGGCCTTAAGATTTAATAAGGAAGCAGTCCAATGTATTAAAACGTTCCGTTTCAGTCTAATTAAAATCTCGTTTAGCTTGATGAATCACTCCTCTATTAGCTACGTAACGGAACTCAACTTGTTTGTTTATTTTGCTATAAATAGAAGCACGTGCAACTTTGTTTGCTTCATGTTTACTCGTTATTCACAAAATATATCGAAGTACCTATTCACTAAGTTAATTAGGGATGCTCGATATTGAAAATACATCGATGTTAACTTCGATAGTTTAACAGCGATGTTCGATGATCATCGAACCCAAAACATCGATGTTTTTTTACACACGTAAAAAAAGGTTATTTACATACAAGTTTTTTTTTTCATGTTGAAAAAATATTTTGATCCGCTTATTTCATATAGATTAAGGGTTGTTGATCGTAACTTTGAGAAATTGATTTCTTCCAGAGGCCCGATTTCGAATTTGTTTATATAACATAGATGTTTAGTTACGATGTTTGATATAACGCAACATAAATGTTTCGATGTTAAATAATCGATGTTTTGTCTTCTTACATCGATGATCATCGAGCATCCCTAATGTTAATTTTATTATTTTTTCAACATTTACTCTCTAAATCTTTCTTTATAAGAGAAAAGATAGGGGTCGAAAGTACTGAACCGATTTGAAAAGTTATATTACTTTCAGAATCCTACATTATCCCTGATTATTAATATACCTCTAGTCTATATAGAATTGTAGGTATTATATCGTATGATATAATGACGAAAGTATTCTTATCAAATAATAAAATACGCTTTTGTTTTGGTAACAGTGTTTTGTTATTACAATTATTTAGATAATGTGTATTGTATTTAATGATAAATTACGGTACTTTTTGATCCTCCTTCTTTTACTGAAGAGCTTATCAAATTTATATTTTTGTTTATATTATTATAATATGATACGAATGCCCCGCACGTAAAGTAAACGGGCTTCAAGAAAATTCTTCCACATCAGGCGATCTTGAGCAACCGTTGTCAACTCCTGCCAGTTCAGTTTTCGAAGTAACGACCCATCGACAAAACGTGCCAACCAAAAACCTCGTATAGAAAATGGCGTTGGAAAAGCTACTTCTTATATTAATTTATGCGCTACATTATATTATAAATGGTTATTAGTTTATAAAAGAAGATAAATATAAAACAAAACTGTTTATTAATAGCGTCATCGTGAAAAAAAACGCGCTAACCAAATTATCATCATATCAGTATATTGGTTGTCATAAATTTTCAAAACAAATAACGATCCATTTATGCATAGAATAGAGTACCTAACCTAAGTTAACTAGTAGATAATATAAGTTAACGTTTAAATGATAACACTTAAAGTTTTTTTTCCTGTAATTATGTGCTCTATTATATACTCGGATGTTATGTAAATTCTGTTGCTATAGCGGCTGCGAGGAAGGATACTAACGTAAATATAAAATTTAATTGTAATAAACACGGACTACCACAGTTACTATTATAATAGACTCTGCCTAAAGGCAGATGAAATTGCGATACCATAATTTGTGTGACTGTGGTCCCCTAATACATAAACGGTCAATCCATATCGGAAAACATTTGTTACAGCCGGATGAGATAAAATCAAGGACATAATGTTGTTCTTCAAGGCAACAGGCCTTGAAGCTGAACTATAAAAATCAAATAGTGCCGATCACAATAGATCTGCAAAGGTCGAAGTAAAACTGGGCTGATAAAGCCCTGCATAGCCACAAATCAAATATAAAAAAAATACTATTATGATTCCATACTAATATCGCAGAATCACAGCAGTAATCGGCTATATTGTAGCCGCTATATCGACACTGGGATCTGAAAATAATTGAGAGCTTCATTGGAGTTCTCTCAGGTGCCTAACTTTGTAAATTTTTGCAGTCCATGTACGACTGCATCACCTCTAAGTCAGGACTCAGACATAATTGTAATCAATAGCCGCAGTTGGTCAGACGGACCTTGACCTTGTCTCGTTTTTCATCGAGTTCAGCTTTTATTTTGTATTTTATTCACGATCAGATTTATATTATTTTTTTCTATCTGTGTCGTATCTATCTGTCACTTTTGTCGATAATCTCCGTACATTTTCTCGCATTTAAATTTCAAAAGCGATTAAAAGTGACAGAAAGATTCGACAAATGGCCCGTCATGCTACGTAGGCTGGGCCAGTCATAAGACGCCTCGATCGCTGTCGGTCTTGCTTCAGCCTGGTTCGGCAGTTCCTCCAATGAGCAGCCTATCTGTCGAGCCTCATCTACGACGGTCTCCCCTTCCAGTGGTCGAAATTTTCAGGATTTTATATATTTTTTCAAGAAAACATTTCTGTTAATTAGTAAACAATTCCCATCAAGATTCCCACGCACGGTACAATAGAGTAAATTTTACCCAGAAAATACTCTTCACATCCCAAGGTTCAGCAATCTCGAGGAATACAGTGGCGTGCAAGAAAAATGTATCCCATTAACCTAGAACTTGTGCTATGTGCCCTGGGTACGTCAATGACCGTATAATGGCACCCGGAGAGAGCTCTTGCTGCTTGCTATAGCAATAGACGGTTGTTTGTCAATACTTTGCGGGAAATGCGATATCTTGTTTTGGGCAACGGCTTTTGGCTTTTCGTATGCGCACGTGTAGCTCTTTGTTTTATTTTATAGTGTTGAGTTGACTCTTCATATTCTGAAGCAATAAGGAAGGAAGAAGGAAGGAGGTAGAGGATTCAAGAAATATATGACTTCAAAAATTACAAGTTCTAAGAGCGGGTGCACATTTAGCCACCAGTCCTGGCCACCAAACACGAAAACTTGTGATCTAGTGGTAAAGTGGTAGAGCTCGGGCGACTCCAGCGGCCTGTGGCTTGAACGCTGCCGCGCGAACGCGAGCGTTTGCCCTCGACTGTACAAAATGTATGAAAAAAGTCATCTGCAGGGTGTGGACGAGTCCAGTGGCCGTGTCAAATATGGCTTTTTAATGCGCTTGCTCTAAGACCTGTATGTAAAAATAATGACGATAAATTTAAAAAGAAAACAAGCACATCAATAAATAACAAGGTGAATGTACAATCAGTGCGTAGTTGTATGTATTTAACATGGCAATTAGAACGCCCTAGCACAATCGCTAATGGGCGTGACTCGTGAACTGGGCTATTAATGGCCACATGACTGATTGATTGTGATTGAGACTGATGGCTGGGCCTGTAGAGCGAGCGGTGGAAGCCGTAATCACGCTAGAATTGTTTTGCAGGCCAGGTTCGTTTCGCCCTCGCACTGCCTATTGTAATTATGGTTGAATAGATTTATGAAGACGCTGACAAAGAGAGGCTGACTCAAATGTATAGGACTGGTTTAGTTCTCTCTTGCCCTAAGGATAAGCTGGCTGTAGACTGAGATGATCAAAGAAAGACTACAGTTTTAAGCGTCGTCCTAAATGGCCAAGATTGTTTAGGATACCTGCGTTTTTGTGGGTGGGTTCTACTTCTAACTATGGCTTCTTTTCTTATAAGGCTTGAAAGCTACAATAAGGACTGAAGAAATCTATGTTTTAACTCGGCGCACGACGTGAACACCTCGCATCATCGTACGATCGTCGACGTACGACTACCGGGTACTATTGTTAACGAGCACTAATTAAAAACTTTCGATGAATCTCAATAACAAAGCCCGTACAAGGAAATGGTCGGCTTTTGTTTCAAAAATATAAAGGTTGACTGACACACATAAGTGCGTTGCGTGGTGCATTGTTAAGGTTGACCTAGATTAGGTACAGGTGTTTTGTGACACCTTTGTCGCAGTCGGTGACGAAAGGCCGCCCGCGCGATGAATAGGACTGAATTCGTATTTTCAACTCAGACGGTGCTGCTAGGGTTGTCAATTGTCATGCAATGTTGTTACAGTTACAATACATCAGAGAAAATGTAAATAAAAATTTGCGATGCCAAAACTTTTTACTATTTGACAGAGGAGGGCTCGTTTGGGGGCGTCTCCAGGCGACCATTGTCGTTAAGGCATTGCCTGAGCCGCTTAGTGGGCAACTGGGCACTCTGAACTACCTCGCCTCTCGCAGTTTTGAATACTTTACCAAATAAGAATACCAATTAGATTAAATAGTATAATTGACCTTCAATAAGTGATATTTTGTATTTATTTTGATTTTTAGTCATAGAAGAAGCTTTAAATGTAAAGAGATGTATGGTTAAGGCGGTAAGTCACGGTATGGCGCGAAATTCAAATTTTTTCGCGTTTTTTAATTATTCTGGCGAAAGTATTCATTTTTAATAAAGTTTTAATGAATTCGCGTATGTAAAAAACCATTTCCCACATTGTAATACAACGTTTTTCTAAGACAGACCTACTAATTTTGTGTCTAAGGACCTAACTTGATTTTTGGCCTTTATGTCCTTAGGCACAAAATCAGTAGGTCTGTCTTCTAAAAACGTTGTATTACAATGTGGGAAATGGTTTTTTACATACGCGAATTCATTTAAACTTTTAAAAATATGTCTACTTTCGCCAGAATAAATAAAAAACACGAAAAAATTTGAATTTCGCGCCATAGCGAGAGTTACCACCTTAACGGCGTTTTTTTCCTATACGATTCCAGTGTTCTTGATTATGATGCCATTTTAGCATAGAATAAATATTTTAAGTTTCAAGATGAATATCAGCTCTATTGTTCAATCTTTGTATTTCATATCTCACTTTCAATAAACTATTAGAAAGCCCTAGGCAAAAATGTGGAGTACCTAACCAGGTATTTTCCATGACACTAATTCACAATTTTCCAATTACACGCTTTCAGCGATCGTTCTAGTATTGTGACGGTGCCGCAGTGCTGTGCTTTGGTTAGGTAGGATTCTCGTCAAATAAAACATTTAAAATCTTTGCTAGTGTCGTTTGCATCCCATTCAACCTAACTTCCTAGTACTTCCTACCAAGTTATTGCTATTAATTTATTTTTTTGTATAACTATGCTGTTATTTGTCACTTTGTTTCTCGTTTTATGACTTAATCCTCGCAGCAGTTTAGAGTCGTAGCAAAAGTGCAAACAAACAAACAATAATGAGTTCCGCCCATCAGGCATTTAAGCTGTGGATATAGCATTGATTCAACTTCTTATTGTGCGCATCCAGCAATTAATTATATAGTTATTATTTCAATTAATTATCTACCAATTGATGTAGGTTATTATTAATTATGTATTAATTTTCCACAACAAAGAATAACGAAGATTGAATTGAAACACATCATATCATGTACAAATACTTTTTTTTTCGCTTTAGTTGCGAAATAAAAAATATAGCTCTTTCCAGAAATTTAAATCATCAAGTATCACATAATGTAATATAAAATACAGCTTAATCAAGAACTAGTCGACCCGGCGATCTTCGTACCGCCTAACCTATTACTATTTGGTGCATGTTTTATACTTTATAAACCTTCCTCTCCAATAATTCTATCTATGAAAAAAAAAACGCATTAAAATCCGTTACATAGATCTTAACATTAAGGCATACATAGGGACAGACCCGGAAACCGACTTAATTTTATACCATGTATTGATTTTCGTGTAGCATCACCAAACAATCTACCATAAGAAAACGTCCAGCAATAGTTCACAGAGCAGTTGCGATGGTTAAGTTTTACTAGAATCGCACCGATTCCCACAGCGCGTTACCGGCGCCATATTGAATGGGGCTGATTTTCCGCCATTCCGTTTAGAAACAGACGAGAGAACATGGCTGTCGCTGTTGCTAATTGATTTAACTCTGTTTACTTGATGCCTTTATGCCACGAATAGACGTACCACTTTGGAGCATATTATTCTGATGAGAATAGTAAGTTCTTGAGATTAGCCTGTAATTGCGCTTATTTTGTTAGATTATAAACTTGAACTGCTTTTATCGATAGAGTTAGATGTAAATCGCCCTTTTTTACTTGTTAAAAAAATATGAATGTTTTTGATGAGCACTGAAAACATGATACTTTAGTACTTTTGGGCAGTCATTAAAATTTTTAGGCGGCTTAGTGTCGGTTTCCATCGAAATAGAAATCGTTTTAGCAAATCTTTTCCGGCCTCAAAAAAGCGAAAAAAAAACATGCACCTAGCTAGCCCCGCTACCGCCGAACGCGACAGAAAGGCAACAGCTGAAAAGAGCCTCCACTGTCGGCTTCGTTCACGTGTCGACGATAATATTTATTTACCATAAACAAACATACATAACATAATCTCAGGCCTATATTCTCCGAAGGGTTAGGCAGAGGCACCAGTTTATTGACTGAGTCCACGACATCACAATGGATCGAGCTGGACCCATGGCACGTTTGGTCAAGTTTAGTTTTGTGTTATTTTGACTGAAACCAGATAACGTTTTGTTTAGATAGTTTTATTCGTGTCACTGCTGGACAAGGACGCCCCTCTGTCCCCACGTGTGCCTTTGCTGTGCCCCCTGATTCCTACCATCATCATCCATATCCTTCTTCTCAGGCGGCCCCGCTTTCGTCTTCCATCAGTTGGCACCTTCTACGTTGAATTGGGTTTAAAGATTAGAAAATCCCTTCTGTTCTGTTACCGTGCCGATGCGACGTGGGCCGTGAAATGAAAATCGACGTAAAATTTGTGGCAACATACCTAGATAATGTTTGTGACGATACACAATCACTTATAAAAATTGCATAGCTATACTGGTTAAGTATTATATACTCTGTGATAGCTATAAGTTCTTATATAACTGAATGAAATCTAATGTATACTTTTCTAGTCATAAACTAATATAATAGTTTGCCATGCTGCATTATGCACCATCGAGTGGTTCTCGGAAGTAGTTCCGCCGTGAAACGACGGCTGTGTTGCCAGGTTAGAGAAAAAACGTCAAAATTAGGGAAGTTTCTGAAGTATATAGAAGGGATGATTTACTTTATTTTATGATATTTATCTGTCAAATATAGATTAAACGATATAATTGAGGTCCATTTTAGAGGTTTAAAGAAGTTGGGTTAATTTAATAGCAAAACGATCAAAAGAAAATAGTACAAAATTTTGATAAATGAAGTAGTTGTTATCATTTCTGACTCGGGCTTTAATTTAATTAATTTGTTTTTGTTGTAGAATTAATTCAATGAAGAAATTTTTATATTTACAGATATAAAAATCAAACACAATTTGCCAAAATAATAATGCAGGTTACTTTTAAATCACAATATTCTTACATGTAAATATTAAAGGCAGATGAATTTAATTTCTGCACTTGCAACACCGTCCGGCGGCAGTGAAGTCGTGCGATATTCATTGCGGGCTCGCGATGCACTGAATGTGGTATAAATTACGTTGTGAAAACGTTATGGTTACGTAATGAACGTTTTTACCGATATTTACCCTTGAACGATCGGTAATAGAATATTCTCTGACTAGTTTCGTTACTGCTCGATTTCGTTCATCTTTTGTTTTCCGTTTCCAGAAAATTAAGATTAGAATTTATGAAAATTTTATTCACAAAATCGTGCCGCCTAGCTTTTAAATTAAATAAAGTTTCTTAATGACGTCATTACGTAGTACCCCTGTTCATGTTTCACTAACAAGGTCTAAAAAGGGTTGATTCATTAAACTTTAGCATTTTGTTTTATAGTATAGCAGACTGAGCTTGTTCTGTGTTGCTAAAGTGAATTAGGTCAAACTCGGATACGTCGGCGCTTTTTTGCACGAACTGGATTAAACTTTCCTTTCACGAGTATCCAAATCTATTTTTTTTTTTAATCTTCCGTAGATCAGTTGACATTAACGTTGACTGTGAATCGTAGGTCGGGTGGAAGTGAACATTGTTAAATGATAGATAACCTGAGTAGATTATGATGCTCGTTTGTAAAGACTAGGTGTTTTATGTCTTTGTATATGTTATAATAGTTTGGGGGCATCTTCAAGCGGCTCCATCGTTGGTTTTGTGGATTAGTCTGATCGACAGCATGCCACGGGATGGTGCGGTCTGGTCCAAATAGCATGACAGTCTCTGTACAGTGTTCTGTTGTTCTGACTTGCTGTGGTTTTGCTCATTCTCAGGACTCTGGTTTCTCATTCGCTTGCTTGGGCGACGACCCCAAAGCACCTCGCCTCATGCAATATAGGATACTTGTTTTTAGATATAAGACAATCAATAAGTGATATCCTAATTGTTTTCTCAATAAGAAAATCTCTAGAATAGGTTCTGGCAACCTTTATCCATAACGGGCAACTTTCTTGCGAATCCATTTTGATGTTTTTGTTTCCCATTGTGGTAGTTAAATAAAGTTTCCAAGGCAAATTTTATGAAGGAAAAACACAGCGCGTCTCCAATATTAACGTAATTTTCACGGCGTGCACTCAAATAAAGTACCAGGTTGGCAGGGCAGCTGAGAGGTGCATCGCACTCGATCTGGGGCAGAGCTCCGCGGCCCGGTTTAAAACTTGCCTCGCTTGTTTACACTGCTGCCCTCATGTCCCGTGTATTAATCATCTTTTGCAGTTGTCTGCTTTATTTCCTTCATGGTGAAGGAAGCTAAGGGTTTAGGTTCTGCATCGGCATGGTTTATCGTTTGTATTTCTAAACTGGAGTAATGATCAATGAAAAGTGGTCGAGTCCCAAGATAATAGAGAATTCATTCGTTTATTAATTTGGGTGCTTTGTTGCAAATTATTTGATACACTAATGATGTTTATTTTTAAAGGTTTTAAAATATATTTTTCAATTTAAATTGTATGTCAGATGATCTTGTTACAGGAACACATGAAGTAGTCAGCACATAGTTTGTTTTGTTTTATAGAGTTCGAGAACCATTGAACGTCTGGTTTTAAGAACAGTGTCGCTTCGGTTACTTCCACGCCACGATAATTTAACCAGTTTCGCTTCGTATGACCTGCCCTTTTTGCAGTTAAAGGTATAACATTACTCTTGAGTTCTCTGAGCCCCTGGTGATCATAGGTTTCTTGCAGTTAATGTAAGTAACTAGTTTCCTGCTTGGTAAGCATTGCGCCTCAACCTGATCTACCTTGATTTGGATGCAGGAAGTCAAGTTTTCAATTAAATCAAAAATAAGTAATATCTTTTAGTATTACTTATTCAAGTATCAAATTACATAAAACTCTTTCGTTACTGACTGACTGACTGAAAGAAAACGCAGAGCCGAAAGTACTGGGCGTAGCATGCTGAATTTTTGTTCATGGGTTCCTTGGGGAGTCTAGGGGAGCACTAAGGAATAAATTTCCGAAATTTCCATGGGAACGAGACAAAACAGGATTTTGGTGTTTATGAGAAATCTGCGCGGGTGAAACCGCGGGGCAGCCACTAGTAGATGGATAAATGAAGCTTCCGAAATCAAAACAGAGTAAGACTTTTCGTGAAAGAGGAAGACCTAAATACTGTGGAAATTATTTGGCATTAACTAATACCTAAGTAATCCTTGTTCCAAGTTGCGGTAATTTTGATTATTTTCTTTTACAATCTGAAGAATGTAAGGAACCGTTAAAAAACGTTCCTTTTCACACACTAAACTTGTTAACAGAATCGCAAACAGTGAGCACTCCTCCTATATCGGTCACAATGGCAACGTGCGTGGCATGACCTTCCAATGTAAACATTTGCTCGTCTCTTCTGCTGACCGTGTACGCAAGCCTTTAATTAGTTATGTGCGCTATCGTGTAATTTGTGTGAACCGTGCCTTAGGCTGACTGTCCACCAAAGTGATGCTCAGTTGAGAGTAAGGGGTTTTCTGAAGAACCTATACCCTTTTTTATTTGATTTGTCTCGTTTAATCTTATTGTGCAAAAGCCAGTAAATCGATTCAATGTTTAATAGACACTTAGCTTAGTTATTTGTCGTATTATCTTAGAAAGTAAGCTATTTACATATCATTTAATGTCTTCTCACAAACGAAACATGTCAAAAAAACGGTACTAAAAGATAAAAAAATATTAATTTTAGAACGATATCTTATACTAGAGGCTGCCCCGCGTTTTCACTCGCGCAGATTTCTCGTAAACAGTAAAATCCCGTTTTTTTTCCGTTTCCATGGAAATTTCGGGAATTCATTATTCACTGCTCCCCTACACTCCCAAAGGAACCCACGTGCAAATTTTCAGCCCGCTACGCCTAGTAGTTTCGGCTCTGCGTGGTCTGTCAGTCAATCAGTAAGAGTTTTATATATATATTGATTACAAGCTGTCCCGGCTTACTTCGTTACGCCATAGAATATAACATACTACAAAAGACTTGGCTCTATAGACTATGTTCTTTTGACTGCCCAGAATGGCCGAATAAAAAAACAAACAACAACAACAAACCACCTGTCAAAATATGTAAACAACGGAAAAAATATTGCACCTTGGGAACATTATTTGAGTTTAGGTAAGGATCTCTAATTTTTTGAAAATCTAATATAGCCTATGACACTCGGGGTTAGTGTAGCTTCCTACCAGTGAAAGAATTTTTCAAATCGGTTCAGTATTTCCGGAGCCTATTCGTTACAAACAAACAAATCTTTCCTCTTTATTATATTGGTATAGATAAGTGAACGCATTTTCAATACATAGTATAAAATAAAGTCGCTTCCCGCGTCTGTCCCTATGTATGCTTATATCTTTAAAACTATGCAACGGATTTTGATGCAGTTTTGTTTAATAGATAGAGTGATTCAAGAGGAAAGTTTAAGAGTATAATACATCCACAAAATAGTAAAAGGTTAGGCGGTACGAAGTTCGCCGGGTCGACTAGTTTAGAATATAAACTTTCTTTTTTAGAAGATGTTACCTAGATACAAAAAGGTTTATTGAAATACACACCTCGCTTGCAACGATGGTATTAATAAAATCTATTTACTCAACTTTTCTCAACACACTACAAGTTGGTGGAAACTAAAACGTGTTCGTAGACGCCTTCTATGATTTGCAGAAATATAAGATTTAATTTCATAACCTGCACTTATTTGTATTGCAGTAAAGTTATAACATTAATTAAATTCTTGATTAAAATAAAAACAACTGTTTGTAAGACCATTTCAGTTGCGATCTAGAACATGCCAGAATGATTATAAAATTCTAACCTTCTTATTCATAAAAAGTTAAAGAGCATTTTAGTTATTTGACGTATGTCAATTTAGACTGGATGTCACGTATTTACCATACAACAAACCAGAGAAGTAGACCTCCAGTAACGCTACTTAAAATCTACGGTATCTTTATGAATAACACGGTAAATTTTTACGTTGTAACGTTTCAGTAAGGTTTTCCTTTCTAAGGAAATGTAAAATGTTTTCAATGTAAGAAGCGTTGTGTGTGTTCTCTTCTGCATACAATTAAAACAATAGAGTATTGTTTGACGAAATATTTCAATAGAATTTTATTGTTGTGGCTTTGAATAAGTAATTTTCTTAGTATCGCTTTTAAAGGGAAACCCAGAGGATAGAGTTTGGGTTTCCTCATTTTTTAAAGCCCACGTTTTTGACTGAAGTGTTTTTTAAGACGTTGTTGAAATTTTTTTTTACTGAAGCTCTATTTTTTTTTAATTTGCTACAAGTTCAAATACTAAAAATCTGTATAAAAGACTAAAGCGATGGTTTCATCGTACTATTGTAGTTATTAGAATTTAATGAGGTTGAGCCACTAGCCCTGGCTGCATGGGAAACAGAAATACGGAACGAGGCTCTGACAACAAGAGGCTCTCAAATCATCGAAGAAAAGACCGTATCTTTAACAAACAAGGTGCCAAGGTCCCCCAACCAGTTGGAAGCCAACGTTTGTCAACTGTGACGCCTGATCGCCTGAACCCGCGAGGCGTACTCGGTAAGCGAGTAGGACCCGTTCGTTTGGTGGAAACTCGTGGAAACTTACTTAAACTTAAACTACGCGGGCATCCTGAAAATGGAAGGAAGACAGAATTTGTTTTTAGCGTGCCTGCTATTTGATGTGGTGAAATTTCATAAACCAACGTATCTATATGAGAAACTGACCTTGTGCAATGATCGACGAAACGTTAGGCCTAGCAGAAAACCACTCAGGGTACCACATCACCGGACCACTGCTTTTCGCGGAAGTTTCACTTATAGTGCCTCAAAATGCTGGAACAATATACCACCTCCTTTCTATAGTATTGTTGGTAAAGCTACTTTTAGGAAGTGCTTAAAAAAACATTTATTGAGTTTACAGTAGGCATTATAAGTGTTCAAACTTTTTATTCGTACGTTTACAAATCTCTTGTTAGTATTTATTGTATGTATAATGGTGTTTATTATTTATTTATTTATTGTTTAATGTATATTAAATATGTACCTACCTTTCTATCATAATATTATGAAGTGCAAAGACTTGATTGACTGATTGAGGTTGCACTACGATTTATTGATTGTGTGATGCTTGTGTGTGTGCCGCACGACTGTCTATGGTCTTGGCAGAATACCAGCGTTGCATTTTTTATTTTATTTAATAAATGCAACATATGCTGAGTCAAGGCCCTTTCACATCCACAATACATGCAATTTTTTCTCTGTTGTATTTTTTATTTTATTTTTATTTTTTATTATTGTTTAATTCATAGGGTATTGCTAAGGTTTTATTCATGCTGTAAATTTTGTTTGTATTATTGATGTGAATAAAGATTTGTCTATGTCTATGTCTAAACTCCTAACTAGAACCAGGGGGAGCCGCCGGGTCATGTTATGGGTTGCCATAATCGCCACGCTTGCCAGGTGGGTTGGCGATCGCATTATGGCTCTTCAAGATTTTGAACGACTATTCCTAAAATACCCAATTGGAATTGACCTTATTTTTCGTTACGCAAGTTCACATGTCTAACCACCATTCCATGGAGATCCATCTTTATATTTATTACCTTGACCTATCATATTCCTTCTTTATAATAAAAATATATATTTATTTATCGTATTCATTTTATTTCGCCTCTATTATTAAGGTGGATATTAACGAAGTCAGTTTTTATCTTTCTTGGGCATATAAATCAATGTATAATGATTCTTTGCTATATTAAAATAATTTTCACTGTAACTAACGGGCATTTTATTAATTATCAAGGTCAAGGCTCGAAATAGATTATTCTGTGAAATATCAGAGTTCATTGTTAGACAAACTTTTCATGTTATATAGGGCGATAGGCGAGACTATACAATTTTTCTTTAAAAAAGTAAATTTATGAACTATTCTAAACTATGAATTGGGAACTAGAGTCTGCGCCAGATAAATCTGCGCGCAACGGAGGGAGCCTATATACTTGACGTACATCAACCCGGCTCAAAACAAATCGTTATTTTACTGAGTGATTGCTACCTACTTGGTTCATATTTTCACCGCGCGAAAACTTAGCTGTCACGCACTCTACTTTGTTTAGAACGTTTAGAATCACGAGTGTGCAACTATTGGCGACAAATATACGATGTTGATTTTCAAAATTCTCACATAGTAATGCAAGCGTCATTTATTTATCAATCAATTCAATCAGTCTCCGCAAATCGTACGATCGTCGGTCACGAAGGTTGCCGTGTGCAGCGACAATAATGGGTCAGAGAATTCGGAAAAATGCATGCTATCGAATTAGAAGAGGTCAGTTTTAAGGCCATGAGTTTACTTTCATGTTTAGATTTAGCCAAATTTAATAAACTTTAAGCTCGTCCGTCCCATAGGGCTCAAACTGACAAACAAAAGTGTGTCGGCGGCGTCGCGAGTTGTCGCTGAAGCACTGTCGCTCGTCTGTTGGAGCCCCTAAATTTAGAATGGAAAGGATAGTGTCGCAAACTTTAAGGCTATAAAAGTCTTTAAATTTAATAATTTAGCCTAGCTTTACTTTGCTCCACGATTACATGAACCATGAAAGTTTTAATCGCAATTTGTGTTTATTATGTACGAACTATGTTCGGGACGTTACTTAAAAACTGGCTGTTTTTTTAAACCGACTATGCCTAGACGTAAGCCACGCTTTAATAATTCTTTGTGACTACCAACGTCAAAACTATTTTTTTTCTCTCACATTTATGGGTCAACTTTATTGTATTAATTAATTAATCATATAAATTAACTTCTCTTCCTGCAATTATAATTTTATCTGTGACTCTATCTTATAATTTAATGTAATATATAATTTATTTGCTACTGGAATGAATAAGATAATATTTTAAATAATAAATGTCATTTTATTGCACGCAAAGTTAATTATAAAATAAACAATACCTCGTAAATATTCTGTGTTACGAGTCTTTTGTGTTATTTAAGGTGTTGTACCCATAAAGTGGAGTGGAACCCTGTTACTGACAATGAAATTCAACAATTATCAACTGACATAACTAACTAGAATATGTAGAGTAGGCAGACCCCTCACAAGGTGGTAAGAACACCTGGAGAAAGCTGCGGGATTAGGGCCTTTAAGGGCTGGTCGTTGTAGCGATGTATTGGAATCTTATGGAAGTCTTTCGGCTGCAATTATGAAACTAATATTATAATCAACTAAGTAATTTAACAATAAAATTTTGGCGAAATGCCCTGTATATTCCTAAGAATTTTTAGATTTGTAACGGTGTTACTGAGATTTTTGTAACTGTGTTTCTTTTTTGTGTAAGTGTAGTTACAGACATTTTTCACATAATCGCAGTAGTTTTTTATTCAGACGCTTGTCAGACTACGCTTACCTCCCCAAGGAAGACATCAGGGGTTGGCTGCCGCCTACGATTCGCCCTTCACGGTTCGCGAAGCACTGTTTGTGGAAATATCATGACCTGGTAGAGCGCTCAAAATAAATAGTACATGATATAATACGCTGTCTAAGCAAATGCCAAGTAAATAAACGTTAAAAGGTCTCAAGCTCAAGTTAATGTTGGCCTTGCTAAGCTTGTTTTGTAAATCCTTCTAAGCTTCTAGATAAATAAAGGATTTTGGATTTAGCGGCAATGTAAGCAGGGTTTGTAGCAATGCGCCAGGATATCAAAACACCAATGGACTTCTTTTTATATTAAAAGCGTTTATTGGTAGTTTTTTGTCACGCATTTCTTACGAAAAACCTTAGAGCATAACCAAAATTCAGAACTGAATCTGCGAAACGCATTTCCTGAGTTACAGTAATTTGTTTTCCTCACAAGCGAGAAACTTGACAGCGTTTAGCAAAATTACACACTCCGTACGTACATACAATGAGGAGATAATGGTTTTAATTAAATGTTGAATGTCAGAAAAATTCTCGTTTGCCGGCGACTAATTGGACGATTTAACTATATTTGCACACGAGTTCTAATGAGTAATTATGACGCGATTCTTTTCTAACTAGTTTGTTCATTAAAAGCCGAGCTATTGTCGGTGTAGAGTCCTTCACCCCAGTCGTCTCTCCACTCTTCCTTCACGTCCTTGTAAGGGTCCACTTTAACTCTCTCCTTGATCTGCCTCATGTAGCGAAGCTTCCTCTCGGTCTTCCTGACCCTCTCTTGTTTCTTTTTTGTTTGGTTTGTGGCTATGCAGAGCTTCATCAGCCTAGTATCACTCCGATCTTTTCATATCTATTGTGATCGCAACTGTTGTTTATAGTTCAGCTTCCAAAAATACCTGTCTAGTCTCTGTTTTATATCATCATCATCAGAGTGTTAGAAGGGTTTTCTCGGGATGGATGTACCGTTATTTATTAGGGGACCTAACTCACAAAATATTCATCTAAATTACATTCTGCGTTTAGGCTGTGAGTAAAAGCTGTGCTACCTATGTGCTCATTCTATCCCGTAGAAGTTAGTGTAAACACACGTAGAGCATTCTTTCGTTGTTCTGTCAGTACTAAAATATCTAAAAAGAGTGCTCTTGTTCTGGCTCTAGTTCTTTTTATGTTATGCACCCTTACAATACATAAAATTCTAGTAACTATGTATGTATGTACTTCTTATGTTGAGCGGTCACTATCAATTTGCTACAATTTGACGTTATTAAATGAAATGTATTATGTAGGCAATCAGTTACTAAGGCATGCAAACTAAGGCCCAGCGCACATCTGCAGAGGCGCGGCGAAAATAACGAGAGAATACTAATTTGAACTGGGCTCTTCAATCTCTTAATTCTGCGAGCGAGCTGTTTTAGTGATTTCATGCCTCAGAAGGGGAAGAGTGAAGATGGGACACTGTGGCGCCGCCTCACGGGGCGTCGCGTTCGCAATGCGGCTGTGAGAGTGGTGTAGGTAACCTCTATAGTGTCTCCTGGTTTTTGGGATGGCGGTGGGCTAGTGGTCTCTTCATTTTATAGCACAGGGTTGGGGATCAATCGCGTGCAGTTTCTGTCATTTGGTAGCTTAGAATAATAATTTTCTATAAAACCTGTTTTGAACCCTGTCTTCTTCTTCTGATCCTGTTATCCCTAGCTGGGACTAAGGTCATCAAGGATTATTAAAATTTCTCAATGTTTCTCGGTCTTGAGCAATAGCGGGCAACTCCTCCCAGTTCAGTAACACACTAGCTGCTTCTTGCAGCGTAGACCGGCGCCAGATTGACTTCGGGCGGCCCCTTCTGCGTCTTTCGCAGTTACCACACAACAAAACAAATTTGAACTCTGTGTCCTATTGAATGAATGAATGAATTGATTTCCTCTCCGAATATTCGCCGCGCCTCGCTTGCCAGATTTGCGCTGGGGATAAGTCATAAATGTTCTATTACTGTATGACGTAAAAAATACGCTTAAACGGCTCGTCAGTTGGAATGAAAAGCGGAAAATTTTGTGCTCACATGACTGGCCGATATTGCCTTATTGTGTTACAATGTAGTTTGTTTAGTAGCGAGTTAATTTTGCGCGAATTGTTCTGCGCGTTCGAATTAGAAATGATGAGATCCGCAGAAGCTAGAGAAAACATAGCCAAAACAATTGAAAAAGTTGGCAACGGCAACGGGCAGTACATAGCTCGAAGAGCAGATGGTCGCTGGGCCGAATCCTTCTCAAATGGTGACCGCGTACCGGATGACGCAGAGAAGGGTCTGCCTACTGGTGGTCAGACGATGGTAAATGTTGCGGGAGAACACTGGATTAGGTTTGCATAAGACCGGTCAGTGTGGCGCTCTGTGGGGAAGGGGAAGGCCTATGTCCAGCAGAGGTCGTCTTCGGCTGAGAGAGATGAGGGTGTAAATTTCTCTGGGGAACTTATGCATGATGCTATGGCAATTGTGGCTGCTAGACTTTATGTGCTAGACAAAATGTCACTTAGTTTTTCTAATTGGGCACATAATTGCTTTCACATCCTCATAAACAGTTTTGTATTTATGAAGTTTTGTTTTATTGCATCAGTCAGTTGACCAAAGTCAATATTAATTGTATATTGTTCTTATCTTACATGTCAAGCGTTGGTTGTAAAGGTTGATTTTGTTTTTCGGTAAAAACAAAAACTTGTTGAAGTAACCTTTAAATTGATATAAGAATGCAGGAAACGATGCTAGTGTCACAGGTAGAGCTCCCAAAATAACAGTTTAATTTTAACTCTTGCCAATTAATGTTTACATTTTACTACGTAAATAGACATGCAGAACTTGTTAACCCGACAGACGTCATCCTGTCTTGAACGCTGAAACGACTCGCAGTTTTATTAAAATGCCATAAAAGCACAAAAAATTAAAAAAGTGAATAGTTAAAAAATAGGTGAAAAGTTAAAAGTTAATACAGGAAATTTTTACATCCTGGATGTAAAATGTCTTCTGTCTGTCTAATGTAAAAGGTCAATTGTTTAGATTTTTTTAATGGATGTAGTCATAAAGCCTTTTAGTTATCCAAACCATCAATTAGAAATAATACTATGTTTTGTGCACATGACACAATAATGACGCGATAAATACAAACATTTTGCTGTCCATTTCTTGTTCTTTCCTCGTTGTTGTTCCATCAATAAAAATAAAACGCAATACTTAATAACCGTTACTAGGATAAATGTTTTAATTTGTTGCTTGATAATTCACTGAAAATGAGGAAACATTCATTCACGACCGAGATTCGAACATAGACTTTCGCATCCTGTCAGCAGTTCCGCTCAGAGTTACAGCACCAATAGGTGGTTTGTTTAAAGAACACCAGCAAATTCTGAAATATGTCGCCATCGCGTTGAACGAGCAAAAGTACCAGGAGGCAAGAACTGGCGAGGTGGTCTCCGCGACCGGTCTTGCACACATGCAAGCGGCCGTCACGTTCGCGGCTCCACACGGCAGCGGCGCGACGCACACAGCATTGCTAATTACGTCAGAGTTTGATTTGGCCTTATATAGAGCTGCACGACCCGACCCACCACACCACCAGTCGAATATTGCGTAGGCAGTATGCCACGTGCTAAACGACCGCCTGAAGTTTCTGATAGCCTGGTAGTTGAGAGGCTCGTCAGGACACCAAAGGATCCTTAGAGGACCTTAAATGGGCTGAAAGGCTAATTGTTCTGAAGCCTGACGTTTTATGAGAAAACTTAAATTCTAAGTTTGTAAGTGTCAGCTTAAAGTCAGGCAGTAAGGCAAATGTTGTTGCATTTTATGCGCAGGAGTCATACAAAATTCGCAAAGCCTTTGTCCTTGCGTATGCGTTCTATTGGTTATACTTTACTTTTTTTAATAATTGCAAACTGCTTTTTAACTATACGAGCGCAGATTTTAGCATTGTTCCAATAAAAACATTGGAACTGAAGCTTTAGTAAACCCAAGTGAAAGAGCTTACTTTCAAAATATGTTTTCATAAGAAACTTTTACCATTACTATTATATTCTATTACAGTAAATAGACATACGTATAATATTAGTATAGAAAAAACTGCTGTTTCATACATTTGCTAGATCAGCTGACGGGATCAATGAACGATACAGCTGATTTTTTTTTTGAGATTTCGACCAAAGAGCCTTTAAGAAAGTTGTTCGTTTGAATGCTTCCTTTGACTTAACCGCCTTTTCTGAAACATCCTTTATACACGGTCACTTTTTTATCGTGGCGGAAACTTTCAGGAATAAGTCTTTGTATGATACACCATCATCATCATAAGCTTGTAAGAGCCGAGAGACTGCTGGACAGGCCTCTTCTGACGCCTTCTTGAATAAATTATTTAAAAAAAAAAATCTTTTGACTTTTGAATTTTCTTGAGAATAAAAAAAAAAAAAACTTGTTTAAGGCCGATGGACCCCTTCTTTACCCCCCTGAGCATTGTCATCCACCCCCTGACTCGAAATTCAGTCGTCGTCATTGCTCTGATGCTACTCATCGTTTTTTAGTTCCTTTTTTCAAAAACCTTCGAAGGACCTCAAGTGAGCAAGGTTCATTTTTTTTCAACAGTCCTGTATAACTGTGTATATAGCGGGTGTAGAAGTACCGGGTCTAAGTTTTAATTGGAAACTAAGTTGTATTTTAACTTATACTTAGAAGTTTTTCAAAACTTTGCAAATGTCAGCAACGGGTATGAAATTGCAAGTAACTTTAGCTTCTGGGATGTATACTCGAATAAGATTAAGTATATTTTCTTAAAAAACACATCAATTTAAACCAAAATTTAACTAACTCCGAGTTTGTTAAGTTAAATATTTTAGTAAACCTTATTTTATTGATTCATTTACCTTGACATTTGCGTGGACACACAAAATAACCAAGGTATCAGAGAACAGTGATATCACGTTCTATTGTTTGATGTGGTTGACGGTCACGTCACGTCAATACTTCCTGTGCTCAGTCAATAATTGACTATCTATATAGCTTGCCAGCCACACAAAAGAAAAACACACACAAATATTCAATAGTGAAATCAGAATTAAATGGCGAACGATGATATGTATTATGAGCCCAATGTCCCTGATAGAGATAGTTAACAGGATACCATAATAAGCAAAAGACTGAAAAAATAACTCCCTAACATATTATAACACTGTTTATATTTGTAGAGTAGTAAAATTCCA
The DNA here is from genome assembly GCA_951802225.1 of Euspilapteryx auroguttella. Lineage (NCBI taxonomy): Eukaryota > Metazoa > Arthropoda > Insecta > Lepidoptera > Gracillariidae > Euspilapteryx > Euspilapteryx auroguttella. Next base: position 10,321,649 of record OX637648.1, on the reverse strand, counting down.
ATAAGTTATCGAGAAAGAAATATAACAATTTTGTTAGTTATTAGAACCGTTACAAATTAAAGGCCTTCATCAATTATTCAATTAAAACTTTGAGGGTATTTCAGAAAATCGCAATTTGAATCGAACTAATCAATCGAAACAAACCAGTAATTACTTTTATTGTAAACTATGAAAACCTAGTTTCACGCTAAAATTTTCATTACACAGTTGTTGTCTCAATTTTGTTCATAGTTCTAAATTAGTTTGAAATTAAAAAAGGCTTGTACACATGACCGGCATTTTTTCATATTTCACTTATAAATGGAAAGTTTTTCACAAAAGGCAAAAGGACAAGTTTAAAAGTCGCATCTCATGGTTCTGCTTCACGCTTAATATTTTGTTACAAAGTATGTTTCAGATTCGTAGACAAAAAGAAGAGGAGTATCACATAGTAGAGCTTAAGCGCCGTCTTCTGTGGCTGTCGGCGTAAACTTACTTGCCTTAGCCACTTCTCCCATTATGACGACACACGTAGGGCACGACGACGGTACGACGTTGGTACGATAACGCAGTTCACATTCGAGGGCGACTGAAGTTCAACTCACATTGAACTTCAGTCGCCTGTGCGTACCGTAATGGGAGAAAGACCTTACTTCGCACCCAAAACAACGCGATTTCTGTGGTTAGCTAGCGTGTAGTATATATTTTGGATGTTTTGAAGTGAATTAAAATGTTACTTTTTTTAACACTCTTTATTACAAGTATCACTTTCAATTCAAATCGTCGCTAAAATAGCTCTACCGTTATAAAAATGCCGTTAGTGTACATGAGCCCTAACTTGTGTGTTTAACCTTGGAGGTTAGATCCTAATCTCCGTAGGCGTTCATCCGATTTGGTTCTGCTCCATATTGGGGATTAAGTGGAAACAGTTGTTTGCCAAAGATGCCTTAACTTAATCTAACTTAGCTTTCGCAAGCTTCCCTACTTTGATCTATTATAATTGACTAGAACTGTCTTGATCATAGTTAATCTACCTACTTACCATTAAAACCTACATATTTATTAAAATCTATTGCTTGCTTGGGCAACGAACTCTGCGACGTAATTGTGCGAGCCCTACAATGGTTCCCGTTTTAGGACTATCTTGGGCGGATGGTCACCTCACCTGTGTGCGTCCAATCCAACGTTATTTCCTCATTTTGATCTCTTTAAAGAAACGTTTAATGAATCCAGTTTAAAGTTCAAAATTTATCCACCTCCTGTTATGTGGATGGATACCATGTGGATACAAACGCGCATCGGTCGTCCGTGACTCGGTCATAATATTTCGGTTGGCTTTTTCAATTTATCATCATCTACGTGCTGATTGTTTGTGTAAATATTGTTGCGTTTAGTTAGATTTTATAATTGTGGAAGTTTCTGGAAAGTAACAGAATTGTTATTTATTCAATGTGTGTGTGAGAGAGATTTTTTTTATCTTGAAATTGTGTTTTGCATTATTTTATTATTTTTTAATTACATAATTATATCGTAGCAGCAAAAGTAGAGTGGGAGAGTGGAAGGAGAGTAGTAGGGAAGTAGGCAGGCCCTCCACAAGGTGGTCAAACGACCTGGTGAAAGCTGCGAACTGTATTTGATATAATAACAAAATTAAAGTAAACAGCTTCAAAAGAAGAACCTCGATTTAGATTATTCTAGATCCCGTTATATATTTTTGGAGAGCAGAAAATTATAATAATTGAGATATAAATGTTCTGACGTCAGTAGATCTGCTGTTATTGAACTATTTATTAATAATTCATGAAACTAGTTTTCATTAATTAACATAGAGTATTATTAGATTTATAGTCACCTACTAGACGAGTCATATTAATAACGAACTGTTTTCGAAATAAAATTCCTTTCAAAAATAGATAAGTACTTACTTAAAATTTAAAAAGCTCATCCATTTTAAGCAAGAAAAGCAAAAAAGTACTTTTTTAAAGGTCAAAGGGAAATTGGACGCAAAACACAAGTCTCGAATTAAAAAAATATATATAGCAGACCAATTCGTTTATCAAGAGTATAATACATATATTCTAAAGCGCCCTGCAAACCCTTCGCATTTTTTTTGCTTTAGAACAAATAACTAATCTTCAAAATAAAACCATAAAAGAAATTTGATTCTGGCGAGACGAGGTCGCGGCAAAAATATCTCTTAAATTATATAGATTGAGTAGTTCCTTAAACTTATAAATTTCATTAGAATGGAGCAGTCTACGAATAGTAATAAAACAATCATAATTCTTTATATGTGTTAACTAACAACAATGGTAATTAAAATCTAGATAAAAACACCCATGACCCGTCTTGAAGAGGCTTGTTTAACTCGTAATAAAATAGCGTTTTACCACTAAACTGGCGAATTAAAACCGTCGCGTGACCGCCGCGGCTGTACGGCGACCCGCGACCCTTCTGTGCCACATTTAGCGCTCGCACGCTAGAGGTGATATCTGGTTTTCATTAAAAACGTTCTAGACTTAAAGTTACCAGACTTTTTATTATAGACCACTTTCAAAACTTCCCTAGTTCCGGAGTTCCGGTGGACCCTGCATCGCAGCTCTATGTTTCTTTCAACCATTTTCACAAAACTTAGTAAAATGGATAACTTTTTGATACGCCAAATTAGGGCACCATCGAGTGTCCCGTGGATCCCGGGAGGTCCATTTAGGAGGCACAACTTCTAGCTGACTCAGATAACTGTGTAATGCTTAAGGCTAGTTTATGAGACTACATACAACCGAACGCTGTCCATCCTTACTCCAGTCAGATGCATAACCTTTTTGTTCATCGATGGTAATATAATATCTCTCTTCTTTGTCTCATTTTGCAATAAGGCTCTATCTATAGAGTTCATTAAAATTCTGTAATTATTATTATATTTTGCGAAAAGGTACTATCTATAGTTTTTTAAACAATAAATGTTTCAAATTAAATGAGAGAAACAGTGGCAGACACCTGTTGTCTTAGCACCTCTTCACTGCGCCGACGCAAGGCGAGTTTATCACACAAATGGCTGTAAACTGAGCAATAAAATGCTGCAATAGGAAAATCTTACTAAGCCAATAATAAGTCAAATTAAGTTCTTGTCATATTATGTTTCTTGTTTGGTGAGATGTTCTGAGCTATTCGTATTTTTTCTGCTTTCTTTATAATGTTAAATTTCTTGATTGCTGATAATAAGTCTTTCTTTGTTAATCTTTCGCTTTGGTTTTTGTTCGTTCGTAATAAAAAAATAATTTTTTATTTTATTAATATTATTTCATAAAATAAACAAATGGTTGAGGGTTTAGTCATTTAAACTTAATTTTGAAAATCTTTCCAATGACCTTGACTGTCTAGACTAAAATATTTATTAATATTTGAAGAAGAAGGCATATTTATAAATATTCTGCTCGGACTCGGAATACTCGTTAACAATTCATATCATATTATTCCCTAAAATTGTTATTCGGATTCTGTCTTATTGTATTTTAGATATTCACAAAGAGTAGCTAGCCTAGCTCTTACATCAAAGAAGTTTTCTTCATCAATCAAACATTAATTTCAACCCTCATACTATAAATATACTAAGCTGAGTTTTTGCCAATTTTTTTGGCATCTATTCAGGATTTCACTTTGTTTCTTTTTTATTTTTAAAGATCCTCTAATGATACGATGATATAATAACGTAAAAATAGGCGTTAGAATTAAAATTGAAATCTGACTTTCTTGCTTTCGATGCTTTGATGAAAATTTGATAGGTCATTGTGTGCATAAGGTGCCGTGGTATATTGACGGAGTCGGCACCGCAAGTTCAGCGATGCGATTCCATCGATCGCTGTGAACTAGAATCTTCGCTAGGGTAATGTTACGTGACATTTCTTACATTGGTTATATTATATGTTTGTGACAAATCACGCCGCTCCATTGTACGCGTCCGACAGTGATTTGCTGCTCGGTCCGTGCCAATTAATTATCATCTGGTCGCTTTGTGAGAGCTCTGACATCTGTGTAAATGTGATGTAGGTCTTCGGTTTTGACCTTAGTATATAATGAGACTGAATCTTTATGTGAAGTAGTGATGTGTCGTGTTGTTTTCTATGTGTTATCGTTCACTTCACGTGTAATTGGTTCTTGTATACTTCTCACCTTCTTCTCACCTTCTTCTTCTTATACTTAAGAGCTTAACTTGTCTGTGTAGCGTCTTCCACTCAAGTTGTCTTTCCTCCCTATTTTCTTAACTTCCTTGTAAGCTTACACTATCTTTCTTCTCTTGGGTGCTTTATCCAATGTTCTTCCGCAACCTTCACTAGGCCGTTGAACCACCTTGTGGATCTACTCTGCGTCTTCCGGTGCGCGGTCGCCACTCGGGAACTTTTCGGCCCCTAGCGACCACTTGTGCTTCGAACATTGTGCTATGTGCTCTGCCCATTGACACTTAATTTCTGTAATTATTCGAGGACTTTAGATCTTCTGCGGATCTCATCATTTCTGATTCGATCACGCAGAGAAACTCCGAGCAATAGCCTTTTTCATTGCCCATTGAGTAACCTAGCGACCATGTTTCGGTTCCGTATGTCATCACGTGTACTTCTAGATTATAATATTCGTCCTTCAATTGTTTCAGTGTATGAAAGCCTACGTGGAGTTCGAGGTATGCAACGGAGCGTACGAGGTGTCCTGCCCTGACGCGCGCTGCCGCGTGGGCGCTGCGCTCGCGCAGGACGAGATCGCGGCCCTAGTCGACTCTGCCGTCATGGAGAAGCATTTAAAATTCCGACTGAATCATGGTGAGTGACTCTTTTGGCAAGCAGTGCAGTGTTGCCGTTTCGGAAAAAAACTCACAAACCTACATAAAAAGTCGCTAATTTTTAGAGAAAGATATGGTGTAAAAACCCGCTAGAAGTCGCTTGATAAAATCCTTCAAACATGGGCAAAATTCTGTGTAATTAAAAGCAAATTGACAAAATAAAGCTTTATTGATAACTTTTATTGCCACTTCAGTCACGCCACAATACTGCGATCGCCAACCCGCCTGCCGAGCGTGGCTATTATGGCGATCCTCCCCTTCTCCCCACAAGGTTTGTCCTTGTGGTGATTTCTGGGAGAGGCCTGTCTTCAGCAGTGGACGTTTTATAGGCTGCAATGATGATGATAATGTGTGACATCAAAGAACAAGACGCTATAGCGCCGCAGCCGCAACACCACTACTCAATGCAAAAAAAAACAAAAAGGGATAAAACGAAACATGCATTTATACTTGCAATTCAAAAGAAAATTATGCTTTTAAATAATAAGGTAATTAAGTAAAAGACATACGTGATATCATTATTTAATTATCTGGTATATTTAGCTGGCCCGAAACTGGTTTCGCTGTTGTTTTTTTTTTTTTTTTGCGAATGCCGAAAAATGTGCTCAGATTATACCGCATGTATAGTTTGGTTGCATATTTTGTAAACAGATTATTTTGTAAACTTTACTGTTTACTTCATTAAGTTGTATGTATGAAAAATAAAATATTTAACTAAGAGTTTGAAGTAAAAATTACAATTAAGCCTCCTCTACATTATTGCCGATGATGTTTGAACGTGTGATCGTTTACAATCGGCACAATCATCGTGCAAGCATACACAACACACAATCCTTCGTAGCAGTTGCTCAAACGACAAGTTACAAGATAGATCTATTTATTTTATAGCGGTATACAACTAATAAGTGAATGTGGTTCAACGAAAATTTATTCAAAAAAATATGGAGAATTCTGGTGAACTGGAAGGTCTCTTCATTTTACCACCTTCTACCTATTTAAGTATCTAACTATGCTAAAGATATAATACACGCACGTGCGCACCGTATCTCTGTCTGACGGTGAATGAATGATCGTGATCGGCGATCATGTGGGAACGTGATCGCAACCAACGCCGTGTCCCAAAAACCGTTAATTGACGGATCGCGGCGATCATAGACGATGATCGGCAAGTAGAGGCGAGTATGCCCTCTACATTTTCGTGATCACGACTATGAAAGAATAATTTTCAGCCCGTTCTTCGGGTTTTTCCTTAATCGACTTTTACAACACCCATGAGATGGGATGGGGTTGTGTAGGTTAAGGTGTAAAATAAAGTCGAAACGGATTTGAGGTTTGTTTTTTTAATAGATAAAATGATTCAAGAGGTAGGTTTATAGGTATAATACATGCACAAGATAGTAACAGGTTAGGCGGTAAGAAGTTCGCCGGGTCGACTAGTTAAAGAAAAAAAAAAACTTTGCTTACATTTCGTAAAAGCACTCTTAATCCGCAGTCTACCAAGAAATCACAGGGAAGCATGTCGATGACAGTAGATGTCAAGGTAACTTTGCAATACTTCCGATTTCCTTCTGAACTCGTTTATTTCAGTATTTATTTATAGAACGATAACCACTCGCCGTATTGTTGGATTTCAATCCGTTTTGCTGTGCTTTTATGTGCTGAAAGGAACAGATTATTTTTAATCCAACCAGTTTATTAAGGAAAGTATGAAGACTTTGTTCTGCTTATTTTTTGCTTAAGCTTGCGGGGCTGGTTTGCCAATGTGGTCGCACAAGAGCGTAAAGACTTTATTGTTTACATCTTCATATATTACCACCAAACTAAGCTCGAGGCCCGGCGAATATTCCCAGATGCAAGAAATATTAACCGATCTCTAACTCGAATGACATAATAGATAGATAAATGAAGTAAAAATTAACTATACAGCATAAACAAAAAAGAGGAATTACCCTTGAATGCTCTAATGTAGCCATCAATTAAATTACAATTAAATTCGAATGACAAAACAGTAAATAAACAACGCCTCAATATGGCCGATAACCAAATAAAGAGTTAAACAATCTGTGCTGACGCTCCCATAAATTTAACAGCGGTATACTGAGAGCCAAAAAAAAAAAAAAAAAGACACGGCCGTGACCCGCGCTGCACTTGACATGTCACACGCATGACACGCATGCGCGTGAGTCATTCCTCCGCGCGAGCATCACACACATGACCTATTATTATCTACACTAATTTGATTGTTAACATCGAGTAGGCTCCGAAACTTCTGGAACGATTTGATTAATTATTTTACCATTTGAAAATTCCTTCATTATCTCTGATAACTCTGATAGGCTACTTATAGAAAAGAAAAAAAAAACTAGAGTTAATTAACTTAAGACGCTATATGAGTTTTTAAGGTTTTTTAAATCAAGTATTTCTCTTAATCTATAAGAGGTAAAGATCTAGAATTTTAACATAACGTTATTGAGGATATAACAAAGTTTTTTATAACTGAGAATCACTTGTGGAATCAAAAAACCCTCGATACATTATTTCGTCAAAGATAACCATTCCAAAGAACGGTAATAGCTAGTTCTTCGAATTTACTAACTAGTTTTTGTTGAAACTACATAGGAATAATAATAATAAAGTTAATTAAATTCTGGTAATTTAAATTTGATTTAAAAGTTGTAATTAAAAAGATATTTAATATTTATTACTTTTTCGAATAAAATGTATACTGGCGACTGACATACGACTGTCCTTTTCCCTCAGTATGTTTGAGGGAAAAGGTTAACCGTTGATCCTCGGTCGTTTGATTTATTTCGCGTATATCGTCTTAACCGTAACAGTTTGACAATGACCAAAATTTAATATTGTTTACGCGCAGTATTTATGAAGATAGTAAAAACTTAATGCGCGCACCCAAACCAGTTCAATATTTTACTTCATCGGGGATTTAAGATGACAGAATAGTATACCCCGTACGAGTCCATAAAAAAGAGAAAAAGTATTCCACTTAGTACTACTACTTCATTATTTTTCAATCGCCAATTAAATGATAGTATGTTACTAACACTATTAGAAAACTACGTTTGTACGTTTTCATTTTTTCAAAATTCGCAATAGATTCAGACTTAAAGACCCCTAAAAAGAGTTTTGTTTAGGTGTCAAATTGTCGGATGCGATGCGTATTTAAAAAAAAAGAAAACGTATAAATCAAAAATATTTAATGCTGAAAGCGTTGAACATCAAACTCTACATGATTTGCTAAGATTTAGGTAGTAAAAAACTGCGGTTCGGGGGCGAGAGCATGAGTTTTTCTTGATATTCTTTCGTTACTATACTGACTGTCCTCTTAAATTGTCTGGCTGGTCTCGCGACCTTTGGCATGGCATGAAGATAAGTGTTGCTTGATTCATTATTATTAATTTATTGTACGCTGTATTATGCTATATTATTATTATAAATGTAGGGTTTTTTTTATTTATGCATAATTTTGTGTTTATTTTTGTCTTTACTTTTTTTTTTATTCCACTCTCACAAAAAATTATTTCTTATAGGAACTTTATAGTCTAACCGTATTATTCATAAAGATACAGTTGGAGGTCTACTTCTCTTATGGCAAATACGTGACATCCAGTCTAAATTGACATACGTCAAATAACTAAAATGCTCTTTAACTTTTTATAAATAAGAGTATTAGAAATACAATTTCCAATGTTATGATTATTCTATGTAACGAATGATCTTCTATTATTATTGTGACATATAAAACGTGTTGATCCCTTCATTATCAAAGTGCATTTCAGAGATAAGATAACAGTGCGATGAATTAATACATAGTCAAATCCTGTTCAATTACCTAAAGATAAAATATTGTAGTCAAACTGACGTCATAGAAATACATATTAAAATAAGTAATAATAACACATCATACTCAGAGCCCCTAACTAGGAAGAACCTGTGTCTAGGGTGCCCGAAACACACACAGAGACAAACATTACACACGCTTACTCAGTCCACAGTAGTGTAAGTGTGATAATAAATTAATGATCGCTGCAAATATATACACACAGGGTACATTTCCTTTCTCTACTTTGTTGCAAACATTATTCAGCTTTCAGTAATCGATAACACACGTGTCATAAACAACAACAAACAACGTCACCAGATTAGCATGGACTCGCTTATCATCGCGACCTTTGCAATTAGGTGCTAATATTTGCATATGCTTGCAGAGTCGTTAAGTGATCATGCTATGCTATTTGAATTAATTGAAAGCGTTAAATGGATAGTATGGATATGTCATATCCGCACTTTTGTTGAACAATAAATATAACTGCAAAAATTATGTACTTTTATATTTTTCATGTTACCTATTATGTTAGTATGTCATTGTTTTTTAAATTAGAATTATGATTATGGTCCACTGAATAGAATAAACAATCTGTGAACAATCTGAGAACTCAATACTGCTCTGTAGCTCAGTTGGCAGTGATGTGGACTGAGAAGCGGGTGCACCTGGGTTCGATTCCCGGCGGGGCGACTATCGATATGATGAATATCGATGTTTGTTTCCCGGTCTGGGTGTAACTGTTCGTCTCTGTATATCTAAATGTTCTAAGCTGTATGTTTCGGGCACCCTAGATACAGATTCTACCTACTTAGGGGAGTGTGTGATGTGTTAAGTATGATTATAATCTCTCTGAGTGGTCATTTAGCAATTTGTTTTAAGTAATTTCGTATGAAAGAGGCGAAACATTGAATGAATGAATGAATGAATGAATATACACTTTATTGTACTCAAATCTAAAAATATGTTAACAATCAGCTTATAGTAAGGTGACAATAGGCGACCTTATCGCTTAAAGCGATTTCTTCCAGGCAACCTGTTTTTAAAAGTTGAAACTATACACAAAATAAATACAGAGGTATGGCAGGAAGTGCAATAATATTAACAATATGACATTGTTTGTTAAATAAAATACACAAAATTAAATACCTACAACATACTATAAAGTAATAAACTAATACATATTTATAATATAAATACATAATATTAAACATAAATAAGTATATATCATAACTATATAATAAACAATGACAAATAAATTATACTTACATACAATACATACGAACTTTAATGACCTATTTTACTAAACTTAGATAGTGTTCCTTCACACGACTCTTGAAGGACTGCAAATTCTTTAGACCTCTTATTGATAGTGGAAGAGCATTCCACAATCGGATAGCGTAAACACGGAAAGAGTCGTGATAAAAATTATGAAAGTGTTTCGGACATTTTAGGGTAAGATAATGAAGGGGGCGTAAAGATCGAGTGCTAGTCGTTGAGGAGAGAAATTCAAATTGTTTTTTAAGGTAGTCTGGTGCAGTGGGATTGAACAGGACTGTGTAGAGAAGAGAAAGAGTGTGTACATTCCGGCGAAGACGGATAGGCAGCCACTTGAGCTTGGCGCGGAACTCAGACACGTGGTCGTATTTACGAAGGCCGAATATAAAGCGTATACAGAAATTTTGGAGTCGCTCAAGTTTGTTAAGTTGATCCTCATTTAGGTCAACGTAACACGCGTCAGCGTAATCTAATATGGGCAGAAGAAGTGACTGAGCCAGCGTTATTTTGGTGGCAGTGGGTAGGAAATTTCGCATGCGCCTCAGTGAACTGGAAGCAGCGAAAATCCTTCCACTGACCTCCGCGACGTGGGGCCTCCAAGACAGAGTTTTATCAAAGGTTACGCCAAGATTTTTAACCTTGTCACTGACAGGGACATTGACACCATCGAATACAATACTAGGCGTATAATGCCAGTCGATCTTAGCTAGTTGACGCTGGCTACCTATAACTATTGCTTGCGTCTTTGTCGGGTTTACCTTCAGGCCATTATGTTTACTCCACTCGACAATATTGTCTAGGTCTGCGTTAATTTGCAGAATGGCAGATGAAAGGTCACCCACGGCCGCTTGCGAGTAAATTTGTAGATCGTCTGCATAGAGATGGTAGGAGGAAGTAATGTTTGACGAGATGGAGTTGATGAAGATGGCGAATAATAGCGGTGACAGGACCCCACCCTGGGGGACACCAGCAGACGTGTCACACCATTCGGAGAGACAGTCTTCAATTTTGACACGCTGCCTGCGTGCAAACAGGTAGCTGCGGAACCATTTCATTACCTCAGAAGAGATGTTGAGAGATCGCAGCACTGCCAACAATATGTCGAAATCGACATTATTAAATGCATTGCTGAAATCTAGTAGTGCAAGCACCGTGACAAGACCGGTGTCCATACCCAACCGGATATCATCAGAAATTTTTATCAGAGCAGTAACTGTACTGTGGCCAGTACGAAAGCCAGATTGGAAGGGGTTTAATAAATTATTTTTAGAAAGAAAGGAGTGAAGTTGGCGATGGACAAGACGCTCAAGAACTTTAGACAGAAATGGGAGAATTGAGATAGGTCTGTATTCAGAGAAAGTTGAGGGGTTATTCTTTTTGGGCAAGGGAGTAACTTGAGCATCCTTCCATGCAACGGGAAAAGTGCCAGTGGTAACTGATTTATTTAATAAATTGGTGATGACAGGGATGATGATATCCAGTATGGGCATGAGCATGCTCCGGCCGATGCCGTCGCTGCCGACAGCATTAGATGTAATATGAAGAATGCACTGCTTGACATCAGCGTCAGAGAAATTTTTGATATTAAAAGGAGAGTAGTCAGGAGCGGGAATTGAAAGAAGGCGGTTTAATGTTTGAGACTTAAGCGGGCCATCAAAGTTGGTCGCTGAGGAGAAATGTTTATTTAAATCGTTGATATTTAAACCGTTAGGGATGTCACTTGTACGTGATTTCCCAACCCCTATTGACCTAAGAAACTTCCAAACTTTGGCTGGGTCCCCGTTTTGTACCGATTCGTGGATATGTTGCCTTTGAGCGTCCCTACACATCCTATTGCAGCGATTACGAATACTCGTGTACTTAGTTTTATTAAGCTGAGACGGGTTCAATTTAAATCTTGACATTGCTCTTGATTTTTTGGTAAGTGCAGCTTTAATTTCGTCAGTCAACCATGGAGCAGGTAAATGTTTTACTCTGACTGCACGTATAGGAGCATGGATGTCATAAAGATCAGTTAACAATGAGTTGAATATATCTGTACCTCAGAAGCATAACACTGTAACTGACATTTTTGCGATTTTCACTTTTTGATGGAATCCTAATGTATTTGACGAGCTCTTTCGAATGCGCTTACTCCCGTAGCCGTAGCTAGCCTGGAAGTGCCTTTTTTCGATTTGCATTATAGTGTAAATACCTTGCCTGATGAGAAGCATTAAAATGTAAGGGCGTATACTGCTTTATGCTTCGAATTAATTTTATTGCATAACATTGTATGTACCATCATACAGTTTTATGCTTCTAAACTATATCCGATGCATAATACTGTAACTGCGCAGATACTGTGTTTTGCTTCGAAGCAAATCAAGATGCATAATACTGTATTTTTGCTGTTACAGTTTTATACTATTCAATTAAATCCGATTAAGAGGGCGTGGTTTAACGCATCTTTATATAGAAGCTGCTAGTTACGCGGGAGTTCTGTCTTGGCCGGGTATCAGAGAAAAAGAAAATTGATTATTTTTTATCTAAATTATCAGTTTTTGGCATTCTTAATTCAGTGATACTTACCATGCACGTAATAATACATAAATATTCGCTAAAAAAATGGTAAAAAAGGTCCGTCAACGAATGCTTCATCATACCCTCAACACAACAACTTCCTGCAAAAACTATTTGAATCTTGAATCTTGAACAACTTCATCAAAGATAGATTATAACACTTTTGCAGCTGAATAAAATACAGACAGAACTCATTACCCATAGACAAAACCATACAACGTCACACACACACAGACACACTAGATTGGAGCACAATTCTGACGTTAGCAATAGACATAAACTCTTATATAAAAAAAATAGTTTAAGTATATCTAACACCAGAAAAGATACATACTCCAATCCTCCAATCCCAAAGCCTCGTCCTTTATTCGATTCTCTTTCAAGCCTGAGGACGGTCGCGCACGGATCTGATCTCAAGTGTGACATCACATGCATTACTGCCAGGGTAAGCCCTGTAGGTCCGGGCATAAGAATAGGTCTACGGTATGCCATGCCTGTCGTAATAGGCGACTAAAAGGGGTCTTTGGGGTCGTGGGTGTGAAGGGCGGGGGCCCGACACACTCATCAAACGGCCCCGAGATGGGCGGCGGCACAGCTTGTGGCACTGTGCCGCCTCAGCTCCAAAGGCGAGCCGGGGAGTGAACAATATGCCCTCCCCGAGCACGAAGCTGATAGTAGCTGAGCGTGGGAATAATGCGTGGTTCCCGGGGCTCTTCCCAAAAGCGCCAAGACGGCCGCCGGGGGGTTTTAGTGGGTGCGAGCCCCACATACCCCCGACGCTCGGGGGAGCGTCGGGAAATGCTATAGGCCTTTCCCCCCATTACAAAAAAAAGACAAACTATATTGAAACTTAAAGTCTTCATTGGTCATACTACTGTACAACTATTTGTTTTGCAATACTTTCCTCGGAAAATTGGTATATTAACCAACTCTGTTAGTGCCCGCCGATCCTTGGCACATGCTTTCATTGCTGATTTACCCGAAACACTGCAGCAGTTATATAGTAGCAGTATATCTGTCCTTGATAATGCTGCTGCATCAAACTGCTTGATTACTTGGAAATTATTAAGAAACATTAATTCAAACACACGTCATACAATTTACATTACAATCAATATCCAACAGCAAATCTGTGAATTTCTAATGTAACTTTTAAGTACCGGTCCTGTTTTCTGGCGCAGATCTACTTTAGATAAACTTTCAGACTGCATTTAGGTAACATAATATACAAACTCTGGTTTCTCTCCCTATTAGCTAGCAACCAGACCCCGAGATCATGAACGGCTTATTGTGAAATCTACTAACGGTAAACTCATGCTACGTCGTCGCTAAAGTTCAAACTTCGAATAATGAGCCTTTCATGACCCCACTATGCGTGCGACTACAGGCAAGGAAAGAGAAACTTGGGGCATTTTATTTATTAAAGCTCAATGCAGTCTTAAAACCTTACTCAAACCAATCTACGCCGGAAAACAAGACAAGAGCCCAAACTTTCACGAGTTATACTACTAATCAGTGAGCCACTGCAGACTCAGAGCACAACAAAAACAACAACGTTTCGCCTACACAATACACTTATCATAATGGAATCCTGGTACCAAAGCGCTAGTGACCTATGTCTCATTCATGCAACAGTTACACAATAAGGACCCCATATGTCCCATATTATTTTATATTCAACCATTTCTTAATCCTTCTCTATAATGTTCACTACATTAGGTCACAGATTCAGACAACATCATTTAAAACATGAAATTTACTCAGAAAGTACATAAATACAAATTACTGACACAGATTTAGAGTTGTAAGGGTTCTGAATTTATGTTCTACAGTGTTTTTTAACACTAAAGTAGTTAATTGTATATTGTTTTCTTAAAGAAAATACTGTAACTGACACCATTTCTCACCGGATTACAAAAATAATCTTAGAAGCATTTTAGTGTATGTGATGCATGTTTTTACAAAAGTACCTGAAAAACTATATTTTTTCATAGGACTTATTTTTCTGAAAATTGTTTTGAATTAACAGATAATTGCTCTATGTTATCAATTAAACTCAAGATGATTATAGAGTCTACTTTTGCATCTTATTTGCGTCTAAAGTTGAAAAACATGCGATTTCAAACTTTAAAGCGCTCTCCTGTAAAATCACGATTTGCGACTTACAGTGTTATGCTTCTGAGGTACAGATATTTACTTGTTCATCGACAATGTCAGCATTAACCACTTTATCCCAATTTAATTTGCGAGCATCATCACGCAATTGTTCAATGTCCATACCACCAAAATTACGCTGGAGAAGAACTTTCGCCTTGGCTTTAGGAGAACGGAGTTTATAAGATAAAAAAATTAAGTCATGGTAAGAGAAGTCGGCGGAACATTGCCCATGCCTAGCAACATGATCAGTCGATTTGACAAGAATAAGGTCGAGAAGCGACGGGGTGCAGTTAGGAAAGTAATGAGTAGCAACAAGAGGAAGGATTTTCATGTTGCTAGCGTGACAGAGTGATTCGAGAGAAGAAGATCGATTATCCTTTTTTAGGAGGCAAGTGTTGAAATCACCCATTATAATTATGTGGTTGTACGATGGCGTGAGGTCCTCTAACAGTTTCTCAAACGATATGAAATAATTATTGGTTTTTGATCGGCTGTAGAAGACTCCAAGCAACAACTTGCTATTCGAGAGGAAAATCTCAACAAAAAGATGCTCACCTGCATTAGAGGGGGGAGGCTGCGATGATATACTAACCATCGAGTATTTGAAATTGTTGCGTATGTAAATAGCAACCCCGCCACCCATTACGTCAATTCGATCGTTTCGGACAAGGTGGAAACCAGGTAAGGCGTATGCAATAGATGGGAGACAAGGTTTGAACCAAGTTTCCGATACCAGCACGGCATGAACATTCTTGTTGTTGAGAGAAGCTAATAGTTCAGAATAATGTGCCGGAATGCTTTGAGCGTTGATGTGCACAACGTTGAAGTTCTTTGAGACATCAGAAAATTTAGAGTTAAGGGTGTCGCTAAGTGGTGGTAAACTACAGAAACTATCTGCATCAGAACTGTTCAAATCCTCAGAAGATTCCGAAAGGGAGACAAAACTATCGTCATCTATGTCATCAGAGTTCATAATAAATAAATAAATAGGTACCCAAAAACTACTACAATACAATCAACAAAAATATAGCAAAATATAATAAATACGTATATATCCTAAACTATATATGTAGTATATTTATACCTACTTAAATTACTATATAAATATATATATATATATATATATAATTATAAAAATAAGTATATGTACTTACTTACTCAACTATAAGAAAGTAAGTAGCCTGACAAAACGTAAAGTAAAATATTACCGAAATATAATAAAAATAAAATAAATAGGTTACTAGATAAATATGCACTGTACCAACTGCCATACCCACCAGCTACATAATAAAATAACTAAAACAGTAAATAATAAAATGATTGTAAATAGGGAAATAAAAAATAAAAATTGTGCACAAGTGACCTCAACGTATTGCGTAAAATGAAGCGTATTGTCCGTCAGTGTTGCTGCGTCGATCAATCGTCTACAATCAGTCAGTTTCTTCAGTCAATCAGTTTTATTTTATGTCAGTCGCTGTAAAGTGAGACAACGTAAAAAAAAAGTGATACCACATTACATAGTTATTGTACTGACTACCTACTTCATAATAAAAATAAAGCACCAGCACTGACCATAATTAAAAAACCTATTGAGGGCACTTGCACGAGAATATTAACTCAAGAACAGACACTTTTATTTTAAAACTACATGGCCAAGCCGGTGTCCTACTTCTTAGGCTTTGACGTCGTTGATCCTCTTTGTCTAAGAGCCGGCGCCGCAGCACTCACAGCAGACTGCACCGCCGGGTCCGGTCTGGTCACAGGGGCCGCCTTCCGCTGAACAGTCGCTTGGTGTGGCTCGGAGGACGCTACCGGTATTGCGTCAAGATCAGCGAGGGTGACAGCGCGGTGCCTGTTGCCGTCCGACGCGAGGACATAGATGGTGCCGTCCTTCGTCCAGCTTTTGGTCACTCCAAACCGCCGTCTTGCTGCAAGGAAAACATCTCTCCGAGTCCTGGTTAAGAACTCAGTAACCGTGACACCAGAATTCTTGAGCGACGTCTTGGCATCCCACACCCTGTTCCTAGCAGCACCACTCCGAAACTTCACGACCAATGGCCTAGGCTTCTCGCTGCTGCCGGACCCCTTCATGCGATGACACCTTTTGATGTCACCACTGTTGAAGTCTGCTATGCCCATCTTCTTGCTCACCATATCTGCAAAGGCCTTTTCCGGGTCATCGTCTCCTTCGCTCTTGACACCGTGGATAAGCAGAATTTTCTGTCTGCTCTGCATCTCCATCCTGTCCTGATGTCTCGCAAGCAGATCAACCTGCAGCTGCAATGTTCCAAGTGCTGATAGGACAAAGTTACGGAATACCTCAAACTGAGCGGCCACGGATGATGCAGCAGGAGATGGAGCAGCGTTTTGGAGCTCCATCTTAAACTGGTTCAGGCTTGAGGCACAGAAGCGACTAAGTTCATCTACTGACTTCTGGATTTTTTGTGCATCCATGTTTGTGAAGTGAAGTAGTGACTTGGCAAAATTAGTGTTTCACCAACAAAGTGCTGTGATGGATGAATCTGTTAGCTGGTAGGTACGTGCAATTGTCACAGCTTATGAATATACATAAATTAAAAAATTAACACTGTTTATTAAATAAATTAGATTAAATATTATAGGAGCAAAATAAATTGTTGTTTGTTTCTCGCCTACCCGAAAAAAGGTAAGGTAAAGGTACATTAAGGTACTTAATTTTTGTTCTAAAACAGTCTCTTAACTGGCTAGGTCAGGTAGTGCTGATATTGTTCATAGAAACGTCTTAATGTCTTCATCTTTAAAAACGCTGATGTATGTTTGAGAGATAAGATAACCTAATTGTCTCTACTTATGACGGTAATCGTCACATGGCTTGGCTGAGTCAGACTTTAAACACATAATTATGTTACCTTATACAGAAATGATTTATCACTGAAGAAAACCAAAGACAATTAAAGAATATAAATTGGCTTGTCTTCCGGTAATAATTTTCATTTGGGCTTTGTACAGGTATAAAAAGATGATGATAATTTTTTCTTATAGTGATGAACATAATAATTACGGTGGCAGTTTCAGAATAGCCTTTCTTTTAAAATACATACATACATAATCTCACGCCTTTTATTCCCCGGAGGGTTAGGCACAGCTCAGGTACCAGCTCAAGAGCCGGACCCACATTTAGCCGAGTTTATGCTTTAGCTAAGCTAGGAGTATAATTTAGTAATATTGAGACTCTTACGAAGATTAGTATACATTTTTGGCGTATCAGAATTGGCGCCTAGGCTGACATGCACAGTCATGCAGAGTTTGAACTTGGATAAGCCGTTCTCAAGTACATAGTTATCCTTGCTCGAGCCGCGTCATACTCCGTCGAGCGTATGCTTCACTGTCTTGGAGTTTGAACTCGCTGTGTTTAACTATATGGAGCGGAGAATAGTTTAAAGTTACAATTTTACCCTGTTATTCATAAAAAGTTAAAGAGCATTTTAGTTATTCGACGTATGTCAATTAAGACTGGACGTCACGTATTTACCATACAACAAACCAGCGAAGCAGACCTCCAGTAAAGCTACTTAAAATGTACTGTATCTTTATGAATAAGACGGTTACAATTTGGAGTGCAGCTTTTGCCTCCGACTCGACTGCGAAGTAGTCTAGCGTAGGCAAGGAAGTAAACATAGTTTTACTTTTTTACTTCGTTGCATGCATTACTCAAGTTTATTGTTTTTTTTTGTCAACAGAAGTAGCAATGGACGCGGGGCGAGCGTTCTGCCCGCGCGTCGGCTGCGACACAGTGGTGGCGGTGCGCGCGGCCTCTCCCGCGCACTGTCCCACCTGCCGGCACGACTTCTGCTCCCAGTGCAATCAGGAGGTAACACTACTAGCATACACTAGACTAGCTCAAGCAGTAACAAACAGAAGTGGCGATGGACGCCGAGCGAGCGTTCTGCCCGCGCTGTCCCACCTGCCGGCACGACTTCTGCTCCCAGTGTTATCAGGAGTAAATACTACTACTTCTAATACTATTTCTAAAGAAAGGCTATTCAAAACTGCCACCGCGTTGGTCATATTTTATTGCAAAGGTTATCAATAAACTGCACTTACAATAACTGGAAATGTTCTCCAATGGCGACCGCGCACTTGAAGCACCTTTTGCATGCGGGTGATTGCACGCTCCTTTCCGCGAGTCGGAGCTACTTTTGGGAAGTCACCAAAAATCAAAATCAAATCAATTAAAAAGATGACAAAATATAAGAGTAAGAAAGTACAGTACGTTTTACCATCGGAAAAAGCATACGTATGAAATAATAGGATGCGGGCAGCTTCCACGCGTTCCATATTCGCGCCCGGGCGAATACACGCATGAGCATGACAGGATAGGGCTCGAAGACGCAGGTGGACCCCACATAAAGGTAAAGTTTGCGGAAGTACACATGATGAGGGTCGTACAAAACCGATCAGTATGGGGCGTGGAGAAGGCCTGTGCCATTTCAGCGTTTAGGAATAATCTGTAAGTAAAAACAATAATCGGAAACTTTTTACTGTCTTAATTCTTCGCATGATTAGGGTATGTAATTAGTAACATACTGGTTTAGCTCACATGAAAATCATACAATGCAATATTAGAATGTAGATAAAAAACTTTATTACAATGAACACTGTTGCATTCATGAGAAAAAATACCAAAAGCTTTATAACAAAATTAATTGCTTGGAACCCATCTTGCTTATAATAAGACGGCGCATACATTAATGAGGTAGGTAGGAACCTAAATAATGTGTACAATACAACCGTGACCTACTCTCTACTCATTGTTCTATGGACAAAGATGTTTTGAGGTAAATGAGTATTTGGAGACAATTCGTCAGTTAGGTACCTACCAAGGATTTGTGGGTAAAAGTATAAACTTTTTTGGGACAGTCGAATAGAAGGTGATATTGTGAGAATAACCGTTTTTTTACAATGTTTTTTTTTTGTCGAGGATTATTTTTTAGTTTTCACTATAGTTTTTACTTAACTATTGCTGTTCTACCAACCTACTTATTTGAAACTACTATTTCTAATCAGTGGTCATGACATGAGCTGTGCGTCAACCTTAAAGTAGTAAGGACGACCTTGTACAATTTTTAGATAAATAATTGAAATTGAAATACATAGACAGACTATAGTGCCACCTACCTAGAATTGCTAGCTATTATTAAAATATAAATAAACTAGCTGGTGCCCGCGACTTCGTCTGCGCATATAATATATTGGTATGGAATAAAGATTATTAACTTAATAAAATCTTAAGTCTGCTCATTTTATTACTTATTACACTAACGCATACTTTGGACACGAATCAATTTTTTTTTTTTTCTATATCTTTAGTTTGAACGCACCAATAAGGGATTGTATAATCCCAATGCGAATAGTCTGAGCGCTATCATAATACAGGTCGCCGTTAGACAGTGGATCAGACTGGCGCAGGACCGTGGTGTGTGGCGTGCTAGAGAAGAGGCCTATGTCCAGCAGTGGGCTCTTACAGGCTGATGATGATGATATCATAGTACATATATACTTCAAAGCTAGGTAATATTCGTAAGGGGCGCGCAATAACACGCTAGCAGTCTGAGCACTATCATAGTACTTGTAAGCTGGCAAATTTTTGTAAGGCGCACTCACTCGCGCACTAACTCGCGGCGAGTAGTCCTAACGCTATCGAAGTACTTAGCTCGGGAATTTTTGTAAGCCACAATCACTAACTCGCGGGTACTCGTAAGTGCTATATCTGTACATGAAAGCGGGGGAATGTTCTAAAGTCACTAACTCGCAAACGTCTGAGCGCTAACATAGTATACTTGGCAGCTCGGGAATGTTTGTAAGCCACAATAACTAACTCGCGGGCAGTCAAAGCGCTATATCTGTACTTGAAAGCTGGGTTATGTTCTTAAGTTACTAACTCGCAAACGTCTAAGCGCTATCATAGTACTTGGCAGCTCGGGAATGTTTGTAAGCCACAATCACTAACTCGCGGGCAGTCAAAGCGCTATATCTGTACTTGAAAGCTGGGGAATGTTCTTAAGTCACTAACTCGCAAACGACTGAGCGCTATCATAGTATTTGGCAGCTCGGGAATGTTTGTAAGCCACAATCACTAACTCGCGGGCAGTCAAAGCGCTATATCTGTACTTGAAAGCTGGGTAATGTTCTTAAGTCACTAACTCGCAAACGTCTGAGCGCTATCATAGTACTTGGCAGCTCGGGAATGTTTGTAAGCCACAATCACTAACTCGCGGGCAGTCAAGACGCTATATCTGTACTTGAAAGCTGGGTAATGTTCTTAAGTCACTAACTCGCAAACGTCTGAGCGCTATCATAGTACTTGGCAGCTCGGGAATGTTTGTAAGCCACAATCACTAACTCGCGGGCAGTCAAAGCGCTATATCTGTACTTGAAAGCTGGTTAATGTTCTTAAGTCACTAACTCGCAAACGTCTGAGCGCTATCATAGTACTTGGCAGCTCGGGAATGTTTGTAAGCCACCACAATCACTAACTCGCGGGCATTCAAAGCGCTATATCTGTACTTGAAAGCTGGGTAATGTTCTTAAGTCACTAACTCGCAAACGTCTGAGCGCTATCATAGTACTTGGCAGCTCGGGAATGTTTGTAAGCCACAATCACTAACTCGCGGGCAGTCTAAGCGCTATTATATCTGTACTTGAAAGCTGAGGAATGTTCTGAAGTCACTAACTCGCAAACGTCTGAGCGCTGACATAGTACTTGCCAGCTCGGGAATTTTTGTAAGCCACAATCGCTAACTCGCCGGCAGTCTAAGCGCTATCATAGAACATGGCAGCTCGGGTAGGTTTGTAAGCCACAATCACAGATTCGAGGGCAGTTTAAGCGCTGTATCTGTACTTGCAAGCTAAGGAATGTGAAGGTCCGGCGCCCGAATACTTTAATCACGTTTATTCAATATTATTGAAATAATTTCAGCCGTTCTTGACTCATAAATAGTGTTATTAACACGACTTTCTTTCATATATAAAGATTATAGTGTGTCCCATTCCCAATATTCCCGTGGGAATTCCGGGATAAAAAGAAGCCTATCTCGTTTCTAAGGCTCTAGACTATATATTGTATAGATATAGCGTGCCCCCGCGGCTTCGCTAGCGCACTTTCCCTTGAAACATAAAATTCCCAATATTCCCGTGGGAATTTCGCGATAAAAAGTAGCCTATGTCCTTTCTCAGGCTCTAGACTATCCATATACCAAATTTCATCCAAATCGGTTCAGTAGTTTTCTCAGGAAAGCAGGACAGACAGACAGACAGACAGAGTTACTTTCGCATTTATAATATTAGTATGGATATCTTTAAAACGGTTCTTTCTAATCGAAAGAAAAGTTGGGTAAGATAATGATATAGAATAAAAACAGTTCATTTCTCTCATCTAAGTGTGTTTACAATGACGGCAGTCTTTCCTTTTCAAGCCATTAGAAATGCACTATTTGCTCGGTTTTCTTTCACCATAAGCCACCGTGAAGCAAAAGCATCATTATTGTGGACCGCCTACTGTATTCCCGCCATTTCGTCAAAATGCCAACAACCAACAATGTTGCATTCCCGCGTTTGCTCTCATGTTCTTTTTTTTTTTTTTTTTTCAAACAAAAGACAAAAGAGTGTGACTGGCTGGAAAGAAAGTAAAATCAGTCCTTGCAAGTTGCACAAGTGATTCAGTTCTTTTTTAAACGCAAAAACGAAAATAGGAAATGTGTAGCAGTTTATTACCCCCAAAAATTGAACATTATTCAGGTCTGCGTTTTTAATTTACATTTATTAATCCCCACTATACCTGTAATTCTGGCCTCTAATCTGGCTGGTGGTCTGCATTATTTTTTCTCATAGACGAATAATTTTAAATTATTTTAATTTACTACACACATCATTATAAATTTTTCGCCATTGCGCAAAGATAGTTTGTTGTTAGGTAGTTGCAAAAACAGGGCTAACTTTAACGACAGTTTTAGTACACAAGTTTTCAAGATAGCCCCATCTCAAAAACGGTGTCACCGCAGTTGGTCTGCTCTCAATCTCAAAGCAAACTTAATTCAGCTAACGCTCTAGGGCGCCCTATATTCCTAGGCCTTTCGCCAACAAAAGATCTAGGGCGATCTACCTACATTACATGCAGGTGGGTATATTAGAAACTTCGCCTTAGAAGAGTGCAATGTGTAGATGCAACCTTTAAAATAGACAAACATAGTTTCCGTACTTCAAGTTAAAGCTGCAAGCACAGTAAACCCCTATTTTTTTTTTAAATAAATAATAATCAATACATAGTATAAAATAAAGTCGCTTCCCGCGTCTGGCCCTATGTATGCTTAAATCTTTCAAATTATATAACGGATTTTGATGCGTTTTTTTAATAGTTAGAGTGATTCAAGAGGAAGGTTTATATGTATAATAAGTGCACAAGATAGTTATAGGTTAGGCGGCACTAAGTTCTCCGGGTCGACTAGTAAATATTAATAACGTATTCCACACAAAGCCCATTACTAAAAAACCTGTATCTAGGGTACCCAAAATACATAAATAGGCTAACACACTGAAACCCAGGAAACAAATAAATATCGATGTCTACCATAACAATGTTCGTCTCCATCGCGAATCATACTCAGATCACCGAAATCCAAGTCAACATCATTGCCTACTAAACTACGGAGGTGGTCAAATGAAGAAATAAAGATTTGATTAATAAATTAATTCAACGTCTCGTCTACAAAATAATAGTTTATCCTGTAGAAATCTGGCTCCGGTCATCTTTCCAGATTCCGATCGTTGCCCGTGCACATAGCGTTCTCGTTAGATATCGCCGAGTTTACCCGTAACACAAATTGATCTATCTATCTATCTAAAAACTAACCGTATTGTTCATAAAGATACAGTAGGTTTAAATAGTTTACTTAGCTTAACATGTTTTTTCTTGATTAAATTAGTTAAGATTTTAAAGATAAGATCTCTAGTTTATAAAATTGCACTGTGGAAGAATGAGGCGTCTCCTGGCACAGATATTTTTATATCTAAAAGGTAAGATATTTTTTATTTTTATACCTTGCGTGTTGTTTTATGTATTTGAAACAAATAAATAAATATTAAACTATTTACTGGAGGTCTACTTCTCTGATTTTTTGTATTGTAAATACGTGACATCCAGTCGGAATTGACATACGCCAAATAAGTAAACGCTCTTTAGCTTTTTATGAATAACAGGGTAATATTATTAAGAAGTAAGATATGTTTGTTAAAATTCTAAAAATGCTCACACTATCAGAATTTTACATTATCCAGATCAACACAGTCACTTCATAGAAAAAATTTACTCTCTAAGTCACTTTAAGTCTTACTTATTGTAACCCGTTACAAACCAAAACCTTGGCCTGGTGAAAAGCGAATCCATATTTATTTATCTTGGTTTATTTTTAGTTTAGCTTCTTACGGTCCTTGGCACTGAACTGATTTGCATTTAGATCGTTCGATGAGCAGGAATGCTGGGTATACCTTCTTTAAATCGGCCACAAGATGGCGTATAGCGATGTGAAATAAAATAAATAAAAATAAAATAAGTTTTTTTCAGACCAAAGATCCATAAATTGTTAGTAAATACATAAAAACTATGTTAGCTGCAATATATTATATATTTTGTTAAACTAACCACAACTACAAAATACCACCAAGACCACAAGATACCACGACCACCTTAGAGCATTTTGTAATTTGTTGCACAAATAAATTTACTTTTTTAATTAGGAATTTTAGAGGCACAATACCTGGAATTTGTGTCTATAGTTTTTGTGTAATTAGCCTCTATTATCGGTACACATCTACAGATTTGCTGTGGTGATTTTAAAATTAAGAGTGTTTTGTGGTCCGCACCAAACCACAGCAAATCTGTAGAGTTGTACCGATAATAGAGAATGGCCCTTAGAATAAGGTTTTTTCTATGTTGAGTTGATGAGCCCCCACATCTCTCACCACATAACTTGCGTCACAGGTTTCTGTGACAATATGCTGAGTCGGAGCCTATTACTTCTTAATAAATATTTTATCTATCTAACTAATCAAAGTAACTCCGTCTTGGTGGTCCGTCGGAGTTACTTTGATCAAATAAAGGAAAAGATAAGGGTCGTTGTTCTAAATGATATTGTTCTAAATGATACGAATCAAGAGGTCAAGCAGCAGGCGGGGAAACAGAAGGTGTGGAAGACGCTCCACCGACAAGAGCCTAGCTCTTAAATTTGAAGAAGAAGAAGAACCTATCAAAATCCTCTCTTTCCAGTGGCACGGCTCGATGTCCTGCGAAGCTGCTGCAGCCTCATCATCCACAGCTTCAGCACCGCTCCTGGCAGACTCCGAGCTGATCAAACTCTGTCCCATGTGCCGGGTTCCCATTGAAAAGGACGAGGGTTGCGCCCAGATGATGTGCAAGCGGTGCAAGCATGTCTTCTGCTGGTACTGCCTCGCGTCGCTTGATGTAAGTGCTGATTTTTTTATTAGTGACTATACTAGTGACCTTTATCAGTGATCCAACAGGCGATGTAGGTACTGCTTTAAACGACTAAAATTGAACTACCTACTCAACAGTGCATAAGTATGACTATTGAGTATAGGTGGGTATACAGGATAACAATTTTGATATTTGCCATGGTTTATCTGGTGTACCTATTAGAGCTTTAAAACTCAGATAAGTTTAGCAAACAACAACACAAAATCATCTGTTCTGTATGTATGACCCCCTGCCCTGTCAGAAAGCATTGTGCAAATATTGTTTTGTTCTCGAAAAACTAAGCGCTAAATGCGAAACAGTTATCTGGAGTCCTACTTGTTTCTATCACAAGCTAACTGCTAAATAGACAATGTTAACACTTAGCGGAATGAAGGTTAAGATTTTTGTTTGTTTGTCCAAATTCTTTGGAAGTTTCCTAATGATCTCTTGGAATAATAAGTAAGACGTTTAGTTTCATTTTGGAACTAAAGTACTTAGTAGGACTTATCTTAAATTTGTTTGAAAGAATAGGAACCTTTATTACATTTCTGTGTACTTCATAATCATCTCAGTCGAAAGCATGTCGAAAGACGTAAATTTTTGGACAAAGGTCTCCGCCACGGCACACCTTTTTTTCGGGCACCCTAGATACAGGTATACTTCCTAGTTAAGGGGTTATTCCATTAGTCTCCAAAAATCATTTTTTTTTATTTCCATTTAGTCTCCAAGCTGATTTATTCTTATTCTTATTTAATTATTTTCCATTTCCTATAGTCTCCAAAATATTAACAGGCAAAGATGGTATCGACGGCAAAACAAGCAAGTAAAACCAGTGTTAACAGCATTACAAAATAAAAATATAGTAACCGATACAATATCAAACTCTTAGCTACCTGATAAGGGGCGGCTATGACTACAACTAGGTACTAAGTTTTACGGAAACAATAGCCGTGCGGTTATTAAATCAATCACAGAGCACTGCTTGGTAGTCTTTCGGCGAAAGTACCGTTATGTTAAATTAAAAAAATGAGTGCATGTGGTACTAAATTTTTTCTAATCCAGTCTAATCTTTGATTTGAGGAGAGATTAGGCAAGTGTCGCTGTGTCAGTGCATAATGGAAGAAAGTAAAAAATTCAGGCGCAGGACCTAGCACAATCACGCCGTTTAAATATGCATTTAACTCACGTAAGTTGGTTAATAATTATGATAAGCTAAGTTTTTCAGTATTGAATATGTGCAAGAAGTGTTTAGAAATTTATTAGA
The DNA here is from genome assembly GCA_951802225.1 of Euspilapteryx auroguttella. Classification (NCBI taxonomy): domain Eukaryota; kingdom Metazoa; phylum Arthropoda; class Insecta; order Lepidoptera; family Gracillariidae; genus Euspilapteryx; species Euspilapteryx auroguttella. The sequence continues at coordinate 10,295,233 of OX637648.1, read as the reverse complement.
TGTTTAACAAAAGGGTAGTCAACTATTTTCCCCTATCGTTACTTATATATTTTGCATAGTAAAGTGCTTCTGATTGTTGTAAATGTAAAAATTTTACTCCCTTACCTAAGCAAATTTTAACAGTCATATGTATAATTTTTTTGTGAAGTTCACGATAGTTCATATGTAAATATTTATTAAAACTGATTATACTAAAAAACTACGTTTTATTAAAATTCCTAAACTTTTGTTGTTGTCTCTACATAGTAAAACTTACCTGGAGACTATAAGGAATAGTTGTATGAAAATTTTTTTTTGTACCTACCTTTACTAAAAAAGTGTTTTGGAGACTAATAGGAAACGTTGTATGGGGCGGCAAAATTTTGGACATCAAAGGTTTTGGAGACTATCGGAATAACCCAGTTAAGGGAGTTTGATGCGTTATTATTATTAATGATCTATATCTATCTATACCAATAATAAAGAGTAATATTTGATTGTTTGTTTGTTTACATCGAATAGCCTCTGAAAATACTGAACCGATTTGAAAAATTATTTTACTATTAGAAAGCTACACTATCCCCGAGTGCCATAGGCTATTTTTTCACTGTTGGAAAGCTACACTATCCCCGAGTGTCGTAGGCTATATTAGATTTTCAAAAAAATTAGGGATCCTTACCTAAACTCAAATAATGTAACCGAAGATGCACTTTTTTCCGTTTTTTACATAGTTTGACAGGTTGTTTGTTGTTGTTGTTTTTTTTATTCGCCTGTTCTGGACAGTCATGAACAAAGCCTTTTTTTAAGAATCTTATATTTTATGTCGTAACGAAATAAGCCGGGAATGCTCGTCTTGTCATAAAATGTTTACTCTAACTCTTTTCAGGATGACTTCCTACTGCGGCACTACGACAAGGGCCCGTGCAAGAACAAGCTCGGGCACTCCCGCGCCTCGGTGCTGTGGCATCGTGCGCAGGTAAGGAAAAATGGTTACTAAAGTGCGGTCACGCGATCCAGAGGGCCTATTACGGCCGTTTTTGCAACGTTGCTTTTCGTCCTCCAAGTGTCAAAGTCAATACCAAAAAAAAATGCAGAGGACGCAAAGAAATATTGCAAAAGCGGCCGTAATAGGAATCGAATCAGGAAGAAATTCGTAATTGACCCGGCTCTATACAAATTTCTACCAGCATCGTGAGCGCACTTTGGAGGAATTATAAATTTTTTGATTATTATTTTGTTGGACCCATTTTACGAACTTTTTTTTTAACGTTTGTATTGTAGTATAATAACCGGCAAATACAACGTCTTTTTAAACATGTACAATAGGAATATACTAACCTAAACGTTAAATGAATGAGAGAATACTTATAATAAAAAGTTTTATGAAGTTAAATTTGTTATGAAGCCACCGTAATTTATTTGTAATTTCGGAGGAAAAACTCGAAAAGTTTGCATTGTTCTGTTCCCCTTAAAAAATCACACTAAAAAATAAATAGCAATGCTTGTTACACGCAAATTTCATTAAAAAAAAAAACAAAAATATCTTCTGCAATTTTGAGATATAGTTGTCCTTTTTTTAATGTAGAATCATTTGACAGAGGGAGGAGGGCTCGTTTGGGGGCCTCTCCAGGCGACTATTGTCGTAAGGCAAGGCAAACATTTGTTTACCTGAGCCAATTGGTGGGCACCCTGAACTACCTCGCCTCTCACAGTATAGGATACTTTACCAAATAAGGTATCAATAGCAATTAGATTAGATGTAGTCTAATTGACTTTCAATAATGATATCTTGTGTCCTATATTGAATAAAGAATTATTTTGTGCTGTTCCAGGTGGTGGGCATATTCGCGGGCTTCGGTTTGCTGCTGTTGGTGGCGAGTCCCTTGCTGCTGCTCGCAGCTCCCTGTATCGTCTGCTGCAAATGCAGGTTGGTTATCATATTCTATCTTTCTGCTTCATGGTTCATGGGTTGAAGTTGTATGCAGCATTGACGCAGAGAAAACAAAAATGAAAAAAGTTCTCGAATAAAAACCATAACCTGAAAGTATAAATTCGAAAGTAACTCTTTCTGTCTGTGTGTTCGCTATCACCCCTTAACTGCTCAACCGATTTGGCTGAAATTTGGTAGGTATTCAGCTTAGTTACAACCACGACAAGGAAATAGGATACTTTTTATAGGCACCGAAAATCACAAAAGAACAAAAATGGGATTTGTGGCATCCTACTTATAAGTATATAAATATAGTTTGTGTCCGATGTCTCGAATTTTAGCGAGATTAATTATTAGTACCAGATAGTAGATTTATCTTTAGATTTAGATATTTTACCTGCCGGATAACTGAAATTACAGTATTCTTTAGACGGTGGTGAAGATAGAAAGGACTCATTTTGTGATACGGAATAACGTTACGCTATATACTGGGTGTTTCTGACAAGGCGGTAATAAATCAAAGGAGGGATTCTGCTCACCATAACTAACAACTTTCCCAAAGCTACATGGGTCAAAATCTCGAAAAAAATAACAGCTGTTCCATACATCGGTTCGATCAGCTGACGGGGTCAATGTACGTGACGGCTGATTTTTGTTTTGAGATTTCGACCCATGTTGCTTTGGGAAAGTTGTTAGATATGGTGAGCTGAATCCCCCCTTTAATTTATTACCCCCTTGTCAGAAACACCCTGTATATACGCTTCACTCAAAGGGTTCAAACCAAAATTATTCTCATTGACTCATTGTGACGCAATTCTTGTTCCAGACTGTGCAACCCTAGCACGAAGAACCTTGAAGAAATAGACGAGATTGATAGCGTCACGCCGGGACACCACGACGACGGAACAACGCGCGGGGACTACGTCGCGGACTGACATAGCGACATATTGTAGACGATTTGTGTCAGAAACGAGACTAATATGTGACAAAAACAACAAATAAGAAAACAGATTTTGTTTCGTTGTTATTTATTATATTGAGTTTAGATTGAAAAGTCATATTGCATTGATGCTAGAGTCCGCGCCAGCTAAGTTTTTAAGCGCGACTGCGGGCGCCATTGTATACGTACTTGACGTACAGTCACGGACTAGGAGGCCGTAACAGATTTGTCTATGGTTTCGTCAGCCCTAGACTGTATTGCCAAAGAACAAGAGCTATTTTGCAATACAAAAAAACCGGAAGTGTTACGCCGACCGTGTCCGCCACTGTACTTTAACTTTACTCGCCACTCACTAGTTATTTGATTGACTGATTTCTAATTGGTTCGTATTTGACTGCGCTCTGACTAAACTGGTACGCACTCTATTGCGTAACAAAAAAAAAAAACCATTAAGAAAACAGTTTTTGATATTGGGTTCGAATGAAAAGGCCTATTGATGCTCGTACCATACCATTAAAAAAATAGCATCTTCCCGTGGAACGATTGCCTACCCTCAAACGCATTTAAATTATGCACAGTTTATGTGCGCACGACGCGGTGAGGTTTAGGCGGTTATCACACTGCCACGCACCACGCTGCATGTTGCGTTTCGACGCACCTACGCGCGCGCACGTGGATGCATTTTCAGTGTGTTGGACTGCGCGTGTTTCTATACAAATGGAGGTACTTACAATCAACGTTAAAATACGCACTCACGCGCCACGCTGCGTGTTGCGTGGCAGTGTGAAGATCGCCTTAAACCATGGCAAATATAAAAATGTGATACTGTATGACACTAGATAATCTTGCTTTGTATCTTTATGGCACTGCTATGTAAAAATGTATGTTTAAAGACCTAAATAATCTACGGATTTTCGTCTTAAGCTAAAGTAAGATTGTACTTAACTAAATTAAGTATAGTGTCATACAAGATTTTTTTTCATATTTGTCATGAATAAGAAGATAAAAAATAATAATAATAGGCCTTAAACCCATTTACTATTTTGTGAGACGAATTTATATTTGAGTTGTTAATTTCATACTTAGATGGAGAAATAATAAGATTTGCCGTTTTTTTTTTTTTTTGATGCTTTCGTTTCGTACTTAATTAAATTTGCATTTACAAGGTACAATCTTAGGTTATACTTGTACAAATACACACCTAGCGCCATGTTGTCTGTAATGCAACATTATTTTTTGGGGAGTATCTAAAAAGTTATTTATTCGAACTAATGATAATAATATATTTAGGTACTGCGCTATTTTTGGATAATCTAACTACTTTAAAAACATTATAAATGTCACTGCTATAAAAAAGCTTAGTGAATAAAAGCAACAATTGGCAGGTTTTCACATTAGATCTACTTCTAAACAAATAAAAGGAACAGCCAAAATACTTACTTACTATACCTACAAAACTTGTGCATAAATTTAAAAATAATATATGTCCATATTCGGAGATGTAAAATTTACTGAAAGCATTTTATTGTTTGTTATAGTCAACTTCTCTGTAATATGAGTTTTTCAAACTGCGCAAATTGTAACTTTAGTAAGAAGCAGTTGATTTTTGGTCGAAGATTGGGAGAAAAAATTCTAGTTGCCGAAAATTTGGTTTTGAGGTTCCATTTAATTTTGAAGTTTTGTTATCTTGCTAATAAAAAATTATGTTTCCGAAAGTAAATTTGCAGTACCCGCCTGTGACACCTCGATTGTAGTCCAATGAATAAATAGGTATACTTAACATATAACATTATTATAATAACCTCTTAAAATATTATCTAAAAATCCAAAAATATTTTACTTAATAAATTAAATTATTAAATTGACGTTTTGTGATGTGAGATTAAAAGATTTCGTAGCCTTAAAACTAAAACTTTTAATGTACTATTTATATAAGTACCTATATTTAAAAAAGCAATTGTTCTAAATTTACCATTTTAACTAAATAAAGTTTTAAGTAGTAGCATTACCGTTTGAGGTACTGAAGGAAACAGCGTAAAAAGACAGGACCGAAAAAAATTCTAGACTATAGTATCAAGTATCAACATACAAAGATTAAAAATAAATGATTAAAAATAAGAAAGAATACCTAGAAACAAAAAAAAAATCAGCCTCAATACCTACAATATTAGGTCTTATTAGGATTGTTCTGCATGTAAGTACCCATGATAATATTTTGACCTACTCTCAACTATCTTATGACCTTTTTGTGACGTATTTTGAGTTGTTATGTAGGTTAATAATTTAAATTGAAATATAATTGATTGAAGGTTTAAAAACTTATAAAAGTTTATTTTTATATTCTCCTGTGATGAAAAATGATCTATTTTAATTTAACCCATTTTTTAATTAATGAAAATTAATGATAGCACCGTATCTGACACAGCGCATTAACGTTTTTAACCTAATTATGATATACTACCAAAAAATATGAAAACTTTTCATTGGGGAACCACTGTAAAATAACTTCTCATATGTTTTGGTAGCATAATACTTAGTTAGTCTGTATATTTTTGAATTGAACTGTAAATAGTATGTTATTGTACTTAAAATTTTAAGGGTCAATGGTGTTTTTACAAATTTTCAATAGATATATTCCCAGTAAAACATATCACAAAAGGATTAGCCAGATAGTTGGATTGGATGCCATATTTTTCGAATTGATCTGATAAATATTTAATGTGATTAGAAGTTTTATTATAAATAAATACAAAATACCTACCTAGTCTGAAAAGTACTTTACTACTTATAAAATATTTAAAATAACCACCATTGATCCTACTCTAGCTTGTAAAGGTAAAGCAAGCTCGCTAAGCATTTCTAGACTTAATGTTGGTAGATGGTTAGGTAACCTAAGTGATTCTGTTATTAAGGATCAGTTTCTATCACAACCTGTCAGTTTATTATTTTGTTGAAGATTTCTTGTAAACACAGCGTTAATATTTAAACATAAGAGCTTTGTCAAAGGTATTCACACAAGACTTAAAAAATTATGTGTGATAGATATCTAGCAGATTAAGTTGTATATAGAAGAGCAAATCTATTTTTTTGTTAATATTTTTTGTCTATTACTTCTTGTTTATTTTTAATGTTGAGACAAATATAGGTAGATTATTTGTTAATCTAATAATAATAATTTAAATAAAGGTTTTTTTTTCATAAATCTCAAAATTGTTTTTTATTTGTCACTGCTAGTTAGTGTGTGCAAAAAGGCTAAAGAATGAAATTAATTATTAGATTTGATAATTTTTAGGTGTCATTAAATAAAAGTATTAAATTTAGTCATTTTTTAGTTATGAAAGCTTCAATACATAGTATAAAACAAAGTTGCTTCCCGCGTCTGTCCCTATGTATGCTTAAATCTTCAAAATTATGCAACGGATTTTGATGCGGTCTTTTTTAATAGATAGAGTGATTCAAGAGGAAGGTTTATAAGTATAATACATGCACAAGAAAGTAATAGTTTAGGCGGTACGAAGTTCGCCGGGTCAACTAGTCCATGATAAAAAAATGATGAGTTAAGTATAACAATGTTTTTATTTATTTACAAAATAACTAATCTATTAAAAAGTAAACTATAATTTCCTGAACAACCCAGCAGTGGCATCAAACAGGGTAGGGTTCTTGAACTCACCTCTCATGTCTAGCATATAATGCATGTACTTATTCCTAACTTTGAGCGGCAACTGCACCTTAGCTGATGATCGGTTGTCTTTGCAACATACGTCTTGGATTGGCACTTTCATCATTCTGTTTTTCCCAAAAGGTGTGTAAGAAACAATGGTGAGGTGTTGACCTCCTTTGTTTAGGATTAGGAAACGAACTGAACGGAGAGTGTACAGCCAGACAATTGCAAGTGATCCGCAACCTAAAATAAATTTTAGAATATAGGTACCTATTTTATACACTTCAAAGTTTGCTAAAATGTAATGGCTCCAATCAAACATCAAACAAAATTAAGTACAATTAAACTACTAAGGGTGTTTAGCTTACCAATGACCATAGATACAGTCCCAAATGTATTCTTGTATTTGCTTTCGCCTAAATTAATCTTTCGAAACCAAGGCGTAGTCTCATCTACCTTGGACTGATCTATTGGAGTATCTCTCAAGGTAGTGAAGGAAAATATACCCAGGTAGCTCCAAAACATGTACTGCACTATGGCGAATATGTTCATGTACTTGTAAAACTTTGGATTCTCATATTTAAACAGTATAACATCTTTTGCAACATTTGTGTTTACTTCGTGAAGAGGTTTCGAGCTGAATTTTTTTACCAGTGTTCTATTATTGTTATTACACGATTTACACTGAGTAGATATTCGTCGGCTAACGCTTTGTTTGAGTAGGTTAGTAACTTGAAGTATCCGCAACATTTTAAATAAATAGAAACCCAACAACTCTAATCCAAATCTAACTCTCTTACTACCACAACATAACCTCAAAAACAATAACAATAAAATTATAATTTTAAAATTACTCTGTGCCGGCTTTGCCACAGACGCGAAAATATACCAAAGAGGAAAGAGGGAGCAAAACCATCGCCATGTATGTATGTATGCTTGCCCATGCATGCATGGCAAAACAAGGCCAACCACCCTAGCCTCGTGTTCTCCCTAAGAACTATCTGAGAAGCTGAGAAGAGAACCTCTTTCCTTCTACCTTTAACCGTTAAGGTAGAAGGAAAGCCACTTACACGACTCTGATCCAACACCGCTCCCACCCACCCAACACCCTAAACTAAAGACAGACAACTGCTCATATTCCACGCGGCGACAGCAAGCAGGCACCCAGCAGGCCACGCGGCGACAGCTAGCAGGCTGCCAGACATGCGGATTGTTGGTAAGATACCTACTGACTGACTGACTAGCGGCGACTGCTAGAGCATAAACCGCGCCGACCACGCCGACCGGTGGGCAGAGTCGTGTAAGCACAGAAAAATTTTACTCTCTAGTCGAGCGTGTAAGTGGGCTACGTATACGACCTCCAGTATTTTCTGGCGCACTTGATTCTTAGGTGGCCCAGAGTCTATCGCGCTTCGATCACCATTGCTGCTATTTTATAGTTAATAGAGCTATGTCTAGTCGAAGGGAACTCAACTCACTCTAGCCGTAGTCGTGTAAAAATAAGAAAAAACAAAAATATTGTCTTTGGATTTGGATGGACGTTTAAAAAAAAAAAGTTTGTCTATTGTCAAACTTGGCGTCTCGCAAAAATTTTACTACGTGATTTTAAATTTTATTTCGCTGAAAATGTCGTTTTGTGAAGATATTTGCTAAAACCTTTCGTTTAGTCTTGTCTGCGGGACAGACGGTGGTTCGCGTTGATCGCGCCAAATTTCCAAGGAAATATCTCAACATGGCTGATATAAAGGTAAGCTTGGGCTGTCTTGGCGGCATTTTGATTACAACGGTCGATGCATCATGTTTTTATTATTTCACAAAGCATAGAAGAGAAGCTCCTCTCACTTCAATGAAGTTACGAGCTGGTTAAAACAAATTTATGCTCCTAGTAAAACCAAATGTCCTTGTAAAATGCAAATACATTATTATTACAGTTCATACACAATTGAACTTACCATGTTTTATTTTTTTGTGATCAATTATTGTATTGGAAACTAAAAGCAATTTCAACTTTTGGCTGTTGGGAACCGTTAAAAATCATTATACCTACCTACCCTACAATTATCCATAATCTCCATTGTATAAAGTAAAAAAAATATCACCCGTCTAGCAACAACCCCTAATAGTTAAAAATTGAATAGCTAATTTGAAGTAGTGCAGAATTACCGATAGCAATGTGAAAGACAAAGACTGTCAGGATCACATTCTCTGAGCTGACGGACTTTAGTTACTTAATCTCTCTTCATACAGAACTACCCTCATCTCCAGGCTAACATTTGAAATGTTTTTCAAGGGTGTAACTAGGGCCCCAAACAGAACATTTATGTTCACTACATGCACTTTTAACTAAACCACAGAATATGTACCGGTCAAACTATAGGAAAGGGGGTGCAATGCTGTGCTTATATGGCAGATGCCTAGTATTATAATTTGTTACGGAAAAAATATTTATTGGATTATATATTTTAAACCTCACCGGCGTCATGCTTCTAAGGCTCTCATTTATTCCATGCCAAAACCATCACCAAACCCAAGCTTATAATAAAAATAATTTATATTTATTGAAATGAACATAACAGATTTTGCAGATTAGTTTTTATCCAAAATATGAATTAAAAACAGCATAAAAAAGGACAAATAGTTGAGAAGTTGAAGAGCGCCATCTGTGATACCTACTATTCTCTTCTCGAACTGAATTTTGTACAAGCATCAGGCTCACTAATAATCTTTTTATTTAAATCCTTCAGACAATGTTCAGCAAAATGGCAAATGGCAGTACGGAGGCTGGACCTCCTGCCAAGGGTAACAAGAACACAATAGAGAAGATATACCAGAAGAAATCACAACTGGAGCACATTCTACTCCGTCCTGACACATATATTGGCTCCGTAGAACGCACTACGGAGACCATGTGGGTGTTCTGCAAGGAGAAGGAATGCATGGTCCAGAAGGAAATCACTTATGTGCCAGGTGAACAGATTTTAAATGTACATTTTTATGTAGCTCTTTGATTCTGAGATGTGTAAGTATTTCTCTTATCTCATTTTACCTTTTGGCATAGGCCTCTTGTAGCTTTTTCCATTGTTTTTATTATTGGGTTATTCTTCTCCAATTGATTTAAATTTTTACCAATGGATATCAAACATAATAAATGAAAAAAAAAATTGATCTAAACTGCTTCATAAAGGCATGCTTTGAAATTTTAACTACATAGGTATATTATTGTTAAGTTTTTATCTATTTTTCTAAGGGAAAAGTTTCTAATTTTTTTTTGTGTTTTATATCCAGGTTTATACAAAATCTTTGACGAAATCTTGGTGAATGCCGCTGACAACAAACAGAGAGATGCCAAGATGGACGTAATACGAATTGACATCAACCAAGAACTGAACACAATCTCTGTTTACAACAACGGTTGCGGCATACCAGTTGTAATGCACAAGGATGAGAAAATGTACGTTCCAACAATGATCTTTGGACATCTACTGACATCATCCAACTACAATGACGAAGAGGAAAAAGTGACCGGAGGAAGAAACGGCTTCGGTGCCAAACTGTGCAATATATTCTCAACCAAATTTACTGTTGAAACAGCCTCAAAGCAATACAAGAAACATTTCAAACAGACTTGGGGCTCCAACATGACGAAAGCTTCCGAACCGAAGGTTAAGGAATCCGGAAAGGATGACGATTTTACTAAAGTGACTTTTAGCCCGGACTTGGCTAAATTTAAAATGGACAAACTGGAAGATGACATTGTGGCTCTCATGTCGCGCAGAGCTTATGACTGCGCTGCTTCTTCACATGGCGTCAAGGTCTACTTGAACGGTGAACGCCTCAAAATCACCAAGTTTAAGGACTACGTTGATCTATACATCAAGGGTAAAGAAGATGAGAATGGACAACCCTTGAAGGTCGTCTACGAGAAGGTAAACGACAGATGGGAAGTAGCGCTGACTCTCTCAGACAGAGGATTCCAACAGGTCTCCTTTGTAAATTCAATTGCCACTACGAAAGGCGGGAAACATGTGGACACAGTCGCTGATAGCGTTGTTAAGAATGTTCTGGAAGTTCTCAAAAAGAAGAACAAGGGTGGTGTCAACATTAAACCGTTCCAGGTTAAAAACCACATGTGGGTTTTCATCAACTGTTTGATTGTCAACCCGACATTCGACTCGCAGACTAAAGAAAACATGACTCTACAAGCAAAAAGCTTCGGATCCAAGTGCACATTCACTGAGAAGTTCATCACGGCAGTATCAAAGAGTGGTTTAGTGGAAGCCGTCCTCACTTGGGCTAAATTTAAAGCGCAGACTGAATTGGTTAAGGCTTCAGGGAAAAAGCAGAGTAAACTGAAGGGCATTCCAAAACTGGAAGATGCAAACGATGCTGGAACAAAGAACGCTCATCTCTGTACTTTGATCCTTACTGAGGGAGACTCAGCCAAAACCTTGGCTGTATCAGGTCTTTCCGTGGTAGGCAGAGACCATTACGGAGTCTTCCCTCTAAAGGGTAAGCTTTTGAACGTCCGAGACGCATCTCACAAGCAAGTGCTAGAAAACGCTGAAATAAACAACTTGATCAAAATCATTGGTCTACAATACAAGAAGAAATACAACTCGGTAGACGATCTGAAGTCTCTCAGATATGGTAAAGTAATGATAATGGCCGATCAGGACCAGGACGGATCCCACATCAAAGGCTTAGTTATAAATTTCATTCATCACAACTGGCCGGAACTACTGAAGTTACCCTTCCTTGAGGAGTTCATCACTCCTATAGTAAAAGCAACAAAAAAGAACCAAGAAATTTGCTTCTACTCGCTACCAGAGTTCGAAGAGTGGAAGCGAGACACGGCAAACCATCACACGTTTGTCATCAAATACTACAAGGGTTTGGGTACTTCAACGTCCAAAGAGGCTAAGGAATACTTCCAGAATATGGAAAGGCACAGGATAAAGTTTAAATATGGTGGGGCAACGGACGATCATCATATAGAGTTGGCGTTTTCTAAGAAAGGCGCGGATCAGAGAAAAGAATGGTTGACGAACCATATGGAGGAGGTTAAAAGGAGAAATGAGATTGGTCTGCCTGAAAGGTACCTGTACACGAAAGAGACGAAGGCTGTTACGTATTCTGATTTTGTTAATCTTGAGCTGGTGCTTTTCTCCAATGGAGATAATATTAGGTGAGTTTAAAACATTATTCATATTTAAAAACACTTAAGAGCCAGTTTACAGCGATGCTAGCGCCATTCGCGAAAAAAAAAAATCTTCTAAACTAATATAAAAAATGTGGCACAGTATGAAGTTTTTTTTTTTTGCGAGAATGGCGCTAGCATCGCTGTAAACTGGCTCTTAAATAGGTTACATTTATATTGCTTTTCCGTATTTCACACCTTTTATTCTGTCCTTAATTTCTTTAAAATCTCGTGATTGTTTTTGGTTGGTTAGGACATTGCAGGTTTGAAAAGTAAGATGACGTTGTTGGTCCCGGCCGCAGTAGTGGTCATTACATAAGCTGACACTCAGGCTTGAAACGCACAGGCGGATTTATATCAGCGCGACAAAAAAACCGCGCGGGTAGAAATCCGCTGTTGCGGTTTTATTTAAACCGCGCGCGGTTTGATAGGTGTTATTTCATTTTCAACCTTATTCATAGGCCCCGAAAGTACAGGCAAATTTTTATCCGCGCGGAAATAAAATCACCAACAGCGGATTCTTATCCGCGCGGTTTTTTATCCGCTGGTGCGCACAGTCCAAAGCATTCAATATCAATACATAGTATAAAATGAAGTCGTTTCCCGCGTCTGTCCCTATGTATGCTTATATCTTTAAAAATATGTAATGGATTTTGATGCGGTTTTTTTTAATAGCTAGAGTGATTCAAGAGGAAGGTTTATAAGTATAATACATGCACAAAATAGTAATAGGTTAAGCGGTACGAAGTTCGCCGGGTCGACTAGTGTTACATAAAAACCGCGCGGCAAAAATCAGCCTGTGCGTTTGAAGCCTCACAGTCGTGTTACAGCTCGAACTCGCTTTCCAAAGTGTCAAAATTTAACTTTAAATTATTTTCCGCTTTAAGTTCATATACATAGTCGAGTTCCGACTTCGTGAAAGTGAAGCATATGCTCGACGGAGTATAAGAAAGCTCGAGCCAGGATAATTATCCTAGGCTGATATTCACAGTCAGTGTTTGGAGGCTACTCAGTCGAGTATGATACTCGGACTAGTCGTTCCCGAGTATTGATTAAAATCACGAGTATTGAGCAGCATTATACTCCGCCGAGCGTATAATTCTCTGTCTTGAAGTCAAACCTCGATTAGCTATATCAATTAGGAGTGGAGAACAATTTAAAGTTTCATTTTGACACTTCGAGTTCGAGTTCGAGATGCGACACGACTGGGAATGTCAGCTCTAGTATTACTCAGAAACTACTTGTCCTAGGCTGACATTCACAGTCGAGTTGCAGCACTGAGTATCACTCCGAACTGTCAAAATCGCCCGTAAACTCGCTCTCCGCTCGAAATTCATATTCACAGTCGAGTATCGTAGTGATCTCAGTGCCCTGTCACTTGGCGAAGCATGAGACGGCCCGAGTCACCAAATTTAGCACTTGGCTAGCACTCGCGACGGCTAGGACAAGACATTTCTATCAATACCACACACAGTCACGAAAGTTATCAATCAATTGTTTGAAAAATATCACTGCTTGTTTTTGTTTCTGATCTGAGTTGATTGGTTTTTCGTTCTTTTTGCTAATCTACTTATCTAACACTAGCAGCCCGTCCCGGCTTCGCACGGGGTAGACAATTTAGTCATATGTTGTTTTGGCTGGACACAAAAATACAGCCCGATCAGATCGACGAAATATCGTCGCTGAGCTGCCTAATAAAGACGAAGACCCACTCCTGTATTTCGGCCCAACCGACTGAAGATGTCGGTTGATGCGGGCAGCTATGACTCCCTCGAGCAGCTTGCCCGCCTCGTCCAAAAGGACGATAGGCCGGAAATCTGACGGAGCGACAGAGTCGGCGAGCCGGCCCTCTTTTCTGATGAGGACCAGCTTGCCCGTTTTCCACTGCAGAGGGAACACACCTTGTTCCATACAGGTGGAGAACAGGCTGCGGAGCGGAATCTCCAACGCCTCCGGCTTCAACGAACCGCTGCCGTCGCTGCCAACTCTGCCTCTGAGTGCCGCAATGGGCTGCTAGGGGAGAAGTACGCGCTGATTAACAGCATCTCCCCCAGCATGCTGGACACGAAACCCTCTCCCCGCGTTATACTCTCCGGCCGGAGCACGTGGTCCGCGGAGGGACGGACGGCTATGGCTGCGAGGCCTGAGCGGTCCGAGATCCATCCGTTGGGCACAAATCCTCCGAAATAGTAGGGCTCTGCCCGTGCTCTGCGACGTGAATTTGCCACTGCGCCAGGACTCTTCATGAACAGGTCCATGGCTATGGCGCAGTGGTTCAAGTTTGCCTGCAGGATCCGGGTGGCCATTACTGGTCCTGAGGCGAAACGACATCAATGGCCACCGCGAATTGGCTATCGGCGGTGGCAGGCCTAGGGGGAGCACCGGGCCCCTTCCCCTTTCCTTTTCCCTTCCCCTTTCCTTTTCCCTTCCCCTTTCCTTTGGCCCCTTGGCTGGTCTTGCCGCAGCTGCCCAGACTGTGTGAGGCAAGCTGGCCGCTCGCCTGGCGGAGCGGGCAGCTCACCTCAGCCTCGCAGTTTCCGGCAATGTGCCCTGGTTGACCGCAGCAGTGTAGCAGAGGCCACTGCGGTCGTTCTGCGAGGTGCAGTCTGCCCGGAGGTGCCCCGTCTCCAGACACCGGAAGCAGCGCCTCGTACGCCACGGGAGGAGCCTAGACCGGACAATGCTCCATCCGAGCTTGAGTTTTCCGGCGAGTGCGATCGTCCGCGCCACATCTGTTGGGCAGCGTACCCACACTGCGCCGAGGCCCCTCTCGTTGACGATGCGCCCCACCCCCCTCATGGGTCTGGAGACCCTCACCGTGTCTTTGGGCAACACCTCCCTTAGTTTCTGGGCTAAGGCGTCTGCCTTGGCCCTGGCTTCTTCTGGAGGCCCGGAGATCTCTAGCAGGCGGGCACCGGTTGCAGCCGCACGGAAGCGGATGCTGTCGATGCCCAGACCTGCCAGGTCGAGACTCCCTTTTGCAGCGGAGATCACCTGAGCATAGGTGAGACTTCCCTGCACAGCCACCGGGCCAAGGCTGACCACCACCGCCGCAGTGCGGGGAGTGCGCAGCTTCTTGGCTGCTGCCTTGGACTTTTCCAAGGCCGTCTGCTTCGGCCCTGGAGTAGGGGCAGCCGGGACTGGAGCAGCCCGCTCCTTGTCCCTGTTCCTCTTCCTCTTCTTTTTCTTCTTTTTGCCCCTTCCGGCCCCCGTCACCAGGGTCCAGCCGTCATCATTGGCCGGACCAGTGGGAAGAGGGACGTGGGGGGCAGAAGAAGTGCCCGCCTCTGGTTGCCAGGCGGTAGGCGGGCGCTCGGGTCTTCGGGGCTGGAGCCGCTCTGGGCGCCGGGGTAGCTCGAGTGGCCGGGGCCGCTCGAGGCACTGGAGCCGAGGGGGCTCTGTCTGCCGCCAAGGACGGCCGAGGTCGCTGGGCCGGGAGGAGGCGCTCGTCAAGGGCCTCCAGTCGCGCGTTCAACATGGTCCCAAACTGGACCATCATGTCGCGTTTGACCTCCTCCAAGTTGAGGGCAGAGGGGGCTCCAGACCGAGCAATCGTCCGGAGCTCCTCCATCTCCCTTCGGAGGAGGGCCATTTCTCCATGGAGGCTCCTCGCCTCCTCCGGGCTGCCTTCGCCTCTCCCTTGAGGTGAGCGTTCTCTGCCGCGAGCAGTCTGCTCTCCTCAGAGGAGATATGAGTTAAGATGAGTTAAGATGAGTTAAGATAAGTTAAGATAAGAAAAGCGAAGATAAGATAAGTTAAGAAAAGCGAATATAAGTTAAGAAAAGCGAAGATAAGATAAGTTAAGATGAGTTAAGATGAGTTAAGATGAGTTAAGATGAGTTAAGATGAGTTAAGATGAGTTAAGATGAGTTAAGATGAGTTAAGATGAGTTAAGATGAGTTAAGATGAGTTAAAATTATTTAAGATGAGTTAAGATGAGTTAAGATGAGTTAAGAAGAGTTAAGATGAGTTAAGATAAGTTAAGATAAGAAAAGCGAAGATAAGATAAGTTAAGATGAGTTAATATGAGTTTAGATAAGTTAAGATAAGAAAAGCGAAGATAAGATAAGTTAAGATAGGTTAAGAAAAGCGAAGATAAGCTAAGATAAATTAAGATAAGATGAGTTAAGAAAAGCGAAGATAAGTTAATATAGGTTAAAAAAAGCGAAGATAAGCTAAGATAAATTTAGATGAGTTAAGATAAGATAAGTTAAGAAAAGCGAAGATAAGTTAAGATTGTTAAGAAAGGCGAAGATAAGCTAAGATAAATTTAGATGAGTTAAGATTGATAGGTAAGTTAAGTCAATATCACCTTCAGAACGGTAGGGGCACAACTCAAAAAATGAGATTTTCGGGAAATCGCAAAAAACTAAAATAAAATTGTAACTTTGCACTTTGAAAGTATTTATTTCGCTAATTTGACCTAAAAGGTTTAAGTTTTATATTCCTAAGGTAAAGTCTAGGTTGTTTTCTAGCGTATGAACGGTAAAAAGATGGTTCATATTAAATTTTTATATTTTATTTAATTTTTTTTAAAAACAATGGAAGACATAAGCCCTTTTTATTCTGAAAGTTTTAATTTTTTTATGGTTTAAAGGACCTAAAACCTAAAAGTTCTCTACAATTCTAAACTATTAATTGAATTTATAAACATTTTTTTAAATAGCTTCGGTATGAAAAAGGCACAACCATAAATAAGTCTCACTTTATATTAGTATAATTCGGTATCGTAAAGACCTATTTACAGAAAGTGTCTTTATTGAACTGATAATAACAATTATACTTAGCGATGACGTTTAGGATTATAAAGCCACAATCGGCTTTGAGCCTGTAAACAACTGAACCTGTTCGTCCTACTTTTGGCGCATTAATGATTGCGTCACTCTGGTTCCGAGCGGGTGCAGGAAAACGTCCCAGTATAAAAGAGACGTAAGTATCGGATTTCTTTTTCTGTCGTTAAAAAGCCTGTGTTTTAATATTCATCGGATAGAGCGCACATTTTTAAGCCTTTCTATGACCGTAACTTAATTTCGCGAAATTTTGAGTTAAGCCCCTTCAATTCTGAAGGTGATGTCAAGATAACTTAATGTAGCTCAATTTAACTCGAGATAATTCAAGATTAGTTAAGATAAGACTTGGCCGTATGGACTATGTTCCTTTGTCTGCCCTGATTGGGTAAATAAAAAAAAAAACAAAAAAAAATATCAACTGAAGACTACTACTCAGAAATAAACTACTGAAGAATTGGCTGTATAAACTACGTTCCTTTGCCTGCCCAGAATGGGTGATAAAAAAAATCTTTATTATACAGAAATAAACTACTGAAGATTTGGCTGTATGGACTGAGTTCCTTTGCCTGCCCAGAATGGGCGAATTTTATATAAAAAAATGACCAACGATCAAACAAAGTAAACAATGGTAAAAAATATGCACCTTGGGTTACATTATTGGAGTTTAAGTAAGGATCCCTAATTTTTTTGAAAATCTAATATAGCCTATGACACTCGGGGATAGTGTAGCTTTCCAACAGTGAAAGAATTTTTCGAATCGGTTCAGTAGATCCAGAGCCTATTCGTTACAAACAAACAAACAAACAAATCTTTCCTCTTTATAATATTGGTATAGATATCTAACTGACTGCGGAAATTGTCTTACCAGGACCCTCTTTAAAGTTTGGACCACTATAGAATGGATAACCATTTGTGTATGGAAAAGATACCCCATGCTTGCAGGTCGGAAAACACAAGACTGGCCACATCCAAGAATTTTGTTGTTAGATTCTTGTTTAAGAATTTATAAACATTATATATAAGTATTACGAATGATTTGTGGAGCTGGATACAGCAGCAGCACCAGCGGTTAATGGTTTGAAAAATCATAAAAAAACTTTATTTGGTCTCGTCTTCAGGAATTATATTTTATACCTATTTTATACCTAAGTACTTACTTGAAAATAAATTAAAGAATCTAATTTAAACACCTATTTTTAAATGTAATTTTTATTTACCCACTTATTATTCTGGTTGGAGGTATGTAAGTTGATAGGGTATAGGTCTGCGTCAAATCAATAATTTTTAAAATATATGTAGCGAATAAGTTGTTGCTCACTCTGAATCTGGATTGACTTTTGTTATCTCTTATATACATTGATTATTAGCCTAAGCTGTAAGTACCACACTGCTGCTTGTTACCTCTTGGCTTCAAGAAAATCTAGGTAGGTAAGTAATTTCTAATAAATTAAATTCCTTTTCCTAAAACTATTGCACTTTCTTGCAGTAAACTAAATTCCATAAACTCCTCAACTGTAGCAACCAAGGTTCAGCTCTCATGTCTAATCATGTCCTTGTGACTCAACAGAAAAATCTGATTATATTAAATACTTGGCGTGATCTACTACAATAGGGTTATACTTTTTTCTTTCGAATAGTTATTTTGTATAATAATAATATGTATTTTATTAGTATTACATATTATCATTCTTTCCATTTTATTTTGTATAATTACTACACATCCCACTAACCAAAATAAAAAAATTAACTGTAATTTTTAACTGCGGCCCGCTACCTAAAATTTATTATTTGCAACAATACAGGCTATGCGTGTGTGGAAGTGTGTGTGCTATCATTAAAATGTGTTTAGGTTAGTTAGAATTTATAATTAAAAACAAAACTTTTTAATGTTTTTATAAAGATTTAATAAATTCACAAAACAATCTCTAGAATGAGTCCAAAAACCTAAATTTTGAATGAAGTTGACCTGTATTAACCTTTTCTTCCTTTACCTCAATCATATATAAGCCCACTGCTGGGCGAATGCCTCCAAGTATTTTCCAGTTCGCTTCAGCGGCTACCAGTCTCATCCATGTTTCCCCAGCAATGGTCTTTATATCGTAGGTCCATTTGGCTGGTGGTCTGCCTACACTTCTTTTCCCTTCTCTTGTTTTCCATTCGGGGGCGACTTGGTCAGTGGATCGTTTTGCCTTTGCTCCTTATGTAGGTAATGGAACAAAATTAAGTTCTTCATCTTCCAAGGGTCGTAGCAAAGCGTCATGAAAATTGGCAGCAGTGTGTATTTCTGATGACAATACAATAATATTGTACTGTCGAACTGATCTGATGATGGAGCCGGAGGATATAAACTGAAACTATATGAAACATCGGTATCGAAGCTGTGTGTGAAGTTGTTAGAAAAGTCTTGAAATTTTGTAACTTTAACCACAATTAGGGCTTCAAGGTCTGATGAAGAAGCCGAAAGATAAGCACTGGAATTCCATTCTGTAAAGCGTGTTTTTTCTAGTGATTTGTTCTTTAATAAAACCCAATACTTTGAAATCAAAACAAACGTTTCTAACCTATAAGGTAGCGATAGGTAATTCAATGTGCCATCCCTTTTCGATGTACGAAATAATACAACATACTCTCTCTGTCTTTCAACTTTTTTTTAAATAGGGTGTCCATGAGCATAGACAATCGATAAAATTTTGTGGTGTTTTACCATTGTGAGATGAAAACTATTGCATCTGTGCCAAATATTGAAACTTCGCGAAGTCAAGCCCAAGTGGCAGCCAAACTCGTCTCTGAATACGAATGATTGCGAGTCTACTCCGAGTCGCTAATATGATACTTGAGCCAGTCAGGTCGAAGTTGAACTTTTCGCGCTGACTGTGAATGTCAGCCCTAGTATCATACTCGACTGAGTAGCCTCCAAACAATGACTGTGAATGTCAACCCTAAGCTATGCCTCTCGTGGGCTTAGTCAATGAGCTGGTGCCTCTGCCTAACCCATGGGGGAATATAGGCGTGAGATAATTGTCATGTAATGTAGTCTTTCCATGCACTGCGACAAACATTTCAAACCAAAATACCTAGGTATATCTGTTATTTTTTTTTTAAATGGAATTACCATGTTCCAGATCGATACCCTCAATGATGGACGGTCTGAAGCCGGGCCAGCGCAAGGTGATCTTTACTTGCATCAAGAGAAACGACAAGCGAGAGGTCAAGGTGGCGCAGCTGGCGGGGTCGGTGGCCGAGCACTCTGCCTACCACCACGGTAACTACACTACATTTTAATCATCATCATTCATCATTATTTTAGCCGAAAGACGTCCACTGCTGGACATACGCCTCCCCCACAGAAAGCCACAACGCACATCATCCTAACTAAATTAACGGTCAAGGACAAGGAAGAGGGGGACTAACGCTTAGAAGGTTCCGGAGTAGTTTTTAAAAGGCTCTACAGAAATTGTTTCAAAAAAGCATGTTTTTTTTTACACATTTTTCCATGTATCTCTTTTTGCGGTATTATTTGGGCTACAAGAAACATTACTTGCAAACACTTTTTGTTTGAAAAGCTGTTTCGGAGATAAGTGCCTTTAACAGACAGACAGACGGAGAGTCATTTTAATAAGGTTATTATCCTTTTTACCCCAAAATACATTTTATAGTCCTGTCTTTAACTCTCAAAATGTGCCCACCATACCCTGTGCGTAGTTTGTATGCGTTTGAGGGTAGGTCGACATTCCACGACAGAAAGCGAAAAATCGAATCATTTGGGTTGATTCTCTGTTTTCACAAGTACACGATATTTTGAACTCTAAGACTCAGTAACAGGGTACAGTTTCTAACTTTAATTTTATTGTTCCACAGGCGAGCAGTCCCTTTGCATGACCATAGTAAATCTGGCGCAAAACTACGTCGGCTCCAACAACGTGAACCTTCTAGAACCGCGCGGACAGTTCGGAACCAGACTGAGTGGCGGGAAAGACTCCGCGTCTCCCCGTTACATTTACACCCTTATGTCCCCTGTAACAAGGCTCATGTTCCATCCACACGATGACCCGTTGCTCGTCCACGAATTCGAAGATAACCAGAAAATAGAACCCATGTACTACCTCCCGATTATACCCATGGTTTTAGTCAACGGCGCTGAAGGTATAGGCACTGGGTGGTCAACTAAAATACCCAATTATAACCCGAGGGATATCGCCAATAATATAAGAAGAATGTTGGACGGGGATGAGCCGAAACCTATGCATCCCTGGTACAAAAACTTCAGAGGCACAATCGAGGGTTTTGGCGACAAGTACGTTATATCTGGTGAAGCAGCCATCTTGCCTGGGGAAAAGGTCGAGATTACAGAACTTCCCGTAGGAGTATGGACGCAGAACTACAAAGAGAACGTTCTAGAACCGATGTTGGGGACGGATAAGGTGAAGCCTATGATAAGCGAGTATAGGGAGTACAATACTGATACAACGGTTCGATTTGTAGTATCACTTTTACCTGGAAAGTTGGCCAGTTTGCAAGCAGAGGGAATTCATCGAGCCTTCAAGCTCCAGACCACTCTGTCAATGACCTGCATGAACGCTTTCGACCACAATAATTGCCTAAAGAAATACGAGAAGGTCGAAGAAATTCTTTTAGAGTTCTACGACATTAGGCTCAAGTATTACGTTAGAAGAAAGGACTTCCTGGAAGGCCAGCTTCAAGCAGAAGCTGATAAACTGTCCAACCAAGCCAGGTTTATACTCGAGAAGTGTGATAAGAAACTTGTGGTTGAGAACAAGAAACGTAAAGCGATGGTTGAGGAGCTGCTCAAAAGTGGTTACGCCCCTGATCCGATAGCGGAATGGAAAAAGCGAGCCAGCAAGATTCAGGGTCTCACCGTCTTAGAAGAGGAAGACGAGGTGGAATCCGGAGACGATGAACCTGAACCAGAAAAAGATGGAAAGCCGGTTGACTCAGAAAAAGCGTTCCAAGGCCTGAAAGAAGTTAAGAAATTCAACTATCTCTTAGGAATGTCCATGTGGATGCTAACAAAGGAGAAGAAAGACGAATTACTAAAGCAGCGGGATCAGAAGTTAGCGGAACTGAGTGCATTAAGAGCGAAGACTCCAAGGATGCTGTGGAGGGAAGACCTGGATGTGTTTTTGGCCAAATTGGATGAACTGGAAGAAACCGAGCGGCAGGAGGAAGCCACTACGAATAGAAAGACATCCAAGGCCCTGGTGAGTTTTTTTTATGTGTTTGTTTAACGAATTATTGTTGTGTACTTATTTAAGGGAATTCTGAAAATACGCCACATAAAATGTTTAAGGGTTCTAAGCATGTTGTGAGATTTATCTTAATTTAGTATAAAAAGGGAACTTCTTACTTTCATCTAACGTTTATAAGCTAGATATTCCACCTAACTCTGTACTTGTGGCCTTCTTAGAGCGCCAGCAGTGTATAACTATATAGGTGGAAGGTGATTGTGAACAGTTAGTGGTATAAATTAAAGAATTATGTTTTTTTTCACGCTTCTTAACGCAGATGGAAAGAATGAAGGTAATATTTGAATATTATGCAATAAATAAGAATTATTAAGTTATATTTTTATCATACATCCATTACTTTCGTGGTTTTCGGAAGGTACAGGTACTATTTCTGTTCTGAGCAATGTTGATGTTTTATTTTACCTTTTAATGTCGCCCTTTTTTATTGTTCGATGTCACTTATTTTTTCTTTTACATTTTCGTTGCAGCAAAACAAGGGTAAGAATCGCAAGTCAATGTTGGATATTGCCCCGTCCACTCAGGGCGCGCGCGTGGAGCCCAAGATCTCTGAAGATCTGATCAAGAGGATCCAGGCTGCGGAGAAGGCCAAGACCAAGAAGGAACTGAAGAAAGAGTACGACCCTGTAAGTCCTAAACATCTAAAAATCCTCAAATTTATCTTGGAGAGTGGGAATTAAGGATCCGGCTCGAAGGACCACATTGTAAAGCACTTGACCTGTGTTATATGTAATTTCAGTAGTATGTTTATAGAATTATTGCAATTATTTTACTTTTTAAAACGGAAATGTAAACTAAAAATTAATTAAAACAAGAAAGAACTGACAAAACATGCGCATCGAGCGAGACAGAGTAGTAGATATTTTGATTTATTCAAATCAAAAGTAATGTTGTGCGATAAAGAAGGCATTCGGTGCTGAATCAAAATTGTTGAGAAAATATTTCAAAAATATAAGTTCTCATGTCATCATCCTCATGAAAAGAGTAAACTTTTTGAATAGTATTTTTTAGTCCTAAGAGTCACTTTTTTTTGCTTTCCTTGTATTCCTTTAAACTCATCCTGCGCTCTGGTTTAAACAAGACAGCCCTCATAAAACACATTCACACCCTTGTTATATAAATCCACTATTTTTTGATACCCAGGATGACCCAACATCAGTAAGTCCCTCGAGTAATGAGAAGAAACCTAAAGCGAGCAGGGTGAAGAAAGAGAAGGCTGAGAAACCAGACAAGGCAGACAAGGAGAGAGACAAGTCCGCGGACGGGATGAAGCAGACCAAGCTCGTGTTCAAGAAGGAGCCTAAGAAGGTGGCTGCATCTGCGGGGGTAGCATGACGAACTTGTCGAATTTGTCGTATCTATCTGTCAATTTTGTCGATCATCTCCATACATTTTCTCGCATTTAAATGTCAAAAGCGATTGAAAGTGACAAAAAGATTCGACAAATGGTCCGTCATGCTACGCAGGCTGACCTTGATCGTCTTAGACTGATATCCATCGTCAGTGTTCTGAGGTTACTCTAACCTAACTTGCTTAAGTTTGAACTCGAATTAGCCATTCTCGACTCTTGAGTACAGATTATTCTGGCTCGTGCCGTCTTATACTCAATGTGCTTGCGATACTAAACTCAACTGTCAATTTGGAGTGAATAACGAGTTAAGTTTGACAATTTGGAGTGCTAGCTCAAACTCGAGACTATTGTGAATTTATGCCAGTGTCGAAGAGATAGCTGACGAGGACTGAAGATGTAGGACCAACGCGACAAATTATTTCCGATTGTGTTTATTCTTTCCGGTTTGGGTTCGTTTGTTAGTCTTTGTATGTGTTTCATGCACCCTATCCCTCCCTATACATACATACAGGTTCTATTTTAGCTAGTTGCCCCCTTAGGGCATTGTGCGAGCCTTTGATTAGGGCACGAAAGGTCGTGGGTTCGATCCTCGCGGAAAACACCACATATCGATTTCGCACAAAAATCCCAATGAGGATTTCGGTTGGATAGGATATTGCAGACTTGAATCACCTGATTGTTCGAAATGTAAGATGATTCCGTGCTTCGGAAGGCACGTTAAGCCGTCGGTCCCGGCCGCAGTAGTGGTCGTTGTAGCCGCGGCGACAAGCTGGCCCCGCCTCACGTTGGTAATAAAAATAATAGTAACGCATCACACTCAGAGCCCCTAACTAGGTAGAACTAGGGTACCCAAAACACACACAGAGACGAACATTACACCCAGACCGGAAACAAACATTGATATTCTTCATATCAATATTCGCCCCGCCCGAGAATCGAACCCGGGTGCACACACTTACCCAGTCCACATCACTGCCAACTGAGCCATGGAGCAGTCGAAAACATAAATTCGGCTAAACGTGGGTCCGGCTCTTGAGCTGGTACCTCTGCCTAAACCCTTCAGGGAATAAAAGGCGTGAGATTATGTTATGTTATATTATAACGAGCTTTCCCGGCTTACTTCGTTACGCCATAGAATATAAGATACTACAAAAGACTTGGCTCTATAGACTATGTTCTTTTGACTGCCCAGAATGGCCGAATAAAAAACAAACAACAACAACAAACCACCTGTCAAAATATGTAAACAACGGAAAAAATATTGCACCTTGGGTTATATTATTTGGGTTTAGGTAAGGTTCCCTAATTTTTTTGAAAATGTAATATAGCCTATGACACTCGGGGTTAATGTAGCTTCCTACCAGTGAAAGAATTTTCCAAATCGGTTCAGTATTTTCGAAACCTATTCGTTACAAACAAACAAACAAAGCTTTCCTCTTTGTAATATTGGTATAGATTAAATTGAAATATTGTATTGTTTCAGACGAAGAAGATGTCATTCTCGGGAAGTGGTTCCGGCGAATCAGACTCCGAAGCCGAGCCGCGCGCGCCCGCCGCGCCGCGCCCGCGCGCCGCCCGCCGCGCCGCCACTAAGGTAGGTTTAGATTAGTTTAGTAGTGCCACCAGTACCGGGCCCAAGCTGAGCCTTTTTTTTTTTTTTTTGTAACGAGGGGAAATGCCTATCGCATTTCTCGACGCTCGGGGGAGCGTCGGGGGTATGTGGGGCTCGCACCCACTAAAACCCCCCGGCGGCCGTCTTGGCGCTTTTGGGAAGAACCCCGGGAACCACACATAGCGTCCGAAGTCTTCTCACGCTTAGCTACTATCAGCTTCGTGCTCGGGGAGGGCATGTTTTTACCCCCTCCCCCCGGCTCGCCTGGATCTGCGGCGGCACAGTGCCACAAGTTGTGCCGCCGCCCGTCTCGGGGCCGTTTGATGAGTGTGTCGGGCCCCCGCCCTTCACACCCACGACCCCACGGACCCCTTTTAGTCGCCTCTTACGACAGGCAGGGCATACCGTCGACCTATTCTTACGCCCGGACCCACAGGGCTTGCCCGAGCCGCGCCGCCGCCAGGCGACCGCAGTCGAGACGAGACCCAACTTCACGCCGTCAAATATTTTTTTTAAATCGATTTAATAGTTCCGGAACCTATTTGCTGCAAACAAACAAACAATCATATCTTTCCTCTTTATTATTGGCATAGATAAGCTGATAGAATATAATAGAAATACTCTTTAATGCAATCAATCGACAACATATATTTTTGTTTTATTATACATTGACTGCAATGGGTAGCTTTATACGTGGAACATTAGTAGGTAGTACAAAATATTGCCATTTCTTTCAGGTGATCTTTTTTTTTAATGATGAACATCAGTTTATATCAATCAATGTATTCACTTATGAAAATTTAAATTACGTTGTTGATATTATAGAGTACTTATTTCTATTCTATTATATTAGCTTACATAGTATAAAATAAAGTCGCTTTCCGCGTCTGTCCCTATGTATTCTTAAATATTTTAAACTACGCAACAGATTATAATGCGGATTTTTGTTAAGAGTGATTCAAGAGGAAAGTTTATAAATATAATACATGCTCAAAATAGTAATAGGTTAGGCCTTACGAAGTTCGCCGGGTCAACTAGTTGAAAATAATTAAATGATCTCATTATGGTTGCAAAAATACAGAAACCAGATAAGTTAATTCATCATTAAGTTGATAAATTTGTCCTTTCTTCCGGGTACCTAGCTTGATTTTTTTTGATGATGATGATTATCAGCTTGTTAATTAAAATTCCCAGGTGCAAAAGTACAAGGACGGCGAGGAATCGTCGTCCAACTCGGAGCCGGAGCTGTTGGACAACAAACTGTCGTCGGACGAAGACAAGCCTCAGCCGGCCGACATGAGCGACGACGAAGACGACTTCAATGTCAAGAAGAACCCGGGGAAGAAGCCCGCTGAAATGGATTCAGGTAATTTAACAAACAATAAAATAATAGTTATTTCTGATCTTTAGAAGTTCGTTTGAAACAAATGACTGACATTTAAAGTTTTTTTTAAATTCATAAACAATTTTAGACTTAGTTGATTTCGATTCTCATCATATTATTGTAATAATTCGAGATTCGAAAAATGTATGGAGCAAGAATTTCATATCGAATGAAATGTCGCATCGACACAGTCGATAACGTCGATAATCACAGTCAAATCTTTCTTTTTAGAAGATGTTCTAAATTTGAACGTAATTATATTACTGCTGTCGATAACGTAAAGTATAAATTATTATGCACCCTTCTGATACAGGTTTCTTAATATAGGCCATTAACTTATCGATTCTAACCATATTATGGGGAAGATATGATATGGATGCAGATAAAATGTTGTTATACAAGCTCCTGTAAACTGTAAATGCCAAGACTGCCAAGCAAGCCACAGTATGCCAAAGTTACGTTGCCTTAGTAAGTATGCCTCGGAAGTCTCGGAACTTCAGTTGCGTAACTTATGTCATGTATTTTTTTGTTGTAGGTGGGTATTATTTCTTATTTTGTTTGCAAAAAGTATTCTCTTATTTTATTTTTGTTTATGGCAATATTTATAGGACTCCGGCCGCACTGGGATTTTTTTTCCCATAGATTTTTATTTGCGGACTTATATTCGTAAATTACTACACTACTACGTAGTTTTTACACGTTTTTTAAACGCCAGTTCGGTAACTCGTATAGAATTCAATGTGTTACAGAAAAAATCCCTATGTGGACAGGCTCTTACTATAACAACATGTATCAAAATTCTTATTGAACACTTCCAGACTGCCTCTTCGACTCGCTAATAGAAGAAACGAAGAAGGAAGAGTCAAAGAAACAGAACAACCACGAGCCGACCGCGATCTCGAGCGACGACGAGCGCGCGCCGCAGCCCGCGCCCAGGAAGAAACCCGCCGAGAAGGAGAAACCCAAGAAGCGACCAGCTAAAGTGCTCAGCTTAGACAGCGACGATGATGACAGCATATTTGATAGTAAAAAGGTATTTTTTTTACTATTTTTGTGAGATTTTCTGATCGGCTCATTGTACAGGGTGTTCAAAGTTTTTTTTGGGATGTAGCACATGATTTTATAAAAGAGTTTTTATGTAATGATGAATTGAATCACAAGTTTAAATTAAGTGGCGAAACGGTGCGAACCATGGTTGGCCGAAATCAAAAATATGCGTCTTTCACTCCCTAGATAATATTGCTTAATTTTTTTTTTAAGGTTTTCAGGTTTAAAAGCAAAGAAAAAAAAACCGTTATAAAACTAAAGTAGCCACTTTAGGCACGTTTCGCCCCTGAAATAGTGTTTTATTTAGGGAGAATATGAATAAAGATTTCTAACTCCACATACAAACATACAAAGTGGAGCCTCCATTATTTTCTAGATCATCATCTATCATCATAGATTCAACATCCTGTATATTTTTACTTTATTCATTTCGCAGGACAAGAAAGCCAAAAACCCAAAAAAGAAGGCTAAAAAGAAGAACTCATCAAGCGAATCAGACGAGTTCGTGCCAAACTCGCCGCCGCGCCGCGCCGCCGCCAAGAAATACAACTACAGCGACGACTCTGAAAGCGAGTAATGCTAGGTGTTTTTTTGTTTAGGTGAGATTTTTTTCTTTTTCCTTTCAGCTTGAAAGACGACAAAGTCACAGCATAATTAAATAGTACTACATACAGTATGGGCACTCCCTGCCTCCCTCAGCAAGTGCGGCTCCGCGCTTGTCTGCGCTCGGCTGTGCTCGGCCGCGCTCGGCCGCGCTCGGCTGTGCTCGGCCGCGCTCGGCTGTGCTCGGCCGCGCTCGGCTGTGCAATGCGATAGTAGTAGTTCTGTTCCGCTACTTTAAGGCATCGAGTTTTTTTTTAGTTTAATTTAACTGCTCTGTTTGTATGTGTTTGTGTTTCGGGCACCCACCCTGGATAAAGGTTGTGCCTAGTAAGATACCTATGCCTGAGAGCTATGGTATCTCTCCATGTAAAACGACAAAAAGTAAGATAATTTCGTGCTTCGAAAGGCACGTTAAGCCGTTGGTCCCGGCCGCAGTAGTGGTCGTTATAACCGCGGCGACAAGCTGGCCCCGCCTCACGTTGGTAATAAAGCATAAAAACTCGGCTAAACGTGGGTCCGGCTCTTGAGCTGGTACCTCTGCCTTACCCTTCGGGGAATAAAAGGCGTGACATTATGTTATGTTATGTTAAAACGACATTTGCGTTTATGTCGGATTAGTAAAATTATTGATTTCTTTGGGTGAAATGCCTGTAATGTGGTGCTGAAATGGAAGCCAGCTGTCTTCCAGCGTTACGGAATACGTGGGCAGGTCATCACAGCAGAAAATGCTGTACATTGCAAATTGTGATTCCTTTCCTTCTCTATAGCACAATGTTTTTTTTACAGGTTTAATTTGAACGAAGCATTTGATGCCCCGCGAGGGAGGCGAGCGGCCGGCCGGTTCCAGTAGCTGTGTTATCAAAACAACGCTTACTTAATTACACTTTTTACTACTGACACTTTTACCTGACTTAGTTTTATTCTTGAATTTTTAATTGATATTTTCTAAATCCTACAACGCGTGGTTTTGATAATATTTACAGCGAAATGACTGTCCGGTATTGATAGTGATTTAACATAAGGCTCATCGCGTACTTGGCGAGGCGCAGCGTATTTAACGAAAAGATAACTATCTTTAACCTTGCCAATCAATTCTATGGCATAAGGTTGAGGAGTTATATCGTCCCGTTCCTTATTGTAGCTGCCGCGCCTCTCCAGATGTGAATGAGGCCTAATTTTTATTTTACGGAATCTTGTTACTGTTAAGTACCTAATTATTTATAGTGATGACATTTTAGTATGAGTAAAAGTAGATGTAAAAACCGAGCGATACCAACGCACAGAATTCAAAGCTCATAAAAACCCAGTGACTGATTCAGTGAATTTTGTTTTACAAAATTTTGTAAAAAATTATAATTGGTACCCTAGATGAATAGGTTTTGTAAATGTTCTTAGTTTAAAACTATTCTCAATATTGAATTAAACTTCCTTTCTATCTCTTGTAAAATAAATAGTTACTGTATTTATTATTTCCTATGACCTCGTTTTTGTAAAATTCAAACGGTTTTGTGACATTTAATATTTTTTGATTCTCTTTTCTCGTTTTATTATTGATGTGATGTTTTTAGTACTTGAGCTGAACATATTGTTACCGCCTACAAGAAATTAGTTTTTGACATTTGTGATTTTTCTATTTCTAATTAGCAGTCAATTTATAGTTTGTTGGATACAAATTCGATTTTAATATTAAATAAATCTCTCAGATGTTCAGTATTTATTACTTTAATAAAATAAAGTTAAAATAATTCAACATAATTGAATTTTTATTTGGTACGGGGGGGGGAAATAATAAAATACAAAATAATAGTGTTAAGACGTTTATTGTTTATTTATTATTATTTACATAGAAAACATTAAAGGTTGGTATCAAGATAACAGAATTGTTAGAGGTATGTGTATTT
Source organism: Euspilapteryx auroguttella (assembly GCA_951802225.1). Classification (NCBI taxonomy): domain Eukaryota; kingdom Metazoa; phylum Arthropoda; class Insecta; order Lepidoptera; family Gracillariidae; genus Euspilapteryx; species Euspilapteryx auroguttella. The sequence goes on along the minus strand of OX637648.1, from coordinate 10,265,571 downwards.
CGGTAATCATTTACTGTGTCACAAACTTTATATATTTCTGCAGATATTATTCAATATATTAGCTTATATTAAAATGTAAGTATTTACCTATTTAACATAATATTAAGCTTAAACTAAAACGTTCTCCGATAAACAGGTAAAAATATTATTATATTAATCTGTAATATGGCAATCATCGGAGAATGTTCCTTTATTTATTAAAAATATTATTTACAGTGTTTTAAATCAATTATGGATAATTGTACATATCCTATTTTGAAAAACCATTTTAGGTGCCCAACATTTTAAACGTTCTTGTTCATGATTAGTGACAAAATCTTATTGCTAGCACATACTTAATTAAAGCGTCACGATGCGCTTCACTAAGGCACAAACTCACAAATGTTGTCTTTTTTGTGATTTTTATATCATGTTTCGTCTGGTTTGTTTTCATTTTGACATTTTATACTCATAATGGGTATAATTAACAACGGCAATAGGCGTAATAAAGTTCCAATTATTGAGTCAAAATATTGGCTTTTTAATTTTGGAATCTTTCTTCCCAAATCAAAACGTGGCGACCATAACACGCGCAGTTTAAAAACATATCTTCTTTTAAGAAATTGGTAAAGAAATACAACAAATCAGTACCTACTCAATTTGCTCTCCCGGTCCGAGTAGCCTTTAGCACTTTCTCTATCAGAATATTTCCCATTACCATTGTATTTGTTATGTCCATTACCATTTTGTTTATACTGCTTCTCGCTTGTACTATAATGTATTTCCGAAGGTCCAATGGTTTTAGACCAGTGGTGAGTCCAGTAGAAGTCGTCTGGGTACCGTGGATATGGGTTTTCTCGGCATAAAACCACGCAGTATACCAAGCTTCCGACTAAAGTTATGAAGCCGAATATAAGGAAAACTATTCCTAAGATCCTGGAACAAGAAAAAAATATAAGATTACATAGGCCTCCCCCATAAAACGCCACAGCGACCGGTCTGGAGCGACCCATCCAGTGCATTCCCGCAGCTTTCACCAGGTCGTCTTTACACCTTGTGGGGCGTCTGGGCACTCGAGAACTTTGGAGACTATTGACTAGTTGAGTAATTCTTAACTAAACACATGGTTTAAAACAGGTTTTTAATTGAAAATTTAATTGGTCCTCAACCCTGTGTCTTAAAAGTTAGACATGCTTGTATAACGTCACGCCCTTTTCCCATCGGGTTAGGCAGAGACAATTGATTGCCACTAGCTTTGATCCTGACAATAGCATAAATTAAAGGATTAAAAAAAAAGTTTTTCTGGAAGCCCAGTGTAAACTTAAGTAAGTACTTCTACATTTTACTGAAATCTAATGAAAAATCAAACCAAAGTCAACTGATTGAATAAATCGGTACATGTTTTATGTTCGAGTTTAATATTCCGACCCAGTTTCACTTTACGCATTTAAACTAAACGATTCACAATAAAATCGGTTTATTTCAGTTTCGATACAGAATCGGTTCTTTGTTCTTGTTGCAACTACGCGTGCATCAAGGAAAATTTCTGAGAATTATTGCTTTGAAACATCCTGATGACTGAGTAAGTCGTAGCGGATTCCGTTTTACTACAGAATAATAAATAGTAGTGTTACTGACAAGCAATTTGTAACAAATTTTAGGAATCATCATACCTTTATTATAATTTTCTCAAGAATAATAACTCTATCATTTAAAACAAGAATATTGTCGGAGTTTTGTCATAATCACACGCTTGGCTGGCGATGGCGGTTTTAATTTTAAACCATCATCATAATCATCACCATTTCATCGGAAAGACGTCCACTGCTGGATATAGGCCTCCCCCATAACGACCGGTCTTGAGCGACCCTCATCCAGTGTAACCGCAGCTTTCACCAGGTCGTCTGAGCACCTTGTGGAGGGTCTACCTACTCTGCGTCTTCCGGTTCTTGGTCGCCACTCGAGAACTTTTCGGCCCCAGCGACAATCTTTCTTCGAGCTATGTGCCCTTTTTTAAGGCGGGGAAACTCCTAACGAGTATACCCTGCGACCCCGGGGGGAGCCGCAGGGTTTTGTGGGGTTCGCAGTTTCGCACCCACTAAAACGCCGCCGGTGTCCATCTCGGCTGTTGGCAAGGGGTCACGGGTGATCTTACGATCGTTAGATTCAACTCCGCGACGAGCTATGTGCCCTGCCCATTGCTCTGCCGTCGTAATGGTAAACGCAGTAATCGCCATTACTGCGGTTTAAGTTTTATTGCATAGCGATTTTATTCTAGCGATTTTTCAAACATTATCTTACCAAACAAACAGCGGCTCGAAGAACTGCAAAACGATGACGAAGCCAAGCGTCACCAGAATGAGGCCCAAGTTCAGCAGTAGCATGAGACAGCACATGCCCTTCACGTTGGGGCAGAAGGGGTTGGGTGCAGCCATTGCGTCCACTTTTACACCCGCCTGGAATATGAAGAATTTTTTGATAAGTAGGGTATATAATATATATAATTGACTGCTCCGTATCTCAGTTGGCAGTGATGTGTACTGACACGCGGGTGCACCGGGTTGGATTCCCGGCGGGGGCGAACTTTGTTAAGATGAATATCGATGTTCGTTTTCCGATCTAAGTGTATTGGTAGACTTTAGTCTCTTTATAGGTTTCGGACTTCTAGGCTCTGAGTATGATGCGTTAATATTTTAGTTTAGAGGGTGCATAAAAATTACAGGCTTCGTAATGAAGGCTTTCTCTCCTAATATCCTTTTTTGAAGTCGTTTAAAATGTGCCGAAATCATGATTGTTTTCGACTTTTGATACAACCTGTTTTCGACTATACCAAAATATACAAAATTTAAAGTTTCTTACTTTTCTAGAAATCTTGGATCTGTGCGTGGAGGCGAGAGAGGGCGCCACCGCGCTCCTGTACGAGTAGACACTGCGCGGTGCTCGGGACTGCCGACTGTTGACAATAAAAAACATTATTTATTAGATTACATTACGCTTTGTGGGGAGTCTGCCTACTTTTCGTCTTCCGGTTCGCGCCCGCCACTAGAGAACTCTTCGAACCTAACGATCATCTGTTGTTCGAGCTATGTGCCCTGCCAATTAATTCTTTGGTTTTCAGCTAGACGACCCTGATAAAAGCTGCGGGAGTACACTCGATGGGGGTCGCTCAAGACCGGTCGCTGTGGCCATTTATGGGGGAGGCCTATGTCCAGCAGTGGACTTCTTTCGGGTGAAATTATGATGGTGACGATTAACGGCATAGAATAGAAACACTTTATTGCATACAAAGTAAGACACAAAGTACATTATTAAATAAAGGTGCAGACAAATTGAATTTTCATGCAATTGGCGGCCTTATTGCTAAAAGATATTTCTTCCAGTCAGCCCATACATACACTACAATGCCTAGGTAGAGTAGGACCTCTTTGTTGTCACAGTAAGGTAGAACGTTCTAGTTCTATTACGGTGGTAGTTTTTAATTCGGTGTCAAAATGTTTAATTTGGTAAAAAAAAATCGCCTCTCAAGTGTGGCAAAATTGCATAACCTACCTATTGACGCACGTAACTGTACAAATCGTTTAGAAACTAACAAGTAAGTTAGTAAGTATAGTCCACGTTACTACAGCGCATCACGACGAGGGTGAGGCGTGGTGTATTCAGATACATACGTCATCTAGCGACGTGAGAGTCAAACGGTGACCTGACCTAAAGGGTGACTTAAATTATACAGCGGTTTTCCAGTGCGATATGTATGTAAATTAAAAAAAAAAACAATAATTTGGCTGCGTATAATAATAATGCGTACAATAATAGCTCACTTGGCTAATAATAAACTTGTATATCGCTTGGCACAAAAATGTAGAAATCAAAAAGTGGCAACACTGTACGGAAATTTGAGGGATTTTCGAAAAAAAAACATAGTACTGCCACTTCTACATTTTTTACCTAGATCAAAGTACGTAGTTACGTACTTACTTGTGTAAGTATAACGAAAACCTTCCTAAATAAAGCCATCAAACGCCGCGCGCCGCCGACTAAAAGTATATAAAAAACGTAATTTTAAAAGAAAAAGTGTTCCAAATAAAAAGATTTGGGCTCTGATAGACATAACCAAAATTTTCCGGAGCGCGTCGAAACCTCTAAAATACACTTTCTACTTTTCGCCCTTGGGTGACCGTGACGAGAAATGGGTAAATTTAAGACGCGCTTTTTTACAATATTCTTACACTTTTATACTAGGTACATACGTACGTAGTTACGCCCTGCAGTTACAGGACCGAAGAATAGGACTGAGGTATCCCCTGCTGCCTGTCGTAAGAGGCGATTAACAGGAGACCCCGGGGTCGTTGGGTGCACGAGGCGGAGGTCTCGTGTAGTCATTAACGGCCCCGAGAAGAAGAGAAGGACGATGCAACGCAGTGTCTCGATTCCGAAAGAAATCCGGTCCCGGGGGGACGATCACTATATGTCCCCCCGAGAAGAGGCCGAAGAGCCATGCTGTAGGGGGTCGCGGAGTTGAATATAAAGATCGAAAGATCTCCCGTGACCCCCTTGCAAACAGCCGAGATGGACACCGGCGGGGTTTTAGTGGGTGCGAACCCCACATAACCCTGCGGCTCGCCCTGGGGTTGCTTATGAAAGTTATAATTTAATTTGTAATGATATTGTTTCAATTTATTTCTTGAGAGAGATGGGCACAGGGCAAAAACAAATTGGGCGGAAACGGGCATAAACGGACATATTGGGCGAAAACTTTTTACGCCCAAATAAATGCCCGATCACTGGCCGGAAAAAACTCACTTTTTATTTCGCATAAAAATCATAAAATGAGGCGTAATATTGTTAGATTTTCATTTAAAACTATAATCTGGTCAAACATTATTCGCTATGAGGTAAATTAATACAGAAGATCACTTCAAATTATGTAAACAGGTTACTAAAAACTGATTCAAACTTTTATTTTCGATTGACTCTGTAACTGAAGCAGGTTAACTAGATAAAATTATTCATTTGTGCTTGTAAGACCCTTAAAAAGTAATTAAACAATGAAAAATTAATACAAATTTATACGTTTTAGAGGTAATATTATGTTTTTCTTTAACCCTTAAATGCATATTGTATCGAAAACGATACAACAATTAAATCGCTGAAAAAAACATTCATTTCGTTCAAAAATCGTTGACAAGGCTGTATTTCTAAAAACCTTAGGTATTCAAGTTTGTTTTTAAACAGATCACCACCTGTCAACTTTCCTGCGTTTTTTTTTAATAAATGGTAAAAATACTTTGCGCGGGTAATTTGACATTGGCGGTTTTGCGAATCTTTTGGCTTTGGTAAAATATTAAAAATATTGGATTTTTGTAAAGAAAAAAATATTTATATACAGGTAAGTGATTATATTTCGTATATTTTGGTGTTTCACTTGTTTTTTTATTTTTTCATGTCTAAAACACGGCCTTTTTGTTTGTATCGAAAACGATACTTCATGCAATAAGGACTTTGATTATTACCTATTAAGTTAATTACTATTCATTATAAAAAAATGAATTATTTTATTTCTTTTGAGAATGCAGCTTTTACTTTATTTTAGAGCACCATGGGTAGAAAACAGGATCTCAATATAGAAAATTAGCTTTGTATGTGAGAAAATGGCAAGTTATCAGAACATTATGGAGAAGATATGGACTTTCTTCCGAAAAGCGAGGAGTTACTTGGTGTTTTGGAAGAAGATGATCACGGTGGCATGGAATCTCCATTTTGATGATTCTGCTGAAGTTAATGGTGAAATTAGGGGTGGTTCTCAAGTAAATGAGGACCCAGATCCACCTTTGATTGACGAATTTTAACGATGCCATCTTATACAATTTTGGCAGAAATTTGTTCTGGAAACAACTGGCCCTGCTTTCATTGATGAAGATGAAATAAAATTCAAGGGGAATGAAGACTTATGGCATGAAATTCAGGAGCTGCAGAGCCCATTTCAGTTTTTCAACAATTTTATATGAATGACTCTAGGAACAAATAGTTAAGCTCTAAATGCATATTGTATCGAAAACGATACATGAAATTTATACCTAAAAAAAATACTAAAATAACAAAAAATATTTTTTTCTTTATTTTTCCCGTGTTATATGGCTTATTTCCTATAACCAAGAATTTTTCTGAGAAAAAATATTTTATCATGCAGTTAAGGGTTAAGTTTTTAATCCATGTTCCTTTAAAAAAATTATGGATATGATTAGCAGATTAAAACAGTACCGTTTGTGTGTAATAGCGTTATGGCCTCAACACAAAACGCAACGTGGGTTTTGTTGTTTTCTATAAATTCCACTACAAGCTTAAGAGCAGCATTTTTAAAGGCACATGTTTCGAAAATCCAAAATGGCGGACATTTCTTTTTCAATATTGATATTAGTGACTTTGTATTGGTTTATGGAGTTGGTGATTACACAAAAAACTTAAATTTTGTAATCCAAGATAGTGGGAATATTTTTTTCTTAATCAAAACGTCTGGTTTCTATAAACCTATGAAAGCTAGCAAAATTTTAGACACGGTTTTTTTGTTTATAAAAAAAAAATCATCGTATGTTGATTGATAAATAGCACTAACATGTCCGGAACTTTCTAATCATGAATCCCAACTTGCACTTGGCTGTTTATTTTACAGTCAGTAGCCTTGGCAATATCGAAACGCCACCTATACTTATTTCGAATATTTCGAAAATGGAAGTCTTTTCGAAATCAGCTACCCCAAAAAAGTGAGGAAACGTAATCACCTTAATTACCCTTTTATTTTAACGGGAGAATGCCATAGGCATTTGCTCGGGTGAGCGTCGGGGGTATGTTGGGCTCGCACCCACTAAAACCTCCCGGCGGCGGTCTTGGCGCTTTCGGGAAGAACCCCGGGAACCGCGCATTATAGCGTCCGTAGTCCTTCCCGCGCTCAGCTGCTATCAGGTTCGTGCTCGGGAAGGGCATATTGTTCCCTCCCCGGCTCGCCTTTGGAGCTACGGCGGCACAGTGCCACAATAGCTGTGCCGCCGCCCATCTCGGGGCCGTTTGATGAGAGGGTCGGGCCTCCGCCCAACACACCCACGACCCCAACAACCTTTTAGTCGCCTCTTACGACTTGCAGGGAATATCGTAGAAAGCCCTGTAGGTCCGGGCGTAAGAATAGGTCTACGGTATACCCTGCCTGTCGTAAGAGGCGACTAAAAGGGGTGTTTGGGGTCGTGGGTGTGAAGGGCGGGGGCCCGTCACACTCATCAAACGGCCCCAAGATGGGCGGCGGCACAGCTTGTGGCACTGTGCCGCCGCAGCTACAAAGGCGAGCTGGGGAGGGAACAACATGCCCTCCCCGAGCACGAAGCTGATATCAGCTGAGCGTGGGAAGAACTTCGGACGCCAGTAACGCGTGGTTCCCGGGGTCCTTCCCAAAAGCGCCAAGACGTCCGCCGGGGAGTTTTAGTGGGTGCGAGCCCCACATACCTCCGACGCTCCCCCGAGCGTCGGGAAATGCGATATGCATTTCCCCCCGTTAAAAAAATAAAAGGCATACCGTAGACCTATTCTTACGCCCGGACCTACAGGGCTTGTCGACGTAATTACCTTAAATGGTTTAGACAGTTCTTTCGTTTAAGCGCCTGCCTAATCAAATGACGTTATTTGAATGAAAAAGTTAATAATTACTAGTTAAAATGTTAATAATTGAGATTTTAGTTTTTGCCCTGTTGATGGACATTTATTCGGCATATACGGACATTTATTAGGCATTTAAACAATACGCCCAAAATGCCTGGGCAGAAACCCATCTTCAGGGACGAAAGAGTAGGTACTATTACGTTTTTTTAGTTTACTGTACAAATAAAGTCTTTACAATTTAAGTTCCGTGTATTTTTAACTACGTATCTCTAAAAACACAAAAATTGTTCTTTATTTTGTCACGTTCCAAAATCAAACATCGGCCGAATCACTTGATCACCGCTTATCTGCTTATTCATCGAGAGAAAAAAAAACAATTTGAACGCTGCGCCTGTCAACGGGCCGTTAAATATGCTTCATAGAAAGAGCTTAATTTTTTTTTATTTTAAGGGAAGTGTTCTTTAGTTCGGTAAGATTAAAAATTCCAATTTTAGTTATACCATGTTTTACCCAAACAGATTTATAAGACCATACCTACCACTAATATGCATTATCGGTGGAACGAAAATACTTAAAAAACTTTAACATAAATAATGTGGTAACTTCGGATTTAGGCTACAAGCAGGAAAAGCTTAGGTGTTACTTTCAATCTAAGTTCACAAAGAACATTTTAAGTTATTAAATAAGTTAAGTAGCTATCTATAAGTACGGGATATTCTTTTGTTCACCTTACTTTTGTTACTAGGTGAAAACTTATGTAACCTTTTTGTTTAAATTTATATTTCTTTTTTTGCATGTAAATTTAGGAATAGGAAATAAAAGGCTTTTTTATTTTATAAGGACGGGATATACTTATTAGGATACACTATTTAAGTAAATAGTTTATTTACTTATTACATTATCTCATTTTTAAATTTTTATTGTTTTTCTTTCCCTTTTTTTGTAAATATGTAATATACTTAACTGTAATTATCTGCTGTAGTTAAAGATTACCTCCGTGAAGTTGTAGTGATTTCGACTATTCTTCAGAAGTCCAGTTCGATTCCCGTAGGGGTAAACGTTGTTATAATAGATATCGATGTATGTTACCTGGGCTAGGTGTTTGTGAGTACGTATGTGTTTCAAGCTAACATACAGGTTCTTCCTAGTTAGGTAGAGTCTCTTAGTGTTATTAAGTATTATCTAGGAAAGCCACTCTGTAACTATGGTGGTAGAGGGATTATTGTTTTAACGTTGGTTCCGAAACCACGTGTTTTGTTAGCGGGCTTTAAAACAATAATCCAATAAACTTACGATAACCGTACAACGTTGCTGGGCTTTATGCCCACCCATTTAATCTAATTTGTGAACTTGACATTGGCAAAATACTCCACTGAAGTGGAGTCAAGTCCATTAAATTAAAATAATAACAATAATAAATAATGGTGGGAAATCAGCATCATTAAAGAAATTCCTACCCTAAAGACATTTTGATAAACTACAAGCAAAACTCAGTAATTACTTACTCACAAACTTACTGCAACGCAACGGTCCCCGCTATCGTTACATCCGCACGTCGCCGACTGTACTTACAAGTGAAATATTGTTCATGCTAACGGTACTAGCGCATTAAGTTACTTGCCTAGTAAAGTTGTTTAAACAGACTCTACCCGGGTTAAGGTTGAAAGGTTGTCGTTTGTTTGTCTGTCTGTCGTTTACGTAGTTTATTAGTTACGTGATGCTTTTTAGACCTTTGCGTTTGCTGTAAAGAGGTATAAGATATTTTTAGATGTTTGTTTTTTACATTGTTTTTTACATCAAATAAAAAATACTAGGTGGATACTATCTATCTGACATGGCAAACTTCGTACCGCCTAACAATATAATTTATTCTGCAATTTTGAAAACATTTTAATAGCTAAGCCTATATTTAGGAATAGTGGGATAAATTCTTACAATGTTTTTTTTTTTTTTTTTTTAAATAAATCGCATCAGTATTTTCAGAGCCTACACCTAATCGGTTCAATCAAACAATTTTTTTTTTTTCCTTTATAACATCAGTGTAAGAAGTTAAACTTTTCTATTAATTTTCAAGTACCTATGTGGTTTAAAATATAAAAAGGAGGAGAAGATTGCAGATTGCTTATTTTTTTTTAATCTGAATTAAAATGTCCATATTTATTATTACCTTATTATTATTATTAGTTTATTTAAGTTAATAAGTTTAAAAATATCTTGTGTAGTTAATAAATATTCATTTTACGGTCAAAGTTATGATTAAAAAAAATAATTTAAGAAGTTCTTATTACCTTTTGTCTTTAAATTTAATATTTTTCTGAAGATACTATAGAAATAACTCTGCAGTCTGACATAGAGGTCAAAATACACCCATTAAAGTCATCCCGACAACAACAAAAGGCGAACTAAAACCTATCTAAACACCAGTTAGGTGCAAACAGCTTTATTGTCATAGATCAATTGAATCCGCATTCCCAGATGAGTCATGTCATGTTAAAACCGTTCTTGCGGCACCTAAAGTGTAATTTTCCATCAATCCGGCCGTTTAATGTGAGGGTTTACACTCGTGTACTATGCGCACAGAGTGGCGGTTCGAACGCTGCGTTTGAAACGCTCTCGAGTTCTATTGATACAGTGCAGTGTTACCAACTCGGAGTTTTTAGAGCTCGATTGGAGGTCTAAATCGTCTTGGTTAGCTCAAAAAAATTGGGTTTAGCTTTTTAGCTCTCTTTTTTTTTACAATTTTAGAGCTAAAAAATAGTACTATTTTTACCTCGTGTTTAGTGACAATGTTACTAAAGTGTCTATGGTAAGTTTGCGTCGTTTTATTTTTTAACATTTTTTACCGCGTGAATAGTTAATAATCATCATCATAGTACGAGGGCGCAAAATAAGTATTTAGCCAAAATGTACTAAAATGGTGTTCAGCTCCTTTTTCTGCATAAATCTAGCTCTGTTTCAGACACGATTTAGCTATCTTTTTAAATTCCAGTTGGCAAAACACAGTGTGCAAACTTATTATTGACTTGTGATTCTGTGAAGTGTGCGCACCGTATGGAAGAGAAACGAACCAAAATAAGAGTTAAACCTAAGTAATTTAAATTAAGTTCCTAATCTAGCTAATCTAACTAGGTTTAAATTAACTTATTCTATTCGTCATGCAAATCGGTAATTTAGGCCGGTCTAACTTTTTATGGTAAGTGGCGAAGGAATGGTAAGGGGGAAAGGAATTGAAAGTCTTGAAAATAATTGAGTTTTATCCACGATCCATTTATTTTATCGTATTATAATTTTTTGTTGATTTCAACGTTTTTCAATTGACAGTGGCACTGCAAGCTGCAAGTTTCCACGACGCTGCAGATTAACAGTTATCGTTCACATACCGACCACATAGGCGCGCGTTTAAAACGCAGCGTTTCACCCGCCAGTCCGTGCCAATAGGACGAAGGGCAGGGCGATTTTGTAATTTAACACGGCACCAGAGATCCGTTGCCTCAAATTAGGCGAATCGTCCAAGGATTTAGCCTGAATGGAGGTGCAACGGTATTGTGTCGGTAGATTGCCTCAATTCGATCACTTTGCATACTCAGGGCTGATGTAATGGGTAACCTACCTGACTGATGGGTAATTGGTAATTTCCGAGGTGAAGGCGACCGACGCCGCTATTTTAGGGTTAAAGGTAGAGGTAAAGTTTTATAGGGTTATTTTGAATTGAATTGAATTGAATTGAAGAGCGGTATACTTTGATTTAAGCCGCTACTTTTTTATTTATGATCCTGAATTAGATCCTGTATGAGTATGACTCTACTAGATGTTTAGTTTTTTATTAGCACCGTTGTGTTGATTTAGGTCTTAGTGTTTTAAAATGTAAAATACCAGTTTAGGCAATAATCAGTAGATAATTAAGGTTTTTATACTGATACTTATCAGTGCTCTTAACGGGCCACACGGTGCGAATCTAGAGCCCCTGCGACATTAATTAATCTCTTCTCAACCATGGTCAAAATCCAAAATTGTGATTATCACGCCCTAGATAATCTTGCTTAATTAGAGTACTAGTGTCTTCAAGGATTACATGTTAGATACATATTTGCCATGGTTGAGAAGATAATTTTTTTTTCATTAACGCTAGTAAAGTTAATTACAATATTCCCGATTTAACCTCGTTAGTTTTAAGAGGAGTGTCACATAATTAATTTTCTTCAAATAATGTATATTAAAATCCCTTTTAAAGTAAAAACTATCAAACAACCTGGGTGTAAATAATTATTAGTTAAGAAAACGAGACTTTTCCCATAGAAACCTAATTAGACGCCTAGTTTTTCTCCGTATTATAGTAATTTAAATATTTAGCACATCAAATGAGCAGTTTACTTCTTTCCTCGGTATAATAAGCGGTCATTTTAATAGATAATTATACACAGTAAGTTTTCTTGACCTTAACTTATATTAACTGTGTGCAGACTGACTGCTCCGTGGCTCAGTTGGCAGTGATGTGGACTGAGTAAGCGTGTGCACCCGGGTTCGATTCCCGGGCGGAGCGAATATTGATACGATGTTCGTCTCTCTGTGTGTGTTTCGGGCACCCTAGATACAGGTTCTTCTTAGTTAGGGGCTCTGAGTGTGATGTGTTATTGTTATTGTTATTGTTATTGTAGATACTCACCAGAATCGGTACCCTATACTATATGTAAATTAAAATGCGATTTTATGGCTCTATGTTTTTTTGAATTAAAATTTCAAATTATTTCACATATTTAGAGCCCCTAACTAGGTAGAACCTGTACCAGTATATGATGGATATTAATGTCAATGTGTTTGTTTGTCTCTGTATCAGATCTGTATGAGTTTCGGTCAACCTGGATATAGGTTTTTTCTTTCTCTGACTTGAATGCACTCGAACGTACGAAATCACTTTAGGTAGGTAGGTATATGTATAAATGTACTAGTGTAAGAAATATAAAAATAATAGTTAAAATTAATAATTTAAACATCCGGTGACATAAAACTTTATGTTAAATTTATTTGCAAAAAATTTATTTAGATATTAAATTGGATACGATAGGACTCTACTAAATATTAATGATTAAATCTGATCCCTTAAAAGAGCGATCAGTCCGGAACAAAAACTAATTTATATAAAAACGGATCCATTAAGGGATCGGGTTTAAGGGATCAGTTCGGAAATAACTCTCGAAAACGCTAAGTAGTAGAGTTTTTAAAACTCATTTTTTGTATTTATTTGTAACACAAAACAACCGAAACCAAACAAACTCTAAATCTAAAATTTATGAGAAAGAACATGTACATTTTTAGGAAAGCTAAAGTCTAGCAATAATAGACCATGATTAATAAAATTCTTGACAATTCGTTTTTTTATTTCTCACTTTTTTTTTTAATAAATCCTAAGTTCAGAGTATCTTTATGATAAACGACTTTGATATTATAAATAACATGTCGGCGGCTACATACAAACACCATGTCATCAATATAAACTGACGTAACCTATTAAAATATATAAGTTAGTACTTAAAATAATTAAAAATAATCTGTAGCCAATAAATTTTTAAAGGGTGATGACTTCACGCCTTTTTAAAAAGCTATTTTGAGTATAACGAAGATAATAAGTTATACATTAATACCTGTTTTATGCTGTTCTGGTAGAAATTTTGGAAATTTCTTCTTATTGCAGCTACACATAAGGAAACTACCTTCAAGTCTCTACTTTAAGCTTTTTAGGCCTATTACACCGAAACTAGCGCCACTTTGATAAATAATTAATATCTTCTAAACCATGACCGAAATAAAAAATATGCGTCTTTGACTCACTAGGTAATCTTGCTTATAATTTTTAAGGCTCTGTTTTTGTAGGATCATGATCTTAGAAATATTCTTTTACGAAACTCAAAGTGGCCACTTTAGGCAAGAAACGGTTTTTTTCTTAGATTTGGAACCTAAAAACTACACAATGGGCCTTAAAATTTCTAAGCAAGATTATCAAGGGAATCAAAGACGCATTATATTTTTGATTTCGGCCATGGTTTAGAAGATATTAATTATTTATCGAAGTAGTGCTAGCTTCGGTCTAATAGGCCGAAATTGCTTGAAGTAAATATTGCTCGACATGAGATTTGACGTGTCTTATTCCCTTTAACAGTACATGTAGGACGACTACTTTCAAGCGTCCCGCTCTTAGCTTAAGCTACTTTAGGTCTTGCCTTTAGGTACCTAAGTACTGAACAAAAGGCCTCTTAAGATCGTCGCCTGCGCATCAAAGTGCGACGCAGTACTGTTAATCATAATCGCACTGCGACCGCGTTAACGGTATGAAAACAAGCGTCCACGCGTACCGCCGGCGGCGTTTTCTTATTTTATTATTACAGACTTGCAGTGAAGGCACGATTATTGATCGAGTTAAGTAATCGGGATTCGAGATGCATATTGAATTTGGAAATGGATCATTAAAATCTACTTTTCATCAAGTAAGTCAAGGAACGCGCTCACGCACGGAACAGAAAAATTACAGTTTATAAAATTAAGTTCCTTTCTTCAACCCTTAGGTCATTGAGATTAAATTGTTTGTTAAACTGTGTTTTCCGTTAAAATATCAGCGAATAATTTAAAGGAGGATTTTGTATAAAAAAGGTACCTATAGTACCTAATAATATACACTTATTTGGGTTGTAAAGAAGGGCGGGATGCATGCAACACGCACAGAAAAGACTTTTGCTTCGTTTAATTCAAGTGAATTTCTTTGCACTTTCGAAAATTTTAAAATAAGTCAAACATATCGTTCATGCGGCTATGATGTCAGAGGTTACTTACGGAATTATAACAAACTAGTCGACCCGGCGAACTTCGTACCGCCTAAAATATTACTTTCTTGTGCATGTTTTATACTTAAAAACCTTCCTCTTGAATCACTCTATCTATTAAAAAAGACCGCATCAAAATCCGTTGCATAATTTTGAAGATTTAAGCATACATAGGGACAGACGCGGAACGTGACTTCATTATTATTATTATATTATTATTATTATATTATTATTATATTATTATTATTATAGTACAAAATTGTAAACTAGTCTAACGGAAGGCTATGCAATGCAATGCAATATAATAATGATATTATGTTGGTATACCTAATCACGACGAGAAAGCAAAGCGAAATGATTTTCATATTACAAAATGGCTTACTATCTCTACGTATGACATCATGCAGGCCTCCCTACAGATGACTCAGACCGCCAAGACAAACATTTGGGGTAGGGGGGTTTCTTTCAAGGCTCAACGCTGCTGCCTGTCCTTTGGGGATTTTCAATGCCTTTTACTTTTACTGTATTCTAATGATGGTAGCCGCCACACGGCACTCTATCAAAGTGTACCTTTCTAATACAAACTCACCTAATTTCAGAAGGAGGTCTGTAAGCAGCACTGGTGACATAGACGTCGGAGCCGGAGTCCCTTGGCGACCCGTTTTGCCGGCGACCGTTGCGATGGTCGCCCGACGGAGACCGTGTCCGCTCGTCCATGATCTGTAATAGATATTGGTTTTGTCTATACTTACTAAGCAAGCAATCAAAGCAAGCTTAGAATTTATGAGGTTTAAACTTTTGTTAAGTATACTAATAAAAAAACAACACCAATCAACATTTAAGCTGTACACTAAGACACAACGGTACCAGAAGAAATACAGAAAAATCGGAAGTGCTACGCTGGAAAAGTCCGTTACTGTTCTATGTAAATCCAATTAATATTTGTCTTTATTTGTAACTTTGAGTACCTAATCTGACAAAGCTCATAGTTAGCGATCATGTCTCGGTCCAGTAAGTCATCACTGGCCACACACATTGTGGGTTGCCTGGAAGAAATCGCTTTTAGCGGTAAGGCCGCCAATTGCATGCAAATTCTATCTGTCAGCACCCCGAATTTAAAAAAGGAATTTTTGTATCTTAATTTGTATGCATTAAAATGTATTCTATCCTATTCTATTGATCGTAGTTCGATCCTATACATAATACAATCATGGATTGTAGAACGATGATTAGCACTACAGAAGTAAAAACGAAAAAACGGCCGCGGGAGTGCATTGGATGAGGGTTGCCGGACCGGACATTATGGCGATCCGTGAAGAAGGCCTATGTCCAGCAGTGGACGTCTTTCGGCTGCGATTATGATGACGATATTCCACTTTGATCTACGTTTCGACGATTTTACTCATCTGTGAAATTGATACCAAATCATAAATCTGTAAACCGCCACAGGTCAACAGTTGTCCGTTCCGTTAAAAAGCAATAAAATAACGTTAAATCCGTAACTCCGTTATGTCATGAGTAGAAAACATAATTTCTATCAAGAAAATAAGTTCAGAGGGCGTATCCAATGGCATATTGTTGATGCTTATAGAACTTGAGTGGTCATAATTCGATTGACACAATTATTTCATACTAAACGTAATGATATATCTACTTACCTAAATTTTCCTGTACTTTCTTTTGCTAGTCATGTTTTTTTGGAAAATAATAAAATCTTTATAATCTTTCTTTCTTTATACTTACCTTTTTTTTTGGCGGGGAAACTCCTAACGAGTACCCTGCAGCCCCCGGAGGAGCCGCAGGGTTATGTGGGGTTCGCTTCGCACCCACTAAACCCCGCCGGTGTCCTTCTAGGCTGATAGCAGGGGGGCCGCGGGTAATACTGTGGAATTATCCGCGACCCCCCCCAGCATTGGCTGATGTAGAGCCTCATCTCGGGTGGACATGGTTGTCGTCCCCCCGGAGAGAGAGATAGGCACCTAGCTCAACATAGTTACTTCCGTCAAGCCAAATATCTCGAATAACCTCGGAAAATAAAAGTGACTTGAACTCAGTTCAAGCGTACATCAGGCAAGGTGCAGTGAAGATATCCGAGAGATTTTCGATTTAAAATCTGTTTTGAATTTAGATACCATATTCGCCGCGCCGCGCCCGATATAAGAATGCATTCGATTTGTAAGTACTTATAACATAAGTTCTTTTTAACAAAGAAGGAACCCAACTTCAATAAACTGACACATACATCAACTGAGCACTTTCTCTTTTTCGTAGTCGGTTAAAATTGCTGATTAAACCTTCTGCTGAAGCTGAATGTAAAAAATACTTATCTGAAAACCGCATCAAAATCGGTTCAGCCAAACGCGAGATATTGGCGGACAAATATACTTAAACACAGGTCAAACTGATAACCTCCTTTTTTGAAGTCGGTTAAAAATCAAATAAAAAGTGGCCTTCATATTTATGAAATCTAACAAATAAAACACGCGAACCGAAATTACAAACTTTACAAAAACAGCAGCATGATTCAAAACATGAAAGGAGTCATTTTAATACGAACGTCGAACGTTTTCCAGTAAACAAATTAATAACGAATTCCATAACGAAAACTCATACGGAGCGACATAAAATCTGCGAAACTGCAATCTATTTTAGACTTTATGTTCTACGCCGTAGATTGAAAACTGCTCTGCGTAGCACAGGAATTGACGTCTTGGTATAGAGTTACAAAACTAACACGAATCAACGTTAATTAGAGTTTAGAAAACATGTGCCCAGTAGAATTTTATTTCGGTCATACATCACACAACTGTTTCCGGCCATTTTATGCCATCTTCACTATTTGCGTCTCAAACATTTGCAGCCTTGAACTGTATCCTGTACAATGAAACAGTACAATTTTAATTAAGAGTTCTGTGGTACCCATTCTCCTCCCGTCTCTGTCATACCCCGTCTCCTCCTATACTCCTCCTCGACCGTACGACTTCAGTAGTGAAATTGTATATGTCGTAGTAAGATTTGATAATTAGGTTTTTTGCAAAAAAAACTAGGGATTTTGCGAAAACCCGGATAATTTGATATAAGCATTACTTTTTTTTCAATCATCCTGACATAAAGCAGTTTTTTTTTGCAAAAAAACCTAGTAAAATTGAAAATTTTGAAACCTTCCTTTAATCTAATTGGCTAGATTATTGCTTGCTGGTAAACTCTTATTCTGATTGGTTCGTTAAAATATCCTTTGCCGCTACAGAGAACCAATCAGAATAAGAGTTTACCAGCAAGCAATAATCTAGCCAATCAGAGTTAAGGCAGGTTTCAAAATTTTTAATTTTACTAGGGTTTTTTGGGGATGCTTATATCAAATTATCCGGGTTTTCGCAAAATCCCTAGTTTTTTTTTTGCAAAAAACCTAATTAAGTATCAAATCTTACTACGACATACATGTTTACACTCCATGGCGGGCACATGAGATTGTTTTGCGTTTCTTGACTAGTTGGTGTGGTATTTCAATTAGCTATCGACTCGTATGATTGGATTTCCTTTGTTTTACAAACTCAAGTCATGTGTTTGCAAGTTTGCATTTGTTTTCCGGAACAACATCCCAAGTGGACTGGTTAACTCTGTTTTTGATAGTGCAGGGTTCGATTTCCTACCGGGGCAATTAGGCGTGATGCTTTGTTTTGTATGGTACTTATTGGTGTATGATATGACTTGCTGTTCTATAAATTATGAAATAAATTGATGTTCGTCTGTCTTTTTAAAACTCGAGAACGACTATACTGATTAAGCAAATTTCGATTTTGTTATGTTTATTGGTTTAGATTTTAGATAATTTTAGTTTAAAATGATAATGTCGTCATAGTACAGAGAAGGTTTAAACGTTGGTCATATCACAACACAATTATATGCGGACTAAGTCACAGGCAATTTTTTTTTGTTATGTATATTTTTATACAGCTTACAAAATTAAAGGTTCTTTTTATTTCTTTTTGGACTGCTCCGTGGCTCAGTTGGCAGTGATGTGGACTAAGTAAGCGTGTGCAGTTGTGCACCCGGGTTCGATTCCCGGGCGGGGCGAATATTGATATGAAGAATATCGATGTTTGTTTCCGGTCTGGGTGTAATGTTCGTCTGTGTGTGTTTCGGGTACCCTAGATACAGGTTCTTCCTAGTTAGGGGCTCTGAGTGTGATGTGTTATTATGTTAATATTATGTTATGTTATGTTACCTAACAAACAAAATGTCCACCTTTTAACCCTTCCTTCGCCAGTAGCCACCTATCGTGACCAGTATGGCATTTCCGAAAACGCGTGATCACGCCACTAGGGCTAACAATAGTTAGTTTGGGTCTGTCACGTTTGCCTTACTAAATTAGGCCACTCATATTTCCATGTCATTATAAATTCGAAGCGTGCTGCGGGGCTATATCGACAGGAATTTTGAACAATGTGTTGAAATAGGCTGTGTAGCCTATAAAACGCTGTAAATTGTTTTCAAAAGCAAAATTTTTGTATAGGGGCTAAAGCATGGATACCTGCAAACAATAGTTCAAAACACTTTATTCTTAGAAAGGTTTAGTGTGCTATACTATACACAAAAATTTAAGATATATAACATAGTAGATATATTATGATAAAGGCGCGCGTCATCAGCTGACCAAGATCGGTTAGTATCGATAAAACAACCTAAGGGTGCATTCACGTACAGAGCTGGTAAAGCGCTTGTTGGCGTTGGTTCGAAAAATGTATAGAAAATACCTGCGCTGACATAGACGCTTGCTCCAGCGCGACTGTCCGCGCAGGTATTATCTATACATTTTTCGAACCAGCACCAACAAGCGCTTGTAACCACCTTTGTAAGTGAAAGCACCCTAAGATAGAGATAAGAGAATTCTTTATTGCCACCAAAAACTTACCGTATATTCAGACAGCGTCCTCTCGGAGGGCGCTCGGTGGCTATCATTCTCGTCCCTCGAAGGAGCCCTGTGTAAGTACCCCCCAGAAGACGGCGAGTCCACACCAGACCGGTGCGTTGCCACGTAATGGTTGCTCTTCACTTTGTGCGCCATTTTGTTTTTCTTTTTTTTTTTCACGGTGCACTCATATCGTTGCCAGCACTATTTTTTGTTTCTTAATTTTAAGTTAGGTCGCTTATCCGGAACATGGTTAGGATAATTTTTCCGTTTCGTTGATTTGTGAGGTTGTCTGGTCGTTGTTCCACATTTAATTTTTTCTTTTTGTGTCTGTGTAGCGGTTGATGGTTGGTTTGGGATCTGAAACAAATGAAATAAGAAAATCAATGCTTTGATAAGTACATAACTATAAATATTTAAAGGCATATATATCTAGATGTTTAAAATTATCAAGGGTAAGTACATAATATACGTTGAATAAATCATTGGTCATATAAATCATTGGTCAAAAATATTTTATTATTTACGTGCTTACGTCCGAACTTTCGTGATATTACCTCTTAACCTTTTTAAAATAATTGTTTTTATTTTATTTTTGTGGTCATAGAAAGTGTTTTGTTTTTATTGAGTCATTGTTTTCTGTGATTCAGATTGAATTACGATTTTGATATCAAGGAGGTCATCATTATCTTCATTTTAAGAAACGACCGTAATTTTTGAATATATTGCCTTACACTATAAGTACGCGACTGACGCAACTAAAAATTTTTATTGTACTGAAATTATAGTTATTTTATTGTAACCGGATGTACAGTCACGGACTAGGAGGCCGTAACAGATTTGTCTATGGTTTCGTCAGCCCTAGACTGTATTACCAAAGAACAAGAGCTATTTTGTAATACAGAAAAACCGGAAGTGTTACGCCGATCGTGTCCGCCACTGTACATTACCTACATAAAAAAATCTCTCGAGTTTCCAACGTAAACTAGGAGCAATCTAAACAGCAAATACCTAGTGCAAACAAACACAAAAAACTTATAAACTTGAACTCAATAAAAAGTTAATTTTACAAGTAGAGCACAGCGGGCAAGGCAAGCATGCGCCAAACAGGTTGTAAACAGACAAACATTGGAGGCATAGCACAGCTAAAGTAGCGCCACCCGCGAAAAAAAAAAATATTTTCTAAACTAAGGCAAATATCAAAAATGTGAAACTGTATTCCACTAGATAATGCAGCCTAGTATTTTTAGGGCACTGTTGCATAGCTTTTAGGTTAAAGACCAAAGAAAGCCACTGATTGTTGCCAGAAGTGGCCGTTTATAGCAACACTTTGTAGCTCTCTTTGGTCTCTAACCTAAAAGCTATACAACAGTGCCCTAAAAATACTAGGCTGCATTATCTAGTGGAATACTGTTTCACATTTTTGATATTTGACTTAGTTGAAAATATTTAAATTTTTATCGCCGGTGGCGCTACTTTAGCTATGGCTCTTATTGTTCATTCGGACCAACTGTGATTATTATAAACTTTATAGTTTTTTTTCTGGTTTAAGTTTTGTAGAGATGACCCTCAAAGCTTGGGAACATCAGGAATGTCGAGCATTGACTTCAGTACGTAGCTCCGTGGCGGCATATTTTATTTGTAAGGTTATTAGCCCTTGACTGTGATGCCAAAGAACAAGACCTATTTTTCAATACAGAAAAACCGGAAGTGTTACGCTGTCTTAGTCCGCCGCTGTACTTAGTACACGTTGTAGAATATTGTAATTTTTGTTGGTATTAAGTGTATTCTAAAATGTGAAATATTAATGCTAGATGATTTTGTAGCGTCAAATTATCTAGGGGCTAAAATTGGGAAAACGGCGAGAGGAGTGTTCGTATATACGACTTTAATAACACTTAAAAATAATACAGAAAGCTATTTTTTTTTTCGTAGCTTCTCAAAAGACTGAACTACAATTATAATAGGTTTTCAAATAAAAAAACTAAAGGGTTTTCTTATAAAAAAATCGTAAAGTTCATCAAAAACTGCAAAAACAGCTTTTGCTGTTAACGATTGTTTACTAGTTTAAAAGTAAGTTGAAGCAAAACAAAAATTGTATCATAAACTAGAAAGTCTGTTCAACTTTTATATTGTAATTACAAAAATATACATGTCCATTTTCATCTAGTTTTAATTGCTAAAACTTTACTAAAATTTCGGCGGAAATTCTCCATACTAAATTGTATGGAGGGATACAACGGCCGAGCGGCCGATTCGATAAGCAGAAACGGGCGCCAGTACGCCTCCGGTCTTGAGGCGGAGCGTACGTCAGTCGTGCTTTGGCGCGCTATTACAAGACTATTTATTATTGTTTGCGCGAGGTTTGCGCAGTGAATGAGAATTCTTTTTTAGTTTGGAAAAAGTAAGTACATTTTATTATTATTATATTAATAAATTTGAGCAATAGTAGACGTAAGTTTCTGTGATTTTTTAATATCAAATAAGTATCCCTACAAATTTATATTCTGAGGGGAAAAAGAAAGCACTTATTTTCACTCATTTTAAAAACGATATCTACATAGTACAGCTCTTAAAAATATATTTTTATATTGGGTTGTTTTCTATATCTTTCTTTTTTAAATGCAAAGCAATAAACTTTTCATTATTTTTATTTATTTTACGATTTGATATGTAGGGGTCATTGACCTTAGTAGGATTACCCACACGTCACAGTGTGTATGTACCTATCAGGAAAAATAAAAACGTAGTGCTTCTATTACTCTATCGTACACCTATATAGTAATTAGTTTTTTCGCTACCTACTTTACACAATGAAACTACAATAGGTATGGACGTAGGTAGGCAATGTTTGGTTGCATAAGGGTTTCGTATGAAAAACAACTTTTAGGGGATATCTCTCAAACAAGAACAAATTTAGGTGTAAGGTACTATAAACTATAGTAATAATAACTTATTATGCAATATGCAAGCCCGACCTGACATACGCGATCCTTTATCGTTGCTCGAAATTCAACACCTCGAAAAAGGTTTTTGCACATATTTATAAAAATAATATATTGAACTTCAATTTATTTGAAAATGATGAACCTAAAAATTAATAAAAAGTTACTTTCTTTAAAAAAATTAGAGGTGGATTTAACAGAGTTCTAAATATCAATGTTATTTATTTTATTATAAAATTATATAAATAACTGCTTGCCAGTTGTGTTAAAAAAACAACCCAGTAAGATTAAAGTTAAGCTCGGAAAGTAACTTTTTATTCTATTTATAAAAAATGCAAGAATAGGTAAAAGGAAATGAACGTCTTTCTATGCTGCAAAAAAAGTTAAATATCCAAGAATGTTCTATGTACTGTTGGTTTGTCTAATAAATAAAATAAATAAGACGCCACCGCTACAAAGGTAATTTTTATTAAAATAACCAACTTAAAATATTAATTTACACGATTATTATTATCTATACCTACTGAAGATTCTTATGTATGGATTATGTTACTTTCTTGGCCAGGAATGGGCAAATTAAATAACAACAACGTTAAATCTTAGACAGGAAAATACATAAAACAGTTTATATGGGAAAATTACATTTTTATTTTTCTTTCAACCCCTCCATTTTTTCTATCTTTTCTCACCTTTTGAACCTTATGTGAACTACGACAAACATTTTGAAACTCAAATCATCTAAACGTTCTAAGTCGTTCTCAAGTTTAAGCGAGATAAACAAACCACGATTGATTTTTAAATATAAACTAGTCGACTCGGCGAACTTCGTACCGCCTAACCTATTACAATGTTATGCGTGTATTATACATTATAAACTTTCCTCTTGGACAGATGCGGGAAGCAACTTTATTTTATACTATGTACTAGAGGCTGCCCCGCGGTTTCACCCGCGCAGATTTCTCATAAACACAAAATTCCTGTTTGTTCCCGTTCCCGTGGGAATTTCGGGAAATCCCTTCTTAGTGCTCACCTACACTCCCTAAGGAACCTACATGCAAAATTTCAGCACGCTACGCCCAGTAGTTTCGGCTCTGCGTTGTCTGTCAGTCAGTCAGTCAGTCAGTAACGGAAGAGTTTTATATATATTGATTGAAGATGGTCTGTTATTTTGACCATCAAACTCTATCTATAGTCTTTTTTTTATCCAATTTTTTTTTTTATTACAACAAGAAACCTTTTTGGCGGGAAACATTTTTCATAGTCAAAGAAGTCTAAAAAAAATCAATCAATGTGGCAGACAGACGTTTGTTTTATTGAAAGGTTTAATATACCTAAATTTTTGAATAATATAATGTACCTATTTAAAATTAATTCGAACAATAAATGTTCGTTATATTGAAATAGGTATTTTAATCTGTATGTGTGTATGTACTATGTATGTTTGTCCGCGATTCTTTCACGTTTGGCTGAACCAATATTGATGCCGTTTTCAGAGTAGTATTTGCTACATTCAGGACCGGGTTTAAGTGTTTAAACAAACTTTGAAAAAAGGCAGTTCTCAGTGTATGTATGTGTCAGTTTATTGAGCCGTGTGCCTTTAAAAAGAAAAAAGTATCATATTGTCACTCGTTAGCATTAATTGCGAGACTCATAATGTCATACCTACGTAATTACATTTATTTTTATCACAAACAGTAAATTAATGCAAGTAATTCTTTTATATTAATTATTAGCAACGAGTTTTCAGATGCAAGTTCCATATCTCCTTTTCAAATATTCAGCTATCTTCTAACATAATAATGACAGGTATAAAGATAAACATACAACCAGTACTTAGGGACACGTAAAAAGTATCGATACTTTGCGGTATCGAGTACATTTCCATTCCTATCCTTACTTTGTACTCAATACTGTGCTTACGATACTTTTAATCAATGAGTACATACATTTTGGCAGGTATGGCATCATATCGAATGAACTGAAATGAATTCCCATATAAAACTAGCGACAATAAAGGTTCTGCAAACGATCAAATTTGTTTGACAAACACGTTTTCATATAATATTGTTTGACAAACTTCAAACACATCTTTTTTATATTACCCCACGATTAATTTTTTTGACATACGTAAAATTTTCCAAAAAAAAAATAAGTTAAACGGACACTTACACGGCTTCCGGCTATTTTTCATCGTTAAAGGAAAGCCAACTTGTTTTATTTTTTGAAGAACTTTCTTTTATTGTATTAAACTTGTGTGCCTAGCCTAAGTAAGAACTGGCCCTAAGAAAAGTGCTTCGGGGTATCGATACTTTTGTATCTTGTTTTTTTTTTTTAACAACTTTTCCAATTATTGTATTAAATTTGTGTGCCTACCAAACGTAAGAAAAGTAAGTACTATAGGACCTCAGAGAAGTACACGATAGATACATTGAAGAATTGATACTTTTGTTTTGATACTACTCATTATGAGTACAGTATCGATACTTTCTATTCTTTACCATATATTATATGAAATAGTTTTAGGTTTTGTAACAGTTTTCTAAGCGTATTTATTGCTAGTGCTACCTGCACATAACACAAATAAATTTCGTGGATAATTTAATGAGTGGCTTTCAATTTGACATATAAAAAAAATAAGTTTTATTACACCGCTATGGTATGGCGCTTTGCAAAAGTCAACAGGTCAAGTTGAAATGAATCATTAAAAGAAAAAAAGAAAATTGAAACTCGTCACGCGTCAGTCAGATAGTTATTTTTGTTTTAAACTTTTTAAGTTAATTTGAACTGATTTTAATTACTATCCTATGTCTTTTACTTTAGACAACGCAATCTACGGGCGTATTATGAGACTTATTTTTGCTTTTTAATGACACAATGAAAACCCCTCATTAATTCATATTTGTTTTTTACAGAAATCAGAATCTTCCATCCCCCCGCTGATAAGAATTTATCACACCTTTATGAGGCATACTGCAGTTTATAATGTAAAACTGGAGTAGACGAGTGGAGTCGTCATGTCATTACGATAAATTTGAAATCTTTTGTAATTTAGGGGATATTGTTATTATATTTTATTGTAGTTAAAATTTTAAATTAATAAAATATTTACGTGTGAGTATTTACTTAAATGAAATATATTTACCTATGTTGAGAAATTCAGTCCTTTAACAAATAAAAAAAAAACCTAAAAGCTGAATATATTAAAATCACTCTCAAAGTCTAAAAATCAAGTAAAATCGTCAATTTTTTATTTGTGGCAATAATTGTTTTCTATCTTATACCAGTTGTAATTAATTAAAAATATACAAAAAAAAATATAATATTGAAATGCGACTTTAATTTTTACCTTTAATGTAATCAAAAAGTCATAACCAACTTTTTGTATTTTTGCAGTGTTGAACTCTGACCGACAATCTTTTTTAACCGACTTCATTAGTTAAAATAAACATACTTTACCTTTTATTTAGTAAATAATAAGTAGGTAAGATATTTAGTTAGATAGTTAAAGTTCTAAACAATTTTTTTAATGTTTCTAATAAAGTATGTTTAAGTACTCAACAATAAACAATTTGTACTAAAATAAAACCTATTAGGCAGTAAAAAAATTATATAACATCGATAAATCATATTATTTCGTAATCACAATTCAATAAACCCATAAATCATAGTAACGATACACCCAAGTTAATTCGCGCGAAAAATCAGATTTAAATATTGCGCCAAGAAATGTTCGCAACTCGGCCGCGTAACATTTAGCGCTAGGGTCGCGCGAAATCGGCGTTCAAATAAAAGAGGCCTCAGCCTTAACTTAATTATACTTTAAATACTTATATACTAAACTAACATTTGAAAGGAAAGTTAAACTTCTTAAAAAAAACATTCAACAGAAATGGTAAACTGTTTTGGTCAAATTTTGGAGTCGATCGTCAACTCGCAGATATTAGTTTACAATAATAAAAGGCACCATTTTATTGTTCCTATTAAAAAAAAAAAAACAAGATTATTAGTTTCATCTGTATGTATGTATTTATGTTTGTCCGCGATTGGCTGAACTGATCTTTATGCGGTTTTAAGATAACTTTTTGTTACATTCAGGAGAAGGTTTTACTACCTTTTTTTTTTTTTTTAGGCGGGGAAACTCCTAACGAGTACCCTGCAGCCCCGGGGGGAGTCGCAGGGTTATGTGGGGTTCGCACCCACTAAAACCCCGCCGGTGTCCTTTCCGGCTGATAGCAGGAGGGTCGCGGGTAAGCCTGTGGAATTCTCCGCGACCCCCCCCCAGCATTGGCTGTATAGCCTCTCCTCGGAGGGACATGATGGTTGTCACCCCGGAGCGTGGTAGCTTTCCCAACGCTCAACGGCGGAAACGGGACACCCGCGTTCCGCCGTCCTTCTCGGGGCCGTTATACGACTAAGGTTTTACTACCTATTTTAACCGACTTCGAAAAAGAGGAAGTGGCACAATTGATGTAAGTGTCACTTTATTGAAGGCGGTTTCCTTTTTAGTAAAACATAAATTATTTTGATTAAGATTTATTAATTTTTTCTAAAGCCGCAGTTTTGTAGCTCCGTTCTAAGGCATAAACAAGATGTAACAACCGTTTTGTCACTGCCTCCGACGTCTGTTACTTAGTTACATTTTCCCATTTTATTAGACAGTCTTGCATATTCATTACCACGACGCACATTATAAGATGTGGGGCAACCACTGTAGGCTATAGACAGAACATACAGACAGTGTCAAGGTAGATAGATGAATTATGTATATAGTTATGCGCAAAATGAGCATAAAATGTTCTCAAACATGAGCATTGGCCATGTTTGAAAATCTCAAATACCATTTTGATTTTTGATCAAAATATAACGAAATTGTAATAAATTTGTATCATTTTATGTACAGTATTATTATTATCAGCCAAAAAGCCACTGCTGGACAAAGGCATCTTTTTCCCTTTTCTACACTTCCCTTATTTTTTTTTTAAATATTACGTTTCTATCGCAATGTTAATAAGTGTATGTGTTACTTTATGTGACTGATCTTTTATTAGTTTAAACGTCAATAAACACTGTAAGTATATTTCTAAATAAAATTACATATACATATTTAAAATCTATAATTATATCTGAATGTTGAATCCCGTTCTCGTAGTTTCCACTACACTCGCTTACCGCTCTCAAGGGGTTCGATCTGTACGTTGTCTATCAATCCATTAGTCAGTCAGTAAGTAACTGAAGAAGTATTGATATATTGATATATTCATATTGATTTTAGTAACGATCGATTGATATTAGTCGATGTTTTATTTTATTTTGGTAAAAAGCCCTGTCTATACACGAAAGTCTATGGTCTCTATAAAACATAGGTCCACTTCTACAATAACTAAATGAGCCAGCGACCGCACTCATCATCGGAACAACTGGGGTAAATAGACAGACGACGGTGTAAAGACTCGTTCACAATGGAAAAGCTAAATCGTACATTTTCAGTATTTTTTTTATTATGAAATGATACAGCTATGTAGAATGTAGTTCTTGTAGTTAATGCTCGATTATTTTTTTGTATTAGGTACATGCTTAAATTTGAGTAGTATCTGATAAAAGGTGTTGATTCATACCGATTATTGGTTAATATCGCTTTATTTACAATATACTCTATCCCTCTTATTCATAAAAAGTTAAAGAGCATTTTAGTTATTTGACGTATGTCAATTTAGACTGGATGTCACGTATTTACCATATAACAAACCAGAGATGTAGACCTCCAGTAACGCTACTTAAAATGTACTGTATCTTTATGAATAAGACGGTATATATTTAATTTAAGCGAGCTAGCATGAGGTCGTTCAAGAATTTTATTTATTGGCGAGATAGTAAATTATTAAATGACATTGTGACTATTATAATTACAATAAAGCCTTTTTTCGGAAGATTACCTATTTACCTTATGGTCACTATAAAAATATATAAAAAAATTACACCTATACTAAGCCCTAGAGAGGCATCAGCGCATCGAGCTAGACCCACGATTGGTCGAGTTTACGTTTACACAATCGTTACAAGGGACCAGCTTGAATGAACATGAATTCTTTCATTCCCAAGTGCACACACCCTTACCAGGCAGTAGCATCTATTTTACGGCATTCGATCAGGCGCGGTAACGGGGCCGGCCGCCGCGCCGCTGCAATTCTGCCGATTGATGCTCTGTGACACTTGATACTTGCTTCCTAGTCTAATCAATATATATAAAACTCTTCCGTTACTGACTGACTGACTGACAGACAACGCAGAGCCGAAACTACTGGGCGTAGAAAGCTGAAAATTGGCACTTGGGTTCCTTGGGGAGTGTAGGTGAGCACTAAGAAGGGATTTCCCGAAATTCCCACGGGAACGAAAAAAAACGTGTTTATGAGAAATCTGCGCGGGAAAAACCGCGGGGCAGCCTCTAGTCTAGGGTTTAAAATGACAAGTGTAATAGCACGATTGAGCAAGCAGCAAGTTTGAGTCCTTATGGCGGATTCAAAAGGTCTGGTTGAAGGCCTCAGGGCAAACAAAAGAGTGAACGGTCCTTAACCCTAAATTATTTTGCAAATAAAATGTTATTTCTTTCAGTCTAGTTTTCTAATTAAATAATGACAAGTTCATTCGTTTTCATTTTGGTTATTTCTTCAATATCAATATCATCAATACATAGTATAAAACAAAGTCGCTTCCCGCGTCTGTCGCAACGGATTTTGATACGGTTTTTTTATTAGATAGAGTGATTCAAGGGGTAGGTATATAAGTATAAAACATGAGTAAAATAGTAATATGTTAGGCGGTACGAAGTTCGCCGGGTCGACTAGTCTTATTCATAAAATTTAAATGATACGTTTACGCTTTTGTTAGTTAGTGATTATTATGAAAACACCTTCCACACAAAATTAAGAACGGTCTAGATCGCCAATTTGTGTGACAAATAGTGTTATAAGCCTAGTCTAGTAATTTAGACCTGGTTTAACAATTTTTTTTTAGTAGTAGCCTAGGAAGTTAACTATCTTAAAAAGAAATAAATTATTTATTTTTCAATTAACTTGCCAGCCTATTTTATTCTGTAAGGCTCACTACATCGCTTTAGACAAATTGAAAAAAAAGCCGGCTTCACAGACGAACACTATAATTAAGCAAAAACTCAACAGCTTCCCAAATCAAAATCACATTTCACTCCCGATTGGTCATAGTCATAGCCAAACATTAATTTGATATCCATCGCTACTTCACGCACACTAATGTGATTATTTTGTTAAGTTATTGTAACAAAAAGCGTGATGGAAGCACTGCATCGCTCGCTGCGTTCCCATGGATAATGACTGAACAGTTTTTTCTTGATTGAAATATTATTTTTGAAAGGTTTCGATATGGTCTCACGCTAAGATTATATATATATATTTTTTTATGTCAAGAAAGTGTGATAATAATAATACGTGGCGCCGTCTGGTGGCGCCATAGAACACTACCACCCCATCTCCTTCATGAGGAACTCCAGAAAAACGGATTGCAGTGTCCTTCGTTGAAAAACTTGAAGACTCTCACGGCGGCTCTACCACAAAAAGAGTAGTAGGTAGGCGAAATTTACAATTATACAGGCGCGATACAAATAAGTGATTGAGACAAGTATTACTTTTGTGCAGGAACAGGGTTACTATTTACCATTTCACTTTGCTTTAATAATTAGTGTAACAAAAATAAGTGATTTAATTAAGCGAAATGGATTTAGGTCAGCCAAATTAGGTAGCTACATAGGTTCTGCTTGTTTTATATGTGAATTTTCTCGTCGGATGTAATAAAAAGCAGTATATACAACTTGGGGGTAAAGTTATTCTGCATCGGGTGAGGTAACAACCCGCGCTTGTTAAAGTTTTAAACCATTATTTTGTGAAATTTTATATCTTAAGATTTTCATAAGTCTCAAAATGCCACTCCTTTTTTTTCTTATTTCATTATCTACACGCCATTTGGTAGCGGCGGTCAACTACAAATCCCCGAACGTTAACAAGTCATCAATAAAGATTTAAAACGGCTACCTGACGTTGATTTATTTATGTTTAACCTCAATTAATCAATCGAATGCTGGTATGTGTAGCAACTAAATCACCAGAGATGTTATCTCTTCACCCTTTAATAGAGACCTCAACTTAATCACTGACACGTCAAACATAAATCAAAGAATTACTCAACGATAAACCTTATACTTACAAGAGGCATAGTACAGCATATTTTTGACCGACGAAAAAAAAAGGAGGAGGTACTCAATTCGACACGTTTTTTTTTTTTTTTTTTTTATTAATGTATGATCACGCATAACTTTTTACAGAGTAGTCCAATTTTGATAATTCTTTTTTTAATCGACAGGGCATACCCTGAAGTGGGTCCCATAAAAATTTGGAAATAAAATTCCCACCCTAAGGGTAGGAAAATAGGGGTGACTTTTTGGTCAGTGGGACTTTTATGCACTCACAGGTTGCATTCATCAGCATCATTGCATTCAGGTTGCATTGCCGTGACTTAAAATTACGTGGTATATACCCTACATTACTTAAAGAGCTTAGTAATTCGATTATTATTTTATGCTTTTCAGTTTTTTTTTTCGGCGGTTTTATTTTTTGATAAAAAGTTTTATTTTACATTATTGAATTTATTTCTTATAGGCTTAGTTTAAGAAGTATCGAACGACTTTACAGTCTCAAATAAAAAGGCAAAAGTCAAAAAGTATTTATTCAATATAGGATACAAGGTATCGCTTATTGTAGGTAAATTAGACTAATGTACTAATTGGTATGGATATGGATACCTTATTTATTTAAGTGTCTTATACTGCGAGAGGCGAGGTAGCGAAACGGCTCAGGTAAACAAATGTTTGCCTTGCCTTACGACAGTGGTCGTCTGAAGACGCCTCCAAACGAGCTAACCTGTGTCAAATGATTCTACTCCCTTTCGCAATTATTTTACAGCGTAGAGAAGAACAAACAAGGTAACAAACTCTACTTTTGCAATTTTTCTTTTTTTAAAAAGGTAACTAAATTACAGACTACTTTCATGCGTCTTTGTAGTTTAAAACTTAGAAGAAAATTAAGAGCTGGTCTAAATCTTAAAACTTCGTTGTAGTCTAGAATTTGTGATTTTATCCCAGTATACAGATTAAGACAAGGTGTCACACAATTTTGGTAAAGTCATATTAAATTATGCTGTGGTACAGGCATTGTGTAAGAGTTCCAACAATATTTTTAAGTTCGGTCAATCAATATTACGAAAAAAAAGTTTCCAACAATTTTGATAATGGTACCTCTTACAACACATATAAGTTTTGGTGAGCTGATCACCTTTTTTATTTTGTAGTAGAAATTATCTGAACTATAATTTAAAATAGATAAAACAGAATTAAAATAGAAAAAAAAACAAATGTTTTTTAATTCAGCAAATTCAAGTCACTGCATAAAACACAAAATTATTATCAGTATCGAACAGCCTATTCGAATAAGTACTTCAAGGAATAAGTGCTTCAAGTACTCGAATTATTACCAGTTATAAGAACTCATTAAATATGAAGAAACAATCGGATGCATCTTTTTTACTATCTGATGGTATTTAAAATATTTTGTAATGCGTTGTTATGGTGTTGATAATGCGGTATTGCTAAGCTCATTACATCAAAAGGTTCAAGTTTGCGAACCTTTTATTGTTTTAAAATTAAAATTTGTGCAATAATTTCAATAACAAGTGAGTTAATACAAACAATAGGTGTGCATTTGTTTTTGACTTATTATTTCTACCTACCTACTTACTTTTATTATGAAACAGGATTTTCAACGCTAGTATCTAGAAAGATGATGCACATCTGTTAGTTACGAAACGACACTCACATTAGGTATATTAAAGAATGTAAGATTGAAGGAAAGAGACAGCGTGGACGACCAAGGAGAAGCTACTTTGATGAAATAAAAATAATAATAAAATAATAACACATCACACTCAGAACCCCTAACTAGGAAGAACCTGTATCTAGGGTACCCGAAACACATACAGAGACGAACATTACAACCAGATCGGAAACAAACATCAATATTCACCATATCAATATGCGCCCGCCCGGGAATCGAACCCAGGTGCACACGCTTACTCAGTCCACATCACTGCCAACTGAGCCACGGAGCAGCAAAAAACGAGTCAAAGCATCAGGTGGTCAAGCAGCTGGCGTGGTGGGGAACAGGGATGAGGAGGATCCACCGACGAGATCGCAGAGAAGAGAAAGCTAGACTAGAGCAGGCCCTTAAGAGCCAAGCCCTGTAGGTCCGGGCATAAGAATAGGTCTACGGTATGCCCTGCCTGTCGTAAGAGGCGACTAAAAGGGGTCTTTGGGGTCGTGGGTGTGAAAAGCCGGGGCCCGACACACTCATCAAACGGCCCCGAGATTGGCGGCGGCACAGCTTGTGGCACTGTGCCGCCGCAGCTCCAAAGCCGAGCCGGGGAGGGAACACTATGCCCTCCCCGAGCACGAAGCTGATAGCAGCTGAGCGTGGGAAGGACTTCGGACGCTATAATGCATGGTTCCCGGGGTTCTTTACAAAAGCACCTAGACGGCCACCGGGGGGTTTAGTGGGTGCGAGCCCCACATACCCCCGACGCTCCCCCGAGCGTCGGGAAATGCGATAGGCATTTCCCCACGTTACAAAAAAAAGGCCCTTAAGAGCATAATACTATAACAACAATTTTACACCAATCGCAAAGCAAGGTTATGTATCGTCATGAGGATCAACATTTTAATATTTGGCATGTTTTTTGTGATTTCGCAATTGGCGCTTGAACGGGCGTAAAAAGGCTTTTAAATACACACCACGAAAACACCTTTCTTAGTTACAAAAACAATCACCCATTTCTCATTGCAGCTCTATTATCCTTTTATATCAAACAAATCGAATCTCACAGCAACAGCTTGCAGATTATCCAGTCCATTGTCTCACCTCACGACTCACGGCCAGTGGAACGGTTTAAAATTCAACACAGAACGTTCTAAGTTCTAAACAATTTAATTGCAATACAACAATTCGGAATATCTTAAGATCTGGCGCTCGCTACCTAAAGGAAAGGAAAGGTAGCGACACGTGTGAAGTATTGTGAAGGTATGGAAGTGGCAACAAACCATATAGCTACTAAGGGTTAGTATAGGTACTAAAGTTTAGTAGGTAAAGTAAGTTTAGCAGGCAAAAAACATCGATATTCAACATAACAATGTTCGCCACTGCAGCAGGAAATCGGATCAGACCTAGTACTCCCGAAAGAAAAATATTTGACGAGATTTAGAAAAATACATCATTATGGAAGGCATTTCAAGAATATTTTAAAATTAAAAGCGCAGAGGTGAATTTATCGCTAAACCACGGTAAACCTTCGTTTTGATCTTTTCTATCACAGAAGAGTCTCTATCACAGAACAGTCTTTCTTATAATTGATAAATATGTATGAATGTAGGTAGGAAAGCCAGCACGCGTCAAGAGTCACTTCTACCACTTGTGACCACAAGCTCTGTTTACCAACAGCTTACTACAGTGTCACATGGAGAACGGCATCTGCGGCCATACTCGGTGACGCGAAATAGGTCGAGGTGTTTCTGAATGGTTTTGGGCTACTTTCATTAAACTTATAAGCGTTGATAGAAAACTATTTATTCACTTGCAATTTGATATTTTGGATACCGTTAGGTTATTCTTTCTGCAAGCGTTATTAATTGTTTAATTGCGATTATGTATGGATAAGTGCAGAATTGCTGATGCTTTTACTTAGACGATAGTTGTCCATTGTGCAAAATCATTTGAATTTTTCTAATGCTTGGTTTGACCCAATTATTTTTAAATAATTATTTAAGTACGTAAATGTTTTTTTACGGGTTGACCAAGATTGAACGTTCAGCGAAAATCCGAAATAGCCTTATGGGACAGATAGTAGAAATTGAAGACGGAGACTTTCTTCCAGCAGTGTGATTATAAAGAGGCCATATGAAACAAACTTATTGAATTGTTTTTGATAAGTTCCAAAGTGCAGGTTCTTGTTTGGTCAAGGATTAGTCTTTAAGCTTGAATATAACAATTTCAAGATTTTGTAATTTCTTTTGTGAAAGCTTTTGACGTTTCCATACAATCCATGTAAACATTTTTGCTCAGCACAATTCTGAGAATCAAGTTGATTTATTGAAGTCTGTTGCTTCACCGATTAGCTAATGTTGTGCTAAAACATGACATATTATGTATGTATGTTCTATGACTTGTTCAAGCTTATCTTTCAAACTCAAACATATCGATTGTCAGTCACTGGCTGAGCCGTTAATGCTAGGTTTCCTGCTTTCACCTACACTTTGGTTACTTAAATAAGTGATTTGCATCTTGCTTATGTAAATTTTGCAGTAAACGTTTTCTAATTTGAGTCTCTCTTACTGAATTTATCTGCAATTAGTTTGGCTTGCATAAATTGTAGCTTAGGTATTAAGGATTTCACTTATCTGTTAAAGCTAGATTACCTCATAATGATGATAAATTTTCAAATTGTTTCGATAAAACTTTACGGTAAAGGAAAAAAAAAACAGCCAAATTCTTCTATGCCATATATTTCATTAAAATTTTGTCTATTTTTTAAGACAAAATATATTTCCTTCTTTTTCATTAGAGTAATTTTCTTAAGTCTTTTAATTGCACTTACTCGATCCAAATTTTGATTTAACCTTTAATATTTAATATAACTGTAACTACTTAAAATATCTAGAGCTCCTTACAAGCAGGTTTGCCATTTTCGTAATTCTAACAAGATTAGTTCGGATTAAAAACGACCTTTATTTATTGACCTTTCTGTGACGTTAAAACAAAAGCATGCTAGGAATGAGTCATTTTAATTCTGTGTTAAGTTCAGGGGCAGAGGTGATTGTAACAAGACAATTGCTTCACATCACGCCTGTTGAATTCTTCTTGTTATCGTTCTTGTTTAGGAAGACCCTGATTTTTATCTTAACGACTTTGAAATTTTGTTATATATAGTCAGTGACAACATTTGAAAGTGAACGTTCCTTATAAATCAATGCTGCGCTTTCATCAAACAAGATTTGCAGCTAATGAATACCTACAAACGATTCATTTCAAATTCATCAGACGTTTCAATTGAATATTCTTCCGAGATCAACTTCAAAGATCTGACTAGACTAAGATTTAGCACATTACACAATGCGAGCTAATGATACGATTCGTCAAAGTCTCCACTTACAAAAGGTTTGTCAACATATAACGCAATCGAATTGCGGCCTAGCTCTTCTTACATTGAATTTGTTTGTGTTAGCTAATTTAATTTGGTAATGGGAAAGCTAAGCGAAGATGGATGCTTGAGAGTTGGAGCCTTTGGGATGAAATGAAAATTTTGACACACATAACACACATAATCTCACGCCTTTTATTCCCCGAAGGATAGGCAGAGGTACCAGCTCAAGAGCCGGACCCCCCCAAAATTTCGAATGGATGAAAATTGCAAAAAAAAAAAACAAGAAAACCCGAGGACTGGATCTGTTAGATAATATAATCCTGCCGCTAGCATTCTAAAAAGTATCGATATTTTTGGAAGACTTAATAATAAGAAAAATATTATCAGAAATGGGTTAACGCAGCCAGCCGGTGGCAACGATTTTGAGACCATTTTTTATTTGTAAATATTTACTTATTTAGTTTATAAGTTAATAAGTTTATAAATATGTTGTGTTGTAAAAAAAACAAAAATTGATTTCTTGCAAATCCCGACGAATTCATACAGGAAGGCTCAATAAACACTTGTTATGAAATTAAGTTTAAAGTAACCTAAACTTGTTTTGAGATTATGAAACGATCTTGATATAAAATACGAACCAAAATATCCAATATCGCATGAGTGACGACGTGTAGGTAATCAAGCATTTAATTTAATCAACAATTGAAAAAAAAAATTAAAATAAAATGGTCCTACTGCAATTTCTTTACTAAAAACATTGGTAGTGAAATGTTCACTCCATAAATCGATCTTTTGATCAAACGCCGATACAAGATATTAACACGTCGTAAGCTACGTTTTTATGATTTTATTTTAAATTATTGATGACATCAGTCGTTAAAATGTTTTTGTAAAAGTTTTTGTTTGAGAAGAAATTAAGCTTCGAACATCAACAATGACTTAAAAAACTTAACGATTCCTCATTGAATAGAATGCGAGCAAAAAGTTGGTGGTGTAGCTTTAAGAAAAACGACTGGCAATTATTAGCACAAAACATCTGCAGGTTGGTTTGATGATAGTTATTTTCGGATAGACAAACATTACAGACGTAATAATATCATCAACTCTGAAGACACTAACAAATGAGATAGTTAAGAATATATTCGATTTAGTGATCTCAAACGAACATTAATAAAAAGTGATTGCGCCTGAAGGCCAGAATTACTTCCTAATAGCAAATAAATATTTTCTTAATTTATAAAAAAATTATGCTACAATTTTTTTTAAAACTATGAAAGTAAAACGGAACTAAAAGTACTAGGATAGTATAATAGAGTGAAGCTAGTATTTGATTCTAAGGTGAGGCCGGCCGACACCGCAGGGGCAACGCAACAGCCTATTGTCGGCATTTCACAAATTCTTAGCGCAATAAAAGGTGTTTGTTCCAATGGAGAGAGATTTTAAATTATTATTTAGTTCACAAAAACAATACAATATTAATTTCTAGCTTGATTTATAAGAACATCATGGGTACTAAAACTTATTTAACCTTAGCAAGCTACACTCAATGATATCACAACAAATTTGAATTAAAACGACAATTATACCGTCGAACCAATATCTCAATGCTTTTACTTACTTGAGGAAAAACAAAAACCAAGATTCAGCTAACAGTTTTTCTCTGCATTAAACTTTAATCTAAAACCAACTTCAATTCAATAATCGAAAAACAGTTATCCTATGAATAGCAGGTTAGTTCATGTTGTAAGCTATCCATTCATTTGATTCTAATCAAAATGTCCAGTCCATTCCATTCACCGTTCAGTCACCGCCTATCACTTGGGCCAGGTACAGAGGGCGAAGGAGGAGCGGATTTTTCAACGATGTATTGTCTTCAACTCTGCGGTCAGTGACGTCGAAACTGCGTGCGAAATCATCAAAGAGCTTTCGTGTATCTTGTATGTTATTGTGATTACAATGGGAAGTACCTATTCATAAGTAGAAATGGTTCATTTGAGTTTTCTAGCAGAATCTCTCGGAAGAATGAGTTGGTCCGGAGAGCCGGATCTTAAGCTTTACTTGACTGAATTCTTGAGTGAGACTTGTTTGAACAAAGTAGGTACTTAAAAACCATAAGTAAAGTTAAATTTAGATTCAAAGAGAAGTAAAGTTTATGAATAGACGAGAACGTTAATAAATGATTGTATAACAAAGCCCAAAGAGATCAAATTGAAAACTGATAATCCGACAAATTCAAAAACAAATCGTTACAATCTACAATATCATTAATACCAACACGAGTAATCTATTTTGAATAACATGAAAAAATTATGAGGTGTGAGTGAAGGTAAGGCACGGTGAGAAATTGAGAAGCCAATCATAAATTCATCATCTTGACGCCGCTTCAATTATTCAGAGTCATATAGCGGCAACGACCAAAGCTGACATGTAATTTCGGTGGCTCTTGTCAGTAAATACAGTTGGTACTGTTATTACCATCATAACATCGTTACCATTACTTACATAATACCGTAAGGAACTAAGATCCAATATTATTCAAATGGTTGTCAAATGGACTTACCTAATTTTACCGCTGATATTTTTTTGGTTAGGTTAGATCCATCTGATTGGAACATTCTATTCCAACAATACGATATTTAAGCAGGTCCAATGGCATCAAATAATTATATAAGGGTACTACGAGTAGCTCAAATCAAAACCTTTTCTTAAGAATATTGCATCGATATCAAAGAAAACAACACTCCAGAAATTCTAGAATATGTAGATACAATATACTCAATTTGCAGTTCAGTTAAATAATTACAAGAAAGGAAGAGGCGGTCCAGCCAGACGAATTCGATTATTCAAATACGACGGTCGCGTGAGTTGGCTATTAGACGGAAATGGGCCACGCACGCTCTTTGCGGTAGACTTTCTTTGCGCAAAGGATCAACGAAGCTTGCTGTCTTACTCACCTTTCTAATGTGAAAAAGAGAAGAATGTACAATCCTAATTCCGAGTTAAATATTAGAGCTTGAGGCTATAGTAAAATAAATAAAAACACTCAAAGATAATCACCGAAATGGGAGTCAAATTATGGGAGACTGGAACCGACATTTTCGAGTTTTTCGTTTTTTAAAGGCCTTTGAATGTTTATGAGAAAGATCCATAGTTTTCCTGTTACTATTTTGACGACTCGTCAAAGAAATTTCGATTCTTTTTATTTAACCTTCTAAATTTGAATTGTTGGTTTAATCTGTACCCACTACAATACCCTGTTGAGCGGAAGGCTTACGACAGGGACAAGATATTGGGACTCTTATTCTTAATTGGGTATGAAAGGCTCGACCAATGGATATACTCACAAATATTTTAGTTAGAATGTTAAGAGAAAAATAACAGTTTTATGGTAATTGCACTAAAGTTCCCACCAGTATTGGTAACCTTGACCAACTGGCGCGGGGTCAGCTGTCTAATGATTTTAATCTTCCCATCGTGACAGAGTTTACCGCATTTTTTGGTTGTGTTTTGCAAGCGTTCACATGTTCACTCACAACTTAATAAGAACTTAATTTCATTAGGACCTTAAATGAGTTAAAAAATATTATGACTAATACCTAATTAGATTAATATTAAACAATTGTAGGAATTTTTACTTGATCCGGGTTTCCTGACATTTACTGAAGCTGTTTTTGTTATAGCGGATAAATAACCATCGAAGTATAAACTAATCGATAATCTTTTCCTGGCGAACTGAACACGATCCGACCTTGGCATTATCTAATATATAGCTTAACTGCAATTTTATGAATTAAAACACCTGCCTTTCCTAATCTATACGTTTAAAGCCATCTTCGAAAATTAACGAATTTTATTCGCCTAATCTATCAGACTCGATTTGATACGCACGCAAAAATCTGAGGTCTCTACCCTGGCCTTGCACGTAGTCTCTTTGGTCATCGCCATTTTATAAAGAGCTTTTGATATACCTGCTTCTGAATAGACTTTAGGCCATTCGAGATGGATTTCTATTGTGAAATGTTAACCAACTCGATGAACGTTTGAATCACCGTATCGAATGCTCGTTACAAAAATTTGGAACTTAACTAATAAATATTGATTGATGTTATGATAGTTTAGAAGCAAAGTGATTGTAATGATTTCTTATTTGTATAATTTTGTTTGTTCCGCTATAATAAATTCTCAATGTCAGTATAATTAGTTTGTAATAATGGGTATCACGATTGCTATTATGTAATCTTGTTGGTTTGTGTCTTTATAGTTGTTATACCAGGTACTTGACCTTTGTAAGAGATTAATATTTCGTTTGCTTCATTCGATTCGTAGAAAAGTTTTTGTACTAAGGACTATAATTATCATGTCTTTGTGTTCGCGACAAGTGTAACGGCCTCATATAGACTATGTAAATAGATATTAGTTTAAGATTTTTAATATTAAAGAACCCTGTAGGGCATTTTTATAGAATAAGATTGTAAATAAAATTTGGTATAAACTTTGAGGTAAATGCATGTAATGAGCGGTATGTAACAAGTCGGTAAAAGGTAATAAGGTCTGTTGGGTAAAATAAAGTATTATGGAGTTGGTAATGTTATTCTGGTAGCCTATTAGGAAATACAACCTAGGTAGGCTAGGTACTGCCTAAATAGTAAATAGTAAGTAGTTAAAGGCTAGTCATATAGAAATAAATAGAGAATAACTTGATATTCAGTATAGTAAATAAGCAGTACATAAGCTATGAACCTTTAGGGAATAGCAGGTAGCTTATATTTGTATTAGTTTTAGAGAGGGTAGTTGTGTGTAAGTGGGATCTCGCAGGCCTCCCCTCACCCCCGCCTTCGTCACCTACGGGTGAAGGGGTGAGGGAGGAAACGCCCGCGATTGGCCTGCTAGGTCTCACACGCGCTCTAGGCTAAGCTCATGTAAATAGTAATTTTGTAAGATAAGTAAGGCCATTTTTGGGGTCTGGGCTTCCTGCCGACCACCGGGCCTCCAATAAAGAAAAAAGAAAAGAAAGCTCCTGAGTTTCCTTCAAGCCTCCACCCTCTTCAGTCATTTAACCAGCACACCGCCTAGGATTGTGGGTCGTCGAAGGGGCCCACATAAATTGGTCCTCCAGAGCCGGATACAAGATTCAAGCCGCAAGCGGAACATAGGACCAAATAAATTGGTCCTACAGAGCCGAATAGAAGAATCAAGCCGCAAGCGGTCCAGCGAAAACTGATCTCTGCAAGCCGCATCTGAAGAAACAGTCAAGCCAACGAAGGAAACTCAGGAGCAACATCGGGATGCCCATAACCCGGAGCAAGAAGTCGGCGCCGTACGTCGTGCGCCTAGACCCGGCCGCCCTCGATCGCGCTACCCGCGCCGCCGCTCAATCCGCCAATAGGGAAGCAGCACTAAGCGCGCATTCTGCGGCCGAGCCCTCCGCTGGGCCCGCGACACACACGTCTGCCGCGGGGCAAGTCAACCCCGCCGGCACCTCCGCGCCCGCACCCCCCGCGGGGAGCGCCCCCTCCGCGG
Source organism: Euspilapteryx auroguttella (assembly GCA_951802225.1). Lineage (NCBI taxonomy): Eukaryota > Metazoa > Arthropoda > Insecta > Lepidoptera > Gracillariidae > Euspilapteryx > Euspilapteryx auroguttella. The sequence continues at coordinate 10,224,496 of OX637648.1, read as the reverse complement.
GGGTTGCCGACGCGGGGGCTACCCACCCCGCGCCCCTTGCGGGGACCGCCATCCCCGCAAGGCCCGCGCCTTCACAGGCCGCCGCGATATCCACCGCCGTGATATCCGCCGCTGCCGCCGCCGCCGCCGCGCCATCCGCGGCTGCCGCCGCCGTCGCCATGCATCCCGCCTCCGCCGCCGCCGCGCCAACCGCGGCTGCCGCCGCCGTCGCTTCGCATCCTGCCTCCGCCTTCACCGCGCCCTTTGCCGCCAACGCCACGCTCTCCGCAGCCGCAGCCGTGCCGCGTAGCAAGAGGGCACCAAGCAAACACAGCTCGGCGAGATCGAAAGCCCGCAAGCGTGAACTCGAAATGGCACGACAAGAGCTCCTTCAGCGACAAGTAGAGCTGGCCGCCGCACGCGTCGCTCGCCTAGAAGAGGAGACTGATGAGGAGGACGAGGAAATAGATGACAACGCCACGCTCAGAGACGAGCGTACCAACACCTGGGTCCAGACCAACGCATTGGCTCTGACCGCAGGTGCCTACCTGGACGGAGGAGCCGCCGCCGCCGCTGATTCAGGAGGGCTGCCGCCCTTAGATCCTGCTGAGTTGCCGCCAACGTCGAGACCACCGCCGCGTCACGACGTACCTCAGCAGATCACCACACAGCAACCGACTCTGGAGAGTCAGGCTCCCGTCCTCTACGTCGAGCGATCACCGCCGCCGCCAGCGCTCGACTATAGGGAACTAGCTTCCGCCTTAGCCATGGCCGCCCGTTCCATGCAACCCGTCAACGCCGAGGTGATGGACCTGCCGGTGTTCTCGGGCGCCGCAACGGACTGGCTGCCCTTCAAGACTGCCTACGAAGAGACAGCAAATCAACTGAGTGAACAAGCCAACCTGATGAGACTACGGAGAAGTCTCAAAGGAGCCGCACGCGATGCAGCGCAATGCCTGTTCGTCGGAGCGACGTCCACTGCCGAGGTTATGAAGTTACTCGCTTCAAGATTCGGACGTCCCGACGCGCTCGTCATCGTAGAGATGGAGAAGCTCCGAGGACTCCCACGGCTCGCCGATACGCCGAGGGATATCTGCACCTTCGCCTCAAAGGTAATCAACATTACCTCAACAGTGAAGGCGCTCAACAGGACGCACTATCTGTACAACCCGGAGATAGTGCGCGGCGTAGTGGAGAAACTGCCTGCGACTCTCCGCTACCGCTACTACGACTTCGCCGCAGCGAAGCCCGCCGAGGAACCTGACCTGCTGACGATCACCCGCTTCCTCGAGCGAGAGAGTGAACTTTGTGGGAGCTACGCGCCGGCCGAAAACCCTTTCCAGCCGCAAGAACACAGTAAGGGAGCGGCTACGGAGCGATGGGATCAAAGCTACCACCCTGAAGATAGAAAAACTCAGTGCCCGGTTTGCCGAAAATTCGATCATCGAGTGCCGGACTGCCAGACGTTCAGAAAAGCGGACGTCTTGAAGCGATGGGAGTATGCGAAATTAAACCGCCTGTGTTTCCGCTGCCTTAAACTTCGCCACAAGGGTCACACATGTAAGTACAAGAAGTGTGAACTTAATAATTGCCGCTACGCTCATCATCCTTTATTGCACACAGAGACGAGCCTTGTGACCGCAGCACAGCCGACCGAGCCGCCGGCGCACTTCATCGCCTCGGCTACGACAGAGAAGAGGACTGCGTTACTGAAAGTGCTGCCAGTCGAAGTCTCCGGTCCAGAGGGTGCCTGCAAGACTTACGCGCTCCTGGACGACGGCTCAACCTGCACACTCATAGACGAGAGTGTGGCGAAGCGGATCGGCGCAGCGGGACCGCCATCACCCTTCTGCATCGAGACAGTAGGAGGGACAAAACACAGTGAGAATAAGTCCAGGCGAGTCTGTTTTAATATACGTGGCCCTAACTCAGACTCATTACAGATATCGGCGCGCACGATGACCGGCCTCAGACTCTCACCGCAAACAATCGAGCGAAGGGACATAGAGGGCTGCGCGCATCTGGCAGACATCGAAGAGGATATCCAATTCGGGACATACACGCCAACGATCCTGCTCGGACAAGACAACTGGCATCTGCTCGTCGCGCACACTACGCGTAGCGGCGAGCGAGATCAACTTGTGGCGTCGAAGATGGACCTCGGCTGGGTCATCCACGGCGTCAAGGGGCCGCGCAGCAGAGCTGAGCGGCAACAGGTACATCACGCAGTCACCAGCCAGGATGACTCCGAGGAAGACATAGAGCCGCCTATGCAAGAACACTTCGTCCTGGAGAGCCCGGGCGATGAGCCGAAAAGTTCCTGCAACGCCGTCGAGGGGCGAGCTCTACACTTCCGGAGAGTCAAGACTGCGCGACTACCGGCGGGAGGCGTCGAAACCTGCCCGCTACGGAGAGACGACCACACAGACAAGCCGACAACAGACGAAGTGGCCGACAACTCGACCCGCCAGACATCGCCCGACTTCAGCAGCCAGCTGAAGATGTGCCAGGCCTGCCGCATCCGAAAAGCGCGGCCGGCACAACCGTCGAAGGGTGACAACTCTGAAATTACTCATTTTGTAAATAATAATACTTGTTTCTCGTTCACAGGCCACAACTACTATGGCCTGATGTCTGAGACCGCCGCTAGAGGGCGGAAGCGCCGACGGCGACGTCGCCGGGCGAAGCACAAGCCGCAAGAGTCAGCCGCTCGCCGCCAAGATCTGCGGGCTTCTTCCCCATTCGCCTGAAAATTTTCGCCCGAAATATTAAATTTACCCATTCGCCCGAATTTTAATAAAAAGTGCTCCCCATTCGCCTGAATTTATTTCATGAATAAATAGCACCGTTACAGGTCACAAAATACAACGATTATACACGTAGGCAACAGATGCTTCAAATTCTTTATAACTTCCAAGTTTCTGTTCCTAGTTTAGGGCTTATAATTCAATTTATCAAACGCGTAAATGATATTTAAGCGCTCATACTTTAAGCGTAATTTTTGCCGTATGTTTGACAACAAATATAAAATATTGCTGATTATGTTACATTAAAAATAACGAACTATTATTATTATTATTACGTACCTACATTATCTCTCCAGGTTTGTGACCTTTTTCAGTATAAATTGAAACTAGAATACCAATTATAAAACATGAGATAAAAAAGCGTCAAGTAGACACCATTGACAAATGGTAAACTAAGTATGTGCTTACCTAACAACATGAGAAGTAAATACCACGCACCGAAAAAGTAGCTATCGTTGACACAAACTGGCGCTGTATCAATTAATACATAGTATAAAACAAAGTCGCTTCTCGCGTTTGTCCCTATGTATGCTTACATCTTTAAAAGTGTGCAACGGATTTTGATGCGTTTTATTTTAATAGGATACCTGCACAAGATAGTAAAAGTTTAGGCGGTACGAAGTTCGCCGGGTCGACTTGTAAAAATATAAAGTAAATATTAAGGCCCCTGACCTCATCATCGCTGAAAATACAAAAAAAAACATCGAATACACGGTTACATTGAACTTCAGACAGATCATGAGCGGAATTTGATTATGTAAAAGTAATAGCATGTCTTACTGCAGATAACTGTTGTTTGCAATGTCTATGAAATAATCTCAATAATACTTTATTTTAAAAAACGAATTGACTGTTTATTCTGTTCTTAATACTCTTTGTTTCATAAGATACGATCAGGCGAATGGGGAACACTTTTTATTAAAATTCGGGCGAATGGGTAAATTTAATATTTCGGGCGAATAATTTCAGGCGAATGGGGAAGAAGCCGATCTGCGCGCGCTGGGCGCGCAAGTACCTGCAGAAGCTCCAAAACCGGCGGGAGCTCCAACGCCTGCCGGAGCTCCAACACCGGCGGGAGCCACGAGCCAGCCACCAAGCCGTCAAGCCTGTGAAAACCTGGTGCCGAAGACGCTGCCAAGAAACCGAAGCAGTCTTCCCGGGTCCAGACGGCGAGGTACGAGCAGTGGACGTGCCGAACAACAAGGGCGTGCTGCGACGGCCGACGAAGAAGCTCGCCATACTCCGGGTCGCGAACACCTTAGGGCTCCAGCTACAAGCTGCGGCGGGAGTATATGTTCGCGACAAGTGTAACGGCCTCATATAGACTATGTAAATAGATATTAGTTTAAGATTTTTAATATTAAAGAACCCTGTAGGGCATTTTTATAGAATAAGATTGTAAATAAAATTTGGTATAAACTTTGAGGTAAATGCATGTAATGAGCGGTATGTAACAAGTCGGTAAAAGGTAATAAGGTCTGTTGGGTAAAATAAAGTATTATGGAGTTGGTAATGTTATTCTGGTAGCCTATTAGGAAATACAACCTAGGTAGGCTAGGTACTGCCTAAATAGTAAATAGTAAGTAGTTAAAGGCTAGTCATATAGAAATAAATAGAGAATAACTTGATATTCAGTATAGTAAATAAGTAGTACATAAGCTATGAACCTTTAGGGAATAGCAGGTAGCTTATATTTGTATTAGTTTTAGAGAGGGTAGTTGTGTGTAAGTGGGATCTCGCAGGCCTCCCCTCACCCCCGCCTTCGTCACCTACGGGTGAAGGGGTGAGGGAGGAAACGCCCGCGATTGGCCTGCTAGGTCTCACACGCGCTCTAGGCTAAGCTCATGTAAATAGTAATTTTGTAAGATAAGTAAGGCCATTTTTGGGGTCTGGGCTTCCTGCCGACCACCGGGCCTCCAATAAAGAAAAAAGAAAAGAAAGCTCCTGAGTTTCCTTCAAGCCTCCACCCTCTTCAGTCATTTAACCAGCACACCGCCTAGGATTGTGGGTCGTCGAAGGGGCCCACACTTTGAATGCACAGCCAGAACAGTGTGACGTATACCAACGTTTCCTGGCTGGCTACCCTAACGATATCGTCTGACCAATTAACCACAAATTTTAGATATTTATATTTTCTTTTAATTCAACATTATATAGATTTTCAGATTTATATATTTTTTTATGGCTTTTAAGACTTCCACGGTAGCCACTAAAAACAAAACAATCACTTATACAAGTACTTTATCGTGGCCTAGCAAGTACCTCTTTGTTGCCTAGCCACAAATAAATACACAACAGCGCAGTTCCGCAGTCATATGAAACTGATTTCGGACAAAGGTTCACATTTACGCGTAGTAAGTACTTATCCTTACCTTAAACTTTGATATTTTATAGGAACGCCAGTGCCTGCTCTCAAATCTTTATAATGAGGCCTAGCTACCTCTACCTATTCAACGAAACGAAGTTGGTACTGAGTTTTGATCCGTACTTCATAACAAATGATGGTGTTATCTGTATGTTCGGGTACCCTAGATACAGGTTCTTCCTAGTTAGGGGCTCTGAGATGTGTTATTATTGTGATGATGTGCAGTTTTTAGAAGCGAAAGAAGTGTGTCAGGATCGTAGCAAGTGGAAAATCAATTGTCTCTGCCTACCCCGATGGGATACAGGCGTGACGTTATGTATGTATGTATTTATACTATAAAAACCAATATAATTATCATGAACAACATATAACAACGTTAAAACTGTTTCCCATCAGGGTATTTTTTATCCTGAAATATTTATTTCGCTTATATTACAGTCAGTTTAAGACTTTCATGAGCTTCCTCATCAATTTGGTCGGTACCGTCTCTCCATGATCATCTCCTGAGCTCTCTCCCAACAGCTCCTTCCCCATTACCCCTGTAAATGTTTTCGTCAATCTTCTGTCATCCGCTTTTAGTGATCAAACTACGATCTATTGGTTTCGTAAAACAAATAACTTTATCTGACCAATTTTCACAATTTCACAATCACAAAATCTCTGTATTATAGGGGCCTATAAGTCTGAATTAGTAAATAAAAAGAAAATAAGGAAAACGTACAAGCCTAGTTTTTTTATGGTGTTAGTACCATACTTAAATTTCATGGCGTTTGGAAAATAATATATATTTTAAATCATAATTTTCAATAATATTTACAGTTACACAAGTAAGTATATTACATTATACATATTTACAAAAAAAAGGAAAGAAAAACTATAAAAATTAAAAGAGCCTATAAATAAAATATTACGTCCAGATCCAAAATAATTAGTAGTGGAAAAACTTTTTCCCTTTTAGTATGGGCGCGTTCGGGCCAATTAATTGGTAATTTATATATAGACCCCTAGGACAAAAAACACGTTCAATATAAAACAGTACTATCGAAAGCAGCTGAATCTATCCAAATCACGTCGGCTGGTCTGCGGTGTTGCACAAGAAGCGGTCTTGCCGGTGCTCCGACCTTCGGGCAAGTGGAAGGTGGAAGCCTAGAGGTAAAGTCTGACAATGTAATTGTATAGACAACGCAACTGTACGCTATTAACCTGTTCTCGATATTGTATAGTTAGAAACGAACGTTGTTTTACCAAACTAAGTTATATATGTCTATGATCATTAGACTGCTACCGCGTTTTTGAGAGCACTTTTCAAATTAAAATACATAGTAACGCATCACACTCAGAGTCCCTAGCCCCTAACTTGGAAGAACCTGTACCTAGGGTGCCCGAAACATTATACAAAGACGAACAATACACCCAGAACGGGAAGAAAACACCGATATTCAAATTAAAATGATTAGATTAGATTAGAAATTTTGGGAATCTCTTTTATGAATCCCTTTACCCCAGAAGGCTATATCCAGCTGTTTGGTTAGTACGTAGTCAGTTAATGAATTATAAAAGTAATAATTAAGACTTACCGCATCACACTCAGAGCTCCTGACTAGGAAGAACCTGCATGTGGGATGCCCGAAATGACATCACTGCAAAATGCCGTAAAGCTAAGTAGAGAAATTTTTTTGGGATTGCTTTGCGCTACATGATTTTTTTATAATTTTACTAACATTCCCGTCATAAATAGGTACGTATTGAATCCCAACAATTTAGTAACACGTAAAGATTTCAACAGCAGATAAAAGAGTGAACAAAGAAATAGTTAATCATCAGGAATGTCTAGCTTGCACTAGGTTATATCGCAAGCGCTAATTGATAGTGAAATACTTTTGAAGGAACAAGAGTCAGCTATGCTTCTATCTTGATCTTGTTATTTGTAAATAGGAATTCTTTCAGTAAATTCTTTTCTAGAGGGCTTTTAATTTTGGTACAGAAGGTGGTTGACTGTATGGTTGTGGTGGTTTTATTTTGTAACTAGCTGTGCCCCGTGGTGTTACCCGCGGTTTATCAGGGAAAATAAATAGCCTATGTGATAATCCAGGATGTCAGCTAACTCCTTACTAAATTTTATTAAAATCTCTCCAGCCGTTTAGACGTGAAGAAGGAACAAACCTACTCACTCACAAACTTTCGCATTTATAATATTAGTGTGTTATAGTGTGATATAATAAATAATATCGAAACTTCACGAAAAATCTGTCCCCTTTTTGGTGGTTATAATCACCAAAAAAGGGGACGGATACGCTACGTTTTTTTAAAAAATTGTTAGACTGTGTCAGGTTCAGTGGTGAGGATATCCCTTATTAAATTCATTACCAACTTAAAACATACTTTTAATGCTGCTCCACTTTTGGACGTCACAATATTCTACTAACATTACCTACTCTGTCAATTTGCAGTTTAAAATCTCGCAATGTATTAAAACAACTTTGACAACACAGTGATTGATTAAAGCGTAAATTTTTAATAATGACTCGATTATTATTCGGATTCGTAACTTATTAACATCATGAGCAGCGATTTAATCCGACCTACTGCGCGCTAATGTCGAGCTATAATCGATCCATCATCGGCCAATCGATTCGACTCGATTGTCTTGCCCGTCCGTTATGGAAATGTTATTCGATTCTGACGCGCTTTGTGTGTTACTGGATTAAGCTACAAACCATTAAAAAAAAAAACAACATGCTAGTGCCAGTAGCCACTACCATTTTTATTTTTCTTGCGGTTCCTCTCTACTACTGAATGTTGGCCGTCAGCTCCGCAAATGCTCCTCTTTCTCCTGACAGTCAAAAAAGTTGTTCAACGCTGGTAACTCCTGTCCACTCCTTGATATAGGCGGGCCACGACTTCCTCTACAAGCACCATAAAAGAAACGCAAATGACATTGGTCTGACATGTGGTAAGGTAAAGACGAAACGAAGAGCCAAAAGACGTGAAAACCAACGAAAGGAAAATGTAGCCCTGGAAGCCTTGGTAGACATTGCTTCTTGGTAGACCAAGTAGGAACAGTACCAGAGAAAAGAAAGGATCTTAAAGGCCCAATATCGATAGACTTGACGGCGATTCAATTCGGCCCTTTGCACTATAGCTATCCATCTATCCTTTAACTCAAAACCACGAATACTCGAACCTGTAGGAGGTCCAATTTCAAAGCCAGGCTCACTATTTGCGCTGCCAATCTGTGCGTATGTTAAATCTAGATTCCTATCATGCCCAAGGCTTAACAGAAAATTAATTTTCTATTCAATCAACCGTATTTCACGGACGGATTCATTACGGCCGCATCAGAACGCCTCTAAGCTTCGTTTAAGACGCCCACCGAAGATCATTTGTGCACGGAAATATCTTGTTAACTGTTTTAAGCATAGCATATTACTTACAGAGAGGCTGAACTTACAGTTACTGGTACAGCACATAAGTCTTGTATTCGTGGAGCCTTGATAAGCCTTGCTTTTGATAAGACTGCAAAATTTGCACAAATAATGCATCATACTTAGATCCACTCTGTATATCCACAATAAACTGTTGTATCAAAGACCTCCTTAAATTTTAAAGGAAATTGTAATCTATACGGATTATAAACTTTTTATTAAGTAATGCTTTGAGCCTTGAGCTAGACCAGTCTACGAAATTTGTTTTCATACGCAAATAACTCATCATACTTAGCTATGGCCACTAACTAAACTATAAAAATAGGTCGCGGCGAGTGTCTCTGTTGATAAAGGCTTAAACCTGTTAAACACGCTTTTCCAGATTTTGATTTGAAATTTTTACTATAGTTTTATCACGTTATCAGTGGATACAGATACAACCTCGTTTATTTTCTGTGTAATTACCAACAGTCTAACTAAATCAGGGCAAAATCTTGAGCTATTTTATTTAATCCTCTAAATTGCTAGATTCGCCTATTGGCTAGCGGATTTCAGTTTAATTGGGGGGCATGTTCGGTGCGGTATCCAGCGTACAATCGAGCGGGCGTGTATCGATGCAACAATCGACTTGAATCGATGTATCGTTGGGAATTCGATGCGGTGAGGCGAGCCGAGTACGGGTGGTTAAGGCTTGGAAGTTTTCCCGGAAAACTGTGGATTTAATTCTATCTTAATATTTTTTTTTATTATATTTAACTCATTTTTAGATTTTTTAATCTGATAGCTTTGAGGTCTAGTCATTCGAACGAGAGTAATATTTTTGGGTTTTATAGATTCCTTTTATACTATACTAGCCGTCCCGGAAAACTTCGTATCGCGCCTCACAATTTTATACTCATTGAAAAATTAAATTGTGGTTTTACTAACTTCCTGTTTATTTTTTCATATTTTCTCCTTTTAAACCTTCCCTGGACTACTAAGAACATTTCAAAACCAAAATCAGCTCAATCGGCCCGGCCGTTCTACAGTTTTAGCGAGACTTACGAACCACAATTCATTTTTATATAATAGAAGAAAGATCGTTCCCATTTTAGTCAAAAACATTTGTTTTAATATATTTTTAGTTAGATCGATTTCGCTAGTAATCTATACCAATATTATAAAGAGGAAAGATTTGTTTGTTTGTTTGTTTGTAACGAATAGGCTCCGGAAATACTGAACCGATTTGAAAAATTATTTTACTGGTTGGAAGCTACATTAACCCCGAGTGTCATATGCTATATTAGATTTTCAAAAAATTAGGGATCCTTCCCTAAACTCAAATAATATAACCCAAGGTGCAATATTTGTTCCGTTGTTTTCATATTTTGACAGGTGGTTTGTTGTTGTTGTTTGTTTTTTATTCGGCCATTCTGGGCAGTCAAAAGAACATAGTCTATAGAGCCAAGTCTTTTGTAATCTTATATTCTATGGCGTAACGAAGTAAGCCGGGAAAGCTCGTACCAACTAAACTAGCTAACAATACGGAACCACTGTAAGCATTCTACAGTCTCCGGCTCCAGCGGTATAGGTAGGTAACCCTGTTATTGTACGTACCTCTAGATAAGCGATTAACTTACTGCTTATTACTCGATACACCTTTATTGTGTTAGCTTTACTCAGCTTCGGACCATGTAGGAGATACTGTTACGATATTATGTGTTAATAAACCATGTTTAAGAGATGCTTCCTGGGTAAGCTTTGTTATTGCTTTTTAATCTATTATATGCTTAAAATTATCTGATTTAATTATTATCATTTAATTATTAACTTTCCCACTGCTAAACTAAACCCTCTTCTATTTTTTCCACATTTTTCGTTTTCTGAGCGAATTCCCATCAGGCCTTTTCGTGCTCTCACAGTTCTTCGCCCCAATGTTTGCTGGTCGCCACAAGACTCAAATTCAAATCATTTTATTTGTTAAATGTAGGTACATCAAAATTAGTAGTTACATATTATGATGTGGTACATGGTATTTAAATGTGAATGTTTAAGTTCTCTACATTTTGCTTTAAAGGCATACAAAATATCTTAATTCTATAAGGTCATGCATATATACAATTATACTATATGGACTTTGGGCTAAGTAGGTATTATGTCAATGACTTTCTTTCTATTTCTACTCCGAAATCCTGTCAAATTGAACACCCTATCCTAAAAATTCAAAATAATCCAATCTATATATACGAATAAATGACTGCTCCGTGGCTCAGTTGGCAGTGATGTGGACTGAATAAGCGTGTGCACCCGGGTTCGATTCCCGGGCGGGGCGAATATTGATATGATGAATATCGATGTTTGTTTCCGGTCTGGGTGTGATGTTCGTCTCTGTGTGTGTTTCGGGCACCCTTGATACAGGTTCTACCTAGTTAGGGGGTCTGAGTGTGATGTGTTATAAAGCCCTTTTCTCCATCTTCACCAAACTAATAAGATTTTACAGTTGCCTGCCAAGTTAGATTATGGCCAACTCCCTCCATAATATTTGTACTTGTGGCAATCTGTGAGGGAGACCTGTGACCAGCAGTAGAAGCCTATCAATGATTGATTTTATAGATTGATGAAGAGTTAAAATAAATAAAATAAGTCTGTCGTTAACTCGCAAGCTATACGACTTTCAAAAATTAGTTAAACAAGTCAGATACCAAACTAACTAACTACATAAGTAAAGTAATAATGCAAGAATTCATAGCAAAAGCTACTGAGATACATATTTTGATATTCCGCTATTTAAAAGGCTCGATCGCGAGATCTGGAGTCACGCGAGCAAACCTCTCGGCCGGGCGTAAATCATCCGAGATAAATGTGTAACTCTACTGCTATCCAGAGATTTTGTAACGGGGCTCTCAGCTTGATATAATAGGCTGGGCTACCTGTTGTTTGTTTTACGAATGATTAGGTTAAATTGCGATAAAAGATTTTTTTTTTATCTTTTTACAAATTGAAACATAAGTTTTGCAATTTCGTTTACAATTTTTACTAATGATAATTCAAATATGTTTTATTACAAAAACATCTAACAAGTGATACCTTATAGTATTTTCATTCAGCACATTCACGTGAAATAACACTTTAAGATAAAAAAAAAAACCGATATCGAATATTGTTATGGTGGATGGATATCGCGATGTTTGTTTCCTAGCTCTGGGTGTTTTTGTATGTGTTTCAGGCTCAGTTGATACAGGTTCTACCGGGCAGTACCGGGCCGAAGATTAGGACTGAGGTATCCCCTGCCTGTCGTAAGAGGCGACTAAGAGGGGACCCCGGGGTCGTTGGGTGCACGAGGCGGGGGCCTCGTGTAGTCATATAACGGCCCCGAGAAGGACGGCGGAACGCGGGTGTCCCGTTTCCGCCGTTGAGCGTTGGGAAAGCTACCACGCTCCGGGGGGACAACCATCATGTCCCTCCGAGGAGAGGCTATACAGCCAATGCTGGGGGGGGCCGCGGAGAATTCCACGGGCTTACCCGTGACCCTCCTGCTATCAGCCGAGAAGGACACCGGCGGGGTTTTAGTGGGTGCGAACCCCACATAACCCTGCGGGCTCCCCCCGGGTTGCAGGGTACTCGTTAGGAGTTTCCCCGCCTAAAAAAAAAAAAAAGGTTCTACCTAGTTAGGGGCTCCTATAGTGTAATGCATCTACTCTACTATCTACTATATATAAAAATTAATCGTGGTTCGTAACTTGCTAAAACTCGAGATCGAGGCCGATTTAGCTGATTTTGATTTAAAATGTTCGTAGTAGTCTAGAAAATGTTGAGGTTAAAAGGTGAGAAAATAATAAAAAAATAGAGGGGAAGTTGATAAAAGCAACAATTAAATTTTCCATAGGTGTAAAAAATTGTAAGGCGCAATACGCCGGGACAGCTACTTATATTATAATTACCTATTTATTTATTTAAATACTTAAACCTCCGTTTATTTGCTAACATTTTGAGATGAGAACAAACGATTAACTCTGATGACTATCTAGACTTTCGGTTTGCGGTTAAAGCGGTTAACTGAAACTATGCTAGTTTACTGTTAAACCTACACTTAACAAGGTATCAAGGTGAAATACTGTAGCAGTAAAACCATTTTGAACACTAATTTCACACCAAATTATATTAAATTGTTTTGTCAAAATATCCCCCAAATATCGCTTTAGTGATCGCACATGGCAACCTTTATTAAATCCCGCAACCTTCAATATTTCTTTTTACACAAAAAGAAACCCGCCATCAATAAATTTACCCGTACATCAACACTTCCTCTTTTTCGATGTCGGTTAAAATAGGTTCTAAAACCTTCTCCGGAATGTAACAAATACGTATCTGAAAACTGCATTAAAATCGGTTTAGCCAAACGCGAAATAATCGCGGACAAACATACATACATACATGCATACAGGTCAAACTAATAACCACCTTTTTTTAAGTCAGTTAAGAAACAAAATCGAAACATCTTGAATATCAAGTGGTATCACAAAGTTACCAATGAGGAGCTCTGGCGACGAACACTGCAAAAACCCGTAGCTGACACCATCAAGGAGCGCAAGTGGAAGTGGTTGGGTCACGTCGCTCGCCGACCGGCAGACGATGTGCCACGGGAAGCTCTTAACTGGAAACCGGAAGGCGGAAAAAGGCGAATTGGCAGACCCAAGAACACGTGGCAGCGCGCTATGAAGGAGGATCTGGAGCACACGCAGAGAACCTGGGAGGAAGTCTGCGATATTGCTCAAGACCGTCGAGTGTGGCGGCGATTTGTTTCGGCCCTTTGCTCCCCAGCGGAGATTGGGCAAAAGTAAGTAAGTAAGTAAGTAAGAAACAAAATAGCGCTTGTGTGGTAACGGGGGGAAATGCCTATCGCATTTCCCGTCGTTCGGGGGAGCATCGGGAGTATGTGGGGCAGTAAGTATTTTTGGAAAGACCCCGGGAACTATAGATTATCAGCGTCCAGTATCCTTCCAACATCGTTATGGTGCCTAGCTAGGCAAGGAAAGTAAATGTCGCGTGTGAATTTAATAGTAAAAGCTTTAAGTGTTTTTCTATTCAATTGTAACCATAGTACTGACAGACCAAAACAACTTACATTCACATTGAAGAAGTAGGTAAGAAGCTAATAACAATTATGTTTAAAACGAAAGTTTTTTCTTATGTGGACCGCGACCGATTTAGCCACGGTCTTTCTTTATTATATTTATTTGAATATTGAAATAAAATAATAATAGTGATGAGTGTATAAAACCATTCTCACGACTGCAAAGTATATCGGGGCTCTAAAAAAGGCACATTTGGTAGAACACTTTTTGCTCACCTAGAGTAAAAAGTCGAAGAAACTATCTGAAGACGGCGGCCGAACGCATCGCGCGTTTATTAGTATGAGGAAAGAGTTAGAACGATAGACAAGACAGTCCAACGGCGGCCATTTTAAGATCTTTTCTTTTTGTGCGCCGGTACTAAACGCTTGATGAACGACCTATGTTCTACACTAATATTATAAAGTGTTTCATTGTTTGTGTGAATCGATTAAGCTCCAAAACAGGTCAGATAAAAAAACACACCTTAAATCCTACATAATCCTGATTGACCATAGGCTATAGACAGAATGTCTCGCAGGGAAAACGAAAGATGGAGCAAAGCCGTCCTTGAATGGAGACCAAGAGAGGGGAAGAGAAGTGGTAGGCAGACCACCAGCCAGATGGACCGACGATATAAAGACTATTGCGGGGGAGACTTGGATGAGATTGACAGCCGACAGAGCGACCTGGAAAATAATTGGATAGGCATTCGCCCAGCAGAGAGCAGTTACATATTTGCCCTCTGCTGGGCGATTCTGCAGCACATACTGAGGAAGAAGAAAAAGAAGATAGAATATTGCAAAGCGTCGCGATTAGGCTAACCTCCTCAATAAATGATGAAAAAGCTCTCGGCTGAGATGCTAACGATGAAAAAAAGCGTCAAAATTTACTAAGCACAGACAAAAGCGTTTCCAATTAATAAGATTTGATTTTACAAAAAAAAAAAAAAAATTACTGCTGTGCCAGTATTATTGTAACCTAGAAATTATTATAGTAAAATATCTAGCTAAATAAATCTTATGGCGGATAACGGCTATAATGATAAACGGGGTGGAAGCATCGCTCGCTGCGCGTGCGTCGGAATTGGGTCGAGAAGCAGGCTTGCGCTTTTCTGATTTATTGAACTACATTTAGTTTAACTACCCCTTTCAATAAGAATTACAGTCCCTTATTCCATTTCTGGTGGCCTAGGATAAAATAAAACCACTATTGATGGTTGTTAAAAGTTCTTTTAACCCACTTCAAAAATTAAAGAATTCTCAAATTGACCGTAGGTTTGTTTATGCGTGATTGCGCGTTTGGCTAAACCGATTTTGATGCGGTTTCCAGAAAAGTATTTGTTAAGTTCGGTAGAAGGTTTTGGTGTTATAACCGACAGTGGTCAATGGCCATACTGCGATCGCCAACCCGCTTGCCAAGCGTGGCGATTGTAGCAAAACGTCTCATGGGTAGGATACCTAGTACTGTAGGGGAGATCTTTTCGGACGAGACAAAAAAAATTTTGATCAGATTTATTCCTTTTGAAATCAATATATATAAAACTCTTCCGTTACTGACTGACTGACTGACTGACTGACTGACAGACAACGCAGAGCCGAAACTACTGGACGTAGCGGGCTGAAATTTTGCATGTAGGTTCCTTAGGGAGTGTAGGTGAGCACTAAGAAGGGATTTCCCGAAATTCCCACGGGAACGGGAAAAAACGGGAATTTTGTGTTTATGAGAAATGTGCGCGGGAAAACCGCGGGGCAGCCTCTATTAAAAAATAAAGTTTATAAAAAACCCCTATTAGAAATTTCCTTTAAAACCTTGCCCTACATTAGAGCTAAGAACAAAAAGGTGGTGCTTTCAATAAAATGGTCTGAATGGGTGCCACAGAGCAATAATTTATAGTGCTCAGCGGGAAATGACTTAACCACATGGAGCTAGGAATGAACACGTAGGGCTGATTCGCACTATGCTCCTGTCCTGCGGCGTTATTTTAACGGTAGGTATAAAAAATAAATCAAATTCTGTAAGACCAGAGGGAAGCTTTTTGAGTAAAATAAGTCAAAAAGTGACTGGGCAGTTCAATTATTTGATTCATCATTTCAGCCGTAGGACGTCCACTGCTGGGCATAGGCCTCCCTCAAGGCTAATATAGGCAAAAATACTTTTTGTTTTCATTAATACATTTAATTTAATTTATTTGAGTCGATGATAAGATTAAAATAAAGCTGCGCTGTCTCTAAGTGCAACTAAAAACGTTATTGTGGCAAAAGCACTAAGGAACTAGGTAAAAAAAAGTATTTATCAAGTGGACCAAGACCGACAACGATTGAGACATCTTCTAACGGCTCCAGGCTTTACGGAGGAGTAACGGGAATAAAGAGAGATAGAGAGACGACTATTTATTATTAACTGGCGACTGTCCTCTAATGAATTAGACTTTTTATCTATACCAATATTATAAAGAGGAAAGATTTGTTTGTTTGTTTGTTTGTTTGTAACGAATTGGCTCCGGAAATAGTAAACCGATTTGAAAAATTATTTCACTGGTAGGAAGCTACATTAACCCCGAGTGTCATAGGCTTTATTAGATTTTTTTTTAAATTAGGGATCCTTACCTAAACTTAAATAATAAGTATAACCCAAGGTGCAATATTTTTTCCGTTGTTTACATATTTTGACAGGTGGTTTGTTGTTGTTGTTTATTTTTTATTCGGCCATTCTGGGCAGTCAAAAGAACATAGTCTATAGAGCCAAGTCTTTTGTAGTATCTTATATTCTATGGCGTAACGAAGTAAGCCGGAAGCTCGTCGTTTATAAATAATATATTTTTAATAATTTAGTTCAAATATCGTTACATCACAGTGAGAAGTCGTTTAAGAGCGAAGGAAGAGCTGTAAAGTCGCCGCTCCGGTTGCACAAAAACAATAATCTCAAGTTATTTATTGAATGATCGTCGTCTGTAGCAAATTGTCCACCGCGATGGAGTTCCCGTAATCCGTAGTGAGATAGTGAGAGACTGACAGACGGACCAGCAGGATGTTGTTAATCTATTAATGTATACATTTGTTTTTTAATTCTATTTTAAAGTGAATTACTTTTTGCATCTTCTCCATAAAATTAGTTGTTAATGTGTCTGTTTTTTAAAAGACATCAATGACACCAATAATTAAATTGATTGCTTGGCCATGGAATATAAACAACAATGAAAAGCTTTGACTAAGTACAAAAAATGCATCAAAAAGAACATTGATTGAGTAGCTAAAAGTATTTTTAATAAATAAATATGAAATAAAGAAATCATGGAATAAAAAAGTAGTAGTAGGTAACTTATAATAAAAAAAAGATAATCTCTATTATAAGGCGCCAGCGTTTAGAATTAATTAAAATAAAAGTGTTCACTCATGCTTTTATAAAAAGAACTTTTCAAAACCAACACAAGCAATGAATCGAAATCATCTTCATTAAAAATCGATTGGTCTATAAGAAAAAAAAAGCCACGACCATCCTTTGTTGTGCTACATCACTATTGTATCGATAATTAACTCGCACAAAGAGGCATTTTATCGACAACGCCGGCATCACACAAAAGATCGATAAAGTTTTGTAAAATAAATTTTATATAAATATTTTTTAATTGAAATGTCAGTCAGTGGATGCCAGCGCGTGCCTATCGAAGTTCTTTTTTTAAAAACCATAATATTCTATTGCATTTTGACCCGTAATGTGTACAGCATAGATTACAGGTGACTTTTACCGGACGGTTTAATGCAGTAATCCATATCGATGATCATTATTTATAGCAAGCAGTGTAAAGTGGCTGCCTTATAGAATTCCTTGGCTGGTTTTGCATGAAATTGTCGCGTCTTAGTTCGAACTAAATGTTCAAGTTATGCTTGTGTATGATCTCATACCTTGATTGTGTTGTGCGGCTTTGCTTCTCAATCGGTTGTTACCAATATCTGGAAATAGATAAAAGGAAAATTGTTAGAATGGTTTACGTTTCATTTGTTTGTATGCCTTTAAATTGCCCTATTTTACCGATAGCGAAAGAGCAATCTATACCAATATTATAAAGAGGAAAGATTTGTTTGTTTGTTTGTTTGTAACGAATAGGCTCCGGAAATACTGAACCAATTTGAAAAATTCTTTCACTGGTAGGAAGCTACATTAACCCCGAGTGTCACAGGCTATATTAGATTTTCAAAAAAATTAGGGATCCTTACCTAAACTCAAATAATATAACCCAAGGTGCAATATTTTTTCCGTTGCTCACATATTTTGACAGGTCGTTTGTTGTTGTTGTTTGTTTTTTATTCGGCCATTCTGGGCAGTCAAAAGAACATAGTCTATAGAGCCAAGTCTTTTGTAGTATCTTATATTCTATGGCGTAACGAAGTAAGCCGGGAAAGCTCGTGTTAAATAAAAAGACATTATAGTCAATTAATCATTTTAAGAGTGTTGTTAGTGGTGTGTTGACCC
This sequence comes from Euspilapteryx auroguttella, assembly GCA_951802225.1. Taxonomy (NCBI): domain Eukaryota; kingdom Metazoa; phylum Arthropoda; class Insecta; order Lepidoptera; family Gracillariidae; genus Euspilapteryx; species Euspilapteryx auroguttella. The sequence continues at coordinate 10,206,357 of OX637648.1, read as the reverse complement.
ATTCTTAGCTGGCAAAGGACCCAAGAGCCAAGTCTTCTGATTAGAAAATGTAAGTTAGATTATTATCTTCTTTGTAAAAACTACCTTGCCTGACCCAATTAAATACGAGAATGGTCTCAAAATTCCATGATCTTTGTATTTGTTTCGGGCACCCTAGTTCTTACCTAGTTGGGGCTCTGAGTGTGATGCGTTAATATGTTTTCTATGAGATTTAATGGGACAGTGGTAGAATTCTTGCAATAAATTCCCTTTTAATTGATTGAATGTAGAGTCATCTACTGGTTTAGTTATGGCAAGAAAGTTACTAGGACGAGGATGTGGGACGATAACAGCCTCTATGTTATAATCAATCAACTACCGAAACAGCTTTACAAGAACTTGAACTAGCCAACCCGGTGAACTTCACAGGCATGCAATTTTATTTATATAATATAATGCAGGCACAGAGTATATAATACTTAACTAACTTAACTAAGGTAACTTTTTTTTCTGGATAACTATAACATAATTTACAACATAGTATAAAACATAGTCGCTTTCCGCCTCTGTCCCTATTCATGCTTGTATCAAACTATGTACAAAGATAGGAGAGGATGATTCAAGAGGAATGTTTATTATGTATAATACTTATATGCAAAAAATAGGCAGGCAGTACGAAGTTTGCCGGGTCGACAAGTCTTTAATAATACTTCCATCTTTAATTTTATTAGGTATTCTGTGCTTGTAATAAATACCGAAAACCAGTATAAAGTGAGCCCCTTCTCCCATATCTCATTTCGCCATACTTGAAACCCCATAATAATCCGAACAGCCTAAAGATATGACCTAGAATTTTCTAGATAAGCCAGTCTAGGTAGCCCGCAGTCTAGTCTAAGCACAGTGTAATGTCCCTTATATTTCAATCTGGCAGTTTTCTAGCACTGTTATTACTTCTAAGACCTTTAGTTCTAGAACTAGGGTAGCGTTAGCAGAAAAGTATATATTTTGTTTTTATTTAGTTGGTAATTTTATTTCTACTCTTAACGTAAATATCGTTATCATCAAGGGTATATTAACCCTTATATTATAAGACAGGAAAAAAGTATATGTTCATGCTAAACAAAAATCGATATCGCTTTATAATTTCCAGAGATAAGGGAATTAGGAAATAATTCTTTAGTTTTTCCTGAATTTCCTTGTAGCGATCTGAGTAGGACGCCTATGTCCAACAGTGGCCGTCTTTTGGCTGAGATAATCATTAGAAATCATAGCCTTTGTGCTTCTAAAATCACCTATCACACTCTCAATTTTTTTTAGTAACTAGCTATCCCGAAAAACTTCATATCGCGCCTTACTATTTTATTTGGAAAAAACTAAATTGATGTTTTTACTAACTCTCCCTCCCTTTTTTTACATATTTTCTCACCTTTTAAACCTTCCCCGGACTACTACAAACATTTCTAAACCAAAATCAGCTAAATCGGCCCGGTCGTTCTCTTGTTTTAGCGAGACTAACGATTAACGAACCACAATTTATTTTTATATATATTTAGTAGATAGTTAAGTAAGCTTATTAAAATACGAGCTTTCCCGGCTTACTTCGTTACGCCATAGAATATATAAGATACTACAAAAGACTTGGCTCTATAGACTATGTTCTTTTGTCTGCCCAGAATGGGCTTGATAAAAAAACAAACAACAACAACAAACCACGTGTCAAAATATGTAAACAACGGAAAAAATATTGCACCTTGGGTTACATTATTTGAGTTTAGGTAAGGATCCCTAATTTTTTTGCAAATCTAATATAGCCTATGACACTCGGGGTTAATGTAGCTTCCTACCAGTGAAAGAATTTTTCAAATCGGTTCAGTATTTCCGGAGCCTATTCGTAACAAACAAACAAACAAACAAACAAATCTTTCCTCTTTATAATATTAGTATAGATATAAATTTTTGATAGCAATCTAGTTTGTCTGCTATCGCTACTGTATCGATGGGCACGGAGCCTCGAATCGTGTTTACAGTTATGCGAGTAACTTTACAACGGACATAGCGAAATATCGCCCAGATTATATTTTAATTGTGCGCACATTGTGGTGAAAATACAAAAGGTATGTAATGATATGTAACTTAGTTTCTGGATTGTATTTCTATCGTTGACTGCTCCGTAGCTGAGTTGGCAGTGATGTGGACTGAGAAGCGTGTGCACCTGGGTTCGATTCCCGGCGGGGCAAACATTGTAATGTTATGATAAATATCGTCTGGGTGTACAGAGACGAACATTGTCTCTGTATATGTTCCGGGCACCCTAGATATAGGTTCTTCCTAGTTAGGGGCTCTTAGTATGTTGCGTTATTATATTATTATTATAATTATTAACGTGTGTAGGTTATAGAGTATTAAAGGTGGTAGAAGCAACATACGATACGATAATCGCATGTTTTCTTTATAACTGTTTCTGAAAAAGCTGCAAAAGTAAAATACTTCGCACGAATATCTTAGTTTTAATTTTTGCTTTTATTTTCCCACAGAATGCCCATTTAACTAGATCAAGCTTAATTGATGAACCAAATAGGCGATTAGCAAGCGGAAATATTAAGTTTTATAATGCCTAAATAAATTATCCAGGTTTAATAAATCTCGCTTTAGTTTGTGTAAATTCACAATTTAAGATAGAGATTTCGTTTGAATATTTGGTTATGTAATGTATAATTTCCTAACTCTTTTATTTTTATAGACAGATACCGTCTTATTCATAAAGATACAGTACATTTTAAGTAGCTTTAGTGGAGTCTACTTCTCTGGTTTTTTGTATGCTAAATACGTGACATACAGTCTAAATTGACATATGTCAAATAACTAAAATGATAATTGGGATATGTAGTCTTTAAGTCACTAAAAATCTATATAAACTTAAAAATATAATCTTTGCTTTGCATTCTTAGTTATCTGCATGAAAATTATTTTTGTTCTTAATTTTAATGGGGCAAGATTTAAAATTCTGCAATATTGTAAGCTACATTATCAATCTGCCTACTCCCCTTAGCCTGTGCATACGCAAAAGATTCTGACCAATCAAAATAAAGCTATATAAGGCAGAAGCAGGCACTGCTGAGCGGAGGACACCCGCTATATTACTGTGTTATAATAACAAGCTACGACACATATCTCAGGCACCCATCTCTGAAATAAACAAGGTATAGAGAGTGCGTCATTTCTGAATATTTTAGGGTTACCAGTGTTGACTAATAAGGAAGCTTGTATTATTAAAATGATTAGCCCTTAATAAAATTTATGTAAATGCTAATTTACCTTAAGAGCCAGTTTACAGCGATGCTAGCGCCATTCGCGTAAAAAAATAATATCTTCTAAACTAAGGCAAATATCAAAAATGTGGCACTGTATGACACTAGATAATGTATCCTTGTATTTTTAGGGCACTTCTGTACAGCTTTTTAGTTGAAGAACAAAGAAACCTACAAAGTGTTGATAAAAGTGGCCACTTTTGGCAACAATCTATGTTTTTTTGTTCTTTTTAGTAAGGACTACTTTGCTGTGCTCAAAAAATACTAGGCTACATTATCTAGTGTCATACAGTGCCACATTTTTGATATTTGCCTTAGTTCAAAAGATATTATTTTTTTTCGCGAATGGCGCTAGCATCGCTGTAAACTGGCTCTTAATTACAATTTTAATTTTAAGCTAAAGTCCAAACTTTAGTTGTGAGTTTTATAAAAATAAAAGTCTACGTAACGTTACTCATGCTATCAGGATCCTATAAATGTAAAAATGCCTGAAATAAATTCAAATAATATGATTTTTATATTATAAGCCACCTTTTTAACTTATACTTTAATAAGTATAAATAATTATACTTATTAAAGTATAAGTTAAAAAGGTTTAATTATACTTATTAAAGTATAAGTTAAAAAGGTTAAATATATAAATATTTTACGTCTTTTAAACAAAATAAAGTTATAGTGAGAAAAATAACGCTCCAAAATTACAACCAATTGTAAATCATTGTAAAATTCAAGATTATTTTCTTAATTCAATGTAAGTTTATTTGAATTATGCTATTTATAAGTATCTATTGTTATTCGTTTATAAATTATGTTCCTATTCTGTTTATTATTATTATTTTATTGTTACAATATCGCCTACTTTAGGAATATTTTAATATGTCCATCTGCATAAGGTTCTAAGTGGATTGCCTGAAATAAATCGCTCTTGGCGATAAGGCCGCCCATTGCATGCAAATTCAATTTGTTTGTACCCTGAATTTAATAATGTACTTTTGTATCTTACTTTGTATGCAAAAAAGTGTTTTCTATTCTATTCTATTATTTAAGTAAGTGACAACCCTAAATCCCAAGTACCTATTAAAACATGTACCGCCGTATCGGACACTTTATCATAGGAATTGAGGGTCGTCGCGAATATCAGAGGCACTCGGAGTCTGTCAGTTGGACAGTCGGACACGCGGACAATGCAAGACGGATGGGTGTTGGTAATAGCATTTAATGTTTATATGCAACCAAGTTTTATTATGCCATTTTGTACTGTTAGTTTTGCTTTAAGTAATATAACCAATAGATAATATCCGCAGACTAACTGAAGTCACCGTATAGGCTATACGGTGACTTTAAATTTTTTGGGCTATACGGTATAGCCCAAAAAATTGCATACCTAACTTAAATGGCAATGTGCAAAGCACATAACTCGAAAAAACAGATGCATTCATTCATTCATTCACGAATGTTGGGTCTGAAAAGTTATCAAGAGGCGGTCGCGCACCGTAAGACGTAGATTAAGCAGATTCCTCAAAATAAGATCTGGTGAAGGTTGCGGGCGCACACATGATGAAGTTTGCTCCAGACCGGATGGTATGTCGATCTTAGGGTGACAAATGAACATCGTGCTATGCTGCGCTGTAGGAACAAGCACTCGCAAAGAACGCCTGTGGGTCACTGCTGGCATTGACTGAAAATCAGCGCTGTTGGTTATGCCTTCAGCAAATGCTGAGTTAGTGCCATTTTACAGCAACTGCGACGCACACACACACACACACAAATGTTGTTTTTTTGCTTATTGTTTTTTTTTGTCTTTTTAAATTGTTGTTTTTTTCTGTTGGAGTTATTTTTAGTGTTTTTTTATTATTTGTTTTTTTTTAATATTGTTTTTGTCTCACTCGTATTGTATTGATAAACTTGTTTTGTGTGTGTTATAGTTTTTGTAAATATTTTTTTTACTGCGCTGTGCTATGTTTGGTCAACTCGCTCGTCTAATATTTTAATGAGGAAACAAACAAATCATGCTGTGCTGTGCTGGGTGAGGCTAAGCTCTATTTAAAAACGCAGCAGTCTCGAGCGAGGCGCGCTACCCGCCGTGCTGAGCCGAACTGTGCCGACTACTCGAGCTGCTGATTACTTTTAATTAGCTAAGCACAGCGCAGCAAAGCTCGATGTTGATTTGACACCCTTAGTGAGGGAGGCCTATATCCAGCGGTACAAGGTCCCACCACGTAACTTTAGCTCTGAGCAAAATAAGAAAGGGATTTCTGCGCTTGTGTACAAAACGATCGAACGAACAGAACGACTGTAAAATAAGGGGACGAATAGAGAGAGAGATTAGAGATGCACAACCCGCCCCACTCCCCTGTAATTTCCTATGACACTAGATTGTTGATTTCTACGCATTCAAGGTCAAAGACAAAGTTACATGGTGGGAAATGTAGATGTTTACAACCTGGGGTAGAAAGCTATTGCGACTTTTTTAAGGGCAAGTACTGTTGTGGTCCTTAAAAAGCAGCAAATGGTTTGCAAACGCTTTCATTGTCATATAATTATCATCATTAATTCCTTTATATGTGTCCACACAAGCTATCTTCATTCATCTAACGAAAACTGCTAAAGCATGTTAATTAAATTTAAATTCAAAACTAGTTTCTTAACATCTCTTTCTTCCATTTGTAGAGGTACCTATTCTCTGGTGGTCTTCGCTTAATTAAATGTGTAAACTTAGGAATTAGTGAGTTTTCCATGGTTCGTTGACATTGATAAATTCTTGATAGTGACTTTGCCCAAGGAAACCAATAGAGATTATTTTAATTTATAGTTTTAGTGCGTATTCACGTACAAATATAGTAAGAAGCGCTTATTAGCGCTGGTCCGAAAAATTTATAGAAAATACCTGCGCTGACATTCGCGCTGGAACAACCGCGTAGTAATATTTTTTTTTTTCAAATTATTGCTATGCTTCCAACATTTTAATCTATAAGTAACTAAGCGTAGCGGCGGTTTCCAACCTCTCTGAAGTAACTGAATTGTGAACTTTCTTGTTTTTTGAAAGAAGAATTTCAAAAGAAGATTTTCCATCCTTTTAAAGCAATATGTGGCACTGTATGACACTAGATAATGTATCCTTGTATTTTTAGGGCACTTCTGTACAGCTTTTTAGTTGAAGAACAAAGAAACCTACAAAGTGTTGATAAAAGTGGCCACTTTTGGCAACAATCTATGTTTTTTTGTTCTTTTTAGTAAGGACTACTTTGCTGTGCTCAAAAAATACTAGGCTACATTATCTAGTGTCATACAGTGCCACATTTTTGATATTTGCCTTAGTTCAAAAGATATTATTTTTTTTCGCGAATGGCGCTAGCATCGCTGTAAACTGGCTCTTAATTACAATTTTAATTTTAAGCTAAAGTCCAAACTTTAGTTGTGAGTTTTATAAAAATAAAAGTCTACGTAACGTTACTCATGCTATCAGGATCCTATAAATGTAAAAATGCCTGAAATAAATTCAAATAATATGATTTTTATATTATAAGCCACCTTTTTAACTTATACTTTAATAAGTATAAATAATTATACTTATTAAAGTATAAGTTAAAAAGGTTTAATTATACTTATTAAAGTATAAGTTAAAAAGGTTAAATATATAAATATTTTACGTCTTTTAAACAAAATAAAGTTATAGTGAGAAAAATAACGCTCCAAAATTACAACCAATTGTAAATCATTGTAAAATTCAAGATTATTTTCTTAATTCAATGTAAGTTTATTTGAATTATGCTATTTATAAGTATCTATTGTTATTCGTTTATAAATTATGTTCCTATTCTGTTTATTATTATTATTTTATTGTTACAATATCGCCTACTTTAGGAATATTTTAATATGTCCATCTGCATAAGGTTCTAAGTGGATTGCCTGAAATAAATCGCTCTTGGCGATAAGGCCGCCCATTGCATGCAAATTCAATTTGTTTGTACCCTGAATTTAATAATGTACTTTTGTATCTTACTTTGTATGCAAAAAAGTGTTTTCTATTCTATTCTATTATTTAAGTAAGTGACAACCCTAAATCCCAAGTACCTATTAAAACATGTACCGCCGTATCGGACACTTTATCATAGGAATTGAGGGTCGTCGCGAATATCAGAGGCACTCGGAGTCTGTCAGTTGGACAGTCGGACACGCGGACAATGCAAGACGGATGGGTGTTGGTAATAGCATTTAATGTTTATATGCAACCAAGTTTTATTATGCCATTTTGTACTGTTAGTTTTGCTTTAAGTAATATAACCAATAGATAATATCCGCAGACTAACTGAAGTCACCGTATAGGCTATACGGTGACTTTAAATTTTTTGGGCTATACGGTATAGCCCAAAAAATTGCATACCTAACTTAAATGGCAATGTGCAAAGCACATAACTCGAAAAAACAGATGCATTCATTCATTCATTCATTCACGGATGTTGGGTCTGAAAAGTTATCAAGAGGCGGTCGCGCACCGTAAGACGTAGATTAAGCAGATTCCTCAAAATAAGATCTGGTGAAGGTTGCGGTTGCACACTGGATGAAGTTCGCTCCAGACCGGATGGTATGTCGATCTTAGGGTGACAAATGAACATCGTGCTATGCTGCGCTGTAGGAACAAGCACTCGCAAAGAACGCCTGTGGGTCACTGCTGGCATTGACTGAAAATCAGCGCTGTTGGTTATGCCTTCAGCAAATGCTGAGTTAGTGCCATTTTACAGCAACTGCGACGCACACACACACACACACAAATGTTGTTTTTTTGCTTATTGTTTTTTTTTGTCTTTTTAAATTGTTGTTTTTTTCTGTTGGAGTTATTTTTAGTGTTTTTTTATCATTTGTTTTTTTTTAATATTGTTTTTGTCTCACTCGTATTGTATTGATAAACTTGTTTTGTGTGTGTTATAGTTTTTGTAAATATTTTTTTTACTGCGCTGTGCTATGTTTGGTCAACTCGCTCGTCTAATATTTTAATGAGGAAACAAACAAATCATGCTGTGCTGTGCTGGGTGAGGCTAAGCTCTATTTAAAAACGCAGCAGTCTCGAGCGAGGCGCGCTACCCGCCGTGCTGAGCCGAACTGTGCCGACTACTCGAGCTGCTGATTACTTTTAATTAGCTAAGCACAGCGCAGCAAAGCTCGATGTTGATTTGACACCCTTAGTGAGGGAGGCCTATATCCAGCGGTACAAGGTCCCACCACGTAACTTTAGCTCTGAGCAAAATAAGAAAGGGATTTCTGCGCTTGTGTACAAAACGATCGAACGAACAGAACGACTGTAAAATAAGGGGACGAATAGAGAGAGAGATTAGAGATGCACAACCCGCCCCACTCCCCTGTAATTTCCTATGACACTAGATTGTTGATTTCTACGCATTCAAGGTCAAAGACAAAGTTACATGGTGGGAAATGTAGATGTTTACAACCTGGGGTAGAAAGCTATTGCGACTTTTTTAAGGGCAAGTACTGTTGTGGTCCTTAAAAAGCAGCAAATGGTTTGCAAACGCTTTCATTGTCATATAATTATCATCATTAATTCCTTTATATGTGTCCACACAAGCTATCTTCATTCATCTAACGAAAACTGCTAAAGCATGTTAATTAAATTTAAATTCAAAACTAGTTTCTTAACATCTCTTTCTTCCATTTGTAGAGGTACCTATTCTCTGGTGGTCTTCGCTTAATTAAATGTGTAAACTTAGGAATTAGTGAGTTTTCCATGGTTCGTTGACATTGATAAATTCTTGATAGTGACTTTGCCCAAGGAAACCAATAGAGATTATTTTAATTTATAGTTTTAGTGCGTATTCACGTACAAATCTAGTAAGAAGCGCTTATTAGCGCTGGTCCGAAAAATGTATAGAAAATACCTGCGCTGACATTCGCGCTGGAACAACCGCGTAGTAATATTTTTTTTTTTTCAAATTATTGCTATGCTTCCAACATTTTAATCTATAAGTAACTAAGCGTAGCGGCGGTTTCCAACCTCTCTGAAGTAACTGAATTGTGAACTTTCTTGTTTTTTGAAAGAAGAATTTCAAAAGAAGATTTTCCATCCTTTTAAAGCAATATTTTTTATATATTTTTTTTATAAGATGGCCATTGAATCTATGATCTAAATTCAATAAACGCTCCTAAAAATCCTTGTTCCTAGTTAAAACAGAGTATTCCGCTTCATTAGTAATCGGACCCGAATCGATAACATCACAAGCGTGAGTCGATTCAATGGAGACATCACGAATCGATCCGCGTTGATCGATGCATCGATGCTTGTTAACTAGTAATCGAATTGCCGCTTTCATTATTCGAGTTACTATCTCCTTTTGCGTCGAATTTTATCGATTCGATTTAGCATAACGATTTGGTAGCCCCGGTTAGATAATCGGTGGTTTACAGGAATAAATAACGTTAACAAGTAACAAATTGAATACTTTCTAATCTATTCTCAATAATATTAATGCGAAATTAACTCTGTCTGTCTATGTGTTACACAATCACGCCTAAATACTAAGCAGAAATGGCTGAAAATTGGTAGGTTGGTAGTTTAGAACCACGAGACTAGATGGACATGGCATGAGAACAGAAAATTTTAATTTTACGGATTGACATTGGGCTGGTGAAGCCGCGGGCGCATTCTAGTCCATAAAAATTCTAATCGTTTTATAAGTAAATAAAATAAATTTATTTCTAAAAATAACGCATTACAATCAGAGCCTCTTACCCTAAAAAAACTTTTATCTAACTTGCCTAAAATACAAAGTCATACAAAGAAACCCAGATAAACATCGACATCCATCTTTACGATGTTATGCCCCTGCCGGGATTTAAACCCGGACCTCTACATTGCCTGCTGAAATACGGAAGTAATCAACATATTAAATACTTATAAAAACTTGTTTCCCATTCATTCACCAGCAACCAAGCCTTTGCAAACTAGTCCGTGCTATGACGAAATCGTGCAAAAACTCGGCAAGATTGTCATCACCAGTCGACAGTAGTCACGTCTGTGACTATCTATCTATCTGTCATCCATCGCTGTTGGCGGGAATGACAAGTCGATTACTTGGAAACTTTAAAAGGAAGTTAGACATGGCTTGAAAGGATAGAAATTCGTTTTGTAGTATGATAATGGTAGGCACCCTGAACTACCTCGCCTCTCGCAGTATAGAATACTTTACCAAATAAGGTATCAATATTAATTAGATTAGTCTAATTGACTTTCCTAAAGCGATATCTTGTATCCTTTAATGAATAAATAATTTTTTTACTTCACTTTCTTTTACTAAAAAAATTAAGTCGTAGAATAGAAGATATAATTTATTACATCGTATTGCAAACAAATACTTGTTTTTGATATAACAATAAAGCATTATTTAAATAATAAGTACGTTTTTCAATTAGGTAACAGAGCACTACCTTGCTGGCTTTCCAATGATTTTATTTTATTGTAGAGATATCGATGCTCTTTTGTTTTTAATAATGTTAGGTACCACCATAATAAATATATTTTAAATGATTTCTATAAAAAAAAGATACATTTCGCAAGTTTATTAAAGTTTTTCACTTGTAACAATCGCGTAGTCATTGGCAACCCACAGAATAATCACTAATTAAAAAGGTAAAATTTATTAATTTAACTACCTATCTTAACGTAATGAAACTTAACACTAGTTTAGGGAAGCATGTGGTTAGCAATAGGATAGCGGAAGGCTGTATCTAATATCACGCCTAGCACACATGCTATTAGATATTCTGGGCTTCTTACCCCATAGTCTAAAAAAACATGGTGTCTTTTCTTCCTAGAGTGACACAAGCCTACGTCACAAACATAACCTGTCGCCTCCTTGTCTCATTCGTGGTAGTTGTTGTTTCCTTCTCGCTCACCTCAGCATGATGACGTAGGCTAGTGTTAGCCATTTGGTCGGAAGAGAGTACCAGGCAGAGTATATTATTGTCTAATCTCCACTCCAAATTTGTCTTATTATATTAACGCTTTTTAAATTGGTCATATTCTCTCTCTGTGTGTTTCGGGTACCCAAGATACAGGTTCTTCCTAGTTAGGGGCTCTGAGTGAGATGTGTTATTATATTATTATGATATTTTTTTATTTCGTTGATTACTAAAATCACTTTAACTTTAAAATCACCTTTTTTGCCTCCAAAAAGCCCAATGTAACAATTCTTTTTGTATTGCTATTAGTATGGTATAAATAATATACAGCCTTACAAACACAAAAACAGTTTTGGTTTCGAGATGTTTAAGTAACCGTACAACTCGGAAGTTCCTCTTGTCTTGTCATTTAATTTGATTAGCGCGAGGCAAGACAGCTGCTGACACTAGTATGCTAATTTGCTACACTACTGTATACGTAATGAACCGTGAAATATGTTCTGTTTGTATAATAATCAATATATATAAAACTCTTCCGTTACTGACTGACTGACTGACTGACTGACTGACTGACTGACTGACTGACTGACTGACTGACTGACTGACTGACTGACTGACAGACAACGCAGAGCCGAAACTACTGGGCGTAGCGGGCATGTAGGTTCCTTAGGGAGTGCAGGTGAGCACTAAGAAGCGATTTCCCGAAATTCCCACGGGAACGGGAATAATCGGGAATTTTGTGTTTATGAGAAATCTGCGCGGGAAAAACCGCGGGGCAGCCTCTAGTTTAAGTATTATAAAATAACTATTTTTGACATCATCATCATGACCACTGCTGGACACAGGCCTGCCCTACATTTCGCCGCACCGATCAGTTTTGAGCGACCCTGCGTAAGTACACTGGATAGTGTACTTACGCAAACTCTATACCAGCCCCCGAAATAAGGCTGCATAATGATAAAGAGTGAAAATTAAACAATTTTTTTTTTCATTTTATAGAATCTAATTGTGGGTGCCAATGGAAAACGTAAGCGTGACCGGCCGAGAAGGAGATGGCGGGATGAAATCGATTCCTATCTATCCGACTAAACACTAAACAGGGGGAGGTCTTTGCCCAGCAGTTAGGCTATAAAAAAAATATATAAAATAATTTTCAATTTCTCTTTAATCAGTGAGATTCTAATTTTCCATTGTCGAGTCGATTTGAGGGATGTAAAGTATCATATGTCCAAGTGAGGCCCGTCTCGTGGTACTAAGCTCAATTTACAGCTATTATCGGTTGAGTAGGTAATAGTTTAGGCGTGATTACGTAACACAAAAACAAACAGTGTTACTTTTGCATTAAAAATATTAAAACCAAATATTGCATGGTAATAATGTTAATTACAAATAGAGTATCATAAAAAATAATAAAACTTTAATCATTGTAAAATTATTAAAAAACCATCGCCCTTAATTAAAATTGATTCGAAATTAATGAGTTCAAAATGTAACATTAATAACAACGATTTAAAATCGATTAAAAAGGGTTTTGTATCATTAAAATTCTTAAAGGTATATCGGTCAATGATACTCATAAAAATGACCATGTGTCGTCACACACAGCCTACAGACGTCACTGTTGGACCAAGGTCTCCCCCACAGATTCCCACATTTTGTATGGGAGGATTTGCACAATCGCCACGTTTGTCAATATATACACCACAGATCCATTGTACAAAGATCACTAAATTAGGTACCTTAAATTTAAAGAAATAACAAAAATTCGTGCGCTGCCGCGCATCAATCTTTACGTAATTAAGAGCCAGTTTACAGCGATGCTAGGCCATTCGCGAAATAAATTAATATCTTCTAAACTAAGGCAAATATCAAAAATGTGGCACTGTATGACACTAGATAATGTAGCCTAGTATTTTTAGGGCCCTTCTGTATAGCTTTTAGGTTGAAGACCAAAGAAAGCTACAAAGTGTTGCTAAAAGTGGCCACTTTTGGTAACAATCTATGTTTTTTTTTTGTTCTTTTTACTCAGGATTACTTTGCTGTGCTCAAAAAATACTAGGCTACATTATCTAGTGTCATACAGTGCCACATTTTTGATATTTGCCTTAGTTTAGAAAATATTAATTTTTTTCGCGAATGGCGCTAGCTTCGCTGTAAACTGGCTCTTAAGGAGTTTGCTTGTGTTGTGTGGCGCGCCGACTTAAAATTACTTGGCATACCCTACATTACTTTAAGAACTTAGTAATTCGATTATTATTTTATGCTTTCCAGTTTTGTTTTCGGCGGTTTTATTTTTTGATAAAAAGTTTTATCCCTCATGTTTCCCTTAGTCGCCCATAGGGGAAGATGTTCGGGGGTGGTGGTATAACAAAATTAAGTATTATTAATAAAAGTAGTACCTTCAATTTTAAAATCAAAACATAACTAACAAAACATACTTTCAAGAATTACTGCTTAGATATTATAATAACATTCTTTTTATTTTTCTAGGCGGGGAAACTCCTAACGTGTACCCTGCAGCCCCGGAGGGAGCCGCAGGGTTATGTAGAGTTCGCACCCACTAAAACCCCGCTGGTGTCCTTCTCGGCTGATAGCAGGAGGGTCGCGGGTGAGCCTGTGGAATTCTCGGTGACCACCCCAGTATTGGCTGTATAGCCTCTTCTCGGGGGGACATGATGGCTGTCCCCCCGGAGCGTGGTAGCTTTCCCAATGCTCAACGGCGGAAACGGGACACACGCGTTACGCCGTCCTTTTCGCCTCATGCACCCAACGACCCCGGGGTCCCCTCTTAGTCGCCTCTTACGACAGGCAGGGGATACCTCAGTCCTATTCTTCGGCCTGGTACTGCAGGGCGTTACATAATAACATTCTGAACCAACCTTTTAAAATCAAAGAATCGAACCTACGAAATACGTAGATTCGTTCATAAATAATGATGAAAAAGTCAACTTTTTTCATCGTTATATGATTTAATTTATTGTGTAAGCGGAAAAAAAAGTTTTCAAACGTTAGTTAAGAATGTGTCTTAGTTGTAATCTGCAAAGAGTATAGAAATTAACAAACAAAAACTTAACAACTAACTGTAAAAGAGGAACTCGGCTTCCACACATCGCAGGACACTAAGCGGTCGATTGTGTCACATTTATGACAGAAAATGCCATTTCTAGCAATCACCCAGTAACTCATCCTTGAGCAAAAAGTCATACATGTTCCTGGTTACACTGGAGTGGGTAACTTACGGAGAACCCTCCTTAGCTTATTAGAGATAACCTTCTCCGTAAGTCGAGTCTAACCCTGTTATTCATAAAAAGTTAAAGAGCATTTTAGTTATTTGACTTATGTCAATTTAGACTGGATGTCACGTATTTACCATACAACAAACTAGAGAAGTAGACCTCCAGTAAAGCTACTTAAAATCTACTGTATCTTTATGAATAAGACGGTAAGTCTAATACTAGCTTAATGGCCTGGAGTACAAAATATGTTTTATTGTTTCAATTCAATTTACAAAATATTGATAGAAGTTTTTTTTGTACGTTCTAACGTTTGAAATATTTAAAAATAATAGTGTGCGTTAAAAAATCCTTATTTTACACTCTCCTTGAATTTTCGGAATAAAAACTCTTTTTTGTACGTCTCTTTGCTCTAAGCTACCAATTTTCAGTCATAACAGCTCGATATTTAGGGCGTGATTGCGTAACAAAGATACACAATGAATTGCTTTGGTTTTAGACTGGATTCATAATGGTGGATTTTAATTAAAGGAGAGTTAAGAGGTAATATTGAGTTGATTCACACTTTTAAACCAATTTTTAAAGAAGAAGAATAAATAATAATTAGTTGTGTGTTAGTTCAATGTGTCGGTGGTAAGACGCGGCGAGAATCCTAATGTACTAGGAAGCAAATATGATATCTTTTTACTGGTTTTATCCTTGCTCTAGCTTGACCAGGAATTTTAAAATATGTTTGAATTAATGAACTGTAATTACAAAAGCGAAAACTAAATATTAGGTTTGTCGGTGCTATTATTAAAAATATTATTAAGGCACCAAGGAAAAAAAAATTTTTAGAGCGTAGGAATGGAGGTTCCAAAACTAAAAAAAAAAACGATCAGATGACTGGGTCAATTGTACATTTTGTTTGGTAAACCTGAACTGAAACTTTCCTTTATTAAAAAAGCGCCTTGTCAAAAACACCTAGAAAAAACGCTACCAAACCTAGATAATCTAAACACCTAGTAATTCTGGGTTAGTGTAGATTCGCCAAGTGCTCATTTCGCCAAGTGTCAAACGCCGTGTATTTTCGCCAAGTAGATTTTTATTACAAAATTTTATAAAATACAGTTGGTTTCACTTATTTCTTAGGTACCTTTATAATTATTCATCCATGCATTTTACTTAATTTATGTTTAAAAGTACCAGGGCAACATAAACTAGTAGAATGTTATGTGCATGGAAAAAATAAAGTAGAGAAGTCAACAAATTGTAAGTTGTTATCTATTTAAAATTTTAAATAAGACAGCTTCATTTTATTTATAAAAGTTGTTTTATTTAAACAAAAACATTATTGATATTATCGAGTTTGATGGTGGTACTGATTAAGGAAATTCACCACGAGTACCAGTGGTACAGGTTTTAGTGGTACTCGTTGAAAACTACCGGTAGCTTTATTCTTCTAGCAGTTTTTTTTGTTGTTACTTTTTTTCCCAGGGCTAATAAAAATATACAGTCAATGCTGACTCTACAAGTATATATGATATCAAAATTGTCACTGTTCAAAACATTTTCAATATTGGGTCAGATTTGACCAATATCCTTTATGATTGCTTCTTGAATATTGTAAAATATGTGACTCGTTCATTATCCACAAATGGCCATACCGACTGGTCTTGAGCATGAGCAACTCTCGTCCAGTGTTGCTCCCGCAGCCTTCACTAGGTTGTATGACCGCTTTGTAGAAGGTCTGCCTACTCTGCGTCTTCTTGTACGCGGTCACCACTCGATTACTTTTTGGGCATCTGCTCTCCGAGCTATTTTCCCTGCCCATTGCCACTTTAGTTTCGCAATTCGTTTGCACATACTGGCAACACACAATTTTCGTAGACATCCGCCGCATTTGATGGCTAGATCTTTCCAGTTCTTGAAGATATCCTCGAGTGCAGCGTTGAACAGTTTTAGGGATAGGATAATCCCCTATTATGAATCCCCGCTGCAGTAGAACAGCCTTTAAGCTCTGATCCTATAGTGTAACTTATATAGTGGCGTTTTTTTACAATCAATCGAATCAAAGGCTTTCTCATAGTTCACAAATGATTAGCAAGAGGCAGATTTTACGCTAGTGTTAAATTGGTACTGCATTAGTGAAACTAACTGTAATAATTTTGACGACTTGGCGAAAATACACGATGCAAAATTAATTATTTAATCACTTGGCGAAAATACACTCGATGTATGGAGTTGAAAAGTACTTGGCGAAATGAGCACTTGGCGAATCTACACTAACCCCTAATTCTGGGTTAGTGTAGATTCGCCAAGTGCTCATTTCGCCAAGTGTCAAACGCCGTGTATTTTCGCCAAGTAGATTTTTATTACAAAATTTTATAAAATACAGTTGGTTTCACTTATTTCTTAGGTACCTTTATAATTATTCATCCATGCATTTTACTTAATTTATGTTTAAAAGTACCAGGGCAACATAAACTAGTAGAATGTTATGTGCATGGAAAAAATAAAGTAGAGAAGTCAACAAATTGTAAGTTGTTATCTATTTAAAATTTTAAATAAGACAGCTTCATTTTATTTATAAAAGTTGTTTTATTTAAACAAAAACATTATTGATATTATCGAGTTTGATGGTGGTACTGATTAAGGAAATTCACCACGAGTACCAGTGGTACAGGTTTTAGTGGTACTCGTTGAAAACTACCGGTAGCTTTATTCTTCTAGCAGTTTTTTTTGTTGTTACTTTTTTTCCCAGGGCTAATAAAAATATACAGTCAATGCTGACTCTACAAGTATATATGATATCAAAATTGTCACTGTTCAAAACATTTTCAATATTGGGTCAGATTTGACCAATATCCTTTATGATTGCTTCTTGAATATTGTAAAATATGTGACTCGTTCATTATCCACAAATGGCCATACCGACTGGTCTTGAGCATGAGCAACTCTCGTCCAGTGTTGCTCCCGCAGCCTTCACTAGGTTGTATGACCGCTTTGTAGAAGGTCTGCCTACTCTGCGTCTTCTTGTACGCGGTCACCACTCGATTACTTTTTGGGCATCTGCTCTCCGAGCTATTTTCCCTGCCCATTGCCACTTTAGTTTCGCAATTCGTTTGCACATACTGGCAACACACAATTTTCGTAGACATCCGCCGCATTTGATGGCTAGATCTTTCCAGTTCTTGAAGATATCCTCGAGTGCAGCGTTGAACAGTTTTAGGGATAGGATAATCCCCTATTATGAATCCCCGCTGCAGTAGAACAGCCTTTAAGCTCTGATCCTATAGTGTAACTTATATAGTGGCGTTTTTTTACAATCAATCGAATCAAAGGCTTTCTCATAGTTCACAAATGATTAGCAAGAGGCAGATTTTACGCTAGTGTTAAATTGGTACTGCATTAGTGAAACTAACTGTAATAATTTTGACGACTTGGCGAAAATACACGATGCAAAATTAATTATTTAATCACTTGGCGAAAATACACTCGATGTATGGAGTTGAAAAGTACTTGGCGAAATGAGCACTTGGCGAATCTACACTAACCCCTAATTCTGGGTTAGTGTAGATTCGCCAAGTGCTCATTTCGCCAAGTGTCAAACGCCGTGTATTTTCGCCAAGTAGATTTTTATTACAAAATTTTATAAAATACAGTTGGTTTCACTTATTTCTTAGGTACCTTTATAATTATTCATCCATGCATTTTACTTAATTTATGTTTAAAAGTACCAGGGCAACATAAACTAGTAGAATGTTATGTGCATGGAAAAAATAAAGTAGAGAAGTCAACAAATTGTAAGTTGTTATCTATTTAAAATTTTAAATAAGACAGCTTCATTTTATTTATAAAAGTTGTTTTATTTAAACAAAAACATTATTGATATTATCGAGTTTGATGGTGGTACTGATTAAGGAAATTCACCACGAGTACCAGTGGTACAGGTTTTAGTGGTACTCGTTGAAAACTACCGGTAGCTTTATTCTTCTAGCAGTTTTTTTTGTTGTTACTTTTTTTCCCAGGGCTAATAAAAATATACAGTCAATGCTGACTCTACAAGTATATATGATATCAAAATTGTCACTGTTCAAAACATTTTCAATATTGGGTCAGATTTGACCAATATCCTTTATGATTGCTTCTTGAATATTGTAAAATATGTGACTCGTTCATTATCCACAAATGGCCATACCGACTGGTCTTGAGCATGAGCAACTCTCGTCCAGTGTTGCTCCCGCAGCCTTCACTAGGTTGTATGACCGCTTTGTAGAAGGTCTGCCTACTCTGCGTCTTCTTGTACGCGGTCACCACTCGATTACTTTTTGGGCATCTGCTCTCCGAGCTATTTTCCCTGCCCATTGCCACTTTAGTTTCGCAATTCGTTTGCACATACTGGCAACACACAATTTTCGTAGACATCCGCCGCATTTGATGGCTAGATCTTTCCAGTTCTTGAAGATATCCTCGAGTGCAGCGTTGAACAGTTTTAGGGATAGGATAATCCCCTATTATGAATCCCCGCTGCAGTAGAACAGCCTTTAAGCTCTGATCCTATAGTGTAACTTATATAGTGGCGTTTTTTTACAATCAATCGAATCAAAGGCTTTCTCATAGTTCACAAATGATTAGCAAGAGGCAGATTTTACGCTAGTGTTAAATTGGTACTGCATTAGTGAAACTAACTGTAATAATTTTGACGACTTGGCGAAAATACACGATGCAAAATTAATTATTTAATCACTTGGCGAAAATACACTCGATGTATGGAGTTGAAAAGTACTTGGCGAAATGAGCACTTGGCGAATCTACACTAACCCGTAATTTCTACCGTATTATACCTAGTCATTTTTATGCTAAGGAAGTAGGTTTAAAAAAATAGTATAAAATAAAGTCGCTTTTCGCGTCTGTCCCTATTTAAAACTACGCAACGGATTTCGAAGCGATTTTTTAAAATAAATATAGTGAATCAAGATATATAAATATAATTCATGCACAAAATAATAATAGGTTAGGCGGTACGAAGTTCGCCGGGTCGACTTTTTAAATTATAAACCGACTTCAAGAAATGATTTGCCTCCCTTCCTGGCAAGCTCCTGCCAGCTGTCTCTCGTCTGGTGTGGTTAATAATTTGTACATCAACACACACAGCATGTGTGAACATTCATGAAATACCTGGGAAAATATAAGCATCTGGTTGGTGTTGCTTGAGGTAACAGTTTTAAAATTTGAAATTATGACAGAAGGCGGAAAAATTCCAGTTAAGTACCAATTTTAGTTTCAGCTTGTTGGACTAATACAGTGCCTTATAAATATTAAGTAGTGTTAATAATTAGTTTAGTATATAACTTTGACTGCTCCGTGGCTCAGTTGGCAGTGATGTGGACTGAGTAAGCGTGTGGTTCGATTCCTGGGCGGGGCGAATATTGATATGATGAATATCGATGTTTGTTTCCGGTCTGGGTGTGATGTTCGTCTCTGTGTGTGTTTCGGGCACCCTAGATACAGGTTCTTCCTAGTTAGGGGCTCTGAGTGTGATGTGTTATTATTATTATAAAATGTAGTAGAAGTGAGTAAAAGGATCACATTTCCGATATTATTTAGTAAAAAAAACACGTTTTACTGCTCTGGTATTAATAATAATTAATAGGTGTTTTATTTTACATTAGAAAAGATTCATATTGATAAGTAACCTACCTGAAATAGATGAAAGTAGGTACTTAAAATTAACTAAATGCTTCTTAACTCAGCTTAGCCGCCTC
The DNA here is from genome assembly GCA_951802225.1 of Euspilapteryx auroguttella. Lineage (NCBI taxonomy): Eukaryota > Metazoa > Arthropoda > Insecta > Lepidoptera > Gracillariidae > Euspilapteryx > Euspilapteryx auroguttella. The sequence continues at coordinate 10,186,179 of OX637648.1, read as the reverse complement.
CGTAGCTCAGTGGCGTAGCGCATCGCACCTTTGATTAGGGCACGGAAGGTTGTGGGTTCGATCCCCGCAGAAAACACCACATATTGATTTCTCACAAAAATCACGTTGTGGGTGTTTTCGGTTGGATAGGACATTGCAGGCTTGAATCACCTGATTGTCCGAAAAGTAAGATGATTCCGTGCTTCGGAAGGCACGCTAAGCCGTTGGTCCCGGCCGCAGTAGTGGTCGTTATAACCGCGGCGACAAGCTGGCCCCTTGTCACGTTGGTAATAAAAGCATAAAAACTCGGCTAAACGTTGGTCCGGTTCTTAAGCTGATACCTCTGCCTAACCCTTCGGGGAATAAAAGGCGTGAGATTATGTTTATGTATGTATGTTATGTTGCTTCTTAACTACATCTTATATTTTATATTATCCTGTATATAGTCTCCAGAGCAATTGTTGATGTACAATGGCGGTCTAGGACGGCGTAACACTTCCGTTTTTCTGTGTTGCAAAATAGCTCTTGTTCTTTGGTAATACAGTCTAGGGCGCACGAGACTAAAGACAAATCTGTTACGCCGTCCTAGACCGCAACTGTAGGTACATACATTGGCAAATAATCATTGCCAGCATTAAATTGGGGCTAGTCCGCACCCTGTGTACCAGCGATACAGCCAGTTTGCTAACTAATGTTTGGTTGTATGTAATTTTGTAAGTGCATAAGGGCAAACCTACCAACTCGGAAATTCCTTTCGTCTAGTTAAATAGTATTGCGTGACGGTTAAGGAGTGAAAGTTCTGTTGTAATAGTATTACTATTGGAAGCCATAACAATTCATAACAATGAACAATAGCAAGTTCGTGACAGTTTTTTAAATAATGATAAAAGTAAGTAAATACTTGATATTGTATTATTAGCTATTACTTAAATAAGTATTATTTTCCGGTTTTATAATAAGATTTGTGAAATATAATGAATTTTGAACAAAGCATTTCTTTAATTACTATGATTCAATTTTATAACTTTTTTTAAAATTTTATACGTTAAAAAAAAACACTGTAAATAAAAGTGTGTTACTTAAAAAAAGAACATAAAAATAAGAAACAATCAAACAAAAACAGGAGTGAAAACGGAATCTTTTGTTGAACAAAGTTACGTTGTGTGACGCACAAAAGTGTAACTAAGAAGACATCGCGTTACACAACTGACGAGAAATGAACGAAATAAGGAACATGCCTCACACTTAAAGCTATAGCTAGAGAGATAGTGAGAATTTTAATGAGCTAAAAGTTTCTTAGTAGAATCTATAAAGAAGCTTCTTGTGCTGTGCATTTAAGGACTAAGAAATCATCTTGTATTTTTATTAAAATATATATAAAACTCTTCCGTTACTGACTGACTGACTGACTGACTGACAGACAACGCAGAGCTGAAACTACTGGGCGTAGCGGGCTGAAATTTTGCATGTAGATTCCTTAGGAAGTGTAGGTGAGCACTAAGAAAGGATTTCGCTAAATTCCCATGGGAACGGGAAAAAACTGGATTTTTGTGTTTATGAGAAATCTGCGCGAGTGAAACCGCGGGGCAGCCTCTAGTTAAAATATATGAAAACAAATTTGTTATTTTTCATTACCCTACGCAAAAACAGATTTTCAATAGTGGAATGTTTCACATTCAAATAAAGAATCTAATTAGCAATTTTGTTTCAAAAAAGTTTGATAAACATCACAATAGATTCTATACTAGCATAGCAGAGCTACTACAGATTTTTTTTTTTCTTTTTGACGAAGATAGGATAAGATCGAACTGCACTTCAGGTAATTTATTCTTATTCTAAGTTCACACTTTAAGAAAAAATATTTGTCCAAGTTGTGGCTGCATAGAATTCCTGTACCGTGGGTGTCGTAAAACGCGAAAGGAAATATCCGAATAATGCGCAGCAACATCTTACGTTGAAAAATTTAATAAGCATAATGCTATTACCAAACCTGGCAATTACTTATAGCAAAATCCCCACACAATGTCTGTTCTTGTAGTAGTCTGTTGGACAAGCTTGTGCATAACAGCATTGGGCATCTTTTCGGCAGAAAAACAGAAAATATTTTAAATAAGTTAGTAAGTATAGCTTTCAGAGCAAGATCAGCAGCTATTCAAAATAAAAAAAACAACTCGTGTCACAAATACCGAGCAACGAGTCTAAAAGAAAAATGAACTGGATCATTAGTTAAGGTTGTTGGAACTTTGGAACGTGTGTAAATATTTAAATTTAAACTCTTTCGAACGTTAACTTTTTATTGCTGGCCATTTATAGTGAATGCTGGCCACTACAGACAAATTAATTGCAGATTACGGAAAATTGCGAGAATAAATTTTATCGCGTCCTTTGCTGATTGATTTGATGATTATTTGTGACGATCTGTGGGAGAGGCCCATGTGCAGCAGTGGACGTCTTTCGGCTGAGATATGACGATGAAGTGAAAATTAAAGGAAATAGCAGTTATTTTGTACTAATTCAAGATTATAGTTGCTTTATCTAAAAAGGCACCAAACAAAATAGAAATACTCAAACCCAGCACACATATGGCGAAGCTAATGTTTGTCTCTGTATATGTTTCGGGCATCCTAGATACAGGTTCTTTCTAGTTAGGGGCTCTGAGTGTGATGCGTTAATATTATTATTTTTAATATAATAAACATTAGAAAGTGGGCCCTAAATATTATTACTTTTTTTTTATTTATTTGTTACGATTCCTATGGCAGCTTATTAGGTCTTAGTTTACAAAGTCCTTGATCTATATCGATACTATAACCTATAGCCGTTGAGTAATATAGAAGTTGTTAAAAGCCAGATTAAGAAACCATATTGTAACCCCAGCCACCTATCAATTACATTCAATCGCTAACTACAACATTACAATGAGAAAAAATCCATTTAATAACATTTTAACTGATTTAAGATAAAGCTGTGGAGATAAAAAGTGGGTGGTTTTTACATTAGAGAACGAACGAACAAGAACAAACATTTCAAATTTTATTATCATCTTCTCAGCCGAAAGACTTTCAATGCTAAATAAAGGCCAACCAGTGCCGGTCTTATGCGACGATAATCCAATCCATATCATCCTAACATATAGTTTATAGATTTATTGTTTTTTTGTTGAATAATATAGTTCTGAATATATTGTTCTGTCACCGTGCTTAGTCCTGCTAAAACTCGAGAAAGACGGGCAGATTTAGCTAATTTTGGTTTTGAAATATTTCAGGGAAGGTTTAAAAGGTGAGAAAATAATAAAAATTGTATGGAAGATGAAAAAGAGAAAATTTAATGTTCCCATACAAACAGTTCCATCGTAAATGTTTGAGTTTTTGTGATTGACATAACTGTCAGTCGTTTCAATCAGTTTCAGACAGGCACGACAACTTCATTTGGGTCAACTAGTTTGAAATAAATAATTTTATATTATTATTATAACAATGTGTTTTCATCTCAGCCTAGAGATAGCCACTGATGGTTGATCATAGGTCTCAGCCAAGACTACAACAATAAAAAAAATGTATTTTCGTGTGCATTAGTCTAAACCCGTCTTTGGTAACGAAATAAGAAGCTGCAAGTAAAACCGGGCAAATAAGTGGGTCACCGGAGGCTATGAATTAAAATGAGCTACTTTTATGAACTCGGTGATTCTTATCATGTTTTTGGTAAGAACCTTTTGCTAAGAGAAGTAGGTTTTATGGCAAAAATTGAAAGCAAGTACGTAAATATAGATACTCTCCTAAAATGTGTTTTTTACTTGGCAAAAAAATATAATAAATTCAATTTTGTTTCTTTAAAAAAGAAAAGTAAGGCAACACTTTCAACGACTAATAAACGCACAATAAATGCGCATTTTGTGTTAAGGAAATAAATACAATATTACTTAATGCTACTTTTTTGAGAGTAGAAATATTTTTGTACCAAACTACCGTAATTTTGTAACATCTAAAGCCGAAGAATTTCTAAACAGATTCACTTTCAATAACAGCAAATTGGTACAGCACGCTGCACAATAGGATCAACGGTGATAAGTCATAAATGGGTATCATTAGAGCGGGCTTCGATTGATAAGGATCTCACTGTACTTTCATTTTTAGTTGAGGTAACTTTTGTTAGCTTTTAGTGAACGCCTTATGCTTAGTTCTATGTGGGTCGAAGTACATTTGGAAAAATGCTAATGCTTATGCTTGAACATACCAAAAAAAAAAGGCGCAGTTTCAATGATGAACATTATGTAGGTACCTATGTAGTTATGCAAATGTAATGTAAAAGTTTATAGGTATTGCTTAGATGAGCTCCTTAAAAAGGTCACGTGAAATATATAACAGTAGTAGCCTATCGCGAGTCTTTAGTTCTGGACCAGGCCACGGGTCGAACAGGTATCTCCGATAAGTATATTGATAACAGTTTGAAAAAAAAAAGGTTTTTAGTTTATAGCTAAAATGCTGTATTTGGTCTAAAAATAAATTCGAATTATCCATTCATAACAATCATGCATTACACTCAGAGACTCTAAGGGTGCCAGAAACATGCACAAAGACATACAAATACACCCAGCCGAAAACGCAGGAAAATAAGCAACGATATATCTCATACAACAATGCACGCCCTCGACGGGAATCGAACATAGAAACAGAGGCGCTCTATATTTTGCATAGAGGCCTAAATGATGTATCGATGAGTGTCATATTGTAAGACCTCATAAACATAAATCAACCGCAAATGACGACACAAACGTGAAACAGTGATGCGATGGGAGAAGACACAAAAAGTTTATTGTACACGCAGACGTTCACCACACTTTGCGCAACCTTGCCTGATATATTATATTATTGTTATGCAGTTGCATATGTTGGAAGGAAAGTGGGATATCAGGCTTAATTGTTTTTGACTAGTTTGTTTTTTTTTTTCAACACATCAAACTTCACGTCCCTCTGCCACTTTTGGACAATAATATCGCGAATTATTCAGATCTGTTTGAATTTAAGGCTACAAAAGGCAGTGAGTTTTGGGTAAGTACTGGTAAAATTGAAATAATTTAATGGGCATATTTTATTAGATTTTATAATTTTAAGTGAGTAAACAATGAACTGAAATCTGCTTAATTTTTTAAAATCAATTTCATTTATTTCAATTCAAAATCATCCTAATCATCCAAAAAATATAATAATACCTATATATTTATTATAATTGTAAATTACATATCGAAACTAGCGTAAAAAATAGTGAATGATAAATTAAATAATGAAGATTGCTGCACATATTTTTAGCAACATAATGTATAAAAAATCAAGGCCGAATAGAATTCAAAATTATAAGAAATCACCATGAAAAAGTAACAACTAATAACGGCCATCAGAACATAAATTATACCGACACAAGATAACTTGCCTAGGTATAATACGTAGTCGAATCTCCCACTTTGACTGCAACACACATTCTATTGATGAAGTATGTGGCTCGCACGCATTTTCCCAGGAAAACGTACTAGTTTTTCATATTGCATCAAAGCTAAGGAAATAATGCAACATTTTCTGTTTTAATGGTTGGTTATTTAGAACAGAAAGTGATTTAAAAGACTTCATAAAAAACTTAAAGTACTAATTACGTACTTTTTGAAGTTATATGATAGGTTTATTTATTCACACGATTATTTCACTTTCATTTTGGTACAATAACGTTACCTACAGCTCATACGGGTTGAGGTGGCGCCATAGAATTCTACCACTGCATCTTTTTCTGTTGGTGTCGTTAAACAAAACTTAGGTAACGTCCAAACAAAGCGTCCATCGTTCAAAATTTTAAAGGCTCAATCTACGGTCACTAACCAACCCGTCTGTAAAGCGTGCCTATTGTGGCACAAATCCCCTTCGAAGTTTGCGGTGATCTGTGAGGGAGGCCTATGTTCAGCAGTGGACGTCTTTTTGGCAGAGAAGAAGGAAAGTATTTGCCTTGTCTTTATCTTTTCATTTGTTGTTATATTTTCTATTCATGTGTTTAGGACTCCCTAAAAAAGGGATAACTTTATTCAAGTTTTATTAAATGTTATTTTAATTAAAAGTATAATAGAGCTACAAAAATGTCTTTTTTTTGTCTAAAACTTTCTACTTAGAGTATATAAAGTACCCATCTTCTTTAAAAGTAGGGCGAGTGCACAGTGACAGCTCTGGGAACGAGCGATATCGCTTTCATCGCGCGACCTCACGACGCGACCCGGCGAGAATAAATATTAGATCGCTCGGCACAGCTTCATTATGCCGGCTTGAGGGCGGTTCGTTGACAAATTGATCATAGCTTTAGGTTTTAGTCGCTTGTTTAAGGTGCATTGAAGTGCTAACGTGCTAACTCACGAAAATCAAAGAAAAATACACGAATAGCGAACAAGGTTTATTTAATTATTGTAAAATTATGAACAATTTATGATAAAATAAAGTACAACATTTTATGTGAAACCAACGAACCAACTAACCTCATGGAGAAATGTCTAAGAACACTCAAGACAACAAATATAACCTACCAAAGTATAATAATCTGTATGGTAGTAGATCATTAAGCCATTTGATTCATAGCTATGTTAATGAACTTCCAGAAAATATACAAAAATTGTATACTAATAGAGTTAAGTATTGGGGACCACTAAAAAGTAATTACCTCAACCAACCACACATCTAAAATTAAGGTGACCAACAATCTTGCCCACTGCCCAGATAAACCCTGCGTGGTTTTGTGGCAAGACTCTTTTTATTTCAAAAGTGTATGTTATTTGTGAATTAATCAATAAATAAAAAATAAAAAAACTTCTTTACGAATAGGTACTGAGACAATAATTCAATTTTCAGAATTAAATTTTGAATCATTTTCTAAATTGGTTCGTTTTAATTGAGAAAACTAACCCCCTTACCACAAAAAAGTTAGACCGGTCTAAATCGCCAATTCATATAAGAAGATATCGTGATAAACCTAGTCTAGTCATTTAGACCAGGATTGACTCCCTACTATAGTAGCGAACCTTATAAGGTAGAAATGAAAGTGATTACTAATAGTAAATAGTAAACCTAGCGTACAAATCTGAACAACCAGTTTCTTTTTTAAATTTACTGGAGAATCATTTAAAAAAATGCATCGAGACTACGGGTTAACGGGCCTGGCAGGACAGATTTGCTAGATTTATAAAAATTTCGGTTATCTAGTTAGCTAGAGCAAAAATCTATATCTTCTATATCTATATCTTCTTCTATACCAATTATAAAGAGGAAAGATTTGTTTGTTTGTTTGTTTGTTTGTAACGAATAGGCTCTGGAAATACTGAACCGATTTGAAAAATTCTTTCACTGGTAGGAAGCTCGATTAACCCCGAGTGTCATAGGCTATATTAGATTTTCAAAAAAATTAGGGATCCTTACCTAAACTCAAATAATATAACCCAAGGTGCAATATTTTTTTCCGTTGTTTACATATTTTGACAGGTGGTTTGTTGTTGTTTTTTATTCGGCTATTCTGCGCTGTCAAAAGAACATAGTCTATAGAGCCAAGTCTTTTGTAGTATCTTATAATCTATGGCGTAACGAAGTAAGCCGGGAAAGCTCGTCTGTACATAAAAACGAATACTTTATGTTCTTTGTGCTTATTACGGAGGCTGTATATTATCAACAAATCATATAGAACACGCACAAGACAACTGCAACAAGACATATTCGATGTCGAATAAGTAAGCCACCGCTCCAATTCACACGTGTACAGAAACAGAATTTTGTACTCTCTTCCCATCATGTTAGAAATGAAAATGGAATGTTCTAAATTGCGACGTATCGGGGATGTATCGCAATAGAGCTTAAGATTTATGTTTGTAAGAACTTGAGCTAGATAGTATTGCTAGAATGGATGGATCTTACTAATAGAGATTTGTTGAGCCGATATGATATTAAAATTACTAAAAATGTCATTAAAATTTTACGTTGCTGTTTGCTTAACCTAGCGTATTTCAAAAGCTGCATTTTACTGGTTTTTTATTATTGAGATGTTATCCCTATTATTATTATTTTATATTTAATGGACTTGACTCCACTTCAGTGGAGTATTTTGCCAATGTCAAGTTCACAAATTAGCTTAAAAGGGTGGGCTTAAAGCCCGGCAACGTTGTACGGTTATTATAAGTTTATTGGATTATTGTTTTAAAGCCCGCTAACAAAACACGTGTTTTCGGAACCAACGTTAAAACAATAATCATGTTATCCCTAGTAATATTAAAATTAGGACAGGTGTGTTAATATTAAACGTAATGTTGTAATATACAATCAATCAAGTTTTATATAACTCTTCCGTTACTGACTGACTGACTGACTGACAGACAGACAACGCAGAGACGAAACTACTGGGCGTAGCAGGCTGAAATTTTGCATGTAGGTTCCTTAGGTAGTGTAGGTGAGCACTAAGAAAGGATTTTCCGAAATTCCCGTGGGAAGGGAAAAAAACTGGATTTTGTGTTTATGAGAAATCAGCGCGAGTGAATCCGCGTGGCAACCTTTAGTCAATTATATAAAACTCTTCCGTTACTGACTGACAGACAATTCAGAGCCGAAACTACTGGGCGTAGAGGGCTGAAATTTCGCACGTGGGTTCTTTGGGAAGTGTAGGGAAGGACTAAGGAACAATTTTCCAAATTTCCCATGGAAACCCGAAAAAACGGTATTTTTGTCTTTATGAGAAATCTCCGCGAGGCAGCCTTTAGTTTTATTTATATTTATACCTTATACTGAAAACGATTATAGCTATATTGTACTAAAAAAAAATCAAAGCAAAATATTTGCATTCTGAACGTGCTTAAGTAAGTGGAGATTAAGTATCTTAACATTAAGATTTAGAGCGGGCGCACATTGTGCCACTAGTCGCCTAGTCGCTCAAGCCACTGGACGCGGCCACAAACTGCGGAAGAGTTTTTCTTAATTCTTTTTGTAATATCATCGGCGAAAACGGAGTGTTTGAGTGCCCGTGTTCTAGGCACAAGCTGCAACAGTTGCCCAAAATCGCTACTATGTTACTATACTACTGTTTAGTCGATCGCATCGCACGCACACTCCTCGACCACAGAAAAGTCGGCTTGTCCCCATTAGAATAACTAGGAAAATTAACCATGTAACAAAGATGAATTATATGTTAATTGTTTTGAATTCATCGTGGACATTATTCTACATATGTATCCTGAAATGATAATGAACAATATCGAAATCAAAAGTGTGTCGATTTCTCAAACGCGTTCGATTCCTGCCAGATGTTGACGGAAACTGAATTCAGCCAAAAGTTGCAATCACAACGTATTAAGTGGCGGGAACTGGTGGCCGCCACTATGCCTCTAGCGTTTGCGATTGGAAGCCGCGTATAGTGGTTTGTAGCAACTACCAGTGGCTCAATGTGCACCCGCTCTTAGTTCCCGTATATTTTGCAACTTTGTTGCACTTACACGATTAACAAAGAAATCTACCTTCAGAAGTTATTTTCTTCGTACATTATCGCATGCCTCTGTAATGTCCCTTACCTGTAACAGAAATACAATAAAATTACAAACAATTTTATGGACTCTAGATAGAGTATAGGTAATAGTATACTGGGAATACGTAACTAGTTTTAAGAGACAGTTTACAGCGATGCTAGCGCCATTCGCGAAAAAAATCAAAAATAAGTATCAAAAATATTATTTTGTTCTTTTTACTTAGGACTATTTAACTGTGCTCAAAAAATACTAAGCAAGATTATCTAGTATCATACGGTAGCACATTTTTGATTGCCTTAGTTTAGCAGATATATTTTTTTATTTCGAGAATGGCGCTAGCATCGCTGTAAACTGGCTCTTAACCGTCGTCGGCCCGATGATTAATTTTACTAAATCGATGCTGTGTAAGACAAAAATTTACGATATTCAGAAATCTATCATTTTATAGCAAAAATTCCAGAATTTAGAATAAGAAAATTATTGTAAAAAAAAAATTTACACGTTTTTGCTTAGACCGCTTTCTTCTAGACAATTCACTAAAGCTGCGACTGCAAACTATCAAGTCAATATGAATCCATCGGCTACTAAAACTTATAAATCACATTTAATTTGAATCTGCGTCGTTTCAAAAAATTCGTCGTAAAAAATGCAGTGAAACAAAAAAACATCGTAAAAACCGAACAGCTGTTTCCACAACCTTCGTTTAACCTACGTAAAGTGATGAATATTTGTTGACCTCCAAGATGATTGTATGAATCAATAAGTAAATGAATGAATTACGTCAGGTGCTCTAAAAGGACTTGCAAGGCTTCGGAGTAAAATACCAAGGTAAACTAAGAAAGTTGATTTATTAAACTGTAGAAGTTACGTGCATTTTTAGAGAATTACAGGTATTTATTGAAAGATTCCTTTAAAAATGGGCAAACGGAAAATCTTAAGGTACGCGGGCCACACTTCGCTATAGGCTATAGGGCTTATGAACAGGCTCCGAGTAGCTCAACGAGCCATGGAGCGGGCTATGCTCGGGATTTCTCTTCGGGATCGAATCAGAAATGAGGACATACGCAGAGAAACCAGGGTCACCGACATAGCCAAGCGGATAAGCTCGTTGAAGTGGCAATGGGCAGGCACCGCCACTAAATGCACAAATAGATCATGCACCCAGAGGCGGCACCCAGAAGGTGATAGGAACTATTGTAAAATGGATGACAAGAAATGGTTCATGGGGGTGAACTGTTTAATGGACCGGTTAACTGGTGCTATGGAGTGAAATACCGGTACGCCTGCCTTTAATGCAACATTTCACTAATTATCATGGCAGGCGTTGACTCGCTGTCCACTGGGTGGGCTTCCACTAAGTCGCCGATCTGTTGGCGACGGGTCGCAACACTGGGCGTGGACAGCTAAGGTTGTCGAGAGGTGAGACTGCGGGCAGCATAAGATGCACCCGGCGTTATGACATTTTACACTTTCAACCTGGAGCATAGGCTTCGCTCTTGCTACTCCACTCTGGCCGGCTGGTGAAGGCAAGCTCAGAGGCAGGGGGGTGTGTGTGTGTGATGACTGCATGTAAGTGTGCGTGTGATGACTGCGTGTGTCCCCCTGGAGGTATAGGGTCCGTGGTGTCGCCACTCACCATCGACTCGCCACAAGCCGTCCCTGCGGTGACTAATTGCAATGGAAGTTCCAGACCGAAAGTACTGGAATTTCCACTGGGCGATGGGGTCGTCACATCCCTACGCCTTTATTATTATTATTATACATGATACTAGCTGACCGGGCAATCGTTGTTTTGCCATATTAATAATTTTTAAGGGGTATGAAAAAAAGATGTTAGCCGATTCCCAGACCTACTTAATATGCTTACAAAATTTCATGAGAATCGGTCAAGCCGTTTCGGAGGAGTAAGGGAACGAACATTGTGACACGAGAATTTTATATATAAGATATATATACAATACTGAGTGCAGTTTTATTTACTTTACAAACTCCTACATGGACTTTTGTGACAAGAATCACAATAACCGACCGACCTTGCCATGCAGGTATCGTCATATGATGTCACCACACGACCATTTGTATGACAAACTAACTACTTGCATTGATGCTTTGTCCTAAGGACAGAACTTTTGACCTTATTCAATATTGCCACATCATTAAATTAGTTTTTTTTTTTTAATTTATAGGTGATTGCCTGAAAGAAGTCTCTTTTAGCGGTGGCCGTCAATTGCCATCTTTCTCTGCTTTTCGAAATTTAACTGTATTTGAATTTATATTGTTTCGTTTTATTTATTCTCCTCAGTTATTCACTTACTTTACTTGTTCTTATAAAATGCAAGCGTTATGTATTATCAATGATTAAATCAGCATGTAGCTCTACAATCACTAAATATAAATACTAAAAAATACTGACTTTTCTTGTTATTCCTTCAATAAAATAAAATACGAAGTCCTGATACAGAAGTAAAGATAAAAAAATAAAAAACATATCTCAAGGACTTGAGGTTGTGAGAAGGATACCGGACGCCGATCATCAATGATTCCCGGGGGACTTCCCAAAAATCGCCGAGACGGCCACCTGGGGCTTTTAGTGGGTGCGAGCCCCACATAGCCCCATAACTCACCCAAGCGACGGCAAATGCGTTAGGAATTTTCTTCCCTTAATTAAAAAAAACACCTGAGGTGTATTTACAATATATACCTGTGCCAAGATTGAAAGTTATGCGTCCAATAACAACATTGCCCTTATCAAAAGGCTATTTATATTAAAAGCTATTTATATCGGTTTGTCAGTGCTATTTCAGGCTAGTCCACGCTAATGGCATTTTTGAGATAGAGCGCGGTAAAAATATCTAAAGATAATAAGTCCTAATGAGGGATATTTATAGAATAAAGTAAAAAAATTCAGTATAATATTATCTTCTTCTTCTTTTTCGTTTCTGCCTATACCCCATGTGTTTGTGGTCACCACTCTGGGCCACTAACTTATAACTAAGTGATAGATTAATGTGATAGATTTACAACCAGATATAACTATCTGGTTGTAAATCTATCACATTCATATCTTTGTTCACATTTAGTAAAAAAGTGGCGCAAAATAACTAGCTTTGGATCATTATCATCGTCATTGCAGCCTATAAGACGTCCACTGCTGGACACAGGCCTCCCCCGCACGGACAAACCTTGTGGGTGAAGGGGGGGGGGGAGGTTGCCATAATCGCCACGCTTGGTATTTGGAATTTGAATTAGTAATGTTTAAATAGAAATAGAGAACAAAAAAACTGTAAGTAAATAAATTCATCATCGTCTTGATTTTAGCCGAAAGACTTCCAATGCTAGCCAAAGGCGTCCCCCACAGATCGCCATACCAACCAGTCTTGCGCGACCCTTATCCTTGGTACTAACTATCGCAACCTTCACCAGGTTATTGATATTTTAAGACATTATTTCTGCTAAGCTAGTCCACAAAAAAGTTAGTTGGGTCTTATCGCCAATTTGTTTGACAAATTAGAGATTTCAACCTAGTCTAGTGATTAAGACCAGGTTTAACTTATTTTTGTGGTAGAGCTGTATGTCTCCAACTAAATACTGAAACAAAATATAATTTCTTAACATGTTCAAAGCCTTTTAAAGGCAAGAGCGGTTCTAAAATGAGTCAAGTTATTAGTTTTGCTGTCCGTATCGAGTTATCAAGGCAATTCACTTCGCTAACGCACTTCCGATGCTGACTGTATAAGCCGCGCAGATAAAGAAACGATTTGAAAATGGCGGCCGAACACATGCTGTCTCGCGATTATTAGTATGAGGAAAGAGTTAAGAAGAGAAACAGCACATACAACGGCTGCCATTTTGAGATCGTTTTTTTATGTGCGCACGTATTATATTTGGATGGCTTTTCTTTTACGATATTTCTTACCATTTAAATAAACTACATATCAACATACATATCATTTTAGTAGGTAAGACGAGATTGCGTTACACACAAAGAGAAGATATTACTTTTACGCATTAAATATTAGGTATAAAAATATGTTTGTTATGTACATAATAGTTCTTACTACAGACTAATTAGTGATAAGATAAAAAGCGTCAAAATACGTTTAAAACCTAACGATTTCAATTAAACAAAATATAAAATTTTCACACGCCACTAGGATCAATAATGATTCACATTACTTTACACACGGCCCGGAGGAGGTATGTTGTAGTAAAACTAAAGAAAAAAGTTTTTTTGGTCACGCTTACGCATGACTAAACATACATTTGTGTGTTTAATAATGATAAGTGAATAATTAATAGATAAAACATGAAATAATATTTTTTATCATTTAAATTAGATATATCTGTATTTCGCTATCGTATCTGTTTAATAAAAAATAGACAACGTCCTAATCATTTTGTTACTGTTGTTGTTGTCTGAGTGTGAAGCGTTATTACTATTATTATTACTTAGCGAAAAAACTTATTTATGCTTTTGATTATAGTCAAGAGTTTAATAAAAATGCTTATTAGTAAATTTAACATTACCTAATTGTTTTTATTTTTTGATATGCCTGCTGCCTTCTTACTTTGACTAAGTGTCTGGTCCGTTTAACCACCGTGTATGTATCCTGCCAACCTATTTAATAATAATTTTGCTATAAATGTTTATTATATTTTTATATGTGTTGATCTTCTATAAGTCTTCTTTCGTCCCGCGACTTACTAATACACACAATTTTGGCATTATGACAAAAAACCAGACATATTGTAAAAAACCCATTTTCAAACTCTGCTAGCCACATGCACCCCGTCGCCACACGGCACCGATTTTGCACTCGGCGTGTGTGTGTCGTGTGCCATATCGTGTACATAGCACCGCCTTATCAAGTATAAATACACAGTCCCAACTCCCAACCGATACAATACTCGTTATCATAACCAGTTGTACACTAAGAGAGCTATCGACAACAGTCTTTACGTTATTATTGTATTAATTTCATCTATTGTGCGATTGCGAGGTAAGTTTATCTTTTTATATTGTTGTTCTTTTGTTGCGCGCGTTCTAAATTTGAATTTTTAGTCACTACTAGAGGCTGCCCCGCGGTTTCACTCGCCCAGATTTCTCATAAACACAAAAATCCATTTTTTCCCATTCCCATGGACATTTCGGGAAATCCGTGCTCACCTACACTCCCTAAGGAACCTTCATGCAAAATTTCAGCCCGCTACGCTAAGTGGTTTCGGCTCTGCGTTGTCTGTCAGTCAGTCAGTCAGTCAGTAACGGAAGAGTTTTATATATATTGATTGTGTGGTGCTTTTTATTATAAAGAGTGTCTAATTTGTTCAATTGTTTTTGTTTAATAGGGGTCTTGCCATACTACACAAAAATAAAAATTGTTTCTGTTGCGTAAAATAAATATTATTTCATTTTTATTTTAAAAACTTGATCGGCCAAATAACTGAAATGTAGTTTTGGCTAGATAATCTAATTTGTTATTTGCGGAAGTAACTAATGTTATTCAATTCAACGTCTTCGTAGTCTAATCGCTGAACCTTCCACAACTATTTTAATATTATCTGCTTCAAATCATATCCGTGATTTTGATAACGGAACTAAAATTCATATTTTACCTATACATATCTATATACAATAATATACATGGTGGTATTTTTGTATGTATGTGGGAAGTAGAAGCCAAAGAGACTGTTTTATCTTGAACTACACCTATTTATTATATTTTACACATATTTACAACTTTACTTTACTTTATAGACTTTAGCTATCCAGCGTATACCTACTTCCCACATGTATGTCTATTTTATTTGCTCAGCTTTCCACTTAGTTGAGTTTTTGACATAGTGAATCTCTGGGTTTATATTCTGTAGAAATCCTTGTTGATAAAGTCGGATGGCATAACTACAGCAGCGAGCATATCGAGCATAGCGAATAGTAACCACCCACCTTAATACGTTCTACAGAAATAAATATCCTTTAACAAAAATAATACCAAATCTTGAAATAAGGCTATATGTTCCCAGATTATAGTAACATTTCACAATAGCCATAAGCGATGGAGGGAGCCAATGGTTTTGAAAATAACAGGTAAAAAATACTAAGAATTAAAAACCAATAACTGTTCACATTACAGATTTCAAAATGCCTTGCTGCAACAAAAGCCCTACCAAAATCATGAAGTGCGAGGCGATCTGCGAAAAAACTGACTGCTTCTGCATCCCAACAAACGGGAAGTCCTTCCTTTGCCTGAACCAGGACTCTGACGGACACATTTCTACTTGTGTCGACTGTAAATGTGATGACGTCAACAAATGCAGCAGCCAAGGCTGCCGTGTCTTCAAAACTGATGATAAGGTTTGCATTTGTGTCTGCAAGAACGACAATGGAGACTTGGTGCAGTGTGATAACTGCAAATGTGGAACCGACAAACCTTGTGCTTTGAAATCCAGCTCAGACAATGTCAAGAACATAAAAACATGCGCCAACTGCAAATGTGGTTCTCAATGCGTTTGTATTGAGACAAAGAATAAGTGCATTTGTCTTGGAACCAATGAAAAGGGAGATGCTACAATTTGCAAAGATTGTAAGTGTAATGAACAAGAAGATGATTCCGAAGAAATTATCAAGAAATGTGCAAACTGTAAATGGACTGGTAGCTGCGTGTGTATCAAAATTACTGGTAAAACTTGCGTATGTATTTGCACTGATGAGAAAGGCAATACAAAAATTTGTAGCTTCTGCGAATGTGATAAGGAAAATTGTGACCAAGAAAGGGCAATAAAGAAATGCAATAACTGCAAATGCACTGGAAACTGTGTTTGTGTAAAAAATGGAAAGAACTGTGTTTGTATCTATACAGACAAAACTGGAAGTTCGAAAATATGCGCCAATTGCGACTGCAATAAGCAAAAATGTTGCGATAAGGCATCCATCAAAAAGTGTGAAAACTGCAAATGCTCTGAAGATTGTATCTGCATAAACATGAATGATATAACTTGTTTATGTATTTGCACTGATAAAAAGGGTAACGCAAAAATTTGTAACGACTGCATTTGCAAGAAAGAAAATTGTGTCCAAAAAGGATCAATCAATAAATGCAATGACTGCAAATGTACTAAAAACTGCATATGCATTAAAACTGGGAGGAATTCTTGTGTGTGCATCTGTAAAGACGACAATGGTAAAGATAAAATCTGTAACGACTGCAACTGCGGTCAAAAAGGAGAAATTAATAAATGCAATGACTGCAAATGCATTAAAAACTGCATATGCATTAAAACTGGTAAGGATTCTTGTGTGTGCATTTGCAAGAATGACGATGGCAAAGATAAAATCTGTGACGACTGCATCTGTATAGATGGCAACTGTGTACAAAGAGGACCCATTAAGAAATGCAATGACTGCAAATGCACTAATAACTGCATATGCATTAAAACTGGTAAGGATTCTTGTGTGTGCATTTGCAAGGATGATGATGGCAAAGATAAAATTTGTGGCGACTGCATCTGTATAGATGGAAACTGTGTACAAAAAGAACTCATTAAGAAATGCAATGACTGCAAATGCACTAATAACTGCATATGCATTAAAACTGGTAAGGATTCTTGTATATGCATTTGCAAGGATGATAATGGAAAAGATAAAATTTGTGAAGACTGCATCTGTAAAGATGCAAACTGTGTAAAAAAAGGATCAATCAATAAATGCAATGACTGCAAATGTACTAAAAACTGCATATGCATTAAAAATAGGAGGAATTCTTGTGTGTGCATCTGTAAAGATGACAATGGTGAAGATAAAATCTGTGACGACTGCATCTGTATAGAAGGCAACTGTGTACAAAAAGGATCAATTAATAAATGCAATGACTGCAAATGCATTAAAAACTGCATCTGCATTAAAAATGAAAATAACTCCTGTGTGTGCATTTGCAAGGATGACAATGGCGAGGATAAAATCTGTGACGACTGCATCTGTATAGATGGCAACTGTGTACAAAAAGGACCCATTAAGAAATGCAATGACTGCAAATGTACTAATAACTGCATATGCATTAAAACTGGTGAGGATTCTTGTGTGTGCATTTGCAAGGATGATGATGGCAAAGATAAAATTTGTGGCGACTGCATCTGTATAGATGGAAACTGTGTACAAATGGAACCCATTAAGAAATGCAGTGACTGCAAATGTACTAAAAACTGTGTGTGCATAAAAACTGGGCAGAATTCTTGTGTGTGCATTTGCAAGGATGACGATGGCAAAGATAAAATCTGTGACGACTGCACCTGTATAGAAGGCAACTGTGTTCAAAAGAAACCCATTAAGAAATGCAATGACTGCAAATGCACTAAAAACTGCATCTGCATTAAAACTGGAAATAACTCTTGTGTGTGCATTTGCACTGATGAAAAAGGAAATACAAAAATATGTACTCAATGCGAATGTGGTGAAGAAAAGTGTGATAAAAAGGAATCTAACGCCAAAAGTAATGATTGCACTTGTTCTTGTTAATATTCGGAGAAAAATATTTGAAAATGTTCTTTTGATTCGACCATGATAATTAGAATATAATAGGTATTTAAGTTTTAGTAATAGCAATATGTAATCACGTTATGCAATATTTGGTGGAGGGTTTTTATATTTTCGTAGTACTTATCTTATGATATGTAGGAAATGTTTATTCGTACCTAGTAATGAAAATGTATCAATGAAATGAATTATTTTTATCACAATAAATGACAATCTTTATAATTATCTCTTTGTTCTTTTTTAATTCTTAATTAAGTTATTATAGAAAATACAAAAATTATTAAGTATCATTATTCATATAAACAAATTTCTTCTAAACTTAAAATTATATTTAAAAGCTTTAACGCAAATTTAATTACTAATTCTGATACGACTGTAGCCCATTAAAGCGTTATATAATTATATAATATGTAAGTATTATATATTTTTTTAGTTTTCTATTCGTTTTACAGTTGAATTGTAACATTTCGAAGCCAAATCGATATCGATAAAATGCAATACAAGGCAAGTAAATTTAACATCTTATGTCTGTTACATTGTATGCAACTGAGTGCATACAAGATCAAGATAATAGAACACAACATAATATAAAAGCCATCCAATAAAAGAGTGAACTTCGCACATTCCACTTTACAGTGTTTTTTTAGGATTATGAATAATTTACGTTATAGTTTATTGATTTGTTGTGTCAAGAACAAACAAGGTTATTAAACCGTTATCAGTCTGTAATATGGGAACTCTTCAAACGGAATGTCGTATTGTTATTTTTTCGATTAATTTTACTTTGTCCACCACTGATGATGTCCTCCACGACGTATCAGTCGACGGCGACACCTTGACAGCTCCTGGCGTGTGCTCAGATGTGACTCGCAAAGCCGAACTTAGTCTTAAACGTGCGGCCGCATATGTTGCACTGTATCTGTCCGCTGGTGTTGTAGGTGTAGTTATAGGAGACCTTGGGACGAGTCTTTCGGGCGTGGCGTTTGGCGTCGAGTTCTTTAAGACGGGCATCTTCAAACTTCTCAGTTCCAGTTTGTATTGCTTTTCGCCACGTTGGTCTCATCAAGGCATCTGGTCCACCACTAGGCCGGCCATTGCAATCAATGTGTTAACTTAACGTTAGTTGATTGGTTGCAAACGGCCTAACGTGGATCGTGGATATAGCTCGATGCACTGATCAATGCTCTCGTGAGCTGGTGCGTCTGCCTAACCCTTCGGGGAATATAGGCGTGAGATTTTGTTGTTAAGGTGGTGACTCTCGGTATGGCGCGAAATTCAAAATTTTTCACGTTTTTTATTTATTATGGCGAAAGTATTCATTTCTAATAAAGTTTTAATGAATTCGCGTATGTAAAAAACCATCTCCCACATTGTAATACAACGTTTTTTGAAGACAGACATACTGATTTTGTGTCTTAGGACATAAAGGCCAAAAATCACGCAGGTCCAGGTTTGATTCCGATGTTGCTTTCTTAGTTATTTCGATGTCCCTGTTTAGTGTTCCGGGCACAGATACGGGTTTTAGGTGCACTGTAAGTTAGATTTCAAATTTATATTATTCTTGCTCTGATGAAAAAAAAAAAAACATAATTATACTAAACAACCAATACTATATGATCAAACGAACTTCTCAAGTGAAGTTCGATCAATATTATATGAGTGGTTTCATTTGAAGATATAAATCATTTCACTAGGTAGTCCTTTCACCTACAAGGCAACATTCGCACGTTCTTACAAATAACTATTAGTCGATCGATTTAATCGATATCGATTACTCGATTAATTTGAAATTTACCCATGCTCCCATCCCTACCACTCTACGCGCCCATCACTAGCAGCGTCCGCCAAGCCTGTCATTCTTTTTAGAGATAGATTTCTGGCATAAATTACGTCGTTTATTGACTTTTTTGACAAAACTCGGGATTTGGGTAGGGAGGGTGATTTATATCTTCAAATGAAACCACTCATATAATATTGATCGAACTTCACTTGAGAAGTTCGTTTGATCATATATTATATTTCGTGGTTTCATTTTCGATATAAATCATTTCACTAGGTAGATGTTTAGAGACATTGTTTTGTCTATATTTTTTCATGATAATGAAACAATATTAATTAAAAAGATGTAATTTTTGCTAGTTTTATTTAAAATCTTAGTATAGGTACCTACAAATCTTATTAAATAATTACTCATCTTATTAGTTAAAAACACTATATTTTAACATATAAAAGTAATCATTATAGTTAGTTTAAAGAGTACTTCAAATTTTAACATTGCGTAGTTACTTAGGTAAGTACTTGGTAGGTAGGTACTCAGCTACATTAATTTATAACATACTAATATACTTATTGTATATTTTTTGATGAACTAATTTGGTCAGAGATTTGATAAAAAATTGATAATCAATCATCATAGGTCATTGATAAATTTAGCAAACTTGTTAGAGGTAGAGGTCCAGGCGGCCGTCTTTTGATCTGATCAAGATTGACGTCGGTAACATGAGCAGCCGATGTGGCGGCGGCGTGTCGCGTGCTGCTGTGTGTGCCGTACACCGCAAGGATCTGCCTGATCCACATGCTTATTGACTATGCTGTTGTGTTCCTGTGAGGACGTTACGCTTCACAGTTGTTAAGAGGTGATTGGCTTATTTAGGTCTGATTTATTTAGTTAAGGTTATATAACCGTCTTATATATAGACGGATTCACCGTAAGATAAAGTAAAACTAACAATGGTTGATAGCTTTTGATTGCATTTAGCGCCTATAGTTTTGATAAAATTTACATTTACTTTATGATTCTAATGCCATTGCTATTTTTATTTATAATAATCTGTTATTTAGAGAAAGACTTTCAACCATGTGTGCTGTAGGCTGTAGATAATGTTAGTAAAGCTACTTTTGTCTAGGATAAGTTCATTCTTGTTTGGTATAAATTTTTAGATATTTTTGAGAACCAATTGTGGATACTTACCAAGTACCTGTGTACTTTGGTGGATTGGGTATTAGTTTATAACACCTTTAAGGAAGGTGCTGATGCAATCATCCGAAGAAATATTTCTGCCTAAAAGCAGAGATAAAGCGGTGGCTCTTATGATGATGCCCTGTGAATCCTGTGATGCGTCTTTTTCGAAGACATCGGAGGGAAAAGTAATTACACTAAAAACAGAACATTCGAAAGAATCTAATTTTATCATAGTATTGAAAAACATTATATTGATATTGTTGAATAGTAATATTAGAAAGTGAGGCTAGTATAAGATGCTGATGAGATGCTGTTGAGAGGATAATGAGACCTGGCATTGCCTGCTCGAGCATACTGCGGCACTCAGGGTAAGCGTGAGTAGGAGAGGGTGACGGTCCCTGTTAGTAGACAACATAGGTTTTCGTCACGCCCTCAAGTGATTATTACGAAATAACTATATCAATCAATGGAGGATAACAGGCAGGTATAGAAGTACTAGAAGGGAATACTAGAATACTGGTCGTTTCGTCCTCAGTAATTTTTTGTAGGCCGTTAAGAAAAACGGAAAATGAAGGATCGGCATAGAAAAAATATGCATGCCCCCTTTGTAGCATCTGGGTCTTGTTTCAAAGAAAAGTATTTCTTAAGTTTTGCGCTAGAATGTTTGAAAAGCATCTTTAAATTAAATCTTCGATCTGCCTCTAAATTATATTTCGTGTAATATAGGATGCTAAATGCCAATAGCTAGATTTTTAGCTAGCTTCTCGAACCAAGGCCAAATATATCTGGTAAGTTAATTGAAATTAGGAAATTGTATGCAACTTCGTGTGGTAATGTAGCTGATAGCTAATATGTTATCTACCCAAAACAAAAATTAACAATTTTTTTAAGTTTCGGGGCATCTAAGGCTTAGTATATTGCTAATAATACGACATATAATTACTATAGTAAGTTTGAGTTACGACTTTACACACGAGTCCGTGTTAACTTAAGACTCATATTTTTGTGTTTAATGAAATTTTAAGAGCTTTTAATATTATTACTCATTAATTCAGGTCCTGTAAAATAATTATCATAGTATTCTCTGAATAGAAGGTAGGTAGAAGGTACCTGTACCTTTGCCTTTCAAGTATTTTTGGATTCAACCAGCCTTTTGTAATGCTGCGCTAGCGAACATTAGGATGCCAATCATTTGTGAAAATTTTCTGATTGTAACTGGTGGTAAGTAGTTGAGAACACTTCAGAACCAATTCTATTATTTTATTACGTTTATGGCTTGTAAGTGATAAAGTCATATTTAAGTCATCTACTTAAATCCTGAAAATTTGTAATTATTTTGTGGCTATAAGCTAACTATTTTCATAGTTTATAAAAAAGCCCAAGCACTCGAGTGATTTGAGTGTAAACCTAACTTAATTTAAATATTCCATGTAACTACGGTCTATGTAAAGGATATCGTCACATACAAAAAATTACAAATTTTTGACCAAATGAACGCAAGTGACCTACGACCCCTTCTTTAATCTTAGTAAAAGTTCTAGGCGCTATCGTGAGCCAATAAGATAAGGCATTGAGTTGAAATCATAGGTGGGTAACAAGATTCTGTGTGTTCACATCTTTAAACAGGAAACGTAGGTAAGTATTTACGCTAGTTTTAAGCGACAGAAATAAAAAGTTACGAGACATTTTAGGTCAATAGATGCCATGTAATAATAGCTTGCATGCTGTTCTGCCATTTCGAAATGAAGTTTAGTTACTTACAAATTTATTTAACAGTTTTAGGTTAAAATTAAATCTCTTACATCCATTTGAATTAGTGTCAAAAAGGTTTTAGATACGAGTTCTAGCAAATTATTAGTTGCGATTGACATTTCTTGTTGTTACTGTGCTAACCATGTTACAACAGGAACATATTATTGCTCAAGTGGAAAATTAGAAAAAGATTTAATTATACTGTTACAAATCCAATTAAGGATACCTTTATTGTTTGTGATATACAACCAACACATTTTAAAAATATTGTACTGAATTCTGCCAGAATGGTGGTTGAGCACGTGGCCTGATTTGGGTCGTTCTCTAAACGTGCGACTGCGTCGGTATATGGGTCGTTGTAATTTGGAGCTTGACGAGTGGTATCTTCGTACTCTGGCCCTGGCACGCCCCCCCCTTGTTTTTCGCAAAGCGAGGAGGGCCTGAGTTTTCCTGAAACTGCGGCCAAGCTGTGCCCGTGGAGCTCGTAGAGGCGGCTGTGTTGTGGAAGCAACAGTATTTCTGGGAAGACTACTGTCTTCCTGATTTGAAGGCATTGCTGTTCAATTTTGAAGCTTTATTTAATTTTCTCTAAAATTTGGCACCGAACAGTGCTTCATCTCGTTTACTGTACTGAAAGACATTCAAAAACGTCTTGGTCAGAACTGGTGCAGTCTTTTAAATGCGAGCTTGTGTCTCCGAGCTATAAAGGTCGCATGAACTACGGGAGCCCTCGCTTAGAATCTTGATTGCCTCTATTTTATATCTTGAGTTAGGAGAATGGCCATGGCCCTACTCCCCGATGTGATGTGAAGTCAGTCCAAGTTGAGATGAGAGTATTTTAGTATTTAGCTTTGAGGCTTGAACCAATATGTAGTTGCTAGGAATAGTATATTGCTGAAGGATTTTTTTCTTGACTTCTCTAGCCATTTGAGAGAGATTATCGTAGATTCAATCACACAACTTTAGTTCATCATCCAGGGCTTTGCCCAGGGTTAATAAAATTTATGGGTCCAGTTCCGGAAATTTAAACTTTGCCTCAGGGTCCGAGTTCAATTGGTTGTTGTAACCGTTACCAGTTCCAATAAGGAAGTTATTGCTGGTGCTTGGACCTGTTTTTGGTGACGGTATTGAAAGTGGTCACTGTTGATGCAGTGGTGGCAATTGGCACTTGGTATGTCGCCATCATGATTTTTGGTGATTCAGTCTCATTTAGACCTGATCATGGGTTGTAGGGAATAGTTTCGGCTAGAAATATATCCTCATATTCGAATGATATTTGCTCTGGGCACATTCACATTGTAAAGGCGTTTCGCCTACTGGAATAAGAAGAAAAAAGAAAAATTATGCTTTTTATATTTTTATACTTGCATGAAAAATGATTATTATTATTTTTGCATTTTGCCGCGTTCCTATTGGAATCTATGGCAGTATGGTAGCCTGGTTCATATTTGAATCTCTGGCTTTGCAAAAAAATTTATTTTAATGACAAAAAATGATGTACAGTTTTTAATTTTGCCGCGTTCCTATTGGAATCTATGGCAGTATGGTAGCCTGGTTCTTGTTCGAATCTATGGCTTTGCAAAAATATTTATTTTAATGATAAAAAATGATGTACAGTTTTGAATTTTGCCGCGTTCCTATTGGAATCTATGGCAGTATGGCAGCCTGGTTCTTGTTCGAATCTATGGCTTTGCAAAAATATTTCTTTTACACTTTTTAAATGTAAGTTTATGCAGAATTTCAATTCGAAATTTCTGTCTAAAAAATTTTTTTTTTTTTTTTTGAAGGTAGGTAAGCAGATGAACTTACCGTAACATAAGACATTGTCTCTCGATTTATAGTATGAGGATAATGAAATCCATCAAAGTTTAAGTAACTCACTTAATTTTTTGTTAAAATATTCGGTATCTTGAAAAATTATTTTTTTTGCGAACAAGATCCGAACGCGTGCTTTCGTTGCCTCGCACGGAAAAAGAATGACAGGCTTGGCGGACGCTGCTAGTGATGGGCGCGTAGAGTGGTAGGGATGGGAGCATGGGTAAATTTCAAATTAATCGAGTAATCGATATCGATTAAATCGATCGACTAATAGTTATTTGTAAGAACGTGCGAATGTTGCCTTGTAGGTGAAAGGACTACCTAGTGAAATGATTTATATCGAAAATGAAACCACGAAATATAATCGAAGTTATTAACCCAAACGTTTGCTAACAGATGTTACGCATTATTTTCCAAGTCGTAGGCGGAGATGGTAGCTTAGAATAATATTTAACTGACAGACAAGGCAAATATTTATGTAACAAATGTTATGTTTTTACCCCCTTATTCATAAAAAGTTAAAGAGCATTTTAAATATTTGACGTATGTCAATTTAGACTGGATGTCACGTATTTACCATACAACAAACCAGAGAAGTAGACCTCCAGTAATGCCACTTAAAATGTACTGTATCTTTATGAATAATACGGTTAATGTATTATAATTAGGGAGGTGGCGAGCAAAATTTCTAAATAATAAGCACGCTTGGCAGACGCTATTAATAGCGATAATAATACCCTAACAAACATTAAGGACCGCGTCTGCCAATATGGTAGCCCTGCGTTTACATTTGACAAGGTTTCAAAAATGTAAAAAAAAAAACTCTACTAAATCATTTGCACGTGTCTGCCTCTGGGGCTGATGATAACAACCATCCTATCAACACGTAAAATCGAAGAGGCAGACATCTAGGGCGCTGACTTTTGTAGATATTAATTTTTGATTTTTTTTTATGATTTAAAAAAAATAAATTATTTGCACGCTTGGCAGACGCTATTAATAGCGATAATAAAACCCTAACAAACATCAAGGACAGCGTCTGCCACCATGGTAGCCCTGCGTTTTCAATTGACAAGGTCTCAAAAATGTAAAAAAAAAAAAACTCTACTAAATCATTTGCACGTGTCTGCCTCTGGGGCTGATGATAACAACCATCCTGTCAACACGTAAAATCGAAGAGGCAGACATCTAGGGCGCTGACTTTTGTAGTTATTAATTTTTTAATTTTTTTTTTGGTTAAAAAAAATATTTTATGATTTGCACGCTTGGCAGACGTGTATATTAAGAAGTAAAAAAAATGAGAAGGACTTAGGAAAAATAGTCTGCCAACTTTTCAAATTTTCACTTTCTAACCGGTGGATTTTTCTGAAAAAAAAAAAAACAAGGGGATGTATTAGTATGAATTTCTGGAATGATCCCCAACTTTGAAGCATACCGTGTCGATTGACAATATTAATGTTACTGCTCTGTAAAAAGTGACAAAAATAACGCCCCAGGACAACCTTTTCCATATGAATACCCGCATTGCCTTGATTCCGTGAATTTCAAACAGTCGTACAACTAAAAATCTGCGAGCAAATACACGTCTGCCAACGTCTGTGTTTTTTTTGTTTTAAATCATAAAAAAAAAATAATAATAATAACTACAAAAGTCAGAGCCCTAGATGTCTGCCTCTTCGATTTTACGTGTTAACAGGATGACTGTAATCAGGAGCCCCAGAGGCAGACACGTGCAAATGATTTAGTAGAGTTTTTTTTTTTTACATTTTTGCCCCTGCGTCACATGAAAACGCAGAGCCCTAAGTGTCTGCCTCTTCGATTTTCTTTGTTTTCAAGATGATTGTAACCATGAACCCCAAAGGCAGACACGTGCAAATGATTTAGCATAGTTTTTTTTTTTGACAAGTTCAATCCGCTGTAACGCGAAAACGCAGCGACATAGGACAAAATTTTACTGAACCAAATCAATTCGTACTGACCTAAACTGCAACCCACCGCGATGTGGATTCCGTGCAAGTACTTTACCGAAATGCTACCCACCCGTCTATCTATTACGACAACTTAAGTCTTACTTAAGTACTAGAGGCTGCCCCGCGGTTTTTCCCGCGCAGATTTCTCATAAACACAAAAATCCCGTTTTTTACCGTTCCCGTGGGAATTTCGGGCAATCCCTTCTTAGTGCACACCTACACTCCCCAAGAAACCCACGTGCCAATTTTCAGCTTTCTACGCCCAGTAGTTTCGGCTCTGCGTTGTCTGTCTGTCAGTCAGTCAGTCAGTCAGTCAGTCAGTCAGTCAGTAACGGAAGAGTTTTATATATATTGATTAAATATGAAACGTTTAACAAACTGGGACAGCTTGGTCGAGACTTCGAGAGGTCTCAGCTAAAGAGATCTGGAGACAGTTGTCGTCTGCTGGACATAGGACTTCCCTGCAGGCACAAACATTAAGAGGCATAGCACAGCTAAAGTAGCGCCACCCGCGAAATATCTTCTAAACTAAGGCAAACATCAAAAATGTGAAACAGTATTCCACTAGATAATGTAGCCTAGTACCAAATAAAGCTACAGATTGTTGCCAAAAGTTGCCGTTTTTAGCAACACTTTGTAGTTTTCTTTGATCTTTAG
Organism: Euspilapteryx auroguttella; assembly: GCA_951802225.1. NCBI lineage: Eukaryota > Metazoa > Arthropoda > Insecta > Lepidoptera > Gracillariidae > Euspilapteryx > Euspilapteryx auroguttella. The sequence continues at coordinate 10,158,991 of OX637648.1, read as the reverse complement.
CCTAAACGCTATATACAACAGTGCTTTCATAATTTAATACTAGGCTATGATATTCAATCTAGTAACTCTGCCTGTCTGTCTTTCACGAGAAAACAACAAAACCGATTTGAATGGAAATTAGTATATGGATAGTCTAGAGCCTGAGAAAGAACATAGGCTAGTTTTATCCTGAAATTCTCGCAGGAAATTGGTAATATGATGTTTCAAGGGAAATTGCGCTGGCGAAGCCGCGGGGCACCCGCTAGTGAAGCTATAAAATAGTTGTTAACTAGATCATTAGACGACGGGAATAATATTTTTTAAACAAGCGTTCTACATAGTATGTGTTTAAATGTAAACGACGTCTTCGTTTGAACGCTACCTTGACATACTTAAAGCTGAACATACATACAAACAAACACCCACAATTTGGATTCGCAATATTAAAGACTTGATAACTAAGTAATTTATATTTTTTTTTTTTACATCAAACTTTCCTTAAGAATTAATCGTAAAGTCAAAACGCTAGGTATAGAATACAGCATAGTTTGCGAGCAAAGTAACAACATTCAAAAAGTTCTGAATTATAAAATGACAAACCATGCAATGTTAGTTTCAGCGTAAATTAAAACTATTTTCAGGGACTATAAACAAAATAATGGTATCGTTAAGATTTTAATTGGGGACTGAAAAATGCCTGGAATTTCTGCATCATAAAATTCTGAGTTTTGAAACGACCTATAAACAATAGTGCCTCTGTAATATACCAACTAATAACAAAACATATAATAACACATCACACTCAGAGCCCCTATTTAGGAAGAACCTGTGTTTAGGGTACCCAAAATACACACAGAGACGAACATTACACCAGACCGGAAACAAACATCGATATTCATCATATCAATATGAAATAAATATTCGCCTCGCCTGGGAATCGAACCCAGGTGCACAAGCTTACTCAGTCCACATCACTCCCAACTGAGCCACGGAGCAGTCTAATAATAATAATAATAATATTTATTAATTCTCCTTAAATAGAAATAAATAGCTAAGTGCGTGTCAAGCTCAAGCTACGCTCAATTTAATGTAGAATAGAATAAAATAGAAAACACTTTATTGCCTAAAAAGTAAGATACAAAAGTAAGTACATTATTAAATTCAAGGTGGAAACAAATTTAATTTGCACACAATGGGCGGCCTTATCGTTAAAAGCAATTTCTTAAAAAAAAAAATGAGTTTCTCAAATTTTTTGTTCACCAAAGGAGTGAATTTTTTTTTAATAAATAGGTATATATAAAACTCTTCCGTTAGTAACTGACTGTCAGACAACGCAGAGCCCTAACTACTGGGCATAGTGGGCTGAAATTTTGCACGTGGGTTCCTTGAGTAGTGTAAGGAACGAATTCCCAAAATTCCCATGGGAATAAAAAAAAAAAACGGGATTTTGGTGTTTATGAGAAATTTGCGCGAGTCTTGCCGCGGGGCAGCCTCTAGTGTTTCTTATAAGACAGAAACGTGAAAAAGACGATTTCATTAAATCTGATATAAGTAACAAGATGCATGGCATTTGCTAGGCGAATGCTAAGATTTTATCGACATTTTTCATGTATGTTTCGATGTTAAAAAACGTTGTAGGATAAAAACGTACCTAGTTGCGAGGACACCGCACCGCGCGTGGGACTAAAGTTTGTTTTTTACGCAATAAGAATACAAAGTTTATAAACCGTTCACTTTTTTATTGCTGGCAAATGTTTGGAACATAAAAGAAAAATTATCTTTTGTATTGTTTTTAAGAAAAAACATCGCTTGTCGTATTCGATAGCGGCGGTCGTCTAAATCTTCTAAATCAGAGGCTATTAGTTTGACCTGTAAGTATGTATGTTTGTATATATAATAATAATAATAACACACATCACACTCAGAGCCCCTATCCAGGAAAAACCTGTATCTAGGGCGCCCGAAACACACACAGAGACGAACATCACACCCAGACCGGAAACAAACATCAATATCCATCATATCAATATTCGCCCCGCCCAGGAATCGAACCCGGGTGCTCACGTTTACTCAGTCCACAGTATTTGTGTATACATGTATGTATGTTTAACGCGATTATCTCGAGTTTGTTTGAACCGATTTCGATGCGGTTTTTACAACAGTATTTGTTACATTCAGGAGAAGGTTTTAGTACCTATTTTAACCGACTTGAGAAAAGAGGAAGTTCTCAGTTTATGTACTTATGTGTAAATTAATTGAAGGCGGGTGTCTTTTGTTAAAAAAGAAATTATTTCTTATTAACCACTTTAATAAATTACCTAGTACAGCGGCAGTCTAGGACGACGAAACAGATTTGTCTATGGTCTCGTGAGCCCTAGACTGTATTAGCATAGAACAAGAGCGGTTTTGCAATACAGAAAAACCGGAAGATGTGTTTAAGGGTAGGTAGACGTTCGACGGGAGGAACCCATGGAGTCTCCCGTAGACCCCTTGGGGTCTACCTGGACAACTTTGGGAACTACTGGATTAAAGCCAGCTCAGAACCAAACAAAATAATTAAAAAATAACGCTAAACTAGAGGCCTTAACTAGGTAGAACATGTATCTAGGTTGCCCGAAACACATACAAAGTCGAACAAATACAGACTGGGAAACAAAAAACATAACAATGTTTGCTCCCGCTGGGAATCGAACCCCGCAGCCCCGACATCAGTGCCAACTGATCCAAGGAAGTCATGACAATTTTATACATCAAAATCTAAAAGCTATTCAAAGCCCAGTCGTAAGGTCGGCGACCACTTTCACCGATACCATCTCAAAGATCAAGATCATTCGATATATCGCAATAATAAAATCGAATTGCTCCAATAGATTGACTGTTTATCGATAATATCATGTTTCGAGTCAATAGGTCGAATAGAGGAGTTTCTTCGAAATTGAATTTTGTTGTGGTAAACTAGAAACCTGGAAAAGCTGAGAGTGAATTTAAATAGAATAGAGGCTACCTTTAACCAAGATTGTTTGCGAGTTCTGAGTGCACAAAGCTCTATTTGGCAAATTTCATAATCCGAATAATTTAAATAAAAAAAGGTGTGTAAAATAGAAATCTTTATTGCCTTATAACCAAAATAAAACTTTTAACTATTATGAGCTAGTTTACAGCGATGTCGCGACGACATTATCGAAAAAAAAAACTTCTTAACTAAGGCTAATATTAAATATATATCAAAATTGTGGCACAGTATGACACAAGATAATCTTGCTCAGTATTTTTTGAGCACAGTTAAGTAGTCCTAAGTAATGAGAACAAAATAATCCACAGATTGTTGCTAAAAGTGGCCACTTTTACACTTTGTAGCTTTTATTGGTCTTTAACCTAAAAGCTATAAAAAAGTGCCCTAAAAATACTACATTATCTAGTGTCATACTCTGCCACATTTTTGATATTTGCCTTAGTTTAAAAGTTTTTTTTTTTGTGAATGGCGCTAGCATCGCTTTAAACTGGCTCTTGAACAATAAATTAAATCGAATAATGCAAAATGTGGCTTTCTGATGAAAGCTATAATACTCAAAATAGGACCAAGTGATTTTAAGATGCGAAAAATTACAGAAGTATTTTAACATTATTATCATAATCTCAGAAGAAATTACTGAACCTAGGTCTCCGATCGCCACACCGACCCCTCTTGTGCGAACCCTATCCAGTGTACACCCGTAAACTTACCTAATCTATATGTAAACACTTAAAATTTTAAGGTCAGACCAGTAATTCACACCTAATTGGACTTGCATGCACTAGCTACTGTAAATATTGCAAGGTCGATAACAAACTGCTTATAAATGGATGGAGCCTTTTGGGACGATCTCCGAGGCTGTGTCGTACATTTCGGCTTGCACTTGTAGCTTAGGAGTTTTATTCTTAACCGAGGCGAGGATTGTTATAGGTAGTTTATTGTACGGTACAGCCAGACTCCAGGCTCATAGATAAAACCGGTGTCTTGCTAGAGGGTTAATCTAAGTACTTAATAACGGGCTCTTATTTTTTTTTCTCAATGTAGAGACATGAATAAAATGTATAAGTCGAAACAACACTTAGAAATCCCTGACTAGAGTCAATGCCAGACAAAAAAAGTTCTATCTACTGGGTGTTTCTGACAAGGCGGTAATAAATCAAAGGAGGTATTCAGCTCACCATACCTAACAACTTTCCCAAAGCAACATGATTCGAAATCTCAAAAAAAATATTAGCTATTCCATACATTGGTTCGATCAGCTGACGGGGTCAATGTACGGGACAGCTGGTTTTCGTTTTGATATTTCGACCCATGTTGCTTTGGGAAAGTTATTAGGTATGGTGAGCTGAATACCTCCTTTGATTTATTACCGCCTTGTCAGAAACATCCTGTATATAGATTTAAATTGCTGCAATAAAAAATAGAAACAACTTGATTGTTTTTTTCTTATTATGTATTGATAGATGCACCATTCAGGGTTCCGCCAACATCTCATCGCAAGGTCGACAACAGATGCGTAGGCGCACGCAGCCTCGACAACTTGCACGGGCTGGAGCGAGATTCTTAACTTTTAAAGTTAAGACCTAGAATCTTTATACAGAGGATCAAGTCGTCCGTTAAATCAATTACGGTTGAATTCATACAGTGGCGGACACGAACGGCGTAACACTTCCGGTTTTTCTGTATTGCGAAATAGCTCTTGTTCTTAGGTAATACAGTCTAGGGCTGACGAAACCATAGACAAATCTGTTACAGTCTCCTAGTCCGTGACTGTACGAGACAAAGTCCGCATAGTGGATCAGGAACCCTATATCTAAAATGGGGTAAACTGGAGCAGCAGGCGCAGGACCGGTCGAGCTGGAAGGATATATAGTTCGATCCCTATGTCCCTGATTAGGGATACAAGTAATAGAAGAAAAAGAAGACAGTTGAATTAATAGGAATTACTAGATCAGCCCCTGTTGTAAGGTCGCGCAAATCAGAACATCTTTCGCTCATTTAGAGAGTTTTTTATTTGCTCTACATAAGTGGTTTCCAGACTCTTTCGCTTATAGAACTCTTTCGCATTTTGCAGATATTTCTACTCTAACTTATTCCCAACACTAAGGTATTAAGAAATAAGGCAAATAAGTTTTTATCACGCCAACTAAGAAAGGCGCCGCCAAGACACGACGTGGTCGCCCCAGGAAGCGATGGAGCGACGAATTGGGAGCACACGATAGAGACTAGTGGGAATCTGCCCAGGACAGGGAAGTGTGGAAGGAGGGGAAAGAGGCCTTTGCCCAGAAGTGGGATAACATAGGCTAGTAATAATAATAATAATAACTAAGAAAGACCCCCTTCTACCTCTGAGGGTCCGACACCCACCAAGATCACTTTGGACTTTTTTTTACAGGAAATTTATTAGTACTAGTCGACCCGGTGAACTTCGTACAGCCTAACCTATTACTAAATTCTGCATATATTATACATATAAACTTCACTCTTGAATCACTATTGTATTAATAAAAAACGCATTAAAATCCGATGCATAATTTTAAAGATTTAAGCATACATAGGGAAAGACGCGCGGAAGCGACTTTATTTTATACTATGTTGATATTGAAGTCGGCCTCTTATATAGGTAAGGCTTATCTTGACGCACTGCCGTGTTCAAGTCTAGATATCTAGCCTTGAACAGTTAACCTGCCAATAACGGTCTAGATTAGAATCGGTCTAAGCATCAACAATGCTGATCAAATTGCCTATTAGTTAATAACCGTATTAACTGATCGATGTAACATGATGTTGGGTTGAGACGATGGCGTAACGGGATTCTTTTGTTGAGGCAAGATCTTTTTGTCACTCGTGTGATCGTGTGATGTCACAAAATAATTATTATCTAAATATATAACTCAAAGGTGTTTGACTGACTGACTGATGTCATAGACATAGTGACTGACATAGTGATCTATCAACGCACAGCCCAAACCACTCGACGGATCGGGCTGAAATTTGGCATTATTAGGTAGTAGGTAGTTATTAATAAATAAATAGTTGACCCGACAGACCTTGTCTTGTCTTAAACTGATTGAAACGACATGTAAAACGCCAAAGCGCTAAGTTTACAATGATACGGCATGTATAAGAAAAAGAAATAGTTGTTTTTTCTGCTTTTCTTGCATTTTTTCCAAATTTTCTCACCATTTAGATCTTCCCTTACAACAAGAATGATATAAATTATAATTTATAAAAAAAAGAGTCATCATTAAAGATCGCATTTTGTTTCACCTTGACTTAAATAGACTGTCCTTGGAACCATTTTTTTGTAAGCTTAACAAAAATCTTAACGCATGTTATGTTTGTTGTTTATTCAAGTGAAAAACTGTGTCTATATTTTTTTTTTTAAGATAGGTGCTTAAGTTTTTGTTGGTTTAAATATTTACTTAAAGGAAATGCCTGTAGTACTGTATTAAAAGAAAAGAAAAATAAAATTTGACGGAAAAGAATTGTTTCAAATATGGTAACACAGTAACACAGTCGATCGTATCGTATCGTATTATCATAGCAAACACTCAAAAACTATCGATAAATCGATTATCGAGAACTAGTTATGGGTTTTTGTCAATATTTACCAGTCCAATAAGGTGGGTATTTCGTAGAATTTATTTTAAACGGCATAAAAAATTATTTCACAGCCTGCTTGGCAAGCACAACCCCCATTTTGAAAACGCCCGGAATACTTTTTAGCTAGGTACAGCTACCTCTTTTTTGCACATTTCAAAAATGTGGTCTGATAATGATAAAAGATTATTTTTTACAAAGATTAGTAATCTTAGAGCACTGTTTTAAGTAGTCTTATGTTTATGTAAGACCTAACTTTCATCGGTGTGTATAGACAAATAGTCTTAAGAGTCATAGAACAGCTAAATTAGCGCCACCCAAGAAGAAATTAATATCTTCTAAACTAAGGCAAATATTAAAAATGTGAAACAGTATTCCACTAGATAATGCAGCCTAGTATTTTTAGGGCACTGTTAAATAGCTTTTAGGTTAGAGACCAAAGAAATCTACTGATTTTTGCCAAAAGTGGCCGTTTTTAGCAACACTTTGTAGCTTTCTTTGGCCTCTAACATAAAAACTATACAACAGTGCTCTAAAAATACTAGGCTACCAAGTCAAATAATGAGTCAAAGTGTCAAATTATCTATACCAATATTATAAAGAGGAAAGATTTGTTTGTTTGTTTGTTTGTAACGAATAGGCTCCGGAAATACTTAACCGATTTGAAAAATTATTTCACTGGTAGGAAGCTACATTAACCCCGAGTGTCATAGGCTATATTAGATTTTCAAAAATATTAGGGATCCTTACCTAAACTCAAATAATATAACCCAAGGTGCAATATTTTTCCGTTGTTTACATATTTTGACAGGTGGTTTGTTGTTGTTGTTTGTTTTTTATTTGGCCATTCTGGGCAGTCAAAAGAACATAGTCTATAGAGCCAAGTCTTTTGTAGTATCTTATATTCTATGGCGTAACGAAGCGGGAAAGCTCGTCATTGTATAAGACACAGCAAATCGTAGTGTCGATCGAGATTTGTCGCACGATTATTTGTTCCAGGCGGTAGCCAACTTAAAAGGTCTGTTTTAAGATTTTTTTTTTTTTCACATCGCTCGCCAATTCACACGACGACGCTATACGTTCAGCTCAGCACCTTGTCAATTTGTCCAAACCACTTTTACTTGGCCTCTCCACTAACTGAAACAACACTTTACTAAAGACCATCCTAACTTGGAGTTAATGTGGAATAAGTTGTAAATCATCTAATGACACTAGAGATGCGACAGTACCGTTACTAAAAGGTGTTATTTTGTGTTTTATTGAGATGTGTGTTATGTTATGTAAGTTTTTCGAATTTTGATTCTATTACTGTTAAGTGCTTCGATTCTATTAACAACATGATGTTGCCTGCGTGTAATGTAAATAGACAACATGTAATATTTTTTTTGCTAGGTTGAGCAATATATATTTGACGAATCATGAGCCTGATTTTACTTTGTTTTGTTATTAAATATTTCATTTTCTGTATCATTATACCTAATAATTTTTACAAAAATATTGATATGTACTTGAATATCTAGGTCTAATTCAAAAAACTTTAGTTATTTAAGATACATAACTAAAGTTTCTTATTATATATTCAAGTACATATCAATACATAGTATAAAATAAAAAAATCCGCGTCTGTCCCTAATTATGCTTAAATCTTTAAAAGTACGAAACCGATTTTGATGCGGTTTTATTTTAATAGATAGAGTGATTCAAGAGGAAGGTTTATAAGTATAATACATGCGCAAAATACCAATAGGTTAGGCGGTACGAAGTTCGCCGGGTCGACTAGTAACTAATAAAAGTAAGTAATTTAAAAAAAAAGGTCCACGCAAAAGGTGATAAAAGTTTTTTGAATAAGTACTTTGGTAATTTTTCTGTCGACCTATGTATTTTATTTAAAGGTGGCAAAAGTTTCGTTTAAAAGTACTGGCTTTCATTTAAAAAGAATTTAAACCATAGCTAAACTAAAGTGTGTAAAGCATAAAAACTGACTTACTTTAAACAATACTTAAGTTTGACCCAAAATTCTCTAGTTAGTAATAATGGCACGGAGACCAAGCGTGAGAAGATTAAGAGTAATTTTGTGGCAAGGTATAAACTTTTAAATTAATTTAATTAACCATTAAATGGTGTGCTTAACCTGTGAAGGTTAACGAGATGAGTCGAAAGTAAAAGCCGCGTATGTCCTATTAAAATAAAATAATAAAGAAAACCGTTACGGTTACGTTACGGAAAACCGTTTTTCCTGTGAGAAATTTTTCCTCTTCATTTTAGCGTTTTTGCATGATTATTGTCGTTTAGTTATAGTTTTTAACGTTATAATTGTTTAAAAAAGTCGTCTTTACGTCTAAGTTGCCATTTTGAGAATTTCACGTCTACAGCTTCATATAAAAAAAAACTTTGGTAAGTAATATGTGTTTTTTACAAACAGAAATAGTCACATTTCTTGAAGTAAGCCACAGTAGTTCAGTGTTCAGTGCATGGCGTGGCCAGAACAATTAGCCACAGCTCCTCTCTCAGATTTTAATCGCAAAATCGCTAACTGTTCATTAAACTAAGCACTGATTAAGTATTACGGTGCTTTTACAGTTACTTACGGCTGGTTTTACTTTTGTTAGCCATTTTTAAGTGGGTCTATCTTAGTTTTATATCCTAGATAACTTTTTGGGCCAGCTGTTTCGTAGTTCTTATTTAAGGATACATGATCAAGGTAGTCAGATCACCTGGTAAAAGTTGCTGGAGTTGGTAGGGATTCGCGTAGGACTGCCTAGCTTGTGATGATCTTTGGAGGAAAGCTCTTTCCAGCCAGACGTCTTTCGGCTTAATATTATTATAGCAGCATAGCTTAACGTTCCGTTTGATAATCTAGGCCAGAGGCACGGATTAAAACCACTTGCAGTAACATTTCTTCAATTTTTCCAAAATTTAGATTAGCCCTTCGTCTGTGAGACATCCATCTTGCTCAGTGTTTACCTACATTATGTACCTTGAATATAGCTAACTAGATTACGAGATGAGATGTAGGTTGAGGAACATTCTTAGTGATTTCGTTGTCGTTTTTAAAAGTAAAGTTTATTATGTGAGTAATTGACTTTTAAAGTTTAACTCCATTAAAGCACTTAGCTTTTAAAATAAACACGGTTGGCTGTCTTTTGAAAACTTTAACGTATGTAGAGATTGAAAGGGATTTAGAGATAACTGCAGTTTAAATAAACCTTAGTACAGTGGCGGACACGATCGGCGTAACACTTCCGAATTTTCTTTATTGCAAAATAGCTCTTGTTCTCTGGTAATAAAGTCTAGGGCTGACGAAACCATAGACAAATCTGTTACGGCCTCCTAGTCCGTGACTGTACATACGAGCTACTACATAGTGACATAGTAAAACCTATCGATGTTTCAATAAATCAATTGCTGTTCGTTTAACTCGCTAAAACTCGAGAATGGGCGATAGGATGTGAAATGGTCTTAGTTTATTTGGAAATTTCAACATTCTTCTCGGACAAATTCAGTTAGCAAAGAATCAGCTACCGCTACACCTTTTGTTTCTGTGTGTGTTGAGAGCATAAATTTGTAATTATAAATCTGGAATCCGTCACAAGTTTACCTTCACCAAGCAGAGAGATAAATGTCAATGCTGGCGTGGTCTGGACCAGTTTTTCTAAGAATTAAATTAATGAGTTTGAATATGAAGAAAAAGAAGGACTTAAATTTCAAGTCACACACAAGTTTGAAATGTCATGCTTCAGCCGGCTAGCTGTCTCCAAATCCTAGCAAAGTTGAAAACCAGTAACCAACCATTGACAAGTTGAGAGAAAAGTCTATGAAACCGAGTGAAGTAGGACTTCATATTTATCACTGCAGCTGGAAAGCAGCTGCGCTAGCCACAACCCACTCTCTTGTCTCTAGCGAGGTAGTGTCAATGGTACAAAATGACCTATCGACACCACTAAAGAAGAGCTCTGCTCAAGATCCAGGATCCATGGCTTTATTTGCTGAAATCACGTCAGGGATAGTGGTTTCAAAGTAAGAAAAGACTTAATTGAATCGCACTTACTGACCTAAGACAAAGCGCCCAAAGTGGCTGTTGAAACCAAAAAGATGAGTGGGTTTCTAGAATCTTATTAGCTTTTATTAAAAAGGAAATTCACGACAGTTTCAAAATCGCAATTAGACTTATTATCGATACGGTCGCCATTGTAGAAAATGAGAGGACTATTTTTATTGGCGGTATCATATTGCATGTAGATTTAAATCTTTTCTTCACTTTCAATTTTGTTTACACTTTTTACAGCCTCCTACAAGGCAGACTGGTGTTGTCCGCATAAATCAACTGTCCGGCTGTTCGACTGTTTTACAACCGGCTCTTTATGGTTACGGTTCTGTGTTGCTAGTAATATTTTTCATTTGTCCAAATTAATAAATTCCCCAAATGTATTTTAATGACTTGACTTTAGAAAGAAATACATTTGCCAAGGAAAAGAACATTAACTACAGTTTTTTTAGTGGATTTCAGTATTAAATTACCTGCTTCAAGTAACGGAGGAATTTAATTATTATATCCTTATCAAGAAACATGTAGATTATAGTATAGGGTACTGAATGAACGGTTTCATATTTGATATAAGTAATCATATTTTATGGTACTTAATTTACTCCGGTAAAACAACAATACATAGTCGTCGGATATCGTCAGCGTGTGTCAATAATTCTGAGAAACCATTTTTTTCTTTTTTTTTTATTGATCATCATCATCACAGCCAAAAGACATCACACCCAAAAGACTGCTTTACTGCTGGAAATAGGCTTTAAACTCAATCACTACAATAACTGATCTAATGTGTCCCTTATCTAGTCCACTCTCAACAACTTAAGGAGGGTCTTTAATCTGATAGGAAGGACACTGGACGCTGATAATCTATGGTTCCCGGGTTACTTCCCAATAACGCCGAGACAGCCACCGGAGGGTAATGGGTGCGAGCCCCAGATATCCCTCCATGTTGCTCCCGAGAGCGTCGGGAAATGACTTTATCAAATAAAAGGGGTTTATACTCTCCCAAAATACAAGGAGATTACTAAATTGATGGCAACACTGCTGTGGACATCGTCTGCAACACTTTCGCTTTTAGCAACAAGTTTCTCGTTATAGGATTTAACACACTTTGCTTAATATAGGCACCGATTTGTATTCTAAAAACGAATAGCGGGCTGGTAAGTAAATAGGTTAACGTTTCTGTTAACTTTTATGTGTTTTTTTTAAACTAACACCAAAAAAAATAAGAGAGCGTGGGTTCTTAAAAAAAAAAAGTAGTTTTATTCAAGCATTCAGGCGTAATTTGACGAAATGTGTGCATACAATTTGGAAAAATTAAAGAAAGGAGTAATTACTTACTTACCTTATTTGACAAGATTACGCTATACAGCTTATGGTCTTCAGGATACTCAAATACCAACAAATAAACGTAAATTTTACTAGATAGACTACGGTACGTTAAATCTCAGCGTAACGCTTTGCAAAAGCAGCTCAGACTCAAAGATCTCGATTAAGACGCTATATGAGTTTTGAAGGTTTTCTAAATCAAGTAATTCTCTTAATCTATAGGAGGTAAAGATCTGAAATTTCAATATAACCTTTTTGAGGATATAACAAAGTTTTTTATAATTGAGAAACACTAGTGGAATCAAAAAACCTCGATACATTATTTCGTCAAAGATAACCTTTCCAAAAAACGGGAATAGCTAGTTCTTCGAAATGACTTACTAGTTTTTGTTAAAACTACCTAGGAATAATGATAATAAACAAAATTAAATTCTGGTAATGCAGATTTGATTTAAAAGTAATAATTAAAAAGATATTCAATATTTACTACTTTTTCCAATAAAATGTAGTAACCGATGTGGGTGACTGATATATGACTGTCCCTTGCCCTCAGTATGCTATATCAAAGAGATAGACTCTGTTCATTTGCTCGTTCCATTTATTTGTCGTATATCGTCTTAACGCACCATATAAAAAACTATAAAAAAAAACTGAGGTAGCAAAAATAATTAATAAACACATAATAGAATTGACAATTGAGTAATCATATCGGTCGGTTAAACCGTATTCGGCAAGGCAAGGCAAGGACAATTCGCCAACACAATAAGAAATTCGGTCAAGTGATTTTGGACCCATATCCGTATTGGTCGTAGTCGTTGGTCGACCAACGCAAGCTTATGTCATCGAAAGGCTTTAATGACATCACCATGGCCAAGTCTGGTGTTAATTTCGCAAAACATTAAGGAAACTCGAACGAGTGTGTAACCGGTCATTTGGGTGGGATTGGTTGTAGGTTGAAACCTTTATGGGTTTAAGAAAATTAACTTTAGTCGGTGTTTATTATGTTTTTTTGTTGTAGGAAGATCAAATAATTAGTTTTTCTGTAAAAAAAAATAAGGGATTTTGCGAAAAATCGGATAATTTGATTTAAGTACTTATATTTTTTTCCAATAATCATGACAAAAAGCTGTTTTTTTGCAAGAAAACCTAGTATTATTTGAAAACTTCCTTAACTCTGATTGTTTTATTAAGTTCACCGTGATGCCTAACTAGGGATGAGCTTAGCTAGCAAGTTTGTGTAATAGAATGACAAGATTAAAATAAATCTATGCTGATTTGAATAATACTTCAAACTAAAACCACGCGATATAAAGCTTTAAATAATTTTGCAGTTTCATTCGATAGTTGTTAGAAAGTTTGTTGCATGTTTAATTAAATGCTTATCCTGCAAAGTGCACTTTGATTGTCGGTTGACACAATTAAAAAGGAAATCAGAGACTTGATTCTGTCTGACAGATTTCTGATATCTTAACATTAGCTTTGTTTAGAAACATGTGAATGTTTAATTTCATAATAACAACGCATTATAACGCATCACACTCCCAGATTCCCTGATCCTCTAACTAGGAATATCCTGTATCTAGGGTGCCCGAAACATATGAATACAGAGACGAACATTACACCAAGACCGGAAACAAACATCGATATTTATCATAACAATTATTGCCCGGGAATCGAACGCAGGTGCACACGCATCTCGCAGTCCACATCACTGCCAACTGAGCTACGGAGCAGTGAAACGATTAAAAATAAGTTTTCTTTGTTGATTAATTGGGTAAGATTGTTTTGAATTATTTTATTATTATTAAAAATGAGTAATAAAATACAATGTAAAATTATGAACTGTTTTTGTGTTAACGATATAAGGTAAAAAAAATATATTTAATAAGAATTCGCGTTTTAAGATGACCAGGGCTACATAACACTAGTGTTCTGTAACTAGTCTCGCATCAATGCACCCACGCTAACTTGACCATCTGTCTTCACGCTTATGGATTTAGGGGCAAGGCAGTAGCCGATATAATTACATAATTAGATGACGAACAGCTTGTTATTAAAACAGACAGGGGTCTAATTCACGCACGGTTTTTGAAACGTTAGATAAAAGTTTTAATCGTTTCGTTGTTGTTTGTTTTCTAATTTTAAATATTTATTTCGTTTGAAATTGTTTTCTTTATTTTAAGCTATGAAGGCCTTTTACATTTTTGAAAATTTTAAATACATGTATAATTTTGAATAAAAAGAATGTCTCGTCTCTGGAACAGATTTTATAGTACCTAAGTAGGTAGGTACATAAATAACATGCATTGTTATTGAACAGAAACAAAAACTCATAAACATATGAATAAAACAGAGTAGGTACTTAGACTAAACACAGAAACATGGTCACGATAAGCCTCCACTCTCCGTTGGTTTAAAGCCTATAAAGCCTATGAATGGAACCTATAAACTGTTGTAGAATTATTACTAAGCGCGAAACAAAAGAGCTATCTCGCGCGGGGACCTAGGCAGTCTGACCGACCAACCTAGAACAAATACCTTCGCAAGAATCTCAACAGGAAAAAAAGGACAAAACACAACAATCTACCTTATTATAAAGAACCTTTTCACGGCAGATAACAACCCCGATTAGGCTCAAATTAATTCGGCAACATTCTAAAGCCTTACCTTGATCGCTGAGCGATATTTTGACAGCTTCAAGTCAACCAAACAATAGCACTTGTCCAATTCAACACTAACTTAAATAGCTACGAACTCGTTTAGAACGTCACTCAAATCGATAGACACAAAATTCTGGAATCGGCACCCGAAATTCGAACTTCGAATCCCGTTTGACAGTTTGTCGTCCACTGTTTTGTTTACGCAGTTTTTCGTTTTATTCTTCAAATGTGGAACGGTCTTGTCGTTGGACGTGCGCCGGCGCACAATGTTGCGCGCAACTGGTTGTCTGAGGCCGCCATTTTACACGGCTCGCTGGTGGGGGCTGGCGAAGGGAATTTACTCGGAAAAGTTGGGAAAAGTTCCTGCTGCGAGTGATTTCCAGGAAAATTTATTAAAGATTTATTTCAATTTCATCATCATCATTTCAGCCGAAAGACGTCTACTGCTGCACCTGGACCTCCCCAACCCCCTACAGAACGCCACAAATACCGGTCCTGAGCGACCCTCATCCAGTGTTTAATCCCGCAGCCTTCACCAGGTCGTCAGACCACCTTGTGGGGGATCTGCCTACTCTGCGTCTTCCGGTTCGCGTTCGCGACTCGAGAACTTTTCTGTTCTTGATTTGTTTTTCGAGCTGTGTGCCATGCCATGTGTATGTATTTTTAAAACACACGTTAGCTACAGCAGTAACTTCAAGTCCACCTCTTCCAATAACTTGCTACTGCTCATCCATCCTATAGGTAATTTAACTATTTTTCATACATTATTAATTATTGCCTGTCTATTAAATTTCTCTAATCGCTGAATTAATTATATACTAACGTTTTCTATAACTTCCCGTCATATTTCTGTTTAATATTTTATTCCTTCCTCCCCTTTTATAACCCTTCCCTCATATCAACCATCCTGGAGGTATGATTTTTTTTATATGTAAGTAAGTAAAAAAATAAAATCATACAATGTCTATATAAATTAAATAATTATTGCAGTTCATTTTCTCGCTAAAATTCAAGAACGGCTGAACTGATTGAACTGATTTTGGTTTTAAAAATAATGTTTTTTGTAGACCAAGAAAGTTTTAACGGTTAGCAGATGTTGTAAAGGCACAATTCTATGTGGTTCCTTATTATTCTAAAAATAGTATGCCGTGAAATAGTAGTAGTAATACACACCCAGCATGCATAATATATCGACGCTGGAAAGGAAAAAGTACCTAAGCGACAAGATGGTCGATATTGAGTTATATACCTTGTTGGAATCGTCAGATTTTTCTGCGTCTTTTGGTGTCACTCTCATGTCTCTACGATGAAATTTATGTCGCTTAGGTATTTTAGATTTCCCTCTTTTTCCATCTTTTTATGGCGACCAAGCGACAAGTTTTCGATCTTTTTTATTATTTTTTTACTTAGGTATCAAAATTTTTATTTATTTTTATTTGGATAGTTTTTGTCGTACTTTTCAAAATTAAATTATTGCTAAGGTATGTTTACCCTACTCCAAATGTCTTTTGTAATTCTGGTTAAGTATTTTTTCCTGGAATATAAAATCTTGAATGGAGAATGAAGATATTTTTGATCATCTTTTATTAATTTATATATGGAACTTGGGTATTTTTTTCCAGAAATTATTTTAATTAAACGATAGATTAGGTATTTTATAAGTAAAATATAATAAAAGTAAGATGTCGCTTGGGTACTTTTACCTGCCGACTTTTCGATTTTATTTGGCGTTTAGGTATTTTCTGATGGAAATTCAATTATAATAATTCATGATTTAAGCATATTGCGATACCAAGCATATGTCGCTTGCCCGGGCTGTAAATATTTATGGTATGGTGGTTGGTAACGAAAAAACAGTCTTTGCGGTTGAAATTGTTATTTAGGTAGCGCGTACGCACCGTCAACATTAATTGGGCCGTCGCTTAGGCATCTTTAACAGAATTATTTTGTATTTGAAATTCAAGGTTTTCGCAGTGCTACCAATTAATTTTATTTGATTAAGAAAATAATACAGTTACTGACTGCTATCTTTTTTTATACAATTCAAATAAGTGTAATGTAAATATCAATCAACATGCATGTCTAATTATTGTTTTCAACCCGAATTTTTATTCAATATCGTTCAATAGGATTAAATCCGTTTCCACTGAGTTTTAAGCCAAAATCATAGATGTAAACTTTTTTTGATTCTCAACATATATGGCAAATGGATAAGTGTCTCATGATATTAATGTAGGTCTATGAATATTTTATTTTAAAAGTATAAAGAATGAAATACATTTTAAAAATCGGGCTATTTACCCCAAGAAAGTGGACAAGTTGATATCATCACCTTATCGGCCGAAACGCATCCACAATTGGACATATGCCCCACCTATAGATCGACCTACTGATCAGTAAACACGTGCGACCCTTATCCAGTGCACCTCCGCAACCTTCAACAGGTCTTACTCTTCATCTAACGGTTCGCAAAATCGTAAGGATTCTATTAGTGATTCAGCAACATTTGCAGTTACTAACTCTAGTATCAATCATCATCATCGCAGCCTGGACACAGGCCTCGCCCAGCGATCACCACAAGGACAAACCTTGTGAGGAGGGGGGTTTGCCGACAGACACACTTATCAAACGGCCCCGGGAAGGGCACAGCGTGTGGCACTGAGCCGCCGCAGCTTTAGAGGCGAGAAGAGAGGGAACAACAAGCATCCCCGAACACAAAGCTGTACATGGGAAGGACATAAGACGCTGGTAATCAATGGTTTCCAGGGTCCTTCCCAAAAAACGCTGATACGGCCACCGGAGGGTTTAAGTGGGTGCAAGCTCCACATTTCCTCCTCGCTCCTTCGAGCGGAAAAAAAAATGGGGGGTTTACCATAATTGGCAGGCGGGTTTTCTATCGCAGCATAGTTGTTT
Organism: Euspilapteryx auroguttella; assembly: GCA_951802225.1. NCBI lineage: Eukaryota > Metazoa > Arthropoda > Insecta > Lepidoptera > Gracillariidae > Euspilapteryx > Euspilapteryx auroguttella. The sequence goes on along the minus strand of OX637648.1, from coordinate 10,141,452 downwards.
AAAATTAATTTTTGTTTTGATCAACAAAGGATGCTGCTGCCCGTGCTTCGAAAATTAGTCGCCTTGTACGACCCACGATACGAAATGGGGTGATAGAATTTTTGCCGTCACCACACGGCAATAAATTTATCAATGGGTTATAGGAAAGAATAAACGCCTCTCTAAATTGGGCAGATATCTTTACCCAGGGAATCAAGCGACTTTTCTGATGACAACGCTATGAAAGTTATCGAAGTACTGATCATTTTATTCGTATTATATGAATATGGTGTATGTTGGGTTGACTAGTTGTGACAGCTTTTACCTTTACCAAACTTGTTTGTTAAGTTTTTACTAAGTCTATTTAGCTAAATTAAAATAATGCAGATGATGTACGACAATATATTATTTCAGGAGCAGCAGGAGTAGTTATTCTCTGGCAGGAGATATTATATTTAAGTACCCGTTCCTTCAACGTGTGGCCACCTAAAAAGTGTTATTAATATATTAGTCGGTACGTCAAGGGTTTTAGGGATAAATAAAATCATTTTAAGGTGGTAACTCTCGCTATGGCGCGAAATACAAATTTTTTCGTGTTTTTTTATTTATTCTGGCGAAAGTATACATTTTTAATAAAGTTTAAATGAATTCGCGTATGTAAAAAACCATCTCCCATATTGTAATACAACGTTTTTTGAAGACAGACCTACAGATTTTGTGTCTAAGGGGTAAAAGGCCAAAAAACAAGTTCCTTGAATATACACAAAATCGGTAACTCTGTCTTTCAATAAAAACTTTTTATCAAAAAATTAAACCGCCGAAAAAACTGAAAAGCATTAAATAATAGGGAAACATTTTCTATTAGGCCTTAATTTACTCACTTCTTAAAGTAATTTTGGATTACCAAGAAATTTTAAGTCGGTGCCACACCACACAAGCAAATTCATTATCTACGTAAAGCGCGATGCGCAGCGACACACGTTTTTCGGTTATTTCCTTGAATTTCAGGTAATTTAGTGATCTGTGGCACCGACTCGAAATTTCTTGGTAATCCAAAATTACTTTAAGAAGTCAGTAAATTAAGGCCTAATAGAAAATGTTTCCCTATTTTTTAATGCTTTTCAGTTTTTTCGGCGGTTTAATTTTTTGATAAAAAGTTTTTATTTTTTGCTTTTCAGTTTTTGGGCTTATTTTTTTTTGACACCAGCTAATCACCCTTCACAGCTTGGTCGCACCCCACAAGGTGGCCACTCAACCTGGTGAAGGTTACCTGGGACTAACAGGATGAGGTTCGATCACGACCGGTCGGTGAGGCGATTTGTGAGGGAGGCCTATGTCCAGCAGTGGACGTCTATCGGCTGAGATTATGATTATTAAAATTCATATAAAAAAGATTCATAATTATATGTAGCAGTTTTCATGTAAATCACAACACGGCAATGTAATCTGTGAGTGAACAATAAAGTCACCCCTATTTTTCCACCCTTAGGGTTAAAATTTTATTTCCAAATTTTTATGGGACCAACTTCAAGGTATACCCTGTCGATTAAAAAAAGAATTATCAAAATCGGTCCACACAGTAAAAAGTTATGCGTGATCATACATAAAAAAAAAAAATATATATACGCGACGAATTGAGAACCTCCTCCTTTTTGTTTTTTCGTCGGTTAAAAACGATATATCACAATGTGGGAAATTGGTTTTTACGTACGCGAATTCATTTAAACTTTATTTAAAATGAATACTTTCGCCAAAATAATTAAAAAACGTGAAAAAATTTGAATTTCGCGCCATACCGTGAGCTACCACCTTAATGAAAAAAGAAATAACCGCCAGTGGCTTCCTCTAAAAAATAAAGGTCTGCGACCAGATCTTCTGGTAGGGTTGTGCCTATTAGTGCCTTTCAAATACCTTTTGTATCTTTCAAACCTATGGGTATCTGCCTTTCAGACCATGTGACCTCCATCGCGGCCCTTTTGCGACTTAACTAAATCTGAAGACAAGTTCTTCACGTCCTTGCGTAAAGTATAGCCTTAGCAGCTCTCAAAGAATATGAGCATTGAGTACTGAGATGTTATTATAAGGATATTTTGGATATAAACGTTTCTTCCTAACCTGAACAAAAAAAGTTATGGGGATAGCTCGAAATTTGTGAGGAAATAGATTTAATTTCGTGTAGTATCGTATTTTGTGCTATGATGCTGAGTATCTAATACCATGAATAACATGTTTATCGTGGGTCTTTTAGTATATTATTGGGCGCAGAAAGAGATGAGATACTACTGCAGAGCAGAGAGAAAGTAGTATGACTATAGGTACTCTGAGGTCTCAAACCAGTAGTCATTTCAAATACTACGTAGGTAGGTAATGGTACTTTATGTTCTTCATCTGATAGCGTCAGTCTCGAGTGTGAGTTCCAACGTCGATTGTTGAGCTACCCGCAAACGTATACAAACAACGCACAACGTGTGTGCGCAGAACACTGGACGAAGTAAAGTAAAAATTGACAAGATGAAGTAAATGATTTTAATTAATGGAATTAACGTTTCTATAAAAAAAAAATATATATGTGAACATGCCCAAAAGTGAGGAAAAAAACTCACACTCAGCACTCTCGATTCTCCAGATAAGTACCCATTATTATTTTATTGTAAATTGTGTTGTGTTATATGCCTTTTAACGTATAGCAGCTCCACAGATTTTGCTATTTTAAAGTTTTTTTAGTAATTTTACACTTTGAGTTAAGGATTTCTTTGTGCAATTTAGTTCACTGTCATAAAATAAGAAATATCCCTCAAAATTATCGTTTTAACTTTATTCATATGTTTGAAAAACGTTATTTACTTTTGATTTTTAATTATTTTTAATGGGTTTAAAAACTACTCGATTTTTTGAAAAGTAAGTTTTTCTAGGGAATATTTTAGTAAACTGAAACATTTAGCCATTTTTACTAATATGCGGATATAATAAAATGTTAATTTCAGTATTTTTTCCGTTCCTAAGACGTTATTTGAAATCACTATGTGTTGTTTTATCTAGGATGATAAATATTTTGCCTGGGCGCTTGGGTATTTTTTCCGGGTACTATTTTTATATTAAAAATACCTAAGCGACACTATCTCCTAAAATAATACGTTTTTATTAAAACTACTAATATTAAAAAAAGCGGAAAAAATCATTTTGTCTGCTATGTAGGTTTCACACTTGTAGAATAATTAGGAAAATAGTTATGATTTTTTTTTCAAAAAAAAGATTTTCAAATTGCTCTCCTGAACATTAGGCATAATGTCGCTTAGGTACTTCTTCCTTTCCAGCGTCGATATACAAGGTGTTTCTGACAAGGTGATAATAAATCAAAGGAGTGATTCAGCTCACCATACCTAACAACTTTCCCAAAGCAACATGGGTCGAAATCTCAAAACTTAAATCAGCCGTCCCTTACATTGACCCCGTCAGCTGATCAAACCAATGTATGAAACAGCTGTTTTTTTTTACCTATTAGGAAAGTTGTTAGTTATGGTGAGCAGAATCCCTCCTTTGATTTATTACCGCCTTGTCAGAAACACCCAGTATACTTTATTATTTGGCGGCATAGACCACCAACCACACCATTTCCACCCATTATGGTCATAAAAGGCGACTAAAGGAGTTTTCCTTGGAGGATGGGCAGGGCAGCAGCCAGCAGCGTCCTTCGTTGAAAAAATTAAAGAGCCATACTGCAATCGTGCCAATAAGTGAGGGCTTGCTCTCTCAAAATGTTTGTCCTTATGGTGATATGAGGGGAGGCCTATGTCCCTCAGTGGACGTATTTCGGCTGAGATGATGTCATTCTGCGAAAAATTTTAAGAATTTGTAGTACATATAAAAACCAGTTCATAAATTTTGCACACGATCGTATCGTTTGTTAACTTGTAAGTTTGTTCAGGTGGAGACGAACTACATTATTATTATTATTCCCTGTAAGTATTATACTTGACTGCTCCGTAGCTCAGTTGGCAGTGATGTGGACTGAGTAAGCGTGAGCACCCGGGTTCGATTCCTGGGCGGGGCGAATATTGATATGATGAATATCGATGATTGTTTCCGGTCTGGGTGTGATGTTCGTCTCTGTGTGTGTTTCAGGCGCCCTAGATACAGGTTCTTCCTAGTTAGGGGCTCTGAGTGTGATATGTTTGTATCATTATTATTATATATATATTTTGGTATGAAAACATGAGGAAAACATACAGCACCGACATGGTTACAAGGAATATAAAGCGCCTGCCATTAAATTACGAGCAAAATTTTATAGCGCCTTCTCTATTTTAGAAGCAATATTTTTACAACTTAAATTTGCTAATTCTGTCATGAAAGGTACAAATAATAGAAACAACATTTTAATTTAATAAAACTTTTTAACAAAAAATTAAATCACCGAAAAAAAAAAACTGAAAAGCATAAAATAATAATCGAATTACTAAGTTCTTAAAGTAATGTAGGGTATACCAAAACCTATTTTTTTTTCCTACCCTTATTTTCAATTATATATGTCACCGGAAAATAATAAGATTCGCAAGTTTATAAATTTCCTAGGAAATTTATAAACTTTCGTAGGATTCTAAACGAGAGATAAATTGAATTATTTTACGCCCACTTTTTCGCAAATTTATAAATTTTCGACGCGTCGTAGTAAATTTATAAACTAACGGATATCAATCCGTAAGATTCTAAACGGATCGACCAATCACAGAAGAGCTTTTAATTTTACGCTTTTTGAAATACGGAAAATAACACACTGCTCTCTGATTGGTCGATGTTGACAGTGAAAATGCTTGCGTCCATATAGACTTACGTACAATCAGACTTGCCAAACAATTCGATCACACTAAAAGTATTTTTACTGGTACTAAAAAACTAGGTAGGTTTATAGGTTAATATGTGACCGCTAATGTGCGAAATTCACTAAAAGTGCACTAACTGGCTGAATCCGTTAGAGTTCGAAATAAAATGTTGTTCTCAACATTAACTAGGTAATCTGCAAAATCCCTAGGTAATCTACAGAGTTAACGACTAAGTTCGAAAAATTGTTGCCTTAGATTTCAGTTTAACACAAGTAACCCAAGCTCCGCTCGCTTCGCTCGCTACGCTGGTTAAAGATCACAAGCCAAACCTAACCTAACCTACAATTTTGCCCTAGATTTGAATTTTCGGTCAGAGCTTTCTGTTTTTCGCACTTTAACGGCGAGACATCCGGTAATACGCACATTAACTAGGTAAAGTGCGGATACCCCATATTTCACATAAAATTTCGCACATTAACTGACCTAAACAGTTAATGTGCACATTGCCCGGTAAAGAGCACATTAAAGTATTTCGTACTATAACGGTGACAGATATAATATGCTATTATGGGATAATAGCATATTTTATCAAAAAGTAACCTTGTATTTTAGGTACCTACTTCACTCCACTTAAAATTCCCTATTTCACTCTACCAAAATAAAACATTTTGGTCATGGCTAAAACTTTCGTAGCTCTGTGTTAAATTTCAATTCATTATACATGGCGTTTGGTTATTGGTTACTTATTATTTTACGAGTGAGTTTAGTAAGTTTATCAATTTACGAAAATGTAGGCGTAAAATAATACAATTTATCACTCGTTTAGAATCCTACGAAAGTTTATAAATTTCCTAGTAAATTTATAAATTTACGGTTCTTGTTATTTTCCGGTGACATATATATATTTATTTTAATGTATGATCACGCATAACTTTTTACAGAGTAGTCCGATTTTGATATTTCTTCTTTTAATCGACAGGGCATACCTTGAAGTGGGTCCCATAAAAATTTGGAAATAAGTGTGAATTGTGTGTAATGTCGAATTGAGTACCTCCTCGTTTTTTTTTTTTCGTCGGTCAAAAACTGTTAGCTAAATTAGCTGGACTGGCTTGAATATTTATACTTGAAATAACGATAGATAAGAAAATAACATGATTAAAATAACTAATGTTTAAAAAAAACAGTCTTTCAAAAATTTCACGAGAATAGAAATTACCACAGACAGTATTAGACAGCATACATTATGTTTCTGTCAAAACTTGGTTCAAATCCGCTGGAATGGAATGAATTTACCTAGCCCTAAGGCCTTACACCCAAAAAAAGTGTCTTTTTTCATGGGTGGTGGCGTCATTATTACCACACCCCATCTCCACAAGGTGTCGTAAAAGGCGACTAAGAAAGAACCCCTGTTGAGTCTCCTGTGGAACCCTAAGGTAAGGGTTCACCTAATCGGACCACTTTGGGAACTACTGCTCTTCTTTCTTGTCGATTCCTCATGGCTGAGGGTCGTGACCAACAAGATCAGCTTGTTTAGTGAGCGCTTTCCAGGTTATTGTAATTATTACTGCTCTAGATGAACGAAAAATACTTATTCTACCGCATATTCACGAAATTCGCTATTCTATTTTTAACGGACTTCAAAAAAGGAGGTTATCAGTTTGACCTGTATGTATGTATGTTTGTCCGCGATTATCTCGAGTTTGGCTTAACCGATTTTGATGCGGTTTTCACAGAAGTATTTGTAGAAGGTTTTAGTACCTATCTTAACCGACTTCAGAAATTAGAAAGTTTTCAATTGATGTACGTGTCAACTTATTGAAGGGGGTCGGTTCCTTTTTTGTAAAAAATAAATTATTATAGTTACCTTTACCTACCCAAAGTATGGAGATGAAACATAGAGACGCGACATGACGTCACGCCTATTTTAATTTGGCCCATCCACCAATGTTACCTTATGGCTCATAGGGTCAGGTTATAAGGTTGTAGGTAGTTAACAAGGTAGTTTTGCCTTTTTGCAATGAAATGGAGCGTGAGACATGAAGAAGTCACGTTTAGATTAGTGATAAGAGTACAGAACTTGACCTAGAACTTAATAAAAGTACAAACGCTAAGATATGCTCGTAATATTATTAAATTATGATAAGTATATAAAATCATGAGTATGAAGTTCTCGAGTGGCGACCGCGAAACGGAAGACGCAGAGTAGGCAGACCCCATAAAGGATGGTCAGACGACCTGGTGAAAGCTGCGGGACACTGGATGAGGTTCGCTCAAGACCGGTTTGCGGCGAATGACTCGCTTAAGACCGGTCGTTATGGCGATTTATTAGGGAGGCCCTATGAGCAGCGCAGGACAGAGAAGTCTGGAGGAAGACTGTTGAGGCCCTATGCTCCCCGAGGAGTTAAAGGATTAATCATCATGAGCAGCAAAGGACGTCTTTCAGCTGAAATGATGAAATACTTGAATTAAAAAAATGAAAACCTTACCACATACATGTACCTAAATCAATATATATAAAACTCTTCCGTTACTGACTGACTGACTGACTGACTGACTGACTGACTGACTGACAGACAACGCAGAGCCGAAACTACTGGGCGTAGCGGGCTGAAATTTTGCATGTAGGTTCCTTAGGGAGTGTAGGTGAGCACTAAGAAAGGATTTCCCGAAATTCCCATAGGAACGGGAAAAAACTGTATTTTTGTGTTTATGAGAAATCTGCGCGAGTGAAACCGCGGGGCAGCCTCTAGTCAATATATATAAAACTCTTCCGTTACTGACTAACTGACTGACAGACAACGCAGAGCCGAAACTACTGGGCGTAGCGGGCTGAAAATTTGCATGTAGGTTCCTTAGGGAGTGTAGGTGAGCACTAAGAAAGGATTTCCCGAAATTCCCATGGGAACGGGAGAAAACGGGATTTTTGTGTTTAAGAGATACTGCGCGGGTGATACCGCGGGGCAGGCTCTAGTAAAGAATATAAGTCGCCTTTTTCAACTCTACTTGTACTTTGTAACACTTTATTTATTAGTATATAATATATATTATTAGGCCGGTAGCTAATAAAATTAAATTCGTGCATAGTAACACAAATTTGTAAACACTATTTATAATACTAGAGGCTGCCCCGCGGTATTTCCCGCGCAGATTTCTCATAAACACAAAATTCCCGTTTCCGTTCCCGTGGGAATTTCCGGAAATCCCTTCTTAGTGCTCACCTACACTTCTCAAGGAACCCACGTGCCAATTTTCAGCTTTCTACGCCCAGTAGTTTAGGCTCTGCGTTGTCTGTCAGTCAGTCAGTCAGTCAGTCAGTCAGTCAGTAACGAAAGAGTTTTATATATATTGATTATTAGGCCGGTAGCTAATAAATTAAATTCGTGCATAGTAACACAAATTTGTAAACACTATATATAATATTTTCCGGAATAATTTAAAATACGATGCGGGTACTAGCTTGGTGTTAGATAACAATACGATTTCTGTAAGTTATGCTTAAATAATACCTAAATAAAAAACAAGGTTATCAACTAACTTAATGTGTTAAATTTTTTTTTAATTTAAACGAATCAAGATCGGTCAAATGACAAACAACAACACGAACAGCTTGAGATTAGACTTATCCTTATGTAAAGGTGGTTAAAACATTTTTTTTTAATAGCCCTAGCACAGCTAAAATAGCGCCACCCGCGACAAAAATAATATTTTCTAAACTAAGGCAAATATCAAAAATGTGAAACACTATTCCACTAGATAAGGCAGCCTAGTATTTTAAGAGTACTGTTGTATAGCTTTTAGGTTAGAGACCAAAGAAAGCTTCAAAGTGTTACTAAAAACGGCCACTTTTCGCAACAATTAGTTTTTAACTAACTTTTTTTTTGTTTTTAACTTAAAAGCTATACAACAGTACCCTAAAAATACTAGGCAGCATTATCTTGTGGAATACGGTTTCACATTTTTGATATTTGCCTTAGTTTAGAAGATACTTAATATTTTTTTTCTCGTGTTGCGCTACTTTAGCTGTGCTCGGCCTCATAAACCCAGGTTCCAAAAAAAGGGAAAATATAGGGATTATCTTTAAATTTTAGATATCGTTGGCAACGCTGCAGTTAAACTCTTATATAAGAAAAGGAAGAAATAAGTACACTTATGTAAATTATTTCTTTATCAATCAAAAATGTATGACGTACAGAGAAGGCCGAAAACTAGTTAATATTCATGAATGTTAAAGTTCAATAACTTGACAAACACAAGTTTAAGTTAGTTTTTAGATAAACTAAGAAAAAAATAGTATGTAATAATTAAATTATGTACAACTGTTGTATGTTTTAAAATTTATTATTATTTATTGTTGCAACAA